>JADMNL010000028.1:28541250-29812500 GCA_016271365.2 Neoceratodus forsteri
ACATAAAAATACATAGACTATGAGACATGACAGTAATGAAATTTTCTTTAAGTTTCTATTGCAGAATAAAAAACACAACTTGAGGCAGTGGACCTTGCGAGGAGGTGTGCTTGCTGCTTGAGGCAGTCAAGCCAGAAGTGCCCGTATATGATGTGGAGCACTAACCATAAGCTGGATTCGATGTGGAGGTGCGTGGCAGCTTCTTGCATATGATGTTGAGTAAAAAAAAGACCATCTTACAGCTCAAGAGGAAATGGAAGCTGTTGTGGCGTTTCTATGTGCTGAAGCAAGCGGGAGATACTGGACAGCATGATAGGTGCTGGTACTACCTCAGCGTATGAGCTGTGAGAGGCTGCAGGAAGCCAGCAGTGGGGAGCACCTCACTCGCCGTAAGTTACTCAACAGAACTTTGTACAATGCATGTGTTTTGATACTGATTTAGATAAAATTATGAAATATGCTATGACAGTTAATAGTATATTGCTTATTTGACATGCATGGTGTGGTTCATCTGTGAGGTTCAGCTGAGATGACAACAGCATAAGTAATAAATACATCTGTATACATATTCCCTGTCATGGCATTTTGCTAAGATACAATGGTGAAATTGTGTTGTTGTGTTAATATTGATATGAAACTTTAATTGTGGGTATGCTGGAGGATTTAGCATTGGTATGTGATGTGTTTTAAAAATTAGGATACTTAATTTTCATAACCTATTGTATTACATGTATTTTATGATGATTTTTAATAATCAGCTAATGATAGTGTTTCAGTTACTATGCAGTATCCATTTTATCTAAACAGGATTTTACTTCATGTAAGGTTCTATATAACTATTAAGTGTTGTGTATTTAGTGAGTTTATGATCTTTTCTTTAACTTAATTTTGCTCTGTATGGCTAGTGTATTAGCCACCATAATATGCAGTCATGCAACTTAGTGATGGAAAGTTTAGTGTTTCACAAGTTGTTAAACGGAGTTTAAACTTTTAAATACTGGTATAACAAAGAGAATGTACATGAGTTGCAGTATTCTGACACATGCAATGCAAATAATGTTTTTTATCATGTAGTATGAAAGATGATGTCTGGATATCTCATGTAAAATATGGTAAAGTCACCATTTGTAGTTACTAGGGAATTGTTAATCTCGAGTTGCTGTCCCAAGGTTGTCCATGTACCCAAACAACCACTTAAGGTGATTAAAGTGTTGTTGTATCCTGGTCTTCAAACATTATTATTAATATTAGCACTTGTTATTTTATATGTACCTGCAATGCTTGTGGTGTACCTGATGAGAGGCAATGTTAGCTACGTAAAACATGTTTAATGGTTACATAAACTGTTGTTATAATGTAATGCAATTTACATACAAGACTTAGAGGGTTAATTTTTTCTTTTATCACAGGCCAACGTAGGGCTCCCCACCTGCCCGTGAGGTAGTACCAGCACAGTCTGAAGCTGTGGAGGTGGTCACTCGGACACTGAAAGTGTCATTGTTGTTGAGTCCAATGGTAAGATACTGATAGAAATAATTGTACTATGTAATTGGGTGGTATGAGGGTATCATGTAAGGTGAGACCTGCACTGCTACTCAATTCTTTTAGGAAATACTATTTAGTAAGTTAGTATTACTTGAAGCATCTATGTAGTATTTGTATGAATACAATGTACAGCAATGTGATCTATACAATTCTGAGTTTTGATTGTGTACAAGTAATGCGTTTAGTGTATAGATGATACTGTGTAGTTGTTGTGAAAATGGCAGTCACCAGTCAGCCATATCAGGAACTCTGTGGCAAATGCATATGTTAATTGCTAAAAGACTGCTGGAAACCTAATGGCTATCGTCACAGAAAGCATAAAGTAAGTTTGCAACCAAATGGATGTATAAAGTTAATTTATTGTTAAAAATGATTTTACACTTTGGCTCAGATAGTCTAAAGACTTGTGGATCCTGCAACAGTCTTGCAAGATGCACAAGCCACTGATTGTCCTAGTGCGATATTTAAACAGGAATTGCCGTGTCACAAATCCAATATGCTGGAGTGCATCAGCAATGTATGCTGGCACAGATGAAGTGTTCTCATGCATATTCTGCACAGCCTGACATTCAGTCTGGGATGTGCTCAACCATGCATCTGCAATGTCTGCTTGTGCCACAAACTTGATTTAAAAAAGGATAAACAGCTAGTCATGTACAGGTAAGCTGCCATATTGCAGGGTGCAAAATGGCAGCTGCCATCTTAGTGACTACCCAAGCTCCGTCTGAACCTCTGTGGTGGTGGTGGCTACAAACCCACGTCCAATCGTGGGCTAAGTAAAAAATGTATTTCTCCTACATTCTTCATGGTAGAGTGGAACACTACCTGCTAAACCCGCAGGTAAGTATAGTAAAATATTTTTCCTACATACCTGGTGGTCCAGTGCAACACTGCCTGCCTCATTGTGGTACCTATAATAAAATAGTTCCTCTATATCCTGGTGTCCCAGTGGACAGCTGCCCACCCTGATCATAGGCTTAGTTGATATAAAATTAACCACTATCCCTGGTGCTTTAGTGGAGGTGTCTGAGTAATCGCAGGCAGAATTAACATAAAATTAACCTATTTTCCCTGGTAGTCCAGTTGACATATGTGCTCAGTTGTGGACTGAAGTACAAATAACAGAAAGCTGCTATCTGTGGTGTTCCAGTGGAACCCTCCTTAACTGCTGACTGATCCCCACTGTCACACTTCACCCCCCTCCTGGTCAACAACAGTCAGCAGTACACCACCCATCTGCTGCTCTGCCGCCTGCTGACTGACACTGTCGGTAGGGCTGTATGTCCATTATTACACAGTATGAGGCAATGGTCATGCAGCACATATTGTTCAACATATTGCACATATGTGGATCAGTCTATTCACATATCTGGAATGTAGTATCATATGGGCTGCAGCCCATTGGATCACACTGTGGGACAATGGATGCAGCCCTACCAATGATGTTAGTTGTCGGGTGGCGGGGTGGGTGGGTGCTGCTGCCCACTGCTACAGGGGGGTGAGTTGGATGTTAGAGATTAATGGGTAGTTGGGGAGGGATATCCACTACATACTAGATATAATAGGTTTCTTTTATTGTTTTTTACCTGTGATTGGGAAGACATGTCTACAGAACCACCAGGATAGTGGTTCATTTTATATAAATTCTGTGCAGAATTGGATGGACAGGTCTACTGGAACACCGGGTATAGGTTTATGTTATTTTACTATCAGCTTGGGCTTGGGGCACATTGATGTGCTGCGGTGGTTTGTTACCCAAGGGCTGCTGTCTGTCAGGGCACCAGGCACAAATTTTGGGGTATTGGTGCATCTGCATGAAAATGGGTCCATAATGACATGCTAATTGCCCGTTTATGCTGTGCATGCAATAGGGCCCCATTTGCATGTTGACTTTCAAATATTGTGGTTACTGCACCTAGCACAATGGAACTAGCTACTGTATCCCCATGGTGCACTCTGGCTACTGATTCTGGCACAGTGCCACTGTGCTATGTGCACTGATGGTGGCCAGGGCATGACATTCAACAATGCTGGGACATGATGCAGCTCTGTTGAATATCGCCCAGTGCACGCCACTGCACAGGCACATCCAGCTGTACCGGGCTTGCATCACAGACTGGCACAGCTTGAATATCTGGACTTTTATATAATTAAAGATACTGCTAAAGGGATTGGGTATAGTGTAGGATGTGCCACATGTGGCATGGTTAAGTCTCTAACCTGTAGTTTGTGTCTGAACTACAGCAGTCATAGAGACATCTACAGTAAACAGACACCATATTGGATATGTTACTTGAGAATTGTAAAACAAAAAAGCATGGTATTTCATTATCTTAATTGTCAGTCAAAAGAAACAGATATTATAGACAGATGTACATCAGTTATACACTTCTCAGTTTGGTTTAACTGAACATGATCCGTAACTGTCCATGACAGTTGTGGAAAAAATAACATATAAAATATTGTAGTACTATAATTTTTTTTCAGTTGTTAAATAAGTGAATGTTGTGGTCATTCCAGTGTAAGAAAATATTTGTACACATTTGAACTGTATTTTTGTGTTATGTAATCTTGCAAATGAGTAATAGAGATACTCACTACAATATGTGTTATGTAGATCTTGTATAGTATATGAAAGAGATATTACATATTGCTATACTACTCACTTATGTGATACATATTGATGTCACTAGATACAATATACACAGAAAATGTTCTGTTATGCAGATAGTGATATGAGAAGGTAAAAGTAGTTGTATTTGTTTATGAAGTTCGGTGATATGACCCATATATATGTTACAGATTATGATTTGCGCCTGTTGTGTCCTTGTTACATATTATCAGAATCTGTGAATGAGAGAATGGACAGTATTCTATGTGTATGGTAACACTGGCGTGCTAGCTAAAAATGGGGTAGGCGTCACTGAAGAGCTCTATGGACATCTGCAGTAATGTACAGACATAGTGTAAAAATTACAGTGGGGATATACAGCGATTATGTGGTCTACAAATTGTAGGAATTATCCATTACATTGTTGTTACTGTTCATGTAAGTCACTTTCTTACTGTACAGATGAGAGTGTTGCTGTGTGTATGGCACTGTTGTTAATGACAGAACATCATAGGAACACAGAAGTGTCATTGCAAAGAGGAATGTGTTTACATGGTTTAATAACACAATGACACAGTATAAAACAATGGATTTCACAATAAAAATATAGTACTATCTTAATATTTTGTGGTATATGTAATCATTTTTTTGCTTGTATATTTTATAGAGCCGGGGAAGCTGTGGTTGAGAGACCTGTGGAGGTGAAGCAGGAGCCAGGCACCAGCTCTCCGCATAAGTACCATCACAACAGATATTCATACAAGATATAGTGTTACAGTATCCTGAACCCAGAATGTATGTTATGTTCAATGGCTGCTTGGTGAGCAGTTGCGTAATGACTGATCTCATATAGTAGGACTGTTCAGCACTGTTTTATAACCTAAACAATGCCTGTGAAGGCTGTATAGTACTGCATTGTACAGAAATGCAAATGAATCCATTTATACATCTCTGTTCAGTAATATGGTGCAAGGTTCATGCTTATTTGCTTCTGTTGTGGCCAATGTGTGTACAGCCCTATTCCACAGAGTCAGCGACTGTGCATCAGGCTTGCAAGTTGGCAAGCAGCTATGTACTGCCACTGAGAGGAGTGAAGGGGTGGAGGGTGGACATGTTGTTGGTTAGTGGTTGGGAGAGGTGGTGTAGGACTACTTAACAAAGGATGTTTTACTTTGATATTATATTGCAGGGATTCCTGCAATAGGCCTGTGAGTGTTGCACTGGGACACCAGGACACATGAAGCATTATTACTATAGTAAAACACATAGTCAGCATGGGGGCAGTATGGAAGGTGCAGCTGTAGCTTGGGAGGTCACTCAGAGCTGTCAGCTGTCATGTTGCAGGTGTGATATGGCAACCAAGCTGTGAGTGGCAGCGGTTGATCATTTAAATGAATGAATCTACTCAGTAAAGTACAAGCAGTACTTCTGGTGTATACTAACATACTAAAATGCCAGCAGAATAGGCATTACGGTCTTTTGTGTCTCCTCGCTTGGTCCGCCCTGCCCTGGAGCTCACCTTGCTGCCCCTGGCCTTCTCTGCCTTCTCCTTCCCAGTTCCAGATATTCTCACTGCATTGGATTTTGCTTCCAGAACTGTTCCTTATACCTGTCCACACCCTCGTGAATCCCTGCACCATTTCTGCCTCCACCAGCCCCTGGGCAGTGCATTCCATGGCACCACCACTCTCTCAGTGAAGTAGCACCTTCTCCTTTCTCCCTGAATCTTCCCCTCCAGCTTGCACCCATGCCCTCTAGTTGCCCCTCCTCCTTCCTTTGAAGCATCCTGACTGCTACTCCCTATTTACCCCTTCATGTACCTGAAGACCTCTATCATGTCCCCTGGTTCCTTCTCTCTTCCAATGTGTACATATTTAGCTCTTCAAGCCTCTCCCCATAGGTCCTGTCCCCAAGCCCCAAATCATTTGGTTGCCCTCCTCTGGACCCTCTCCAGGAGTTTAATGTCTATCTTTAAGTGTGGCATCCAAAACTGCATGCAGTACTCGAGTGCGGCCTCACCAAGCAGTTATACAGGCAAGTACCACTTCCTCCTCTGGAGGTGATCCTCTAACGATGCATCCCAGCATCCTGTTGGCCTTGGCTGCTGCCCTCCTACAAGTCTCCAAGTTGTTCATCTTGACATCCACCAACACCCCAGGTCCTCTCAGCCATCAAGACTTGTAGCATTTCACCCCTAGGGTGTACACTTGGTCCTGGTTTCTGTACCCCAGGTGCAGTACCTTGCAGTTCACTGCATTGAACCTCAGCTTCCACTTTCTAGACCATCTTTCCAGAGCCTTCAGGTCCCCTGTAGGGCCACCCTTCCCTCCTCCTCCCCATCTACCACCGCCGCCATTTTGAGTCATCCGCAAAGAGACTCATTTCACCCCTGATGCCTGTCCTTATGTCAGAGACGTAGGCATTGAACAGGAGGGGCCAAGGACTGATCCCTGTGGGATCCACTAATGACCCTCCTTGGGGATGAGACTATCCCACCAATTATGACCCTCTGGGTCCATTCCTGAGCCTATTGGCTATCCATCTGATGTGTTACTACATCCTCGGCTGAATATTGGGTAGTGTGTAACATGGAATGGGAATGAACCTGCTAATTGTGTTGCATGTATTACTGTTATGTTTAGATAGAATGGTATTTAATGCCAGGCCCATAGCACTTTTGAATATCACACTGGCATGCATCAGTGTGCTGTGCATGGTGTCACAGTTGTGCGTCTTGCACAATGTTTCTGGACATATCTCCTACTCTTTATTTACATGATGTGTACAGAATGTATTAGATTAAGTACTTGGTAAAGTAAGTCAGCTCTTGCTAACTAAATCAGTAAGATGGCTTCAGGTATTAAAAAACATTGTGACAAATAGAGTTTTTAATTATCTGTAAACATTCTAACTGGTTATGTACATCTTTCACAAACATTAATGTAGAAATTGATCATATGGTGAAGAAGGTTTAACAGTGTTATTAAGTTGTTTTATTAAAATACAAATAAGGTACTTTCACTGGTTGTGTCAGTGGTCAGTTAATCACCATTTAGGACATTTTGGTATTTGGTAACACTTTCTGCACACTACAGGTGTGCAGATCATCAGAACAACATAAAAATGGCATTTGTTCATGGCTTACTGCTTAATCAATGTTATGGCAGTAAAAGATAATCTTTATAAATGGAAATATGTACAGGGGTAAATAACTTGACATGTGTGTGTCTTTTGCAGAAGTTATTAAATGGATGATAATGTAAAATTGGATTATGTAATCATACTGTTGGTGTGCAGGTAGTCGAATATTCTCTTGCAGGTGTGAAGAAATAATATAGGCACAGATGCTAAAGTATAGTTGTCTACACACAATGAAGAGGTAGTATCAGTGTATGAGACTGTGCTGTTTATTATGTTAAAACATTTAGATACTGAGTATTGCTGTATAGTAAGTTAAATACAAGAATGGTATAGGAAGTGTACTGTTGTTATAAATCTTTTATGTTGTCAACAAGGACATAATATGGTACAAAAAATATGATAACTGAACTGGCAAGACAGGAATCAATATTTGTATCACAGTTCTAAATAGTGTTAATAGTGGCAACAAAATGTATAACAATTACTGAATTAGATATACATATGGTAAGGTGAAAGACAGAAAGATAATAACTGTTTTGAGGCTGATGTATTGATTTGTTTTTTGACTCTTTGTAGAATGACGTGTGTGAAGCGCTGTGCTGGCCACTGCCGCTGTTACCGTGAAGCTTGGCGCAAGGTTGACGGTCTCATTAAAGATAATGTTGTGCTCCGTGAAGGACAGTAGAGATTGCTGTCCTTCATGGAAGGACAAGAGCGACCGTCAACTTTGTGCTTGAGCCTGTGGTGACAGCGACTGGATCACAGTGGTCATACCAGCACTTCACCTCCACCTCCAGCTGTAACATCCAGCTTCCCCAGGGTGACCACTCTCCACCAGAGTCCGGTATCTCTCCTCTGGAGGGCGCAACAGCTTCCACCTGCTGCACCTCCACATTGAATCCAGCTTACAGCTTGACTGCCTCAAGCAGCACACACCTCTCTAAACAGTGGCTGCTAATTATATTTATATTGTGTGCAAATTGTTGTATTTATTGTTGTTTATAATATTTTGTATGTTTTATATAGAAAGAAGTTTTATAAATAAAATATGTATTTTTATGTATTTTCCTAAATTATAACAAATCAATATAGTTTCTCCTTTTTTACTTTTACAGTTTACAAGCTGATTTTTTACCATTTTGTTTTGTCAAGACTGACTTTTCATTTGAGATTTAAAAAATATTTTACTTTTATAAAACAGAATAAATATTTTTGAATATAACTTTTTTTGTTGGTATTATTCAATTGTGGGGATGTTTATGATCAATATTTATGACAAAGGGTTAGACAAATGTGGTTTTATCATTTCCTCAAACATTCTAGCAGATTCATGTGAATTTAAATCAACATACATATGTAGGCTGACATATGTTGAAAAAGGTTTCACACTATTTAAAATGAGTTTAATAATTGTGGCCATAAGGGAGTTCCAGGGATTATGTTTATGGACAGTTAATCAGCCTGTGAGTGCATCTGTTAGGCTGTACAGGTTGAGTCGTGATACACCAGTAGCAGGTGATTAACAGACCATTAACACAACTACTGGTCATGCTTTATTGGTTATATATTATATAAGAAACCATTTGGTTTACCTAGTTTGGTGAAGAAGATTGTTATAGACAGCATTCAAGGTTTAAACAGATGACACATTTAAATTCTTGTTATGTTACGGATGTTGCAGTGTTATGAGAACATTTTTGTACATACATTAGTAAGTATGACTTATGTTTGATTTCTTTGTCTAGTAAAGATACAGAAGAGGAAGATGTAAGATATGAATATTTAAAAGTGGTGCTTAGAAATAGAGTACTACATTCTTTATGTGTCAGAAGAGTAGGTACATTGACTGCAAAAGATAATGGGCTAGATATTCAAACTGCGCCATTCTGTGGTGCAAGCCCTTGAGCTGCTCAAAAAGTTGCTCAGGGGTGTGGCGGTGATATTCAACGGAGTTGCTCTATTGAGCAACTCCTTTGAATATCGCCCCAAGCCACAGCCACTGTGCATGTGCAGTGGAACCTGCGCCACCGCAAGTGGTCAGAGGGAGCATTCAAGATGTGGTGGTGCAAGTTCCATTGCACCATGCGCAAATTTCAATATTCAAAAGGTGACATGCAAATGGGGCCATAAGTTATGAAGGTGCAGGTGGGGCCATTTGCATCTACTTACAGCCCCATTTGCATACCATTAGCATGCAGGTGTGCCGATCCCGACAACTTGCGCCTGGTGCCCTGCCAGTCAGCAGCCATTGGGGACTGGCGCCCCTGGCCAATCGTGGTGTAGTAATTTCCCACTGGCCCAATCACGGGTGTAACGTATTAACCCACCCTCACTGGCCCAATATTGGGCATAACAGAACTGAACCCCATGACTGGCCCGATCATGGGCAAAACAGACAGAACCCCCACTGGCCCGATCACAGGCAGAACGGAGTTCAACCCCAAAGACCAATATCCTGGTGGTCCAGTGGACCATGACCCGATCGTGGGCATTAGAGTCAAACCCCCGAGTCAATTTCCCTGGTGATCTAGTGGCCCCCACCCACCCACGGAGCCCCACCACCCCACTCCCACCGTCAGCCGGGCGGCACTTCATTCATTCACATATCTGGACTGCCTTGTATGGTATGGGCTGCATGCCCATTGTCTCTGCTCTGAACCAATGGGTGTGCAGCCCTACCAAGCAGTCAGTTGGTGGGCGTGGGGGCAGATGGTGGTGCTGCCACCCACTGGCTGATGGGGAGCGGGGTGATGGGGTTCCGTGGGTGGGTGGGGTGGGGGTCACTAGATCACCAGGAAATTGGACTTGGTGGGTTTGACTCTAATTCCGCCACCGGGCTTAGCGGTCCACTGGACCACCAGGGATATTGGTCTTTGGGGGTTGAACTCTGTTCTGCCCGTGATCAGGCTAGTGGGGGTCATTTCTGTATGCCCACGATTGGGCCAGTGTGGGTGGGTCATTTCTATTTTGCACGATTGGGCCAGTGGGGGGTGTTCCAGTTATGTTCTGCCCATGATCGGGCTACGGAGTTACTATTATGCCCACGATCGGGCTACGGGGTTACTATTATACCCACGACTGGGCTCGGGGGCACAGGGAAGAAGTGGAGGGCCACCACAGGTGGCAGCTACTGTGTTGCACCCTGCAATGCAGCAGTCTCACCTGTGGGTGGCCCATGGCTTTACTGCTTTTGTCTCAAAGTTGTGCAGGTGTAGGTTGGGGTTGCTCCAGGCTGGCTCTGCACAGCCTGGCTGAATATCAGGCTGTGCAGTTTATGCATGGTTCCTCCCTTCTGATTCAGCATGCCTTCATTAGCATTATCTGTTGCTCAGCATGACTTGGGGTGCAACTGCCTCCTGCTGAATATCGCAGAATGGCGCATCGGACTTTACGCAGGTGCAACCCCTACTAAGCATGGTGCAACCCTTTGAATATCCAGCCCAAAGAGTAAAACACTGCAACATAATAAATTAGTATTGATATTACAGTGGTAATTGAAAGTAAATACATAAATACAAAAGGAATATGGTTGAGATGGATGTTGTCTTTGTCTTCATAACGAAAATACTATTAAATGAGCTAATGTGTTCTTCATTTTGGTGCATTTCACTCGTATGTGCAGTCCTGGTACAACAAAAATCATATACTATTGGTACTTATCATTCTCAAAAAGACAGGATATTCAAGGCAAAAAACTCTGTTTAATGCATCAGTTAGGGTTGTTCCACAGCAACAAAAGTGAGAAATTCAGTGTTAGGGTTGAAACCCTAACTCCAAATCACCCTCCCAGCACCACACACTCACAGACACACACACACACACACACACACACACACACACACACACACTTGCAAGGAGGAGGGAGGAACAAGGCAACACGACCAATGACAGACAACCAGCAGCAGGTGACAGAAATAAAAAACAATTGTCTAAATGTACTACAAGACATCCCGCCCACCTGACCAGATACTGCATGCTCAGTGGAGATCAACAGCAAAACTGAGGCCATGTACACCAAACATACACATCCCTGATTGCAGGTGCACACAACGCATCACACTTAGTAGTTGCATGGTTTTACCTAGCGATGCCCCACACCCCACCACACCTGGTACTGCACCGTTACTGGACATCAATGATGCAGGTGTCTGATTGCAGCTGTACAAAGGTTTTACACTAATGAGTAAACATAAATTAAGACAACCACATAAATTTACTACAAGACACAGCCATCGACAAGATAAAAGAACTGTTGCATTTACTATGTGATTTACTATAGTAGTAAATTTACTGCAACTGTATGCTCAGAGAGGCTGACGTCGAGGTATGAAAAACTCTTGCCTGTACAAAGATGTGCAACTCCTAATGTTTATATCAGCTATACAGTTTAGTGATGTAGGTGTACTGTTGCTGTACATATATATATATATATATATATATATATATATATATATACCTTCAGTGTGTCTGTATACTAAAAATGCAGTAACTATTGTTTCTAACAAACATTGTAATTACCTGGCTGAGGCCAAGCAACTTCTAAATATCCTAACATTACTGAACCAACAATGACATAGCTGTATCACAGATGTCTATAGGCTCAATTTTCCTGTAGGTCCTTACTGAGGATGTACTATCTGGTAAAGACAATGGCATTGCCTCTCTGACACCTCACTTATTGAAATAGTGGTAAGTTTAGTATTGTTGCAATGAGTGATCTATTCTACTTATGCACACAGCCTCACTTTTTAGTAGTTGTTCTATACTCAGGCTGTAGTACCTAGTCTTTGAGTTTGGCACAATTCTGTCACTGACGCTATCAAAGTGATAACTATGTTAATTGTACTACAACAGGAATCAAGTAGGTGTAGTAGATATAAATAGAATTGTTCTTAGTATAGATTTTAGTCACAATGGGATAAGTGTTGTAGGACAGAGAGGGCATTCTCTATCACAGACTCTGTGAGTTATAATTATACTAAGCTTTGGATGACTGCAATCATCGAGTTACAGTGTTGATCTTCATGGGTTAATTTTAACTGCCGTGCTCCAGTAACTACCAGTAGATGGTCTGAGTGGGTGGGCCACTGCCTTGCAAAGGTCCTGCAGTGCCTAGCAGTGGGAGAGTATGTATACATGATGTCAAACACACATATTATACCTGTACAACTACTTAGTTTTTCTGTGTTCTATAGATGAGGTAGCTCACCAGGTGGTGGGGTGGGGCATCGCTAGGTAAGGCCATGCAACTACTAAGTGTGGAACGTTGTGCAACTGCAATCAGGGATGTGTATGTTTGGTGTACATGGCCTCAGTTTTGCTGTTGATCTCCACTGAGCATGCAGTATCTGGTCAGGTGGGTGGGGATGTCTTGCAGTATATTTAGACAATTGTTTTATATTTCTGTCACCTGCTGCTGGCTGTCTGTCATTGGTCATGTTGCCTTGTTCCTCTCCCTACTTGCATGTGTGTGTGTGTGTGTGTGTGTGTGTGTGTGTGTGTGTGTCTGTGTGTGTTGTGATGCTGGGTGACTGAGTTAGGGTTTTCAACCCTAACACTGAATTTCCTCACTTTTGTTGCTGGGAACAACCCTAACTGATGCATTAAACAGAGTTTTTGCCATGAATATATATATATATATATATATATATATATATATATATATATATATATCTATTATGGTAGCGCTGTACCATAGTTAGGGTTGAGAAGCCATTTCTATGTTAAACCCCAAATTTTGCACCTTAATAACTTTGCAATTGTTTGATGGATTTGCCTGAAATTTGGAATACATAATCAAGAACAATAACCCTTGGGATCTGCAAGTTTTGTACCAGTCGGATATACAGCTGCGGAGTTATTAAGCTGATCTGCACGTCATTGCCTTTTTCTGGAATTCTATGTAGTGCCTACAGGTGCATCGGTTTGTGCGACCTGCCTGAAATCTTCAGGAAATGTGCAGCCAGGATCCCGATGTGTCTTTTGAAGATTTGGTGAAAAAATATTAAACGGTTCAAAAGTTATTCAAAAAACAATTTCCATTATAAGTCAATGGGAAAAGTTAACAAAAAGTTCGACAGTGTCGCAAATGCATTTTACTTTTGCAAATGGCTCTGTTACTTATAAATCCACCATTTTGTTTTCAGTCTGTGATCAGAAAATGCTTGGCATTATAATTTGGGATCCTCTAGCAATCTAATTCTTTTGTATTCACCTAGTCGGACCCTGAGAATGCTAGCCATGTCTTTATTTTAGGGTAAACACCCCAGAAATATATTTTCAATTTCTGGAAAAGTACTTTCACAGTACTTTCAAGCTCATGAAAGTGTCGCAGATTTTTATGAAAGCTTCGCAAATTGCGACAGTAGTTTTCTAGTCTGTGGAAAATGCAGCATTCTTTGGCACTGCGCTGCAAAAGAACGGTTGGGAGTTTTGGGCTGAAATTTGAGAGAACGAGACGACATCTCACAGATGTGCCTTTCAGTATTGTGTTGAAAAATATTACATGGCGGCAAAGTTACGACACTCCAAAGTTGACAGTTTTTCCCATAGGATAACATTACGGCACCGAGCGTTACAGGAATCCTTTGGCACCCTGCTGCAAAATAACGGTTTGGTCTTTTTCCTGAAATTTGGAGGAAGACAGCCAACAGCTCACAGATGTGCCTTTTAGTGGTTTGGTGAAAAGATATTACAAGGAGGCAAGTTATGGTGCTCCGAACTTCTCTTTTTCCCATAGGATAACATTACGGCGTTCACGCTCCTTTCAGGGCCTATCTCAGAAATGGTGCGAGATCAGGACTTTTCATTGAAGAGAAGGAAATCAACTAGCCAGGACAGTCATACGGTTCCTGATATGTAACCTATTTAGTATTCCAAGTCCTCATTTTCTGCTCCTATACCCATTATTATGCATACATTCTTTGTACTCACTGTCTTTCTCTACCAGGTTTGGGGAAAACCAGCCTGTGCGCTTACATTACTGTGACCATTGCTCTTTCCACTTGCGGTTCTGTACCGTTACCGTTGACGCCTATAGCCACCATGTGCTATCCTTTGCGTTTTTCATTTGCGCTGCATTTCTGTTATTTTTGCCATTTGTGTCTACAGTACTGTTTCTCTTTCTGTTTCACTTTGCGTCACCATGCCCATTGACATTTCCATTTGCAGGCACCATGTTACTATGTGACAACACATACATAGCAGACCGTTCCCGTCTCACCACCGTGTGTGTACCCTTTCTGTTCTCATTCGCGCTTGCGTTACCATGTGTGCCACTGTTGTAGCTTCTGTTTGTGTTGCTGTTCCTGTTACTATGCCACAAGACATCACATGGCGGGCTACCGCACAACGCATTACATTCACTTCTTCTCATTATCATTCTGAAAAGAAGGAAATTATAGGCAAAACTCCATTTAATGCATCAGTTGAGTGTTGTTCCAGCGACAAAGAGAATTCGATGTGGGTTGAAACCCCTTTGCACCCTCCAGCCCACCCCCCAACTGGAATCGGTGTGCAATGGGGACATTGGTCCTAACTGTCATCCCATTCTCCTATTCCTCAGCTTCTTTCCACATGTGATGGGTGACACTTAGGGCCGATGATTCCCAATGCGCACCCGGTTCCAGTTGGGGGTGGGCTGGAGGAAAAGGGTTTCAACCCTAACATCAATTTCCTTGGTTTTGTCGCTGTGGAACAACTCTAACTGATGCATTAAACTGAGTTTTTGCCTCATATATATATATATATATATATACACACACACAGTGTATAGTGTATGTTAGAATGTAGTTCTCACTTGATTTCAGTTTTAAGTAAAATGCGGTTCTGCTGCAGTAGTGATAGTCCCTGCAGCAGAACGACTTTCGCTCTGCTGCAGTATGGATGTCATACTATCTCCCCATGTACTCCTGCATTGCCCTGGTAACCAATCATGCTCATTGCTCCCTCCCACAAAGCGGCAGTTTTAAAATAAAAAAAGTTCACCAGCACATTGTCAAAGTCGACCGTAACTGGGTAATCAATTGGTAGCCAATGTCGGAGAGCCGCAGTGGATGTGAGGGGTAAGGGTAACAGGTGGAGGTTGAAGTGTGCTCCGTGGTGGTCTGGGGGTGATTCTACGAGGTAGCTAGCAGTGCAGACCTATAGTAAGTTCTCAGAATCACCCTGCAGTTGCAGTTGAAACAAATTATTTTGTATGTTTATTGATTTTTTATCCCCATTTTTTACTTTCTCTCCCTTTTGTCCTGCTATTAGCCATAACAGCATATATAGAAAAGCGTGTAAACGCGTTAACAACAAGGACATTCTTACACTTGTGGTTGCCAAGACAACAGTGTGACAATCATAGCAACCACTTGTGTAAGAACTGCCTTGTTGTTAACATTAAGCCATACACTATCCTATATATTTATAAAATGGGTAGGAAAAATTGTGTTTGCTGATCTGTTGGAACATATCACATGGCCGTGCGTATATCAGAGTGCAACCACACACCTGCACTTTTACCCCCAAACAATTTTGACATTTTATAAGACAGATAAACCATCTGAGGTGTGCAGTCATACTCTGAAATATGCACACCTTGGGTGGTTGACACACACCAAGGCGTGTGTATATCAGAGCACCACCACACACCTCAGAGTGGTTTATCTATTACATATATATATATATATATATATATATATATTGCAATAGAGCTTGTTTTGTTAGCCCTCCACAGCTATCCAGAAGTGTATGACTAATGGAAGGAGTGTCCTTGCAATCAGTACACCTTACTTAGACCCTTCACAGCATTTACATTGCTCTAAAGATGTTTGCATATGGATGGTATGCCCTTGTGGACTTTAACAGACCACCTACTTAGAAGCATGGATGAAGTTACTTAGTAAATTGCTCGAGAGAACTGTTCACAAAACACCACTTAATACATAGACAGGCACAGCCTCCTATGCAACCAACAGCATGGATTTCACAAGAACCATTCCACTGCCACTGCCCTTGTCCTTGTAACAGACCACATCCTCTCCAGCATGGACAAAGGTAAAGCCACTGGGGCCTTCATCGTTGACCTCTCGAAGGCTTTTGACATGGTTACCCATGTCCTCCTCACCTCCAAACTTAGCCTCCTAGGATGCCCACAGGAAGTCACCTACCGTTCACCAACTACCTGATTGGCCACTCCCAGTTCGTGTGTTTAGGCCAAACTAGCTCCACCACTCTGCCTGTCTCCATGGGCGTCTCACAAGGTTCAGTCCTGGGTCCCTCCTCTTCTCCATATTTGTCAACTCGCTTCCTTCTGATAGAATCAACTGCCACTCCCTCCTGTATGCTGACGACCTGGTTCTCTTCCACAGCGACAAATCTATGGCCACTATCTCCTCAGTACTCTCACACAATTATGCCTCTGCCCACAACTGGTTTTCAAACAACCTCCTCTTAGTTAATGCAAAGAAAACAAAATCCATGCTGTTCAGATCAAAGCCTTTCCTTGCCAAATCCAAAACCCATCCCCTCTGCATTTCTCTCTGACGGCTCAGTCCTTGAAGACGTTGATACTTATAAATACTTAGGCGTACTGCTCGACCCTGCTCTCACCTTCACCAAACATGTCCACTCCATTATCAGCAGGTTCCATCAGAAATTGGGAGTCACATATCGATTTGAACAATACCTCAACCCTGAAGCCAGACTGGCCACTGTCCAGGGAAATCTCCTCCCTATCCTGGACTGCTCTTCCATATACTTCAGGACCTCTGCTGCCACTATAGGCTAAACTCTCTACTGCCTATAACAGTGCCTGCTGCTTTGCTTTACTGGCCCTTTCTCTATCCACCAATGCACACTCTATAGTACCCTAGGATGACTACCGCTGCAGGGATGCTTTGGCTTTGCCCTTTGTGGCATAGGTGGACAAAGTCATCTGCGGGTACTGAATCTCGCCTTGCTGTCCTACTGAAAACCTGGACCCTGTACCGCAGCCTCCACTCTACTGGTATCCATCAACTAGTTATTCCCAGGGTATCTACCAACATGGGCAGCAGGACCTTGTCTACAGCCGCCCCCTCACAGTGGAACAGCCTGCCAGCAGAACTCCATACCATCAATACTCACTCCAGGTTCAAATCCTGTCTCAAAAGATGCCTACTGGCAAACTCCTACTGCCACTGTCGCAAGGGGTCCCTTCCTGGCCACACTAGCCTACTATCTCCCAGGGGTTTACCCACTGAGCCACACTGGTCAACCTACCCCCAGGGGTTACCCACTTAGCCTCACTTGTCCCTGACTACAATTTACCTCCTGCCTGTTCTCTTACTCAGTAAGTTTACTGATGTGTCAGCTCTTACCTTGTACATAATGTATATATAACTCTATGTATGACACACTGTATAGTTGCTCCTACTGTATATGCTATGTCACAATCATCCCCACCTGACTTATGTACCTACCTTTGTTTACAACTGCTGTTTGTGTACCTAGCATCATATTGTAAACAGCATTCGCTGTCACTCACTGGACTTGTACCATACCAATGTATTTTGCTTCAGTTGCTGTATCCGAATCTGATCTCCTACATGTATAATTAGTTGCTCACCTTGTATTATTTGCCATCCTGTGCCATGTGACATGGCCTGGGTTGTACCTGAAAACGGTCCCTGGGATCCAGCACTTACCTGGTTATCAAAGTCACCCTCTGTAGGGTCATACTCACAGCTGGGGATGTACAGAGGCTGCGGCATGTGCAGTGAGGGGCATTTGCATTTGCATTTTGTGGTCCCTTAGCTCCTCTAGATGAGTGCAAGGGCTTTGGGTGACATTTGTGATCAGGCCCTATGACAGTAAACTAAACTACTAACAGACAATTTATAGTAGTAACACCTAGGACTTAAACTGTTATAAAAGATACTCGTAATTTGGTGAGTATATTTGAGTCATACAAATTATAGGCCTGTTTCCCAAATCTGATCGCTCCTTTTGTTCCTATGACAAAAAATTAAAAGAATAAGACCTATTTCTATCAAACAGGTTATTGAACTGGCAAACACTGGCACATTTATTTCAGGCAAACCAAGCCATGCCAGAATGATGTTAGTTAAACTCACATCTTCTGAAATGCTATCGTTCTAAATTCAAGGCCTTTCAGTAACAAAGACAATATTTCAAGAGCTTAATCATTTTGCTGTTATAACTGATCCAGCTGTTTTGTTAGATCCTATTGGCAACATACTGTGAGAAAGCAGCATAAATGTTTCCTTTAGTCTACAAAATGCTGCAAGGTATTTAAGCAGTAAATCAAAAATAGACATCTTTGTAGCGTATCACAATATGGGAGCTGTGTGTTCAATTCTCCTGCTGCCAAATGCCTTTGGCTGTATCAGGAAATGGTAGAAACACTGACACAGAATCACAGAACATAGCAAGACAACAGATAAAAATGACATCATTGAGGGTGTCTTGACAAAATATTACCTTGAAAGAAGGACATGCAAGTGACTGAAGATGATAGGCCTTTTATGAAAGAATATGTTTGAAATACATAGTTTAGAATCATGCTGTATAGAAAAGAGAACATAGAATCTGACAGCAGAAAAGGACTGCTTAGCCCATATAGTTTGCCCATATGTTCCTACCTATTCTGTGTCCCCAGACCTTTCTGCTCTCCCTTGACTCCTTCCACCTTTCTGCACCTATCTAATATACCCCTATGTCTAACCATGCATGCTTGGAGCCCCCAACTGTTACAGCCTCCACCACTTCTGGTGGTGCTCTATCCCAGGCATCCACTACATTTTCAGGGAAGAAATATTTCCTCACATCACTGTAGAACTCCCCCAGCTTCATTGATGCCTTCTGGCCCTGGTGTTTGTTCTCATTTGAAAGACACACCCCATCTGTACCCTAGTCACCCTTTAAGGTACATGTATGTCTCTATCATGTCCCTCTCTCTCTCCTTTCCTTCAGGGTGTACATGTTGAGATCCCACAATCTCTCTTTGTAGGGTTTCTCATGCAAAGCATGTACCATTCTAGTTGCCGTCCTGTGGACTGCCACTACTCTGTCTGTGTCCTTTCTGAGGTGCGGTCTCCAAAACTGAAGAGAGTACTCTAGATGTGGCTGCATCAGTAAGCAATATAATGGCAGCACCACCACCTCTCCTCCTGCTGGATATACCCTCCCTATGCAACCCAGCATTCTACCAGCCTTATCAACTGCATCTGCAAAAGGAAAACTTTCCTTCCAGCTCTTCTGAAATGTTCCCTATAAAGATATTGAAGAGTACAGAGCCCTGTGATGCCACACTCACTGCACTCCTCTTTATAATGATCGCCATTAACCACCACCCTCTGTCTCCTATCCTTTAACCAGTTTCTAACCCAGTTTGTTACTGTGGTTCTCATTCATAGATTGATCAATTCTCTAATCAGTCTTCTATGCAGCATCATGTCCAGGCCCATGCTAAAACCTAAATAGACCACATCCACTGCTCTCCTCTGATCAATTCCCTGGTCACATAGTCAAAAAATCTAATAGATTAATTTGACATGACCTGTCCCCATGAATCAATGTTGTCTGTGGTCTTGCAGCCCATTACATTCAAGATATTCTGTCATCTTTTCTTTCAATAGTGTTTTCATTAATGTCCCCACTACTGAAGTGAGACTGACTGACCAACAGTCTCTAGCCGCCTGCCTTTTGCCACTCTTATGTAGAGGGACACCATTAGCCCTTCTCCAGTCTGCTGGATCCACTCCTATTTCTAGTGAGTTGTTGAACAAGGCTGTTACTGGGGCAGCCACAACCTCCCCAAGTGCTTTTAGTACCCTCAGGTGAATCCCATCCAGTCCCATAGCCTTGTCCACCTTGAGGGCTGCACTGATTTCAGCATTCTTTCCTCTGAAAATGAACCTGTCTCTACCCTCACCCAACCCTATTCCTGCTTCTCAGTAGTAGCTTGTCTCTCTACCCTCCTCTGTGTAAACTGAGCAGACATACTTGTTTAAAGTGTCCTATTGTCTTAGTCACTTTCTGAACACTCTCCCCTTGGTTCACCCATGATGGTGCACAGGCAATGTGGGTGAGGTAACTAAGGAGCAAGCAATGTAGTGGTGTGAAAAAAATCTTCCACAGGCGGAATGTTTAAGCGAAAGTCATACTTTCACTTCCTTGAAAGTTCAGAAATCAATTTCTGATCTTCCATGGAAATTCTGCCTGCATGTTGCTCCTATGTTAAATTAAATAATTTCAATTCTGACTGCCAAAGCAAGACATCTCTAGTGGCTAGCGGTGCCCCAGCCCTCCGATCACCCGGACTGGCACCCAATGTATTTAATAACCAAACCCTGGTGGCTAGTAGCCCCTACCCCACTAGACCACCCACCAGTATCCTGCCCAGACCAACAGTCTGTTACCCCCATGCCATCCCTGTCCCCCATTACCCCATGCATTTAAATATAGATTTTCCCAGGTGGTCTAGTGGTATTAAATTCCTTCCTCCTAGTCCCTGAATCCTGTTCCCCATTATTTTATTTTTCTGAGGTGTTTATTTCCAAATTTCTGGTGGTCTGGTGGCCCCTGCACCCCATCCATCCCAACAGGTAGTGTCACACCCTGTCCCCATCCCATGGAGTGGGGTAGTGGGTCAATGGCGCAACTCTCTGCTGTCCTCTCTCCTCCTTGCCAGTACCCACTGAAATGTGAATGAATGAATGAATGAAAGAACGAACGAACGAATGAATGAATGAATGAATGAATGAATGAATGAAAGAATGAATGAATGAATGAATGAATGAAAGAATGAATGAATGAATGAATGAAAGAATGAATGAATGAATGAATGAATGAATGAATGAATGAATGAATGAAAGAATGAGTGCGTGACTCATTCATTCATTCATTTATTCACATTTCAGTAGGCCACTGGTGAGGAGGAGAGAGGACAGCAGAGAGTTGTACTGGTGGCCTCCTGCCCCACACTGTTGCAGGATGGGGAGCAGGGTCGGACAGTCGCACTACCTGTTGGGCTGGGGAGGGTTGCAGGGGGCCAGTGGGCCATTTGATCATCAGGAAATAAACACCTCAGAAAAAATAAATTACTGGGAATGGGATTCGGGGACTGGGAGGGAGGGAATTTAATATCACACCACCAGGGAAAAAGCACGATTATGTTTTCCATTTGCCATCTATGGACGCAATGCAAAAATGCTGTTTATAGCACTCTATGTCTGCCTTCTATTTTGGGCAGATTAGCTGCATAATTTAACAGTGACTGTGAACAGCTAATCTGCCCAAAATAGATGGGAGGCATTGAGCATTAAGTAGCTGCTAATCAGTCCTGGCAGTACTGCATGATTGGAAGGAAGAAAAGAGTATCTGTATGAAAAAGACCCCCGTCTCTGTATGGCTGCGTTTGTTCCTGTATGTGAAGACAAAGACAGGGCTTCTTCTACAGCTGCACTGAAGGAGCATTAATCATAGTTTACCCCGTGTTACAGTTGCAGTCTTGCAGAGCAGAACGAAGGATCTCCGTGTGTCAGGAACCAGAATTACTAGCTACACGGTAGGTGTGGTGTGGCAGAGTAGGCACAGGCAGGATTTATCAGATCTAATCAGAGCCGAATGAAGGATCTCCAGTGTGTGGGGATTCCTGCAATAAAATAATCAAGTAGAACCCCACGACAGGACAGACTTATCCACCGTCCCTCTTGCCATTTCCTGTACCTGTGAGAAAGAAAAGCTACAAACCGGGCGGACTTACTTATTTAAGCCCTCCATGCGTTTGTTTCTGCAGTCACTCCTTTTCTATAGTTCTGGATTGTAGAAGTTGTAGAAGTAACACCTCAGGTCTTGGAGTCAGTGGTAATCAGCGTGAAAAGCTCCACTACATTTGGTTACTGCAACCACTCCTTATAATGGACAGAATTTGTACATAGATGCCCCATTATAAGCGGCTTTAACTGTATTTTAATATATGGGGATGGGGATGGTATTGGGGAAGTGGGAACAGGCTATTAGTTTGGGCTGGACACTGGTAAGTGCTTGGACCACCAGGATTTGGTTGTTAAATACCTTGGATGCTGGCCCGTGAACAGGCGAGGGGTTGGGGGCACTGCTAGCCACCAGGTTTCTTGCTGTGTCCAGTCAGAAATGATTTAATTAAATTAGGGGCAGGTGAAAGTGGGGTACACTGTCTAACTGGGTGAAATTTCCAAAATCACCAATAACATTTGTGGAAGTTTTCCATCTCTGGCCACAGGGGAAGTTTCAAACTTACCTGATTTCCATGGAAGTTTTGCCATGGTGGAAACCCACTTTCGTCCACCTTTAGTCGAATGGCATTAGTGCAGCTGACATTGTGCCACAAAAGTTACAGTGCCCAAGGACCGTCCAGTGAAAAGTGAAGTTTTGCATCAAGTGGAGATGCTATGAATCTGGAGGCAGAGGTTAAATTCAGAAGAGATGTGAGGAAGTGCTTCTTCACAAAAGAATGGTGGATTCCTGGAACAACCTTCCAGCAGAATTCATGGGAGCAAAAACAATGGCTAGAGCAGGTAGGGAGATATGGGAAGACTGGATGGGCAAGCAGTCCTTATCTGCTATCAAATTATACATTTCTATGTAGCTTAATAATTCCTCCTTCCTTCTTTCTTTTTCCCCTAACATATCTTTAGAACTGTTTTCTCCCTCCTTGACCCCCTCAGCGATGCAGCTCCATTCCTGCCTTTGCTTCTCTGACCATCATCTTGGCTTCCCTCGTTCTCGTTTGGGACTCTCCCGTTCTTCCTTCCCTGTTTTCCTTGTACCCGGTGAAGGCCTTCTTTTTGCTATCACTGCTACCCTGACCTTTTCAGAGAACTGTATTGGTTTATTGTGCCTGTTTCTTTGATTACCATTCTTGGCAAGACTTTGTTGCCTTCAGAATGCCCCATTTCCTCCACATCCCTGGTGTTGTCCTCTTTGACTGACTTGTCCTGGATCAGCTCCTTATCCAGTTGAAGTCTACCCTCCTGAAATCTGGGACGTCAGCCTTTCATGAGGACTTACTTGTCTAAAGGGCCAGGTTGAACAATATAGAGTTGTGCTGCTGGATCCTACTGGCTCCCCTACCCTAAGTCCTCCTACCACTTCGAAGTTGGTGAGCAGCACATCAAGAACAGCAGCCTGCCTAGTGGGTTCCTTGACCATCTGCATCAGCAGGCAGAAACATAGAAACATAGAATTTGAGGCAGATAAGGACCGCTTGGAACACCCAGTCTGCCCATTTCCTACCTAATGGATAAGCTGCAGATCCTAGTTAACCAGCAGCCTACTTCTTCCTGCCCCACCCCTAGAATTGCCTTATGACTGTCCCATGCATGCTTGAATTCCACCACTGATTTTGACTCCACAACCTCCTCCAGAAGGCTGTTCCATGCATCCATAGCCCTCTATGTGAAAAATACTTCCTTAAATTACCTCTGAGCTGCCCCCATCTTCAAATTGTGCCCCTTGTTCTTGCACACCTCTTTTTTGAAAGATGCTACCCTCTTGGACTTTGTTGATTCCTTTGAGGTACTTGAAAGTTTCTATCATGTCCCCCTCTCCCTCCTTTCCTCGAGGCTATACATATTAAGCTCCTTAAGCATCTCTTCATATGTCTTCCAGTGCAGGCCCTCACCATTTTAGTGCCCTCCTCTGGACAGTTTCCATCCTGTCTATGTCTTTGCGAGACTGGTCTCCAGAACTGCACACAGTACTCCAGATGGGGTCTCACCAGCTGTCTGTACAGAGGATAACAACTTCCTGTTTTCTACTGGTGATGCCTCTCCTATGCATCCCAGTATCCCCCAACCCTCCTTGCTGCCCTCTCACATTGCTCGCCCACCTTTAGGTCATCTGATATGACTACCCCAGGTCCCTTCCATTTTTGTTGTTAGTATCTCACCCCCATTGTGTACTCTTCCCTGGGTTTTGTTTCCCAGGTGCATTACCTTGCACTTCTTAGCATTGAATCTAAGCTGTCATACATTTGACCATTTCTCTAACCTTGCCAAGTCCCTTCTCATCCTTTCCACCCACCTTGTGCATCAACTCTGTGCAGATCTTTGTGTCATCTGCAAACAGACATACTTTTCCTTCCAGTCCCTCTGCAATGTTGCTTATAAAGACATTGAAGAGGACCGATCCTAATACTGAACCCTACGGTACCCCACTAGTAACCCCCTTTCTTCAGAGTGGACTCCATTTACTATTACTGTCTGTGTCCTATTCTCCAGCCAATTCTTTACCCAGGCTGTCATCTTGGGACCCACTCCCAGGCTGGCTAACTTGTATATTAATCTTTGTGTGGGACTGTGTCAAATGCCTTGCTAAAGTCTAGGTAGGCCATGTCCAGCCCTCCCTGATCTACTACTTTGGTCGCCCACTCAAAGAAATCTATCAGATTTGTCTGGCATGACCTTCCGTTGTAAATCCATACTGCCTTGGGTCCTGTGCCCTCTGGCCTCTAGATACTCGACAATTCTTTCCTTCAGAAGTGATTCCATCATTTTCCCTACCACTGAGGTTAAACTAACAGGTCTGTAGTTTCCTGCTTCTGCCTTGCTCACACTTTTATGAAGGGAATCACATCTGCCCTCCTCCAGTCCTCGGTAACACCCCATACTCCCATGATTTGTTAAAGAGGGTAGTCAGTGGTATCACTAGTTCTACCCTTAGTTCTTTTAAATTCTGGGATGAATCCCATCAGGCCCCATTGCTTTGTCTACCTTCAGTTTTAAGATTTCTTTCAGAACCCTTTCTTCTGTAAATGGGCTGATATCAACTTCTGTATCCAGAGTGTTTCTACTGTTTGTTTTAGGTACCTCCTCTTCCTTTGTAAATACTGATCAAAAATATTTCTTTAGTATCTCTGCCTTTTCACAGTCACCCTCTGCCCACACTGCCTCCCCTTTATTAAGCCTCACTATCCCTCCCTTGGTCTTCCTTCACTCCTGATGTACCTATAAAGGTTTTATCCCCTTCTTAACTGAGTTGACTATCTTTTCCTCGGTTTGGGCCTTTGCTGTTCTGACTGCCTTCCCAGCTTCCTTTTGCTTTAACTGATACAGTTCTCTGTCCTGCTCCTTCTGTGATTCCTTGTACTTCCAGAATGCTTTCTTTTCTCTTGAACTTTCACTGCCACTTCCTTTGAGAACCATAGTGGTTTCTTACATCGTTTCATTTTGTTTATTTGCTTCACACAAAGTCTTGTTACCTCTGTGATGGCAGTTTTATTATTCCCCATTGTTCTTCCACCCTCCCTTCCTGCCCATTTGCTGATGCATACCTTAGGCACTTACATTTTAGCAAAGTCAGCCCTCCTAAAGTCCAGTACTTTTGCCTTTGTATGCTTGACTCTATTGCTGTGTTTATTGTGAACCATATTGTTCGATGGTCACTGGTTCCCAGATGGCTACCCACTTCTACATCTGTGATCCTCTCTTCATCTCCATTTGAGAGAACCAGGTATAAGATTGCTCCTCTAGAGTGGGCTCCAATACTAGTTGTCTAAGGCTTGCCCCTGTAGGGTATCTAGAATACACCCCACTCTTGAAGTGGCTGCTGCAACTGCACTCCAGTTAACATCTGGCATATTCAGATCACCCATCACAATATCTCCCTTTTCTTCCATTCTAAGTATACTTTCTATCATTTCCATGTCCATTTCTCCCCTGAAAAGGGGGTCTGTATCTAACCCTGTACGAATTGTGGTGCCATTGCCAGTCTCCAAATGTACCCACAGTGCTTCTTCTCCTCCCTGCTTTCCCTTTTGTTCTGTTGCTTTGATTCCTTCCCTTATGTAAAGAGCTACTCCTCCTCCTCTTTACCCTCCCTGTCCCTCCTGTAGATAGTGTATCCTGGTATGTTTAATCCCAGTCATGGTTTTGTATGTACCATGTTTCTGTGACTGCCACGATATCCAGATGTTCCTCCACCATCAAGGCCACTAATTCAGGAAGCTTGTTACTCAGACTATGGGCATTGGTACTCATTGCTCTCCATTTTTGATGGCTTTACCTTCTGTTGCAGCATCCCCACTGACCTTTTTACCCCGGTCTTTTCTCATTTAGTACCCTGTTTTGTAGGAGAGGCTGGGATTTTCCTGCTTATCAGTGCCTTCCCCTTGACTAGTTTAAAAGCTTGCCAATGAAGCATTTAAACTGATTGCTCAAAAGACTTGTTCCCTTCCTGGACAGATGCAGACCATCCTGCCAGTATAGGCTGGTGTCCCTCCAGGTGGAACCCCAGTCCCCAGTGAAGTCAAACCCCTGTGTGCCACACCATTTTTTCAACCATTCATTAAACTGCATGGTGCAAAGTACCCTGCCTACTCATGCCATTGACAGGCAGCACCTCTGAGAAAGGCTACTGTGTGTGCTACTTGTCTTAGGCCCTCTCAATTCTACAAAGTCCTTCTGCACTGCTCTAATCTCATGTTGATCCAAGTCATTTGTCCCTAGGTGGACAATGATGTCCAGCTCAGACTCCGTGCAGCTGTTCTCGTGATCCTGAGGATGCGCTTCCTGTCCCTCAAGCCATGGCACCAGGCAGGCACCTTACTTCAGGCCTGACTTTGAAAAATCCTGGCCACTGGAATGACCCAATCAAAAACTGGCAGGTTTAGTTCCCCACTACCACCTCCCCTTAGCCACTCCTTTCTAATTCTACCCTAGCTCCTTGTCTCTCTCTTTCCCCTGTTCTGGAGGTTTGTAGATCACTCCCATATGTAGTTTCTCTCCTGAGGATGCCATGAGCTGAACCTACAGGTATTGGTTTCTCCATTACCACCCTGATGTTTCCATCCTCCGCTGCCTTACTTAGAAACATAGAGGTTGATGGCAGATACAGTAAGGACATAAGGCCCATCCAGTCTGCCCATTTTTCTACCTTATGAATGTGCCACACACCTTTACACTGTCAATGACCTATCTATCCATATTCATCTGTATTGCTCCTTATGCCTATCCCATGCCTGTTTGAAGCCCTGCACCGTATTCATAGCCACCACTTCCTGAGGTAGGCTGTTCCATGCATCCACCACTCTTTCTGTGAAAATAATTTCCTCACATTCCCCTTAATCGGCCTCCTCTATTCTCATGCTGTGTCCTCTTGTCCTGCTATTTTCTAATATTTAAACATGTTAGACTCTTTCACATTGTTAATGCCCTTAAGGTGTTTGAATGTTTGATCATATCCGTCTCTCCTCCTTTGCTCTAGGGTGTACATATTGAGCTCCATTAATCTGTCCTCATATGTCTTCTGATACAGTCCCTGCACCATTTGGTTGCCCTTCTGGACTGCCTCTATTTGGTTAATGTCCTTGTGAAGGTGTGGCCTCCAGTAATGCCACATGATACTCCAGATGGGGCCTAACCAGTGTCTTGTAAAGAGGATTATTACCTCCCTCTTACAACTTGTGATACCCTACTAATACACCCTAACACCCCCTAGCCTTACCTACTGCTTTAGAGGTCTGCTTGGATGATTTCAGGTCATTGGTGATGATGATGCCCAAGTCTCTTTCTTCCTTTGTGACTGCCAGCAACTCCTCCCAGCCTATAGGAGGCTTCGGGTTTCTCTTCCCTATGTACATGATCTTGCACTTCTTTGCATTAAATCGTTGCCACTCTTCTGACCATTTTGCTAGTTTATCAGATCTCTTCTCATTCTGCCCACCCCATCTGGATCATCTACTCTGTTGCATATCTTGGTGTCATCTGCAAACAGACAAGCCTTACTCTCTAGTCCATCTATAATGTCACCAATGAAGATATTGAAGAGGACTGGCCCTGGACTGATCCCTGAGGTACCCCATTTGTGACTTGCATCTCTTCTGACTGTGTACCATTTACCACCACTCTCTGTTTTCTGTCCGTCAACCAGTTTGCCACCCAGTTGACCAACTTCTGACCCACCCCAAGCCTACCCAGCTTATTTATCAATCTTCTATGTGGAACAGTGTCAAAAGCTTTGCTTGAAGTCAAGGTAGGCGACATCTACTGCTCCCCTTGGTCCACCACTCTGGTTACCCAGTCAAAGAAATCTATGAGATTAGTTTGACAGGACCTTCCTTTTGTAAACCCATGCTGTCTTGGATCCTGTGCCCTATGGATTCCAGGTGTTGCACTATCCTTTTCCTAAAGTGCCTCCATAATCTTGCCCACTACTGAGGTAAGACTGACTGGTCTGTAGTTCCCTGCCTCCTCCCTGCTACCACTCTGTGGAGCGGGATCACATGAGTCCTTCTCAAGTCTTCTGGGACCTCTCCAGTGCTCAGAAGCTCACTAAACAGTTCTGCTAGTGGCTTTTCTAGTTCCATCCATAGCTCCTTAAGTACCCTGGAATGTATGCCATCAGGTCCCATTGCCTTGTTCACCCTGGGCTTAGTGAGCTCTTGTAGGACCCTTTCTTTTGTGAAGGGAATAGTGCTCACCTCCCTCCCCTGTGTCCATGGTGCTGAGCTGTGGGCCTGCCCTATCTTCTCCTCAGTAAATACTGAGCAAAGTATATATTTAGGATAGATGCTTTACAGGGTCCTCCCTACCCCTCACATGCCACCTTTTCTCCTTTGAGCTTAGCAATACCTCTCTGGACTTTCTCCGTTCACTAATGTATCTATAGAAGTCTTGTCACCTTCTTTTACTGTTTGTGCTAGTGTTTCCTCAGTTTGAGACTTTGCCTGCCTTAATGCCTTCCCTGCTTCCCTTAGGGCAGTTTGGTATGCCTCCCTATCTTCAACCCACTGTGTTCCTTATATTTCCTGAAGGCCAGCCTTTTGGTTCTGACCTTTTCTGCTACTGAATTTGAGAACCAAAGTGGTTTCCTTCTTCTTTGCACTTCCTTTTCTGTCTAACACAATGGGATGTTGCTTCAAGTATTGCATCCTTAATGCTTGCCTACTTTGCCTGTACCACCTTACCTGTGTTTCTTTTTGCAGGCTAGCTTAACTCTGTTGGCCATCTTATCAAAGTCAGCTCCTCTGAAGTCCCATATTTTGCCTTGGAATGGAATGATTTAGATGTAGTGGCCAAATTGAACCATACCATGTGATGGTCACTGGCCCCAGGTGACCTTCTACCTGGAGATCTGTGATCCTTCCCTGTTAGTCACTACTAGATCTAGGATAGCCCTGTCTCTTGTGGGTTGTTGTACCAGTTATTTGAGGCCCTCCCATGCAGGGAATCCACCATGTGTCTAGTTCTGGCAGATGTTCCTACTGGTATTCACCAATCAGTATCCGCATGTTGAAGTCTCCCATTATCAGAACCTCCCCTTTGGCTGCCATGTTTTGTATATCTTCTAACAGTAATGTGTCTATGTCTTCCCCTGGTCTGGGGCCTGTAGACAACCCAGTTCTTATGGCTGTCCCATTTCCTGTTTCCAGGGTGACCCACAGTTCTTCTGGCTCCTTATGTATATTCTGAATTTCTGTAGCTTTGATATTTTCATTGACATACAGTGCCACTCCACTCCCTTTTTGCACCTCGGTCTCTTCTGAACAGTACATAGCCAGTACTAAAGTCTCCCAAGTGTGGTTACTGGTGAACCACATCTCATCAATTGCTACTGTGTCCATTTTAGCCTCTGACATTATTGCCTGCAGGTCTTGGATCTTATTTCCCAGGCTGTGAGCATTTGTGTACAAGATTTTCCATTGACTAGATTTTGGTGTGTTACTTGTTGGGTGAGGTTTGGCATTTCCCTGAGTGTCATATGGGAGACGGACCTTTTCTTACCTGGTGATGCAAATGAACTGCAAACATGCTGAATCCCTGTTTGACCACTAGCTGAGGGGAGGGTGTTCTTCCCATTCAACATATGGGTGCTGCACCCCTCTCCCATTTGCTAGTTTAAATATTCTGCAAGACGTCAAACTTCTGCCCCAATACACTGACTCCCTTGTTAGTCAGATGCAGTCCATAAATTGCCTTCCCTGACATACAGGGCTATGCAGTATCCTCCTTTCTCTTTTCTCTTTTATGTCTAAACATTGTTGAACATTTGGAGAACCTGCTATCGAAAGTTATAATTTTGTACCTTAGCAAGCTTGGCAGAAAATTAAGTGTTTAGTAAAATATTACCCGTGTAGGCCAATGGTCAAGAATCTCTTTGAGGATCATTAAATGCAGATGGCTCTACCCTAGGCTCCATATGCTGTGCTACTGAATTTAGAAGTACAGTAGCTGAAAGTAGTCACAAAAGTGAATACAATTTACAGAAAGGTTTAGACACAAGCTACATAACTTTCTTTTGCACGGTTCATATTATTTACCGTTAGATGTATTATTCAAAACATTTCAAAATCGTACCATGCATGTAAAAGGTATATCAACATAAGTGAAATAAGAAATAATACAGATTGACAACATCACACAAGATACCACAACCACTGAGTACTTAAAATACTGTATCTAAAAGTATTTTACATTGTTTGATAGAGTTCATTCTTATTAAGGATGCTATAAATTGTTCTTGACGGTGGCACGCCACATGTCAGCTGCACAGGAGAGGATGTACAGTGTGCAGCAGCAGCCACACGTGCAGAATGATTTTTACAATGTAGGAAACCAAGGCTCCTGCATGAACATTATTTATGTATCTGGAAGGGTCTCACCAGGAAAGACAACATGAGCTGTAAACAGCTTGTTTCCAGTAGTGTCGGGGGATACATGAGTGGAAAGAACAAGAGAAACATACTAAGGCTAAAATACATATAGTACAATTCGGATACTGTGCATTTCAATCCATGACAGGAAGACATGCATATATTAAAATACATCAGTGCAGGTCAAATAATGATACATTAAAATCCATGACAACAATTGGACTGAGTCAGACTGCTGCAGATGAGGGTAGAGTTAAAAAAAAAAAAAACTTGAAGCAAAACATAGGAAAGTGGCCTGGAAAGAAAACAAACAATATACAAATATTAAATACAGATTAGCAATACTATGAACACATGAGTATAATCAAATCATTCAGTAGGGCAGGACCCAGTTAGTTGGAATACACAGTTAAAGTGCTAAATGACAGCAGGGGAGTAGAGTGAGCACTAAGTGCTATAAATACCCATTAGAATGTTAGTTCCACAAGGGAGTGGAATGAGGGGATGCGAGGGACAAGGTGGGGGGAGGAGAGGAGAGGAAGTCTGCCAAGATCTACACCCCTTCAGGATGCTGAAAATATTCTTTGGTGGATCAGGACAAGTTATAAAATAATGCAATACACAGAATTTATATGGAATACAGTCTACTATTAAATATACTATCTTTTGTTACTGTCTCATTGATACTTTCATAATAATGTATTGCTTAGTTCCAGTTTTTTGCAAGCACCCCCCAGCTTTTCTTTTATGCCTGATCTATGGTACTTATCTGATCACTGAGGTTTTGTGTAAAATGTCAGTTACATTTCATGTCTGAATTTATTTGTTTCTATTATTATTTCTTAGCAGCTATATTCTTCCACAAATATTAACTATTTTATCTTAATGACTTGTGGATTTTTGCACATTGTTTGCATAAATTTTGTGCACTGTGGGTGTTTTGTGCATGAAGGGTTGTTAAAACTGATGTGCTTAATTACATGAAACTGTCCTGAAAGCAACTACGTTGTTAAAAACTTGACTATTTAATTAGGACTATTCTCATTGTACAAGCTACACCCCTGGATGAAGCCTCACATCTAAGAGGCGAAGCACTGGGGTTAAGTGCATTGTCTCTCTAAAATAAAATGTTGATTTTACTGACTTGTGCTTATTTTCTGCTGAGTGTTGCCTTTGATTGTGTTTGCTATACATGCAGAATGGCCTGCTTAGAAGTTGACAATCTGCACTATCTCAGCTGGACTTCCTTGCAGCTGCTTGGATGGGGCTGCAGCAGTCTTGATGAAAGTGTGGCCCTGCTTGGAAGGAGGCAAACACTAGAGTTGTCTATAAAGAGAAGGTTAACATCAGTAAAAATTTAATTCAGGCAACCAAGGAGTTATCTGTAATGAGTCTAGTGGTCAGAAGGCCCACAGTCTTTTCAAAGTCACTGAAAGTACATTCAGAATAGAACACAGGAGTTGTAGCTAGCAACATAATTTAGTAGCTGTTGCAGCTGGCTAATAAAGAAAATCTATATGCTTTGGAGATGAGAGAAACTCAAGACTTAGACAAATATTTAGAACCAGATACTTACTTTATTAATAATACAATTGATACCTGTGTATTAGCTATACCAATGTTTGTGGCCTGTGGCCATTTCGCTGGTCTCTGGTGTTCCTACAGGCATACAAATTCACAGAATAAGTAACCCTGGTACCTGCAGTACAGCTGACATGAAACTTACTGTGCGGCTGCTTTGCAACCTGTTCTTTTTAAGTGAGTGCAATGAGTTACCAATCAGTTTTTCTCTTCAGCTGCAAATTGTAAGCTTCAACTGAAAGTAAATTAGGGTAGCTCATTTGGAGCTCAGCAGAAACCAACTTACAACTAGATATCAGCAATGAAGAGATTTCTATGCCGACCTTTAACAGCTCAAATACTAACTGGATGTTAATTGGTTGCACAATAAGTTTAACGTGAACTGTACTGTACTAGTGATGATAACTCCACATAAAATTTCAAAATAATCCATAGTATACCAACTTTGAAAACAGTAGTTATTTATATAGCATAGTTCTGTGCAGTTATATCTTAATCATATATTCTTGATTTACCATAGATACACCAAAATAAAATTTCCATCACCGTATAGTGTATAAAATGTTTATCCATAGACACAAAAACAGCAACTTCATTAAACACACTTGTAATGTCAGGATTCCTTATTAGTTAAACCATACAGAGTATCTGCTTAATGTTCCAATAAATAACCTACACTGAAAATGCACAGAGGTGCTAATAAACCGAGACTGCTGCCTCATATCATATTAGCTGGTTATGAATGCATTCCTGTTTCCCCAGGGACAATAACCACACCATCAAATGTGTTAAATGGTCATAGCCTTTAGTTCATTGAAGACATAATAGCAATACACTTGTGTGTTTTGTGTGCAGTGGTGAGTGTGGGAAAGGACCCCCACCATAGGTGGGGCATTCCAACAGGGACCTCCTCCCAATGATGGGGTTCTTCAGTTGCTCCTATCTACCTCTGGTAGGGAAGTTGGAGTCAAAAGCTGTCCCAGAGGCCTCTGGGAGTAGGGAAGAGTCACAGCCCAAATTGGAATCCTGAACCTCCCTCGGCACTGTGAAATTCCTAAAAGAAATCAGGAGCAATCTATTTCTATTATGATCATAACACTCTACGTTGTAGGATGAAATGCATCACTCAACCAGCTTTCAATAGAATAATACTTGTTATTTATTTCTGCAACACCAATAATTATAAGGGTTCCCTACACTGCCAATGTTTGGGACTTGAGACCCTTCCTCAGGGTGGAATGGCTTACCTTTAACAGACAAAATGCACTGAATGGGCTTGCTGCAGTTCAATCCTAACAGCTGCCTTGCTGCTTCTACCCACCGTGCTACTTCAGACTTAGCCCTGAATGGGCTTGTGGCTCTGGTTCATATCCCTACCAGCTGCCCTGCTGCTTCTACCTGCCTACCTTGCTACTTCAGATACACTACTTTCTGAGGAACCGTGGTTTGAAAACCACTGCTCGATTGGCCTCCCATGTATACAGCTTCCACGCATTGGCTCCCTCTAGCCTGGTATTCTGCTTTTCTGGCAACCAGGGTTTGAACATTTCACAAGCACTTAATCTCTGCACTCTCCTCAGTTCAGCTTTGTGCTAGCTTCTAATTTGTCCCACCCACACACCCCAGTTCTGACCTCTATTAAATAGACCTAAGACCCTCCTCAATTCTTCCCCATTCTCTGATTGGTCTATCTTCTTAAGTGGTTCGTTCACCACTTGGTTCCTGCTAATTCTGCTCTCCGCCTTGCTTCCCTGTACTTATACTGACTAAAGAAGCTCCAATACTTTCAGACTATAATATAAGTCTCTCATCCCTCATTTAGAAGTGTTTCCTCTCTTTATTTCACTACTGTACATAAGCTGTTTCAAGGAAGCTACCTGTAATTCGATGTTTCCCTAATCTTTTTTCAGACTAAGCTTCTCTCCTGGCCATTAAACACTGGCTGACTCTCCCACTTTTCTTTTCCTTAACTTTATTGCATCACTATTACCTGTTCCACTTTTCACTAAGCTATTGTGCCTGGCAAATATAAATTATCTATTTCTATCCTATTAAAACTCTGCTGACTCTAGCACACAATCATATTAAATTCTGCTGACACTAGCACACAATTATGCTGCTACTCTTCCATGCCTGATTCCTGTACTCTTCTCTCCAACTTCCTTCTTCCTCCTCACAACCCACACTCCTGCTCCCTTACCCAACCTGCCCTCCTTCATTTGCACCTACACTTGCCTCACCCTGTCTGTCCACTGTCCCCACTCACCCTGGTGCCCTGCTACCAGTTTCCACTATGGATTCAGGCTCCACTTGGCTACCTTACATACCATTACAATATACTGCCACTGGAAAACTCACCCCATCCCAGTCACCTGCTGTACACATCCCCGGACAAAGTATTGGTCAGTAATTCTGGCTCGTTCACTAATATTAATCCTACTTTTCACATCTGCTGATGTTGAACTTAACCCTGGTCCCACCTCTCTCTATAACTAATTTCCCCAAGGGTTAAGCATAGCTCACTTAAATATTAGAAGTCTCCTCCACAAAATTGACCTCCTGCAGCCACTTGCTTTGCAACTGAAAACCTCTATCCTCATTATATCTGAGTCATGGTTCAGTACTAAAATCCCATGCATGGACATCTCCATCCCGGGTACCCAATAATCAGCCAAGATCACAAGTCAGGGCTGGAGGTGTTGCTATTTATATCACCCCTCCATCAAATATTCTATCTGCCTTTCTTCCTCTTCCTCCCCACTGCCTATGAGGTACTACTGATAAAATACCCCTCTCATCCCTTCCCATCTATGCTGGTGGTGTCTATTGCTGTCCCAACCACTCTGTCTTTGAGCTCTCCTCTATCTCGAACTCTTCTCCACCATTACATCCCTAGCCACCCCTGAGGAACTGTAGCTCCTTGGGGACTTTAACATAAACTGGTTCACCGGCAAGCAAGCCAAAGTCTGCACTCATGTAGCTTCTCTAAACTTAAAGCAATTAATAGTTGACCAACGTTGCTAAATCACAAAACAGGTAAACATACCTTACTCGACTGCATCCTATCTTCTCACCCCCATCATGTCATTAAGTCTAGGACACTCACGATGCACTAGTAACCCTCATATGATCTACTGAATACACAAGATCCACCATATAAAGTCCCTCCCACCATTCTCAAAATCTGCTCCTTCCGCTCTTTCACATTTCCTCTGTTCACAGGAAACTGTCCCATATTGACTAGTCCCTGTATCCACTCCACCTTCAATTGACTCAGCCTTATACTACTTTTCCTCTTGATTTCTATCTGTCTGGGACCACCATGACCCAATACAAAATGCTGAGGGTCAAGGCAGCCATCTGCCTTGGGTCTCTGCTGAACTCTCATCAGAAGCTAGCACAGGATTAAGTGTGGACTTCATACGAGACCTCATCCACCCCTCAATAACATCAAGTGCTATCGCACACTGCCTGTACCCATGCCATCTGGCTCGCAAAATTGGAATATTTCAACTCCTCCTTTCATAATAGCATAAACAACCCCTCCAAATTCTGGAAGGTTATCCACACCTTGATCACCCCACCTCCCAACCCCACCTTGTCAATCCTAAAAATGCGCTCCCATGTAAATGAGAATCCTCACTCTGTGGCTATGAATTCAATAACTTCTTTACGACCTGTGCCTCCTCCTCCATGCTTCCCTTCCACCTATAATTTACCCAGCCTCTAATGTGGTCCCACATTTGCATTCCTCACCCACCTAGCAATTCACCTTTAAACCAGTCCTCCCTGAAGATACCCTGCATGCACTTGCCCGAGTCCAGATGGTCTTGACCAAAACTTCATCTTTCTGCCATGCTATTGCTCTACCCGACCCTTCTCCTAAACCTCTCCTTCATGAATGCTTCTGTAACTATAATATGAAGTCTGCAACTGGGATCCCTCTTCCCAAAGGGGTGACTCCTCCTATCCTAGCAATTTCTGACCTATTTCCCTACCACCCATCCTGGCTAAGGTTCAAAGCACCTCATGCTGAAACAACTCTCCACCTGCCTTGACTCCTCTTCCTTCTTCACCCCTTTCCAGTCTGGCATCCAAAAAAAAAAACACTCTACTACCACATCCCTCCTCCTCTGGCTCACTGACCATCCTCACAGAGATGGACCAGGGATGCATCACTTCAGCCATTTTGTCGATCTGGCCAAAGCCTTTGTCACTGTCACCTCACCCTTCTCTTTCACAAGCTGACAGTGTCTCTCTGATGTAGCCACTGACTGGTTCTGATCATACCTCACTGGCTGGTCATACCTCACTGGCGGTCCCAATCTGTCAGAGTTGGCGATTCCTCCTCCCCTCACAGTCAACACAAGCATACCCCAAGGCTCAGTCCTTGGCCCAATCCTATTTTCCATATTCCTGAATGATCTCCTGACATCTGATCACCTGCAAGCATACACATGTATGCAGATGACTCAATGTTATTCTCATCTGGGAGCTCTCTGCCAAAGTGACTACCAGTCTGCAGCTGGACTTTAGCAATGTCCAACGCTGGTTTAAATGTCAAAAATGGTCTCTATGACCTTTGCCACAAGAAAAAATTGTCCCAAATGGACTCCACCCACAACTTTCACACACTGAAAGGTACAAAACTGGATGACGTCTCCTCATTCAAGTACTTTGGCCTATGGCTAGACAATAATCTAAACTTCAGTGTACACGTGATGACATTCACAAAAACCTCCTCAAGCTCGATGCCCTGTACATACATCATAGCTGCCTGCTCATACATGCTAGGTATGAAATTGTTCAAAAGATGATTCTCCTGTCTCGATTTTGGGGATGTTGTTTACAACTCTGCACCTAAGACCACCCGAGCCAGACTGGACACTCTTTTCAACTCTTTCTGCTGCTTTGTCCCTGGCTGTCCCCTCACCACCACTGCTGTCTCTATACCTCACTCTCCTCTCCATCTCTCTCAGCCAGGTGCCTGTCCCATACTGCCAACTTAGTAGGTAGGTTCTGGCTTAGCACTCTGCCATCTTACCTGTCCTCCCTGTTATCAATCCTCCCCCAACTATGCACTTGATCCTCAGCTACAGAATGCTTGCCCTCCCACCATGGCATACCACATCTGATTGCAATGCCTTCTCATTCCTATACCCCAGCCCCTGGAACTCTCTCCCCTCAAACTTCAATCTGCCCATTCTGTTGATCCTTGCTTTCCTCCTTTGAAACACTCAGCACCCTGCTACAACTGCAACTAATGCCCTGCATACCTTCCCTATCTTAATTCATCCTCCTCCTCTGCAACTGCAATACACTTCCCACATTTCTCCTCCCTATTCCATTTCTATGCCCCTGCAACTCTAGCTTCCCACCACCTACCACTAAATTGTACTATCCCCTCTCCCTCCCTCCCTCCTTCCCCTTACTTCTCTCTCTCCCACTATCCCAATCCCACTTTTCTCTGCCACCTCCCTCTCCCTTGCAGAGCTATCTGCATTCTAAAGGGGTGTAGGCTTTGGCTTCCCATTCCCTCAATCTTCCCTCTTTTCCTCCACAATTTCACCCTCTCCAACCCTACCCCTTCCCCTATCTCTCTCTTCTTAGACCACTCTTCTCTGCCATCTGTCAGCTCCTATGTCCTGGCAGGCTCTCTGCACCCTGTAGGAGCAAGACCTGGCTTCCTTCTCCATCTCCCCTTAGACCTACTCTACTTTCCTCTGCCTGCTCCCCATCCCCTCACAGGGTTCTCTGCATCCTGAAGTCGGTGCAGGCTCTGGCATCTATCCCTCCCCTTAGACCAACTGTACTTCCCCCTGCCAGGTCCCTGTCCCTTGCAGACTTTCTCTGCATCCTGAAGGAGTGAAGGGTACTGTTACACCTGTTATGCCCCCTACCATCCCACATACACCTCACACTGTATTCCTGGTCTATTGCACTGTGATGCTGCTATGTTGCACTATGCTAATGTGTATCATGCATGATTCATTATATCTCACTATAATACATTTATCTAGATTATGTATGTCTTTTACATATATTCCATATATAATCTACCTAATCACTGATAAGATGACTCTGATGAATCATCAGTGATTACTGTATATATATTCTCATATAATTATATGTGTGTGTGTTTTACACTCAGGCAGATTTGCCACGTGTAATGAGAGCCCTCTCAGCAGTTCTCTTTGTCTCTAAGCAAACTGACAGAAAGAAAGCCCGTAATATCTTTGTTTTATATTATACATAAGCAAGAAATGTCACATTAGTTTGAACCAGTCAGCATTTCTTTTGTCTAAGCTATAATGCTAATGGAAGCATATTCTGTCTCATATGATACTCATTAGTAATTCTGTCTCCTATGTCATTCTCCAGTGGAGAATGATTTAGGACAATACTTATTGTTTCGCATATCTGTAACTATGAGGTTATCTCTGTTGCTATGCAATTATCTGTAGTATATAGTTGTCTGTAACCAACTGTAAGTGGTCTCTAGAAGATTAGTACTATAGAAGAGCAGGAGAGACAAGACCTTAGAGAACCTAAAATCTATAATCCTGGAGATTATGCGATTCTTCAGGCTAGTGGTGAGAAACCCATCTCCCTTGTGATTTTCTCTGTCACATGCTTGGTGTAAGTATTATAATAAACTTTATTAGTACTCCTTTCTTGTTTACGAATGTTTCTTGGCAGATTCAAGACACAAGAATCACAAGAATCACAAGAGTGTTTGAGGAACAGTACTAGCTTTTTTTTTCCCCAAGTTACCCTTATTTTATCCTTTTCCTCTCTTCCACCCCATATTATCTCAAATAACCCTGCCCCAGTCCTTGTCCCTCTATCCTCCTGCCACCTCTGCTACTTCTACACTGCCAGTTCCTTGTCCCCTTACAGGGTTCACAGCACCCTGGGGGAAGCCTCAGCCTCACACCTTCCTCCCTTCCCCATACCCCCTCCCTAGTTTATACTTACTAGGTCATACAGCTTAGCTACTATCTTCCCCACATAAGCACTTACATCTTAGGTGTCTGCACCCTCAAAGTACTAGCATTTGTAATCTACCTTCCACCTCTCCACCTTTTTCTTTTACTCAAAGAAGTAACCAAAAAAAGGCTAGTTCACATGGCATAAGTAAATTGTCAAATGATTGCTGCTCTGCTCACCATGTGTCTGTGATGTACTTTGCTCATGTTTTATTCCTGGTCTGTAACTGAAATGAACTGTGTATGATTTTATTCACTGCATTTGCTCTTAATTATCTACTACCTGGTTATTACTTGTACTGTCTGTGAGTCTGTTCTCTGTTTCTCTTAATTGTTGTATCTGACTCCTTCCTATATACCCCCGGATGCTTGTGGAAATGAGCTGTTTACAGTTCATGTTGCTTTCCTGGTGAATCCTTCAAAATAAATAAATAAAACATTTTCATTTACCATATCGGTGTCTGTCCTTACATAGGGCTTGTAATATATGTTTGAACATAAGTCTGTCCTTAAAGTTGTTAAAAGCACAACATTTCTGTGTCACCACACTGCTGACCAGTTTTCTAATTCTGCTCACTACTTGCTTTAGGTGTTTAGACTTCATTAGTTGTTGTGAAATGGAGTTTTACTTTGCTGGAGTTGCTCCTCTGGATTTCTTCCAAGAGAAACAGCCCAGCAGTAACAGAAAAGTGAGAATCTGAAGGGTGAGACATTAGCTGAGAAGACAGAGGCAGCAGGGCTGCAGCCAACCTATTAGATTGGACTGATTGCTGCCTGAGACCTGCATTACTTCACATTTAGCAGCAAATGAATTCTGCGAGATTTGGTATCCTTGCTGAGTTGCAGCCTGACAACTGAACTACACCTTGTGTAAAGTGATAATGGAGACACTATGGGCAGAATTCACAAAAGCAGATGTACTGGGTGCAAATGAGATGCACACGTGCAACTGGGATGTGGCATCCCAGACAGTGCAGTCACAGAAGGATGCACCGCAAGATGCACGCAGCATCCCACTGTGAATTGCACAGAAGTGGCACTGTGCAACATGAAATGCCCCAGCACAACAGAAATGTGCCAAAGCACCCAGGGCAGCAAATAGTGAATATGGAGCAAGTCGGCGAGGGATGAAGAAGCAACAGAGGAAAACTGCAGTGACACAAAAGATGCAGGGAACACACCCACAGGGACTGATCAGAGTGCCAAAGGGTCTGGGAGTGGACACAGCAGAAGAGGTGAACAGACAGAGTACACAGAAACACCCTGAAGCACCTGACATACCCCATACAGGAGCCCAACAAGCACAGATGACATGCTCAGGGGTGCCTGTCAAGGTGTGCCACACTCTGCTGAGAAGCACCATGCAGCATGTATGTGTCACTACTCACCAGGACATGGCCTCCTGCACAGGAACCAGTGGTGTGGAGAACAGAGATGCCACAGGGCAATGGGTGGACAGGCACAATGGTGGACAGGCTGACTGCCATGCACTCAGCACAGGTGTAACAAGCCCACAACTAATGTGGATCACTCATAGAGCCACAACAGGGCACCAGAGCAACAGATGCAGCCCACATGCACCACACAGATAACAGGGGCACTGAGAAAGGCAGCATGACACAACATCCAACCACCGCCACAGGCAACATGGAGGCACACAGTGAGGCCGCACATCAGGGGACAGGATGCATGTGTGCACAGTAACACAGGTACACACGTGTGTAAGGCAACAAAGGGACAGTGGACAGCAGGCAAAGACAGACAACATGCACAATGTACAGTGAATGACCACAGACACCAGTTGCAATGGAAAATGGTTTAGTAACAGCAATGGAACCCAATAAACTATTTACAATAACAACTGGCAGAAGGAACAGGGAAGGTGAGGATTGGGAGTCTGTCCAACAATAGTATGCAGGAGGGTGAAGGTGTGTGTGTGTGTGTGTGTGTGTGTGTGTGGTAACAGGTACAGCATCATGCAGTGTGGACAGAGAAGGAATGTGAGAGCAAAAGCAGAAGGGCTATACACAAATGTCCATGTCCCTAATGTTTGGGGTGTGCCACAGCATGACGCCCATTCCCGACCTCTGGCACACATCACTGAGATCAGCATGGTCAGTGCCTGCAATAACTGTCCCTGACACCTGTAGAGTGGCTGTTGCATCCTCTGTAATGATCTCTTGAGCTGGATCCCTGCTAACTGCAGTACTCTCTGACACTACAGGCCAATTGGGGCATGTGGCCATATACCCTTTGGACCTACAGTGGGGACCCAGAGAACAGGTACTAAGTGCCTTGTTCCACACTGGCCTCCCCTGCCCACCACATGAGTGTGCTGGAGGTATCCACCATGCAAATGGCCAACAGCTCACCAGGCACACTGCATGCCAGAAACAGGCTGGCACACAGTGCCACACTGTGACCATGCAATGTTACTCAGGAAGCACATGACCCACATGTGCATGCAGGGATTTGTACAGGGGCATGTAGCCATGCCCAACATAGCATGTGCACATGCCAGCAGGCAGCACAATCATACAGGCCCTGTTCAGACACCACTGGAGCACCACAGGATGCCCACGGTGCACCTGATATGTGCACACAGTAGATGAACACACAGAGGCCAGGTACACTGTGGCCCAAGCACATGCTTCCATGCCCACACCTATGTGTGCACCAATCAACCAGCACATGGATATGCACAAGGGACTGGCAATGGCCAGCTTAGGGCACTTCCCCTGAACACACAGAGGATGCACAAGACAAACACCACCTGCACCAGCATGTCCCTGTCCATGAGCATCAACACGGTCCTATTCACCTGGCCTCCACTGCAGCCATGGATCTCTGCCTGCCTGCTGGCCCTGCAAGAGGAACAAAATAGAGAACACCAAGAGAGACTGGAAATGTGACAAGCCCACCACCTCCCACCCAGCAACAACACCAGTGCCAGCGTGCCGTGGATGGCAACACCCCACAGTGCCAGGGTGACAGCACCCCTGGCTGCTTGCAGCCACACACTGCACTCCTGCCCATGCCCACTATGTGTGCAGCTGAATGTATGCCATGCCAATGGCTGTGCCACCTCGCATGCCACAGTGGTACTGCTCTCTCATGTACCATGCCACACATGCCTATTCCCTGTGGTCATGAAGGCACTGCCCACGCTGTGTGTGTGTGGCCTTCAGTCCCTGTGTGTCTACGTGTGTGTGTGTAGTGATGTGCAGTGTACCAGCCCCCATACCCCATGCTCTCTGTGTATGTGTTGTACTGTGACTTACCTGGGCATGTCACAGCACCCCTTCATGCACGGTCCTCTAGGCTCCTCAGCCTGTCCAGGTTCCTGTGCTTCAGATCACTGTAATGGTGCCTGCATTGCTCCCCATTGTGGGCAACCCCTGTTCTGCACACCAGCTGCACAGCACTCCTGGCCCACTGCAGAGTGTGGCTCAGTGAGGTCATCAGATCTACCAGTGCCACAGGTTGAGGAGCGCCACCTCACCCCAGTTCATGGCCCTTGAGCCTGTCCTCTGTGCATGTGGCATGGTTCCCTCAGTATCACCAGGTCAGGTGAGCACAAATCATGCTGCTGGTATGCAATGGCGCATTCATACCACATGCATGACTGGCCGTCGAACAACGCGCACCATGCATGGTGTGGCAATGTGCTGTTGCAGTCATTAGCACATCACTGCACATGTGCAAGTGCTGCGCGGGTGGGAACACAGGTTCATGGTCATGAATGGGTCATGCATGTGCACTCAGTGGATTCACCATCTTGTGGGTGGTAAGCAATGCCACTTACAGTGCAGTGTCACCACACACATTGCCGGTGTTGCACTGTGATTCACAGGTGTGCAGTGGCACCCCATTGCATGATACATGCACACAATGTGACAGGCGGCACCATAGTCATCAAGCAAATGGATGTGTATGTGCGGCGGATGCAATTGCATGGTCATTATTACTGGACTGTTTGTGCTACGCCTGTCAAGCCACTAAACCGGCATCGTGCATGTGTGGCAATACGCTGTGACAGTTGCACTGTATTCAGGAAATGCACTCTGCTGATTGTGATGAGCTGGGGCAATTATGCAATTCACAGACATTGCTCTAAAATCAGCTCATTGCCAGATTCAGGGGCATCTCACCTGATTAGCATCTCATTACAGATGATCCCAATCTCATCTACATGCCCTGAGCCATAAATGTTCCTGAATTGGCTCCACAGAGCTCAGGCAGGTGATCAACAGGAATTGCATCCTTGAAGGCAGGTATGTTTACATTCTTCCAAAGGCAGTGTGGCAGCACAAAATGTCAGTGTGAGGCCTGGGACATACAGCCATGATCCACACCTGTTCCTGGGCAACAGGCACATCCAGGTGCATGCCCCACAGTGTCCCACTGTTCAGACTAGGTCTGGCTTGTGGGTGGGGGTTCCATTGCTGGTATGTGGTGTAGCATGGGACCACAGACTGATGACATGTGTTGTAGGCTGAACCACCATCTGGTGGTACATGGCAAGCAACGCCAGTCACATGTGCAGGACATGTCAGCTACTTGTATCACTGCAGCAGAATGGATCCTGTCAATGCTCAGCTATCCCTGATAGTCCCAGAATTTTTCACACTGCAGGTGGGTATGTGGTTAGCAGACAGGGTGCTATGACCCTGCAGCAGCCAGACACCATGCCTGCATACATACAGAGCTAACTGTTGTGTGCTAATGGCTGCGTATTCTCACCCACAGAAACCAATATGTATGGAAAGGACACAGCTGCTGGATGCAGATGCCCTAATTTCACCAGTGATGAGGACAGGGTGCTAATCGAGGCATACCTGCTGTGCAAGGACATCCTGGCTGGCAGGGTGGCAGCTGACAGCTGCGGAATGAGTGCTGGAGGCTGTGGCATGGCATGTAAGTGCTGTCAGAAAGTTTAACAGGGCAACCTAGGAGTGCAGAAAGTACCTGAATGATGAGAAGGGAGAACTAAGGAGATGGTGGCACACATGAGGGCCTCCCTGAGTGGGACAGTGGGTGGGCCACAGGCAGGTGTGCACCTTACACCGCAGGAGCTGCTGGCATCCAGCATGGGCCAGGCAGCTGTGCAGGGTGTACCTGGAGGGCGTTCCAGACGGGCGGCAGTACATCACAGCACTGTGAGTATACATGCTCAGGATATGTGCCTGTCTGTGAGTGTGTGTGTCATGTGTGCCCTGACAGCCCCACTGTGTGTGACTATCTGACTATGTGCCTGTGTGTACCAACCATGGTTCTGTATGCCCCATCCATGAACCATCTTGCACAGTCACTTGACAGGTCGGGCATGTGCTGGGGTGGGGGACACCCGTGGTGGTGTTCCACTGCACACCATTGCTGTCATCCCTGTGGGTAGTGGCCAGGGTGTTGACTGGTCGCACACATGTTCAAGGGGCATATATAGGCACTGGGTCTGTCCAGCTGTATCCAGTGCCTGGCTGTATCAGCAGAGCCATTGTTGACTGTCAACTGCATGGCATGTCAGGCACTCCACTGACACACGTGTACATGCCTTTCTGAACACTACTGTCACACATGTTTGTAACAGATATCCCTTCTTTCTATTACAGCTCCATCACACCTCATAGGTGCTGCCATGTCTGGCACACCACAGAGTGGCACTGCAGAAGATGATGCCGGTCTGTCTCACTGGGCAGCAGCCAGGTCTGTGGATGATGTTGTCCGGGCCCATCAAACACCATAGCTGCCCTGGACATCACCACGGTGGCAGGCCTTACAACACTTCAGCAAGCAGTGCCATGACTGGTGAGCAGGATGGCACATGGCTGGAAAGGTTCCTGGGTATGGCTGATGATGACCAGGGGACACGGTGGACATCGCAGATGCTCTTCTCATTCTTGCATCCAGTACACAGGGGATATACAGTGATGATGATGATCCAGACACCACACAACATTGGGGGCATGGCCAACAGTGGTGTGCATGACGCACAGGTGCATGCACAGGTGGCAACAGCAGGCACTGGCAGTCCTGCAGCCCTGGCACATCCACAGGGCTTGCAGCCACCCACAAAGATGGTTGCTGTGGACTCTGCATCTGGTGCTGCTGTGGTGGTGGGACCACCAGCATGGGTCAGCAGGGTGCTGTGGTTCTACCACAGGAGATGGAGGCCCATGATGCAGCTGTCCCTGGACACACAGGGTTGCACAAGCCCAATCCCCACCCATACTGTGGCCTGCTGTGGTGCGTCCACCTACAGTGGATGCACAGCAGCAGGCCAGCACACCACCTGCCCATCAGCGCCGGCCCCCATGATCCTTCACCTACCAACAAGATTGAGGGCTATGCACACCTCCTGCAGGCCACCGTGGAGGGTTAGGTATCCCTACTGGTGGAGCTCATGGGCATTCAGACACTGCTGGCCATTGATCATGAGTTGTCAACTGTATGGCATTCCCAGATGTTGGCAGATGCTCACCTACTGTGAGTGGGCATGACCACAGCTCTGGAGTGGATTGTGCATGCTGCCGAGGTAGCATGTGCAACCAGTGCATACATGGCCACTGGACCTCAAGCCAAAACCCCCATATCTAACATGGATCATGGGGCCAACACACCAGTGAGCACCTGTTCATGGTCTGACTGCAGTACCCTCCAGGGTGGTTGGTTACCCCCTGTGGCTAGTGCGATGCATCGGCAACCACCGGTCGTGGTGTGGCCACCCACATGTCTGTGGTTGTCATGGTGCCTCCAACTGACACCTGGGTGACAGCTCACATGTCCTCTGTTGCCTGCACCATTTGTGGCCCACCAATTGGCTACCTCTGCCTAGAGTGGTGTGGGTGGCATGCGCCTGCCCAGTGCATTGCCTGTGTGGGTCACCTGTGCAGTACTACATGCTTGTCCAGGTGCACCATTGTTGTGCTGTGTGACATGGACGTGATGAGTGTGTTCCTGTGTCTGCTGTTCACATGTGCCAGCAGCAGTACACAGATCCATGCCATCCTCAGCACATACACTGTGCCCCTGGACATGTGGATCCTGCTGTGCATCTGTGTGTTATGTGTGTGTGTGTCTGTGTGTGTGTGCATGTCCATGCAGCATTATCACCCTCATGGGTGCACTACACTGTGGCAGTGTTGTGGTAGAGTGCCCATTTGTGTGTTTTGGGTGTGTGTGTGTTTGTGTGTGGTGGGTGCCAGCCATGTATTACCCACCTGTGTTACTCATCTACATATCCCAAAGAGCTCCTCAATGGTGGTGTCCTTCTGCCACTGGGACCTGGTGACCAGGCGTGGGTCTCTTCGTGCCAGTGGTGGTCCATCACACCGCCCCTGGACTGCTGCATCATCGTCCCCTCTTCCTCCCAGAATTTTTGCTCTCTCAGCCTGGACAGCTATTCCACAGTCAATGGCCATGTTGTGCAGTATACAACAGGACAGGAATATGCCACAGGCCTTCTCTGGGTTATACTGCAGGGCACCACCTGACCTATCCAGACACTGGAAGCTCATCTTCAGCATACAAAGACACACTTCGATGATGGCACGCATGCGCGTGTGCCTTGTTGTATTGTTCTTCCACCTCTGTGCCAGGTCGCGGAAGAGTGTTAGTAGCCAGGATCAGAGGGATATGCCACATCACCTGTAGGGAGCAAGAGCTTTCAGTTACACCACTGCATACATGTGCATTGTGCCCTCCACCCCTCTCCTCCCTGCACCATGTTGCACTGGTGTATCTGCCAACTGTCCACGCCGGTCCCTGTGGTGACCCTCCTGGCTGGCTAAAATCCCCTCATGACTGCTATGGCCTGCCTGGCTGCACATCTGCCTGTGTGCCTGCCTGTGCCCACAAGCCATGGCTGCCGCACATGTTTCTATCACCATTGTCTGCCCACCAATGCCTGGCAGTCACCCATGCATGGCTGTATTTGGTGTGTTCTGCCCCTGCCACTCATGCCATTTGTTGCGCTGCATCCCTCCTCCCATGCTTTGATGTTCTGCTGCACTTTCCCCTCATGTGCACAGTTCCACTGGTGTGCCCACCTCCATTGTCCCACCTGCATATGCCCCTGTGCATTCTCTATCATGGCCTCACACACCTGCTCCTCTTTCTTCATTTGTTGCAAAATGGTGGCCCATTCATGGGCATTTCTGCTGCCCACCCACCTACCTACTAGATGGCGCAGGGTATGTTTCCAGTCTCAGACCAGTGGTAAAGGGTGGACTGGTGCCATAAGAAGGCATTGTGTACTCCCAGGTTGTGTGGCGCAGATGTTGCTGATGCACCCAGTGGCATTCACGCACCACCTGGCAGTTGACAGAGTGTAGGCCTTGCAGTTGACATATGTCATGGCATCATCGCCAAGTGGTGAGCAGATTGTCTGAGTGCAGTCAATGGCTCCTATGATGCCTGGCATCGTATCACCCTGTGGAACTGCTGCATGGCTTCTGTCTGCTCTGTCTGTGTGCTTGGGAAGTGGATGAATTCCAAAGCATGTGGGATCAGTGCGGTGAGGAATTGTGTGAGGAGACAGGACGCAGATGCCTGGGATATGCCAGTGGTGTCTCTGGCTGGCCTCTGGAAGGTTTCTGTGGTGAGCAGGCACATTGCTGTTGTCACCTTGGCCTCCAGTGATATGGCATGACCTCTTCCAGTGGGTGGCTGCATTTCATCATGGCACACATCACAGAGCTGCCTCAGAATAGCCCTGTTCAGGTGGTATCGGCTGACTGTTTTGGTGTCATCAGCTGTTCAAACATTAGTCTAGCATGATACGGGGCTGGCCAGCAACAGTGCCTTCCCCATTACTGGTTCACCCATCTCCTCATCCCCATTAACATTCCCACCATCGGGAATGATGCTCCGTCCATTGTATTATTAGGCTACTGCTCGCCTACTTGCTGCTGCTTTCCTGTGGTCAGCCTGCTGGGGCTTGCACTTAAGTCTACATCTTTAACACTTAACTCCACATGGCGCATTTGGTGTTTGCACTGTGAATGCTCCATATTTGTGCATTCATTTTGCTCTATAAATGGCTCTGTGCTGTATATGCAGTTACGGCCCCTCAGATTGCACTGCATATCATTACTTTCGGCTATAGCACACCCTGTTTGGAGCAGTGGATCCACATTGCACCGTGGCATCTGTGCTGTCTGTGAATGGCTACATGGCACATTTCCCAGTTGCGCCAGTGCATCTCATTTGCGTCAGGTGCATCTGCTTTGTGAATCCTGCCCTGTGAGTGTCTGATTAAAGAGAGCTTGTGAAATTTAAAAGCTGTGTGGAGTGGGATTGCTGTTGAGAGAGCAGGTGGTGTGGAAAGCCAGTTTAGGGGATTATGGACATGGGAGCTGAGCTGCTGCTGCTGCTGGAATTGAATACATGGCACTGAAATAGGCATTAAACAGTATGCTACCGATGCCTAAGGGTGTTTAATGTTCACTTGTTTCGTTTTGTTTTTTTATGATTTCATTTGGCCCTCTTCCTGCCGTTGTTTTTTCTCTCTTTTAACAGAGAAAACTGATTTGGAGCAAGAAAATGGAAAGCCTCTATTACGCTGGGGCATAGACTGTTGAAGCCTAGAGGAGCCAGTGTTCAAGATGGAAGCGATTGGCTTTGGAGCAGGTTGAGAAGAGTAGTTTAACAGAAAGAAAGTGTGAGGAGAACAAAGGAAAAAGGAGAAAACTGATTTAGTTGGCGTAGAAAACTGCTGCTATTAACAGAAGTATACTGCAACTCACAGTTTGCATGCAAAAGTCTCTGCAAATTATTTCTTTATTTAATTTAATTCTCGGCATGTTCTGAGCTAACATTCTCTAATAAGACACCACAAAGTTCCATGTACAGCTAAGTTTGTTTTAGTGGATTTTACACTAATATTGTTTTAAAATCTAACTTAGGAATTTAAGAAAAGTATCCAGTTTAGGCCTACATACTGTATAAAGTCTATATCAATAATTTTATCAGGGTATTCTTAAGACATTTCATGTTATTACAGTATTTATCATGACCAACTACTTCTGGCTATTTATAAATATATATTTACTATATGTACTTACTGTTTACATGTCTTATAGACTTCTATAGGTGGCTAAAGTCTTTGCTATTAACCATTAACCATATATCTAAATACCTGGGCTCGATTCTCAAAGGAATTCAAATGGTGCAAAAGGAGTGCATCAGTCAGTACAGCACAAGGTGTGCCATGTACCAAACAATGCACCAGTAGCAAGTCTCAAACACACTGTTCACCAAGTGCCCGATGGCTGCCCCAAAGTGTCTTGTGCCAGTACACGCCAGCATAACTTCTGTGACCTGGTGCAATGCACCATGTGCCAAAGAAAGACTACCATTCCCTAATGTTGTATTCTCAATACTGGCATGTGGAGGAAATTCCAAACACCTGCCTAGACCAGCCAAAGCTGATCTAAGGACACTTAAGAGCATAAAATGGGTTCATGCAGCAATCAGTCTGAGTAGCATCTCTGTTGAGCCACACTGCAGGAGCAGTAGTAGTAAAGGAAAAAATGTCAGAAGAAGTGGTACTGATAGCCATGAGGCTGGTCACAAGCACAATGACTGAGACGTGCCCAACAACAGGGTGGCACTGCCCAGGGGCCATGCAGTGCAGTGCAGCCACATGGCACACAAAGGAGACATTCGAGGCATGTATATTATCATTGCATATCCTATCTTGACCTAACTGAGAAGCAATGTATTACCCGATACCACCTGGACAAGGCAGCAGTAACAGAGCTGTGCCAGGACCTAAGAGGAAATGCAGATGTGGACACACAGAGGCAGGGCACTACCCATCGAGGTTAAGGTCAGTGCTGCACTCCGCGTCTTGGCCAGTAACAGATTCCAGACACCCAGTGGAGATACACTGGACACATCATAGCCCTCGAGTGTCCTGGTGCCTAAGAAAATTAATGGATGCACTGGTACACAGGGCACACCTCTACATATGGTACCTTATGGATGCACAGCAGGCCATCAAACAGGGTTCTATGGCATTGCTGGCTTTTCTCATGCGTTTGGTGCAATCGACTGCACACACATTGCCATTATGGCACCAGTTGAAGAACTGAGGTGTACATAAATAAAAAAGGTACCACTCCATGAATGTCAAAGTGGTGTGTGACAGCCAGAGCAGACTCCTTGACATGGTTGTAAAGTACCCTGGATCATGCTCGATGCATTCATCTTCAGGAACAGTGTCCTGTGTCAGGCCTTTGAGAATGCTATACTATCAGATGGGTGGCTCATAGGTAAGACATGAGCATGTACATATGGACACTGCAAACCCACAGTGCTGAATGTGTGGGGCACACATAGGGCACACAGGACACAAAATGTGCAGTCCACAACATGACTATTGGGACAGGAGGGCAGAGTACAGTGTACATGCACTGGTGTCAGTGCCACAATGGCAAGACCCTGTGCACTGTGGAAGCTGTATGTGGTGGCACAGCACAGTATAGGGACAGCATGGGATGCATGGTGGAAATCTGCAGGCATGCAGAGGGTATTCCATGGGGTCAGTGAATAGCTAGGGAAATGGATGGACAGGCATAGCCATCCAGATATGTGACATGCCCAGAACATTCCGCCCTATGGGTACACATTCAAGAATATGCATAGGATGTGCTCACAGCTGTAACAAGCATGTTTTCCCTTCACAGTTTACAGTAGCTATCCCCAGCCACCATGGCTCATGACACCAGTCCAGCACATGTTGCAATGTGGTCCATTACTGAATGCACATTTTGACTTCTGAAGATGCAGTTGCAATGCCTTGACCAGTCAGGTGGATCACTCCACTACACATCAGACATGGTCAGCAAGATATTTGTGGCATGCTGCATCCTCCACAACATGGCTGTAGTGCACCAAATCATGATGCCTGAGTTGGACCTGGAACCAGGAGAGGACAATGCAGCTGTAGAGGAGCACCAGCATCCAGAAAGACCATGCATGGGAATAGGCATGCACACAGTACAGTAGCAGGCCAAAGGATCTGTGCCAACCTCATGTTTACACATTTCACCTAGTCCCACAGAAAGAGCTACCTGTGCCACACTTCATGCTGGTGTAAGGCAGACAAAGGCCCTTTGACAGCCGCAACATGGACTGAAGGACACAGACCAAGCAAACAGCAGTTCACATGATTATCCAGTGGTCATGGGCATTCGACATGCAGCAGTGGTGAGGTGGTGGGACACAGCTGAGCACCATGCCACTGTGTGGCTGTGATAACATGGTGAACTTCATCACAGTGCCAACATTGACATGGGACATGGGGACATGACATGGAAGCACATGGACCCAGTTCTGGATGCATAGATGTGAAGGTGTGATCATCGGGAGTCACACACAGTGTATGGTAGCATCATAACAAGGAGGTGCCCAGAACTGTGTGCAGCAGCAGGTGGCCATTACCACACAGAAGAGTGCCCATTGGCACCACATTGAAATGTCAATGTACCACAATGCTGAACATCATAGATAGGAGACAGTACAATGCAGGACACACAGTCGGCTACCCTCCTGATAGCCCTAGATGGTTCACATATGCCCACAATTGACTGTTGCAGACAGGGTACCTGTGTATGTGTACATACAGAACACATACAGGAAACTAGCTCAACAGCAGGCTGAATGTCAAAAAATGACACACAATGTGCATCTGCATACACACAGCATGTTGTAACATGCATTGGTGTACTGAAGTGCTACAGCCGTCCATCACGCATGAGCAGCGAACTTGGGTGCCAACATAACATGCGTCAATATGTTGCCATGCTGTCTGCATACATCAAAACATACAGGAAGGCCAAACAGCATGCGGAGCCTGAAATAAGTATCAGCCATGTGGGGAAGAAAACACTGAAGTGCACACTCTGCATACAGATCCAGGAAAGACACCAAAAGGTCCACAATACATCCTCACAGTCAAAGACCACCCAATTTTGGTGATGAAGTGACCGCCATACTGATATGCTGTACTGTGGTGTGAGAGGGACTATGGGAGAAGCGCTTGGTAAGGCAAAACATTTTAAATTCCTCAATGGCCCAGCAAGTGCTGTTGATTCCAGTTCTCACTGCTGTGGAGCCTGGTTTGGAGATCGGGGTAGGAGGACTTGATTCATTGTCTGTGCCCTCGTTCCACACTGGAGAAATAAGGTTTAATTTCATGCTCAAAGGTTAACTGCAGGAGATTGCTACTGCCTGTGGTGTGAGAGGGGCCTTTAACTTTTGCCCACCCCAACACTTATTAAATACTTATGAATCCTGTTTTACATACCAATCAATCAATCAATCAATCAAAATCTTTATTTATCCAGGTGAACATTGTTGAACAAGCTCATTTACAAGATGGACCTGGTTAGCTCCAGGTCAAATGGTACAATACATACAGAGATATTTGCAATACAGCCAAATAACACAAGTAAAAAACAATGAATACAATTAATGCAAGTAAGTAATCAATGTTGCTTCAGTCAGATCAGTTCAGAGTGCTTCTGTAATATTTAAGGAGGACATAAGATGAGGCTTAGTAGGAACTTCAGTAGGGAGAAGTGATCGGCTGCTCATGTAGGGGAGCTGCACCAAGCACAGAATTTCAAAAGTAGTGTAATCACACAGTATCCCGAAATGCAACACTCTAAACAGAGGATAAGGGTCTTAACAGTCAAGGAGAAAAACAGTTACAGCTCTTTTGGCAAATTTCAGCATGGAAATCAGATTTATACTTGGTTTGGAACAGACACAGAAGCAGACTGCAGGAACCAATTGAAGCCAATGCCAAAGAGCACTCACGTTCCAATTGGATGGCTGCTAATGCCTAGCTTTACTAATGGACAGTCAAGCCTAGGTTCTCAGGAGGCAGTAGAGACTAGCGCCGACCACCCAGTGCCTGGGTTTCCCATGTATGGGCAGGGAGCCCGTGAGAGCCTATCCTTGGCAGGGATGGAGGAAGGGCCAGTATTAAGTACTAGGTCATTAACAATGGAACATCTGAACCAGCAGGAGGACCAAAACAGCAGGACAACAGAGTTGGGTATTCCTTGATGCCTAAAGACTGGCCCAACCACAGAAATTCAGAAAGGAATGTAATCAACAGTGTCCCAACTCTGACACTCTAAACTGGAAAAATAGAGGTCATTACTGTTAGGCAATAAGTAAGTACAGCTCTTTTTGTGCAAGCTTACACAGAAGATCAGACTAGCTTAGTATTGAGGAGACACAGAGCAGACTACAGGAGCCAATCAGATGCCAGAGCAGAAAGCGCTAGCGTTCTGATTGGTATCAACAGTGCAACACCTCGCTAGTAAGGAGTCCAGTCTAGGTGTCTCAGGGGTGGCTATGGAAGTGACAACCACCGGTATCCACATTTCTCCAACCTGAGGGGCAGGAGCCCCTGAAGGACTGGTCTACGCAGAGAAGAGAGTTAGGGACAAAGGAAAGAGATAGTAAGAGTGAATGCAGTGGAAAGGAATACTTAAGATGAAATAGGGCAGTTAAATGGTACAGGGTAGGAATGAGCCACAGATTAAGCAATATGTAAAAAGACAGCAAGGTGAGTAAGGTGTAGTGGCTGCAAAAGCCATGAAGAGATAATAACCCTACAGGAATTTCTAGAGGGAAAAACATTTAAGGCATAAGAGCGCTCTCAGAGTTAAGGTCACCAAAGATTACAAGTGATCATAAATTCAACTACACACAGAGCAGCAGCCTGATGCTTCAGACTAAAATTAGGGGCTGGGGTAGCAACTGCATGATCACACACATACGATGCATATAGAGATTTAAAGGCATTCATACTGTGGAGGCAGCTTAATTTTAATAATTTTTGTACTTTGTTCCACAATGTTGCAACAGGAAACTAATAGCTACTCTGCCATAGTAACAGGAAGCCTTGGGGATATACAGTGTGATGTAGGATGCACTTCTTAGGGCATACATCCCTGTTTCACTTAGTGGGAGACAGTCTATTATATATATGCAGTGTCAGTGGCTCAGTAGGTAGCACACTCGCCTCTGAGGTCGGAGATCAGAGGGCTGTGGGTTCTGTTCCCATCTGGCACTTGGGTTAATATCAGTACTGACACTGAAGTGCAGCATGAAAGGTGCTGCACTTCTGAGGTGCCATCTTTCGGATGAGACGTTAAACAGAGGTCCCATCTGCTTGGATTGGTGGTAGTTCAGGTGGATGTTAAAGATCCCATGGCACTTATCGAAAAGAGTAGGAGAATTTTATTAGAATAACAAGAATCAATGCAATACAAAGCAGTGTTACCTCACACAAAGGAAAAGTACAAATCATAACAAAGTAAATAAGTATTCATACATAGTCTAAAAGGTTGTCTAATACAAAGGTAAAACTTAAATCTAAGCTCCAGACAAAAAGTAACCCCCTCCCCCATCAAAGAGTAGAGGATTTTTTTTAAATTAAGAAGAAAAGAAATTAATAGTTTCACTGCACACAAAATTTTTATGAAAAATCAAAATAAACAAGGATAAGCATTTCAATCAAACAAACAATACAATCTTTCCTTGTTAGAATCCTAGAATGGAAAATTTAAGCCTCTCCCCACACTATGTGTAGGGAAGTTTTTGTTGAGTTACAATAATCTAAATACAAGTCCAAAGATACCTGAAACAGAAACCATAGAGAAAGAAAAAAAAAGTAAAAACCAAAACAAAAACATGTATTAAGTCATACAATATTACTAAACAAAAAAAGTTTATATAACAAAATAAAAACCAAAAGAAACAATACAACCTATAATTCTGTGAAAAAAGGAAGAAAAAAATTTGAAACAAAGTAGAAACGTGAATACATACGGAATCTCTAACCCTGATTTAGATAATATTATGAAATATGCTATGACAGTTAATAGTATATATGCTTATTTGACATGCATGGTGTGGTTCATCTGTGAGTTCAGCTGAGTGACTGAACAACAGCATAAGTAATAAATACATCTGTATACATATTCCCTGTCATGGCATTTTGCTAAGATACAATGGTGAAATTGTGTTGTTGTGTTAATATTGATATGAAACTTTAATTGTGGGTATGCTGGAGGATTTAGCATTGGTATGTGATGTGTTTTTCAAGTTAGGATACTTAATTTTCTAACCTATTGTATTATATGTATTTTATGATGATTTTTAATAATCAGCTAATGATAGTGTTTCAGTTACTATGCAGTATCCATTTTATCTAAACAGGATTTTACTTCATGTGAGGTTCTATATAACTATTAAGTGTTGTGTATTTAGTGAGTTTATGATCTTTTCTTTAACTTAATTTTGCTCTGTATGGCTAGTGTATTAGCCACCATAATATGCAGTCATGCAACTTAGTGATGGAAAGTTTAGTGTTTCACAAGTTGTTAAACGGAGTTTAAACTTTTAAATACTGGTATATAACAAAGAGAATGTACATGAGTTGCAGTATTTGACACATGCAATGCAAATAATGTTTTTTATCATGTAGTATGAAAGATGATGTCTGGATATCTCATGTAAAATATGGTAAAGTCACCATTTTGTAGTTACTAGGAATTGTTAATCTCGAGTTGCTGTCCCAAGGTTGTCCATGTTACCCAAACAACCACTTAAGGTGATTAAAGTGTTGTTGTATCCTGGTCTTCAAACATTATTATTAATATTAGCAGCACTTGTTATTTTATATGTACCTGCAAGCTTGTGGTGTACCTGATGAGAGGCAATGTTAGCTTACGTGAAACATGTTTAATGGTTACATAAACTGTTGTTATAATGTAATGCAATTTACATGCAAGACTTAGAGGGTTAATTTTTTTCTTTTATCACAGGCCAACGTAGGGCTCCCCCACCTGCCCGTGAGGTAGTACCAGCACAGTCTGAAGCTGTGGAGGGTGGTCACTCGGACACTGAAAGTGTCATTGTTGTTGAGTCCAATGGTAAGATACTGATAGAAATAATTGTACTATGTAATTGGGGTGGTATGAGGGTATCATGTAAGGTGAGACCTGCACTGCTTTACTCAATTCTTTTAGGAAATACTATTTAGTAAGTTAGTATTACTTGAAGCATCTATGTAGTATTTGTATGAATACAATGTACAGCAATGTGATCTATACAATTCTGAGTTTTGATTGTGTACAAGTAATGCGTTTAGTGTAGTAGATGATACTGTGTAGTTGTTGTGAAAAATGGCAGTCACCAGTCAGCCATATCAGAACTCTGTGGCAAATGCATATGTTAATTGCTAAAAGACTGCTGGAAACCCTAATGGCTGTCGTCACAAGGCATAAAGTAAGTTTGCAACCAAATGGATGTATAAAGTTAATTTTATTGTTAAAAATGATTTTACACTTTGGCTCAGATAGTCTAAAGACTTGTGGATCCTGCAACAGTCTTGCAAGATGCACAAGCCACTGATGTGTCCTGGTGCGATATTTAAACAGGAATTGCACGTGTCACAAATCCCAATATGCTGGAGTGCATCAGCAATGTATGCTGGCACAGATGGGGGAGTGTTCTCATGCATATTCTGCACAGCCTGACATTCAGTCTGGGATGTGCTCAACCATGCATCTGCAATGTCTGCTTGTGCCACACAAACTTGATTTAAAAAAAAGGATAAACAGCTAGTCATGTACAGGTAAGCTGCCATATTGCAGGGTGCAAAATGGCAGCTGCCATCTCTGGTGACTACCCAAGCTCCGCTCTGAACCTCTGTGGTGGTGGCTACAAACCCACGTCCAATCGTGGGCTAAGTAAAAAATGTATTTCTCCTACATTCTTCATGGTAGAGTGGAACACTACCTGCTAAACCACGGGTAAGTATAGTAAAATATTTTTCCTACATACCTGGTGGTCCAGTGCAACACTGCCTGCCTCATTGTGGGGTACCTATAATAAAATAGTTCCTCTATATCCCTGGTGTCCCAGTGGACAGCTGCCCACCTGATCATAGGCTTAGTTGATATAAAATTAACCACTATCCCTGGTGCTTTAGTGGAGGTGTCTGAGTAATCGCAGGCAGAATTAACATAAAATTAACCTATTTTCCTGGTAGTCCAGTTGACATGTGTGCTCAGTTGTGGACTGAAGTACAAATAACAGAAAGCTGCTATCTGTGGTGTTCCAGTGGAACCCTCCTAACTGCTGACTGATCCCCACTGTCACATCTCACCCCCTCCTGGTCAACAACAGTCAGCAGTACACCACCCATCTGCTGCTCTGCCGCCTGCTGACTGACACTGTCGGTAGGGCTGTATGTCCATTATTACACAGTATGAGGCAATGGATCAGCACATATTGTTCAACATATTGTACATATGTGATTGATCTATTCACATATCTGGAATGTAGTATCATATGGGCTTACCATTGGATCACACTGTGGGACAATGGATGCACAGCCCTACCAATGATGTTAGTTGTCGGGTGGGGTGGGTGGGTGCTGCTGCCCACTGCTAACGGGGGTGAGTTGGATGTTAGAGATTAATGGGTAGTTGGGGAGGGATATCCACTACATACTAGATATAATAGGTTTCTTTTATTGTTTTTTTTTACCTGTGATTGGGAAGACATGTCTACAGAACCACCAGGGATAGTGGTTCATTTTATATAAATTCTGTGCAGAATTGGATGGACAGGTCTACTGGAACACCGGGTATATAGGTTTATGTTATTTTACTTCAGCCTGTGCTTGGGCTGTGGGGCACATTGATGTGCTGCCGGTGGTTTGTTACCCAAGGGCTGCTGTCTGTCAGGGCACCAGGCACAAATTTTGGGGTATTGGTGCATCTGCATGAAAATGGGTCCATAATGACATGCTAATTGCCCGTTTATGCTGTGCATGCAATAGGGCCCCATTTGCATGTTGACTTTCAAATATTGTGGTTACTGCACCTAGCACAATGGAACTAGCACCACTATATCCCATGGTGCACTCTGGCTACTGATTCTGGCACAGTGTCACTGTGCTATGTGCACTGATGGTGGCCAGGGCATGACATTCAACAATGCTGGGACATGATGCAGCTCTGTTGAATATCGCCCAGTGCACGCCACTGCATAGGCACATCCAGCTGTACCCGGCTTGCATCACAGACTGGCACAGCTTGAATATCTGGACTTTTATATAATTAAAGATACTGCTAAAGGGATTGGGTATAGTGTAGATGCCACATGTGGCATGGTTAAGTCTCTAACCTGTAGTTTGTGTCTGAACTACAGCAGTCATGAGACATCTACAGTAAACAGACACCATATTGGAGTATGTTACTTGAGAATTGTAAAACAAAAAAGCATGGTATTTCATTATCTTAATTGTCAGTCAAAAGAAACAGATATTATAGACAGATGTACATCAGTTATACACTTCTCAGTTTGGTTTAACTGAACATGATCCGTAACTGTCCATGACAGTTGTGGAAAAATAACATATAAAATATTGTAGTACTATAATTTTTTTCAGTTGTTAAATAAGTGAATGTTGTGGTCATTCCAGTGTAAGAAAATATTTGTACACATTTGAACTGTATTTTTTGTGTTATGTAATCTTGCAAATGAGTAATAGAGATACTCACTACAATATGTGTTATGTAGATCTTGTATAGTATATGAAAAGAGATATTACATATTGCTATACTACTCACTTATGTGATACATATTGATGTCACTAGATACAATATACACAAGAAAATGTTCTGTTATGCAGATAGTGATATGAGAAGGTAAAAGTAGTTGTATTTGTTTATGAAGTTCGGTGATATGACCCATGTATATGTTACAGATTATGATTTTGCGCCTGTTGTGTCCTTGTTACATATTATCAGAATCTGTGAATGAGAGAATGGACAGTATTCTATGTGTATGGTAACACTGGCGTGCTAGCTAAAAATGGGGTGGGCGTCACTGAAGAGCTCTATGGACATCTGCAGTAATGTACAGACATAGTGTAAAAATTACAGTGGGGTATACAGCGATTATGTGGTCACAAATTGTAGGAATTATCCATTACATTGTTGTTACTGTTCATGTAAGTCACTTTCTTACTGTACAGATGAGAAGTGTTGCTGTGTGCATGGCACTGTTGCTTAATGACAGAACATCATAGGAACACAGAAGTGTCATTGCAAAGAGGAATGTGTTTACATGGTTTAATAACACAATGACACAGTATAAAACAATGGATTTCACAATAAAATATAGTACTATCTTAATATTTTGGTATATGTAATCATTTTTTTGCTTGTATATTTTATAGAGCCCGGGGAAGCTGTGGTTGAGAGACCTGTGGAGGTGAAGCAGGAGCCAGGCACCAGCTCTCCGCATAAGTACCATCACAACAGATATTCATACAAGATATAGTGTTACAGTATCCTGAACCCAGAATGTATGTTATGTTCAATGGCTGCTTGGTAGGCAGTTGCGTAATGACTGATCTCATATAGTAGGACTGTTCAGCACTGTTTTATAACCTAAACAATGCCTGTGAAGGCTGTATAGTACTGCATTGTACAGAAATGCAAATGAATCCATTTATACATCTCTGTTCAGTAATATGGTGCAAGGTTCATGCTTATTTGCTTCTGTTGTGGCCAATGTGTGTACAGCCCTATTCTACAGAGTCAGCGACTGTGCATCAGGGCTTGCAAGTTGGCAAGCAGCTATGTACTGCCACTGAGAGGAGTGAAGGGGTGGAGGGTGGACATGTTGTTGGTTAGTGGTTGGGAGAGGAGTGGTGTAGGACTACTTAACAAAGGATGTTTTACTTTGATATTATATTGCAGGGATTCCTGCAATAGGCCTGTGAGTGTTGCACTGGGACACCAGGGACACATGAAGCATTATTACTATAGTAAAACACATAGTCAGCATGGGGGGGCAGTATGAAGGTGCAGCTGTAGCTTGGGAGGTCACTCAGAGCTGTCAGCTGTCATGTTGCAAGGTGTGATATGGCAACCAAGCTGTGAGTGGCAGCGGTTGATCATTTAAATGAATGAATCTACTCAGTAAAGTACAAGCAGTACTTCTGAGTGTATACTAACATACTAAAATGCCAGCAGAATAGGCATTACGGTCTTTTGTGTCTCCTCGTTTGGTCCGCCCCTGCCCTGGGAGCTCACCTTGCTGCCCCCTGGCCTTCTCTGCCTTCTCCCTTCCCAGTTCCAGATATTCTCACTGCATTGGATTTTGCTTCCAGAACTGTTCCCTTATACCTGTCCCACACCCTCGTGAATCCCTGCACCATTTCTGCCTCCACCAGCCCCCTGGGCAGTGCATTCCATGGCACCACCACTCTCTCAGTGAAGTAGCACCTTCTCCTTTCTCCCCTGAATCTTCCTCCAGCTTGCACCCATGCCCTCTAGTTGCCCTCTCCCTCCTTCCTTTGAAGCATCCTGACTGCTACTCCCTATTTACCCCTTCATGTACCTGAAGACCTCATCATGTCCCCTGGTTCCTTCTCTCTTCCAATGTGTACATATTTAGCTCTTCAAGCCTCTCCCCATAGGTCCTGTCCCCCAAGCCCCAAATCATTTTGGTTGCCCTCCTCTGGACCCTCTCCAGGAGTTTAATGTCTATCTTTAAGTGTGGCATCCAAAACTGCATGCAGTACTCGAGGTGCGGCCTCACCAAGCAGTTATACAGACGGAGTACCACTTCCCTCCTTCTGGAGGTGATCCCTCTAACGATGCATCCCAGCATCCTGTTGGCCTTGGCTGCTGCCCTCCTACAAGTCTCCAAGTTGTTCATCTTGACATCCACCAACACCCCCAGGTCCCTCTCAGCCATCAAGACTTGTAGCATTTCACCCCCTAGGGTGTACACTTGGTCCTGGTTTCTGTACCCCAGGTGCAGTACCTTGCAGTTCACTGCATTGAACCTCAGCTTCCACTTTCTAGACCATCTTTCCAGAGCCTTCAGGTCCCCTGTAGGGCCACCCTTCCCTCCCCTCCCCATCTACCACCGCCGCCATTTTGAGTCATCCGCAAAGAGACTCATTTCACCCTGATGCCTGTCCTTATGTCAGAGACGTAGGCATTGAACAGGAGGGGCCCAAGGACTGATCCCTGTGGGATCCACTAATGACCCTCCTTGGGGATGAGACTATCCCACCAATTATGACCCTCTGGTCCATTCCTGAGCCTATTGGCTATCCATCTGATGTGTTACTACATCCTCGGCTGAATATTGGGTAGTGTAACATGGAATGGGAATGAACCTGCTAATTGTGTTGCATGTATTACTGTTATGTTTAGATAGAATGGTATTTAATGCCAGGCCCATAGCACTTTTGAATATCACACTGGCATGCATCAGTGTGTGCATGGTGTCACAGTTGTGCGTCTTGCACAATGTTTCTGGACATATCTCCTACTCTTTATTTACATGATGTGTACAGAATGTATTAGATTAAGTACTTGGTAAAGTAAGTCAGCTCTTGCTAACTAAATCAGTAAGATGGCTTCAGGTATTAAAAACATTGTGACAAATAGAGTTTTTAATTATCTGTAAACATTCTAACTGGTTATGTACATCTTTCACAAACATTAATGTAGAAATTGATCATATGGTGAAGAAGGTTTAACAGTGTTATTAAGTTGTTTTATTAAAATACAAATAAGGTACTTTCACTGGTTGTGTCAGTGGTCAGTTAATCACCATTTAGGACATTTTGGTATTTGGTAACACTTTCTGCCACTACAGGTGTGCAGATCATCAGAACAACATAAAAATGGCATTTGTTCATGGCTACTGCTTAATCAATGTTATGGCAGTAAAAGATAATCTTTATAAATGGAAATATGTACAGGGGTAAATAACTTGACATGTGTGTGTCTTTTGCAGAAGTTATTAAATGGATGATAATGTAAAAATTGGATTATGTAATCATACTGTTGGTGTGCAGGTAGTCGAATATTCTCTTGCAGGTGTGAAGAAATAATATAGGCACAGATGCTAAAGTATAGTTGTCTACACACAATGAAGAGGTAGTATCAGTGTATGAGACTGTGCTGTTTATTATGTTAAAACATTTAGATACTGAGTATTGCTGTATAGTAAGTTAAATACAAGAATGGTATAGGAAGTGTACTGTTGTTATAAATCTTTTTATGTTGTCAACAAAGGACATAATATGGTACAAAAAAATATGATAACTGAACTGGCAAGACAGGAATCAATATTTGTATCACAGTTCTAAATAGTGTTAATAGTGGCAACAAAATGTATAACAATTACTGAATTAGATATACATATGGTAAGGTGAAAGACAGAAAGATAATAACTGTTTTGAGGCTGATGTATTGATTTATGTTTTTTGACTCTTTGTAGGATGAGCGTGTGTGAAAGCGCTGTGCTTGCCACTGCCGCTGTTACCGTAGGCTTGAGCGCAAGGTTGACGGTCTCATTAAAGATAATGTTGTGCTCCGTGAAGGACAGCAGAGATTGCTGTCCTTCATGGAAGGACAAGAGCGGACCGTCAACTTTGTGCTTGAGCCTGTGGTGACAGCGACTGGGGACACAGTGGTAAGTACCAGCACTTCACCTCCACCTCCAGCTGTAACATCCAGCTTCCCCGGGGCGAAGTGACCACTCTCCACCAGAGTCCGGTATCTCCTCTGGAGGGCGCAACAGCTTCCACTTCCGTTGCACCTCCACATTGAATCCAGCTTACAGCTTGGACTGCCTCAAGCAGCACACACCTCTCGCAAACAGTGGCTGCTAATTATGTTAATTATTGTGTGCAAATTGTTGTATTTATTGTTGTTTATAATATTTTTGTATGTTTTATATAGAAAAGAAGTTTTATAAATAAAATATGTATTTTTTATGTATTTTTCCTAAATTATAACAAATCAATATAGTTTCTCCTTTTTTTACTTTTACAGTTTACAAGCTGATTTTTTACCATTTTGTTTTGTCAAGACTGACTTTTTCATTTGAGATTTAAAAAAATATTTTTTACTTTTATAAAAACAGAATAAATATTTTTTGAATATAACTTTTTGTTTGTGGTATTATTCAATTGTGGGGATGTTTATGATCAATATTTATGACAAAGGGTTAGACAAATGTGGTTTTATCATTTCCTCAAACATTCTAGCAGATTCATGTGGAATTTAAATCAACATACATATGTAGGCTGACATATGTTGAAAAAGGTTTCACACTATTTAAAATGAGTTTAATAATTGTGGCCATAAGGGAGTTCCAGGGATTATGTTTATGGACAGTTAATCAGCCTGTGAGTGCATCTGTTAGGCTGTACAGGTTGAGTCGTGATACACCAGTAGCAGGTGATTAACAGACCATTAACACAACTACTGGTCATGCTTTATTGGTTATATATTATATAAGAAACCATTTGGTTTACCTAGTTTGGTGAAGAAGATTGTTATAGACAGCATTCAAGGTTTAAACAGATGACACATTTAAATTCTTGTTATGTTACGGATGTTGCAGTGTTATGAGAACATTTTTGTACATACATTAGTAAGTATGACTTATGTTTGATTTCTTTTGTCTAGTAAAGATACAGAAGAGGAAGATGTAAGATATGAATATTTAAAAGTGGTGCTTAGAAATAGAGTACTACATTCTTTATGTGTCAGAAGAGTAGGTACATTGACTGCAAAAAGATAATGGGCTAGATATTCAAACTGCGCCATTCTGTGGTGCAAGCCCTTGAGCTGCTCAAAAAAGTTGCTCAGGGGTGTGGCCGGGGTGATATTCAACGGAGTTGCTCTATTGAGCAACTCCTTTGAATATCGCCCAGCCACAGCCACTGTGCATGGTGCAGTGGAACCTGCGCCACCGCAAGTGGTCAGAGTGGAGCATTCAAGATGTGGTGGTGCAAGTTCCATTGCACCATGCGCAAATTTCCAATATTCAAAAGGTGACATGCAAATGGGGCCATAAGTTATGCAAGGTGCAGGTGGGGCCATTTGCATCTACTTACAGCCCCATTTGCATACCATTAGCATGCAGGTGTGCCGATCCCCGACAACTTGCGCCTGGTGCCCTGCCAGTCAGCAGCCATTGGGGACTGGCGCCCTGCAGCCCAATCTGTGGGTACATGCGGTGCAATTTCTCTACTGGCCTTCCAATTCTACTGGTGTAATAGGTGAGTTAACTTGATTGTTGGCCTAATCAGGCACTAATAGACCTGAACTCTTCTGACTGGTCTCGATCATGGGCAAACAGAACTGAACCCCACTGGCCCGATCACAGGCAGAAACGGAGTTCACCCCCTAAAGACCAATATCCCTGGTGGTCCAGTGGACCATGAAGCCCGATCGTGGGCATTAGAGTCAAACCCCGAGTCAATTTCCCTGGTGATCTAATGGCCTCCCACTCCACCCTCATGGAGCCCCACCACCCCACTCCCACCGTCAGCCGGCGGGCAGCACTTCATTCATTCACATATCTGGACTGCCTTGTATGGTATGGGCTGCATGCCCATTGTCTCTTGCTCTGAACCAATGGGTGTGCAGCCCTACCAAGCAGTCAGTTGGTGGGCGTGGGGCGCAGATGGTGGGTGCTGCCACCCACTGGCTGATGGGGAGCGGGGTGATGGGGCTCCGTGGGTGGGTGGGGTGGGGGTCACTAGATCACCAGGGAAATTGGACTTTGGTGGGTTTGACTCTAATTCCGCCATCGGGCTTAGCGGTCCACTGGACCACCAGGGATATTGGTCTTTGGGGGTTGAACTCTGTTCTGCCCGTGATCAGGCTAGTGGGGGTCATTTCTGTACCGCGATTGGGCCAGTGTGGAGGGTCATTTCTATTTTGCTACGATTGGGCCAGTGGGGGTGTTCAGTTATGTTCTGCCCATGATCGGGCTACGGGGAGTTACTATTATGCCCACGTCGGGCTACGGGGTTACTATTATACCCACGACTGGGCCATGGGGGCACAGGGAAGAGGGCTGACCACCAGGTGGCAGCTACTGTGTTGCACCCTGCAATGCAGCAGCTCACCTGTGGGTGGCCCATGGCTTTACTGCTTTTGTCTCAAAGTTGTGCAGGTGTAGGTTGGGGTTGCTCCAGCTGGCTCTGCACAGCCTGGCTGAATATCAGGCTGTGCAGTTTATGCATGGTTCCTCCCCTTCTGATTCAGCATGCCTTCATTAGCATTGCGTTGTTGCTCAGCATGACTTGGGGGGTGCAACTGCCTCCTGCTGAATATCGCAGAATGGCGCAATTTCGGACTTACGCAGGTGCAACCCTATTGCGCATGGTGCAACCCTTTTGAATATCCAGCCCAAAGAGTAAAACACTGCAACATAATAAATTAGTATTGATATTACAGTGGTAATTGAAAGTAAATACATAAATACAAAAAGGAATATGGTTGAGATGGATGTTGTCTTTGTCTTCATAACAGAAAATACTATTAAATGAGCTAATGTGTTCTTCATTTTGGTGCATTTCGCTACGTATGTGCAGTCCTGGTACAACAAAAAATCATATACTATTGGTACTTATCATTCTCAAAAAGACAGGATATTCAAGGCAAAAAACTCTGTTTAATGCATCAGTTAGGGTTGTTCCACAGCAACAAAAGTGAGGAAATTCAGTGTTAGGGTTGAAAACCCTAACTCCAAATTCACCCTCCCAGCACCACACACTCACAGACACACACACACACACACACACACACACACACACACACACACACACACACTTGCAAGTAGGAGGGAGGAACAAGGCAACACGACCAATGACAGACAACCAGCAGCAGGTGACAGAAATAAAAAAACAATTGTCTAAATGTACTACAAGACATCCCCGCCCACCTGACCAGATACTGCATGCTCAGTGGAGATCAACAGCAAAACTGAGGCCATGTACACCAAACATACACATCCCTGATTGCAGGTGCACACAACGTACCACACTTAGTAGTTGCATGGCTTTACCTAGCGATGCCCCACACCCCACCACACCTGGTACTGCACCGTTACTGGACATCAATGATGCAGGTGTCTGATTGCAGCTGTACAAAGGTTTTTACACTAATGAGTAAACATAAATTAAGACAACCACATAAATTTACTACAAGACACAGCCATCGTCAAGATAAAAGAACTGTTGCATTTACTATGTGATTTACATAGTAGTAAATTTACTGCAACTGTATGCTCAGAGAGGCTGACGTCGAGGTATGAAAAACTCTTGCCTGTACAAAGATGTGCAACCCTAATGTTTATATCAGCTATACAGTTTAGTGATGTAGGTGTACTGTTGCTGTACATATATATATATATATATATATATATATATATATATATATACCTTCAGTGTCTGTATACTAAAAATGCAGTAACTATTGTTTCTAACAAACATTGTAATTACCTGGCTGAGGCCAAGCAACTTCTAAATATCCTAACATTACTGAACCAACAATGACATAGCTGTATCACAGATGTCTATAGGCTCAATTTTCCTGTAGGTCCTTACTGAGGATGTACTATCTGGTAAAGACAATGGCATTGCCTCTCTGACACCTCACTTATTGAAATAGTGGTAAGTTTAGTATTGTTGCAATGAGTGATCTATTCTACTTATGCACACAGCCTCACTTTTTTAGTAGTTGTTCTATACTCAGGCTGTAGTACCTAGTCTTTGAGTTTGGCACAATTCTGTCACTGACGCTATCAAAGTGATAACTATGTTAATTGTACTACAACAGGAATCAAGTAGGTGTAGTGTAGATATAAATAGAATTGCTTTTAGTATAGATTTTAGTCACAATGGGATAAGTGTTGTAGGACAGGAGAGGGCATTCTCTATCACAGACTCTGTGAGTTATAATTATACTAAGCTTTGGATGACTGCAATCATCGAGTTACAGTGTTGATCTTCATGGGTTAATTTTAACTGCCGTGCTCCAGTAACTACACAGTAGATGGTCTGAGTGGGTGGGCCACTGCCTTGCAAAGGTCCGCAGTGCCTAGCAGTGGAGAGTATGTATACATGATGTCAAACACACATATTATACCTGTACAACTACTTAGTTTTTCTGTGTTCTATAGATGAGGTAGCTCACCAGGTGTGGTGGGGTGTGGGGCATCGCTAGGTAAGGCCATGCAACTACTAAGTGTGGAACGTTGTGTGCAACTGCAATCAGGGATGTGTATGTTTGGTGTACATGGCCTCAGTTTTGCTGTTGATCTCCACTGAGCATGCAGTATCTGGTCAGGTGGGTGGGGATGTCTTGCAGTATATTTAGACAATTGTTTTTATATTTCTGTCACCTGCTGCTGGCTGTCTGTCATTGGTCATGTTGCCTTGTTCCTCTCCCCTACTTGCATATGTGTGTGTGTGTGTGTGTGTGTGTGTGTGTGTGTGTGTGTGTGTGTGTGTGGTGCTGTGGGGGTGACTGAGTTAGGGTTTTCAACCCCAACACTGAATTTCCTCACTTTGTTGCTGGGAACAACCCTAACTGATGCATTAAACAGAGTTTTTGCCATGAATATATATATATATATATATATATATATATATATATATATATATATATATATATATCTATTATGGTAGCGCTGTACCATAGTTAGGGTTGAGAAGCCATTTCTATGTTAAACCCCAAATTTTGCACCTTAATAACTTTGCAATTGTTTGATGGATTTGCCTGAAATTTGGAATACATAATCAAGAACAATAACCCTTGGGATCTGCCAAGTTTTGTACCAGTCGGATATACAGCTGCGGAGTTATTAAGCGTGATCTGCACGTGCGTCTACACTTTTTCTGGAATTCTATGGTAGTGCCTACAGGTCCAACGGTTTGTGCGACCTGCCTGAAATCTTCAGGAAATGTGCAGCCAGGATCCCGATGTGTCTTTTGAAGATTTGGTGAAAAAATATTAAACGGTTCAAAAGTTATTCAAAAACAATTTCCATTATAAGTCAATGGGAAAAGTTAACAAAAGTTCGACAGTGTCGCAAATGCATTTTTACTTTTGCAAATGGCTCTGTTACTTTCGTAAATCCACCATTTTGTTTTCAGTCTGTGATCAGAAAATGCTTGGCATTTAAATTTGGGATCCTCTAGCAATCTAATTCTTTTTGTATTCACCTAGTCGGACCCTGAGAATGCTAGCCATGTCTTTATTTTTAGGGTAAACACCCAAGAAATATATTTTTCAAATTTCTGGAAAAATGCTTACAAAACTTTCGTGCTCGTAAGTGTCGCTGATTTTTATGAAAGCTTCGCAAATTGCGACAGTAGTTTTCTAGTCTGTGGAAAATGACAGCAATTGGCACTGCGCTGCAAAAGAACGGTTGGGAGTTTTGGGCTGAAATTTGAGAGAACGAGCGACATCTCACAGATGTGCCTTTCAGTATTGTGTTGAAAAATATTACATGGCGGCAAAGTTACGACACTCAAAGTTGACAGTTTTTCCCATAGGATAACATTACGGCACCGACGCCTTACAGGAATCCTTGGCACCCTGCTGCAAAATAACGGTTTGGTCTTTTTCCTGAAATTTGGAGGAAGACAGCCAACAGCTCACAGATGTGCCTTTTAGTGGTTTGGTGAAAAGATATTACAAGGAGGCAAAGTTATGGTGCTCCAACTTCTCTTTTTCCCATAGGATAACATTACGGCGTTAACGCTCCTTTCGGGCCGTATCTCAGAAATGGTGCGAGATAACGGACTTTTCATATGAAGAGAAAATCAACTAGCTAGGACAGTCATACGGTTCCTGATATGTAACCTATTTAGTATTCCAAGTCCTCATTTTCTGCTCCTATACCCATTATTATGCATACATTCTTTGTATCACTGTCTTTCTCTATGCAGGTTTTGGGAAAACCAGCCTGTGCGCTTACATTACTGTGACCATTGCTCTTTCACTTGCGGTTCTGTACCGTTACCGTTGACGCTCTATGCCACCATGTGCTATCCTTATGCTTTCATTTGCGCTTGCATTTCTGTTATTTTTTGCCATTTGTGTCTACAGTACTGTTTCTCTTTTCTGTTTCACTTTAAGTCCACCATGCCCATTGACATTTCCATTTGCAGGCACCATGTTATTATGTGACAACACATCACATGGCAGACCGTTCCCGTCTACGCCACCGTGTGTGTTACCCTTTCTGTTCTCATTCGCGCTTGCGTTACCATGTGTGCCACTGTTAGCGCTTCTGTTTGTGTTGCTGTTCCTGTTACTATGCCACAAGACATCACATGGCGGGCTACCGCCGACGCATTACATTCACTTCTTCTCATTATCATTCTGAAAAGAAGGAAATTATGGGCAAAACTCCATTTAATGCATCAGTTGTGTTGTTCCTAAAGCGACAAAGAGAAATTGATGTTGGATGGACCCCCTCCCCTCCAGTCCCCCCAACTGGAGTCGCAATGGGACATTGGTCCTAACTGTCATCCCATTCTCCTATTCCTCAGCTTCTTTCCACATGTGATGGTGACACTTAGGGTCGATGATTCCCAACGCGCACTCCGGTTCCAGTTGGGGTGGGCTGAGGTGCAAAGGGGTTTCAACCCCTAACATCGAATTTCCTTGGTTTTGTCGCCAGGAACAACTCTAACTGATGCATTAAACTGAGTTTTTGCCTTATATATATATATATATATATATACACACACAGTGTATAGTGTATGTTAGAATGTAGTTCTCACTTGATTTCAGTTTTAAGTAAAATGCGGTTCTGCTGCAGTAGTGATGTCCCACTGCAGCAGAACGACTTTTCGTTCTGCTGCAGTATGGATGTCATACTATCTCCCCCATGTACTCCTGCATTGCCCTGGTAACCAATCATGCTCATTGCTCCCTCCCACAAAAGCGGCAGTTTTAAAATAAAAAAAAAAGTTCACCAGCACATTGTCAAAGTCGTGCCACCGTAACTGGAGTAATCAATTGGTAGCCAATGTCGGAGAGCCCGCAGTGGATGTGAGGGGTAAGGGGTAACAGGTGGAGGTTGAAGTGTGCTCCGGTGGTGGTCTGGGGGGTGATTCTACGAGAGTAGCTAGCGAGTGCAGACCTATCGTCGGTTCTCAGAATCACCCTGCAGTTGCTGCAGTTGAAACAAATTATTTTGTATGTTTATTGATTTTTTTATCCCCATTTTTCACTTTCTCTCCCTTTTGTCCTGCTATTGGCCATAACATACATTATATAGCGTAGACGCGTTATCAACAAGGTACATTCTTACATTTGTGGTTGCCAAGACAACAGTGTGACAATCACAGCAACCACTTGTGTAAGAACTGCCTTGTTGTTAACATTAAGCCATACATATCCTATATATATTTATAAAATGGGTAGGAAAATTGTGTTTGCTGATCTGTTGGAACATATCACATGGCCCGTCGTATATCAGAGTGCAACCACACACCTGCACTTTTACCCCGAAACAATTTTGACATTTTATAAGATAGATAAATCACTTGAGGTGTGCAGTCATACTTGAAATATGCACACCTTGGGTGGTTGACACACACCAAGGCGTGTGTATATCAGAGCACGACCACACACCTCAGAGTGGTTTATCTATTACATATATATATATATATATATATATATATATATATTGCAATAGAGCTTGTTTTGTTAGCCCTCCACAGCTATCCAGAAGTGTATGACTAATGGAAGGAGGTCCTTGCAATCAGTACACCTTACTTAGACCCTTCACAGCATTTACATTGCTCTAAAGATGTTTGCATATGGATGGTATGCCCCTGTGGACTTTAACAGACCACCTACTTAGAAGCATGGATGAAGTTATTTAGTAAATTGCTCGAGAGAACTGTTCACAAAACACCACTTAATACATAGACAGGCACAGCCTCCTATGCAACCAACAGCATGGATTTCACAAGAACCATTCCACTGCCACTGCCCTTGTCCTTGTAACAGACCACATCCTCTCCAGCATGGACAAAGGTAAAGCCACTGGGGCCTTCATCGTTGACCTCTCGAAGGCTTTTGACATGGTTACCCATGTCCTCCTCACCTCCAAACTTAGCCTCCTAGGATGCCCACAGAAGTCACCTACCGTTCACCAACTACCTGATTGGCCACTCCCAGTTCGTGTGTTTAGGCCAAACTAGCTCCACCACTCTGCCTGTCTCCATGGGCGTCTCACAAGGTTCAGTCCTGGTCCCTCCTCTTCTCCATATTTGTCAACTCGCTCTTCTGATAGAATCAACTGCCACTCCCTCCTGTATGCTGACGACCTGGTTCTCTTCCACAGCGACAAATCTATGGCCACTATCTCCTCAGTACTCTCACACAATTATGCCTCTGCCCACAACTGGTTTTCAAACAACCTCCTCTTAGTTAATGCAAAGAAAACAAAATCCATGCTGTTCAGATCAAAGCCTTTCCTTGCTAAATCCAAAACCCATGCCCCCTCTGCATTCTCTCCCCCGACGGCTCAGTCCTTGAAGACGTTGATACTTATAAATACTTAGGCGTACTGCTCGACCCTGCTCTCACCTTCACCAAACATGTCCACTCCATTATCAGCAGGTTCCATCAGAAATTGGGAGTCACATATCGATTTGAACAATACCTCAACCCTGAAGCCAGACTGGCCACTGTCCAGGGAAATCTCCTCCCTATCCTGGACTACTGCTCTTCCATATACTTCAGGACCTCTGCTGCCACTATGGCTAAACTCTCTACTGCCTATAACAGTGCCTGCTGCTTTGCTTTACTGGCCCCTTTCTCTATCCACCAATGCACACTCTATAGTACCCTAGGATGACTACCGCTGCAGGGGATGCTTTGGCTTTGCCCTTTGTGGCATGGTGGACAAAGTCATCTGCACGGGTACTGAATCTCGCCTTGCTGTCCTACTGAAAACCTGGACCCTGTACCGCAGCCTCCACTCTACTGGTATCCATCAACTAGTTATTCCCAGGGTATCTACCAACATGGGCAGCAGGACCTTGTCTACAGCCGCCTCACAGTGGAACAGCCTGCCAGCAGAACTCCATACCATCAATACTCACCCAGGTTCAAATCCTGTCTCAAAAGTGCCTACTGGCAAACTCCTACTGCCACTGTCGCAAGGGGTCCCTTCCTGGCCACACTAGCCTACTATCTCCCAGGGTTTACCCACTGAGCCACACTGGTCAACCTACCCCCAGGGGTTACCCACTTAGCCTCACTTGTCCCTGACTACAATTTACCTCCTGCCTGTTCTCTTACTCAGTAAGTTTACTGATGTGTCAGCTCTTACCTTGTACATAATGTATATATAACTCTATGTATGACACACTGTATAGTTGCTCCTACTGTATATGCTATGTCACAATCATCCCACCTGACTTATGTACCTACCTTTGTTTACAACTGCTGTTTGTGTACCTAGCATCATATTGTAAACAGCATTCGCTGTCACTCACTGGACTTGTACCATACCAATGTATTTTGCTTCAGTTGCTGTATCCGAATCTGATCTCCTACATGTATAATTAGTTGCTCACCTTGTATTATTTGCCATCCTGTGCCATGTGACATGGCCTGGGTTGTGCCTGAAAACGGTCCCTGGGATCAGCGACTTACCTGGTTATCAAAGTCACCCTCTGTAGGGTCATACTCACAGCTGGGATGTACAGAGGCTGCATGTGCAGTGAGGGGCATTTGCATTTGCATTTTGTGGTCCCCTTAGTCTTCTAGATGAGTGCAAGGGCTTTGGGTGACATTTGTGGATCAGGCCCTATGACAGTAAACTAAACTACTAACAGACAATTTATAGTAGTAACACCTAGGACTTAAACTGTTATAAAAGATACTCGTAATTTGGTGAGTATATTTGAGTCATACAAATTATAGGCCTGTTTCCCAAATCTGATCGCTCCCCTTTTTGTTCCTATGACAAAAAAATTAAAAGAATAAGACCTATTTCTATCAAACAGGTTATTGAACTGGGCAAACACTGGCACATTTATTTCAGGCAAACCAAGCCATGCCAGAATGATGTTAGTTAAACTCACATCTTCTGAAATGCTATCGTTCTAAATTCAAGGCCTTTCAGTAACAAAAGACAATATTTCAAGAGCTTAATCATTTTGCTGTTATAACTGATCCAGCTGTTTTGTTAGATCCTATTGGCAACATACTGTGAGAAAGCAGCATAAATGTTTCCTTTAGTCTACAAAATGCTGCAAGGTATTTAAGCAGTAAATCAAAAATAGACATCTTTGTAGCGTATCACAATATGGGAGCTGTGTGTTCAATTCTCCTGCTGCCAAATGCCCTTTGGCTGTATCAGGGAAATGGTAGAAACACTGACACCAGAATCACAGAACATAGCAAGACAACAGATAAAAATGACATCATTGAGGGTGTCTTGACAAAATATTACCTTGAAAGAAGGACATGCAAGTGACTGAAGATGATAGGCCTTTTATGAAAGAATATGTTTGAAATACATAGTTTAGAATCATGCTGTATAGAAAAGAGAACATAGAATCTGACAGCAGAAAAGGACTGCTTAGCCCATATAGTTTGCCCATATGTTCCCTACCTATTCTGTGTCCCCAGACCTTTTCTGCTCTCCCTTGACTCCTTCCACCTTTCTGCACCCTATCTAATATACCCCTATGTCTAACCTATGCATGCTTGGAGCCCCCCAACTGTTACAGCCTCCACCACTTCTGGTGGTGCTCTATCCCAGGCATCCACTACATTTTCAGGGAAGAAATATTTCCTCACATCACTGTAGAACTCCCCCCCCCCAGCTTCATTGCATGCCTTCTGGCCCTGGTGTTTGTTCTCATTTGAAAGACACACCCCATCTGTACCCTAGTCACCCTTTAAGGTACATGTATGTCTCTATCATGTCCCTCTCTCTCCTTTCCTTCAGGGTGTACATGTTGAGATCCCACAATCTCTCTTTGTAGGGTTTCTCATGCAAAGCATGTACCATTCTAGTTGCCGTCCTGTGGACTGCCACTACTCTGTCTGTGTCCTTTCTGAGGTGCGGTCTCCAAAACTGAAGAGAGTACTCTAGATGTGGCTGCATCAGTAAGCAATATAATGGCAGCACCACCACCCTCTCCTCCTGCTGGATATACCCTCCCATGCAACCCAGCATTCTACCAGCCTTATCAACTGCATCTGCAAAAGGAAAACTTTCCTTCCAGCTCTTCTGAAATGTTCCTATAAAGATATTGAAGAGTACAGAGCCCTGTGATGCCACACTCACTGCACTCCCTCTTTATAATGATCGCCATTAACCACCACCTCTGTCTCCTATCCTTAACCAGTTTCTAACCCAGTTTGTTACTGTGGTTCTCATTCATAGATTGATCAATTCTAATCAGTCTTCTATGCAGCATCATGTCCAGGCCCATGCTAAACCTAAATAGACCACATCCACTGCTCTCCTCTGATCAATTCCTGGTCACATAGTCAAAAAAATCTCATAGATTAATTTGACATGACCTGTCCCCATGAATCATCGTTGTCTGTGGTCTTGCAGCCCATTACATTCAAGATATTCTGTCATCTTTTCTTTCAATAGTGTTTTCATTAATGTCCCCACTACTGAAGTGAGACTGACTGACCAACAGTCTCTAGTCCTTGCCTTTGCCACTCTTATGTAGAGGGACACCATTAGCCCTTCTCCAGTCTGCTGGATCCACTCCTATTTCTAGTGAGTTGTTGAACAAGGCTGTTACTGGGGCAGCCACAACCTCCCCAAGTGCTTTTAGTACCCTCGGGTGAATCCCATCCAGTCCCATAGCCTTGTCCACCTTGAGGGCTGCACTGATTTCAGCATTCTTTCCTCTGAAAATGAACCTGTCTCTACCCTCACCCAACCCTATTCCTGCTTCTCAGTAGTAGCTTGTCTCTTCTACCCTCCTCTGTGTAAACTGAGCAGACATACTTGTTTAAAGTGTCCTATTGTCTTAGTCACTTTCTGAACACTCTCCCCCCTTGGTTCACCCATGATGGTGCACAGGCAATGTGGGTGAGGTAACTTAAGGAGCAAGCAATGTAGGGGTGTGTGAAAAAAATCTTCCACAGGCGGAATGTTTAAGCGAAAGTCATACTTTCACTTCCTTGAAAGTTCAGAAATCAATTTCTGATCTTCCATGGAAATTCTGCCTGCATGTTGCCCCCTTGTTAAATTAAATAATTTCAATTCTGACTGCCAAAGCAAGACATCTCTAGTGGCTAGCGGTGCCCCCAGCCCCTCCCGATCACCCGGACTGGCACCCAATGTATTTAATAACCAAACCCTGGTGGCTAGTAGCCCCTACCCCACTAGACCACCCACCAGTATCCTGCCCAGACCAACAGTCTGTTACCCCCATGCCATCCCTGTCCCCCATTACCCCATGCATTTAAATATAGATTTTTCCCAGGTGGTCTAGTGGTATTAAATTCCTTCCTCCTAGTCCCTGAATCCTGTTCCCCATTATTTTATTTTTCTGAGGTGTTTATTTCAAATTTCTGGTGGTCTGGTGGCCCTGCTGCACCCCATCCCATCCCAACAGGTAGTGTCCCACCCCTGTCCCCCATCCCGCAGCGGAGTGGGGTAGTGGGTCAATGGCGCAACTCTCTGCTGTCCTCTCTCCTCCTTGCCAGTACCCACTGAAATGTGAATGAATGAATGAATGAAAGAACGAACGAACGAATGAATGAATGAATGAATGAATGAATGAATGAAAGAATGAATGAATGAATGAATGAATGAAAGAATGAATGAATGAATGAATGAAAGAATGAATGAATGAATGAATGAATGAATGAATGAATGAATGAAAGAATGAGTGCACGTACTCATTCATTCATTCATTTATTCACATTTCAGTAGGCCACTGGTGAGGAGGAGAGAGGACAGCAGAGAGTTGTACTGGTGGCCTCCTGCCCCACACTGTTGCAGGATGGGGAGCAGGGTCGGACAGCCCACTACCTGTTGGGCTGGGGAGGGTTGCAGGGGCCAGTGGGCCATTTGATCATCAGGAAATAAACACCTCAGAAAAAAATAAATTACTGGGGAATGGGATTCGGGGACTGGGAGGGAGGGGAATTTAATATCACTACACCACCAGGGAAAAAAGCACGATTATGTTTTCCATTTGCCATCTATGGACTGCAATGCAAAAAATGCTGTTTATAGCACTCTATGTCTGCCTTCTATTTTGGGCAGATTAGCTGCATAATTTAACAGTGACTGTGAACAGCTAATCTGCCCAAAATAGATGGGAGGCATTGAGCATTAAGTAGCTGCTAATCAGTCCTGGCAGTACTGCATGATTGGAAGGAAGAAAAGAGTATCTGTATGAAAAAAAGACCCCCGTCTCTGTATGGCTGCGTTTGTTCCTGTATGTGAAGACAAAGACAGGGCTTCTTCTACAGCTGCACTGAAGGAGCATTAATCATAGTTTACCCCCCCCCCGTGTTACAGTTGCAGTCTTGCAGAGCAGAACGAAGGATCTCCGGTGTGTCAGGAACCAGAATTACTAGCAATACGGTAGGTGTGGTGTGGCAGAGTAGGCACAGGCAGGATTTATCAGATCTAATCAGAGCCGAATGAAGGATCTCCAGTGTGTGGGGATTCCTGCAATAAAATAATCAAGTAGAACCCCTACAGGACAGACTTATCCACCGTCCCTCTTGCCATTTCCTGTACCTGTGAGAAAGAAAAGCTACAAACCGGGCCGGACTTACTTATTTAAGCCCCTCCATGCGTTTGTTTCTGCAGTCACTCCTTTTCTATAGTTCTGGATTGTAGAAGTTGTAGAAGTAACACCTCAGGTCTTGGAGTCAGTGGTAATCAGCGTGAAAAAGCTCCACTACATTTGGTTACTGCAACCACTCCTTATAATGGACAGAATTTGCTTACATAGATGCCCCATTATAAGCGGCTTTAACTGTATTTTAATATATGGGGGATGGGGATGGTATTGGGGGGAAGTGGGAACAGGCTATTAGTTTGGGCTGGACACTGGTAAGTGCTTGGACCACCAGGATTTGGTTGTTAAATACCTTGGATGCTGGCCCCGTGAACAGACGAGGGTTGGGGGCACTGCTAGCCACCAGGGATTTCTTGCTGTGCCAGTCAGAAATGATTTAATTAAATTAGGGGCAGGTGAAAGTGGGGTACACTGTCTAACTGGGTGAAATTTCGCCAAAATCACCAATAACATTTGTGGAAGTTTTCCGCTCCGCCACAGGGGGAAGTTTCGAAACTTACCTGATTTCCATGGAAGTTTTGCCATGGTGGGAAACCCCACTTTCGTCCACCTTTAGTCGAATGGCATTAGTGCAGCTGACATTGTGCCACAAAAGTTACAGTGCCCAAGGACCGTCCAGTGAAAAAGTGAAGTTTTGCATCAAGTGGAGATGCTATGAATCTGGAGGCAGGGGGTTAAATTCAGAAGAGATGTGAGGAAGTGCTTCTTCACAAAAAGAATGGTGGATTCCTGGAACAACCTTCCAGCAGAATTCATGGGAGCAAAAACAATGGCTAGAGCAGGTAGGGAGATATGGAAGACTGATGGGCCAAGCAGTCCTTATCTGCTATCAAATTATACATTTCTATGTAGCTTAATAATTCCTCCTTCCTTCTTTCTTTTTTCCCCTAACATATCTTTAGAACTGTTTTCTCCCTCCCTTGACCCCCTCAGCGATACGCAGCTCCATTCCTGCCTTTGCTTCTCTGACCATCATCTTGGCTTCCCTCGTTCTCGTTTGGGACTCTCCCCGTTCTTCCTTCCCCTGTTTTTCCTTGTACCCGGTGAAGGCCTTCTTTTTTGCTATCACTGCTACCCTGACCTTTTCAGAGAACTGTATTGGTTTATTGTGCCTGTTTCTTTTGATTACCATTCTTGGCAAGACTTTGTTGCCTTCAGAATGCCCCATTTCCTCCACATCCCTGGTGTTGTCCTCTTTGACTGACTTGTCCTGGATCAGCTCCCTTATCCAGTTGAAGTCTACCCTCCTGAAATCTAGGACGTCAGCCTTTCATGAGGACTTACTTGTCTAAAGGGCCAGGTTGAACAATATAGAGTTGTTGCTGCTGGATCCTACTGGCTCCCCTACCCTAAGTCCTCCTACCACTTCGAAGTTGGTGAGCAGCACATCAAGAACAGCAGCCTGCCTAGTGGGTTCCTTGACCATCTGCATCAGCAGGCAGAAACATAGAAACATAGAATTTGACGGCAGATAAGGACCGCTTGGAACACCCAGTCTGCCCATTTCCCTACCTAATGGATAAGCTGCAGATCCTAGTTAACCAGCAGCCTACTTCTTCCTGCCCCCAACCCCTAGAATTGCCTTATGACTGTCCCATGCATGCTTGAATTCCACCACTGATTTTGACTCCACAACCTCCTCCAGAAGGCTGTTCCATGCATCCATAGCCCTCATGTGAAAAATACTTCCTTAAATTACCTCTGAGCTGCCCCCATCTTCAAATTGTGCCCCTTGTTCTTGCACACCTCTTTTTGAAAGATGCTACCCTCTTGGACTTTGTTGATTCCTTTGAGGTACTTGAAAGTTTCTATCATGTCCCCCTCTCCTTTCCTCGAGGCTATACATATAGCTCCTAAGCATCTCTTCATATGTCTTCCAGTGCAGGCCCTGCACCATTTTAGTTGCCCTCCTCTGGACAGTTTCCATCCTGTCTATGTCTTTATGGAGACTGGTCTCCAGAACTGCACACAGTACTCCAGATGGGGTCTCTACCAGCTGTCTGTACAGAGGATAACAACTTCCTGTTTTCTACTGGTGATGCCTCTCCTATGCATCCCAGTATCCCCCAGCCTCCTTGCTGCCCTCTCACATTGCTCGCCCACCTTTAGGTCATCTGATATGACTACCCCAGGTCCCTTTCCATTTTTGTTGTTAGTATCTCACCCCCATTGTGTACTCTTCCCTGGTTTTGTTTCCCAGGTGCATTACCTTGCACTTCTAGCATTGAATCTAAGCTGTCATACATTTGACCATTTCTCTAACCTTGCCAAGTCCTTCTCATCCTTTCCACCCACCTTGTGCATCAACTCTGTGCAGATCTTTGTGTCATCTGCAAACAGACATACTTTTCCTTCCAGTCCCTCTGCAATGTCGCTTATAAAGACATTGAAGAGGACCGGTCCTAATACTGAACCCTGCGGTACCCCACTAGTAACCCCCTTTCTTCAGAGTGGACTCCATTTACTATTACTGTCTGTGTCCTATTCTCCAGCCAATTCTTACCCAGGCTGTCATCTTGGGACCCACTCCAGGCTGGCTAACTTGTATATTAATCTTTGTGTGGGACTGTGTCAAATGCCTTGCTAAAGTCTAGGTAGGCCATGTCCACAGCCCCTCCCTGATCTACTACTTTGGTCGCCCACTCAAAGAAATCTATCAGATTTGTCTGGCATGACCTTCCCGTTGTAAATCCATACTGCCTTGGGTCCTGTGCCCTCTGGCCTCTAGATACTCGACAATTCTTTCCTTCAGAAGTGATTCCATCATTTTCCCTACCACTGAGGTTAAACTAACAGGTCTGTAGTTTCCTGCTTCTGCCTTGCTCACACTTTTATGAAGGGGAATCACATCTGCCCTCCTCCAGTCCTCGGGTAACACCCCATACTCCCATGATTTGTTAAAGAGGGTAGTCAGTGGTATCACTAGTTCTACCCTTAGTTCTTTTAGAATTCTGGGATGAATCCCATCAGGCCCCATTGCTTTGTCTACCTTCAGTTTTAAGATTTCTTTCAGAACCCTTTCTTCTGTAAATGGGCTGATATCAACTTCTGTATCCAGAGTGTTTCTACTGTTTGTTTTAGGTACCTCCCTCTTCCTTTGTAAATACTGATCAAAATATTTCTTTAGTATCTCTGCCTTTTCACAGTCACCTCTGCCCACACTGCCTCCCCTTTATTAAGCCTCACTATCCCTCCTTGGTCTTCCTTCACTCCTGATGTACCTATAAAAGGTTTTTATCCCCCTTCTTAACTGAGTTGACTATCTTTTCCTCGGTTTGGGCCTTTGCTGTTCTGACTGCCTTCCCAGCTTCCTTTTGCTTTAACTGATACAGTTCTCTGTCCTGCTCCTTCTGTGATTCCTTGTACTTCCCGAATGCTTTCTTTTTCTCTTGAACTTTCACTGCCACTTCCTTTGAGAACCATAGTGGTTTCTTACATCGTTTCATTTTGTTTATTTGCTTCACACAAAGTCTTGTTACCTCTGTGATGGCAGTTTTTATTATTCCCCATTGTTCTTCCACCCCTCCTTCCTGCCCATTTGCTAGTGCATACCTTAGGCACTTACCCATTTTGGCAAAGTCAGCCCTCCTAAAGTCCAGTACTTTTGCCTTTGTATGGCTTGACTCTATTGCTGTGTTTATTGTGAACCATATTGTTCGATGGTCACTGGTTCCCAGATGGCTACCCACTTCTACATCTGTGATCCTCTCTTCATCTCCATTTGAGAGAACCAGGTATAAGATTGCTCCCTCTCGAGTGGGCTCCAATACTAGTTGTCTAAGGCTTGCCCCCTGTAGGGTATCTAGAATAACCCCACTCTTCGAAGTGGCTGCTGCAACTGCACTCCAGTTAACATCTGGCATATTCAGATCACCCATCAGCAATATCTCCCTTTTCTTCCATTCTAAGTATACTTTCTATCATTTCCATGTCCATTTCTCCCCTGAAAAGGGGCTGTATACAACCCTGTACGAATTGTGGTGCCATTGCCAGTCTCCAAATGTACCCACAGTGCTTCTTCTCCTCCCTGCTTTCCCTTTTGTTCTGTTGCTTTGATTCCTTCCCTTATGTAAAGAGCTACTCCTCCTCCTCTTTTACCCTCCCTGTCCCTCCTGTAGATAGTGTATCCTGGTATGTTTACATCCCAGTCATGGTTTTGTATGTACCATGTTTCTGTGACTGCCACGATATCCAGATGTTCCTCCACCATCAAGGCCACTAATTCAGGAAGCTTGTTACTCAGACTATGGGCATTGGTACTCATTGCTCTCCATTTTTTGATGGCTTTACCTTCTGTTGCAGCATCCCCCACTGACCTTTTTACCCCGGTCTTTTTCTCATTTAGTACCCTGTTTTGTAGGGAGAGGCTGGGATTTTCCTGCTGCTTATCAGTGCCTTCCCCTTGACTAGTTTAAAAGCTTGCCAATGAAGCATTTAAACTGATTGCTCAAAAGACTTGTTCCCTTCCTGGACAGATGCAGACCATCCTGCCAGTATAGGCTGGTGTCCCTCCAGGTGGAACCCCAGTCCCCAGTGAAGTCAAACCCCTGTGTGCCACACCATTTTTTCAACCATTCATTAAACTGCATGGTGCAAAGTACCCTGCCTCACTCATGCCATTGACAGGCAGCACCTCTGAGAAGGCTACTGTGTGTGCTACTTGTCTTAGGCCCCTCTCCAATTCTACAAAGTCCTTCTGCACTGCTCTAATCTCATGTTGATCCAAGTCATTTGTCCCTAGGTGGACAATGATGTCCAGCTCAGACTCCCGTGCAGCTGTTCTCGTGATCCTGAGGATGCGCTTCCTGTCCCTCCAAGCCATGGCACCAGGCAGGCACCTTACCAGGCCTGACTTTGAAAAATCCTGGCCACTGGAATGACCCAATCAAAACTGGCAGGTTTAGTCTCCCACTACCACCTCCCCTTAGCCACTCCTTTCTAATTCTACTCCTAGCTCCTTGTCTCTCTCTTTCCCCTGTTCTGGAGGTTTGTAGATCACTCCCATATGTAGTTTCTCTCCTGAGGATGCCATGAGCTGAACCTACAGGTATTGGTTTCTCCATTACCACCCCTGATGTTTCCATCCTCCGCTGCCTTACTTAGAAACATAGAGGTTGATGGCAGATACAGTAAGGACCGCAAGGCCCATCCAGTCTGCCCATTTTTTCTACCTTATGAATGTGCCACACACCTTTACACTGTCAATGACCTATCTATCCATATTCATCTGTATTGCTCCCTTATGCCTATCCCATGCCTGTTTGAAGCCCTGCACCGTATTCATAGCCACCACTTCCTGAGGTAGGCTGTTCCATGCATCCACCACTCTTTCTGTGAAAATAATTTCCTCACATTCCCCTTAATCGGCCTCCTCTATTCTCATGCTGTGTCCTCTTGTCCTGCTATTTTCTAATATTTAAACATGTTAGACTCTTTCACATTGTTAATGCCCTTAAGGTGTTTGAATGTTTCGATCATATCCGTCTCTCCTCCTTTGCTCTAGGGTGTACATATTGAGCTCCATTAATCTGTCCTCATATGTCTTCTGATGCAGTCCCTGCACCATTTTGGTTGCCCTTCTCTGGACTGCCTCAATTTGGTTAATGTCCTTGTGAAGGTGTGGCCTCCAGTAATGCACATAGTACTCCAGATGGGGCCTAACCAGTGTCTTGTAAAGAGGGATTATTACCTCCCTCTTACAACTTGTGATACCCCTACTAATACACCCTAACATCCCCCTAGCCTTACCTACTGCTTTAGAGGTCTGCTTGGATGATTTCAGGTCATTGGTGATGATGATGCCCAAGTCTCTTTCTTCCTTTGTGACTGCCAGCAACTCCCCTCCCAGCCTATAGGAGGCTTCAGGGTTTCTCTTCCCTATGTACATGATCTTGCACTTCTTTGCATTAAATCCCAGTTGCCACTCTTCTGACCATTTTGCTAGTTTATCCAGATCTCTTCTCATTCTGCCCACCCCATCTGGATCATCTACTCTGTTGCATATCTTGGTGTCATCTGCAAACAGACAAGCCTTACTCTCTAGTCCATCTATAATGTCACCAATGAAGATATTGAAGAGGACTGGCCCCTGGACTGATCCCTGAGGTACCCCATTTGTGACTTGCATCTCTTCTGACTGTGTACCATTTACCACCACTCTCTGTTTTCTGTCCGTCAACCAGTTTGCCACCCAGTTGACCAACTTCTGACCCACCCCAAGCCTACCCAGCTTATTTATCAATCTTCTATGTGGAACAGTGTCAAAAGCTTTGCTGAAGTCAAGGTAGGCGACATCTACTGCTCCCCCTTGGTCCACCACTCTGGTTACCCAGTCAAAGAAATCTATGAGATTAGTTTGACAGGACCTTCCTTTTGTAAACCCATGCTGTCTTGGATCCTGTGCCCCTATGGATTCCAGGTGTTGCACTATCCTTTCCTTAAGGAGTGCCTCCATAATCTTGCCCACTACTGAGGTAAGACTGACTGGTCTGTAGTTCCCTGCCTCCTCCCTGCTACCACTCTTGTGGAGCGGGATCACATGAGTCCTTCTCAAGTCTTCTGGGACCTCTCCAGTGCTCAGAAGCTCACTAAACAGTTCTGCTAGTGGCTTTTCTAGTTCCATCCATAGCTCCTTAAGTACCCTGGAATGTATGCCATCAGGTCCCATTGCCTTGTTCACCCTGGGCTTAGTGAGCTCTTGTAGGACCCTTTCTTTTGTGAAGGGAATAGTGCTCACCTCCCTCCCCCCTGTGTCCATGGTGCTGAGCTGTGGGCCTGCCCTATCTTCTCCTCAGTAAATACTGAGCAAAAGTATATATTTAGGATAGATGCTTTTACAGGGTCCTCCTACCCCTCACATGCCACCTTTTCTCCTTTGAGCTTAGCAATACCCTCTCTGGACTTTCTCCGTTCACTAATGTATCTATAGAAAGTCTTGTCACCTTCTTTTACTGTTTGTGCTAGTGTTTCCTCAGTTTGAGACTTTGCCTGCCTTAATGCCTTCCCTGCTTCCCTTAGAGCAGTTTGGTGCCTCCCTATCTTCAACCCACTGTGTTCCTTATATTTCCTGAAGGCCAGCCTTTTGGTTCTGACCTTTTCTGCTACTGAATTTGAGAACCAAAGTGGTTTCCTTCTTCTTTTGCACTTCCTTTTCTGTCTAACACAATGGGATGTTGCTTCAAGTATTGCATCCTTAATGCTTGCCTACTTTGCCTGTACCACCTTACCTGTGTTTCTTTTTGCCAGGGCTAGCTTAACTCTGTTGGCCATCTTATCAAAGTCAGCTCCTCTGAAGTCCCATATTTTTGCCTTGGAATGGAATGATTTAGATGTAGTGGCCAAATTGAACCATACCATGTGATGGTCACTGGCCCCAGGTGACCTTCTACCTGGAGATCTGTGATCCCTTCCCTGTTAGTCACTACTAGATCTAGGATAGCCCTGTCTCTTGTGGGTTGTTGTACCAGTTATTTGAGGCCCTCCCATGCAGGGAATCCACCATGTGTCTAGTTCTGGCAGATGTTCCTACTGGTATTCACCAATCAGTATCCGGCATGTTGAAGTCTCCCATTATCAGAACCTCCCCTTTGGCTGCCATGTTTTGTATATCTTCTAACAGTAATGTGTCTATGTCTTCCCCCTGGTCTGGGGGCCTGTAGACAACCCCAGTTCTTATGGCTGTCCCATTTCCTGTTTCCAGGGTGACCCACAGTTCTTCTGGCTCCTTATGTATATTCTGAATTTCTGTAGCTTTGATATTTTCATTGACATACAGTGCCACTCCACTCCCCTTTTTGCACCTCGGTCTCTTCTGAACAGTACATAGCCAGTACTAAAGTCTCCCAAGTGTGGTTACTGGTGAACCACATCTCATCAATTGCTACTGTGTCCATTTTAGCCTCTGACATTATTGCCTGCAGGTCTTGGATCTTATTTCCCAGGCTGTGAGCATTTGTGTACAAGATTTTCCATTGACTAGATTTTGGTGTGTTACTTGTTGGGTGAGGTTTGGCATTTCCCCTGAGTGTCATATGGGGAGACGGACCTTTTTTCTTACCTGGTGATGCAAATGAACTGCAAACATGCTGAATCCCTGTTTGACCACTAGCTGAGGGGGGAGGGGTGTTCTTCCCATTCAACATATGGGGTGCTGCACCCCTCTCCCCATTTGCTAGTTTAAATATTCTGCAAAGACGTCAAACTTCTGCCCCAATACACTGACTCCCTTGTTAGTCAGATGCAGTCCATAAATTGCCTTCCCTGACATACAGGGCTATGCAGTATCCTCCTTTCTCTTTTCTTTTATGTCTAAACATTGTTGAACATTTGGAGAACTGCTATATCAAAGTTATAATTTTGTACCTTAGCAAGCTTGGCAGAAAATTAAGTGTTTAGTAAAATATTACCCGTGTAGGCCAATGGTCAAGAATCTCTTTGAGGATCATTAAATGCAGATGGCTCTACCCTAGGCTCCATATGCTGTGCTACTGAATTTAGAAGTACAGTAGCTGAAAGTAGTCACAAAAAGTGAATACAATTTACAGAAAAGGTTTAGACACAAGCTACATAACTTTCTTTTGCACGGTTCATATTATTTACCGTTAGAAAGTGTATTATTCAAAACATTTCAAAATCGTACCATGCACATGTAAAAAGGTATATCAACATAAGTGAAATAAGAAATAATACAGATTGACAACATCACACAAGATACCACAACCACTGAGTACTTAAAATACTGTATCTAAAAGTATTTTACATTGTTTGATAGAGTTCATTCTTATTAAGGATGCTATAAATTGTTCTTGACGGTGGCACGCCACATGTCAGCTGCACAGAGAGATGTACAGTGTGCAGCAGCAGCCACACGTGCAGAATGATTTTTACAATGTAGGAAACCAAGGCTCCTGCATGAACATTATTTATGTATCTGGAAGGGTCTCACCAGGAAAGACAACATGAGCTGTAAACAGCTTGTTTCCAGTAGTGTCGGGGGGGGGGATACATGAGTGGAAAGAACAAGAGAAACATACTAAGGCTAAAATACATATAGTACAATTCGGATACTGTGCATTTCAATCCATGACAGGAAGACATGCATATATTAAAATACATACAGTGCAGGTCAAATAATGATACATTAAAATCCATGACAACAATTGGACTGAGTCAGACTGCTGCAGATGAGGAGTAAGAGTTAATAAAAAAAAAAAAACTTGAAGCAAAAACATAGGAAAGTGGCCTGGAAAGAAAACAAACAATATACAAATATTAAATACAGATTAGCAATACTATGAACACATGAGTATAATCAAATCATTCAGTAGGGCAGGACCCAGTTAGTTGGAATACACAGTTAAAGTGCTAAATGACAGCAGGCGGAGTAGAGTGAGCACTAAGTGCTATAAATACCCATTAGAATGTTAGTTCCACAAAGGGAGTGGAATGAGGGGATGCGAGGGGACAAGGTGGGGGGAGAGGGAGAGGGAGAGGGAAGTCTGCCAAGATCTACACCCCTTCAGGATGCTGAAAATATTCTTTGGTGGATCAGGACAAGTTATAAAATAATGCAATACACAGAATTTATATGGAATACAGTCTACTATTAAATATACTATCTTTTGTTACTGTCTCATTGATACTTTCATAATAATGTATTGCTTAGTTCCAGTTTTTTGCAAGCGACCCCCCCCCAGCTTTTCTTTTTATGCCTGATCTATGGTACTTATCTGATCACTGAGGTTTTGTGTAAAAATGTCAGTTACATTTCATGTCTGAATTTATTTGTTTCTATTATTATTTCTTAGCAGCTATATTCTTCCACAAATATTAACTATTTTATCTTAATGACTTGTGGGATTTTTTTGCACATTGTTTGCATAAATTTTGTGCACTGTGGGTGTTTTGTGCATGAAGGGTTGTTAAAACTGATGTGCTTAATTACATGAAACTGTCCTGAAAGCAACTACGTTGTTAAAAACTTGACTATTTAATTAGGACTATTCTCATTGTACAAGCTACACCCCTGGATGAAGCCTCACATCTAAGAGGCGAAGCACTGGGGTTAAGTGCATTGCTCTCTAAAATAAAATGTTGGATTTTACTGACTTGTGCTTATTTTCTGCTGAGTGTTGCCTTGATTGTGTTTGCTATACATGCAGAATGGCCTGCTTAGAAGTTGACAATCTGCACTATCTCAGCTGGACTTCCTTGCAGCTGCTTGGATGGGGCTGCAGCAGTCTTGATGAAAGTGTGGCCCTGCTTGGAAGGGAGGCAAACACTAGAGTTGTCTATAAAGAGAAGGTTAACATCAGTAAAAATTTAATTCAGGCAACCAAGGAGTTATCTGTAATGAGTCTAGTGGTCAGAAGGCCCACAGTCTTTTCAAAAGTCACTGAAAGTACATTCAGAATAGAACACAGGAGTGTAGCTAGCTAACATAATTTAGTAGCTGTTGCAGCTGGCTAATAAAGAAAATCTATATGCTTTGGAGATGAGAGAAACTCAAGACTTAGACAAATATTTAGAACCAGATACTTACTTTATTAATAATACAATTGATACCTGTGTATTAGCTATACCAATGTTTGTGGCCCTGTGGCCATTTCCTTTGTCTCTGGTGTTCCTACAGGCATCAAATTCACAGAATAAGTAACCCTGGTACCTGCAGTACAGCTGACATGAAATTACTGTGCGGCTGCTTTGCAACCTGTTCTTTTTAAGTGAGTGCAATGAGTTACCAATCAGTTTTTTCTCTTCAGCTGCAAATTGTAAGCTTCAACTGAAAGTAAATTAGGTAGCTCATTTGAGCTCAGCAGAAACCAACTTACAACTAGATATCAGCAATGAAGAGATTTCCTATGCCGACCTTTAACAGCTCAAATACTAACTGGATGTTAATTGGTTGCACAATAAGTTTAACGTGAACTGTACTGTACTAGTGATGATAACTCACCACATAAAATTTCAAAATAATCCATAGTATACCAACTTTGAAAACAGTAGTTATTTATATAGCATAGTTCTGTGCAGTTATATCTTAATCATATATTCTTGATTTACCATAGATACACCAAAATAAAATTTCCATCACCGTATAGTGTATAAAAATGTTTATCCATAGACACAAAAACAGCAACTTCATTAAACACACTTGTAATGTCAGGATTCCTTATTAGTTAAACCATACAGGTATCTGCTTAATGTTCCAATAAATAACCTACACTGAAAATGCACAGAGGTGCTAATAAACCGAGACTGCTGCCTCATATCATATTAGCTGGTTATGAATGCATTCCTGTTTCCCCAGGGACAATAACCACACCATCAAATGTGTTAAATGGTCATAGCCTTTAGTTCATTGAAGACATAATAGCAATACACTTGTGTGTTTGTGTGCAGTGGTGAGTGTGGGAAAGGACCCCCACCATAGGTGGGGCATTCCAACAGGGACCTCCTCCCAATGATGGGGTTCTTCAGTTGCTCCTATCTACCTCTGGTAGGGAAGTTGGAGTCAAAAGCTGTCCCAGAGGCCTCTGGGAGTAGGGAAGAGTCACAGCCCAAATTGGAATCCTGAACCTCCCTCGGCACTGTGAAATTCCTAAAAAGAAATCAGGGAGCAATCTATTTCTATTATGATCATAACACTCTACGTTGTAGGATGAAATGCATCACTCAACCAGCTTTCAATAGAATAATACTTGTTATTTATTTCTGCAACACCAATAATTATAAGGGTTCCCTACACTGCCAATGTTTCGGGACTTGAGACCCCTTCCTCAGGGTGGAATGGCTTACCTTTAACAGACAAAATGCACTGAATGGGCTTGCAGCTCCAGTTCCAATCCCTAACAGCTGCCTTGCTGCTTCTACCCACCGCCTTGCTACTTCAGACTTAGCCCTGAATGGGCTTGTGGCTCTGGTTCATATCCCTACCAGCTGCCCTGCTGCTTCTACCTGCCTACCTTGCTACTTCAGATACACTACTTTCCTGAGGAACCGTGGTTTGAAAACCACTGCTCCGATTGGCCTCCCATGTATACAGCTTCCACCGCATTGGCTCCCTCTAGCCTGGAGTATTCTGCTTTTCTGGCAACCAGGGTTTGAACATTTCACAAGCACTTAATCTCTGCACTCTCCCTCAGTTCAGCTTTGTGCTAGCTTCTAATTTGTCCCACCCACACCACCCCAGTTCTGACCTCTATTAAATAGACCTAAGACCCTCCTCAATTCTTCCCCATTCTCTGATTGGTCTATCTTCTTAAGTGGTTCGTTCACCACTTGGTTCCTGCTAATTCTGCTCTCCGCCTTGCTTCCCGTACTTATACTGACTAAAAGAAGCTCCAATACTTTCAGACTATAATATAAGTCTCTCATCCCTCATTTAGAAGTGTTTCACTCTCTTTATTTCACTACTGTACATAAGCTGTTTCAAGGAAGCTACCTGTAATTCCGATGTTTTCCTAACTTCCTTTTCAGACTAAGCTTCTCTCCCTGGCCATTAAACACTGGCTGACTCTCCCACTTTTCTTTTTCCTTAACTTTATTGCATCACTATTACCTGTTCCACTTTTCACTAAGCTATTGTGCCTGGCAAATATAAATTATCTATTTCTATCCTATTAAAACTCTGCTGACTCTAGCACACAATCATATTAAATTCTGCTGACACTAGCACACAATTATGCTGCTACTCTTCCATGCCTGATTCCCTGTACTCTTCTCTCCAACTTCCCTTCTTTCCTCCTCACAACCCACACTCCTGCTCCCTTACCCAACCTGCCCTCCTTCATTTGCAACTCACACTTGCCTCACCCTGTCTGTCCACTGTCCCCACTCACCCTGGTGCCCTGCTACCAGTTTCCACTATGGATTCAGGCTCCACTTGGCTACCTTACATACCATTACAATATACTGCCACTGGAAAACTCACCCCATCCCAGTCACCTGCTGTACACATCCCCGGACAAAGTATTGGTCAGTAATTCTGGCTCGTTCACTAATATTAATCCTACTTTTCACATCTGCTGATGTTGAACTTAACCCTGGTCCCACCTCTCTCTATAACTAATTTCCCCAAGGGTTAAGCATAGCTCACTTAAATATTAGAAGTCTCCTCCACAAAATTGACCTCCTGCAGCCACTTGCTTTGCAACTGAAACCCTCATCCTCATTATATCTGAGTCATGGTTCAGTACTAAAATCCCATGCATGGACATCTCCATCCCGGGGTACCCAATAATCAGCCAAGATCACAAGTCCAGGGCTGGAGGTGTTGCTATTTATATCACCCCCTCCATCAAATATTCTATCTGCCTTTCTTCCTCTTCCTCCCCCACTGCCTATGAGGTACTACTGATAAAAATACCCCTCTCCTCATCCCTTCCCATCTATGCTGGTGGTGTCTATTGCTGTCCCAACCACTCTGTCTTTGAGCTCTCCTCTATCTCGAACTCTTCTCCACCATTATCATCCCTAGCCACCCCTGAGGAACTGTAGCTCCTTGGGGACTTTAACATAAACTGGTTCACCGGCAAGCAAGCCAAAGTCTGCACTCATGTAGCTTCTCTAAACTTAAAGCAATTAATAGTTGACCCAACGTGCCTAAATCACAAAACAGGTAAACATACCTTACTCGACTGCATCCTATCTTCTCACCCCCATCATGTCATTAAGTCTGGGACACTCACCGATGCACTTAGTAACCCTCATATGATCTACTGAATACACAAGATCCACCATATAAAGTCCCCTCCCACCATTCTCAAAATCTGCTCCTTCCGCTCCTTTCACATTTCCTCTGTTCACAGGAAACTGTCCCATATTGACTAGTCCCCTGTATCCACTCCACCTTCAATTGACTCAGCCTTATACTACTTTTCCTCTTGATTTCTATCTGTCTGGGACCACCATGACCCAATACAAAATGCTAGGGTCCAAGGCAGCCATCTGCCTTGGGTCTCTGCTGAACTCATTACTCGTAAGCTAGCACAGGATTAAGTGTGGACTGCATACGAGACCTCATGCACCCCAATATCATCAAGTGCTATTGCACACTCCGGAATGCCTGTACCCACCATCTGGCTCGCAAAATTGGAATATTTCAACTCCTCCTTTCATAATAGCATAAACAACCCCTCCAAATTCTGGAAGGTTATCCACACCTTGATCACCCCACCCTCCCAACCCCACCTTGTCAATCCTAAAAATGCGCTCCCATGTAAATGAGAATCCTCACTCTGTGGCTATGGAATTCAATAACTTCTTTACGACCTGTGCCTCCTCCCTCCATGCTTCCCTTCCACCTATAATTTACCCAGCCTCTAATGTGGTCCCACATTTGCATTCCTCACCCACCTAGCAATTCACCTTTAAACCAGTCCTCCCTGAAGATACCCTGCATGTCTTACTTGCCCGAGTCCAGATGGTCTTGACCAAAAACTTCATCTTTCTGCCCATGCTATTGCTCTACCCCGACCCTTCTCCTAAACCTCTCCTTCATGAATGCTTCTGTAACTATAATATGGAAGTCTGCAACTGGGATCCCTCTTCCCAAAGGGGGTGACTCCTCCTATCCTAGCAATTTCTGACCTATTTCCTACCACCCATCCTGGCTAAGGTTCAAAGCACCTCATGCTGAAACAACTCTCCACCTGCCTTGACTCTCTTCCTTCTTCACCCCTTTCCAGTCTGGCATCCAAAAAAAACACTCTACTACCACATCCCTCCTCCTGGCTCACTGACCATCCTCACAGAGATGGACCAGGGATGCATCACTTCAGCCATTTTGTCGATCTGGCCAAAGCCTTGTCACTGTCACCTCACCCTTCTTTTCACAAGCTGACAGTGTCTCTCTATGTAGCCACTGACTGGTTCTGATCATACCTCACTGGCTGGTCATACCTCACTGGCCGGTCCCAATCTGTCAGAGTTGGCGATTCCTCCTCCCCCCCCTCACAGTCAACACAAGCATACCCCAAGGCTCAGTCCTTGGCCCAATCCTATTTTCCATATTCCTGAATGATCTCCCTGACATCTGATCACCTGCAAGCATACACATGTATGCAGATGACTCAATGTTATTCTCATCTGGGAGCTCTCCTGCCAAAGTGACTACCAGTCTGCAGCTGGACTTTAGCAATGTCCAACGCTGGTTTAAATGTCAAAAAAATGGTCTCTATGACCTTTGCCACAAGACAAAAATTGTCCCAAATGGACTCCACCCACAACTTTCACACACTGAAAGGTACAAAACTGGATGACGTCTCCTCATTCAAGTACTTTGGCCTATGGCTAGACAATAATCTAAACTTCAGTGTACACGTAGATGACATTCACAAAAACCTCCTCAAGCTCGATGCCCTGTACATACATCATAGCTGCCTGCTCATACATGCTAGGTATGAAATTGTTCAAAAGATGATTCTCCTGTCTCGATTTTGGGGATGTTGTTTACAACTCTGCACCTAAGACCACCCTGAGCCAGACTGGACACTCTTTCAACTCTTTCTGCTTGTCCCTGGCTGTCCCCTCACCCACCACTGCTGTCTCTATACCTCACTCTCCTCTCCATCTCTCTCAGCCAGGTGCCTGTCCCATACTGCCAACTTAGTAGGTAGGTTCTGGCTTAGCACTCTGCCATCTTACCTGTCCTCCCTGTTATCAATCCCTCCCCCCCAACTATGCACTTCGATCCTCAGCTTACAGAATGCTTGCCCTCCCACCATGGCATACCACATCTGATTGCAATGCCTTCTCATTCCTATACCCCAGCCCCTGGAACTCTCTCCCCCTCAAACTTCAATCTGCCCATTCTTGTTGATCCCTTGCTTTCCTCCTTTGGAAACACTCAGCACCCTGCTACAACTGCAACTAATGCCCTGCATACCTTCCCCTATCTTAATTCATCCTCCTCCTCTGCAACTGCAATACACTTCCCCACATTTCTCCTCCCTATTCCATTTCTATGCCCCTGCAACTCTAGCTTCCCACCACACCTACCACTAAATTGTACTATCCCCCTCTCCCTCCCTCCCTCCCTTCCCCTTACTTCTCTCTCTCCCACTATCCCAATCCCACTTTTCTCTGCCACCTCCCTCTCCCTTGCAGAGCTATCTGCATTCTAAAGGGGTGTAGGCTTTGGCTTCCCATTCCCTCAATCTTCCCTCTTTTCCTCCACAATTTCACCCTCTCCAACCCCACCCCTTCCCCTATCTCTCTCTTCTTAGACCACTCTTCTCTGCCATCTGTCAGCTCCCTATGTCCTGGCAGGGCTCTCTGCACCCTGTAGGAGCAAGACCCTGGCTTCCTTCTCCATCTCCCCTTAGACCTACTCTACTTTCCTCTGCCTGCTCCCCATCCCCTCACAGGGTTCTCTGCATCCTGAAGTCGGTGCAGGCTCTGGCATCCTATCCTTCCCCCCTTAGACCAACTGTACTTCCCCCTGCCAGGTCCCTGTCCCCTTGCAGACTTTCTCTGCATCCTGAAGGAGTGAAGGTACTGTTACACCTGGGTTATGCCCCTACCATCCCACATACACCTCACACTGTATTCCTGGTCTATTGCACTGTGATGCTGCTATGTTGCACTATGCTAATGTGTATCATGCATGATTCATTATATCTCACTATAATACATTTATCTAGATTATGTATGTCTTTTACATATATTCCATATATAATCTACCTAATCACTGATAAGATGACTCTGATGAATCATCAGTGATTACTGTATACTTATATTCTCATATAATTATATGTAGTGTGTGTTTTACACTCAGGCAGATTTGCCACGTGTAATAGAGCCCTCTCAGCAGTTCTCTTTGTCTCTAAGCAAACTGACAGAAACAGAAAGCCTTCGTAATATCTTTGTTTTATATTATACATAAGCAAGAAATGTCACATGTAGTTTGAACCAGTCAGCATTTCTTTTGTCTAAGCTATAATGCTAATGGAAGCATATTCTGTCTCATATGATACTCATTAGTAATTCTGTCTCCTATGTCATTCTCCAGTGGAGAATGATTTAGGACCAATACTTATTGTTTCGCATATCTGTAACTATGAGGTTATCTCTGTTGCTATGCAATTATCTGTAGTATATAGTTGTCTGTAACCAACTGTAAGTGGTCTCTAGAAGATTAGTACTATAGAAGAGCAGGGAGAGAGACAAGACCTTAGAGAACCTAAAATCTATAATCCTGGAGATTATGCGCATTCTTCAGGCTAGTGGTGAGAAACCCATCTCCCTTGTGATTTTCTCTGTCACATGCTTGGTGTAAGTATTATAATAAACTTTATTAGTACTCCTTTCTTGTTTACGAATGTTTCTTGGCAGATTCCAAGACACAAGAATCACAAGAATCACAAGAGTGTTTAGGGAACAGTACTGGCTTCTTTTTTTCCCCCAAGTTACCCTTATTTTATCCTTTTCCTCTCCCTTCCACCCCATATTATCTCAAATAACCCTGCCCCCAGTCCTTGTCCCTCTATCCTCCTGCCACCTCTGCTGCTTCTACACTGCCAGTTCCTTGTCCCCTTACAGGGTTCACAGGCACCCGGGTGAAGCCTTTGCTCTCACACCTTCCTCCCCTTCCCCATACCCCCTCCCCTAGTTTATACTTACTAGGTCATACAGCTTAGCTACTATCTTCCCCACATAAGCACTTACATCTTAGGTGTCTGCACCCTCAAAGTACTAGCATTTGTAATCTACCTTCCACCTCTCCACCTTTTTTCTTTTACTCAAAAGAAGTAACAAAAAAAAAAGGCTAGTTCACATGGCATAAGTAAATTGTCAAATGATTGCTGCTCTGCTCACCATGTGTCTGTGATGTACTTTGCTCATGTTTTATTCCTGGTCTGTAACTGGAAATGAACTGTGTATGATTTTATTCACTGCATTTGCTCTTAATTATCTACTACCTGGTTATTACTTGTACTGTCTGTGAGTCTGTTCTCTGTTTCTCTTAATTGTTGTATCTGACTCCTTCCTATATACCCCCGGATGCTTGTGGAAATGAGCTGTTTACAGTTCATGTTGCTTTCCTGGTGAATCCCTTCAAAATAAATAAATAAAAACATTTTCATTTACCATATCGGTGTCTGTCCTTTACATAGGGCTTGTAATATATGTTTGAACATAAGTCTGTCCCTTAAAAAGTTGTTAAAAGCACAACATTTCTGTGTCACCACACTGCTGACCAGTTTTCTAATTCTGCTCACTACTTGCTTTAGGTGTTTAGACTTCATTAGTTGTTGTGAAATGGAGTTTTACTTTGCTGGAAGTTGCTCCTCTGGATTTCTTCCAAGAGAAACAGCCCAGCAGTAACAGAAAAGTGAGAATCTGAAGGGTGAGACATTAGCTGAGAAGACAGAGGCAGCAGGGCTGCAGCCAACCTATTAGATTGGACTGATTGCTGCCTGGAGACCTGCATTACTTCACATTTAGCAGCAAAATGAATTCTGCAGATTTGGTATCCTTGCTGGAGTTGCAGCCTGACAACTGAACTACACCTTGTGTAAAGTGATAATGGAGACACTATGGGCAGAATTCACAAAAGCAGATGTACTGGGTGCAAATGAGATGCACCGTGCAACTGGGATGTGGCATCCCCAGACAGTGCAGTCACAGAAGGATGCACCAAGAAGATGCACCAGCATCCCTCACTGTGAATTGCACAGAAGTGGCACTGTGCAACATGAAATGCCCCAGCACAACAGAAATGTGCCAAAGCACCCAGGGCAGCAAATAGTGAATATGGAGCAAGTCGGCGAGGGATGAAGAAGCAACAGAGGAAAACTGCAGTGACACAAAAGATGCAGGGGAACACACCCACAGGGACTGATCAGAGTGCCAAAGGGTCTGGGAGTGGACACAGCAGAAGAGGTGAACAGACAGAGTACACAGAGAAACACCCTGAAGCACCTGACATACCCCATACAGGAGCCCAACAAGCACAGATGACATGCTCAGGGGTGCCTGTCAAGGTGTGCCACACCTGCTGAGAAGCACCATGCAGCATGTATGTGTCACTACTCACCAGGACATGGCCTCCTGCACAGGAACCCAGTGGTGTGGAGAACAGAGATGCCGCACAGGGGCACATGGGTGGACAGGCACAATGGTGGACAGGCTGACTGCCATGCACCGCACAGGTGTAACAAGCCCACAACTAATGTGGATCACTCATAGAGCCACACAACAGGGCACCAGAGCAACAGATGCAGCCCACATGCACCACACAGATAACAGGGGCACTGAGAAAGGCAGCATGACACAACATCCAACCACACGCCACAGGCAACATGGAGGGCACACAGTGAGGCCGCCACATCAGGGGGACAGGATGCATGTGTGCACAGTAACACAGGTACACACGTGTGTAAGGCAACAAAGGGACAGTGGACAGCAGCAGGCAAAGACAGACAACATGCACAATGTACAGTGAATGACCACAGACACCAGTTGCAATGGAAAATGGTTTAGTAACAGCAATGGAACCCAATAAACTATTTACAATAACAACTGGCAGAAGGAACAGGGAAGGTGAGGATTGGGAGTCTGTCCAACAATAGTATGCAGGAGGGTGAAGGTGTGTGTGTGTGTGTGTGTGTGTGTGTGTGGTAACAAGGTACAGCATCATGCAGTGTGGACAGAGAAGGAATGTGAGGCAAAGCAGAAAGGGGCTATACACAAATGTCCATGTCCCTAATGTTTGGGGTGTGCCACAGCATGACGCCCATTCCCACGACCTCTGGCACACATCACTGAGATCAGCATGGTCAGTGCCTGCAATAACTGTCCCTGACACCTGTAGAGTGGCTGTTGCATCCTCTGTAATGATCTCTTGAGCTGGATCCCTGCTAACTGCAGTACTCTCTGACACTACAGACGAATTGGGCATGTGCCATATACCCTTTGGACCTACAGTGGGGACCCAGAGAACAGGTACTAAGTGCCTTGTTCCACACTGGCCTCCCTGCCCACCACATGAGTGTGCTGGAGGTATCCACCATGCAAATGGCCAACAGCTCACCAGGCACACTGCATGCCAGAAACAGGCTGGCACACAGTGCCACACTGTGACCATGCAATGTTACTCAGGAAGCACATGACCCACATGTGCATGCAGGGATTTATACAGGGGCATGTAGCCATGCCCAACATAGCATGTGCACATGCCAGCAGGCAGCACAATCATACAGGCCCTGTTCAGACACCACTGGAGCACCACAGGATGCCCACGGTGCACCTGATATGTGCACACAGTAGATGAACACACAGGAGCCAGGTACACTGTGGCCCAAGCACATGCTTCCATGCCCACACCCTATGTGTGCACCAATCAGCAGCACATGGATATGCACAAGGGACTGGCAATGGCCAGCTTAGGGCACTTCCCCCTGAACACACAGAGGATGCACAAGACAAACACTCACCTGCACCAGCATGTCCCTGTCCATGAGCATCAACACCGGTCCTATTGCACCTGGCCTCCACTGCAGCCATGGATCTCTGCCTGCCTGCTGGCCCTGCAAGAGGAACAAAAATAGAGAACACCAAGAGGAGACTGGAAATGTGACAAGCCCACCACCTCCCCACCCAGCAACAACACCAGTGCCAGCGTGCCGTGATGGCAACACCCCCACAGTGCCAGGGTGACAGCACCCCTGGCTGCTTGCAGCCACACACTGCACCCCTGCCCATGCCCACTATGTGTGCAGCTGAATGTATGCCATGCCAATGGCTGTGCCACACTACGCATGCCACAGTGGTACTGCTCTCTCATGTACCATGCCACACATGCCTATTCCCTGTGGTCATGAAGGCACTGCCCACGCTGTGTGTGTGTGGCCTTCAGTCCCTGTGTGTCTACGTGTGTGTGTGTAGTGATGTGCAGTGTACCAGCCCCCCATACCCCATGCTCTCTGTGTATATGTGTTGTACTGTGACTTACCTGGGCATGTCACAGCACCCCTTCATGCACGGTCCTCTAGGCTCCTCAGCCTGTCCAGGTTCCTGTGCTTCAGATCACTGTAATGGTGCCTGCATTGCTCCCCATTGTGGGCAACCCCTGTTCTGCACACCAGCTGCACAGCACTCCTGGCCCCACTGCAGAGTGTGGCTCAGTGAGGTCATCAGATCTACCAGTGCCACAAGGTTGAGGAGCGCCACCTCACCCCAGTTCATGGCCCTTGAGCCTGTCCTCTGTGCATGTGGCATGGTTCCCCTCAGTATCACCAGGTCAGGTGAGCACAAATCATGCTGCTGGTATGCAATGGCGCATTCATACCACATGCATGACTGGCCGTCGAACAACGCACCATGCATGGTGTGGCAATGTGCTGTTGCAGTCATTAGCACATCACTGCACATGTGCACAGTGCTGCGCACGGGTGGGAACACAGGTTCATGGTCATGAATGGGTCATGCATGTGCACTCCGGGTGGATTCACCATCTTGTGGGTGGTAAGCAATGCCACTTACAGTGCAGTGTCACCACACACATTGCCGGTGTTGCACTGTGATTCACAGGTGTGCAGTGGCACCCCATTGCATGATACATGCACACAATGTGACAGGCGGCACCATAGTCATCAAGCAAATGGATGTGTATGTGCGGCGGATGCAATTGCATGGTCATTATTACTGGACTGTTTGTGCTACGCCTGTCAAGCCACTAAACCGGCATCGTGCATGTGTGCTGTCGCTGTGACAGTTGCACTGTATTCAGGAAATGCACTCTGCTGATTGTGATGAGCTGGGGCAATTATGCAATTCACAGACATTGCTCTAAAATCAGCTCATTGCCAGATTCAGGGGCATCTCACCTGATTAGCATCTCATTACAGATGATCCCAATCTCATCCATGCCCTGAGCCATAAATGTTCCTGAATTCGGCTCCACAGAGCTCAGGCAGGTGATCAACAGGAATTGCATCCTTGAAGGCAGGTATGTTTACATTCTTCCAAAGGCAGTGTGGCAGCACAAAATGTCAGTGTGAGGCCTGGGACATACAGCCATGATCCACACCTGTTCCTGGGCAACAGGCACATCCAGGTGCATGCCCCACAGTGTCCCACTGTTCAGACTAGGTCTGGCTTGTGGGTGGGGGGTTCCATTGCTGGTATGTGGTGTAGCATGGGACCACAGACTGATGACATGTGTTGTAGGCTGAACCACCATCTGGTGGTACATGGCAAGCAACGCCAGTCACATGTGCAGGACATGTCAGCTACTTGTATCACTGCAGCAGAATGGATCCTGTCAATGCTCAGCTATCCCTGATAGTCCCAGAATTTTCACACTGCAGGTGGGTATGTGGTTAGCAGACAGGGTGCTATGACCCTGCAGCAGCCAGACACCATGCCTGCATACATACAGAGCTAACTGTTGTGTGCTAATGGCTGCGTATTCTCACCCACAGAAACCAATATGTATGGAAAGGACACAGCTGCTGGATGCAGATGCCCTAATTTCACCAGTGATGAGGACAGGGTGCTAATCGAGGCATACCTGCTGTGCAAGGACATCCTGGCTGGCAGGGTGGCAGCTGACAGCTGCGGAATGAGTGCTGGGAGGCTGTGGCATGGCATGTAAGTGCTGTCAGAAAGTTTAACAGGGCAACCTAGGAGTGCAGAAAGTACCTGAATGATGAGAAGAGGAGAACTAAGGAGATGGTGGCACACATCGAGGCCTCCCTGAGTGGGACAGTGGGTGGGCCACAGGCAGGTGTGCACCTTACACCCACAGAGGAGCTGCTGGCATCCAGCATGGGCCAGGCAGCTGTGCAGGGTGTACCTGGAAGGGGCTTCCAGACGGGCGGCAGTACATCACAGCACTGTGAGTATACATGCTCAGGATATGTGCCTGTCTGTGAGTGTGTGTGTCATGTGTGCCCTGACAGCCCCACTGTGTGTGACTATCTGACTATGTGCCTGTGTGTACCAACCATGGTTCTGTATGCCCCATCCATGAACCATCTTGCACAGTCACTTGACAGGTCGGGCATGTGCTGGGGGTGGGGACACCGTGGTGGTGTTCCACTGCACACCATTGCTGTCATCCCTGTGGGTAGTGGCCAGGGTGTTGACTGGTCGCACACATGTTCAAGGGGGCATATATAGGCACTGGGTCTGTCCAGCTGTATCCAGTGCCTGGCTGTATCAGCAGAGCCATTGTTGACTGTCAACTGCATGGCATGTCAGGCACTCCACTGACACACGTGTACATGCCTTTCTGAACACTACTGTCACACATGTTTGTAACCAGATATCCCTTCTTTCTATTACAGCTCCATCACACCTCATAGGTGCTGCCATGTCTGGCACACCACAGAGTGGCACTGCAGAAGATGATGCCGGTCTGTCTCACTGGGCAGCAGCCAGGTCTGTGGATGATGTTGTCCCGGGCCCATCAAACACCATAGCTGCCCTGGACACATCACCAGTGGTGGCAGGGCCTTACAACACTTCAGCAAGCAGTGCCATGACTGGTGAGCAGGATGGCACATGGCTGGAAAGGTTCCTGGGTATGGCTGATGATGACCCAGGGGACACGGTGGACATCGCAGATGCTCTTCTCATTCTTGCATCCAGTACACAGGGGATATACAGTGATGATGATGATCCAGACACCACACAACATTGGGGGGGCATGGCCAACAGTGGTGTGCATGACGCACAGGTGCATGCACAGGTGGCAACAGCAGGCACTGGCAGTCCTGCAGCCCCTGGCACATCCACAGGGCTTGCAGCCACCCACAAAGATGGTTGCTGTGGACTCTGCATCTGGTGCTGCTGTGGTGGTGGGGACCACCAGCATGGGTCAGCAGGGTGCTGTGGTTCTACCACAGGAGATGGAGGCCCATGATGCAGCTGTCCCTGGACACACAGGGGTTGCACAAGCCCAATCCCCACCCATACTGTGGCCTGCTGTGGTGCGTCCACCTACAGTGGATGCACAGCAGCAGCAGGCCAGCACACCACCTGCCCATCAGCGCCGTCCCCATGATCCTTCACCTACCAACAAGATTGAGGGCTATGCACACCTCCTGCAGGCCACCGTGGAGGGTTAGGTATCCCTACTGGTGGAGCTCATGGGCATTCAGACACTGCTGGCCATTGATCATGAGTTGTCAACTGTATGGCATTCCCAGATGTTGGCAGATGCTCACCTACTGTGAGTGGGCATGACCACAGCTCTGGAGTGGATTGTGCATGCTGCCGAGGTAGCATGTGCAACCAGTGCAGTACATGGCCACTGGACCTCAAGCCAAAACCCCATATCTAACATGGATCATGGGGCCAACACACCAGTGAGCACCTGTTCATGGTCTGACTGCAGTACCCCTCCAGGGTGGTTGGTTACCCCCCTGTGGCTAGTGGCAATGCATCGGCAACCACCGGTCGTGGGTGTGGCCACCCACATGTCTGTGGTTGTCATGGTGCCTCCAACTGACACCTGGGTGACAGCTCACATGTCCTCTGTTGCCTGCACCATTTGTGGCCCACTCAATTGGCTACCTCTGCCTAGAGTGGTGTGGGTGGCATGCGCCTGCCCCAGTGCATTGCCTGTGTGGGTCACCCGTGCAGTACTACATGCTTGTCCAGGTGCACCATTGTTGTGCTGTGTGACATGGACGTGATGAGTGTGTTCTGTGTCTGCTGTTCACATGTGCCAGCAGCAGTACACAGATCCATGCCATCCTCAGCACATACACTGTGCCCCCTGGACATGTGGATCCTGCTGTGCATCTGTGTGTATGTGTGTGTGTGTCTGTGTGTGTGTGCATGTCCATGCAGCATTATCACCCTCATGGGTGCACTACACTGTGGCAGTGTTGTGGTAGAGTGCCCATTTGTGTGTTTTGGGTGTGTGTGTTTGTGTGTGGTGGGTGCCAGCCATGTATTACCCACCTGTGTTACTCATCTACATATCCCAAAGAGCTCCTCAATGGTGGTGTCCTTCTGCCACTGGGACCTGGTGACCAGGCGTGGGTCTCTTCGTGCCAGTGGTGGTCCATCACACCGCCCCTGGACTGCTGCATCATCGTCCCCCTCTTCCTCCCCAGAAATTTTGCTCTCCTCAGCCTGGACAGCTATTCCACAGTCAATGGCCATGTTGTGCAGTATACAACAGGACAGGAATATGCCACAGGCCTTCTCTGGGTTATACTGCAGGGCACCACCTGACCTATCCAGACACTGGAAGCTCATCTTCAGCATACAAAAGACACACTCGATGATGGCACGCATTGCGCCGTGTGCCTTGTTGTATTGTTCTTCCACCTCTGTGCCAGGTCGGCGGAAGAGTGTTAGTAGCCAGGATCAGAGGGGATATGCCACATCACCTGTAGGGAGCAAGAGCTTTCAGTTACACCACTGCATACATGTGCATTGTGCCCTCCCACCCCTCTCCTCCCTGCACCATGTTGCACTGGTGTATCTGCCAACTGTCCACGCCGGTCCCTGTGGTGACCCTCCCTGGCTGGCTAAAATCCCCTCATGACTGCTATGGCCTGCCCTGGCTGCACACATCTGCCTGTGCCTGCCTGTGCCCACAGCCATGGCTGCCCGCACATGTTTCTATCACCATTGTCTGCCCACCAATGCCTAGCAGTCACCCATGCATGGCTGTATTTGGTGTGTTCTGCCCTGCCACTCATGCCATTTGTTGCGCTGCATCCCTCCTCCCATGCTTTGATGTTCTGCTGCACTTTCCCCCTCATGTGCACAGTTCCACTGGTGTGCCCACCTCCATTGTCCCACCTGTGCATATGCCCCTGTGCATTCTCTATCATGGCCCTCACACACCTGCTCCCTCTTTCTTCATTTGTTGCAAAATGGTGGCCCATTCATGGGCATTTCTGCTTGGCCCACCCACCTACCTACTAGATGGCCGCAGGGTATGTTCCTAGTCTCAGACCAGTGGTAAAGGGTGGACTGGTGCCATAAGAAGGCATTGTGTACTCCCAGGTTGTGTGGCGCAGATGTTGCTGATGCACCCAGTGGCATTCACGCACCACCTGGCAGTTGACAGAGTGTGGCCATGCAGTTGACATATGTCATGGCATCATCGCCAAGTGGTGAGCAGATTGTCACGATGCAGTCAATGGCTCCTATGATGCCTGGCATCGTATCACCCTGTGGAACTGCTGCATGGCTTCTGTCTGCTCTGTCTGTGTGCTTGGGAAGTGGATGAATTCCAAAGCATGTGGGATCAGTGTGTGAGGAATGTGTGAGGAGACAGGACGTAGATGCCTGGGATATGCCAGTGGTGTCTCTGGCTGGCCTCTGGAAGGTTTCTGTGGTGAGCAGGCACATTGCTGTTGTCACCTTGGCCTCCAGTGATATGGCATGACCTCTTCCAGTGGGTGGCTGCATTTCATCATGGCACACATCACAGAGCTGCCTCAGAATAGCCCTGTTCAGGTGGTATCGGCTGACTGTTTTGGTGTCCGTCAGCTGTTCAAACATTAGTCTAGCATGATACGGGGCTGGCCAGCAACAGTGCCTTCCCCATTACTGGTTCACCCATCTCCTCATCCCCATTAACATTCCCACCATCGGAATGATGCTCCGTCCATTGTATTATTCGCTACTGCTCGCCTACTACTTGCTGCTGCTTTCCTGTGGTCAGCCTGCTGGGGCTTGCACTTAAGTCTACATCTTTAACACTTAACTCCATATGCGATTTGGTGTTTGCACTGTGAATGCTCCATATTTGTGCATTCATTTTGCTCTATAAATGGCTCTGTGCTGTATATGCAGTTACACGGCCCCTCCAGATTGCACTGCATATCATTACTTTCGCTATAGCACACCCTGTTTGGAGCAGTGATCCACATTGCACTGCGCATCTGTGTTGTTCAGAATGGCTACATGGCACATTTCCCAGTTGCGCCAGTGCATCTCATTTGGCGCCAGGTGCATCTGCTTTGTGAATCCTGCCCTGTGAGTGTCTGATTAAAAGAGAGAGCTTGTGAAATTTAAAAGCTGTGTGGAGTGGGATTGCTGTTGAGAGAGCAGGTGGTGTGGAAAGCCAGTTTAGGGGATTATGGACATGGGAGCTGAGCTGCTGCTGCTGCTGAATTGAATACATGGCACTGAAATAGGCATTAAACAGTATGCTACCGATGCCTAAGGGTGTTTAATGTTCACTTGTTTCGTTTTTGTTTTTTTTTATGATTTCATTTGGCCCTCTTCCTGCCGTTGTTTTTTTTTTCTCTCTTTTAACAGAGGAAAACTGATTTGGAGCAAGAAAATGGAAAGCCTCTATTACGCTGGGGCATAGACTGTTGAAGCCTAGAGGAGCCAGTGTTCAAGATGGAAGCGATTGGCTTTGGAGCAGGTTGAGAAGAGTAGTTTAACAGAAAGAAAGTGTGTAGGAGAACAAAGGAAAAAGGAGAAAACTGATTTAGTTGGCGTGAAAACTGCTGCTATTAACAGAAGTATACTGCAACTCACAGTTTGCATGCAAAAGTCTCTGCAAATTATTTCTTTATTTAATTTAATTCTCGGCATGTTCTGAGCTAACATTCTCTAATAAGACACCACAAAGTTCCATGTACAGCTAAGTTTGTTTTAGTGGATTTTACACTAATATTGTTTTAAAATCTAACTTAAGGAATTTAAGAAAAGTATCCAGTTTAGGCCTACATACTGTATAAAGTCTATATCAATAATTTTATCAGGGTATTCTTAAGACATTTCATGTTATTACAGTATTTATCATGACCAACTACTTCTGGCTATTTATAAATATATATTTACTATATGTACTTACTGTTTACATGTCTTATAGACTTCTATAGGTGGCTAAAGTCTTTGCTATTAACCATTAACCATATATCTAAATACCTGGGCTCGATTCTCAAAGGAATTCAAATGGTGCAAAAGGAGTGCATCAGTCAGTACAGCACAAGGTGTGCCATGTACCAAACAATGCACCAGTAGCAAGTCTCAAACACACTGTTCACCAAGTGCCCGATGGCTGCCCCAAAGTGTCTTGTGCCAGTACTACGCCAGCATAACTTCTGTGACCTGGTGCAATGCACCATGTGCCAAAGAAAGACTACCATTCCCTAATGTTGTATTCTCAATACTGGCATGTGCAGGAAATTCCAAACACCTGCTAGACCAGCCAAAGCTGATCTAAGGACACTTAAGAGCATAAAATGGGTTCATGCAGCAATCAGTCTGAGTAGCATCTCTGTTGAGCCACACTGCAGGAGCAGTAGTAGTAAAGGAAAAAAATGTCAGAAGAAGTGGTACTGATAGCCATGAGGCTGGCCATCACAGCACAATGACTGAGACGTGCCCAACAACAGGGTGGCACTGCCCAGGGCCATGCAGTGCAGTGCAGCCACATGGCACACAAAGGAGACATTCGAGGCATGTATATTATCATTGCATATCCTATCTTGACCTAACTGAGAAGCAATGTATTACCCGATACCACCTGGACAAGGCAGCAGTAACAGAGCTGTGCCAGGACCTAAGAGAGGAAATGCAGATGTGGACACACAGAGGCAGGGCACTACCCATCGAGGTTAAGGTCAGTGCTGCACTCCGCGTCTTGGCCAGTAACAGATTCCAGACACCCAGTGGAGATACACTGGACACATCATAGCCCTCGGTGTCCTGGTGCCTAAGAAAATTAATGGATGCACTGGTACACAGGGCACACCTCTACATATGGTACCTTATGGATGCACAGCAGCAGCAGGCCATCAAACAGGGGTTCTATGGCATTGCTGGCTTTTCTCATGCGTTTGGTGCAATCGACTGCACACACATTGCCATTATGGCACCAGTTGAAGAACTGGAGGTGTACATAAATAAAAAAAGGGGGTACCACTCCATGAATGTCAAAGTGGTGTGTGACAGCCAGAGCAGACTCCTTGACATGGTTGTAAAGTACCCTGGATCATGCTACGATGCATTCATCTTCAGGAACAGTGTCCTGTGTCAGGCCTTTGAGAATGCTATACTATCAGATGGGTGGCTCATAGGTAAGACATGAGCATGTACATATGGACACTGCAAACCCACAGTGCTGAATGTGTGGGGGCACACACATAGGGCACACAGGACACAAAATGTGCAGTCCACAACATGACTATTGGACGGGAGGGCAGAGTACAGTGTACATGCACTGGTGTCAGTGCCACAATGGCAAGACCCTGTGCACTGTGGAAGCTGTATGTGGTGGCACAGCACAGTATAGGGACAGCATGGGATGCATGGTGGAAATCTGCAGGCATGCAGAGGGTATTCCATGGGGTCAGTGAATAGCTAGGGAAATGGATGGACAGGCATAGCCATCCAGATATGTGACATGCCCAGAACATTCCGCCCTATGGGTACACATTCAAGAATATGCATAGGATGTGCTCACAGCTGTAACAAGCATGTTTTTCCCTTCACAGTTTACAGTAGCTATCCCCAGCCACCATGGCTCATGACACCAGTCCAGCACATGTTGCAATGTGGTCCATTACTGAATGCACATTTTGACTTCTGAAGATGCAGTTGCAATGCCTTGACCAGTCAGGTGGATCACTCCACTACACATCAGACATGGTCAGCAAGATATTTGTGGCATGCTGCATCCTCCACAACATGGCTGTAGTGCACCAAATCATGATGCCTGAGTTGGACCTGGAACCAGGAGAGACAATGCAGCTGTAGAGGAGCACCAGCATCCAGAAAGACCCATGCATGGGAATAGGCATGCACACAGTACAGTAGCAGGCCAAAGGATCTGTGCCAACCTCATGTTTACACATTTCACCTAGTCCCACAGAAAGAGCTACCTGTGCCACACTTCATGCTGGTGTAAGGCAGACAAAGGGCCCTTTGACAGCCGCAACATGGACTGAAGGACACAGACCAGCAAACAGCAGTTCACATGATTATCCAGTGGTCATGGAGGCATTCGACATGCAGCAGTGGTGAGGTGGTGGGACACAGCTGAGCACCATGCCACTGTGTGGCTGTGATAACATGGTGAACTTCATCACAGTGCCAACATTGACATGGGACATGGGGGACATGACATGGAAGCACATGGACCCAGTTCTGGATGCATAGATGTGAAGGTGTGATCATCGGGAGTCACACACAGTGTATGGTAGCATCATAACAAGGAGGGTGCCCATGAACTGTGTGCAGCAGCAGGTGCATTACCACACAGAAGAGTGCCCATTGGCACCACATTGAAATGTCAATGTACCACAATGCTGAACATCATAGATAGGAGACAGTACAATGCAGGACACACAGTCGGCTACCCTCCTGATAGCCCTAGATGGTTCACATATGCCCACAATTGACTGTTGCAGACAGGGTACCTGTGTATGTGTACATGCAGAACACATACAGGAAACTAGCTCAACAGCAGGCTGAATGTCAAAAAAATGGCACACAATGTGCATCTGCATACACACAGCATGTTGTAACATGCATTGGTGTACAAGTGCTTACAGCCCGTCCATCACGCAGTGAGCAGCAGACTTGGGTGCCAACATAACATGCGTCAATATGTTGCCATGCTGTCTGCATACATCAAAACATACAGGAAGGCCAAGCAGCCTGCGGGAGCCTGAAATAAGTATCAGCCATGTGGGGAAGAAAACACTGAAGTGCACACTCTGCATACAGATCCAGGAAAGACACCAAAAGTCCACAATACATCCTCACAGCAAGACCACCCAATTTTGGTGATGAAGTGACCGCCATACTGATATGCTGTACTGTGGTGTGAGAGGGACTATGGGAGAAGCGCTTGGTAAGGCAAAACATTTTAAATTCCTCAATGGCCCAGCAAGTGCTGTTGATTCCAGTTCTCACTGCTGTGGAGCCTGGTTTGGAGATCGGGGTAGGAGGACTTGATTCATTGTCTGTGCCCCTGTTCCACACTGGAGAAATAAGGATTTAATTCATGCTCAAAAGTTAACTGCAGGAGATTGCTACTGCCTGTGGTGTGAGAGGGCCTTTAACTTTTGCCCACCCCAACACTTATTAAATACTTATGAATCCTGTTTTACATACCAATCAATCAATCAATCAATCAAAATCTTTATTTATCCAGGTGAACATTGTTGAACAAGCTCATTTACAAGATGGACCTGGTTAGCTCCAGGTCAAATGGTACAATGCATACAGAGATATTTGCAATACAGCCAAATAACACAAGTAAAAAAAACAATGAATGCAATTAATGCAAGTAAGTAATCAATGTTGCTTCAGTCAGATCAGTTCAGAGTGCTTCTGTAATATTTAAGGAGGACATAAGATGAGGCTTAGTAGGAACTTCAGTAGGGAGAAGTGATCGGCTGCTCATGTAGGGAGCTGACGCAAGCACAGAATTTCAAAAGTAGTGTAATCACACAGTATCCCGAAATGCAACACTCTAAACAGAGGGATAAGGGTCTTAACAGTCAAGGAGAAAAACAGTTACAGCTCTTTTTTGGCAAATTTCAGCATGGAAATCAGATTTATACTTGGTTTGGAACAGACACAGAAGCAGACTGCAGGAACCAATTGGAAGCCAATGCCAAAGAGCACTCACGTTCCAATTGGATGGCTGCTAATGCCATGCTTTACTAATGGACAGTCCAAGCCTAGGTTCTCAGGAGGCAGTAGAGGCAGCGCCGACCACCCAGTGCCTGGGTTTCCCCATGTATGGGCAGGGAGCCCGTGGAGAGCCTATCCTTGGCAGGGGATGGAGGAAGGGGTCAGTATTAAGTACTAGGTCATTAACAATGGAACATCTGAACCAGCAGGAGGACCAAAACAGCAGGACAACAGAGTTGGGTATTCCTTGATGCCTAAAGACTGGCCCAACCACAGAAATTCAGAAAGGAATGTAATCCAACAGTGTCCCAACTCTGACACTCTAAACTGGAAAAAATAGAGGTCATTACTGTTAGGCAATAAGTAAGTACAGCTCTTTTTTGTGCAAGCTTTACACAGAAGATCAGACTAGCTTAGTATTGAGGGAGACACAGAGCAGACTACAGGAGCCAATCAGATGCCAGAGCAGAAAAGCGCTAGCGTTCTGATTGGGTATCAGCAGTGCAGCACCTCGCTAGTAAGGAGTCCAGTCTAGGTGTCTCAGGCGGTGGCTATGGAAGTGACAACCACCCGGTATCCACATTTCTCCAACCTGAGGGGCAGGGAGCCCCTGAAGGACTGGTCTACGGCAGAGAAGAGAGTTAGGGGACAAAGGAAAGAGATAGTAAGAGTGGAATGCAGTGGAAAGGGAATACGAAGATGAAATAGGGCAGTTAAATGGTACAGGGTAGGGGAATAAAAGCCACAGATTAAGCAATATGTAAAAGACAGCAAGGTGAGTAAGGTGTAGTGGCTGCAAAAGCCATGAAGAGATAATAACCCTACAGGAATTTCTAGAGGGGAAAAACATTTAAGGCATAAGACGCTCTCAGAGTTAAGGTCACCAAAGATTACAAGTGATCATAAATTCAACTACACACAGAGGGCAGCAGCCTGATGCTTCAGACTAAAATTAGGGGCTGGGGTAGCAACTGCATGGCTCACACACATACCGTGCATATAGAGATTTAAAGGCATTCATACTGTGGAGGCAGCTTAATTTTAATAATTTTTGTACTTTGTTCCACAATGTTGCAACAGGAAACTAATGGCTACTCTGCCATAGTAACAGGAAGCCTTGGGGATATACAGTGTGATGTAGGATGCACTTCTTAGGGCATACATCCCTGTTTCACTTAGTGGGAGACAGTCTATTATATATATGCAGTGTCAGTGGCTCAGTAGGTAGCACACTCCGCCTCTGAGGTCGGAGATCAGAGGGCTGTGGGTTCTGTTCCCATCTGGCACTTGGGTTAATATCCAGTACTGACACTGAAGTGCAGCATGAAAGGGTGCTGCACTTTGAGGTGCCATCTTCGGATGAGACGTTAAACAGAGGTCCCATCTGCTTGGATTGGTGGTAGTTCAGGTGGATGTTAAAGATCCCATGGCACTTATCGAAAAGAGTAGGAGAATTTTATTAGAATAACAAGAATCAATGCAATACAAAGCAGTGTTACCTCCACACAAAGGAAAAGTACAAATCATAACAAAGTAAATAAGTATTCATACATAGTCTAAAAAGGTTGTCTAATACAAAGGTAAAACTTAAATCTAAGCTCCAGACAAAAGTAACCCCTCCCCATCAAAAGAGTAGAGGATTTTTTTAAATTAAGAAGAAAAGAAATTAATAGTTTCACTGCACACAAAATTTTTATGAAAAATCAAAATAAACAAGGATAAGCATTTCAATCAAACAAACAATACAATCTTTCCTTGTTAGAATCCTAGAATGGAAAATTTAGCTCTCCCCCACACTATGTAGGGAAGTTTTTGTTGAGTTACAATAATCTAAATACAAGTCCAAAGATACCTGAAACAGAAACCATAGAGAGAAAGAGAAAAAAAAAAAAAACCAAAACAAAACATGTATTAAGTCATACAATATTACTAAACAAAAAAAAGTTTATATAACAAAATAAAAAACCAAAAGAAACAATACAACCTATAATTCTGTGAAGAAAAGGAAGAAAAAAAATTTCGAAACAAAGTAGAAACGTGAATACATACGGAATCTCTAACCCTCAACCCCCCCCTTCCCCTCAGTCACTTGCCTCTCTTCCCTTAAAGCCAATCAAAATATTTCCAATTAAACTCCCATTCAAGTAAAGGGAGTTCCAAAAACTCCTTACGTTTCAAAATACGTAATGCCATAATTATTATAGAATAAAGATCCCCACCTGAAATTTCCATTTGTTGAAGTGCCAATTTGCATCTCATTATCCATATCCAATATAGAAAGTGTACCATGATTATCCATAACGTACTATGTGAAATGTGGTATAATGAAACCGGAATAATACCATAAAATAATAATCTGTCATCTGGAGGTAAGTTAAATGACCCTTTCCCTGTATTAACAATCAAATCCCAAAAGGCCTGAATATAGGGACAATCAAAATATAAATGTGACATAGTTTCGATTCGTTGTATACAGAAAATTCTTGGGCAATATCAATCTTTAAGCTGTTTATGCTTATGATTCCCTTTCACATTCACCTTTCCATGAACTGCCAACCATACTGTATCCCACATTTGCTCTGGGATTCTAACATCTAAAATTAACTTAGAAATTGAGAGTTGATCTCTCTCCATAAAATCTACAAAGGGATAATCCAAGAAAAAACCCTGTATATCTGCATACAACATTCGCCTTGAATTTTCCAGAACTGAAACAAATGTTACTTTCCATTGTTTTATCTTATCAAAAACTTCAGCCCATTGATTATCCAATCGTGGAGATCTTTTATTTTTATGCAAAAATAAATTCCTTTTCCATTCCCCTATAACACCTTGTAATTTTGGAAATCTCCAAAAAACCCATACTTTTGAAGAGGGTTTTATTAAATAAAGTAAGTTATTATAAATAAAGATTGTAAAAAAAAAACACCAATGGATTAAGCATATCTAAGCCACCATCCTTTATAGGTTTATAAAGCAGATTGCGCTTAATGGGATTCAAACGGCTACCCCATATACAGGAAAAAAAACATGCCAATAACTTCACTTCCAAAGACTTAGGTAAAGAAAATATAGTAGCAATAAATAAAAAAACTGGTACAAGAAAAGATTTGATTAAATAAATTCTCTTTTTTTTTGACATTCTCCAAACATTCCAACGGGCAACCTTATCCATTCCTTTATTTAAGGCCCTTGTCCAATTCTCCTCTGCTAGATTCTTCTGGTCAAAATAAATTCCCCAAATCCTACTTGTTTTTTTTCAATGGGTATACCCCTAGGCCTGGATATTCAAACTGCGCCATTCTGAAGCGCAAGCCCTTGCGCTGCTCAAAATAGTTGCGCAGGGGTGTGTTTGAGGTATTCAAAGGAGTTCGCTGTGCATAACTCAACTGAATATCACTTCCTCACCACAGCACTCTGCGTATGGCGCAGTGGAACTTGCACCACCGCAAGTTGTCAGAGATGAGCATTAAACTTGCGGTGGCGCTAGTACCATTGCGCCATGCGCAATTTCCGATATTCAAAAGGTGACATGCAAATGGGCCATAATTTATGCGTAAGAGGGGAGATACATTGCATCTATTGTATGGCCCATTTGCATGCCATTTGCATGTAGGTGCGCCGATCCCCGAGGACTTGCGCCTGGCCACCCTGCCAGGCAGCACCCGTCGGGGACTGACGCACAATGCAGCCCGATTGCGGGCATTACAGGTACATGTAACACCCCCCCCACACGTACCCCGAAGCCCGATCGCGGGCATAACATGTATGAACCCTCCCCAGTGCCCGATCGCGGGCAGATGTAACCCCAACCCAAATATCTCCTAGTGGTCCAGTGGACCGTAAAGCCCGATCGCGGGCAGAATGTCACAACAACCCCCAAACATCTCCCTGGTGTCTAGTGTCCCCCCCCACACAGGCCCCTCCACCCGCTCCCCCGCGGCGGGGCGACAGCATCACCGCCTGCCGCCCGCCGCCTGCCGACTGACTGTCCGGTAGGGCTGCACGCCCATGGTGCAGAGCTACAGCCAATGGGCTTGCAGTCCATACCGTACATGACAGTCCAGATTTGTGAATGAACATCATTCACAAAACTGGACTGTTATGTACGGTACGGGCTGCAAGCCCATTGGCTGTAGCTCTGCACCAATCGGGCGGCAGCCCTACCGGACAGTCAGTCGGCGGGCGGCAGGGCGGCAGGCGGTGGATACTGTCGCCCGCCGCCGCGGGGGAGCGGTGGAGGGGCTTCGTGGGTGGGGGACACTAGACACCAGGGAGATGTTTGGGGGTTTGTGATGATTCTGCCCACGATCGGGCTTTACGGTCCACTGGACCACCAGGGAGATATTTGGGTTGGGGTTACATCTCTGCCCGCGATCGGGCACTGGGGGTTCATACATGTTGTTGCCGCATGATCGGCCGATATGGGGTGTTACATGTACCTGTACTGCCCGCGATCGGGCTATCTGAGATGTGTGGGCGGGGAGTTGTGTTACACTATGCCCGCGATCGGGCTGGTGGGGGGGCACAGGGAAAGAGTTGGGGGCCAGCCAGGGGTGGCAGCTGCTGTGATGCGCCCTGCAATGCAGCAGCTCACCTGTGGGTGGCCCTCAACTTAAGCCTTTTTTTTTGGGCTCAAGGTTGTGCAGGCGCAGGTTGGGGGTTGCGCATGCACAACTCTGCACAACCCGACTGAATATTGGGTTGTGCAGGTTATGCATGGATCCTCCCCCTCCTGTTGAGCATGCATTCATTTGCATTGCTCTCTTGCGCAACCTGATGCCAGTGGCTTAACTGCCTCCTGCTGAATATAGCAGAATGGCGCATTTTGGACTTGCACATGCGCAACCCTGTTGCGTATGGCGCAACCCTTTTGAATATCCAGGCCCTAATCTCTAATAGTGGGACATCAAACCCTTGAATAGCCAATAAAATAGATTTCTGAGGATTCAAATGCACCCCAATTTCTGACCCTATGATTCGAATTAAATCATATGCCTTAAAAAGAGACTCATCATCTTGTGCTAATAAACAAACATCGTCTGCATAAGCGATAACCTTGATATTCTGTGCTACTTCAAAGCCTAAACCTCTAATTAAAGGTGATTTTTGCAAAATCCGAAGTAGTGGATCAATATAAAAAACATACAGTAAGGGGCTCAATGGAAACCCTGTCACACTCTTTCAAAAATTTTACAAGGGTTACCAATATGACCATTCTCATATGGACGTACAAAGGCTAAAGCATAGCATAAACGCAACCATTGAATAAAGGGCTCAGGAAAACCATAAGATTGTAAACATAACCATAAAAAATGATGTGAAACATTGTCAAAAGCCTTTGCCTGATCCAAACTCATAACAAAACCACCAGTTAAGCCAGAAATTATCGTATTCTGCCCATACTCCATAATTTCCCTTAGTAAGCATACTACATCCTTCTTCCTGGTATCCCACAATATTGTGCAGGATGTATCAAGGAGTTCATTACCGCCATTAATCTATTACGTAATAGTTTGGCGAAAATTTTAAAATCTACGTTCAATAAAATAATTGGACACCAATTAGTAATGTCTGACTTCGATCCTGATTTAAACAATAAAATCAGAAGCCCCTTGTACATTTGCATAGGTAAACAAACATCTTTTAGCATAAAATTGTAGACATCCAAAAATTCTGTTGGCATATACTGGAAGGGGACAGGATCAGTTGTGTTCCAGGACAGTAGCTGCTGCTGTTGTTTTCACAGGGTTCTTGTGGATTTTACTTGGTAGGTTAGTTCTTTTCTTTCTTACTTCTAAGGGGCTAGCAGGGTATTGTTTTGGGGGATGCTGGATGTTTGTAAACTGATTTGGTGGCTGTAAGTGGGGCTCTTTTTGTGGATGTTTCACTGTGTAACAGGCTGCGCTGGTAGAGGCCTATTTCTACTGATTTAAAACCTATTTGGTGGGATTTGCTTGGAGATGGTTATTTGAATTGGAGACCTATATCTGTTAATTTCAAGCCTATTTTGATGTGGTGTTAGTGAAGCTGATTAAATTGGAGACCTGTTTCCTTTGGCAGCAAACATATTTTGGGGCTTTGACTTGAATTTTGATTCCTTGTGCTGACTCCATTAGCTGTAAAGGTTAGTTCATAGTGGGGGAGGGGTGTTAATGGTCTGGCCAGGTCTCACTCAGCCAATTGACTGGAGGCAGGGCTGAATCAGGTTGAGGTGCTAGCTGCTTTGTCTTCTCAGAAAGAACTGGAAGGGGACAGGATCAGTTGTGTTCCAGGACAGTAGCTGCTGCTGTTGTTTTCACAGGGTTCTTGTGGATTTTACTTGGTAGGTTAGTTCTTTTCTTTCTTACTTCTAAGGGGCTAGCAGGGCATTGTTTTGGGGGATGCAGGATGTTTGTAAACTGATTTGGTGGCTGTAAGTGGGGCTCTTTTTGTGGATGTTTCACTGTGTAACAGGCTGCGCTGGTAGAGGCCTATTTCTTCTGATTTAAAACCTATTTGGTGGGATTTGCTTGGGCCTGGTTCTTTAGCTGCAGGGCTTGGAGGGAGACACAGGGCTGATACACTCCTCATCAGGTGTCTGCCCAAGACCCACCCTCCCCACCCCTCCCTCCCAGAAGTCTGCAAATTTATAGGGGAACACCTGCCCTGCAATTGGAGGAAAGGCTGCTGGTGCAGCTCATGTAGTTCTAGCCACTGGGGGTTGGATTTAAAGGCTGGGAGAGAGGAGCTTAGGGAGTTGTTCATTTCCCTTATAAGTTTAATGTGTTGTACTGCACCTAGTAACAGGGTTACTGGTGTACAGTGAGACTGTCTCTAAGATTAGTGGGTGACCTGATTAGGCAGTAGGGGTATCTTGGACTAGGGGAACCTGGTGGCTCACCAAGGAAACCTATTTGGAAGGGATGGAACCACACATCATTAGGGCTGGCATCTTTGGGAGGGTGGTGGGGTGCACAGGGTGTGGAGCAGCCATGATACTGGACTGGGCTTGGAGTTTGGTGGTTGCCCAGTGTGCTACCAGCTCAGCACAGCTTAGGAGGAGCCTTGGGATGAGGAGAAAGCTGGGGGAAGGGGTGGTATGGTTGGGGAAGGGGGCTGGAAATCTCCCACAGGGTTGCACCAAGCACTGGGGGTGGGGGTATAGGGAAAGGAGTGCAGGAGAATACTCAGGGGTCACATAGGGACCCTGGCAGAGGGGGTCCAGAAGGACACTACCAAGGAAGCAGGCAGGTAACTGGGGACCCTCACAAATGGGGACAGAGGGACAACATTATCAGGGAAGTAGGCAGATGGCCAGTGCTGGACAGAAGGAAGCAAGGCGGGGAGGTGGATCAGACCTTACACGCAGTAACCGCTTCAATTCTCTTCTTCTGCTCAAGGATGAGGAGGGTGATGTAGCCACGACAGAGGTGGTTAGAGATGGAAAGGAGTGAGAGGCAGGAGGCAGGGGCCAGATAGCAGGAAGAACAGGGAGGGACCTGGAATGCAGGAGAATGGGGGGAGCAGTGAATCAGAGCAGGATGGGTAGGGGGAAGAGGGAGGAAAGCGCAAGGAGAAGGACCAGTTGGGAGGAAAGGTAAAGGAGAAGGACCAGAAGTACAAGAAGGATTCAGTAAAGGGAGCTGAGGGTTTAGGCCAGGGGAGCACGACTAGAAAGGAGGAACTAAATGGAGACAGGAAGGAAGGGAGGATGAGCCAGGCTAGTTTAGCAGATGGGGAGAAGGACCAGTTTGCGCAGTGAGGGGGAATTAGCAAGGTACAGAAGGATAATCAGGAGGAGGAGAGGATAGAGTTGGAGGGGGGTGGCCATGGTAAATAAGGAGGGGTGCATGTGCCCCAGATAGGGGAGGAACAAGGAGCCAGCTGGGTGGAGGTCCGTAGAAAGGATGAGGGACATGGAAGGGGGGATGGAGGAAAGGAGTGGTCAGAGTGCTCCCTGCTGGGGATTCTATGATCAGGGGTATCAAATGGGATAGGGAGGGAGAAGCCTGGCCAGTTAGAACAAGATGCTTCCCTGGACTAACAGTGCACAGGGCTAAGCACGAGTATATCAGCTGGCAAAGGACTGTGGAGTTCCCCAGACATACTGGTCCACCTGGTACAAATGATATTGAGGAAATAGTGAGTTAGAGATACAGGCAAGATTCAGGGAGCTTGCCAGGGTCTGTCATGACATAGGATGCACAGTTTCCTTCTCAGAAATCCTGCCAGTGCCAAGGGCTAGTGGGGAACACAAAAGGAAAATTAGGGAGATAAACCAGTGGCTCAGGGAGTGGTGTGAGGCCAGAGGGTATGGGTTGATGGGGGATTGGGGGGAGACCTGGGAGGATAAGGAGCTGTATGCTAGAGATAGACTACACCTCAATTTGGAGGGGAAGGGAATCCCTAAGTTGAAAATAGAGGAGTTCTTTGGTGAAAAGTGGGGTTTAAACTTGTGAAGTGGGGTGGGATGGGAGAAAAGGCTGTCAAGGGGGTGCCGATAAAGGAGGGACTCTGTCTCCACCCCCCTGGGGACCAGGAGGATTGCAGGAAAAGGCCAACTGGCAAAGTGCAGACCAGGAGAAAACAGAATCCCCATGGGAACACGAGCAGGGGAAATGGAACTATAGGGAAAGGGTGGAAGGTAGTCCTGCTAAATGCCAGGAGCTTGGGCAATAAAATGCCTGAGCTCCAGGTGATGTTAACTGAGGGAGCAGTGGATGTGGCAGCGGTCACTGAGACTTGGGCCACTGCAAGACATGACTGGGACCTGAACACTATGTTCAGGAAGGACAGGGGGGAGGGAAGGGGAGGAGGGGTAGCAATGATAGTCAAAAACTGCATTGGCATAGGGGGAGTAGAGGAGGCGGAGGGAACCATGGAGGCGATTTGGGTCACCTTGATAACAAGGGGGGGCAAGAGAGTAAAAATAGGAGTGGTGTATAGACCCCCTACCCTGGCGGAGGAGCTAGAGGACAGTCTGGTGGCAGATGTTAGGAGACACTGCAGACTGGGCAGAGGAACGGTGGTGGTGTTGAGGGACTTAAACATGCCAGGAACAGACTGGGAGACTATGACATCCTCTGTGACCAGGGAACAGAGGTTGTTGGATGTCTTTCAAGACGCGTTCCTAACTCAGCAGGTGAGGGAACCGACCAGGGAGGCACGGGTACTGGATGTGGTCCTGGCAGACAGTGACCAGATTGGGGGCCTGGAGGTAAGGGACCCATTGGCAGGAGTGACCATGCCACGGTCTGGTTCTGCCTGGACCTAGGAGGGGTAGAAGGCTGCACAAAGACGGAAGTAACCGACTTCAGGGGGGCAGATTTTAAGGAAATGGGAAGGATCCTTAAGGAGCATTTGGATGGGATTGGGTCAGACATGGACGCTGATAGTAGGTGGGAAATCATCAGGAGAGGGGTGCAGGATGCTACCAGCACCTGTGCAAGAGTAAGACGAAAATGCGGTAGGGCCCAAAAACCTTGTTGGTGGACCAGGGAGGTCCAGGAGGTGGTGCGGGGAAAGAAAGCAGCCTATAAGAAATTCAAGTGCTCAAGGAGTGAAAGGGATCGAGGGGAGTATGAGCTGATGGCTAGAAGGGCCACTAGAGTGGTGAGGGTGGCTAAGGCAAGGAAGGAGCAGAACCTGGCCAGGAAATTAGGAGAGGAGAAAGGGTTCTTTAGATACATTGGGGAAAGATGAAGGGTGAAGGGCAGATTAGCAGGATTAAATCAGGGGAGATGGGCACAAGACCGGGGGAGCAGGCTGAGGTACTAAATGAGTACTTCACCTCAGTTTTCACCAGGGAAAATGGGGTGCTGCATCATACATGGGAGGAGACAGAGATAATGAGGAGGGGACCCTTACCGATCGGCAGGTCTGGGGAGAGGGAGGCATCACTGGCAGGTGGGGGAGGGCTAAGCAGGAGAAGAGGTACCAGAAGTGGAAATCACAGCAGAGAGAGTGAGGAAGCCCTCAGCTCCTTAAGACGGAGAAAGCACACGGGCCAGATAAAGTACATCCTAGGTGTTGAAGGAACTTGCAGATGTCCTGGCGAAACCCCTGGCAGAGCTTTTCACCATCTCTCTGAGGACAGGGTGGGTGCCCCAGACTGGAAGGTGGCACATGTAGTGCCCTATCCACAAGGGGGGATCAAGGGAGGTGGCAGGGAACTACAGGCCTGTCAGCCTGACATCGGTGGTGGGCAAGGTGATGGAGGGCATTGTCAAGGAGAGGTTGGGGAGACCTGGATAAGTCAGGGTGCCTGGACGATAGACAGCATGGATTCATCCCGGGAAATCGTGTCAGACAAACCTGGTGGAGTTCTATGACTGGGTGACAAGTGCCTTGGACCTGGGTAGACCAGTGGATGTCCTCTTTCTAGACTTCAGCAAGGCATTTGACTCTGTTCCTCACGTGGGCCTGTTGGATAAGCTAGGAGAAATGGGGTGGAAACCAGATGATCAGATGGATAGCAATTGGCTCAGGACCGGACCCAGAGGGTCGTAGTTGGTGGGATAGTCTCATCCCCAAGGAGGGTCATTGGTGGGGTCCCACAGGGATCAGTCCTTGGGCCCCTTCTGTTCAACGCCTACAGTATCTGACATAAGGACAGGAATCAGGAGTGAGATGAGTCTCTTTGCAGATGACTCAAAACTGGGGGCGGTGGTGGATGGGGAGGAGGGGAGAGTGGCCCTGCAGGGGGACCTGGAGGCTCTGGAAAGATGGTCTAGAAAGTGGAAGCTGTTCAATGCAGGGAAATGCAAGGTACTCCACCTGGGGGCCAGAAACCCAGGCCAAGTGTACACCCTGGGGGGGGGAATACTACAAGTCTCAATGGCTGAGAGGGACCTGGGGGTGGTGGTGGATGTCAAGATGAACAACTCTGAGACTTGTGGGAGGGCAGCAGCCAAGGCCAACAGGATGCTGGGATGCATCGCTAGGGGGATCACCTCCAGAAGGAGGGAAGTGATACTCCCTCTGTATAACTGCTTGGTGAGGCCGCACCTGGAGTACTGCGTGCAGTTTTGGAGGCCACACTTAAAGAGGGACATTAACCTCCTGGAGAGGGTCCAGAGGAGGGCAACCAAAATGATTTGGGGCTTGGGGGACAGGACCTATGAAGAGAGGCTCGAAGAGCTAAATATGTACACATTGGAAGAGAGAAGGGACCGGGGGGACATGATAGAGGTCTTCAGGTACATGAAGAGGGTAAATAGGGGAGGAACAGTCAGGGTGCTTCGAAGGAAGGAGGAAGGGGCCACTAGAGGGCATGGGTGGAAGCTGGAGGGGGGAAGATTCAGGGGAGAAAGGAGGAGGTGCTACTTCACTGAGAGGGTGGTGGAGCCATGGAATGCACTACCTAGGGGGCTGGTGGAGGCAGAGACAGTGGAGGGGTTCAAGAGGGGTGGGACAGGTGCAGGAGGGTTCTGGAAGCAAAATCCAATGCAGCAAGAATATCTGGAACTGGGAAGGGAGAAGCCAGAGAAGGCGAAGGGGACAGCAAGGTCAGCACCCAGGGTGGGGGCTGACCAAACAAGCAGACACGAAAGACCGTTAGGCCTATTCTGCTGGCATTTTAGTATGTTAGTATATTCCCACACTAATTTATAAACCTCTCCCGGTATACCATCAGACCCCGGGGAAGTATTGATTTTTAAAGACATGATCACATTCGTCATTTCTTCTGATGAAAACGGAGCTATTAACATATCAGATTGTTTAGCCATAAGTTGTGGTAAAGCAGCTGCCTGTAATATCAACCACAAGGCTTTATGATCCAATAATACTTCTTCATACGTTTTAGAAATAAAAGATTCTAAAAACTCCATCATATGTGCATTATCCACCAGTAAATCTCCTCGTTCATTTACTAAATTCACAAACCCTTTTTTCTCACTCCTCTTCTTACAATCTATGAATGGATTTGTTTGATCTACTTTCCCCTGTGTTCCAAAAGACTGTTCCTTCTGTAGGGAAGCTAATCGATTATACTGATATAGGGACATTTCTGCACAAATCTTACTAATATCCTGACCATAATCTACCTTGCTAACTGCCTGCTTTGATATTAAATAATACAAATGTTTCCGAAGCTCCAAATATTTGGTATTTAAAGATGCAGACTGTACTGTAGTTTTAAACTGAAAATATTTTGTGAAACAATATTTTACATCCTCCCACCGTTGGCTAAGCTGACCTTCATATAGAAATATTGTGGAACATTTATCAGAAAGAAGCAACCGTAAATCATTTTTAACAACCTCATCCAGTAATGTGGATGTATTCAATCTCCAAAAACCCAGCCCAGACACTCTTGGGGGTGGAATTTCAACATGAATCCCCAACAACATATGATCCGTAGTTTCAATAGGTAATATACCTGCAAAATATATTCCAGCAGTTGGTTTTATAAATATGTAATCAATTTTTGAGGCCAAAGTCCCTCTATGATAGGTAGCCTTGACCTTTTGACCGCCCTGTAAGTGTGCGTCTTGTAAACCAGCTTGCGAAATTATTTTAAGCATAAAGGTTTTATCACAATATTGCTTACTACCAGAACGAGTTTGCAAAGAATTCACATTGAAATCCCCTCCCAAAAAAAAGTTGCCTACTAGTATATAAGAAAGGCTGAACTTTAAGCATTAACTCTATTCTTTGAGTTTTGGATTGCAGGCCATAAATATTAAGTAGTCGACAGGAAAGGACCCTATCGCAACATCCAACATCAATGCCCTACCTGGCTCTATATCCACTAACCTGAATACCTTAAGATCACATTTCCTAAAAATAATACCCACACCACAGCAGGAATCAGAACCGATAGACCAATATGTGGGTCCCCAAACCCAATCTTTGGTGACCAAATGTAAGTCTAATGAAGTATGGAATCGAGTGTCCTGTAAAAAAACGATGTCATACTGTAAATGCTGTAAAATGGAAAAAGTGGTGGCCTGTCTAACGTGGGATTTTAAACTATTGGCGTTCAAACTAGCCAATTTAAGATTCACAGGCTCAGGGTGGGTTCTTTTTTAGGTGAACACTAGATCTCGTTCATCTAGAAGGTAATATAGGTATTCCGGAAGATAACTCCATAGCTTGGGTAACTCCTTGTATACTTTGTGGGGGAGGGAGGTCCACAACTATTTCTGATGGTTGTTCTTCCTCAACTCTATCACCCCAGGAGGAAAAAAATGAAAAACGGTTTGAAAGGGGTAATGGTGATATCTGTCCCTGATTTGGACAAGTAGCCATATCTTCTGCAATAATGACATCCTTACTGAAAGTAGAATCTTCCAAATGCAGAGATGGACCCAATGGTATGGACTGATCAGAATCTACAACGGGACACGAAGCCTCAACCATTTTAGATATAGATCCACCAGGCTGAAGTAGATGTTTAGTAGGTAATACTATACCATCCAATAAAGGGGAAGGGATCATGGAGGGTTCAACCTGAGATGAAGAAATCAGAGAAACCAACTGAGACTCCACCTCTATTTGGGTGGAAAAAGCAGTACTACTAATAGGTCGGGAGAGTGGAGGAGCCGTCCTTGGTAAGCCCCTCTGGCTTCCACTACCACCTCGGCCTCAACCTCATCTCCTATTTGGTATTGAAAAATCAACACCCGCTTCCTCATTCCTGGCAAAGGAATGTCGAGCTCGAGAAAGTAACACATCATGATCAGAGGCCTTCTCTAAATTATGAGCAGCCCAAGGGCAATCTTGAAAGGCATGTTCATCATCCCCACAGAGATTACAGATGGGGGAAGGGCTACACATTGTGTAGCTGTGTGGCCCAAAATACCACATTGGAAACACCGCAGAGTATCACAATCAGTATTGAGGTGGGACAACGACCCACACCGATAGCAACTCTTAGGCTGTCCAGCATAGAAAAGAACTCCTCTATCGTGGCATAAAAAAAAGGAACTTGGGAGATGTTGTATTCCGTGTTCAGATTGGTTCAACTGAACCCGAAAAGTCCACCCCCCCAGTCCAAAAACCATTATCATCCATTATAGGACATGGATGATCAAATATGGTACATCATTTTTCCAACCAAAATATTATATCTTTAATATCCACCCCTTCATTTCTAAACAACAATGTGACCATTTTAATGGTTGGTTTAGTTATAGGTATAGCCAAAAAATCCTTCCAAACTTTCATATGCTTTTCTTCATAATATAGCTTCCAAAACTTATCCAATGAAGACATAGTACAGAAACTGATATCATACATGTGGTCACCCGGAGCATGGATAAAAGCATATACTTCAGCGGGCGTAAAGCCCATGGAGTCCATTAATAATGATTTACCAACCCATAGTCTATCAGGTACAATTGGAGCCAAACCTTTATATCAAAGATGAACCAAAAATCTCCTTTTAGCCGCTGTAATAGGTTTCTGAAATAAACCTGCATAGGTAGTAGATTTTCTGTTTCCCAGGGGTACTTCAGCCTGAACTGCGTCTTCTACAACAGGCCCTACCGGCTCCTGCTCTCTCCCCTCAGTGTGCTGTTTTCCCTGCGCAATGTTGTCCCCACCTACACTGGGTTCTGGAGCAGAGACGTCATCTAGAGCTCCCTCAGGTACTGACTTGATACCCGGATGCTCACTGAGCTCAGCGTCTGTCGCAGGCACCGAAATCCTTTCTGGTAGTGACTTTTCTATTAAAGGATTATGATATCCAACTCTGTCAACCTCTGCAACAGTAGATATTTGTTCAGGTATGTCAGAATTCTTGGTACCAGAAATTGGGGAGCCGGGGATAGGAGTAGCGGGGTCCGATAACCAACAGCCATTGACAAACACCCAACCTGCCTGGTCGAGTGCTTTCCCCAGTGTCCAGTCTGAAGAAGTCCCCTTAAACACCATAGCTTGGGATACAGTTTCTCCATGCAAGGGGTCAGGGATAGGCACCGAATTCAACGGAGGTGATGCCTCCAGACCCCCCCCAGTAAACGTTTACTTATGTCTTGTTGTGGACTAGCCATCGATCATTTTCATTTTTTTCCTTCGTCATCCAGTTGAGATTTCTCTTTAAGGAGATCCTGCTTCACTGCCGATAGCATAGACAATAATTGTTGCTTTTTTGAAATAATCCAACCCGCAGTAACTCTTCGTCTTTCGTGTTTTCTTCCTCTGACATGGGTACTAAACTTGAAATACCAAGACCTTCAACAGTGGATTCCATAGGCTTGGGGGGGGGATCTACTGACTCCCTTACATCATGCTCTCCATTTCCAACAGCATGACCATCTCCATTAGAGTCCAACAGCAGACTGGGAACCTCCATCCCTGCAGACAGACAGACAGCGCCACCTGCCTACAGAGTAGGGGAAGTTCCCCGGTGTCCTGCCCAAATTTCCCTCATTCACTAAAAATGCCACCAACAGCTTAATCTGGTTCAAGGTCAGTTGGCATTCATCTGTATCCCCCTCCCCCGGGTCGTGCCTGAAAATAGGCAGGATTTGTCTAGTGCACTTACCTGGTCAACAAAAACTAAATAAATAAAAAATAAATATTGTGGAAGCTGCTTCAAGAAGACTCTGTAAGTCCAAAGGACTGTGTTTCTATTACGATTAAACATACGAGAGGACCATCTTATGGCTTTTCACAAGGAACGATGGGTAGAGATAGGGAGATCGGTAATAAACCGGATGACCCTGTGGTAAAGTGCATCCAACTTTGCAAGCAAGGCTTTGGGACATTGACTATAAAGGAAATCTGCGTAATTGATCAGCGAAAGAAAAGTAGTTTGGACAAGGTGCACTTTTGCATCTCTAGTAAGAAACTGGTCAAGTTCTAAAGAATAGCCCCAGCCTCTGCCTTAACTTCTTTACAAGGTCCTCAACATGCTCAGTGAATGATAGATTATGGTCTAACCACACAACTAGGTATTTAAACTTTGAGGTAAACTCCAGTTTCTCTCCAAGAATGGTGGTAATCTGAGGTAGTGCTCCAGAGCTGGGCAGATTCATCACACAGCTATAGGGAGAGAACAACATTGCTCTAGTTTTTTTAGCATTTAGAAGAAGTTTTTTTAATGGAGGAGCTGGTTCTGGAGCTGGTTAAATTCCTCCTGGAGGTCAGCACAAGCGGCTTCAGGTGTCGGACAACTTATATATACAACCGTGTCATCAGCAAACAGGTGTATATTGGCATTGCTAATACTCTGATCAATGTTATTAACATAGATAGCGAACAGTAAGGGACCAAGTATGGATCCTTGCGGTACTCCTCTCAGTAGAGGTTTGAGTGGGGATAGCTCACCCTCAGCCTTAATTTGTTGACGCCATGCTACAATGTACTCAGTAAACCAATGCAAAGAAACTGGGTCCAGGCCTATACTCTTCAGAGAAGAGAGAAGCAGGCTATGATCCACTGTATCAAAAGCCTTACTAAGGTCTAGAAATACAGCACAGACAAAGTTTCTGCTGTCCAGTTCTCAGTACCAATCATTTCCTACTTTGGCAAGGGTTGAAATAGTGCTGTGTTTAGTTCTAAAGCCAGATTGCCTAGGGTTTAGTACGTTACTGGATTCAAGGTAGTCCCTTAGTTGGTTGCTGACAATCTTTTCCAGAAGTTTGGGAGGAGGGAAATTTGTCTATAATTGTTAAGGTCTCAGGGATTCATTGATTTAAACAAGGGGATGACATAAGCCATTTTCCAGATCTGGGGAATAAGCCCTTGGGACAGAGATAAGTTAGATAAGTGGGTGATAGGAACAGCTAGGGCATGATAGGCGATTTTAAGGAAATAAGGATCCAAAGAATCAGCACCAGCACTTTTCTTAATATCCAATTGGAGCATGAAGTCTTCAACCTCTTCCAGAGAGACCGGGTGGAACGAGAAGCCAAGTACCGGGGCAAGAGAGTCTGAGCATGGGACACTTAATTGGGAGCGGACCAGGGATGTAGGGGAATTGTCAAAAGCAAGACCAGCTGTGGCAAAATGATTGTTAAATGCATCTAGGATTCCTGGTTTATCATTGAAAGTAGTACTCACAGTTGTAATCTTAGACGGCAAGGAATTACCAGGCATATATCTGGACATGTCCTTGATTGTCCTCCAGAATTTGGAGGAGCACTTTGCTGCAGAATGCAATTCGGTAAGATAATATGCTGCCTTAGCATCCCTGACCATTTTCGTACAAGCATTGCATGCCCTTCTGAACTGACACCAGTCCGAGTCAAGCTTAGTCTGGCGAGCTTTTTTCCATAACTTATCCTTACCAAGCAATGCAGCTTTCAGCTCGGCAGAGAACCAATGACATGTTTTGTTTTTTACACAAATTTTACCATGGGGCATACATATTTAGGGCCCCAACAAGTAAATCATGGAAAATATCATATGCCAAGTTAACCATGTTAGCTAAGTAGAAGTCTTGCCAACATGGCGAGCGTTCCAACTCATAGACACAGGCAGCCACATTAAAGTTACGATGGGACCTTTTTGTAAGAAATTTAGCTGTTGGTCCTGTATGATGCAGAGATCTGACCGCAGCAATGAAGCAATGGTCACTGACATCAGCAAAGAAGGTTCCAGCATGTGAGAAGAGATGAGGCTTATCGACTAAAATAACATCAAGCAGTGCACTGTTGCTCATGTTCTTTTTGTTTGGATGTGTGGGTTCATGAATTAGTTGCACCAACCCATAGGAATCGCAGAAAGTGTTTAAGGGTATAGCAGACTTCAATAACCAGTCGAAATTAAGGTCCTTTAGGATGATAGTTTCAATGTTCTCTTTCTCTATAATGGAGCCAAGATGTGTAAGAAGGAGTGTACCAGCAGATGGGGGTCTGTAGCAACCAATCACTCTGAGGGCAAGGGAAGTAGATAAATCCATCTTCAGGGTCAAACACTCAAATTCATTTTTGACAGAAGTAGAATCCAGACAGGATGTTGTAAACCTTTCCTTAATGTACACCACCACACCACCTCCTCTAGTAGGCCTGTCCATTCTGAATAACTGGTAGGAAGGAATACTACTCTCCCTGTCCTGAGAGGTTGGCCTAAGCCAAGATTCGGAGATTACCAGAACATCTGGCTGAGTCTGGCTGACCCACGCCTGAATCATGGAGAACTTTTGTAGGAGGCTGCAGACATTAACATGCCAGAAACTCATGCCTTTAAGATGAGCAGCATCCGAAGGTGATGTAATGGTAGCGATAGGACCAGAGTTTAGCTCAATGTTACCCGAGCATAACAGTAACAGAAGTAATATCTTTGATAGGGCAGTGATAGCTAGTTTAAGAATCTTGGTCCTAGTACATGTATAAGGCATTCCAGGTTGGGTAAGCCAATCACCACCCCTGAAGGTGAACCTCCAATGAGCCAGTGTTGAGAATGGGAACAGGCAAACATACACCACCATATCATGGTTCTTCAGGTGTTGCCAGCCATCCCCATAGAAGAATGGGGGAGTATAGACAAGCTCAGTTGGAAAGGTACCAGAGTGCGTGTAGATAATGTCAATCCAGTAGCCTAGAGGAAGAGAGGGGTATCTAGCTCCAGGCAGGAAAAACAGCGGAAGCAGGGAGCAAAAGAGAATGAGATGAAGAGGCAGAGGGGGCAGAGCCATAGTGCTTAGAGGATGTGTAGAGAATATACACTCTGCCTAAGGTCCCTGTCCACAGGTTTGCCTGCAACTGGGTAGGAGGGGCACTGGACAGCGAAGGGGCCAATTGATGTGTATTGCTGATCCTTGTCTTATTTTGTTGACTGGCTAATTCTCTGTCTTTAGAATAATCTTAGCTGTGCCAGTATAGAGTTTCTGCTAGCAAATGTTATTATAGAAATAGTCAGTGAGACCCTATCCAGAATAGTAAGGTTTCTGACTAACAGAGGGCTGGTATAGTGTTGATTCATAGTGTTACATGTAAAGGTGTCTGTTTATGGATTAATTTCTATTTGTCAATTGTATCTCTGCTTCTCACCTTGTTGTTGACTGTTATAAAGTCACAGTTAATTTTAACTGGTCAGCTAGGGGCATGCTTAACTAATATTTTAGTCTCTTACCCATGTTATGCTGGCTAGTAGTCACTGCTTATGGGGGTGGGGCTGCCCAGCTATTCTGGGATCTTATATTCATGCTCTAATTAGTTACAAGCTAAGGATAATCCCTTTTTGCAACTGCCTAATTCATTGCTTACAATTACTGGGATTTATATCTATTTTCACCTTTTAATATGTTTCTAATACAATTATTCCCTGCTTACCACGGCCATTACCTGTATTCTTGATTGCCATGCAGAATTAATTAAGCATTGCTCTGTTAGCTAATCCCCTGTGCAGTTTAATTATTGCCTAACTTCCATAAACTTATCCCTTATTCTCTCCCTCACCTCCTCCCCCACATTCTCTCCCTATTAAATGTATTCCTCTCCCTCACCTCCCACCTCCTTTTTTTCTCTCCATCAACATCTTGCCACCCAATCTACTTACCATCTCTCTACTGTCCCCACCATAGATACATAGATACATAGACAGTGTCGGCAGATAAGGGCCTATGGCCCACCCAGTCTGCCCATTTAAGTTTGTAAGTTCAGTTTATGTTTTCCAGGAAGTCTGTTGCCCCTTACCCCTGACCTCCAGAATTCCTTTATGTCTATCCCATGCATTCTTAAATCCCATGATTGTTTCAGCCCCCACCACTTCCTCTGGCAGGGTGTTCCATTTGTCCACCACCCGTTCTGTGAAGAAATTCTTCCTCACGTTTCCTCTGAATCGGCCTCCCTCCAACTTCATCCCATGCCCTCTAGTCCTGGAACATCTTTTTCGCTTAAAAATAGTGCATTCCTGCACCCTGTTCCTCCCTGTAAGATACTTGTATGTCTCTATCATATCCCCTCTCTCCCTCCTCTCCTCCAGGGAGTACATGTTCAGTGCCTTCAACCTGTCCTCATAGGACTTGTGATGCAATCCATGCACCATCTTTGTTGCCCTCCTCTGAACCTTCTCTACCCTGTCTATGTCCTTACGTAGGTAAGGTCTCCAGAACTGCACAGTGTACTCCAGGTGCGCCTCACTAGTGTCTTGTATAGTGGAATTATGACCTCCTTTTCCTGCTGGTGATGCCCCTGCCTATGCATCCCAGCATCCTATTTGCTTTACCTGCTGCCTTGTCACACTGTTTCCCTGCCTTGAGGTCATCAGAGATGATAACTCCAAGATCCCTTTCCTGCTTGGTGCATGCTATATCCTCACCCCCAACTGATATATTGTGCCAGGGTTTTGTGCCCATATGCATTATCTTGCACTTCCTTGCATTGAATTTCAACTGCCAAACCCTGACCATTCTTCAAGTTTCTGCAGGTCCTTCTCATTCTGTCTACACCCTCTGGTGTGTCTACTCTGTTACAGAGCTTTGTGTCATCAGCAAACAGTGAAATTCTGCCTTCTAGGTCCTGCACAATGTCACTGATAAAGATATTGAATAGTACCGGTCCCAGCACTGATCCCTGTGGTACCCCACTGGTCACTCTTCCCTCTGTGGAGTGACAGCCGTTTACCACCACCCTTTGTGTCCTGCTGCCCAGCCAGTTACCTACCCACCGTACTACTGTCCTGCCCACACCCATATTCCCCAGTTTGTGCAATAGTCTTCTATGTGGCACAGTGTCAAAGGCCTTGCTGAAGTCCAGATAGGCCATGTCCACTGCCCTCCCCGATCCACCTCCTTAGTCACCCAGTCAAAAAATTCAATGAGGTTGGTCTGACATGACCTTCCCCTGGTGAAACCATGCTGCCTTGAGTCCTGTAGTCCATTGACAACCAGATGTTCCACCAATCTCTCCTTCAGTAGTGCTTCCATGATCTTCCCCACTACCGAGATGAGGCTGACTGGTCTGTAGTTCCCCGCTTCCTCTTTGTTCCCACTTTTGTATAAGGGGACCACATCTGCTATCCTCCAGTCTTTGGGTACCTCCCCTGTTTCTAGTGATCGGCTAAACAGGATAGCAAGAGGTTCAGCCAACTCCTCTCTTAGTTCTTTAAGGACCCTTGGGTGCACCCCATCTGGCCCCATTGCTTTATCAACTCTTATTACTTCCAGTTCCTTCAGTTCCATGCTCTTCCTTGTCCTCATCACCCTCCCCCTCCTGTTCACCCTAACATCTACCCTTCCCACATCCATTCCCGCTCTTCCAACATCAATCTTCTGCCCTATCTCCTCCTCTCCCACTTTTCCATCTTCATGTTTTCTCCCCCTTCACCACTTACCCTGGCACCCTAGTTCATCCATCCTCCATTTACCTGGTTTTCATCTAGTGGCACTTTGTTCAATCCAATCCACCCCCAGCTCCACCCCTAATTATTCCCCCATCCACCTCCTCGGAGGTTCTTCCCTTCTCAGATATACGTATCCTTCCGCTCTAACCAACTCATCATGTTACTGTTCCTAATACTGGGGAGGGGGGGTGCATTAAATCCAAATCTAGGCCATCCTAGCCTCTCCCTGTTGACCTCCCAAAAGGACTAAAATAGTCCATCTCAACATCAGGAGCCTTCTCCCAAAGATTAACATACTTTAACCTCTTATGTTAAACTTGATACCTAGTGTACTTATCGCTGAATCTTGGCTATCTCCTAAAGTCCCTGAGACTGCCATCTCCATCCCTGGTTACTCCCTTATTCAGTATGACAGGGCAACCAGGGATGGGAGGGTGGTCAACCATCCAGTATACTATCTGTCTCCACCTCTGCCCCTTTTACATATCAACTTCTGTTACTAAAACTATACCTGTACTGCTCCTTACCTATCTTTGTGGGTGGTATCTACTGCTGCCCAATTCTTCTTTCCTCCTCTATCACTGACCTCATCTCTACTCTCATCACCCACTCCTCAATGGATGAACTCATCATCCTTGAGGATTTCAACATTAACTGACTGTCTAGCACCCAATCCAAAATCTCTTCCCTGAATCTAAAACAACTAATATCTGAACCAACCTGCTTATACCACAAGTCAGGTAAGCAAACCCTACTAGGCTGGATTCTGGCATTGCACTCCCACCAGGTAGTTATGTCTATAATCCTGCCAGATGTACTTAGTGACCACCATATGGTCTACTGCATACGTAAAATTAATCGCCTCAAAGCCCCATCAAACATCCTCCATATCTGCTCTTTTAGATCCTTAGACTTGTCCTCCCTTCACAAGGAACTTGCTCATACCGACTGGTCTCATATTGCTAATGCCACCTCTGTTGACTCAGCCCTAGGGTACTTCAAAACACAGTTCCAAAATGCTTGGGACCAGCATGCTCCTTTTAGGAAGACCATGGTCCATGGCTCTCACCTACCCTGGGTATTAGATGAGCTGTTGGCCTGTTTAGCATGCTCGTGACCTGGTGTGGTTGACATATTCAGGTGTTCTTGGAGATTTGCTTAGATATTAGACTCTCTGACATGCTTGCGCTAGGGCTATCCATCTTGCTAAAGTGGAATATTTCACTTCCACCAAGGAAAAACTTAACAGCCCCTCTAAATTCTGGAAGGTAGTCCATACCCTTTTCTCTCCTCCTGTCCTGTCCTCTCTTCTAGTTCTAAAGGTAGGTGACATCACCATTTCAGCCCCCCAACTGTAGCTGCCGGATTCAACACCTTCTTCACCAATTGTGCTTCCACCCTTCTAGCTTCCCTACCTCCCCCGTAGCTCCTCCTCCATCTGATTCCTCCACATATGCATCATCTTCTCCCTGCTTCTCCTTTTTACCTGTCTCCCCATTCGACACCCTGCAAGCTTTCTTAGATCTCAACCCTCATAAAAGCAAAAGCCCGGATGGGCTCGACCCTAAGATCCTGCACATTTCGGCCCATACTACTACTCTCCCTCTCTCCACTCTGCTCAATCTCTCCTGCTCAATCTCTCCTTCTCATTAGCCACTGTCCCAGACACCTGGAAGCTTCCTACTGTCATCCTTCTTCACAAGGGTTGTGACTCTTCTAACCCAGAAAACTTCTGCCCAATATCTCTGCTCCTAATCCTTGCAAAACTCCAAAAGCACCTGGTACTAGCTCAGCTTTCTCCTTTCCTTGACTACTCTTTTTCCTTCTTCACACTCTTCTAGTCTGGTTTCCATAAGGCCCACTACACCACGATGTCCCTTCTCTGGCTCACTGACTCCATCCTCACTGGTATGGATCAGGGGCGCATCACCTCTGCTATTTTTGTAGATCTGGCCACAGCGTTTGACACTGTTGCCCACTCCCTCCTCCTTAACAAGCTTACAGCAGCTGGTCTGACAGTGATTGCACTCACTGGTTCCGATCTTATTTTATGGGTTGGTCCCAACCAGTCAGGATCGGCAACTCCCTCCTCCCCCCATTAACACTGGTGTACCTCAAGGTTCAGTTCTTTGACTGATACTCTTCTCAATATTTCTAAATGACTTACCTTCTGCCTGTTCAACTGCTGACATTCATAATTTGAAGATAGAGGGGGACGGCTGAGAGGTAATGTGCGGAAGTATTTCTTCACATAGAGGGTTGTAGATGCATGGAACAGCCTTCCTGAGGAGTTCATAGAGTCAAAAACAGTAGCGGATTTCAAGAATGCATGGGACAGACATAAGGCAATTCTAGTGGGGGGTAGGAGGAAGTAGGCTGTTGGTTAACTAGGATCTGCAGCTTATCCTTTAAGTAGGGAAATGAGCAGACTAGGTGGGCCATGTGGTTCTTATCTGCCATCAAAGTCTATGTTTCTATGTTTACATGGATGACATGGTCCTTTATGCGTCCAGTACCTCCCCCTTGGATGTGGCGACCAGCTTCCAACTGGATTACAATAATATACATCGCTGGTTTCATGCAAATCAACTGTCTTTAAATGCCCAAAAAATAGTCTCTATAACCTTTGGCACCAGGCAAAAGCTCACCAGGCTTATTGCCATCCCTTTCTTCCATACCCTTGAGGGTTCCATTCTAGAGGATGTCTCCTCCTTTAAATACCTCGGGCTCTGGCTCGGTAAGAATCTCGACTTCCCTGATCATGTGAATGCTATCCATAAAAAGCTCCTTCCTGAACTAGGAGCTGTATATAGACACCATAGTTGCTTTCCCCTGCCTGCACGTAGAGAGATCATCCAGAAGATGATCCTTCCAGTCTTTGGCTTTGGAGACATAGTCTATAGCATTGCTCCCAAACCATCGTTACCAGTCTGGACACTCTATTTAACTTCTTCTGTCACTTTGTTCTTGCCTGTCCACCACATATGCACCACTGTGACCTTTACTCCGCTCTTTCATTTCCTCCTATTGTGGCCAGATACCTTGCCCATGGTGCCTCATTAATGGAGAAGTTTTGGTTTGGCTCCCTACCGCTTCGATCGCCTATCTATCCCCCCTACTTCCATCTGCAATTCCCTCTACAGGACTCTCGCCCTCCCCCTCCATACTTCCACTTTAGGGAGAGCAGCCTTCTATCATTTCTCAAACATTTGTAATTCCCTCCTTTTAGACATCCGTTCTGCTCTGTCTACTCATTCCTTGTCCTATCTTTTTTGACACTGCATTTCCCCATCCTGGAACTGCACCTGAACCACTTCCCCTTCTTAATTCCTCTCTGTCCTTTCTTCTGTTTGTATTCCACATCTTTACCCCCCTTCTACCCTTTCCTTGGTATGCCATTAGCCTCTAGCACTAGGTGGGTTGACATTGAGTAGTACTCATTCCCTCCACCCCCTTGGCATGCTGATAGCTTATTAGCACTAGCTGGGTTTACATCGAGTAGTGTTCATATGGCCTTTCCCACTTTTTCCCCTTCCTTGGTTTGTCGTTAGTCTATAGCACTAGCTGGGTTTGGAAGCACCAAGTTTTGTTGACAGTGACAATGCCGGCCTCCCCCACAGCGATGGTCAATACCGACGCAGGTATTGTGCTGTCTGTTCTATGGGTGTTTTCTATGGGGGACTGTGCCCTCCACACCCCCCAAGACATTAGGATTCCAACTCCAGGTCAGAGTTGGTCCAGGGAGGGAGCGGAACACTAGGGGAAGGTGAAACACGGAAAAATGACCATTACCATGAATGTTGCCATCATGGTCTTTTTTCCTGCTTCGTCGTTGGGGTGTCGGCGAAAAGGGTTGCTCCGCCTGGGTTTATGTCTGGTAGTTTTCATACCCTTGGGGCCTGCTGCTGTGGGTAAGGCTGCCTTCCCACTCCCTCCACTTCACTCCTCTTTGGTTCCACCCTTTCTCACTTTCATAGCACCCCTCCCATCCTCCACCTTCCCAAATTCCCTCAGACTCTTTCCTTAGCTTAGCCTTCCCCTCCTTTCATTTCCCTGTATTCTGTCCCCCACCCTATCTCTCCTCCTTTCCCTTTACCCTGCCAATTCCCCATGTGGGGTGTGCATCCTGAAGGGGTTAAGGCACTTCTAAGACTCACTCTAATTTTCAAACCTCCTCTCACTTCCCCCTTCCCCTAATTCCTCCTCTAGTCTCGCTTATACCCCAAGTATGTACATGTTTTATTTATATGTGTTTTGAAATAAAAGTGTGTTCATGACTTAAAACATATTTATGTGTATACTGTATGTAATATGGATATATGTACTTAGACTACATCTGATGGCTAGTTCTGCCTGCCTGACAAAATGTTCTGGTATTAGGTTCTATGTACAGATTTAGTTCGTTGTATATTTTATTTTTATTTTTCATCTGTATTCTATATTGTACTCCCTTTTCCCCCTTTACCCCAGGACACATCTAGAAATGAGCTGTTGTAGCTCAGTATGTCTTCCCTGGTGAAACTTATCAAAATAAATAAAAATGCTGCCCTCATAGACTTTGTTGATTCTCTTGAGGTACTTGAAAGTTTCTATCATGTCCCCCTCTCCCTCCATTCCTTGAGGCTATACATATTAAGCTATTTTATTCTTTCTTCATATGTCTTCTAGAGCAGACCCTGTACCACTCTGGTTGCCCTCCTCAGGACAGCCTGCACCCTGTCTATGTCTTTGTGGAGCTGGGGTCTCCAGAACTGCATGCAGTACTCCAGACGTGGTCTTACCAACTGTCTGTACAGAGGGATAACAACTTCCTGTTTTCTACTGGTGATGCCTCTCCCTAAACATCCCAGTACCCCCCCAGCCCTCCTTACTGCCTTCTCACATTGCTTGCCCACCTTTAGGTCATCTGATATAATTACCTCCAGGTCTCTTTCCATTTTTTTTGTTGTCAGTATGTTACACCCCTGGGTTTTTGTTTCCCAGGTGCATTACTTTTCACTTCTTTGCATTGAATCTAAGCTGCCATATATGTGACCATTCCTCTAACCTTGCCAAGTCCCTTCTCATCCTTTCCACCCCACCTTGTGCATCAACTCTGTTGCAGATCTTTGTGTCATCTGCAAACAGACATACTTTCCCTTCCAGTCCCTCTGCAATGTCACTTATAAAGACATTAAAAAGGACCTGGCCCAGTATTGAACCCTGCGGTACCCCACTTGTAACCCCCCTTTCTTCACTGTGGACTCCGTTTAATATTACCCTCTGTGTTCTGCTGTCCAGCCAATGTTTTACTCAGGCTACCACCCTGGGACCCACTCCCAGGCTGGCTAATTTGTTTATTAATCTTTTGTGTGGGACTGTGTCAAATGCCGAGCTAAAGTCTAGGTAGGCCATGTCCACAGCCCCTCCCTGGTCTACTACTTTGGTCACCCAGTCAAATAAATCGATTAGATTCATCTGACATGACCTTCCCACTGTGAATAAATGCTGCCTTGGGTCCTATGCCCCACTGACCTCTAGGTACTCAACAATTCTTCCTTTCATAACTGATTCCATCATTTTCCCTACCACTGAGGTCAAACTGACAGGTCTGTAGTTTTCTGCCTCTGTCTTGCTCCCACTTTTGTGAAGGGGAATCACATCCACCCTCCTCCAGTCCTCAGGTACCACACCATCCTCCCATGATTTGTTAAATAAGGTAGTTGGCAGGCCTAGTGGCATAGAGGGTTGAGGCACAGGCACCTTACCTCTTACCACGCCGGCGACCTGGGTTCGGGAACAGACTTGGGCACCGGGGTTGGCAGGGGAAGGATCAAGCATCTGTGGGACTGCTTTTCTCCCCTGGGGTGGGTTGGGGATGCTTTGTTGCTCTGCAGTAGCACCTGGTGGAGATCGGGAGAATTGCAGAGGGAGCATTTAAGGGGGAACACCAGAAAACGGAAATACCGCTCTGGAGACTGGCTGGATGATGGCTGCTGGCCTAAGGACACCTCTGAAGACTCCCGGGAGGCCACGCAAAGTCTCGACAGTGCCTGGGACCAAAAGAAATAGTGTGCAGGTTTCCTCCCGCCGGTGCCTTACCCATCGGAGGAGAGGGACCTATCCAGTACAGGGATACACTGGGCTATACCGAGGTTGGCTGCAGATTTGAGGTAAGGTGGCTTGTGTGGAGATAGTAGGGGGAATGTCTGAGGGGTCATAGCAGCCTGAAGGAGAGGCAGCTCCTAAGCACGACAGGGGGCAAAAAAATAGATAACTCAAAAAAAAAAAAGGTAGTCAATGGTGTTACTAATTCTGCTTTTAGTTCTTTTAGAATCCTGGGGTGAATCCCATTAAGCCCCATTGCTTTGTCCACCTTCAGTTTTAGGAGTTCTTTCAGAACCCTTTCTTCTATGAAAGGACACGTTATCATCCTCCTTATCCAGAGTGCTCCCATTGACTGGATTAGGTACCGCCCCTCCTCCTCTTCCTTTGTGAATACTGAGCAGAAGTATTAATTTCACTGTCCCTCTCTGCTCACCCTCCCTCCTCTTTATTCAGCCTCAGTATCCCTCCCTTTGTCTTTCTTCACTCCCTAATGTACCTATAAAAGGTTTTATCCCCCTTCTTAACTGAGTTGGCTATCTTTTTCTCATTTTGGGCCTTTGCTATTCTGACTGCCTTCCTTGCTTCCTTCTGCTTTAACTGGTACAGTTCTCTGTCCTGCTCCTTCTGTGTTTCCTTATACTTCCTAAATGCTATCTTTTTTCCCTAACCTTCACCGCCACCTCTTTAGAGAATCATAGTGTTTTTTCTTTCATTTTTATTGATTTATTTTCTTCACACAAAGACTTGTTGCCTCTGTGATGGCAGTTTTGATGTTTCCCCATTGTTGCTCCACCCCTCCTTCTTGCCTGTTTGCTAGTACTGTTCTGAGACACTCTCCCATTTTGACAAAATCAGCCCTCCTGAAGTCCAGTGCCTTCACTTTTGTATCGCTTGACTCTACAACTGAGTTTATCATGAACCACACTGTTTGGTGGTCACTTGTTCCCAGATGGCTACCCACTTCTAGATCTGAGATCCTCTCTTTGTCCCCATTTGAGAGTATCAGGTCTAAGATTGCTCCCCTGAGCGGGTTCCAACACTACCTGTCTGAGGTATGCCCCCCTGTAGGGCATCGAGAATGGCCCTGTTCTTGGATGTGGCTGCAGCAAAGGTGCTCCAGTTAACATCTGGCATATTCAGGTCCCCCATCAGCAGTATCTCCCCTTTCTCTGCCATCCTAAGTATGCCTTCTATCATTTACTTGTCCATTTCCTCCTCCTGAGATGGGGGGTCTGTATACAACCCCCATGCAGTTTGTGGGACCATTTCCAGTCTCCAGGGTGACCCACAGTGCCTCCTCTCCTCCCTGTTTACCCTTTAGTGCCATTGGTTTGATCCCTTCCCTTACGTAGAGAGCTACTCCTCATCCTCTTCTACCTCCCTGTCCCTCCTGTAGACTATGTACCCTGGTATGTTGACATCCTAGTCATGGTTCTTAGTGTACCATGTGTCTGTGACTGCTACAATATCCAGGCATCCCTCTTCCATCAAGGCCACCAGTTCAGGGAGCTTGTTACCTAGACTATGGGCATTGGCACTCATTATCCTCCATTTTTTGATGGCCTTACCTCTTTTTGCCCCATCCCTGTCCTTACTACCTTCATCTTTTTCCTCCATTTAACCCTGCCCTTCTCCCTATTGACTTCTCTGTCTTGGTGTTTACCTCACGAACTACCCTGATTTTTGGGGGGGCTAGGATTTCCCTTCTCCCTTTTAGTGCCCCCACCTTGTCTAGTTTAAAGTCTTGCCAATGAAGCATTTAAACCTATCACCTAAGATCTTTGTTCCCCTCTTGGACAGATGCAGACCATCATGCCAGCATAGGCCTGCATCCCTCCAGGTTGACCCCCAGTCCCCAATGAAGCCAAAACCCTGAGCTCTGCACCCAATTTTCAACCACTGATTGAATCACATGGTGCAGATCACCCTAGCCTCAACCATGCCATAGATAGGCAGCACCTCTGAGAAGGTTACTGTGCATGCTGCTTGTCTAAGGCCCTTCCCAAACTCCACAAACTCCTCCTGCACTGCTTTGATCCCTTTCCCAGCCAGGTCATTTGTCCCTAGGTGGACAGTGACATCCAGCTCCCTCAACCATGCAGGTGCTCCCATGATCCTGAGGATTTGCTCCCTGTCCCTCCAAGCCATGGTGCCAGGTAGGTGCCTTACCTCCCTCTCCCCTCCCTCCCCCTGTTCTATCCTCCTAACAATGGAGTCCCCCATCAGGAGTTGTTTTCTTCCCCTGTGGGGTCCCATGCCACCCTCCTGTGGGTCTCCTTTGTGGAGGTTCCCAGAATTCTCCTTGGTCTCCACTATGGGTGCCTCCATAGAGATACCACACTCTGCCACAACAGCATATGAATTGTGGAGAGGTACAACTGGAGGGATGTGCCTCTGTTCCACCACCCTCACCCTGACCCTCCCTGAGCCCACTGTGGTCCAATCACTCCTCTTACTTGGCCACCTTTAAGGCAGTAGTGGTGGCCCTGGTGGTCCCTGGGTGGGAAAGAAGGCCACCTGAATCCTGGACAACTCAGCCTGGAGATGAGCAACCTCCTCCCTCAGCCCAGAGAGGTGTCTGCAGATGGAACAACACCGCATCCTCCAGAACATCTCCTGGAAGACTGCTGCTCCACAGCCACTGCACTCCCATTATGTTTTATTTGTGGCCCCTTAACTGTTGTTTTGTACACTTACTCTTTCCTCTCTCTCTATTTTATTTTTTTTAATATAATTTTTTTTTCTCCCTACTTTCCTACTGCCTCCATGCCCTTAAAGCTCCTGATCATCCTGTTCTGGGACAGTAAGTTCCTATATTCCTCAGTAGTCTCCTTCTTACTTGCTCAGAGTCAGACCTCCAGCAACTAGGGTGGGATGGAGAGCTACTCTTTTCCTTCTTGGATGATGAGTCTTTTGTGCCTCTGTGATCACTCCCTTCCTGCTCCCAAACAGGAAATCCCTGTTCCCAGTCAAATCCTGTGCCTATAAAAGTAAAACTGGCTAAGGGTTGGGGGGGTGGAGGGGAAGGATGGAAGGCAATATAGTCCTAGTAAAGTTCTAACAACAGCTCCTTCCTCTTGCTGTTCTCTGCCACAAGCTATCTAGGTCAGTTTTTAAATGCAAACACCTGGCTTCCTTCTCTCTAAGCCATTCCCCTAATTCAGTTTATTTTTCACCTAACTGCACAGATAACAATTCCTTCACCCAACTCAAACACACCCTTTTTTTGATAGTTTTTTGTTTGTTTTTACCCTAAATTGAAGTTCCCAGTAGTTGAGTTCTAGTTCTTTAGTCTGGTAGAGTAATAAAGTTCTAACAGCAGCTCCTTCCTCTTGCTGTTAAAAGTTGCATGCTGTCAGTACAGTGGCAGCCTCTATACAGCCTTTCTGTTGTTTATTCCATTGTTGATGTTCTGGTGATTTGCATGTTGCTGTTTCCTCTGTCATTGTTACATTACTTCGTATGTGATCATGGTCCCGTTTTCCCCCAACCCCTATGTTGTTGTTCTTTGTCATTTATAGCATTAAAATTTAATGATTTACCATAACCGTTGTTCATATCTGCATATGTTGCATGGGCAGGGTGACCCACCTGTACTTGATGAATAAGACATGTTGATAGCCATTGCTGTGTGTCACACCAGCAATGGCTATATGCATGACCATGACAACCAGGGCAACACACGGACCTCAAAGGCCTGAACTGTCCCCATGTCCATCATGAACATGACAGCAGCATCGGTCTATATATTTACCCGTTGCAAGGACCAGGTAATGGCAATACAGAACATCACACATCCCACAGAAACAATGTAATGTACTACTCCCCTATACACCCCTCCATGAGCATATACCCATCAGTTACATATCAGGTACTCCTCCAGTGTTTCATGTCTCATGTATCCATGCTGATATGGACATGCACTTCTCCCATCCATTCCATTGGCCACTGATGTTACTACCCCTCACAAGGCAACATACAATTTGGCTGTTCAAGAAGCTAGTGAGGTCTATGTGTGTGTCTCTCCGTGTGTGTGGGGGTTGAACATGGGTGGATATGTAATGACTGTCACATGTCAAGGGGGGATATGGACTGATGGAGTATTGCAGACCTCTGCCATCATCAAGGCCTTGATAAATAAGTATGCTATGTATGGACTCCACTGACATACACAGAAGTGACAGATGTATGCATCTGTGGAGGTGGGCATGCTTTGGGGTATGTGTCAGCATTATAATATACCATGTTGTTGAATTGCAGTCTGTTACAGTGTTGCTGTATCATCAGTCACACGTTAGTGCAATCTATGATGGCGATATGGCATAACGGGGCATGTGGCATTGGTGTACTCATTCTTTCCACCTCATCCAGTGGTCTGCTGGGACAGTGAATTGTCACATTAAGCACTACACATACACACGTGTGGTTCACACAGTACTGCCTATTGCATGGCGTGTTGTATTGGACATGTTGGACATTTGCACCATGGCCGTGTGGCATTGACCATCCATTTGTTATATGCATGTTCATGTGCATCGGGTATGTAGCCATGCCATTACCCTCACATGTGCTGTCTGTAGCACTACGATGCCACGTGGCCATGCCATCTGTATTGCCCCATGTGTATTTCCGTGGCTGCAGGGGTTCTCTCAGTTTCATATTGGAATTCCACTGTGTGCAATTTCATTCTACACATGCCCTGTATATCCACAATGCATTTCATGTCAACTGTCTGGCATTAAGCAGTGTCAGTGGCTCAGTAGGTAGCACACTCGCCTCTGAGGCCGGGAGATCAGAGGGCTGTGGGTTCAGTTCCCACATCTGGCACTTGGGTTAATATCCCAGTACTGACACTGTAATGCAGCATGAGAGGGGCGCTGCATTTCTGAGGTGCCGTCTTTCGGATGAGACGTTAAACTGAGGTCCCATCTGCCTGGGTTGGTGGTAGTTCAGGTGGATGTTAAAGATCCATGGCACCTATCGAAAAGAGTGAGGGAATTTCCGGTGTCCTGGCCAAATTTCCCTCATTCACTAAAAATACCACCAACAGCTTAATCTGGTTCAAGGTCAGTTGGCATTCATCTGTATCCCCTTCCCCCGGGTCGTGCCTGAAAATAGGCAGGATTAGTCTAGTGCACTTACCCGGTCAACAAAAGCTAAATAAATAAATAAATTCACTCAACGACAGCCATTGAATGCACATGTAGTAGGGTCTGTTCATGAAAAGGGGTTACCAATGCCCACCATACAGTGCATACCACATTTAAAAAAATCAAGAACTGTCAGGCACATGTTTTTGACTAAATCTGAATGCTGGCTACATGGGCAGATAAATAACATGGCTATAGAATTCCAGGATATCCATATTTTTTTTTGATGGGGTATCCCGCTACATTTTGCTGCTTTTTTCACCTGAAAAAGTGTGACGTGCAAAAACACATGTTTTACTAATTGTTTTTGCAAGCTTTATTTACTGTTTTCCATTATTAAAGTAAGTCCATTTACTAATATGGAGTTGTGTTTTTTATTATCTGTACTCTTTAGCCCATTGTAATGCTCCATTTTAATTTATGCAGCTTTGTATTTAGTGTGATGAATGTAACAGTTGGTGTCACAGCACGTTACATTCACCCATCTTCCAAAACTGTAATTGTGCTATTAGCACTTTAAAGATTTTCTAGCTTCTCTCTAGTTTGCCTCCTTGTGATAACTGACTGTGTTACTGCCTGATCTATCTTTCCCACAGAAGGGACAGCAACCTTTGACCCTCACTCTACTGGGGGTCACATCAGGCCCAATGTTTACCCATCAGTCTGCAACAGTTGCAAAGTCATAAGCTGCCCATCAGAACCAAGGAACAACCATAGAGGGAGGAGCTGAGTTGTGGTTTAAAACCCATTGTTTGCACATGGCTCCTCCATTTGTAGGGCTACATTCCATGAAGATAAGCACTGCATGCAACAACTAGGGTTGCAGTTACATTCACCACAGGTAGGCTTTGGTTACCGTCATTCACTGACTGTTGGGCAAATTTTCAGAGAACATATTTCAGTGACAACTGCATGTCTAAGGAAAGTGCTGGGCATAAATTGTAATAGGGATTATTCAGTGTATATGGGGTGGAGAGTTAAAATGGATTTTCTTTCTTGTGTCACTCGTTACATTCACCACAATATGTGGTGTCAACCATCATACCTGCCAGTACTGTTATTATTGTCAAATTGCTCCAGGTTTTGTAACACTATGTCAGTTATTAGTAGTGGCATGATAGCCATGAGGCATGTTCAGTAAATTTTTTATAACTTGAAACAAATGTGTGGTGTCACTTGTTACATTCACCACGTTATATGGTGTTAAGCATTACACTTGCCAGTAATGTAATTGTTGATTTTTTTCATGTTTTATAGCAGTATGTCAGTCAGTAATAGTAGTATGTTAGTTGTTAGGCAAGTTTAGTACAGTTTTAGTAAGTCAAACATAAGTGTGGTGTCACTTGTTACATTCGCCACGGTATGTGGTATCAAACATCACACCTGTCACTACTGTTATTATTGTCAGATTTCTCCAGGTTTTGTAGTACTGTGTCAGTTATTATTAGTAGCATGTTAGCCATTAAACATGTTTAATAAACTTTGTAAAACTTAAACAAATGTGTGGTGTCACTCGTTACATTCACCATGGTATGTGGTGTTAAGCATCACACTTGCCAATAATGTAATTGTCAACTTTTTTCATGTTCTATAGTAGTATGTCAGTCAGTAGCAGTAGTATGTTAGTTTTTAGGCATGTTTAGTATAGTTTTAGTAAGTGAAACATAAGTGTGGTGTCACTTGTTACATTCACCACGGTACGTGGTGCAAAACTTCACATTTGCAATTAATGTAATATAATTCTTATAAATATTTGTTTCTCATGTTTTAATACAACTCATTACATGTTTATTAAAGTTTTTACTACTAAAACAAATGTTTTGTGTCAGGTGCTACATTCACCATGGTGTGTGGTGTCACTTGTTACACTCACCACAATACAGTTCTTTTATCTCAGGAACCTGTGGGGCTTTTATCTCCCAATATGTTTATTTTTTCATACTTGGGTCATAATATCTTGAAATGCATCACAAATGTAATCTAGAAATAATTTGAAAATTTGACCCTCACGTCACACTTTGGTAACCCCTTTTCATGAACAGACCCAGTACCAGATGTATTACTGATGGTCTCACCAGGCAGTGTACTCATATGTGAGCCCATACTGCCCATCACACACCATGTCCCTTCCCATCAGGAAATACTGCATGTTACGATTATTACATCATGGCCCATCTGTTAACAGTGCACATACCGGTCACCACACATGGCAGTGTATGTGCGCTACAGTTGTATAGCAACTGACTTGAAGGTACTCAGGGTGCAGGCACATCCCAACTTACAGCGGTGTGCATCACTGCTACCAGTCGTACATGGCTATTGTCCATGAACACACACGCCATGTGTATGTCGTTCCCTGTGTACCCATAATAGATTTCCAATGTGAGTAAGTCAAACCACCATACAACAAGGTTAACCCCACAGTTTGGACCTAACTACGTATTGCACAAACTAAAACAGTTGGGTGGGTATGTGGTCACATCACATGCAGATACCAGTTGTCATTAGTGTGTACAGTGTCCATACTATGTGTGATACAGTATTGTCCATGCTATATGCATATCCAGTGTGATGTGTGTGTGTGTGTGTGTGTTGCCATGCTGAATGTCCAGTGGCACTGGTGGCATGTCAGCAGTGTCCCTGTCATGTACCGCCATGCATGCACTACATGCCAGTGCCACGTCTCGACTTCCCCCGCCTTGTCCGCTGTTCATGGCCTTTGCCATGCTGCCACGTTGTCCCTGTGTGGCAGTCTGTGTGCTGTCTGTTGTGCTGTCACAATGTGCTGTCCTCGTAGGTGTCACAGAGTGCCACAGTGCATGTTGGGCTGCGTGCATCTTCACAGGGCCCTGTGACCCACCCACTGTCCCCTTGCACACTTTGCTGTGCATTGACTGTCTGCCTTGCATTGTTGTTATCTTTCCAGTTGCACAGTGCTTGCATCCACATGTGGATCTTGTGTTTGCATACCCATTGTGGCCATAGCATGTGTCATGGTGCTTTTCCTCTTCCTGCCAGAACATCATACCTCTATTTTCTGCCCTTCTGGCTTTGGACAATGCATTGCAGATGCATTTGGGGACTCGAACAGGTCTGTCCCATGTGTACCTCTGCCATAATGCCAGGGATACCACTGGTGACAGAGGGTGTGGTCTGTGATGCTGTAGTCCCCGTGACACCTGTTCCACATGTCCCATTGAATCCTTACTGGGCCTGTTTCCCTGGCTCCATCGCCATTGTTCCAGGTGCTGCAGGAGATCACCTTCTGGTCTTGTTTCCTCTCCCATGTGATGTTCCATAGTCTGTTGTTGTGTAGATTGTGTGTCCGCAAATGGTTTTCTGGCTGGTGTTGCATCCACTGGTGTCACTCTTGACAAGTGGACATGCTTCATGGCCTGTAAGGCTGTGGCTGGTGCACATGCAACGTCTGATGGGGGAAGCTGTGTTACCATGTCTGCTCTCTCATTCCTACTCACAGCATAGCCTGTGGCATGTGTAGCAGTTCTGGTCTGGCTTTGTTCCTAGCATCTGCTTGTGTGTCCCTGCTGTGTTAGCACCCCATGGTGACTGGTTGTGTTGTCCCTTATAGTGCCATGTGGGTGCATCCTGCATGGCCCTGACATGTGCAGGTCACCCCGCCAGTGCTGTTGTCCAGGTGGTTCCTTATCCTTGTCCATGGGCAGGCCTCTTCATTCATGCCCATTAGAGCACATTCAGTCTGGACACCGACTGTGTGTGGGCATTGTACATCATTATGTGGTGTGTCCATGTTGCTGTTGCTGCAGTTACCATGCAGCATGGTGCCTTCACCTCCCATTCCTCATGGGCCATGACTGTATGGGACAGGTTGCACTGTTTCACGGGTCTGACACATGGCCTGTGCTAGGTTTTGTATGGCATCCTCCATCACCATTATAGCCTCTTTCTGGGTGTTCTGCATTGTCTGTCCACACTCCAGTGCCATAGTGATGCACTCTGTGGCCTGGGCCTGCCACTGTGTGCACATGTACATGCCATGCAGTAGCATCTTTCTAATGTTGTGCCAGTCCACACTGTCAGAGAAACATAGACTTTGATGGCAGATAAGGACCACTTGGCCCACCTAGTCTGCCCATTTTCCTACCTACTGGATAGGCTGCAGATCCTAGTTAACCAACAGCTTATTTCTTCCTACCCCCCCAAAAGAATTGCCTTTTGTCTGTCCCATGCATTCTTGAATTCCCCCACTGTTTTTGACCCCACAACATCCTCAGGAAGGCTGTTCCATGCATCCACCACCCTCTCTGTGAAAAAAATACTTCCTCACATTGCCCCTGAGCCATCCCAAGGTTGTTCATGGTGTCACTCATGCCCAGCAGGATACCTTCTGTGTGGACTCTGTGTTCTGCAGTGACTCTGTTCTGTTCCTGTATCGTGATTTGCATGACTGCAACTGAGTTGTTCAGCTCCTTCTAATACCTCACCACCTCCTGAAAGTACCTATTAAGGTCATTGTCCTGATCCTCCTGTTGCACAGGGGACACAGCCTGATATGGTGGCGACTGTGCCAGACTGACAGACGATGCCATGGTATCACCCTGTATGTCCATATCATGCACGCTGCCAATGACTTCACTGGACAATGCAGGCATACCTGCAAGGATCAGATCAAGCATGGAGTCAGCATCAGTGCTTTCCATCTCACAGTGCTTGGGGGAACTCCGGTATGTCTCATCCATATTGGTCATGGTTGTGCCCTGTGTGCCCTCGGACAGTGCTGTGGCCACACCACCATGGTCCACATAATCCCCCTGTTGCATCTGCTCTTGCATGCCCATGTCCATGTCAAGCAGTGGGTGCCCTGCCACTGCACCTCCAGCACCTGTGTGGGGACATAACAGAATGTTCACGAATAGGTGCTGTGCCAAATGTGCATATTCATTTCAATCATTCATATGCCTTCCAGTCATTTAAGTGTGCTGTCTGCCTCCACACATATTGGTGGTCATACTGCAGATACACATGTTGCATGCTGTGCTGTGCCAACAACAGTGCTTTGTACACGAGAGGAGTTAATCTTTCACCTCGTGCATGTGAGCATTTGGCTGTCCCAGGACATGTGCCATTAAATGCAAACACGTGGCATGGTTGGCAGTACTGTTTGTCTGCTACATGGTGACTGTGTGTGTGTGTGTGTGTGTGTGTGTGTGTGTGTGTGACACACCACTGTGCACAACTGCAAACCCAAACAGCCCCCCCGCCCATTCTAGTGTTACTGTGCAGGGGCCATCTGGCATGGTCACCAGGTGTTTTGTGTGACTGTGGGACTGTGGGCCAGTGTGGGACTCACAGGCTGTGCCTTCACATCAGTGTTTGTTGTGCCATGTATCCTGTGGCCCTGGCAATGCCTCCATTGCATGCCACACATGTACATAATTGTTGCATGATGGCACTGGAAAAGATCCAATTCCCTGTCACTGGTCATCACTTCAGGTACTGATGTGTATTGCCACATGCTCCTCCTGTGTGGTCATTGGGATGGTCTGGCTTGGTCCCCCTCCCATACCTGCTGTGCAGCAGCTGTTGTGGGCAACCTACTCCTTGCACCTCCTTTGCATGTCATGATATTGCTTTTGTAATTCATGCCTGGTGTGTCTGCTCGAGCATACTGCATTGACCTTTATTGTCACCTCGACCCATGCCTGTTGTCTCTTGGCATGCAGCTCCCTGTCCCCACCCTGGGACAGTAGGAGAGCCACCTGTTGATGTGATGGGTGATATGTTACACTGCACTGCTTCACATTTTCGGCCATGTTGAAGTGTGTCACCCCTGTGCCCATTTCTCCCATTTGCATGTCCATGCACACTATTGTACTGAACTGTGCCTCCACCCTCTCTGTCAGGATGTCTGTCTTCTCATCCATGACATTTACCTCCTCCTGTGGATTCCTTCCACTCCCTGCACCATTCCTTGAACTGCCTTTGATGCCTCTAGTTTATGGTGCCACTTGTGACAGTGTCATTGGGTGTGCCAGTCATATGGTGCACCGCACACCATGCACCGTTGGGTCACTCTTTGGCACACTGCACTGGGATACCTGTATGAGAATCTGGTATATATATATACATATAGACATATATATATATATATTCATGGTAAAAAACTCTGTTTAATGCATCAGTTAGGATTGTTCCACAGCAACAAAAGTAAGGAAATTCAGTGTTAGGGTTGAAAATCCTAACTGCGAATTCCCCCCTCCCCAGCACCACACACACACACACACAGACACACACACACACACACATGCAAGTAGGGGGGAGGACCAAGGCAATACGACCAATGACAGACAACCAGCAGCAGGTGACAGAAATAAAAAACAATTGTCTAAATGTACTACAAGACATCCTCACCCACCTGACCAGGTACTGCATGCTCAGTGGAGATCAACAGCAAAACTGAGGCCATGTACACCAAATGTACACATCTCTGATTCCAGGTGCACATAACGTACCACACTTATTAGTTGCATGGCCTTATCTAGTGATGCCCTGCACCCCACCACACCTGGTACTGCACTGTGACTGGACATTAATGTTGCAGGTGTCTGATTGGAGCTGAACAAAGTTTTGACACTTATGAATAAACAGAAATAAAGACAAAAACATAAATTCACTACAAGACACCGCCATTATCAAGATACAAGAACTGTTGCATTTACTATGTAATTAATGTAGTACTAAATTTACTGCAGCTGTACACTCAAGATACAGAGGCTGATGTCTAGGTATGGGAAAACTATTGCCTGTACAAGAATGTGCAACTGCTATTGCCAGTATCAGGTATACAGTTTCAGTGATGTAGGTGTACTGTTGCTGTACATATATGTACATTTACTGTCTCTGTATACTACAAATTCAGTAACTGTTCTGTCTAACAAAGAGTGTAATTACCTGGGTGAGGACAAGCAACTTCTAAATATACTAACATTACTGTACCTACGATGACATAGGTGTAACACAGATGTCTATAGGCTCAGTTTTCCTGTAGCTCTTTACTGAGGATGTACTACCTGGTAAAGACAATGGCATTGCCTCTCTGATGCCTCACTTATTTAAATACTGGTAAGTTTAGTATTGTTGCAATGAGTGATGTAAGTCTGTACTGAAGATGTAGTACCTGGTAAAGAAAATGGCATTGCCTCTGTGATGCCTCTGTTATCGAAATTGTGGTAAGTTGAGTATCATTGCAATGAGTGTTCTGTATCATTTATGCCCACAGTCTCACTTTCTTTTAGTTGGTCTACAATCAGGTTGTAGTACCTAGTCTTTGGCTTTGGCAGACCATTCTGTCACTGACGCCATCAAAGTGATAAGTATGTAAATTGTAGTACAACAGGAATCAAGTGGGTATACTGTAGATATAAACAGAACTTCTTTTAGAAACACAGAAACATAGACTTTGATGGCAGACAAGGACCGCTTGGCCCATCTAGTCTGCCCATTTCCCTACCTACAGGATAGGCTGCAGATCCTAGTTAACCAAACAGCCTATTTCTTCCTACCCCCCACAAAAATTGCCTTATGTCTGTCCCATGCATTCTTGAATTCTCCTGCAGTTTTAGACCCCACAACCTCCTCAGGAAGGCTGTTCCATGCATCCACTACCCTCTCTGTGAAATAATACTTCCTCACATTGCCCCAAACCACCCCCCCATCTTTAAATTGTGTCCCCTTGTTCTTGCACATGTCTTTTTCTGAAAGATGCTACCCTCTTGGACTTTGTTGATTCCACTGAGGTACTTCAAAGTTTCTATCATGTCCCCCTTCTCCCTTCTTTCCTCAAGGGTATACATATTAAGCTCCTTTAGTCTCTCCTCATACAGCTTCTCTTGCAGACCCTGCACCATTTTAGTGCCCTCCTCTGGACTGCCTCTATCCTGTCTATGTCCTTGCAGAGATGGGGTCTCCAGAACTGGATGCAGTACTCCAGATGGGGTCTCACCAACTGTCTGTACAGAGGGATAACAACTTCATGTTTTCTGCTGCTGATGCCTCTCTCTATGCATCCCAGTATACTTCCAGCCCTCCCTACTGCCTTCTCACATTGCTTGCTAACCTTAAGTTCATCCTACAACAATGGGATAAGTGTTGTAGGATGGGAGGGGGCATTCTCTATCACAGACTCTGTGAGTCATAATTCTACGAACCTTTGCATGACTGCAATCATTGAGTTACAGTGTTGATCTTCAAGGGTTAATTTTAAGTGGGGTTGTCCAGGAACTATGAAGTATGTGGTCTGAGTGGGTGTGGCACTGCCTTGCAAAGCTCCACCAGTGCCTAGCAGTGGTAGATTGTGTATACATGAAATCAAGCACACATATTATACCTGTATAACTACTTAGTTTTGCTGTGCTCTATAGCTGAGGTGGACTGCTAGGTGTGGTGGGGTGTGGGGCATCACTAGGTAAGGCCATGCAACTACTAAGGTTTCTAAACTGATGTTTAACTAAATAAGTGTGGTACGTTGTGTGCACCTGCAATCAGGGATGTGTATGTTGGGTGTACATGGCCTCAGTTTTGCTGTTGATCTCCACTGAGCATGCAGTACCTGGTCAGGTGGGTGGGGATGTCTTGTAGTACATTTAGACAGTTGTTTTTTATTTCTGTCACCGGCTGCTGGTTGTCTGTCATTGGTCATGTTGCCTTGGTCCTCCCCCCTACTTGCATATGTGTGTGTGTGTGTGTGTGTGTGTGCCTGTGTGTGTGTGGTGCTGGGGGGTGAATTCACAGTTAGGGTTTTCAACCCTAACACCGAATTTCCTCACTTTTGTTGCTGTGGAACAACTCTAACTGATGCATTAAATTGAGTTTTTGCCATGAATATCCTCTCTTTTTGAGAATGATAAGTACCAATAGTATATGAATTTGTTGTTGTTCCAGAACTGCACATACATAGACAGATGCATCAAAATGAAGAACACAGTAACTCATCTAGAAGGATTTTCTGTTATGAAGAGTAAGACAACATCCATCTCAGCCATATACCTCTTTATGTATTTACTTTCGCTTACCACTCTTATTTCAATACTAATTTACTATGTTGCAGTGTTTTACTCAGTATCTTTTTGCAGCCAATGAGTCTACTCTTGTGACACATAAAGAATGTAGTAGTCTATTTCTAAGCACCACTTTTAAATATTCACATATCTTACATCTTTCTCTTCTGTGTCTTTACTAGACAAAAATGTCGAACTTAAGTTATACTTAGTAATGTAGGTACTAACATGTTTTCATACCACTGCAACATACGTAACACAACAAGAATTTCTTTGTGTCATCTGTTTAAACCTTAAATGCTGTCTATAACAATCTTCTTTAACAAACTAGGTAAGCCAAATTATTTCTTATACAATATGTAACCAATAAGGTGTGTTAACAGTGTGTCATGGTTAATGACCTGCTACTGAGCGAACGAGACAACATGTACACACTAACAGATGTACTTACAGGCTAATTAACTGACCATTAACATAATCCATGGAAGTCCCTTATTGCCTCAATTATTAAACTCATCTGAAATAGTATAAAACCTTGTTTGACATATGATCAACCTACATATGTATGTTAATATTATTTTACATGCATCTGGTTGAATGTTTGAGGAAATGAGAAAACTAGTTTACTCTAACCCTTTGTCATAAATATTGATGACAAATATCCCCACAATTGAATAATATGACAAACAAAATGTAATATTCCAAAAATATTTATTCTCTATTGTTATAAAAGTTAAAACAATATGTTTTTAAAATCTTAAATAAAAGTCAGTCTTGACAAAAAAAAAATTCTTTACACATTCAATCTACTAAACTGTAAAACAAAAAAAAGAGAAACTATACTGATTTGTCCTTATGTACAAAAAAAAATAATACATAAAAATATATATATCTGTATGTATAAAACTTACAAAAATATTATTTTAAAAAATATATGCAACAATTGGTCACCAAGAACCCAAACAATTTGCAGCCACAATCTTGTGAGAGGTATGTGCTGCTTGAGGCAGTCCAAGCTGTAAACTGGATCCAATGTGAAGGCGCAATAGAAGTGGAAGCTGTTGCACCCTCCAGAGGAGATACCGGACAGGTATGGAGACTGGTCACTTCATCCCAAGGAAGCTGGATGTCTCAGTTGGAGGTGGAGGTGAAGTGCTGTTACTGGCCACGGTGTCACCAGCCGCTGTCACCATAAGCTCAAGCACAAGGTTGACGGTCCGCTGTTGCGCTTCCATGAAGGACAGTAATCTCTGCTGTCCTTCATGGAGTGCAACATTATCTTTAATGAGACTGTCATCCTTGCGCTCTAGTCTGCAGTAACAGCAGCAGTGGCCAGTACAGCGTTTCACGTGATGGCATCCTACAAAAAGTCAAAAAACATAAATCAATATATCAACCTCAAAACAGTAATTACCTTTCTGTCTTTCACCTTACAATATTGATATCTAATTCAGTAATACATTTTGTTGCCACTATTAACACTATTTAGAACTGTGGTACAAATGATAAGTCTTGTCTTGCCTGTTCAAGTATAATATTTTTTTATACCATATTTTATGCTTTGTTGACAACTTAAAAAGATTTATAACAAGAGTACACTTTCTACACTATTCTTGTATTTTACTTACTATACGGCTACACTCTGTATCTCAGCATCTTACCATAATAAACAACACAGTGTCATACACTGATACTACCTCTTCATTATGTATGAACTACTAAATTTTAGCATCTGTGCCTATATTATTTCTTCACACCTGCGAGAGAATATTAGACTACCTGCACACCAGCTGTATGTTTAAATCATCCAATGTTTACATTATCATTTGTTTAATAACTGCTACAAAAAAGACACACATGTCAAATTGTTCTTTACTCTGTGTCATTTTCCCATTTATACACATCATCTTTTACTGCTGTAACATTTATTGAACAACAAGGCATGACCAAGTGTTATTTTAATGTTCTCTTGATCACCTGTATGACTGTACTGTGGCAGAAAGTGTAATCAAATACCAGAATGTCCTAGATGGTGATTAACTGACCACTGACACAATCTCTGTGAGTATCCTATCTGTATCATAATAAAACAGCTTAATAACACTGTTAAACCTTGTTCACCATATTATCAATTTCTATATAAATGTTCATGAATGATGTACATAACCAGTTAGAATGTTTACAGAGAGTCAGAAAACTCTATCTGTTACACTGTTTTAATAATACTTGCAATAATCTAACAGATTAACTAAGCAAGAGCTGAGTTACTTTAGTAACTACTTTATCTAATACATTCTTTACACATCATGTGAATAAAGAGTGGGTGACATATTCAGAAGTGTTGTACAAGAGGCACAACAGTGACACCATGCACAGTACACTGATGCATGCCAGTGTGATATTCAAAAGTGCTATTGGCCTGGTATAAATACCGATCAATAAAAACATAACAGTATTATATGTACACAGTTAGCAGGTTCATTCCCATTCCAGTGTTACTTACAACCCAATATTCAGGCCAGGATGTAGTAACACATACAGTCACAACTACTAATTGTACTGCACAGAGTAGATCCCTTCATTAAAATGGTCAACAGCTGCCACTCACAGCTGAGCTGCCATATCACACCATGCAACATGACAGTTGACAACTCTGAATGACCACCCAAGCTACAGCAGAACTTTCATCCTCGCAGCCCCCATGTTGACAGTGGGTTTTACTATAGTAATAATGCTTCTATGTTCCTGTTGTTCCAGTTCAACACTCACAGGCCTATTGCAGCACTCCCTGCAATATTATGTCAAAGCAAGCCATCCTTGGTTAACTAGTGCAACACCCCTCCTCTCCCACCCACAAAGCTACAACACGTACACTCCTTTCCACTCCTGTCAGCGGCAGTAAGAAGCTGCTTGCCAACTTGCAAGCCTGATGCACAATCACTGACTCTGTGGAATAGGGCTCTACACCCATTGGCCCACAACATAAGCCAATGACCATAAACCTTGTACCGTATAACACAACAGAGATTTATGGATGGATTCATTTGCATTTCTTTGCAATGTAGTACTATACACCTTTTACAAACATTGTTTAGGTTATGAAACAATGCTGTACAGTCCTGCTGTATGAAGTCAGTCAGTATGCAACAGCCTACTAAGTAGACAATGCACATAACATACATTCTGGGTTCAGGGTACTGTGACACTATATTGTTGTCCCAATCTACAAAAAGGGAAATAAGATGGACCCTGCAAACTACAGACCTATTAGCCTTACTGCCATACCCTCCAAGATCTTAGAAGGAGTATTAAAGGATAGAATAAATGAATATTTAGAAACAAATCATCTTACAGACAAATTTCAGCATGGCTTTGTAAAGGGTAGGTCGTGTCAGACGAATATGTTGGCCTTCTATAACCATGTTATAGATAGATTGGATAGGGGAATCCCTGTTGTGCTGTTTCTTGATTTCTCAAAGGCCTTTGACAAACTCCCTCACCCTGAATTAATACAACAAATGAGAAATCTGATTATAAACCCTTATATTATAAACTGGGTTCAAAACTGGTTACACGATAGAAATCAATGTGTGAGCATTAGAGGAGAACAGTCCGATAGCCTGGGTGTGACTAGTAGGGTGCCCCAGGGATCAGTGCTGGGCCCTTGTTTATTTAATCTTTATGTATCATCACTTCAAATAAAACAAAAATCTGTATGGATACAAAAGTTCGCCGATGACTGTAGGATTGGTGCAGAAGTAAATATTAGACTAAACACATCAAATCTACAAGATACAATAGATAATATCGACACATGGTCAAATAAATTCAAATTGACACTAAATAAAGATAAATACTTTATTATGCATCTGGGCAACAGAAATCCTAAATTACGATATAAATTAGGAAATATACCATTAAAAATAACAGCTGAGGAAAGAGATTTGGGCATAATAGTATCCAGTAATATGTCCTTCTCATCACACTGTCAAAATATAGCCCAAAAACGAAATATAATTTTAAATTGTATACTGAGGCATATATCATCCAGAAGTAGGACTGTTGTTATGCCTCTGTATATATCCTTGGTGAGGCCCATTATGGAGTATGGAGCACAGGTGTGGTCACCCTTTAAAAAACAGGACTCAATGTTGTTGGAACTGGTCCAGAAAAGAGTAACAAGAGCTATCCACAATATGGTAGGAAAAAATTACGCAACCAGATTGATGGAGTTGAATATGTATTCCTTGGAGGAGCAAAGAAAGCAAGGTGATATGTGCTTAGTGTACAAGGCTTGGCAAAGTGATGATCTTTGGGATATCACTGGTTTAGAATTAAACAGTAGTATGTATAATACAAGGTCTCACCCAATGCAGTTAACAGCATCTAAAAGAAAGAAAGTACGAAGTACATGGTGGTTTAATCAAAGGGTGGTGCATGATTGGAATATATTACCATTGGAGGTTGTGGCTAGTCAGTCAACTACTGAGTTTAAATCTAAATGGGACAGGTATATGAACCAGATTAGAAAATAGGATAAAGTGGCAAGCATATAGGATGAAAGTCCATTTGGCTCAGTATCCTTCCTATGATATATGTTGTATGAATATCTGTTGTGATGGTACTTATGCTGAGAGCTGGTGCCTGGCTCCTGCTTCACCTCCACAGGTCTCACAACTACAGCTTCCCTGAGCTCTATAAAACACACAAGTACAAAATATGATTACATATACTGCAATATATTAATGTACATTATACTTTTATTGTGAAATCCATTCCTTCATACTGTGTAATTGTGTAATTAAACCATGTAAACACATTTCTCTCTGCAATGAAACTTCTGTGTTTCTATCATGTTCTGTCATTGAGCAACAGTGACATGCACAATTCAACTGTTCTCATCTGTACAGTCAGAAAGCATGAACAGTGACAGCAATGTCACAAATAATGTTACAGACAAATTCCTACAACTTCTGACCACATCATCACTGTACACCCCACTGTAATTTTGAAACTCTCTCTGTACAGTACTGCACATGGCCATTCAGCTGTTCAGTAATGCCCACCCAATTTTCAGCTAGTACGCCACTGGTGCAATAGACAGACAATATAGTGTATGGTGGAACGATGTTCTCCACTGAAATCCATCGCTGTCGAAATGTTGTTCTCCTGCACTAGTGACATTCGTAGTGCAGCAGAATGATTTTTTGTTCTCCTGCACTGCGCACATCACACACTGTGTCCTCAAGCAGCATTTGACAGTTAGGGTTCAATCCATTGACAGAACACATAGCAAAAGCAGCAATGTCGGCAGCAGTACAAATGTTTAGTGCTAAAATGTTCAAAATGTAAAGTTCTTTTTTCCTTCTAGTAACCCAGTAAAAATGTTTTGAAGCAGAAACATGCTGTAGTGCATTTTTTCCCCAAAAAACAATGTTCCACCATACACTATAAAGAAAAGTGCATGGGGAACAGTTGACAACAGGGCTAATCTTTCACCTCATTGGAACTATGATGACGGATTATCTCTTGAGCTGCGCTCTCGAGGTAATCCGTCATCATAGTGCCAACTCGGTGAAAGAATAGCCCTGTTGTCAACTGTTCCCCATGCACTATCCTATATACTATCCATTCAGTCATTTACAGAGTCTGGTAATATGTAACAAGGACATAAGAGGTGCAAAATCATAATCTGTGACATATACATGGGTCATATCACCCAACCTTATTACCAAATACAAGTATTATTACTTTCTCATATTACAATGTGCATAACAGATAATTCTGTTCTGTATATTGCATCTGGTGACATCAGTACTTCTCACATACATGAGTAGTATAGCAATATGTAATAACTCTTTTCATATACTATGCAAGATCTAGATAATGGATATATTGTAGTGAATACCTCTATTACTCATTTGTAAGATTACATGACACAAAAATACAATTCAAATCTGTACAAATATCTTCTTACACTGGAATGAACACAACATTCACTTATTAAACAACTGAAAAAAAATTCATAGCACTGCAATATTTCATATGTTATTCTAGTCCAGAACTGTCATGACCAGTTGTGGATCATGTTCAGTTAAACCAAACTCAGAAGTGTAAAACTGATGTACATTTGTCTATAATATAGGTTTCTTTTCACTCACAGTTTATATAATGAAATACCATGCTTTTTTGTTTTACAATTCTCAAGCAACAAACTCCAACACGGTGTTTGTTTACTGTAGATGTCTCATGACTGCTGTAGTTCAGTCACAAACTACAGGTTAGAGACTTAACCATGCCACATGTGGCACATCCGACAGTATACCCACTCCCTTTAGCAGTATATTTAATTATATAAAAGTCCAGATATTCAAGCTGTGCCAGTCTGTGATGCAAGCCTGGGTACAGCTGGATGTGTCTGTGCAGTGGCGTGCACTGGGCGATATTCAACAGAGCTGCACCATGGCCCAGCATTGTTGATTGTCGCAACCTGGCCACCATCAGTGCACATGGCACAGTGGCACTGTACCAGAATCAGTGGCCAGCTTGGACCATGGGGATGCAGCAGCACTAATTCCATTGTGCTAGGTGTAGCTACCACAATATTTTAAAGTCAACGTGCAAATGGGGCCCTAATGCATGCAAGATGCAAATGGGCAATTTTCATGGTATTATGGACCCATTTTCATGCAGATGTACCAATCCCCCATGACTTGCCCCTGGCACCCTGACAGGCAGCAGCCACTGGGTAACAAACCACCTGCAGCACATCAGTGTGCCCCATAGCCCAAGCGCAGGCTGAAGTAAAATGACATAAACCTATATACCTGGTTGTCCAGTGAACCTGTCCATCCAATTATGTGCTGAATTTACATAAAATGAACCACTACCCCTGGTGGTTCTGTGGACATGTCTGGACAATCACTGGCTTAAAAAAAAATAAAACTATTATATCTGGTGTGCAGTGGACACACCTCCCCACCCAACCAGTAATCCCTACCATCCCACTCCCCCCCAGTTAGCATTGGCCAGCAGCACCCCATCCACCCCGCCACTCTCCAACTAACACCGTTGGTAGGGCTGTGCACCCATTGCCCCACAGCGTGATCCAATGGGTGTGCAGCCCATAACATTCTACACATTCCAGATATGTGCATGGATCAATTCACATATGTGCAATGTGTAGAATAATATATGCTGCACAAACATTGCCTCACACTGTGGAATAATGGGCATACAACCCTACTGATGGTGTCAGTCAGCAGGCGGCGTGACGGCAGGTGGGTGGGGTGCTGCCGACTGTTACTGACTTGGGGGTGAAGCATGGCAGTGGTGATCAGTGGGCAGTTAAGGAGTAGGTTCCACTGGAACACCACAGATTGCAGCTTTCTGCTATTTGTACTTCAGTCCACAATTGAGCACACATGCCAACTGGACTACCAGGGATAATAGGTTAATTTTATGTTAATTCTGCCTGCGATCACTCAGACACCTCCACTAAAACACCAGGGATAGTGGTTAATTTTATATCAACTTAGCCTATGATTAGGAGGGCAGCTGTCCTCTGGACCACCAGGGATATAAAACAACTATTTTATTATAGGTAGACCACAATGAGGCAGACAGCATTGCACTGGACCACCAGGTATGTAGGACAAATATTTTACTATACTTAGCCTGTGGTCGAGCAGGTAGTGTTCCACTGCACCATCAAGAATGTAGAACAAATCATTTTTTTACTTAGCCCATGATTGAACATGGGTTTGTGGCTGCCACCAAAGAGGTACAGCCAGAGCTTGGGTACCTACCCAGGGATGGCAGCTGCAGTGTTGCGCCCTGCAATATGGCAGCTTACCTGTACATGACCAGCTGTTTATCCTTTTTTTTGGCATCAAGTTTGTCTGGCACAAGCAGACATTGCGGATGCATGGTTGAGCACATCCCACACTGAATGTCGGGCAGTGCAGAATATGCATGAGCACACTCCACCTATCTGTGCCTGCATACATTGCTGATGCGCTCCAGCGTACTGGAATTTGTGACACGTGCAATTCCTGTTTTAATATCATGCCAGGGCGCATCAGTGGGTTGCGCATCTTGCAACACTGTTGCAGCATGCACAAGCATTTTGAATATCTGAGCCAAAGTGTTTCATCAGTTTTTTAACAAATAAATAAATTTTTATACATCAATTTAGTTTCCAACTTACTTCTCGTTTCTGTTACATACATCCATTAGCTTTCCAGCACTCTTTTTGCAATTAACATATGCATTTGCCACAGAGTTCCTGATGTGGCAGACTGGTGACTGGCATTTTTCACTACAAGCACATAGTATCATCTACAACACTAAAAACGTTTCATGTACACAATCAAAACTCAGAATTCTACAGATCTCGTTGTAAATTGTATTCATACAAATACTACATAGATGCTTCAAGTAATACTAACTTACTAAATAGTATTTTCTAATAAGAATTGAGTTAAGCAGTGCAGGTTACACCTTACATGATACCCTCATACCACCACAATTACATAGTACAATTATTTCTATCAGTATCTTGCCATCTGACTCAACAACAATGACACTGTCAGTGTCAGAGTGACCAGCCTCCACAGCTTCAGACTCTGCTGGTAGTACCTCGCTTGCAGGCGGGGGAGCCCTACGTTGGCCTGTGGAAAAAGATAAAAAATAGATCCACCAAGTCTTGCACGTAAATTGCATCACATTATAACAACACTTTATGTAACCATTAAACATGTTTCACGTAGCTAACATTGCCTCTCATCAGGTACACCACAAGCTTTGCAGGTAAATATAAAATAACAAGTGCTGCAAATATCAATAATAATGCTTGAAGAGCAGGATACAACAATGCTTTAATCACCTTAAGTGGTTGTTTGGGTAACATGGACAACCTTGGGACTACAACTCGAGAGATTAACTATTCCTATTAACTACAAATGGTGATTTTACCATATTTTACATCATCGTTCATACTTCATGACAAAAAAAACACTATTTGCATTCTATGTGTCAGAATACTGCAACTCATGTACATTCTCTTTTGTTATGCCAATATTTAAAAGTTAAAAATTCCGTTTAACAACTTGTGAAACCCAAAACTTTGCATCACTAAGTTGCATGACTGCAGATTATGGTGGTTAATACACAGTAGCCATACAGAGTAAAATTTAATTAAAGAAAAGATCATAAACTCACTCAGTACACAACACTTAATAGTTATATAGAACTTTACATGAAGATAAAATGGACACTGCATAGTAACTGCAACACTATCATTTGCTGATTATTAAAAATCATCATAAAATACATGTAATACAATGGGTTATGAAAATTAATTGTTGAAAACACATCACATAACAGTGCTAAATCCTCCAGTATCAATCAATATCAATCAATACTTTATTTTTTAAAAGGCGCTTTTCTTCAACCAAAGTGCCTGTACAATTTCGTAAAACAATAAATCAGAAAAATTTAATTTATTATAAATCATTAAAAGCTATATTAAAAAGATAAGTCTTCAGGGCTCCTTTAAAACTTAGGACAGTCGGGCAATTTCGCACCTGACGAGGTAAAGAATTCCACAGGGTCAGGGCCATAAAACTGAATGATCTAGCCCCTGAAGTTTTCAAATGAACCCTGGGAATCTCCAGCAGTCCCTTGTCAGTGGATCGGAGGGGGCGAGAGGGACAGTAGGGGCAAAGGAGCTCTTTCAGGTAAGTAGGTCCCTGATCGTGTAGGGCTTTATAGGTCAGCAAACCGACCTTGAAGGTGATTCGCCAAAACACTGGCAGCCAGTGCAGTCCACGGAGCACAGGCATTATATGACTGGATCTAGAAGATCCAGTCAATAACCTGGCCGCCGCATTCTGCACAAGCTGCAGGCGAAGTTCAACCCCCGATAGCCCTAGGTACAGGGAGTTGCAATAGTCAAGGCGGGAGGTAACGAAAGCGTGGATCAACGTTGGAAGATCCTCTGGAGGAACCAAGTGCTTCACCCTGGCGATATTCCTCAGATGGAAAAAGGAAGTTTTGACCACCGCTGATACCTGAGATTTAAGGGTCAAGTGGTCGTCAATTATTACGCCAAGATTCCGCACCTGATTTGAGGTTGTCAGCTGAACACCCCCAAGCCATAAGCCTGAGGGCAATCCATCTGACAAACCCGCCTCATAGCGACCTCGATCCACGACTAACACCTCAGTTTTTTCCGGGTTTAACCAGTATACCCACTATTAGAGTTTATATCAGTATTAACACAACAACACAAGCTCAGCATTGTATCTTAGCAAAAACGGCATGACAGGGAGTGTGTATACAAGTGTATTCACTACTTGTGCTGTTGTTTAGTCACTCAGCTGAACCTCACAGCTGAACCACACCAGGCATGGCAAATCAGCAATATACTACTAACTGTCATAGCATATTTCATAATTTTTATCTAAATCAATATCAAGACACATGTATTGTACAAAGTTCTGTTGAGTAACTTATGATGAGTGAGGTGCTCCCCCGCAGCTGGCTTCCCTGCAGCCTCCCACAACTCATACACGAGGTAGTACCAGCACCTATCGTTGTCCGGTATCTCCTCCCGCTGCTTCAGCACGTAGAAACATAGGCATAACAGCTTCCACTTCCTCTTGAGCTGGATTATGGTCGTATTTTTCACTTTTAAGATGGCATGTACTGTAAAAAGCTATTTATGTGCCTCCACATTGAATCCAGCTTACGGCTTGTGCTCCACATTAAGACATGGGCACTCCCCCTGGCTTGGACTGCCTCAAGCAGTAAGCACACCTCTCGCAAGGTCCAGTGCCTCATGGTTTGTTTTTCCTTCTGCAATAGAAACATAAAGAAAAATTTCCATTACTGTCATGTCTCATAGTCTATGTATTTTTATGTATTGTATGAAGTTTTGTGCTTAGAACATGACAAGAACACATTTCATAATGCTACCAAGCTCCTTCAGACAGAAATAACTTTTTACATGTGTTATTTTGTGGAACATTATAACTATTATGCACACTTAAGACATACTGGTATTGACCCTGTAATGACATGAGTATCTCCAACCATGACCGGTGATTCTGCTTCACAGTGTTGAAGCCCCCCCAAAAAATTATTTACAAATGAGAACAACAGTATAGCTGAAGTATTGCACACCACAATATGGAATCAACAGCTTTGTGTTGAGAGACAAAGTCAACTGTACCATGTGTTGTCATCACCCGTAACTCAGCAAGTATGATTTTGCTATGAAAATATATCAGTGGTGATACACTGCACCCCCCCACCCAATAGTGTTCTTTCTGTTTAAAAGTAACCATTGTCCTGTACTGCAGCTACCACTCCACGTTTATTTAACAACAAACTAGAGCTAACAATGCCACAAAGGATTACTTTTAAAAACATTACCCATTATAATGTGATAAGCAGCACTGCACTGTACTGCCACCATTTGTTTTTGAGAAAAGAAAGCCTACTTTTGAAATAGATAACTACCAAGCTACTTGGGGGGTGGCATCAGTAGACAACAGATCCTGACTCAGGCAATATGAGCAACAACTTACTAATAAAGAGGATACCTGCATACTAATAATGCCATGATAATATGAAAATAGCTGTGTTTATGCCTTGCATGTATTATGGCACCATGTGCATGTATAGTACTAAATAGTGTAATACATATTCTTACCACCACTGCACTTCACTGTTGTAATACCCCTGCTCCTCTCTGCCCACTTACACTTCTACAGTGCCACAGTAATATGTACAATGTCCCTTACAGACTGAAATATTTAACAATGCTAACCACACCACAATAGCGTTAAATGTTGTACTAACAACAACATGCTGCATTGTTATTGCACTTTCCCCAGTGTTGTTACACAGCATGGCACAATCTGAATGTTCCCAACCCATGTGTTACATGCGTGTGAGTGTTGTATGTAGCTTTTCTATTTTTTGACCAATCTTTTTTGGTTCTGAAAAGAACCTTTGTTAACACTTTGATATTTGATCAAACAATCTGACATTCTTAGAAGACTTTGAGGATTGCATCTCAAAGGCCTCCCAGGAAATGGCAATTGCCAGCATGCAATAAATGTACACCATCTGGTAGGTATAGCCAATCATAACAATACTTAATTTCTGGGTGTCGTAAGGTGTACATTCCAGACATATGTAGAAATGCAGATATTTGCATGTTGACTTTTCTTCAGGCTCTGTCAATCAGGTACATATGGTGTTCTGCTTGCCAGACCATATGCTCTGTAATATCCAAACAAATTATTTTACAGGCAGGCAACATTCATAATAGAAGCAAGGTCCAATTTTGCTTCTGTTACTAAATCTACCCAGCGTTTGGTGCCCAAATCATTGCCTCTGAGATGTATCAGCAATATGTTAGGATGAGGCTGAGTACTCAAAAGTCTGTGCATGGTTGACATGAGGTGCTCCCACCTCATTCCACCCCTACCAAACCACTTTACAGAGCAATTTGGGAGCTGCAGGGTTTCTCTCCAAATCACTATTGTGAGCATACTCAGACGCTCGTCTCACGATACTGCTTCCAACTATCCACAAAGTCCTTTTGCTATTTTCTGCCATTCTCAGGTTTTAAACCCAGTAGTGGACAGAGAGCTACCAAATATGTCAGTGTTCACCCTACAGTGGCTAGGCAGTAGTGAAAGTAAAACTGATATTTTCCCTCTTAACTTCAAGCCAGCTTCACTGGGCTGACTCATAACACACAAATAAAAAAAATCATTGGCTAGTACTCTGGCTTCATTAACCAATGCAGGCTATGCACTGACTATTACTAGACTTCTGCTACAGCTAAAATGTGCAAACATTGAGAGGTAGGAAAAATGCATCCTTTTCATAGGCAGTTTTAAACAATTACAACTGCAGAAACATGTCTGATTGGTTGTCTCTTCTGTTATGGGTCTACGTGCAGCTTCCTTTCTCCCTCTATTTGCAGCTGTATCTGTACAAGTTAGTACTAAACCACTATCTGACTTTAAACAGTTTTACCTAATGAATACAGCATCTTAGATTATAACAAGTAACATAACCAAATACAGCACTAAAAAACATTTTGATTAATAGTATTTACATGTTGCTAACACTTTTTATTATACTAGGAAAATGCTTTATAAAATATACTGTATTTACAGTTTTCAAAATGCTGTCTCTCAGTATCAACTAAGATGGCTGCTTTTGACTTCTTCTTCAGTGTTGTCGGTCTCTGATTGGTTGTCTCACATGGTCTGGCAAATCTGGTATAACACTGGTAGAATGAGCTGTCACTCAAATACAATCAGATCTGATTTGATAATGAATGCACTTTCCACTCCCAAGTTAAAAAATTTGCGACACTTTTGCACGCATGACACTACTTTTGCGACACTGTCAGATGCTCCAAAGTACTTTTGCAACACTGTCGAACGTTCAACACTACTTCTTGAGACACTGTTGAATGCACGACAGTACCATTTGCGACACTGTTGAATGCATGACACTACTTTTTTGCAACACTTTCATGCACATGACACTACTTTTCCCAAATTGTCTATTTTTTAACAGAATTTGGTGATTGATGGCAAAAACAACCAATTTTTCAATGCCAAACATTGTCACACTGAATTGGCAGAGTCACAACTGGAGACGCATAGTGTTGTGACTTTGTAAATGTACTCACAAATGGTTTATTTCTTCAGTGAGTACAGCACCGTGCAACAGACTTGTAGGAATGCATTGTTTGGCAGTTGTCAATCACCCTCACAAAACAGTAATTTTATGCAGCTTTGCCACCAGATTTTCAACACAGTCATTTTAGGACCTTTGCTCAACAACAGTGTAACTGTAATTTTAGTTTTCTGCTCCGAACACTGTTTTCACAAAGAGACCATGCCATCCTGCACTGGAATTGCATAAACACATCTGTGAATATGCTAACTTACAAGTGTGCATTGCACAGTCCCTACACACTCATTAAACAGTGATTTTATGAACTATTCACACCAAAATTTTAACATAGTACCTTTAGAATCTCTGTTCATGAGAAATGATGGCTATACAATTCACAAGAAGATCTGTTGAAATGCAGTGTTGACAACCTGACATGAAAATAGTGCAAATGTGCTAACTTACAAGTGTGTGTTGTGAAGTTCATATGCACACTCATAAAACAGTCATATAACAGAGTATTATCACCAAATTTTATACTTACTCATTTCCATAATTCTGCTAATGAATAGTGTCACTTTCATTATCACAGTGTGCTCCGAACAGTGGTTTAACACACCGCCTGTGGTACTGAACACTGTAACTGCATTAAAACATATTAGCAAGGATGTGAAAAATGACAGCTGTATAATTTAGAAAAAGTTGTAGTAAAATACCAATGGTAAGAATGTCACAGGAAAATATTGTAAATGCACTAACTTAAGCTAAGTGTGTAAAGTTGACATTAATGTGTTAGTCATTAACAGAAAGGTTGTTAATAAAGTTATTGTGTAACCAGCATAAGCGAAAAAAAAATATTCTGAATAATACTAATTGTTCATTACTGAACAGTGAAATCATACGAAAAAATCTATATGCTATAGTGTTAATGATATACAAGACAATGTAACACAAATAAAATAAAACTGTTACAATGTTAATAAGTAATGAGATTACAATATTTAGAATATTTTTTTAAATAGATGTAATACTTAAGTCATATGTCTCAATGTACAATGTTAGAAGGCATAAACACAGTCATATACTAATTTTGTCTTTTTCTCTGTCTTTTATGCTGGTGTCTGATACTTCTGTAAGATTGCTGATTGCCACTGTGAACTATCATATAAAATGATGCTTACTAAATACAGACGTAGATGTATAAGGAAATGAGACAGGTATCATAGTACTTCACTGTTGCTTAAGGGTGACAAAGAAAACACTTATGTGAGATCAGACTATAAAAGAAAACACACTTCTACTGCAACAGTGAGCTCTACAACAACTCACTGCACATCAAAAGCACATACTTCCTCAAGAGCAAGTAAAAAATGCTTACTTCTGCAACAGTTGTGTAGATCTCTCAGACGAAACACAACTATTGCAACAGCAACCATCAACAAACCCCTAATCAACGCTATAAACTCACACCTGGTGATTTTCATCTGAGAAAGCAAAAGTATTTTCGATCACTAGCAAGTAAAGCTAAGATTGACAGACTTATTGCTGCTGTGATGAGACATGAGTGCAAAAAGACAAAGCGTCATCTGTCTTTGATGAAACTGCGTCTCAAAGTACACACCTTTGTTAGCAGAGCAGTGTTTGTACTGCAACGGTTGTGGCGTAAGATGTCTTATGTGCTTGAACTATTCAGAAAAGTTGTGTATGACATCAAAAAAAGGCTACAACATTATCCTTCTTTGACTGTGCACAATTTCTGTGATGTATTCACAGGTCACTGGATGTACACACAGCACTCAGAGGCATACTTCTGGGAAGAATCTTATTATTCCCAGAAAAAGGAAAGCAAGTTCACCATTGATGAGTCCGGTAAGCTGGTCAATGTCCTCAGTATCTGTGATGACACAGCAATGGACACAGATGATAACTGTGATGCAACCACTGTGTCCCATAAACGATACTGGCTGGCATGGGCATGTGATGACACCTGCAACCGTAGGCAATTGTCATTTGAAAAAGTTGAACAGTTTGTCAACCTATTTGTGATTACAGATCACAAAGAAAGATAGAAACTGTTTAACAAGATTGACCATTGTGAAATCCATCCACATACTGGACTAATGGGTCACTCACTAGCATGCCTTGATAGTGGTGTTTGTGACAGTGTCTTTCACAGCATGCGGATGCTTGGAGTACATCAAACAGGCATGCGAAACTTTGTATACAGAGTATATGAAGTACGACGACTTGTAAATCAGTACACTTGTTTAAATGACTTATTGCAGTCAGGTGACATGCAGGGTGCCATTACATTTCTCAAACAACTGCAACATGTAACTTCTGTACCAGACACAACAATTTCTCGGCCAACAACTTCTGCTGAAACATCTGTTTCAGTGTTAGAAACTGACATACTGAGACAGTATGGCGAAGAAATAGCAAAATTTGAGCTGGCAAAGTCTCAGAAGTTTGACTCTGTATGTGTGTCATGTGACCGTTTGTGCTACAGTAAACAAACAGTCACAGTGAACCTGGAAACCCTGTCACCATACAATGACATGTGGTTCCGTCTCTCAGCATTTTTGCTGCTGAGATCTGACTTTCAGTTAGAAAACACCATTCTGATGTGCAAGCACTGTTTCTCCAAACTGAAGTCTAATATTTTGCCACCGAGGTCACTGCGGGATAATATGGAGGCACATGTTACACCAAGTGAGATTTCAACATTGAATATGTTTGAACACATTCTAATTCAGGCAATGAAATCATTCCAAACCATTCTACGTCTGAACACAAAGACACGGAACATTCCACAGAAAGAACTTGTTAGATCTCTAAAGGGTTCTGTGATGTATCTCCTGCTTCTTCTACAGGAAAATGTGGAAGCAATCTCTACAGAAAATAGTTTGTTGATTATTGTAAATGGTGTTCCAAAAAAGTCCAAGGTCATCTGGAAAGATGTTGTCAATGTACAGAAGGTAAAGCTTACTCTAACTTATCTAAAGAGCAACAATCCCTTTTATACAGACCTTGACATAGATCACATGACCAGTCTCTCTGTACAACATGACCTCTTAGAAAAAACTAAACCAATGACTGAGAAGGTCAGTGGACAGACAAATGACAATGTGTATGAACAGTACATAATTCACCCACTACATGGCAGAGATCCTCTAGGAGACAACATTAATCTCTGTCAAATGAAACAGGTGGAAGGTGAGTCTGTCAGCATTTGGAAGGCAACACTAGAAGCACGTTGTTTCCCAGACTTATTTCCAAAAGGGTCAGGTGGATGTCTAGATGAAAGAGAAGTGTGTGTACAGGGTTCTGAGTGCTGCACTAGCCGTTTACTCAGTAAAGATGGCAAATTCAGACGCAACACACAGTACCTGTTCCATCTCCTCTGGGGGAGTGAACTTAGCATTCTGTCTGCGTCTATTGCACATACTAGTCATCTCACAACTCCATTAGATGGAATAACAGCCGCTCAATTTTTAGAGAAATTAAAGCAGAAAGATGAAAATGTGCACGTGAATCTGTCTTCCATTTTTTCAAGTCTTCGAGGGACCAAAGAATATTGGTATCGCAGACACTCCGAGGTAATGACAATGTTTCGAGAGTTTGGTGCAGCCACATGGTTTGTCACACTTAGTTGTGCTGAATATGCCTGGGATGAGCTCATTGAACTGTTGAAGTGGGAAAATTCTGATGTCGATGGCATCTCATCAATGACTGTCGGAGAAATGTGTTCACTTGATCCTGTGTCTGTCACAAGACATTTTCACAAGCGGTTCCATGACATTCTAACTTTCATATTGTCAAAGGACAATCCACCTCTTGGTATTGTGGAGCATTACTTTTGGAGGATGGAGTATCAAGCACGGGTTGTCCCTCACATCCATATGCTGTTGTTGATAAAGGATGCACCACGCATAGGTGAGCATGAAGCAGCACAAGTGCTATCATTCATCAAGAAATATATCACTTGTCACATTCCAGACAAGTATGACAGTCCTATACTATGGAAGTGGGTTCAAAAGTTCCTGCAACATATTTGTGCAAAATACTGCCAGCGAGTAGTAAAGAACAAATCTAATTGGTACACATGATGTCGCTTCGGATTTCCTAGATGAGTTTGCCAGGATGGTTCCACGAATGACCTTTTCTCAGTAATGCGGCACCGCTTGAAGGCAAAATCAACCAAGAGGGTATACAAGTTACCCAAAGATGAGAAAGAGGTGTACATCAATGACTACAACCCTACTCTTTTCCTAATGTGGCAAACAAACATAGATGTTCAGTTTGTGGCTGATAACTCATTGGCCCTGGTGCGGTACATCACTTCATACATAACCACACATGAGCAGACTAGCTTGAAAGATCTTTGGGGAGATATTGCCAGTTCAAGCAGAAACCTGACATCTCAGCTGTGGTCATTGGGCTTGAAGACTCTTTCACACAGAGAATGTGGAGCTTATGAAGCCAGTGACCATTTAATGGGTACACATCTGTATGGGAAGTCTGATGCTGTCCGGTTTCTCAGTGTAAACTACAAAGAGAAACGTAAACGTGTACTGATTCCCCATGTCAAAATTGAGGAGCTCACTGCCAATAGACCTTCTTCAAAACATATCTTGAAGAATAACCTGATAGACACATACTATCCTCAGTAGACACGACAACATGGCTGACATGTGTCTCTTTCAGGTGGCTAAGTGGTATGAGTACAAGGCAAATATATCACCTGACTCAACACCCCAGATTTACAAGGTGAACGGAGTGGATGGCTGTCTCATAAAGAGACACAAGCCATGGATCATAGACCACTGTAAATTGCATCTAGGCACATTGGAGAGCAGAGAACATTACTACTTTGCTCTTCTATTCCTATTTAGACCCTGGAGGACTGAGTCTGAATTTAAAGGTGACTGTGATACATTCGAGGAAGAATTCAATCTCAGTTACGAGACTTTCAAAACAGAATACTCAGACACATACATACAGAGACTACAGGCTGAGAAAGAACAGCTTGAGAAGGCAGAGAAGCAGCTTCAGGAAGACACTCCTGTTAGTTCACAAGACAACCTTGATCCAGAAGGACAAGCTGTTCTAGGTGAACCTCTGCCTTTAAATTCCCCAGAAGTCTTAATCTCAGAAATTGAGACAGCCATGCAACACTGCACTGTCAACCCAACCGACTTGAGAGAAAGACTAAATCAGCAGCAGCATGCAGTTCACTCTCAAGTAGTTGACACTGTTCGTCATGGCCTGCTACATGAAACAAAAAAATTTGACTGTCATGACTATAAGCCAATACTAATCTTTGTTAGTGGTTCAGCTGGCACAAGAAAGAGTTTCCTTATTGAAGCCATCACTGCTAAAACATGAAGCCTGACAGGGTCATCAATGTCTGTTGCTGTTACTGCTCTCTGAGGAATAGCTGCATACAACATTGGTGGAGTTACGTTACACCGTCTCCTTATGTTGCCAGTAGAACATGGCAAAACTGGAGAATATAGTAAACTGTCATTTGAAGTTGCATCTCAGCTCCGTTCCATGTTCACAAAGATGAAGTTACTCATCACTGATGAAATCAGCATGGTCTCCAACATCATGCTTGCCTGTATTCATCTACATCTGCAGGAGATCTTAGGTACTGACGATGGAGTACCATTTGGTGGCAAAAGTACTGTTGTTTTGGGAGTCCTTTTACAACTTGCACCAGTTAATGCAGAGCATGTGTTTACAACTCTAACTGCCAAGGGAGCTAAGAATATTCTTGGCTGCACTGCAGGATACAACATTTGGGAGTTATTTACCTATGTTGAGTTGTATGAGAACATGTGACAAAGTGGTGATCTGGCTTATAAATCACTTTTAGATGAAGCTCGTACAGGTTCTCTATGACCAGAACATGTTGCTATGTTAAACGATCAGAGAATCACAGTAGATACTGCATCCATTGAAACAGCATGTAATGTTTTCAGTGATGTATACTCACAGGAAGACACATAGTGTGCCTTATGCCATGACTAAAGAAATGCACTGAATTCAACAATGTTATGCTGCAGAGAGAAAGCCAAGAAATTGTAACTCTCCATGCTGTTGAGTCAATTGATGGTATCATTCTTAGTCGTAACCTAGTAGCAAAGATGACTGAACAACTCAGTGAACTCAAATCAGATGTTTCATGCATAGCTGGCCTAGAAGCTGTTCTTATACTTTGTAGGAATGCATGAATCATGCTACGATGTAATCTAGATGTCGAATGAGGCATGGTAAATGGTGCCATGGGAAACATCACTGACTTTGTCTACAATGTCCGGAAGACATACATTGAGACACTTGTAGTTCACTTTGACAACGTGGAACAGCCTGTACACATAGAAAGCACCTGTGTAAAAGTCCAGGTATTTAAGGATGTCTATGTAAACAGGAAACAGTTTCCATTATGTGTTGCATATGCTGTTTCTATTCACAAATCTCAGGGCTTGAGTTTGGATTCAGCAATGGTGGACATAGGTACAGACATTTTCAAGGATGGCATGAGCTACATGGCACTTTCACGTGTCCACAGTCTTTCTGGGTTGCACATTATAACTCTAGCACCTCAGAAAATATGAGCTGACAAGTGATGTATTCTTGAGTACAAGTTATGTACTCTGCATCAGCCACAAATGTCTTTAATATTACTGCCTACAGATCTGGCTGTCTCACATCATTCAGTCAAATCTGCAGGTCTCAACAGACAGCCACAAGCTTCCAGAAGTGATTCAACTCAAAAGAGTTCAACAAAGGTCACAACTTCAACTAAACATTCAGAGCCAGCAATTCATCAGAAATCAGTTGGTGTAGCTGCTGTACCAGTCTTTGACAACAGCACTAGAGTGAACGACTATGCTAACTCAGCTATGCAAGTTTTTCTTCACATGCCACACTTTGTGCAGGCAATATCTGCTTCACAAGACAATCCCCTATCAAACACTTTGAAGCAGATTGTCAACATGACTTCTGCCCAGTCTAACAATGCACAGTCACTAACAGCATTATGATAGGCATTAGGTTCATATGACAGATGTAGTACATTTGCTGCTAACATACAGCAAGACACTAACGAGTTTATGATGGCTGTCATAAACAACTTGGATGAAAATGGCACCCCAATGCGACACTACTTCACAGTGTCATATGTAACCAAATATGTATGTGCTTCATGTGGGCATTCACAGTGTGAAACCACAGAAAACATGCTGTGGATTACTCTTTTTGTCCCTCAAGTCAAAAGTGTCAAATTTCGACAGCTATTCACCAATGCTCAATGTGGTCACTCCTGTAAAAGGTGTGGAGGCAGATGCGCTCAGTCCATACATCTCAGGAGTTCATCTCAATATCTGTTGCTTATGTTGCACAGGTTTGACTCCAATGGGCTCAGAGTTGACACTGCTATCACAGATTACACAGCTGGTAGAATAGTTTTTAACCAATCAGTGTTTGACACTCACAGTATAATCTATCACCATGGTCAATCCATGCATTCTGGCCATTACACCTGTTTACTAAGGTACAGAAGTGGATGGGTAGAGTGTGACATCTCTATAAGCAGTTTTAAACAGAGACTGCCATGACACTTAAAAAAATGCATATCTTCTAATATTGAAAAATTATGATGACCTTCATATTTCAGAAGCATAGGACAGAACATGTTGCATTTTTTAACATGACTACTTTGTGACAGAAACAGTTGTAGGTCAGTACAATTGTTCCCAATCTACGACTGTCAAGAAGCCATAGCATATCAACAAAATCTTATACTGGCAGACACATTTCATGCACTATGACATCTAAGATCTTGTGTGTATATCAGTGACAACATGGACATTTTTGTAGTGGCTTCAGTCAGCACCAACATTATTCACAGTCACTAGAGAAACCATGCTTACATGTCTATCAAAGATTATACATCTCAAAGCAGAGGCCTTTCTGCCTCTCCTGTTCTGTACATATATTCTTGTAGCTGTATCATACCCATACATAACAAGAAGTTGCTGCCACTTTCTAACTTTTTCTCCCTGCAGAGAGACAAAAGTTCTCAGCTATCATCATAAATAACTGTGCAACACATGTCTCATTCACCAAACGGTACAGTCTGTCACAAGTTGTCTATCACCAGATGTTTTTGTCTCTTAGCTGTTGACATGTAGACAACATCTTTCATTCACCATGCAACTGTGTTGAACTATGCCTGCGTTATTTATTATACTGATACTGTACATATGTAAAAATAACAGTCTTTATTCATAATGCAACAAATTAAATGAAGCAAGTGTAAATACTGAATGATTGCATCTTGTTATTAACTGACTTTGACATGCCTTAGTAATTACATGTAAATAATATTTGCATTCTTATTCCACCTTACTACTGTTGCTAACTACTTTTATTGTTCTAGTAAAAGTATTACTATAAGAGTAAAGTACTAATGAATGCTTAACGTATAATATGATAGTATACTGATTAAGTTCAATGAACCATATCTTTGATAAAAACAGCATACCATGTACATTTTTTTCTTACTAGTTCAGAGCTAACATAAAAACCAATGTAACCTGAAATATATTTCTCTGTTTATTTCCACAATGTAACCTAAATGTGCAACTCATTGTAACCCCATTGTTTGTACCTAATTTAACGTGGAACCTTTGTAAAAGAGCCTTGGCTCAAAGGTATTAATTCCTAGAATACAATAAATAAATAAATAAATAAATAATATGAAATGTGTTTGTACTTGTCATACAAGTAATTCTAACGTATGGTAAAAATACTGACAATTGTAAATCAGACACTGTTACTGATTACAACGCACTTCATACCTATTCCTGACAATATTTATGATCACCTCTATTGAGGGATCGGGTTGGAATTTTCCATATGCGTCTAGTCAGTGACATATCATTCAATATCTAATTGAACATACCAGTTATCTAATGTCACTGAAATCAGATTTTTTTTATTTTCTATTGTCCCGGATTCCCCCCTTTTCCCTCACAAAAAGACATAGACCATTGTTTGTTGTTGTGCTCAGGTTGGCAAGTAATTTATTTATATTCATAAATCCATATTCCATTTCTCATTTCTTTATTATCATATTTCCATAATTTTCATTTATTTCCATCCATATATCACTCTCTGATTATCCATCCCCCAGGCGAAAACCTGGGTGCCTTCTTCTTCTCCTTTTCTGTTAGGTAACGGTGAAAACCTAGACTGCTTTCTCCTTCATCTTCTTCCTCCTCTTGTATTATTCCTTTTTTCTTCCCCCCTCCCATCCTCCTCCCCTTTTTCCCCACCAGCCAGTCTCCAGCTTGGTTGGATGACTGGCTTCCCCACAACTTAGGGTATCACTCTCCCTTACCTCAGGGATGATACTTCCTTCCCTTTTTTTTATATATACCAGTTTTTGTCTGTTTTCTCCATTCCTCTATGAAACCCATTGTTTCTGCATTGAACATGTCTATTGCTATATCTGACAAGTGTACCCCATCTGACCTGTAGAAGTCCTCCACCCATTCTTCTACTCCCTGCAGTATCACCTGTCCCCCCATCTGCCTTATCAATGTCCCCACCCTTCTATTCATCTTTCTCCTGGCCTTCTCCACCTCTCTGTGGCTGTGTTCCTGTCTCCATACCCTTTGTGGTATCATATCTGACCAAGCAAGGCATACTTGAGGCCACCATTGTCTTATTGCCACTAGGTCCCTCTTTATCTGTAAGTATGTGTGTACCCATGGTCTGCCTACCAGGTCATTGCCCCCTAGGTGTATAATGATTAGGTCTGGACTTGGCCGATGTCCCTTGAGTTCTTTCAAAGTGGGCAGGAGCTGTGCCTATCTCATCCCCCGTAGGCCATGCCATACCAATCTACACTGTCTTACATCCTGGTACAATTGTTTTCCCCCAGCTTTTTTCTCTGCTCTCTTACCAGCCCAGTAAATATAGGAATGGCCACAGATCCAGACTTCTGTGCTCCTCCTTCTACCTATGGGGTGCAAAGAAAATCAATTAATTTACACATACTCTCAGTGCCCTCATTGTATCCCCCCCACCTTCTTTTTTCCTGTTTCCTGTGCTCCCCCCATAGGAGCACCGTAATTCCATCTTCTTTTTCCCTTTCTTCTTTTTTTTTTGAAAACCACACTGCTTCTTCCCCCTCTCATTTTTTTTTTACTTCAGTGCACTGATGTATCTTTTATAACTGGCTGACCACCAGTGCCCTTTTCCCAAAATGCCCTTCACAGGTTCATGCATTGCTGCCCACTGTGAGGCAGCCCCAATCCGTAGGCAATGGGATGAGTAATTAGCTGGGTCCTCCCCCAGAAAATTCATGCCCTTTTTCAGCACTGCTGTAATTTGATAGCCGATGACCCTTTTCCCATCACCATGTACAAATAGCTTCCCCGTCCTGGTCACCTGCTCTGCGGTGAAAACCCACAGGGCCTGCACTGGGCATATCGCAATCTCCGACTGCCCTTTTAGTGTTACCATGCAACCTTGCCCTTTTTGGTCTGCCTTTGACCTCCTTAGCTGATCCATATCTCTCGTATCCTCCAACTCACATCCTCCCATTCCACACCTCCTTCCTTGTCATCTTTTCCATGGCCTACCACTTCACTCACTCTCATAGCCCCTGCAAACATTATCACATAAATTGTGTGAAATAGCTGGGCCTCCCCCTTTGATCTGCATATTGCTGGGAGCACCTCTTTTAGCTTTATTAGCCACTGCTCACCTATTGGCCTCCTATTATCCCCTGGCCCTCGTTTCAACCTGCCCCATCCCTGCATCATTCTCCTGATGAGCATTGATTTTGTTGGGTCATTCCATCCTTTTAGGCTGCAGATCACACTGATCCCTGCAAGATAAACCCCCATTGTGGTGTGAGCAGTCCCTTTCTGCCATTGTTCCATGGTGAACATTCCCAACTGTTCCTCCGAGAGTGGCCCACTTACCTCCATCTGGTGTTGTGCCCTGAATGTTTGAAAAACTCTCCAGGCCCCATCGTAGGCCCTCAGAGTCCAAGGCACCCATGAGCTGTGAAACAGCAGTTCTGCTCCTTCTTGCCAACATCCCAGATGTTCGTTGATATGAGCGTTTTTTTGTCCTTCCACTGCTGGTGCCAGCCTCTGGAAACGATCCAGCTGCAGACGGGAAAGGCTGTCAGGCAGTGTATTGTGTACCCCTCCTATGTGTTTTGCTCTGAAAGACATGTTCAGCTGCAAAGCCCTTAACACTAACTGTCGTACTACCTGCATGACTGTATCCGACCTGGATCCCTTGTTGTTTAGTACATCAACCACCACTCTATTGTCACACCAAAATGTCACCTTCTGATCCCGTAATTCCTCCCCCCAATCCAAAGTGCATGCCCATATGGGCATGATCTCCAGTAGTGCTATATCTCTCACTTTCCTGTCCCTCACCCAACTGGCCGGCCATGGTTCTGCAAACCACCTGCCCCTCAGGTAACCCCCATGCCCAGCCCTCCAGCAGCATCTGTGTAGAGGTCAAGGTCTGTGTTGTACAGCCACTCCTTCTGCCAGAACGAACACCTATTGTAATCCTTGAAGAATTCTTCCCATATACTAAAATCCTCCCTGACAGCTTGAGTCAGATCCACCCAGTGATGTGGTCTGGTGACCCCTGCTGTAGCTCTGGCTAACCTCCTTGTAAATGCCCTTCCTGGTCCTATGGCCCTACATGCGAAGTTCAGGTGCCCCAGTACCTGCTGGACCAATTTTAGTTGTACCCGTCTCCTGCTGGCATGTACCCGGATTAGTTCCTTCAACCTCCTTACTTTTTTGTCTGGTAGCCTAAACACTTTGTTCATGGCATCTATCTCAATCCCAAGGAATTCCATAACCTTGCTGGGCCCTCTTGCCAATGGGACTCCCAGCACAATTCCTGAAACTTACCTAGCATCCTCTGTGTCTCCCTTTCGCCCTTCCCAATGAGGAGAAAATCATCCAAGTAATGGATGACTGACCTATAACCTGTTTTTTCTTGGAATATCCACTGCAAAAATGTGCTGAATGCCTCAAACATAGCACATGCTGTGGAACACCCCATTGGCATTGCTTTGTCGAAATAATATTGTCCCTCACTTTTAAAACCCAAGAGATCCCAGTCTTCCCTCCTGACTGGAAGCAGTCTGAAGGTGGCCTCAATGTCCGTTTTTGCCATCCATGCATCTTCTGTGGCCCAGATTATCCAGACTATGTCCTCTAGTGTCACATATGTCACCCTACTATGTTCCTCACTGATAAAGTCATTCACCGACTCCCCTTCTGGATAAGACAGGTGGTGGATCACCCTGTATTCCCCTTCTTGTTTCTTGGGTACCAAGCCCAAAGGTGAAATCCGCATGTTTTCCAATGGGGGGGGTGTTAAATGGGCCCTCCACCCTGCCTGCTGCTTTCTCTTTCTCAATCTTCTGCCTTAGCATTTTCTCTTTCCCTTTTACAGACCCCAGGTTGCTTGCCTCCCTTGCTTTCCTGGGTCCCCTAGATTGCAATGAAAATCCTGTGTTAAAACGACTTAAAATCATATCCCGCATGCTCATGTCTGGATATCTGTCCAGGCAAACTGTCCATGCTGCTAGGTTGATGGAGGTTCTGGCCATACCAAAATACTCCTTGTTGTGCCATCTGTCCCCCCTTCCTGACCCCTCCCTTTCCTCCTGTCTAACCTTCCTTGCTTCAGTGGTTCTGACCCCCTCTACTCCCATTCCCTCTGCGCCTCCCTCCCTGGTTCCATGTTTGCCCTTTAAACCCCTGGCCATCTCAAAAAAACTGTTGGCCTGATCCTTGCCCCCATGCCCTTGTGCTCCATGTATCCCTGTTGTTCTGCACTTGCTTGCCGGATGCCCCACTCTGCATCTTGAACAGGTATGTCGAAAATGACACTGAGGCCATGAGCAGAAAGACTTGTTATAAGCCCAGCAGCCTCTCTGTGGCGTAAACCCTTTTCTGCCCCACCCACCCTCGGGAGTGGACTGATCTGTTATGTAATCCATCCATAAGTCTATTTGCTTGGTGTCCCATCTTACATCCCCAAATGTTGCCATTCTCTGCTGAAAACATTCATCGTAGTATATCCATCCTACCCCACCTTTTGCTTTTGTTCTCTGTATTATCAATGAATAGGTAATGAGTGGGATGCCTAGCTCCGGCCTTTTTTCCAGAATGATGGCTGAAAAAGTGGCAAAACCTAGAAACCACCCGTCCCTAGTCTTCCCTTTCGTAAACTTGTCGTTCTCTTTTTTCCCTAAGCGCACTATGGCAGTTGCCATCTCACTCTTACCTATGCTCTCAGTTTCTTCATATTTTGCCACCATCTCCCGGCTCACCAAAGCAAATATATCCACATATTCCCCTCTCCATATTTTTTCCTTCGTGGCCAATGGCACGTGTTTGCCTATTCTCATCCCTGGTGCACCTATCTCTCTTGTACCTTTTCCCTCTCTTTCCACTCCCTTTACAGTATCTCCTGGTACCTCTTTTCCTGTCCTAATCTCTGCCAGAGCAGATTCCATCTGCCCCAGCCCCCCGTCCCCAGTGCCATCACAATTTGCCCTATATATTCTTTATATCATCACCCACTGCCCTGGATGTGTTACCTGTAATCTTGTCCTGGCTGAGCTGCCTGGAGTCCACCAAAGGTCCCCTTGCTTCTTCCTGTGCTTGAGGTGGAGGTGGAGGGTGAGCCACTGGGGTCTGCGGGCAGGAACCTCCTATCCTGGGCTTCGTATCCAGATTCTGCCGGGGAGATTCCCCTTTGATCTGGGGTGAGTACTGGCATCACCAGGTCCACTGGCCATGTGGGTACTTGATCGACTGCCTTGGCAGGTTCCACTATCACCAGTGCTACCCTAGTGGGACTGTGTAGCCTTTCGGCTGGCCTCTTCCCCTTGCCTCCTTTTTCCGTACCCACTTTTCTCTTCTCCCCGGGCCTCCCTGGTTCCTCCCCCTCCACCAGTTCCCACATTTTGTTTGCTTTTTCTGCCAATTCAATTATAGCCTTGTGGGCAGCTTCCTTCAATGGCTTGCTCTTCTTGGGTGCCATGTCCGTCTTATCGTTTCTCTGTGAAGACAACTATAGGAAAAGAAAGACAGGGTTATTCATATCTCTGTACCTCCCCGTGCGTCTTCCTCTTGTCTGTCGCACCCCCCATCGTGCAAACACAGACCGGTCCAACCGTAAAAGAAGGGAAAAACAGGGTTAATTGTATATATGTACCTGTTTTAGCACCCTCCTTCTGTCACTTGCACCATACGTCCCATAAACAAAAAAACAAAACCGGGCCCCCATAAAGGCTCCCATCTTACTTGCCAGGTCACCCAGTCCCCTGGCTGCTCCCAGCCATGCCCATTGCGGAAGGCCTGACACCACCCGAGCCCCTCTCTCCCTTTTGTCTCTTCTTCAGGCCCTTTAGGCCTTCTGCCGTGTGCTCCCCCTCCAACACCTGTTTCTTTCTGGAAAAATTCTGTCTGGGCTGACCAAGGGCCATGCTGCCAGACTCCCCCCATAGCTCCCCCTGCAGTGGCCTCACCACGTGGTCACCTTTTCCCTCATTCATGCCTCTGCATAAAAAAAGGGGGGAGAAGTCCCAAACACAGCAAAACCCCCCAATGGGTGGGGGCCCAGCTTCCAATCCAGTCCCCTCACGGTGTGTGACATCACCCGTGAGGTCCCTGGTCACCCTGTCTCTCCTTCCACTCAAGGCCTCCACCAGGCCCTCTGCTCCCCCCCAGTATGCCTCACTGGGCCTCCAAAAACTGTGAAAATAAACAAAACAGCCCGAGTACCCGGACACAGCTTTTTCCTGACACCTCCATGATGGGTGACATCACGTCACATGGCCCCACGCTGCACGCACTCTCCCCTGTTTCATAGGCCTTCCTCAGGCCTAATATTCATGCTAAAATGAGTCCTGCACCAGGACCCGAACCTGGGTCCACTGATTTCATAGGTGACGGCCCTAGCCACTACACCAAACAGCCAGTTCTACATCCAAGGGAAAAAGAGAAAACCTCATACCAGCCCAAGCCCCCCAAAAATCATCCATCCACATCAAACTTGGGCCTTTTGCCTCCAGCACTGCTGTCGTAAGCCTACTAAGCCCTATTTTTAGCTAGCACTCCGCTAGGAAAGTGCCTAAACCCCCCATTGTGTGACCTTACACCACTCAGTTCAGGCAATGGGGCCTCCTCCAGGGCTTACCATTTGTCCCCAGGAAATCAAAATGGCCATTCGCAGCCACCAGAGCCCAAATAGGAAACAAAAGGGGTTTTACAATCCCCTAAGCGGCGTGTGACATCATGTCACGTGGTCCTGGATTGTGCTCATTTCTCCCAGCACCACAGACTCTTCCAGGCCTCCAAATTTTAGGATTACCATCAAAAACAGACACAATAGTCTGCTACCCAATAGCAGGTGCTCTCCAACAACCCCCACATGGTGTGTGACGTCACGCCACACAACCCGTGCCTCAGGCCTACTATTCATCTTCCAGGCATCTAACACACCACTATCACCACCTCAAAAGCACTCAACAAGGACAAGAGGGGTTTGTCCCCCCCACGCGGCGTGTGACTTCACCACATGGTCTGGCTTGTGCTCGCTCCCCCCCACAACTTCCCGGCCTCTTCCCAGCCTATTGTCGCCCACTGGCATCCCCAAGGGTGACAAACCACCACAAAAGCCAGAAAACAAGGAAAAAACCTAATTAAATCATACCACAAAATGGCGTGTGACGTCACGCCATGCGGCCCCAGCTTGCGCTCTCTCTCCACTGTCTCAAGGGGATCCTCCAGGCCTACAGCTTTTTCAGTCAGCAAAAAACAGGTCATAAGACAAACACAAAGCATCAAAACCAATCAAAAAGCTTTTCACAAAAAAAACCCACGCGGTGTGCGTTGCACCACATGGCCCTGGGTCGCTCTCACCTTCACAATCTGACTCCCATCGCCATTCAGGGACCCCATATTTACTCAGTCATAAATTGCAACCTGTTTCCTCTTAAACCCGTCTATATATATATATATATATATATATATTTATATATATAGACCCCCCTTTTTTTATTTCACATCTCGTCCTGCAAATCAATAAATCAATTGCTAGTTTCCTTACCTCTCTCTCCTGATAAAACAAACCTCAAAGAAATTGCCAATCTGACGTGCTGCAGTTTGATGTAAATCAAAATTCCAGCAAAAAGTGGCTGAGGCCCCCTTGTGCTGGCCCTTATGTACCTCCCTTCTCCCCTCCCCTTCCTGCTACCTGGCCATTGTTCTGGCCCTTGGCCCCTCCTCTTCCTTCTCCCCTCCCCCTCTGAGCACAACCATTCCCTAGAGGAGGGAAGGGGTGCACCAGGACAACATGGTCTGCCCCTTAAAGGGCAAACTCCATTACTTGAACTTTTGATATATGGTTTTTCACCCACCCCAAGAACATACACATTATCAGTCACACAATAACAACAGAACATTACTGTTTCATGTGTGTAATCACTACTTAGAAGTTCCCAACATACCTTTATTAATATAGGACACGGCTAATGCACGACACATAATTAGAAAAGTCATCAACTTAATACATATAAATAATGTTATTAACCAAAATCTCTTCGACCTCAGTAGCAAAAATATAATGAACAACCCCAGGTTCAGCTTGAGTGTCACAAGTTCAAAAGGAATGTCAGAAAGCACTTCTTCCCACAAACAGTAGTGAACACTTAAAGTTCAGTGATAAAACAGGTCACCTCATTAAAGACAGTGACCCTCTATTAAAGAATCAGGAATATGCCTAGAAGGTAGATAACCATGGCAACTTAAGATGGGAGAACACTGCAGGGATAGTCAACACTTTACCCAAAGATGTGAACCATGCAACACAATCACACTTAATAGACCAAATCCCCTTCTTATGCTACCTTCTTTCTATGCTGTATTACAATATGTACACACTTGTTCCAATTCATCGAACCTAGTTGCTATAAATGTGACACATTTAGATATATTCCAAGCAATGATTACACATATGCAAGTATTGTATTGTGAGACTGATTTTGTAAAGAAAATACAATCTTAATTTGAGCTTTTTCAGTTTCACCAATTGGCAATAAATCTTTTTAAAACATAACCACCTGTGTTGAGTCTTTACTGAAAATAACATAATAACTCTAGAGCATAACTGTTGTTTCTATTAAGCATGCAAAGCAACTGCAACAAATAGTACCACAACTAGTGTCCATGTACAATTTTTTGTTGCTATGCTGTCCACTCAGTATCCACAACATAGGCTACGATGTGGCACATTGCATGTCACACTTTCCATAATTCCTAACAGTGTCAAAAAGTCAGCAACACACTTACTTTTTCTGTGCCTCTCCACTCAGCATGCAGTAATTACTGTAGCAAGATGTCACACATCATTACCTAACACTATGCAGTTGTGGCTAAACAGTTAGGATGAACTAACTGCTATGTCTACTGCAGTTCCCTGGCTGAGCTCATGCAACTGCTAACTGTGGTAACTTCAGTGTACCTACAATTACAGAGGTGTGCCATAGATCTCCAGTCCCCTATCATTCCTATAGAGAAACAGTCATAATGCACTACAGATTTTGAAAGGCGCAACATCGCTAGCTGCCTAAATTCATACTAATCCTAATTAATGTAACTTCAGTATCCCTGCAATCACTGATGTGTACCATTGATGTACAAACCCTCACCTGTGTTCTATATTTCCACTAAGATGTTCATTCCCTCACCTGTGTTGTGTATCCCCACTTACAATGTACTACCTGCTGTCACATTTGAAGACACATTGCCTGTCTGAACCCATTCAAGTGACAACTGCACTAACTGAATTATTCCTGTAATCAGAGAGCTGTACAGCTGATGTACATTGCCTATCTTTTCCTGTGGCTATTTACTTAGGATACAGCAAGTGGTGTGTAAGTGCAATTCCCCCATCACACTCTACACGTCCATGATTTGTTTCTTCTGCACTGTCAACTCAGTGTGCAATATGTGGGCTAGGTGATCAGACATTGAGTTACAGATCTCCTGTAATTCCTAACTAAGTTAACTAGCATGTACCATGCTTACATTTACTGTCAGTCTACAGTCAGAATGCAGTACCAGGTGTAGACAGCTGTGTGACATTTTACCTAAGGACATGCACTTGTGGCTGTACAATCAGGATCTGTAACTGGTATGTGTGAGAAAACTGCCTGTGTGAGGCCATGTAAATCCTAACTGTGTTAACTTGTGTATACCAACAATTATAGAGGTGTACCATTCATGTCAATTGCCTCAGTCTTGCTGTGCTTCAGTACGTATGATGCAGTACAAAGTTTGGTGAGGGTATTACCTCTCTGAGCCAACACAAACAATAACTGTGCTAACCTGAGTGTCCCTGCAATAACTGATGTCTACAATTGATGTCCATAACCTCAGCTCCGCTGTGGGTCTCTACTGAGGATCCAGTACCTGCTGTTGCAGTTTGAAGAGACATTCCCTGGCTGAGTCCATTCAAGTGACAACTATGATAACTACACTTTACCTGTAATCAGGGAGGCGTACAAATGATCAGCATCACCCTTCTTTGCCTGTGCCCCTTCACTTAACATGCAGCAAGTCTGTGATTGTTACTGTTACCTTGTCTCTCCCCCACTTCCATTTGTGTCTCTCTGTCTGTGTAAAATACAAACTGTGCTAGTGACGGAAGCAAGGGTGTCTTCGGGCCCCATGCTCCTGCCACACAAAACACAAATATAAACAGTACTGAAATATGCTGAATATGATACAACAGTGGGAGCACGGGGCCCTTCAGGCCCCGCGCTCCTGCCACATGATGTCTTCACACATACTAACACAGTGCCAGCAAACATAAATGTTAACGCACATGGTAGCACAAACCAAAACACAAAGATAAATCTGATAAATACTGAATGTAATACAGTGAAAATAGCATAGGGACCTTCCGGCCCCATGCTCCCGCCACACAAAACACAAACATAAACAGCAGTGAAAAACACTGAATACCATACAACACGGGAGTGCGGGGCCCTTCAGCCCCCATGGTCCCACCACTCAAAACACAAACATAAACAGTACTGAAATATACTAAATGTGATACAGCAGCGGGCTCCCACCACATGATGTTATAGTGTGTCACACATAGTAACACAGTGCCAACAAATGCAAATGTTAATGCGCATGGTACCACAAATCAAAACACAAAGATAAACACTACTGTAAAGACAAATAGAGAAAATTACATAAACACAAGCAAAAATGAAAACGCAAATGGCAACACACAAGATGGCATACACACAAAAATACTTACTGAAACAGGTACAGAACCACACAGAGAAGCACTAAAGATGACACTTATACAAAAACACACAATAGTTTTTCACAAAATTTGCATATAGAAAGAGAATGAGTACAAAGAATGTATGCATAATAATGGGTCTCGGAGCACAAAATGAGGAGTTGGAATACTAAATTTGCTTATATCTCAGGAACCATATGACATAAAAAAATTTAAACGACATATGATTTATGACTTTCCTGGCTAGTTTTGTACTTAGCTCCCACTTGGGGGCTAAGAAATTTTATGATGAAAAGTCCATATCTCACACCGTTTCCGAGATACAGGCCCTGAATGGCACAACGAATGCCGTAATGATATCCTACGGGAAAAAAAAGAGAAGTTCGGAGTGGCATAACTTTGGCTCCCTGTAATATTATTTCACCAAGCCACTGAAAGGCAAATCTCTGGGATGTTGACTTTATTCCCTCAAAATTTCAGCCCAAAAGACCAAACCATTATTTTGCAGCACAGTGCCAAACAATTCCTGTAATGCAACAGACGCCACAATTTTATCCTATGGGAAAAAGCGTCAACTTTGGAGTGCCGTCACTTGGCCGTTGAGTAATTTTTTTTACCGATCCAATGAAAGGCACATCTGTGACATCTTGACTGCATTCTCTCCAAATTTCAGCCCAAAACACCAAACCATTCTTTTGCAGCACAGTGCCAAAGAATTGCTGTTATTTTCACACACCCTGGAAAAGTACTGTTGAACTTTGCGAAAGCTTTCATTCGACAGTGTCGCACTTTCGACACTACTTTGCAAAAGTGCTTTTTCCAGAAACTTGAAAAACATATTTCTATGGTGTTTTACCCCAAAATAAAGACATGCCTAGCATCCTCAGGGTCCGACTAGGTGAATACAAAAATAATTAGGTTGCTAGAGGGTCCCAATTTTAAATGCCAAGCATTTTTCTGAACGCTAACTGAAAACAAAATGGTGGATTTGCGACAGTATCAGGGCCATTTACGTAAGTAAAAACTGCATTTGCGACACTGTCAAACTTTTTGTTAACTTTTCCCATTGACTTATAATGGGAACTTGTTTCTTAATAACTTTTGAACCGTTTAATATTTTTTCACGAAAACTTTGAAAGGCACATCGGGGACCCTGGCCGCATGTTCCCTGAAGATTTTGGACCAGTCACACACCCCATGCAACCTGTAGGCATGACTGTAGAATTCCAAAAAAGCTTAAACACATGAGCAGATCACACTTAATAACTCTGCAGCCATATATCTGACTGGTACGAAACTTAACAAATCCCAAGGCGTATGGGTCTTGATTAGGTATTCCAAATTTCACACAAATCCGTTGAACGGTTGAAAAGTTATTAAGGTGCAAAATTTAGGGTTTAACATATAAATGGCTCCTCAACCCTAACTATGGTAGCACTACCGTGCTACCATAATTATAGTGGCACAGTAGTGCCACTATAGTTAGGGTTGAGTACTCCACTTAAGGTTAAACTCTGAAATTTGGCAGCTTAATAACTTTGCCACTGTATGATGGATTTGCCTGAAATTTGGCATGCATGGAGTGGTACCATGGATCTCTGGATCTGTCAAGTTTCATGTAGGTCAGATATACGGCTGTGGAACTATATAGCACCAGAGAACACAGTAATTACGCATTTTTGAGCATTCTTTGCTCGTGCCTACAGGTTGCATGGTCTGTGCGACCAGTTCAAAACCTTCCAGGAACATGCAGCCAGGCTCCCTGATGTGCCTTTCAAAAGATTTTGTGAAAAAATATTAAACGGTTCAAACGTCATTCAAAAAACAAGTTTCCAATTATAGTCAATGGGAAAAGTTAAAAAAAAGTTCAACAGTGTTGCAAATGCAGTTTTTAGTGTCGCAAATGACCCATGTAGTGACACAAATCCACCATCTTGTTTTCAGTTGGTAGTCATAGAAATGCTTGGCATTTAAATTTGGGACCATCTAGGGACACAATTCTTGCTGTGTTCACCTAGTCGAGTCCTGAGGATGCTAGCCATGTGTTTTTTAAGGGAGGTTAAACACCCCATAAATATGTTTTTTAAATTTTTCCAAACAGGAGTGTCGCAAAGTAGTGTTGCACATTTAACACTTTCGTGATTTCTTTTGCGAAAGTGTCGCAAACCACGACACTACCTTGTAACACTATGCCCGAAAGAATAGGAAATTTTTGCCACCTGCTGCAAAAGAATGGTTTGGTCTTTTTGGCTGAAATTTGGAGGGAAGAAAGCCAACATCCCACAGATGTGCCTTTTGGTGGTTTGATGACAAAATATTAGAGAGCTGCAAAGTTACATCACTCCAAAGTTGAAAAATGTTCCCATAGGCTAACATTACGGCGTCCGTTGCGCCTTTCGGGGCCTGTGTCTCGAAAACGCTTCGAGGTACGGACTTTTTGTCAGAAAAATACTTAGCCTCCCATTAGGGGGCTAAGTACAAAACTAGACAGGAAAGTCATAAATAATACAAGATTTTCATTTTTTTTCTACGTTGCAGTTTCTGAGATATAAGCAATTTAGTATTCCAAGTGTCCATTTTCTGCTCCTAGGCCCATTATTATGCATGCATTCTTTGTATTCACTGTGCTTCTCAATGCACCTTTTGAGGAAAACCAGGGTGTGCATTTCCGTTACTGTTACAGTCAGCATTTCTGCTTGCATTTCCATTTGAGTTAGCATTTCCATTTACATCACCGTGCGTGTTACCCTTTGTGTTTTCATTTGAGCTTGTGTTTGCGTCACTGTTACCATTTGCATTTCCATTGCTGTTTTTATTTGCATTTCATTTTGCATCACCATGTGCATTACCATTTGCATTTGCGTACGCGCTTCCAATTGCATTTCCATTTGTGTTTCTGTTTCCTTTGGTGTCATCATTGGTGTTACCGTAAGCAATAGCATTTCCAATTGCCTTACCTTGACCATGCGCGTTACGATTTGTGTTTGCGTACGTGCTTGCGTTTGCACTTCTGTTTCTGTTACTGTTCCTTTTGGTGTCATCGTTGGTGTTACTGTAACCATTTCCATTTCCAATTGCAATACTGTTACTGTTTGCGAGTTCGTCACTGTTTGTGTTTCTGTTAGCCTTAATGTTTGCTTTTTTAGTAGCGTTTCACTTGTCAATTGCATTACTGTTTCCTTCTGTGTCGCCATTGTCATTACCGTTTGCATTTCTGTTTACGTACCCAGTTCAGTTTTCATTTTATTCAGTCATACAATTTTTGTACAGCGAAGTTGCAAAAAAATCACATGGTGGGCCCCGCGCTCTCACCACCACATTCCATTCACTATTTGTAGTGCTCATTCTCAAAAAGAAGGGAAATTCATGGCAAAAAAATCTGTTTAATGCATCAGTTAGGGTTGTTCCACAGCGACAAAAGCAAAGAAATTTGGTGTTAGGGTTGAAAACCCCAAATGCGCATTCCGCCCCCACCATCACCACACACATACATGCAAGTAGGGGAAGGACCAAGGCAACACAACCAATCACATACAACCACCAGCAGTTAACAGGAATAACATACAACTATGTAAATCACAAAACCACACACCCATGCTCCTATCGGCTGTTGCATGGGGTCGTCACTGCTAACTCTGATCCCAGACATTCCACACACCACTAAACATATCACTACAGACAGCTGGACATCTTGGGCCACAGGCTGCCACCAACACATAACACAGTCTGCACATATGGTATTTTGGGGTTTGCAAGATCCAAAACACGATTTTGCACAATCCCTGAAATACTTTCAAAAAATCACTTTCACATATGCGAAAGTGTTGTGCTTTGCCACTTTCGTGTTTGCAAAAGTATTTTGTGAAAGTATGCTCCTAATGATTGCACATCTTTGCCATCATCCTGCAAGCAAATGGCTGGGTCCTTTGGCCTCAAATTTGCAGGATGGCAAGACCTGGTCCCACAGATGTGCTTTTTCCTGTTATTGTGCTAAATTACTTGAGGATTACACAGTGACACTGTTCCAAAATTGAACAATTTGCTATACACTAACATTGCAGCACCCATGATGTCTTTCGCCAGCCATATGTTGATAACAAAGCAAGGCACACCATTTTCACTACTGCCAGCTTGGTTCACCTTTATGTGAACTAATCTCGAAGAACAGCCTTGTAAATAATCTATTATATCTCAAATTGGATTTCTCCACTTCCTACAGTAACACAGGCATACACCTCCTGCTGGATGTGTGTGATTGATTGTGTTGTCTTTGGTCCTTCCCCTATTTGCATGTATATGTGTGTGTGTGGCGGAAGTGGGGATGGGGGGGTGCGAGTTAGGGTTTTCAACCCTAACACCGAATTTCCTCACTTTTGTCACTGTGGAACAACCCTAACTGATGCAATAAACAGAGTTTTTTTGCCATGAATATATATATATATATATATATATCAGTTGCAAAAAACTTCATTAATGCCCCAGTTATGGCCAAAGTGACAAAAGTGGGGAAATGAGGTGTTAGGGTTTTTCTAACACCCCACTCTCCCAAATCAGTCAGGAGAGCAGGTGTGGGGTGTGCCTTGGGCTTATTTCCTTACTTTTTGAGATTGTATAATAGTATCTGTATTGTACTGTGGGTCCTTCAGAGCCTGCACTCCTATCCCTCTGTAGATGCTTATATGTATGTTGTGGTGGAAGCACAGGGCCCTCCAGGCTACGTGCTTCCATTTATAGGACAACAGTGTCTAGTGACTACTTATTGCTTCTGTGTCCACAAGCCTCAGCAGACTACCAGCTTCATAAATTATTTTTTTCATTGGCTGGAAATATACTTTTTAATAAAGCCATGCTTGAATACTTTCTGATACAGCAGCATGTCATTGCCACATTGGGAGGAGACCACCACTGTGTCTAAACACTTGTTGTTTAAGCACCTGTTGCAGAAAACTGCCCCTAGCCTGAGGAGTACAAGCATGGAGCCCTGAGTGCATTTGTGCCCTGAGGTCTTCAACCGGCTTGGTATTTGTTCTAGTACTTGCACCTATACTGGAAAGTAATCCAGCATTGGCTTTATTAAAAAGTACATTTCCAGTCAAAGAAAAAGTAGGTTATGAAGCTAGTAGTTTGGTAGAGGTTTCTGGACCAAGATACACCAAGTACATATGTGATTGAAGCTGAACGGAGTACATTTAAATATAATAGTACAAAAAAATGGAGACAGTGATCGAAGTATGTAGGGGGTGCCACTAGACACCAGGGAATAACAAAACATATGAGAGATAGTGATCAGAGGGTGGGGGTGCCACTAGACTGCAGGAACAATTAAAAAGAAAGAAAAGTGGACATGGCAATCGGAGGGTGGGTGGTGCCACTAGACATCGGGGACCAATTAAAAATAATGGGGACAGCAATCAGAGGGTGGTGGTGACATTAGACACCAAGGAAATACAGAAAAATCATTCTCAAGTCACAAAAAAGATCCTTTTTTGTGACTCATGATATGAAAAAGGATTCTTTTTTCATCACACTGTTAATAAAAAAAGGATTCTTTACAGTAAACAAAACACATTTCTGGGGTATACCAGTAACATTAAAGTGCAGATTGCACCTATCGGGGCCCCGATCAAGCAACTAGGTGTGGTAGTCTCTCTCCAGGATGTAATTTTTGTGGCTTTTGAAATAAAAAAAAATAAGAAAAAAATGAAATAAGATGGCAGCTTGCGAGAAAGGACTTTTCTCTCACAAAAAAGGATTGTATTCTCAAAAAAGGTAACGGGTCATGCAAGACAGAATCCTTTTCCACAAGATCAAATCCTTTGTTGAACTTTCTCCATCTATCCTGAAAAGTGATCTTCCCATTGAAAATATTTGGAAATGAAAAATTGAATAACTTTGCAACAGTTTAATATTTTTTTCACAAAACAAAGCATGCCTGTTCTGTTACCTAAGCTGTTACTACCATAAAAAAACACACAAAAATTCCATACCATCTGGACACAAGGTGATGAGGAAAGAACTGCAAAAAGTGGCAACTTTATGATGTTTTGCACTGTCCAGATCTCAGAATATGTACATCCAAATGGAATAAAACTTGTCACATCAAGAGATCTAACCCCCCAGGAAGTGCATACAAAAGTTTGAGTAAATTCATTGATCAGTTGAAAAGTTATTAAAGTGCAAATTTTTATGTTTAACATTGAACATGCTACTTAACCCTACTTATAGGTGCGCTATTGCACCCCTTAAAAAATTATACACACATATATATATATATATATATATATACACATACATAGACAGTGTCAGCAGATAAGGGCCTATGACCCACCCAGTCAGCCCATTTAAGCTTGTAAGTTCAGTTTATGTTTTCCTAGAAGTCTGTTGCCCATTAACCCTGACCTCCAGAATTCCTTTATGTCTATCCGATGCATCCTTAAATCCCGTGATTGTTTCAGCCCCCACCACTTCCTTTGGCAGGGTGTTCCACTTGTGCACCACCCATTCTGTGAAGAAATTCTTCCTCATGTTTCCTCTGAATCATCCTCCCTCCAACTTCATCCAATGCCCTCTAGTCCTGGAACATCTTTCTCACTTAAAAATAGTGAATTCCTGCACCCTGTTCCTCCCTGTAAGATACTTGTATGTCTCTACCATATCCCCTCTCTCTCTCCTCTCCTCCAGGGAGTACATGTTCAGTTCCTTCAACCTGTCCTCATAGGACTAGTGATGCAATCCATGTACCATCTTTTTTGCCCTCCTCTGAACCTTCTCTACCCTGTCTATGTCCTTACGTAGGTATGGTCTCCAGAACTGTACACTGTACTCCAGCTGGGGGCCTCACTGATGTCTTGTATAGTGGAATTATGACCTCCCTTTTCCTGCTGGTGATGCCCCTGCCTATGCATCCCAGCATCCTATTTGCTTTACCTCCTGCCTTGTCACACTGTTTCCCTACCTTGAGGTCATCAGAGATGATAACCCCAAGATCCTTTTCCTGCTTGGTGCATACTATATCCTCACCTCCCCAACTGATATATTGTGCCAGGGTTTTTGTGCCCCTTATGCATTATAGAACCTTTACAGTTGCAGGGAGAAAATCCTTTACTCACCTAGCCCCGGAGTCATGGAACAATCTCCCCAGGCGTCTTCAGGAGGCACCAACACTAGCCATCTTTCAAAGGGGGCTACATGCACACATTAACAAACCAAGTCCCTGCAACTGCCCCAACAACTAAGACAATCACACCTAATATCAGTCCATACCAACTAGACACCGCTTCCCTATAAGGGCAACAACTAATGTTGGTTTGAGCTGGCTCACTACCCCGTACAGAACCTCCTGTAGACACAGAAGCACTTATTCACCTCCCCACCTGACGTCACTGCTGTATTCCATACTACAATGTATTTGTTGCCCGCGTCCACAGAAACTGTACGGTGTATTCATAACCCCTATTATATGTCCACAGAAACTGTATGGTGTATTCATAACCCTGTATTATTTGTACTACTCTCTGCACATCAGCGGACCTTTCATGTACTGCCCTGAATTGCTATATCTTGTAACAATTACACTGCAATGTGTTATGACTGTACCAACTAATACAATGTACCTCATGCCTTCTTGCACAAATCTGGGATATTGTATACTGTCTTAGCAACTCTGTATGATCTGTATGACTCTGTGATACCTGTCTGTATGTTCAATCCTTATGTACCAATTCCCTGGGTCGCCCCTGAAAAAGGGATCTTCAGAGCCCAGCGGGCCTACCCGGTTAACAAAATGTAATAAATAAATAAATAAATAAATAAATTATCTTGCACTTCTTTGCATTGAATTTCAACTGCCAAACCCCTTATCATTCTTCAAGTTTCTGCAGGTCCCTTCTCATTCTGTCTACACCCTCTGGTGTGTCTACTTTGTTACAGAGCTTTGTGTCATCAGCGAACAGTAACATTCTGCCTTCTAGGTCCTGTGCAATGTCACTGATGAAGATGTTGAATAGGACCAGTCCCAGCACTGATCCCTGTGGTACCCCACTGGTCACTCTTCCCTCTGTGTAGTGACAGCTATTTACCACCACCCTCTGTGTCCTGCCGCCCAGCCCATTACCTACCCACCATACTACTGTCCTGCCCACACCCATATTCACCAGTTTGTGTAATAGTCTTCTATGTGGTACAGTGTCAAAGGCCTTGCTGAAGTCCAGATAGGCCATGTCCACTGCCCTCCCCAATCCACCTCCATATATATATATAGTAACTCTGGAGCCCCTATAGTTAGGGTTGGTACAGCACTTCAATGTTAAATCTCAAAAGCCCAAAATCTGGCATTTACTATCATTTTGTCAGTGTTGCAAGATCTAGAAAGTTTCATGATGGCATCTTGTTTTGTTTCTGAGATATAAAATGGTGAAAAACAGTAAAAATTAAGTTTTTTCCCCTTAGGTTAACATGGGATTTTTTTGCTGTCATCTACAGGCCACATGGAATGGAAAATTCCTCTGCAATTTTCATGGATGATGGGGTGTTTACCATAGGTGTAGCAGTCACAGAAACATGGTACACAGAGAACTATGACTGGGATGTTAACATACCAGGGTACATAACCCACAGGAGAGACAGGCAGGGGAGAAGAGGGGGAGGAGTAGCTCTCTATGTAAAGGAAGACATAAAAGCAACTGAACAAAAGAGTAAACAGGAAGGAGAGGAGGCACTGTGGGTCATCTTGGAGACTGGAAAGGGCACCACAATCTGCACAGGGGTTGTGTACAGACCCCCATGTCAGGGGGAGGGAATGGACAAGGATATGATAGAAGGCATTCTTAGAATGGTAGAGAGGGGAGATACTGTTGATGGGAGACCTGAATATGCCAGATGTTAACTGGAGCACATTTGCTGCAGCCACATCCAAGAGCAGGGACATTCTTGATACCCTACAGGTGGCAGGCCTCAGACAGCTAGTTTCAGAACCCACTGATGAGGGATCAATCTTAGACCTCATACTCTCAAACGGGGGCAGTGAGAGGATCTCAGATCTAGAAGTGGGTTGCCATCTGGGAACAAGTGACCATCAAACAGTATGGTTCATGTTAAACTCAGCTACAGAGTCAAGCCATACAAAAGAGAGGGAACTGGACTTCAGAAGGGCTGACTTTGGCAAGATGGGAGAGTGCCTCAGGAAAGCACTAGCAAACAGGCTAGAAGGAGGTGTGAAGCAACAATGGGGAATCATCAAAACTGCCATCACAGAAGCAACAAGCCTTTGTGTGAAGCAAATAAACAAATCAAAATGAAAGAAAAAAACACTATGGTTCTCAAAAGAGGTGGCTGTGAAAGTCAGGAAGAAAATGATAGCATTCTGGAAGTATAAGGTAACACAGAAGGAACAGGACAGAGACCTGTACCAGTTAAGGCAGAAGGAAGCAGGGAGGGAAGTCAGAATAGCAAATGCTCAAACTGAGGAAAAAGATAGCCAACTTGGTTAAGAAGGGGGATAAAACCTTTTATAGGTACATCAGTGAGCATAGAAAGACAAAGGGAGGGATAGTGAGGCTGAATAGAATGAACGGTGGGTGGGCAGAGTGGTACAGTGAAAAAGCAGGGATACTGAATGAATATTTCTCCTCAGTATTCACAAAAGAGGAGGGGGAAGTGCCTAATCCAATTAACAGAAGCACTCTTGATAGGGGAGGTTGATCCCAGTCCTTTCACTGAAGAAAGGGTTCTGCAAGAACTCTTAAAAATGAAGGTGGACAAAGCAATGGAGCCTGATAGAATTCACCCCAGAATTCTAAAAGAATTAAGGGGGAACTAGTGAAACCACTGGCTACTCTTTTTAATAAATCATGTGAGTATGGTGTAGTACCCGAGGACTGGAGGAAGGTGGATGTGATTCCCTTTCACAATAGTGGGACCAAGACAGAGGCAGGAAACTACAGACCTGTCAGTTTGGCCTCTGTGGTAGGGAAAGTGATGGAGTCACTTCTGAAGGAAAGAATAGTTGAGTACCTAGAGGCCAGTGGGTCACAGGACCCATTGCAGCATGAGTTCACAGTGGGAAGGTCATATCAGATGAATCTAATAGATTTCTTTGACTGGGTGACCAAAGTAGTAGACCAGGGAGGGGCTGTGGACATGGCCTACCCAGACTTTAGCAAGGCATTTGACACAGACCCACACAAAAGATTAATAGTCAAATTAACCAGCCTGGGAGTGGGCCCCAGGGTGGTAGCCTAGGTAAAACATTGGCTGGATAACAGGACACAGAAGGTAATTGTAAATGGAGTCCACTTGAAGAATGAGGGGTTACTAGTGGGTACTGCAGGGCTCAGTATTGGGTCCAGTCCTTTTAATGTCTTCATAAGTGACATTGCAGAGGGACTGAAGGAAAAGTATGCCTCTTGCAGATGACACAAAGATCTGCAACAGGGTTGATACACAAGGAGGCATGGAAAGGATGAGAAAGGACTTGGCAAGGTTGGAGGAATGGTCAGAAGTATGGCAGCTAGGATTCAATGCAAAGAAGTGCAAAATAATGCACCTGGGAAACAAGAACCTAGGGGAAGAATACACAATGGGGAGGAAGTAGTAACAACAACAAAAACGGAAAGGGACCTTGGGGTAATCATAGCAGATGACCTTAAGGTTAGCAAGCAATGTGAGAAGGCAGTAGGGAGGGCTGGGGGTATACTGGGATGCATAGGGAGAGGCATCAGCAGCAGAAAACAGGAAGTTGTTATCCCTCTGTACAGACAGTTGGTGAGACCCCATCTGGAGTACTGCTTCAAGTTCTGGAGACCCCATCTCCACAAGGACATAGACAGGTTAGAGGCAGTCCAGAGGAGGGAAACTAAAATGGTGCAGGGTCTGCAAGAGAAGCCATATGAGAAGAGACTAATGGAGATTAATATGTATACCCTTGAGGAAAGAAGGGAGAGGGGGGACATGATAGAAACATTTAAGTACCTCAGTGGAATCAACAAAGTCCAAGAGGGTAGCATCTTTCAGAAAATGAGACGTGCAAGAACAAGGGGACACAATTTAAAGATAGAGGGGGCAGTTCAGGGGCAATGTGAGGAAGTATTATTTCACAGAGAGGGTAGTGGATGCATGGAACAGCCTTCCTGAGGAGGCTGTGGGGTCTAAAACTGTGGGAGAATTCAAGAATGCATGGGACAGACATAAGGCAATTTTTGTAGGGGGGGTAGGAAGAAATAGGCTGTTGGTTAACTAGGATCTGCAGCCTATCCTGTAGGGAGGGAAATGGGCAGACTAGATGGGCCAAGTGGTCCTTATCTGCTGTCAAAGTCTATGTTTCTATGTTTCTTTGGATGGTTGGGTAAAAAAGAAATTACCATTTTTTTTATAACTCATCTTTGTTCAAGAATAAAATTTGCAGGTTAAACAGTATGTTTTCTCATCACTTTGGAGTTACATATTCCAGTTTATACATCAGCTGATCAAGTTCAAAGTTGTACAATAATCTGTTTCTCTATTTAACCCCTTGAACAATGTCTTCTGGAATAAAAGTTATTAAGAAAACTTAAACAGAATTAGCAAGCCTGGATTTTATACAGAGTTAAAAAACACACTCAGGGAGGGATGGAAGGCAGAGAAGGCCGAATTTTGCTGTTTCCATCAATTAATAAACTTGGAATGGTGAAGGAAGGCAGTGTCTCATCTACCCCTGCTGAATTTTATTTTGTATTCTGACATGCTCTTTATCAAGTTCATGTTCAAGTTTATTGAGTGGTCAAAGACCATGACAACATAGACAAGTAATTACATAAAATATAAAGAGCAAGATACAAAAAAGTTACTACTATAACATATACTCGCTTTATAAATAAATAAATAAGTAAATAAAGAAATCATTTCCTTCATCCCCATAATTTGCATAGTACAAATACAAGGGCAACAGTAAAGCTTAACCTTATCAAGAATGCAGATTTTATCCTGTTAGACAATGTATAGTATAAATATTAGTTCCTCTTTTTTTTTTACCAAGACGTATTCTGGAGATATTTACCAAATATTTGGCCACAGCCTTAATTATGATATCATCATTAGTGGTAAAAAAATAATAAGTAAGATGCTCTGATCTGTTGTTTGAATGGATTGGCATAGAGACCATATGCATTTTTCTCTTGGTATGGTATACCATTTACATACAAACATGACATGTTCCAAGTTTTCCAGTGTGGAACAGGTACAAGAGCAGAATCTAGAACTAAGAGTAGTATTTTTCCCATAAACTGCTTCCAAGATGTTATTTGGAAATACTTCTAACCTGTATCTAGTATACTGTTTTCTATTTTATACTTCTGTAAGAAAGTCTAAATAATATCTGTAATAATGACAGGGATCATTTATCCTCAAAAATGGAAACATTTTAAGCTTTTTAATAGTATTTAAGTCTAAGATTAATAATATTCTCTAAATGCCTTTGTGATGAGAGATTGATATTTTAGGCTAATAGTAATTCCTCTTGCCCTATACTGATATAAGAAGGTTAACCCCACTTTCTGTAGCAATTTGAATATCAAGGATAGCCATTCTGATTTTAAATAGCCTAAAGAAGACCACAAGTATTTTTCATGTAAACATAAGGCCGTTAATCTATTTTGATCATGTTGAAGAATTCTAACCCAAAAATTAACCTATCTAGCTTCAGCTACAGCCTGCAAAGAATAATAACCTGTCTCAGTCCTCACTATCGCAGCAGGAACAAAATTGGGTAAACCTAAAGATTCACACAGCAATTTATTAACAGGAATATCTAAAATATTCATTTTGTTATGATGCCAAATTTCAACATTAAATAAAGCTTGGGCATAATATTTGGCTTGTACTGCCATTAAAATAGGCCTAATTGTACTTCCACCATATTTTCTATTGAATATGAGCAAAGAATTTGCTGTCCTCTTTAATTTTGCTAAAATTGTTTCCAACTGTTCATTCTATTTCCCGTCCCTTGTCAGGTGTAGGCCCAAGTATGTATAACTATCTACAGTCTCTAATTTGTCAGAACCTAACACCCAAAATTTTTTTTTCTTTTAAAGCAAAAGGAAGAATCTGACTTTTTTGAATATTTATTGACAAGTTAAGCTCGTTTGCAGTTATTGCAAGCATATTTAGTTTAGCTTGGAGTCTGGATTCAGTAAAGGAGAACAAGACTAAGTCATCAGCGTAGGCCAATACACCACAGTGCTTATCCCTAATTTTAGGAGAATCCAAATTACTAAAATTTAAATCACATAATAACTTGTCAATATATATAGAAAAAAGAAGGGGAGCTATTACACAGCCTTGTCTTACTCCCATATTTGTAGAGAAAGTTGAGGAAAATTGTCCCCTAGTTCCTGACCTCACTTGGGCCCATGTTGAAGTACATAATTCCATAATAATTGCTATCAATTCCCCCTGTGAATCCTTTTTCCTTCATTATAAGCCAAAGTACATTCCTTAATACTGAGTCGAATGCAGTACTAAAATCTATAAAGGCAGGAAATAAGGACTGTTTCCTAATTATAACATATTTTTCATAAAGACGTCTAATTATGAAGCAGTTGTCAGTTGTGCTATATCCAGCCCTAAATCCAGCTTGTGCTTCAGAAAGTCCCCCTAATCCTAATAATTCTTTATTTAATCTATTTAAAATTAACTTGGAAAACATTTTCCCTAGATTATCTAATAATGAAATAGGCCTATACATTTTAGGATCGGTTTTATCACCCTTTTTATAGATTGACAATATTGTTGCTCCCTTCCAGGAACTCAGGAATACCAGTTTTTGGACACAGAAATTAAAATATTTAGTCAGAACTATAGACCATAAAGCAGGGGCACTCAAGTAAACTTCGGAAGGAATCATATCTGGACCTGGCGCCTTTCTTTTTTTTAAAGCTGCAATGACAAAATACACTTGTGCAGTTAAAAAAGGTTGAAAATCCTGCATGTTAATATCCAGAAATATTCCTACATTTTCAACATTAAGGGAAAAAAATTTAGAGGAATAAAAAGAGACCCAAGTTTCCAGTGTAATATAGGTGTCTAATTCGTATTTAATGTTGTTTGTTCCCTTAGCAACTAATAACCAGTATGTCTGAAAATCTTTATTATAAATGGCTTCAAGCATAAGGTCCCAATTCCTTTGTTGGTATTGTCCTTGTTTTAATAAGAGAAACTTCTTATAGTTTTCTCGGCATCTATTTAGTTCTATAATATTTTGAGAAGCCTTATTTTGCCTTACCTTCCTAATTTTTTTATTTAATTCTTTTTTTTCTTTACAGCATTCCACATCAAACCATGTATTTTTATTCTTTATACTTTTTGTAATCTTTGAGGAATAAAGTAATTTTTTTATTTTCTCAAGATTTGAGAATAACAGATGATGTAGACGCCCATATCCCATATTTTCAGTGTTTAACTTAATGGATAGGTCCTGCAAAATATGTTTAACAAGGGGAGAAAACTTATCCTGCCATTGAATTTTGTTATTACAGATTTCAAATTGTATAGGTTTGCTTGGCACATCAAGGACACATTTTATATTTATTGCTTTTAGAACAAGAGGGAGATGATCACTTTCACCCCTAGCTGGAATTTCCAAAAATTCCCAATCTGTCATATTCCCATTCCAGAACACACAATCTGTAATTGAGGTTCCCTTAGCAGAAAAGTGAGTAAAATTTCCCACTTTGTCACTATGTAACCTGCCATTAATTGGTGCTAAATTATATAGGGCTAATAATTCTATAAGTCTCTGACCCATTTTGTTTAATCTCTTATCCTTTGTACACCTTGGCCAATTAGAGGCTTCTGGATGACACCAGTTGTGGAAGTTACTATCAGAGTAACCATCATGTGGTCCAATCCTTGCATTGAAGTCCCCACAAAGTAATATATTATCACAAGACGTCACTGCCCAACTCCTATGAATAAAGTCCTCCAATTGGTCCCAAAGTGCTGGATAATCTGAATTCGAATTAAATGGAGGGATATATGTGTTAATTAAGCAAAAGTGTTTACCTTTTTTAACCTTAATATAAATGACCATTATGTTTTTATTGGTATATAAAATATCTGCAGTAATGTCAGAATTTATTTTAATTAAGGTAGTTAAACCCCCTACAGTTCTTCCCATTTTAGCAACTTTTTCTCCTGGGATCTGGAAAGTTTGATAACCATTCAGTAACATTTCTTGATCTTTATTGTGCCAAGTCTCCTGTAGACAGATGGTATTGAACTAAAGTATAAATTCTAACCATTCTAGATCCATTAATTTAGAAAAATACCCTACAATATTCCAAGAAATTAAAAGGAGGCCATTAGACTTTGTTCCAAAATATAGTTCTTTTTCTTCTGCAAGTCAGTTTGATTGTGTCTCCAGCAACTCAAATCTATTGCAAGTAGTAACATTAAATAACAGTTTCTCTTGGTTTGGTCTTTTTGGTGATTTACATATAGGAACAGTCTGATGAGAAATATCATTTGTGTTAACTATGTGTATGCCTAAGGCATCCAATAGGCTCCTATTCTCAATGATCCTATTGTATTGGCTTAAAAAGTCTATTTTAACAATGAATAAATCACAATCTGGATTCATGGATAATGCATTAGGATCTTCTATAGAAACATTCAAGAGCTGTTCTAGTATGTCTACTATTAGATCCTTTAAATTGTTATTATTCTCATTTTTGATTCTTTCCAGGCCATAGAAATACAATATCTTAGGAACTCTATCAACCACATTTTCCTGATCTAAAACACTTGCTTCCTGTCTATTGTGTTTACTTCCTTCATTTAGTATTTTCCTCTCCATTATAAGTAATCATACATCATCTAGTAACGTTGCTTTACCTAGAATACTTCTTGCTACCTCTGGATTTTTAACAAGAATATCCACTTGTCCCATACTTGTACCTTTGTTCTAACTGTAAACCTTTTCTATTAAAAATTCTGGGTCTGGAATTTTTAGGACATGACCAAATATATTCAACAGGGTATTCTTGAGTTTTCTTGTATTTCTACTAAAAGGTGATTTTACACAAAAAATGCTTAATTGACAAGACTCATTGTTTAATATTTGAAATTTCTCATTCAAGAGTTCCCGGTTAACATATTCTAGTCTACATTCAAATTTTCTCAAACCCACTTCGTTAATCCAGATTTGATTTGCTATTCGAGGAGCTATGCAAAATATAAATAAGCAGTTTATACCCATAACATCTTTATCATTCCATATTTGTAAAATGTCAGATACAGTTAAATCAGCACCAGTCGCTGCCCTTATTAGGTTGACAATCTTATCCCTTGACTCTTCATATGACCAATTGTGCAAAATCATAAAACCATATAATGCCAAAATTGCACAGCTACATAGATCTATAGCATTTTCCATACATGAGGACAGAGGCAGGAAACTACAGACCAGTTAGTTTGACCTCAGTGGTAGGTAAAATGATGGAATCACTTCTGAAGGAAAGAATTGTTGAGTACCTAGAGGCCAGTGGGGCACAGGACCCAAGGCAGCATGGATTCACGATGGGAAGGTCATGTCAGATGAATCTAATAGATTTCTTTGACTGGGTGACCAAAGTAGTAGACCAGGGAGGGACTGTGGACATGGCTTACCTAGATTTTAGCAAGGCATTTGATACAGTCCCACACAAAAGAGATTAATACACAAGTTAGCCAGCCTTGGAGTGGGTCCCAAGGTGGTAGCCTGGATAAAAAATTGGCTAGACAACAGGATGCAAAGGGTAGTAGTAAATGGAGTCCACAGTGAAGAAAGGAGGGTTACTAGCGGGGTACCGCAGGGTTCAGTACTGGGACCGGTCCTTTTTTAATGTCTTTATAAGTGACATTGCAGAGGAACTGGAATGAAAAGTATGTCTCTTTGCAGATGACACAAAGATCTGCAACAGGGTTGATACACCAGAAGGAGTGGAAAGGATGAGAAGGGACTTGGCAAAGTTGGAGGAATGGTCAAATGTATGGTAGCTCAGATTCAATGCAAAGAAGTGCAAGGTAATGCACCTGGGAAACAAAAATCCAGGGCAAGAGTACACAATGGAGGATGAGATACTGACAACAGCAACAATGGAAAGGGACCTGGGGGTAATTATATCAGATGACCTAAAGGTGGGCAAGCAATGTGAGAAGGCAGTAAGGAAGGCTGGGGGAATATTGGGATACATAGGGAGAGGCATCAATAGTAGAAAACAGGAAGTTGCTATCCCTGTGTACAGACAGTTGGTGAGACCCCATCTGGAGAACTGTGTGCAGTTCTGGAGACCCCATCTCTGCAAAGACATAGACAGAGTGGAGGTTGTCCAGAAGAGGGCAACCAAAATGGTGCAGGGTCTGCACCAGAAGACATATGAAGAAAGACTAAAGGAGCTTAATATGTATATCCTTGAGGAAAGGATGGAGAGAGGAGACATGATAGAAACTTTCAAGTACCTGAAGGGAATCAACAAAGTCCAAGAGGCTGGCATCTTTCAGAAAAAGAGATGTGCAAGAACAAGGGGGCACAATTTGAAGATAGAGGGGGGATGGCTCAGAGGTAATGTGAGGAAGTATTTTTTCACAGAGAGGGTTGTGGATGCATGGAACAGCCTCCCTGAGGAGGTTGTGGAGTCAAGAACAGTGGGGGAATTCAAGAATGCATGGGACAGACATAAAGCAGTCCTAGTGGGAGGTAGGAGGAAGAAAGCTGTTGGTTAATTAGGATCTGCAGCTTATCTGTTAGGTAGGAAAATGGGCAGACTAGGTGGGCCAAGCGGTCCTTATCTGCCATCAAACTCTATGTTTCAACCCTTTGACTAGCTCCAGATCGTGTTTCATTACTTTACTTATGTTTTGACCACACGTCTTTTTACAAACTGGATCTAAAACAATATTCTCCCCAGACACCAAATCATGATCATTTTTGGTAACAAAAGCTTTGTGTACATCTGTCTTTGTATTTTTTGTTTAAGTAGACTTATCCAAAACCAGCTTCCCTCCTAGTGTCCCCCCTTCATTTACAGTTAACCCTACTATATTTGTAACATTCTCTTCCATGCTCATATTGTGTATATCTATTGTTCCCAGGGTCTTCTTTCTTTCTTTCCTTCTTGCTGACAACTTATCTTTCCCTTTCTCAATCTCTTAGTTTTACCCCTATTTTTATTAGATTTCCTTTTGCTTTTGCTTATACTGAAACCCTCACTACTTTTAGCATTTTTAGTTACTGATGGAAAAGCTAAAGATTCGAGTGTTATGGAAGGCATATCAGAGAAATCCATCACTAAGGAGTCTGGGCAGGGTAAATATTGGGAACAATCCGGTTCAATAACAGATAATGAGCATATACTCTCAAAATGAGGTATTTTATCAAGTCTAAGTAGAACATCATCTAATCTAGAGCCATTTATCACTATATTTTCTTTTAAAAGATCTATTTCATGTTTCAGATCAACTAAATGATCCAAAATCATCAAATGTGCAGTATGTGTGTTAGGTGCAGCTGTGCAATATTCTTTACTCATAGCAGTAGTAAAATTTGCTGTTTTACCATTATCAAGTTGTTTATAAGAGTTCAAACCAGTAAACTGTTTTAATCCATTTATGGTCTCCTGTAGTTCCCCAGCTATGTGTTTTAGATCATTCTGCCAATAAGAATCTGGTTCTGGGTTAGATTCCTTGAAGTAATCTGGTGAAAAATCCAGGGGGCTGGATATTCAAACAGCGCTATTCTGTGGCGCAAGCCCTTGCGCTGCACAAAATAGTTGCGCAGGGGTGTGGCCGGGGCGATATTCAACGGAGTTGCGCTATTGAGCAACACCTTTGAATATCACCCCCTGGCCACAGCCACTGTGCATGGCGCAGTGGAACTTGCACCACCGCAAGTGGTCAGAGTGGAGCATTCAAGATGTGGTGGTGCAAGTACCATTGCGCCGTGCGAAAATTTCCGATATTCAAAAGGTGACAGGCAAATGGGGCCATAATTCATGCAAGGCGCAGGGGGAGCCATTTGCATCTATTTATGGCCCCATTTGCATGCCATTAGCATGCAGGCGCACTGATCCTGAGGACTTGCGCCTGGCGCCCTGCCAGGCAGCAATCGGGACCGACGCCCCTGCAGCCCGATCGCAGGCATAAGTTTAAACATCCCCACCCCCGATCACTATCATGGGCATAAGTGAAAACCTCCCCTCATTTTTCGATCGCTGGCAGGAAACTCCTCTATTCAGGGTCCAGTGACCCGGCCTGACAGGGACAGGGTACTATGACTCCTGGTGACCCAGTGTTTCACCACTACTCATTTTCACCTCATTCATCAGCCAGGCTGTATCCATCTGCCAGCACTGCCGCTGCCGATGATTGCCCGGTAGCGCGTCTGTTCAGAGTAAGAGCAGCTGGCGTTTTACGCTCGCATAAGGTAGTCCAGATATGTGAATGAATCATTCACATATCTGGACCGCCTTAGTACAGTATGGTTGCACGCCCATTGGCTCTTGCCTGAACCAATGGTGCAGGCCCTACCGGGCAGTCAGTCGGGCGGGCGGCGGGGCGGCAGGTGGTGGATGCTACCACCCGCTGGCTGATGGGGGAGCGGGTGGTAGGGCTTGGGTGGGTGGGGGGGGGCCACTAGATCACCAGGGTAGGTGGTCCTTGGGGGTTTGAACACTTTTCTGCCTGCGATCATGCTTCGAGTCCACTGGACCACCAGGGATATGTCCTTGGGGGTTGAAATCTTGCTGCCCGCGATCAGGCTTCGCGTCCACTGGACCACCAGGTATATGTTCTTGGGGGTTGACTTTGCTGCCCACGATCGGGCTAGTGGGGGTGGAGGTTTATTTTCACTTATGCCCTTGATCGGGCCAGTCGGGGGTGGGGGTTACTATATGCCAGTGATTGGGCTGCAGGGGGCACAGGAGAAGAGGCCACCCACAGGTGGAAGCTGCTTTGTTGCACCCTGCAATATGGCAGCTCACCTGTGGGTGGCCCTCGACTTACTTTTTTTTTTTTGCTCAAAGTTGTGCAGGCGCAGGTTGGGGGTTGTGCCTGCACAACTCTGCACAGCCCGCTGAATATCGGGCTGTGCAGTTTATGCATGGTTCCTCCCCCTCCAGTTCAGCATGCATTCATTTGCATTGTGCTGTTGCTCAGCTTGACTTGGGGGGTACAACTGCCTCCTCCTAAATATGGCAGAATGGCGCAATTTTGGACTTGCGCAAGGGCAACCCTATTGCGCATGGTGCAACCCTTTTGAATATCCAACCCAGGGTCTCCTCCATGTATTTAGTAGTATGTGCAGAAAGCTTATTTACACTTTTAGAAGCATCTAAATTAATATAAACTCCTGAATTTAAATCATCTGTAAACATATGAGTATCATTCCCAACCCCTATTGGTTCCATAGCTTGCATTTCAATATGCTCATTTTGGTCATCATTTGAGCTATCTTTTTCCAAATGTAACAATTCCTTATGAGTATTGCTTGAGTTGCATGACTTAACTAAGGTTAAGGGGCTATAATGATCTTTTATATTAGATTGCTTTAATTGCCTTCCTCTCCCTTTTATTTCAGAAGGAATACTGTTTAGGCAAGGTTTTAAAGATTCATCATCTTTGCTAGGATTATTTTTACTTTCCTTCCCCCTTCCCTTATGACTTTTACCTTTAAAATCTTTAGTTTTTTTCTTTGTACTTCCACCTTTGCATTTACCTATGCTTTTTTTATTTCTTTTCTCGGAGTGCTCAGAATTAGAACAGATTATAACCGGAGTTGATTGTAAGTTAAATGACGTGTGCCTTAAGTCAATCCTAAACCTGTCTTGACTGGACTCTGTTTCTGATTTACCCTTTTGTGAAGTCAAAACCAAATTACCACTTTCATTCTGGTCCATAACCATTAACCCCCCCCCATTGTTAAAGATTTTTCCTAGTATGAACCATGATAATACTAATACTATGTTAAGTACAGCAATTGAGATTCTTTCATTCACAAGGCTTAAAAATCCTATATTTCACAGTATTTCACAGTTATCCATTTGTACAAAAAGAAAGACAGTAAATGAGAATCTAAAATAAACGCCAAAGTGCAGTTCAAAACACCTAACTGGTAAGTGTATGAATAGTCCAATACCAGGTCTTCTAAGTTTCAGTTTCAGAGGAAACTTCTCTACAAGCCATGTGAAATACTCCGCATGAACAAGTCTGTGCATTAACTGGCAAGAGAGCAGGATACCAAATGGAAGTCTGCTAAATGGCATCTTTCAAATGCTCAGGAATTACGTTGTAATGAATCACACACAAAATCTGATGCTCCGTCAAACTGTCCTTTGTTCGCATAAAGAAGTAAAGCACCAGCAGCAGTGCAAAATTAAAATTTAAGCCCAAGAAGCAAGGATGATTCAGCCTGATGATAGATTTGCTTCTATTATTCCCACTCTGGTTCAGCCTCGGTATAACCAATCGCAGAGTTCTTTTAGTAAGATACACTAGATAAAACAAAAATCTATTGTTATTTAAGCAGCAATTAAAAGTGCAGGTCTTACAAAAACTGCCATCTACCTGAAAATACTATTGTGCTACCTGGATTTACCTAATTTTAATTTATAAAACCAATACAATTTGTCATAAGTTTCAGACGCTTGTTAACTTACTTTTAGTGCCTGAATAAACTGCTTTGATGAGTCTAAACGCTGCGTGTATCCAAAGTGCCGCCATGCGAACAGGAACGCTGTTATCTCAGGAGTGAAGAAAGTGATTTGTTCACCTGGCTAGCGTGTGTATCTTTATAATAGCATGTCACATGACTAAAGCAGGCGAAACTAAAAAACCCCTTTTTTAATTTAAAGAAAAATACAGACTCTATAAAAAGGAAAAAGGGGGAAAATAAAACAATATGTGTAAAATAATAAAAATATTCAAACTTGAGGTAAAAACTCAAGAACAAAACACAAATAATCAATACATTAAAAATGTAATAGGGGTAATAAATAAGAATTCTGAGACTGGAAAACTTTCCTTTATGAGTAGGCAAAGCTGAGTAACCAAATTTTAAAGGCTTGCTCCTCGATCATCTTCCGACTGATGTCTCTGTTATATAGGCGTGATGGAGAACACTGGGGTACACTTCCATGGGTTTGGGGTACCTTCACTCCACTTCCCTTCAGGCTAGAACCTGCAGGCGAAAACAGAGAAAGAAGGAGGCCCACCGACCAGGACGGATAAACAGTAAGCTTTACTGGAAAGATTACATGCTCTGGCAACATTATATACTTGTTATAAAATAAAACACGCTATGTAATCCTGCTTTCAGTGTCTCCTCCTCAGGCTCCGAAGTGTGTAGTCTATGTGTCCTTCCAATCCAGTCTCAACCGGGACATAGTTGATCAGCCTAGTTCAGCTGTTCTTTATCAGAGGGAATGAGGTTAAGGGGGGGCAGATCTCAATAAATTGATCTATCGATTAGTTTTTATCTGGTTAGAGAAGAAGATCAGGGACCAGGGCAGTGAGGGGTCTATGTGCCTGACCTATGCTAGTAGTCCGCTGGTAGGTTCCTGAGTAGCTGCTCCTGGCGATGTCCAAACTTAGTCACCTGGCTCATTCTGTCCCTTCTTAGTTATCCAGTTGAGATTTCTCTTCCCTCAGATAAATCCTTGAAGTCAGTCTTTCCAGCTCGCAAAGTTGTGAGACTCTGTTACTCCACTTGTAGAGAGTGGGTGATTTGGCACTCAGTCAGTGAGATGTGATACACTTTGGTGCAGCCACAAGGAAGGCAAGTATCAATTTTCTTTGGAGGTAGGGAGCTCAACTACCATAGGAGTCCCCAGGACCCATCCTGCAAATCCATTTGGGATGATTATTTGTGTGATCTGTCTCATCATTTCCCCAACCTCATGCCAGGACCCTGTGATTTTCAGGCAAGCCCAGAACATATGATAGTGTGAACCAATGTCACCACGTTGTCTTCAGCAGAGGGCAGAGTATGTTGAATGAAAATGGAAAGTCACCATTGGGGTCGTTAAATATCTAATTAATACTATCCAAAAATATTCTCTCCATGCAGGAGAGGACGTGACCCTCCAAACTACCCTCAATTTCTTGTCCCAATCTGCCTTTGGGTTGCCCCCAGCTGCCCCCTCTCCCATGCCTGGCAGATTTTCTCTAATGGATCTGGGTCCATATCATACAACATGGAATAAAGTTCTGATATGTGTCTCACTTTTCTCCACAAAGTAACTATACTGTAAATAAAGTCTTCCCAGAGTGATCTTGGTCTGCTGAGTAATTCCTTGTGGTCTGCACTATTTATGAAATGTCAGATTTTCTGAAGTCTGAAAAGATCTGTTATTTAATTGGAATTTCTCTTTTGTCTGTTGAAAGGACATACAAATGCCCTTATCTAGGAGTTGTGTGACATGTATGAGGCCTTTACTTTCCCAGACAGCATACCCTTGGTCCAATTGAGGGGGGAGAAAGGTTGTTTGGTGTCTGATCAAAGGCAGTGGAACCATCAAAGGTGGAGAAGCCAGTTTGTGCCTCACCTTGTTCAACATTTTATGGGAAACCAGGGGGAATGGGCTAAGCATAGAGGGGGAAGATTTAGGAGGGAAATGAGGAGACACTATTTCACACAGAGAGTGGGAGCAAAATGGAATGCACTACCAGAATGGGTGGTATCATATAAATCTGTGAACAGCTTTAAAAGGGCATGGGACAGGGAATGGGGAGAGGGAGGGTGGGGGAGGAGGAGGAGGAGGAGGAGGGGCAGCTGTGGAATGACAAAGGGGAGGGGGGGCAGCTGCAAACAAGGGGTGCTAGCTGCACAGTTGAGCAAACTTAGATAGACCGGGTGGTCTGTGCCTGCTGGCACATTCATATGTTCATATGTTCGTATGTAATGCTTCACCCATGGATTGCTGACTGCACCTTGGAGTGGGTCGGCCATGTCTGCATATGCTAGGGTGAAAAGTGGCTGAGAGAGTCCTTCCCCATTCTTTGTCTTGTACCTGCCTGGCCCAGGTACAAATTGTCCCCATTTGACTTGATAGATAATATTTCTGTATATCTGGCATGCCCAGGCCCCCTTGAGACTTTAATCTCTGCAGAACCTTTAGTGCAATGCAGGGCCCCCCCCATACAAATTTTCTCTCCCTTGTGTTAATACTAGACCAAAAGGAAAGTGGTATGGGGATTGGTAGTGTGGAAAAAAGGAATAAGCAATGTGAGAGAAGGTTCATTTTAACTGAATCGATTCTACCTGCCAGAGACAAGGGTCCACCTGGCCATATCCTTCTGCATTTCATTCCAAAGTCTATAGTAGTTAAACTCAAGTAGTTTGGAGTGTACAGTAGCTATCGACACTCCCAAGTATCATACTTGATTGTTTTTTGCCCAAGAGAAAGGAAACTCAGATTTAAATCTCTCTGGACAGGTCCTGCTTAGTACCAGAGCCTCTGACTTATCAAAGTTAATTTTATAACCCAATACCTTCCCAAAGGTCTCCAGCAGGTGTAACAATCTGGGAAGGGAAGTCTCTGGGTGTCTCAAAAAAAAATTGAGTCATCGGCGTATAGGGCCACCTTTTGCTCCATACTCCCTGCTATCACCCCCCTCTAGTTGTTGATCCTGGTGAACTGCCACAGCCAGAGGCTCCAAAGAAATTACAAAAAGCAGGGGGAATAGTGGGCAACCCTGTCTAGTCCCCCTTTCAATTGGGAATCTTCCAGAGTTAATCCCATTCGCTCTGACCTGATCCGGTGGTAGGGTGTATAGATTTGAGACTATTTCTAAAATCTTGGAACCAAATTTCATCTTCTCCATAGATTTTTGTAGAAACTGCCAAGTCACCCTATCGAAAGCCTATTCAGCATACATGGAGATAGCTAATTGAAATTCTTCCTGTCCCCAGTGGGCTGAAGTGATGTTTGGTAACCTTCTAATATTGTCCTGTATGAATCTACCTGAAATAAAACCTGTCTGGTTTGGGTGTATGATTTTTGAGACCACTCCTGCAGGCGGTCCACCAGGATCCCAGTGAAGATTTTTAGGACCACATTAAGTAGGGAAATGGGGTGAAAGGAGCCACACTGTGTTGGGTCCTTCCCCTCTTTATGTAATATAGAAATTTGAGCATACCTCCAGGAATCTGGAATCTCACACTCCTCCTGGATGTGGTGAAAACAGGCCTACAGGAGATCCACCACCCTCTCATGTAGGGCCTTATAAAACTCCGATTATAGACCATCGAGGCCTGGAGACTTCCCTGATTTCAGATGCCTAATTTTTTCTAGTATTTCCTGTTTCAAGATTGGACTTTCTAGGATGTCCCTGTCCTCCTCAGTCAGATGTGGTAAGGCTAATGAGGACAGGAAACCCTCAGCCAAGGTGCCATGTGTGTCTGTGCCTTCCTATCTATACAGCTGTGTATAATACTTAGGGAACAATTGAGAGATTGACAGGGGGTCCAACACTAATGTGTCCCTCTGCTTCCAGTCCTTCACTCCCAGCACTGCCCCTGCTGCTGATCTGTTTTTTGCAGAGCAAATGCTAATAATTTTTCCACTCTGTTCCCTCGCTGAAAGAACCTTTGGTTAGTTCTCCTCTTGGCTCCCTCCACTTGTGTAGCTTGTAGCCGTTCTAGAGCTGTTTTCCTAGATTGCCATATCTTTTTGTCAAGGGGCTGTAGAGTCAGTTTATGCCTAAATTCTTCCTCCCTCAGTTTCTCCTATAGGTGTTTCTGGTTGGCCAGGCTTTCTCTTTTTAATTTAGCACTCTATGCTATTTTATGGCCCCTGAGACAAGCTTTAAGAGCATCCCATTTCACCACTAGTGACACTGAGTCTTAGTTATTTGTGTGAAAATAGTCTTTAATTCTTTCTACTAGCTCCTTTTTGAAATCCCCAGAATTCAATAATCCCACATTTAGTCGTCAATTTGAGTTTATGACTATAGGGACAAAACTGAGGTGTAGGTACACTGGGGTGTGGGAGGATGGAACAGTCTCTGAGACTGGCCCCTCTTTCTATCCGGAAGAGAAACATATCAGTGCGGGAGTAACTTGTACATCTATGTGAGTAGAAGGAATAGTCCTTCTGGCCTGGGTGAGTGAGAGGGTGGAGAAAGTCCAGGCATCTATCAAACCAGCTTCATCCATGTTCCTCTTCAGAAAGCTCCCCCAAGAGCAAGCCTGATTCAAGGGACCCTTCCCTTTTCTGTTCCAGTGCACAGAAACTACCCTGTTAAGTCCCCCCCATGATATACATTGCTTCCTGGTCCTCCGTCACCCTCATTAACAATTCTCTAAGAAAGTTTTTGTTAGCCTTTTCCTCATTCAGGGCATGGAGACATACCAGTACACACTTTATGTTAAAAAACATTGCCTGCACTTTCACAAAATGCCCACCAGGGTCCACTGTGACTTTTATGATGTCAGGGGGTGTATTTTTCCTCATCAAAATTGCTGGCCTCTTCTATGGGGATGGGGCAACCATTTGGCTGCATATACCTCTCCCACCCAGCCCCTTTTTAGTTTTCGATGTTCAAGTTCCCCCAGATGAGTCTCCTGCAAGAATGACAGGTCCACTCTTTGTTTCCCTATCTCTTGTAATATCCATGATCTTTTCACTGGGCTATTTAGCCAATTTACATTATATGTCAGACTGACTTTGATTTGTCTGTTGGAAACTGAGAACCTTGCTACACTGCAAAGAACAAACTATAACTCCGTTTAGGACCTGGAAACCTGGTAAGGCATAATACTTGTTAAGAAAGGGAGCTACGCTTTCTACAGAAAGTTTCATTTCTTTTTTCTTATTGGCATTAAGCAGAGAATTGAAGGATTCCGTTAAAAGTGTAGTAATTTTATAACCAGAGGGAGTGAGATACCACTTAATTTGCTTGATTGTTGGGGTTGAGACCTAGGATTTGGAAGGATATTTTTGAAACATTTTAAAAGTGTCCTGCTGGCTGAGAAGTTAAGTTTTTATCCCTGGTTTCACTGAAAGATTTTGTGTATTGGAATCAGACATAGCAGACTGCCTACATTGAAAGGCCTGCTTACATCACAGGTGTCACTAGTCAATCAATTGGCTCTGGGTGGGGTTTCATCACTGTGCTGTCTTAGGCATCCATCACAGTTAGAAGCCAGTCAGACTGACTTTGATTTGTCTGTTGGAAGCTGAGAACCTTGCTACACTGCAAAGAACAAACTATAACTCCATTCAGGACCTGGGAACCTGGTAAGGCATAATACTTGTTAAGAAGGGGAGCTACGCTTTCTACAAAAAGTTTCATTTTTTTCCCTTATTGGCATTAAGGAGAGAATTGCAGGATTTCATTAAAAGTGTATTGATTTTATAACCAGAGGGAGTGAGATACAACTGAATTTGTTTGATTGTTGGGATTGAGACCTAGGATTTGGAAGGATATTTTTGCAACATTTTAAAAGTTTTCTGCTGGCTGAGGAGTGAGTTAATTTTTATCCCTGGACTCAGTAGAGGGGTTTGTGCAGGAGCTGTGGTCTAGTAAATTGTGGTGTTAGTTAAATTACTATAAAGGGCAATACTCAGTAGGGTGGTGGAACAGTTGTGTATTTCATTGTTTCTAACAGTCACCAGTGGCTGTGGACTACCCCCACCCCTACCCCACCCCACCCCCCAGGCATGGCATTTCTTTATAGCCACAGTTCTGACATCACTTCCTCAACAGGTCTTGGGGCAGAACTGTCATATTCCTTAATAACCCAGCACAGTGCAAAAGGGTAGGTACACACCACAACACCACAAATAATAATAATAATAATAATATATATATATATATATATATATATATATATATATATATATATATATAAAACATATTGTATATTATAAGGGAGAGGGACATGTGAGAGTGTGCAATGCACTGGCTGTGGAGCAGCAGTTTTCCAGGAGACTTTCTGGAAACTGCATTGCTGTCCTATTTGCAGGCAACTGTCAGCTCTGAGGGATGAGGTTGCCCACCTCCAGGCTGAACTAGCAAGGACTAAGGAGGCCTCCCCTTTCCAAAGAGCACCACTGCCACAACCACTGCCTCAGAGGTTGCCAAGTAAGAAGAGCAGTTAGACCACAGTGGGTTCTGGGAGGGTGCGGGTGGTGGACCAGAGGTGAAGTCCCCCCAGTTGTACCTCTACACAAATCATATGCCATTCTGGCAGAGCAAGGTTCCTCTATGATGGCACCTCAGTGGAGACCCAGAAGAATGCTGAGGACATCCACAAGGAGACCCAACAAAGGGTGGCAAGGGACACCACAGGGAAGGAAAGCTCTGATAGGGGACTCTATTGTTGGGGGGTAAAACTGGGAAAGGAGAGGAGAAGGAAGTAAGGTGCCTGCCTGGTGCCATGGCTTGGAGGAACAGGAAGCGAATCCTCAGGATTGCAGAAGCAGCATCACAGGAGAGGGAACTAGATATCATAGTCCACCTTGGGACAAATGACCTAGCTAGGCATGGGATCAGTGCAGTTCAGAATGAATTTGTGGAGTTGGGGAGGGGCCTCAGATGGGTAGCAAGCATGGTAACCTTCTCAGAGGTACTACCAGTCCATGACAGGAGTGAGGATAGGGTACTGCACACCATGCAGTTTAATGAATGGTTGCAAAACTGGTGCAGAGCACAGGGCTTTGGCTTCATTGGGGACTGGGGGGCCACCTGGAGAGATAAAGGTCTATACTGGCATGATGGTCTGCATCTGTCCACGAAGGGAACCAAGCTCCTAGGTGATAGGTTTAAATGCTTCACTGGCAAGCTTTTAAACAAGCCAAGAGGGGAGCCACTGATAAAAGGCAGGAAATTTCAAGCCTCCCCCCACAAAACATGGCAGGTAGTAAGGTAAACACTGAGGTACAGAGCTCAACACAGGGCAGAAGAGGGGTAAATGGAAAAAGAGACAATGACAATAAGAGCAGGGATGGGGGAAAAAGGATAAAGCCAACATTAAATGGAGGCAATGAGTACCAATGCCCATAGTCTGGGAAACAAGCTTCCTGACCTAGTAGCCCTGATGGAAGATGAACAATTGGATATTGTGGCAGTCACGGAAACATGGTACACTGAGAACCATGACTGGGATGTCAACATACCAGGGTACACAATCTACAGAAGGGACAGGGAAGGTAAAAGAGGAGGCAGAGTAGCTCTATACATAAGGGAAGGGATCAGAGCTACAGAACTAAAAAGTAAATGGGAGGACAAGAGGCACTCTGGGTCACCTTGGAGACAGGGAATGGCATCACAATCCGCATAGGGGTTATATACAGACCCCCGTCTCAAGGGCAGGAAATGGACAACAAAATGTTAGAGGATATTCTCAAAATGGCTGAAAAAGGGAAGATACTGTTAATGGGGGACCTGAATATGCCAGATGTTAACTGGATAACATGTACTACATCCAGATCCAAGAGCAGGGTCATTCTCGATGCCCTGCAGGGGGCAGGCCTTAGACAGCTAGTGTTGGAACCCACTCGGGAGGGAGCAATACTAGACCTGGTACTCTCAAATGGAGAGAGGATCACAAATTTAGAAGTCAGTAGACATCTGGGAACAAGCAACCACTGCACAGTGTGCTTCACAATGAGCACAACCATGGAGATAAGCCATTCAAAAACAAGGATACTGGACTTTAGAAGGGCTGACTTTGGCAAAATGGGTGAATACCTGAAAAATGCACTAGCAAATTACCAAAAAGGAGGGTGGAAGAACAATGGAGAAAATCAAACTGCCATCATAGAGGCAACAAGCCTTTGTGTGAAACAAATAAAGAAAATAAAGTGGAGTAAAAAAGCACTATGGTTCTCAAAAGAGGTGTCAGGGAAGGTTAAGGAGAAAAAGGCTGCATTCAAAAAGTATAAGGAATCACAGAAGGAGCACAACAGGGAACTGTATCAATTAAAGCAGAAAGAAGTGGGGAAGGCAGTCAGACTAGCAAAGGCCCAAACTGAGGAAAAAATAGCCAACTCAGTTAAGAAGGGGGATAAAACCTTTTATAGGTACATTAGGAGCATAGAAAGGTTAAGGGAGGGAAGTGAAGATTAATAAAGGAGAGGAGGGCAGAGGAGTCAGTGAAAAGGCAGAAATACTGAATGAATACTTTTGCTCAGTATTCACAAAAGAAGATGAGGAGGAGTTACCTAAACCAGACAATAGAAGCACTCTGGGTAGGGTTGACACCAGTCCATTCACAGAAGAAAGAGTCCTGAAAGAACTCCTAAAACTCAAGGTAGACAAAGCAATGGGGCCTGATGGGATTCACCCCAGAATCCTAAAAGAATTAAGGGATGACCTAGTGACACCACTGACCACACTTTTTAACAGATCATGGCAGGATGGGGAGGTACCTGAGGACTGGAGGAGGGCAGATGTGATTCCCCTTCACAAAAGTGGGAGCAAGGAAGAAGCAGGAAACTCAGTGGTAGGGAAAATGATGGAATCACTTCTAAAAGAAAGAATTATTGAATACCTAGAGGCCAGCAGGGCACAGGACCCAAAGCAGCATGGATTTACAGCAGGAAGGTCATGTCAGATGAATCTAATTGATTTCTTTGACTGGGTGACCAAAGTAATAGACCAGGGAGGGGCTGTGGATATGGCCTACCCAGACTTTAGCAAGGCATTTGACACAGTCCTGCACAAAAGATTAATAATCAAGTTGGCCAGCCTGGGAGTGGGTCCCAGGGTGATAGCCTCGGTAGCAAACTGGCTGCACAACAGGACACAGAAGGTAATAGTGAATGGAACACATTCCGAAGAAACGGGGGTTACTAGTGGAGTACCTCAGGGCTCAGTACTGGGTCCAGTCCTCTTTAACATCTTTATAGGTGACACTGCAGAGGGTCTGGAAGGAAAGGTATGCTCCTTTGCAGATGACACAAAGATCTGTAACAGAGTTAATACACAAGGGGGGGTAGAAAAGATGAGAAGGGACTTGGCAAAGTTGGAGGAATGGTCAGACATATGGCAACTTAGATTAAATGCAAAGAAGTGCAAAATAATGCACCTGGGAAACAAAAACCCAGTAGAAGAGTACACAATAGCAGGGAAGGTACTAACAACAACAGAAATGGAAAGGGACCTGGGGGTAGTCATATCAGATGACCTAAAGGTGGGTAAGCAATGTGAAAAGTCAGTAAGAAGAGCCAGGGGGATACTGGGATACATAGGAAGGGGCATCACAAGTAGAAAAAGGGAAGTGGTTATCCCTCTGTGCAGACAGTTGGTGAGACCCCATCTGGAGTCCTGTGTGCAGTTTTGGAGACCTCATCTACGCAAGGACATAGACAGGATAGAAGCAGTCCAGAGAAGGGCAACTAAAATGGTGCAGGGTCTGCAGCAGAAACCATATGAAGAGAGACTGAGAGAGCTTAATATGTATACTCTTGATGAAAGGAGGGACGGGAGGACATGATAGAAATGTTCAAGTACCTCAAGGGAATCAACAAAGTCCAGGAGGGTAGCATCTTTCAGAAAAAGAAATGTGTAAGAACAATGGGGCACAATTTAAAGATAGAGGGGGGGATGTCTCAGGGGTAATGTGAGGACATTTTTTTTCACGGAGAGAGTATTGGATACATGGAACAGCCTTCCTGAGGAGGTCGTTGGGTCTAAAACAGTGGGGGAATTCATACATGTATGGGACAGACTCGAGTCAATTATAGTGGGGGGTTGCAGGAAGTAGGCTGTTGGTTAACTAGAATCTGCAGCTTATCCAGTAGGTAGGGAAATGGGCAGACTGGGTGGGCCAAGTGGTCCTTGTCTGCCATCAAAGTCTATGTTTCTATGTTTCTATGTGATGACTTTTAGCTCAGCCATGGTTGTTATAATCTATAGCAGAGTATCCTTCTGTAATGCCCCGTTTTCTCTGCCCCCTGCCTCTGACCCTTCTTACCCATCCTCTAATGTAACCCACCCCCCGGTGGTTTTCCAGGCAATAACTTTTAACAACAAGAACTATATTTGAAACTGAAAATAGTAAAAACATTTCTGAAAACTTGTCAGGAGAACCCCCCTGTAATGTAATCGGCCTCCAAACATGCACCTGCACCCTTGCTCTTCAGCTCAGTGTTGAGGGAAGGAAGCACAGCCATCACTGGATGTACCAAGCTACAGCTCTCTCCCATGCCACAGCTTAAAGTGGGTTGCCAGTGTCTCCTGGTGGACTGAGTCAAATCCATCCTGTCATCTCCTACGGTCAACCCCCTTCCCACTTCCACATTACAAAGCATACCAAAATAACACCAAGAACCTTCTATGAACCAGAACACCACATGTTAACCATTCATCATGCAATGACCCACCGCCCCCCCCCATAAGGAGGAGGATGAGCAGCATGGGGTCGTCTCCCCCCCTTCACCAGACAACCCCACCAATACAGTGTTCCTCCTGGTGTAGAGAAAAACAAGGCCCAGAGTGGGTCTGAAATGCTCAACCCAAATTAACTGCATAAGATAAAGTTTTCCCCTTACAGGCCCCTTCTCCTGTAGGAGCAACAGCGAAAGAGAACCAAATAGGCCTTCTGCCTAATCAACCTGGTACCTTCCGATACTTCAATTTAAAATAAAAGAAAAAGAGTCATATTGGCTTGTCTCTATTATTAGTCACATTTTGCACCTCATGATACCAAAGTCTTAAATCAAAGAATAAAGAAACCTACAAAAACCTCCTGTGGCCTTGTGATTGTGTCTCTGGCCCGATTTCAAAATCACAAAATGCTGACCTTACATGGAGCAGGGGAGGGAGGAAGGAAGGTGCTTCGATGAGAGAAGAAAAGTCTTACATTTTGATGGAAGTTCTATGGAGCTCCTCACATGTCCCAACAATGGTCGAAAGTTCACTAAGTAGTTGTTCCCAGCAGTAAATACTCTCAAGCATCCTTTACTTTTTTGAGCAGGGCTGGTTTCTTTGTCTTGCAAATTCTTCCATTGTCCCCTGTATTTTCTGGGGGGTAGAGGACCCTTAGAAGGGGTCACTGAAGTCTGAGCCGTGTCTAATTGCTTCAAAGGTGGGTGTTCCTCCAGGTTTGCCAGGGTTGCTCCCCTCTGCTGCCCAGAGCTTTTCACTGTGTACTACCACTGATATTCTAACGCTTGGATGGTTTCAGCATCTAGAAAGTCATTGACTGAAATGTCCCATTGTTGCAAAAGCTTTGCCGCATCAGAGATGGCGGGGAAAGATTTTGTGCCCATATCTGTAGTTATCTTCAAAACAGCTGGGTAGTCCAGGTAGGTTTTGACTCCCTTCGCCCATAGTTGTTTCGAGATGGGGAATAGTTGTCTGTGATGATCCATTGTTATGGAAACATAGTCATGCATGAAAAATAAGCATGTGTCCCTTAATAGAAATTCTTTTTTGGCCCATGCTTTCAAGAGAATGTCCATTTTGGTTCTGCAGTCCACAAAGGCCAAGATAATTGGGGGGGGCGAGCTTTAAGATCTGTGGGTCTAACAGACAGAGAGTGGTTTGCTCTAATGATGTTGAGCTGGTACTCATCCCCCAGGCCTAGGATCTCTCTCAGAAAGCTAGTCATGAAGGTCACCATGTCTTCTGTTTCTGTACCCTGCAGCAGGCCATGTATTCGTAGGTTGATCCTACAGGACCTATTCTCAAGATCCGCCAGTTTTTGTTGCAGACGAATCTCTCAGTCATGAAGCTGAAGAATCATTCCATTATGAACATCCACCATCTTAGAAGTCTCAATGGCATTTTGGTCAAGGTCTGTGATTTTTTTGGCATTGTTCTTTATCTTCTGTGTGAACCTCTGCTATCTCTGATTGAATTTTATTTAATGTGTCTCCTAAATGGCGCAGCTCTTTGAATAATTTCTTTGAGGTAATGGTGAAAGCTCCTTCCTCATCCAAGCTGCTATCTGCCACCAAGTCTCAGCTTGAGGAGGCTGAACATCTGGGTAAAATGCAGCCTGTATCGGTCTGCATAGGAGCAGTCACTTTTGTCACTCTTTTTGGGGGTTCCAGCTGCAAATTCTTTCAACCTCTGTCACATAGAAGCCATGATCTCCACTAGTTTGTCTTTCTTGGTGCAAATTTCCAGTTTTTTTGGGAGATGGAGGTGGATTAAATGATCGACCCATGAGAGTCCTTATCAGGTCAGTCCACCATGAGCACAGGCATCACTGGAAGGCCAATATTACCATTTTTTAATTATAACAATTTTTGTGATAGTCACAGGGCAGGCAGGTAAATGAAAACAGTTTGAACTATAAATAACAGTTCAAATGGTCAATTTACAGATCAATTCTCAGACAAATACTGTTCGAGATGGATGCCATCTCATTTTTCTAAAACTTTTCAAAATAGTCTTATACACAACCACTGCATCCTAAGGACATTACAACACATGTATTTACTGTAAGTCTCAGTGATATGCTTGCTTCCATGTTTGTTTTGAACTTAATATATCTCTAAGGCAAATATGTTTTTTTTAATGAAAATCATGTCCCCCTCCCTCGCTAAGTAATTCCATTTGATTTGTTATTTACCATTGAAACATTACTGTTTGAACAGTAAATAACCATTTGCAGTCATTAATAGTTCTAACTTTACTGTTCCAATAGTCTTCTACAGTAGGAAAAAGTATTTTTTTTTTATCCCAATTGTTTAACCAGGAGTAGCACACTAAGCTGAAAGTTTGTTTACAGGTGTGACCTGGAAGCATAGAAAAGTTAAGTGACTTGCTCAGGGTCACACAGTATGCAAGTAGGGGCTGTGGGATTCAAACCCAGGTCTCCAGATTTGTAGCTCAGAACCTTAGACCACTGCACTATACTGCCTCCCAAAGTCATTGTGAAGCATGATAAGTCACTGAACAAATGTTACTGACCCTGAAGTGACATTTGTGAATGGATATGAGGGCTTGGATGTGTGTGAGTCCTAAATGACTGACGAGCACTAATGTAGTGCTACATGATCTCTTATGCGCTCTGATTGAATGAGCAAAAGCAACCTGAAAAGACGTGAGCAGGTACTTTTACTTAACCTCTGGCATGTCTCTTGCAAAAATCCTGCTGTCCCTATAGTGGGAATTGGTCTCTTGACGCATTTCATAGGCAGCTCAACATGAGAACTGCTCCCTGACATTTTATTTTATTTATTTATTTGGTAACTGGGTAAGGGCCACTAGGAACAAGTAGTGCCTGTTTTCAGGGGTGAATGACTGACCCAGCGGTGGGAGTCAGGAGCACTGGGGAAGTGCTTGTGACTTTTTTAGTCAGACAGTATGTATGCATGAAGTCAAGTGGTTAAGGAGGTTGTAAGAACCAAACCCAGGTCTATGCAATGTACCAAGCTCATTTACAGGCAGCTCATACCAACATCTAGGCTATACTGCCAAGTGCCAGCCCCATGCTTGCCCTGCAGCTGCTTCTTGCTTGCCTGATTCATGTTGCAGCTCTGACTGCAGGGCTCATTAGAGGCTTTAATAAGCACAAAGCTGACCAGCAATCAGAAGCAGTAAAGAAAGCGGCCAAACAAATGTAAACATATTGTAATTCAGTGCCAAATGCAATTTATTGTACCACACCAAATCAAAGTTACAAACAAACAAAATCGGAGCCAACCAGTACATGTGGGGTACTGAGCATGAAGAAATAATAAAAAAATTATGTTGGAGAAATACACACTCTCACTGTAAATACCGGACATGCAACAGGGACAGTGTGACATTACTCAGACTCACTGAGATGCTCTCATGGATGCTTTGTTTAATGTCAGCAGTCATCACTTGTTTAAATAAATAATTTGTGTCACACTGGCCTGTTGCACATTCCTGATATAACTTCTCATATTAAACACGTTTTTTTTTTTTATGAAATATACCAATAAAGAATACTAGTAGGAAGAAAATGGATAATCACTTTACACACTGTATATGAATGCTAGAAACTTACTTACCCTTAAACAAAATATTTCATAAAATTCCAGATGTGCAATTGGGGAACAGCAGAAACTTTTTTTTTGTTTGTTAATGAAATCATTCCTGAAAAAACAAAATTGATCAGTAACTAGAATGCTTCTGGAACCATAATGGGCTGATTCAATTTTTTTTGTGCTCTTGTCAGCAGAAGCCCTAATGCCTACAGAATCACATAATCAAAATGGACCCAAAATGTGGATTCCAGAGCCAGATTCATGAAAGCACATTGGAAGGTTAGCAACCCAAATGGTTTCAGATCCTTTCTCATGGTGGTGTCCCTCTCCAGAACCTGTTCTGGGTCCATTCTGATTGCATGATTCTGCATGCCCTGGTGTTTGATGACCCCCCTGACACACATACACACACACACACACTACATTGCTGCCCTTGATATCCAGTGATGAGGCTCCTCTGAGAAAATTATCACTTCTCCCCAATAATAGTGATTGTTTCTTGATGAAGAATCCCAGTGTCCTTCCACAGCCTGGGTACAACAGTCCAGCAACTCACAATAAAACTGTTCACTTCTAAGGACAACCATCATCCTGAAAAGGCACATACAAACAGGGAACTTCACCCCTTTTATAAACTGATGCTGACCAATACCTGTAGTAACAAATTTACCAGTGCCATCAACTCTATGGAAATATCCACATTCAGACAAACAGATGCTAAAACCTGTGGCACAACACACAGCCCTAGAATGATAAAGTCACTCTTCTTTTTTCACAAAAATATAAACAAATAGGTGTTTTATTTGTAAATAGATAAATAAATTATGTTGGAGAAATACACAGTCTCATTGCATATACATAACATGCAGGGCCCTGAGAACTTTTGCATCCCAGGCTGTGCCGCTGCTGAAAATGTCCACTGGTACTTTTCATACTGAGAGTAAAACATGCAATCTGGATCTAAAGAGCCACTGCCATTAACCCAATAGAAAAATCCACATTCAAACAAATAGATTATAAAAACTGACACAATGCACAGCCCTAGAATGATAAAGTCATGTTTAACTTTTACAAAAGTATAAACAAATGGGTGTTCTATTTGGAAAAAAAAATAAAATTGGAGAAATACACACTCTCATTGCATATACGGTACATGTAACAGGGACAGTGTAACGTTACTCAGACTCATTGTTGATTATCTCTTGGATGCTTCATTTAATGTCAACAGGCATCACTTACTTTAATAAATAATTTACTTCACACTGGCCTGTTACACATTCCCAATATCATTTCTTATATTATTAAATACAGTTTTTTTACGAGATATGTCAATAAAGAATACTAGTAGGAAGAAAATGGATAACCATTTTACATACTGTACATTACTTGGGCAGTGTTGTTCTTTGGGGACATAAAACTTGAACTAGGTCTAGGTGGTAATAGCATCCTTACACTGTCTCCCTTATTAGTATTTGTAACGCTGTTATCTACACTGAAAAAACAAGCATTTGTCAATGCCAAATGTGGATTGCATTGGTATGTTGAGCTCGCTCACTGCCCCTCTATCTCTCGCTCAGTCTGTTTCTCCCGGTACTGCAGGCTGCTCTTTGTTACTGGGCTCCTGCCTGCATTGGCACCTTGTTCTGCAAACTAAGAAATCTGCAGCTGTCCCGACAGAGCTCCGTTGAGGTGGCTCACTCCCCCCCTCTCATTCGTTCATTCTGTTTCTTCTGGTGCTGCAGGCTGCCCTTTTGTACTGTGCTCCTGCCTCTGTTGCTGGCTTTTTCTGCCCACAAAGAAATTTGCGGCAGTCCTCATACAGGTTTTTTGAGCCTGCTGACTCCCCCTCTCTCACTCATTCATTCCGTTTCTGCTGGCACTGCAGGCTGGGCTTCTGTACTGGGCTCCTGTGTTGCCACCTTTTTCTGCCAACAAAGAAATCCACAGCAGTCACGATAGAGCTCCATTGAGCTTGCTCACTACCCCTCTCTCACTCCTTCATTGTGTTTCTCCTGGCACTGCAGGCTGCCCTTTTGTACTGGGCTCCTGCCTGCATTGGCACCCTTTTCTGCCCACAAAGAAATTTGCAGCTGTCTCAACAGAGTTCCGTTGAGGTCACTCACTCCCCCATGTCATTCACTCATTCTGTTTCTCCTGGTGCTGCAGGCTGCCCTTTTGTACTGGGCTCCTGTGTCTGTTGGTGCCTTTTTCTGCCCACAAAGAAATCTGCAGCAGTCCCGACAAAGCTCCTTTGAGTTCGCTCACTCCCCCTCTCTCACTCTCTCATTCTGGTTTTCCCGCCACTGCAGGCTGCCCTTTTGTACAGGGTTCCTGCCTGCATTGGCGGCTTGTTCTGGCCAGAAAGAAATCTCAAGCAGTCCCGACACAGCTCCATTGAGATCGCTCTCTCCTCCTCTCTCACTCACTCATTCAATTTCTGCTGGCGCTGCAAGCTGGCCTTTTGTACTGGGCTCCTGCCTTCGTTGCCACATTTTCTGCCCACAAAGAAATCTGCAGCAGTCACAATAGAACTCCGTTGAGCTCGCTCACTACCGCTCTGTCACTCACTCGTTCTGTTTCTCTTGGCGCTGCAGGTTGCTCTTGTGTATAGGGCTCCTGGCTGCGTTGGCACCTTTGTCTGTCCACAAAGAAATCCACAGCTGTCCCAACAGAGCTTCATTGAGGTTGCTCAGTCTCCCTCTGTCATTTGCTCATTCTGTTTGTCCTGGCGCTGCAAGCGGCCCTTTTGTATGGGGCTCCTGCCTGCATTGGCGCCTTTTCCTGCCCACAAAGAAATCCGTAGCAGTTCTGATAGAGCTCCGTTGAGCTCACTCAGTCCTCCTGTCTCACTTACTCGTACTGTTTCTCCCATCACTGCAGGCTGGCATTTTGTACTGGGCCCCTGCCTGCATTGACACCTTTTTCTGCCCACAAAGAAATCTGCAGCAGTCCTCACAGCGCTCTGGTGAGTTTGATCACTCCCCCTCCATCACTCGCTCTCTCGTTCTGTTTCTTCCAGTGTTGCAGGCTGCCCTTTTGTACTGGGCTCTTGCGTTGGGGCCTTTTATAGCCCACAAACAAATGTGCAGCAGTCCTGACAGAGCTCAGTTGAGCTTGGTCACTTCCCCCTCTCACTCGTTTGATCTTAATCTGTCCCAAACAGTGATTTCCCACAGTGATCATGCTATTCTCTGGCAGGAGTGCAAAAACATTTTAGCCAGGATGTGAAAAATGGCAGCTGTACTGTTCATAAGGAGGTATGGAAAAATGCCACTGCTGAAAATGTGGCGTGAAAATATTACAAAATTCGAAGTTACAAGGCTGCGTGGAAACAGTTCAATGCATGCTTGTAACACAGCCATGTTATGGAGTTTCATCACCAAATTTTCAGCATAGGCATTTTAGGACCTCTGCTCGTGAACAGTGTCACTGTCATTTTCCTAATCTGTCCCAAACAGTGATTTCCCACAGCAACTGTGTTATTCTGCGCCAGAACTGTGAAAAGACATTTTGGTCAGGATGTGAAAAATGACAGCTGTACTGCTCATAAGGAGGTGTGAAAAAAATGCCACTATTGAAAATCTGGCATGACAATATTACAAATTTGCAAAGTTACAAGGGTGCGTGGAAAGTGTGCAATGCACACTTTCTAATACAGTCATTTGATGGGCTATCATCACCAGATTTTTAACATAGGCATTTGTGGACCTCTGCTCATGAACAGTATCACTGTCATTTTTTTAATCTGTCCCAGACAGTGATTTCACACAGTGACCGCTCTATTCTTTGCCAGAAGTGTGAAAACACATTTTGGCCAGTATGGTAAAAATGACAGCTGTACTGTTCATAAGTAGGTGTGGGAAAATGGCAATGTTGGAAATCTGGAGTGAAAATATTACAATTTCGCAAAGTTACAAGAGTGCATGCAAACTGCGCAATGCACGCTCGTAACACAGTTATTTTATGGAGTATCATTACCAAATTTTCAACATAGCCATTTCAGGACCTCTACTCATGAACAGTGTCACTGTCATTTTCTTAAACTGTTCCAAACATGGATTTCCCATAGCAACCCTGCTATTCTGCACCAGAAGTTCGAAAACACATTTCCACCAGGATGTGAACAATGACAGCTATACTGTTCACAAGGAGGTGTGAAAAAATGCCAATGCTGAAAATCTGGCATGAAAACATTGCAAATTCATGAAGTTATGAGCGTGCATAGCAACTGCACAGCGTATGCTCGTAAAACAGTCGTTTTTTTTATTTTTCCACCAAATTTGCAATATAGGCTTTTTGAGATCCCACCTCATGAGCACTGGCACTGTTGTTTTGTTAATCAGCCCCAAAAGGTGATTCCATGCATTGACCACAAAATCACCTTTTGGGGGTGATTAACGCCATGACAGTTCAAAATTCATGAGGAGGGGTCCCAAAAACCCCATGTTGAAAATTTGGTGAAAATATTCCCAAAAATGCCTGTGATATGCACTAAAGCTGAAAAAACCCTATTTATTACATTATACAGCTTACCTGCATTTCCTCAGTTTGCAGTCAGCTTTGAAGAGTGCAGACGTGTTCCTGGTCCACCGAAGATCATTGCGCCGAACTCCGGAGGTAAGTATGGGGTGAGGGGGTATAGGGAGGCAGGGTGTACAGTGGGTGGGTGTGGGTTGTGGGTGAGGGGCAGGGAGACTATGAGGGACAGTTTCCTTTTTTGCAGGAAAAAAAAGACGTTGAGGGACTGTTTTTTAGTTTACAGGGGCATGTGGCACTCTGGGGTGGGCTCCCAGCATGCCACCAGAGGCTTTCTTTTGGGGGGCAGCAGTAGCCGACAGGGGATTGGGCATCCCTGTCAGCAGGCACTAAAAGGGGGGGTTACAGAATGCTGATGGGGAGTGGGCTCCCCTGTCAGCAGCAGAAACACGGGGGCACCAAAGCCGATGGGGATTGGGGCCCCCGTTGGATAATAAACATGGTGGGATGGTGGATTATATTGTTTGTGAACACAGTGGCAAACTGCCACCGTGTTCACAAACAATATCAGGGTTTCTACATCCCACCCGGCAATGACTGATCACTCCCTCATTGCAGTGGATAGCTGATTCTGCAATGAAGAGGCGGCCTCTGATTGCAGTGGCAAAATTGTCAGAAGTTGGTTGCAAGGTTCCAAACCTGTGTCACCAGCAGCATGCTACTGCATTGGGGGAATTGGGACAAGCCTTTGCAGGCTGTGGGGGCATTGGCCACAACAGTACCACGCCTCCACAGACTGCTTCTAAGCAAGCTGTCCCAATATGTTTCTTGCGCTGTGCACAATCAACATAAAAAGGATCTCCCTTGTCTGGTACATAATAAAATTAAGGTAAATAAACATGTGCAAATCCACTAGAATGCCAACTTTGGTTGTCAATTTTAATGGCACAAAACTCAGACCTTTTTTGAGTACAATCACTTCTGCTTCTGTCAAGACATAATCAAGAGGTATTTTAATGACATTAACTATGTGAACATTTCACTGCCATTTAATGATAACTCAGGTGATTCCTACCTTGTCCTCTTCCCTTCCTCTTCCATTCCTGCTGTTCTTGCTTGTACAGTATTTCTGCCTCCACCTCTGCTTCTTGCCCCCCCCACCGCGTTTGTCATGCCTTAAGTGTTTTCGGCAGGGCTGAGAAAGTTAACATCATCTTACTGTGTGTGTGCATGCATTTCTTAACATTGAACACATGTATCAGTGAGCATAGTTTACATGTTGCATCTGCCCAATTAAGTGGTAGTCCTGACTTCTGACAGAAATGGCACCTGCCACCAGTTTAATCCAACACCTTTTCATAGATTGTTATTAGGAACCAGTATCCCCATTCATGATTTATTCTATGTTTACATAACTATTTACTCTAGGAAGGGTCATCCTTGACAACCCTCTTATCGCTTTCTGAGATGCCAATTGTGAGAGGCACCAGCCACTGGGATCGCTATGGACATGAGGAAAAATAAAATTAAAAAAGGAAACAAGCTTCTATTTGGGTATCTGGGAGGGTGAGTGTGTGAGTTTCTGATCTTAAGGGTAGTAAGCAGGAACATTTATAATGGATGGGGTGGAATAGATGGGTTGAGGGAGTTGGCTGGGGAGGTGTGTAGTGTATATTTAAAACTGAAAATCAATATGAGAAGAACACAAAGAACATCTCCACAAGTAATTGTCTGAATTCAATGACCCTTTATCTTTCTAATGTCAATAAAGGGAAACACAAATTTTACCGCATTTATAGAAATCATATGCAAGGTTAACACATAGGATCTAATTTTACATTTCAGACCAGCTGAAATCAGTCTCAATCAATCAATCAATCAATTGAAATCTTTATTTAACCAGGTGGACACCGTTGAGCAGAGGTCATTTTTGAGGTGGACCTGGGGTGTACAGTACAAGAAGAAAAGTTCACATAAAAAGAACAACAATAGATACAATGTAGTGACATAACAGAAAGAACTGGAAGGGGACAGGATCAGTTGTGTTCCAGGACAGTAGCTGCTGCTGTTGTTTTCACAGGGTTCTTGTGGATTTTACTTGGTAGGTTAGTTCTTTTCTTTCTTACTTCTTAGGGGCTAGCAGGGTATTGTTTTGGGTGCTGTTGGATGTTTGTAAACTGATTTGGTGGCTGTAAGTGGGGCTCATTTTGTGGATGTTTCACTGTGTAACAGGCTGCGCTGGTAGAGGCCTATTTCTTCTGATTTAAAACCTATTTGGTGGGATTTGCTTGGGCCTAGTTCTTTGGCTGCTGGGCTTGGAGGGGAGACACAGGGCTGATACACTCTCTCTCGAGTCAGGTGTCTGCCCAAGAACCACCCTCTCCAGAAGCCTGCAAATTTATAGGGGAACACCTGCCCTGCAATTGGAGGAAAAGGCTGCAGGTGCAGCTCATGTAGTTCTAGCCACTGGGGGTAGGATTTAAAGGCTGGGAGAGAGGAGCTTTGGGAGTTGTTCATTTCCCTTATAAGTTTAATGTGTTGTACTGCACCTAGTAACAGGGTTACTGGTGTACAGTGGGACTGTCTGTAAGATTAGTGGGTGACCTGATTAGGCAGTAGGGGTATCTTGGACTAGGGGGGAACCTGGTAGCTCACCCAAGGAAACCTATTTGGAAGGGGATGGAACCACACATCATTAGGGCCGGCATCTTTGGGAGGGTGGTGGGGTGCACAGGGTGTGGAGCAGCCATGATACTGGACTGGGCTTGGAAGTTCGGTGGTTGCCCAGTGTGCTACCAGCTAGCACAGCTTAGGGAGGAGGTTGCGGGGATTAGGAGAAAGCTGGGGAAGGGGGTGGTATGGTTGGGGAAGGGGCTGGGAATTTCCCACAGGGTTGCACCAAGCACTGGGGTGGGGGCATAGGGAAAGGAGTGCAGGAGAATACTCGGGTCACATAGGGAACCTGGCAGAGGGGGTCCAAAAGGACACTACCAAGGAAGCAGGCAGTAACTGGGAGCCCTCACAAAGGGGACGGAGGGACAACATTCTCAGGGAAGTAGGCAGATGGCCAGGGCTGGACAGAAGGAAGCAAGGCAGGAAGTGGATCAGACCTACACTCAGTAACCGCTAAATTCTTCTTCTGCTCAAGGATGAGGGGGTGATGTAGCCATGACAGGGGTAGTTAGAGATGGAAAGGGAGTGGGAGGCAGGAGGCAGGGGCCAGATAGCAGGAAGAACAGGAGGGGACCTGGAATGCAGGAGAATGGGGGGAGCAGTGAATCGGAGCAGGAGGGGCAGGGGGAAGAGGAAGGAAAGAGCAAGGAGAAGGACCAGTTGGGAGGAAAGGTAAAGGAGAAGGACCAGAAGTACAAGGAGGATTCAGTAAAGGGAGCTGAGGGTTTAGGCCAGGGGAGCACAACTAGCAAGGAAGAACTAAATGGAGACAGGAAGGAAGGGAGGATGAGCCAGGCTAGTTTAGCAGATGGGGGAGAAGGACCAGTTGCGAGCAGTGAGGGGGGAATTAGCAAGGAACAGAAGGATACTCAGGAGGAGGAGAGACATAGGATTGGAGAGGAGGGGGCGGCATGTGGCACCCAGAAAGGGGGAGGAACATGGAGCCAGCTGGGTGGAGGGGCCTGTAGAAAGGATGAGGGACATGGAAGGGGAATGGAGGAAAAGGAGGGTCAGAGTGCTCCTGCTGGGATTCTATGATCAGGGGTATCAAATGGGATAGGGAGGGAGAAGCCTGGCCAGTTAGAACAAGATGCTTCCCTGGACTAACGGTGCACAGGGCTAAGCACTAGGTATATCAGCTGGCAAAGGATTGTGGGGGTTCCCCAGACATACTGGTCCACCTGGGTACAAATGACATTGAGGGAAATAGTGAGCTAGAGATACAGGCAAGATTCAAGGAGCTCGCCAGGGTCTGTCATGACATAGGATGCACAGTTTCCTTCTCAGAAATCCTGCCAGTGCCAAGGGCTAGTGGGGAACACAAAAGGAAAATTGGGGAGATAAACCAGTGGCTCAGGGAGTGGTGTGAGCCAGAGGGTATGGGTTGATGGGGATTGGGGGAGACCTGGGAGGATAAGGAGCTGTATGCTAGAGATAGACTACATCTCAATTTGGAGGAGGGAATCCTTGTTGAAAATAGAGGGGTTCATTGGTGAAAAGTGGGGTTTAAACTTGTGAAGGGGGTTGGATGGGAGAAAAGGCTGTCAAGGGGTGTCGATAAAGGTGGGACTTGTCTCCACCCCTGGGACCAGGAGGATTGCAGGAAAAGGCCAACTGGCAAAGTGCAGACCAGGGAAAACAGAATCCCCATGGGAACATGAGCAGGGAAATGGAACTATAGGAAAGGGTGGAAGGTAGTCCTATAAATGCCAGGAGCTTGGGCAATAAAATGCCTGAGCTCCAGGCGATGCTAACTGAGGGAGCAGGATGTGGCAGTGGTCACTGAGACTTGGGCCACTGCAAGACATGACTGGGACCTGAACCTGGAGGATACACTATGTTCAGGAAGGACAGGGGAGGGAAGGGAGGAGGGTAGCAATGACAGTCAAAACTGCATTGGCATAGGGGAGTCAGAGGGAGCAGAGGAACCATGGAGGCGATTTGGGTCACCTTGATAACAAGGGGGCAAGAGAGTAAAAATAGGAGTGGTGTATAGACCCCCTGCCTGGCGGAGGAGCTGGAGGACAGTCTGGTGGCAGATGTTAGGAGACACTGCAGACTGGGCAGAGGAACGTGGTGGTGTTGGGGACTTAAACATGCCAGGAACAGACTGGAGACTTATGACATCCTCTGTGACCAGGAACAGAGGCTGTTGGATGTCTTTCAAGACACGTCCTAACTCCAGCAGGTGAGGGAACCGACCAGGAGGCATGGGTACTGGATGTGGTCCTGGCAGACAGTGGCCAGATTGGGGCCTGGAGGTAAGGGACCCATTGGTGGGCATGACCATGCCACGGTCTGGTCTCTGCCTGGACCTAGGAGGGGTAGAAGGCTGCACAAAGACGGAAGTAACCTACCTCAGGGGTGGATTTAAGGAAATGGGAAGGATCCTTAGGGAGCATTTGGATGGGATTGGGTCAGACATGGACGCTGATAGTAGGTGGGAAATCATCAGAGAGGGTGCAGGATGCTACCAGCACCTGTGCAAGAGTAAGACTAAAATGCTGTAGGGCCCAAAACCCTGTTGGTGGACCAGGGAGGTCCAGGAGGTGGTGCGGGAAAGAAAGCAATCCAAGTGCTCAAGGAGTGAAAGGGATCGAGGGAGTCGAGCTGATGGCTAGAAGGGCCACTAGAGTGGTGAGGGCAGCTAAGGCAAGGAAGGAGCAGAACCTGGCCAGGGAAATTAGGAGAGGAACAAGGGTTCTTTAGATACATTGGGGAAAATGAAGGTGAAGGGCAGATTAGCAGGATTAAATCAGGGAGGATGGGCACAAAACCCGGGGAGCAGGCTGAGGTACTAAATGAGTATTTCACCTCAGTTTTCACCAGGGAAAATGGGGTGCTGCATCATACATGGGAGGAGACAGAGATACTGAGGAGGGGGACCCCACTCGATCGGGCAGGTCTGGGGAGAGGGGAGGCATCACTGGCAGGTGGGGGAGGCCAAGCAGGGAGAAGGGGCACTGGAAGTGGAAATCACAGCTGAGAGAGTGAGGGAAGCCCCAGCCCCTTAAGACAGAGAAAGCACGGGCTGGATAAATTACATCCCAGAGTGCTGAAGGAACTTGCAGATGTCCTGGCAAAACCCTGGCAGAGCTTTTCACCATCTCTGAGGACAGGGTGGGTGCCCCAAGACTGGAAGGTGGCGCATATAGTGCCTATCCACAAGGGGGGATCAAGGGAGGTGGCAAGGAACTACAGGCCTGTCAGCCTGACCTCAGTGGTGGGCAAGGTGATGGAGGGCATTGTCAAGGAGAGGCTAGGGGGACCTGGATAAGTCAGGGTGCCTGGACGATAGAACAGCATGGATTCATCCGGAAATTGTGTCAGACAAACCTGGTGGAGTTCTATGACTGGGTGACAAGTGCCTTGGACCTGGGTAGACCAGTGGATGTCCTCTTTCTGGACTTCAGCAAGGCATTTGACTCTGTTCCTCACGTGGGCCTGTTGGATAAGCTGGGAGAAATGGGGGTGGGAGACAGATGATCAGATGGATAGGCAATTGGCTCCAGAAACCGGACCCAGAGGGTCGTAGTTGGTGGGATAGTCTCATCCCCAGGAGGGTCATTAGTGGGGTCCCACAGGATCAGTCCTTGGCCCCTTCTGTTCAACGCCTCACGTATCTGACATAAGGACAGGAATCAGAGGAGATGAGTCTCTTTGCAGATGACCCAAAACTGGGGGCGGTGGTGGATGGGGAGGAGGGGGTGGCCCTACAGGGGACCTGGAGGCTCTGGAAAGATGGTCTAGAAAGTGGAAGCTGAGGTTCAATGCAGGGAAATGCAAGGTACTCCACCTGGGGGCCAGAAACCCAGGTCAAGTGTACACCCTGGGGGGGAAATGCTACAAGTCTCGATGCCTGAGAGGGACCTGAGGGTGGTGGTGGATGTCAAGATGAACAACTCGGAGACTTGTAGGAGGGCAGCAGCCAAGGCCAACAGGATGCTGGGATGCATCACTAGGAGGATCACCTCCAGAAGGAGGGAAGTGATACTCCCTCTGTATAACTGCTTGGTGAGGCCGCTGTAGAGTACTGCGTGCAGTTTGGAGGCCACACTAAGCGGGACATTAACCTCCTGGAGAGGGTCCAGAGGAGGGCAACCAAAATGAATTGGGGCTTTGGGGACAGGACCTATGAGGAGGGAGGCTCGAAGAGCTAAATATGTACACATTGGAAGAGAGAAGGGACCGGGGACATGATAGAGGTCTTTAGGTACATGAAGAGGGTAAATAGGGGAGGAACAGTTGGGGTGCTTCAAAGGAAGGAGGAAGGGCCACTAGAGGCATGGCTGGAAGCTGGAGGGGAAGATCTAGGGAGAAAGGAGGAGGTGCTACTTCACTGAGAGGGGGTGGAGCCTATGGAATGCACTGCCTAGGGGCTGGTGGAGGCAGAGACAGTGGAGGGATTCAAGAGGGGGGGGACAGGTACAGGGGAAGGGTTCTGGAAGCAAAATCCAATGCAGCAAGAATATCCGGAACTGGGAAGGAAGAAGCCAGAGAAGGCGAGGTGGACAGCAAGGTCAGCACCCAGGTTGGGACTGACCAAATGAGCAGACACGAAAGACTGTTAGGCCTATTCTGCTGGCATTTTAGTATGTTAGTATGTAACAGCAAAAGGCATACACAAAATACAGATGCAGATATAAGTGCAGGATAAAGTACAACAAACGTTATACAGTCAAACAATATGTACATAACAATCTGTGTTGAAGATATGTACAAACAAACAGTGTTGCCAGTGAAGGCCAGGCTCAGGTAGTTACATCCAATATGTCCCCCCAAAAAAGAACATCTGTGTTGCAGATATATACAAGCAAACAGTGTTGCTGGTAATGGCCAGGCCCAGGTAGTTACATCTGGAATCCCCCCGTGGGACATAGTAGGAAGATGTAGTAGGTATTGGGGGGGAGGATGAAGTGGATAGGAAGGGATAAAAGATGGGAATGAGGGGCCACATTGTACAAGATTGTGTGGTATGAACTAATTAGGGAGAATAAAATGGCAAGGGCAGAGAATAGGGGAAGGCGGGTGCTAAGCCAAGTCCAGATTTCTTGTGGTTAAAAAGAAGGACACAAGGAGTACTATAGGGAGGGTGGGGAGAAGGGGGCCAGGCAGTAGATAAGCATAAGGCACGAAGAAGCAAAGGCAAGAGATATTCAGGGTGCAAATGGGCAGGAAGGAGGGGTGGAAGAACAGTGGGGAACAATAAAAACTGCCATCACAGAGGTAACAAGCCTTTGTGTGAAGCAAATAAACAAAACGATGTAAGAAACCACTATGGTTCTCAAAGGAGGTGGCAGTGAAGGTTCAAGAGGAAAAGAAAGCACTCAGAAAGTACAAGGAATCACAGAAGGAGCAGGACAGAGAATTGTATCAGTTAAAGCAAAAAGAAGCTGGGAAGGCAGTCAGAACAGCAAAGGCCTGAACCGAGGAAAAGACAGCCAACTCAGTTAAGAAGAGGGATAAAACCTTTTTTAGGTACATCAAGGGGCGAAGGAAGGCTAAGGGAGGGATAGTGAGGCTTAATAAAGGGGAGGGGGTGTGCAGAGGGTGACGGTGAAAAGGCAGATACTAAACAAATATTTTTGCTCACTATTTACAAATGAAGAGGGGGAGGTACCTAAAACAAACAATAGAAACACTCTGGATACATAAGTTGATACCAGCCCATTTACAGAAGAAAGGGTTCTGAAAGAACTCTTAAAACTGAAGGTGGATAAAGCAATGGGGCCTGATGGGATTCATCCCAGAATTCTAAAAGAACTAAAGGTCAAACTAGTGACACCACTGACTACACTCTTTAACAAATCATGGGAGGATGGGGTGGTACCTGAGGACTGGAGGAGGGCAGATGTGATTCCCCTTCACAAAAGTGGGAGCAGCGCAGAAGAAGGAAACTACAGACCTGTTAGTTTAACCTCAGTGATAGGGAAAATGATGGAATCACTTCTGAAGGAAAGAATTGACAAGTACCTAGAGGTCAGAGAGGCACAGGACCCAAGGCAGCATGGATTCACAGCGGGAAGGTCATGCCAGACGAATCTAATAGATTTCTTTGACTGGGTGACCAAAGTAGTAGATCAGGGAGGGGCTGTGGACATGGCCTACCTAGACTTTAGCAAGGCATTTGACTCAGTCCCACACAAAAGATTAATATATAAGTTAGCCAGGCTGGAAGTAGGTCCCAAGATGATAGCCTGGGTAAAGAATTGGCTGGAGAATAGGACACAGAGGGTAATAGTAAATGGAGTCCACTCTGAAGAAAGGGGGGTTACTAGTGGGGTACCGCAGGGTTCAGTATTAGGACCGGTCCTCTTCAATGTCTTTATAAGCGACACTGCAGAGGGACTGGAAGGAAAAGTATGTCTCTTTGCAGATGACACAAAGATCTGCAACAGAACTGATGCACAAGGTGGGGTGGAAAGGAAGAGAAGGGACTTGGCAAGGTTAGAGAAATGGTCAAATGTATGGCAGCTTAGATTCAATGCTAAGAAGTGCAAGGTAATGTACCTGGGAAACAAAAACCTAGGGGAAGAGTACACAATGGGGGGTGAGATGCTAACAACGACAGAAATGGAAAGGGAGCTGGGGGTAGTCATATCAGATGACTTAAAGGTGGGCAAGCAATGTGAGAGGGCAGTAAGGAGGGCTGGGGGGATACTGGGATGCATAGGGAGAGGCATCACCAGTAGAAAACAGGAAGTTGTTATCCCTCTGTACAGACAGCTGGTGAGACCTCATCTGGAGTACTGTGTACAGTTCTGGAGACCCAATCTCCGCAAGGACATAGACAAATGGAAGCTGTCCAGAGGAGGGCAACTAAAATGGTGCAGGGTCTGCACCAGAAGACATATGAAGAGAGACTAAAGGAGCTTGTAGTATGTATAGCCTCGAGGAAAGGCGGAGGGGGACATAATAGAAACTTTCAAGTACCTCAAGGAATCAACAAAGTCCAAGAGAGTAGCATCTTTCAAAAAAAGAGGTGTGCAAGAACAAGGGGGCATAGTTTGAAGATAGAGGGGGCGGCTCAGAAGTAATGTAAGGAAGTATTTTTTCACAGAGATGGTTGTGAATGCATGGAAAGGCCTTCTGGAGGAGGTTGTGGAGTCAAAAACAGTGGTTGAATTCAACCATGCATGGGACAGTCATAAGGCAATTCTAGGGGGTGGGGTAGAAAGAAGTAGGCTGCTGGTTAACTAGGATCTGCAGCTTATCCATTAGGTAGGGAAATGGGCAGACTGGGTGGGTCAAGGGGTCCTTATCTGCCATCAAATTCTATGTTACTATGTTTCTAGAAAATAGGGGACCCTAGTGTTGTGGCTAGCAAAGACAAGATTCCTTGTTGTGGCTCAAATGCATGCCATCATAAACTGATTACAGTACAAGTAGAAATACTGTGGGTTTTCAAAACCTCAAGAAAGCTTCTCTGCAGACAGTTTTGCAGCTTAAAATTAGCCCCCCTTCCCACAACAGACATAGACGTTTATTTTGCATTCCACTTTTTCAGGGCTCCTGGGATTTGTTGTGTTAGGGCTGAGGAAGATTCATGCCTCAAGTCCAACTTGCATAATACCCCTCCTCATCACACTTCTAGTTAATTAATCAGTTGAATGGAAACACTTAACAGAAAGATGACACCAAAGCAAAGCAAGCGCCCAAGGCCTGGCTTTCCAAGACATATGACAGCATGACCCCCTGGCCTCAGGAGCAGACATCTGTGCCTGGATCATTCTCAGAAGGTCTTTATCCCAACCTCATAATTTGTTTTCGCCCCACCCGATATTAAAACATCACTGCTCCTTGTTATGTTGCCAGTTTATATTAGCTTTCTCAGCCCTGATGAAAATAACACATAAGGCACAAACACAGATTATCCTACTGTGTGCATGCATTTCTCAAGGTAGAACACATGATCAATAAGCATTACTACTCATCTTAATCTACAGATGAAAGTGACCAATAAAATAGTCATAAAAAAATAATGATCCAGGGAGCATTTTTCACATAAGTTTATGAAGTGACCAAATAAAGAACACAGAAATCAGCTCAACAAAACAGATCAGTGCAAACTTGTGGATAAAGCCACACTGTTAAGACTGTCCCCTGAGGAGAACCAATATTTTCATTGTTCTGTCTCCCTCCACGTCCCCTTCCTTTGATGGCATGCACTCATGCCAAGGATTGATGTTGGGCCTGGCATATCATGCCCATTACAGTCAGTGGCGGCTCCAGCTTCTGTTGGTTACCAGGGCACTGGGTGGGCACCACAGTTGGGAGCCAGGGCACCTATAGAAACCAGAATGTAAATCATGCGTGTAAATTCCTGCATGCCCATCTCTGTTTTTTACAGTTTGAAAAAAAATGTATGCTATGTCTCAGAAATAAAAAATGCCATTTCAATTTTATGTTTTAGAGCCTTTATTTTACATTTAAGTATGCATATACAAACTTTGTAATTAAAGGAGTTTGTCTGCTCCATTGTCTTTCTTCCCTTCCCCCCATCTAGGGTTGCCACCTGTCAGTTTTTTTACCTTGTGATCAGGTTTTCAGGGTCCCTATCAGGTAATCCGGTTTTGCTCTGTGCTGGTCAGGTTTTTGAGCCATTTTGAGTGCTCACATACTTTTGAAACATATATCATTCATTGTTTCACCTACATGTCCAGGTTACAGACAGGTTCTGTTCTCAGTACAGACCTTTGTTTGTGGAAGCAGTCAAACTGGGAGGTGTAAAGTATGGCCATTAATACCATTAGCACTTATTTGCCTAATCATTTCCACTGCATCTTAAAGTGGCATAGCAGCAAAGCTGCCCCCACCTTTTGTAACAGTAACAGAGCCAGTTGTCTTCCACTTTCATTTGCTGGTTAACATTTTCATATCTGTAAATGAATTTTCTTTTATCTCTGTGTGTTTATCTGATAAAGCCATGTCAGTAAATAAATACATAAGTAAATAAATAATTAGGAAGAATCTAGGAAAGTAACTAACAGGTACAGTACTGTACAGTATCCTAATATTTATGTTTAACTGTTGCTTTAAGCCTTGTCTTTTATTGATATAACAAATGGCTTTCTAGGAGGGACAATGCATGATAAGTCATGAAAAGGGGTGGGGCTAGAGGCGGAGTTTAGGATCCAGTTCTTGCTTCATTCAAAGGTGGCAACCCTACCCCCGTCACAACTGGTTTATGGGTTTGTTTTGAGCATTGTATTTTTCAAACAGCATGCTGGTGCTCACTTCAGAAAGTTGGATGGTGCCTAAAAATTATGTTTTATTAAAGTACTCCTGAAAGTCTTACCAGTTCTTGTGCCTGAAAGCATTTGAACTGAACCAAAAAAAAAAAGTTAGACTAAATAGTAAACTGAACTACAAGCGTCTGACCATTTCACGTATGCAATACCACTCCATAAATAGTCACTTTTCATAATAAAGTAATTCTTCTGTTGCTATGTAGTTTGGCAGAAATGTCCACTATATTGTCCCTGTCCAAGTCCTGTGTGCAGCCTTCATTAATAGAAAGGACTGCCAGGTTGCTAAGTCTCTCATTTGCCATTCTTTTGCGAAGGTATGTTTTAATCATGCTGAGTTTACTGAATGAACGTTCACATCCAGCAGATGTGACTGGAAGAGTAAGTGCAATGATAAGCAGGAGATATAGTTCAAAAAAGGCATCTCTGCATGGCATCAAATAATGAATCAGAGCATGCATACTATTTATGTCCTCATCAGGGTTCCTTTCAAGAAGCCTTTTTGTTGCATGCAACTCAGCTGACAGATCTCGCACGTTCAATCCATAGTGGTGTGCCATGGGAAGTACATTCTCTTCCTGCAAAAAATCCTTCCTCCCTGGAGTTAGTGCAGCAACTGCTTTTAGAATTTCACAGTTCTTGTCATCAAACCATCTGTCCAGCTCTCCAATGATCCTTTCAAGAGCTGGCAAGAAGAGGTGTTTCCTAAAATCATTCTTGGTTTGCAGAACATGACATTGCCCTGTTGTGCTCATTGTGATATGATCCTGATGTGAAACTGGTCTTTTCTGAATACGAGACCTCTCAATTGTCTGAGCCTGAGTCAAACCGTTCTCCTGGATTAGCTTTTGTGCTTCTGTCCAAACTGTAGACCATAAACCAGATTCAGATTCGCTATCACGTCTGGCTTCTGATAATTCTTCTTGTAAGCTTGCTACCAGTTGTACAGCACAGGATAGTTGCAGATCAAAAGATTGCAAACACTTTGCAACAATGCTGGTCTTTTTGAGGATGAGTTCAAACATAACGAGATTAATGGCAAATGTGCTATTTATTATTTGTATAAGTGCCTTAGCCTGAATTGTACGCTCAGCATTGCCTCTCTCCCCCACATAGTGATGTAGTGTCTCCATGATGGCTGGCAAAGTCTCATGCACACTGTTGCATGCAGCATATTGGCAGGTCCACCTTGTGTCGGATAAATGTTTGAGTTCCACTGGCACCTTTCCAGGCATAATTTCTTTCTGCATTTCTATAAAGAAAGCATGAACTGCTGACCCACTAATGAAATTGTATAAGGTTTGTAACAATGAGATAACTCAGCTGCCATCTGAATATTTTTGACACAATCCACAACTACAAGGTTCAGCCTATGGCTGTAGCAGTGTATATAGATAGCCTTGGGAACTTCTTCATGAAACTTAGCCTGCACTCCAGCTGCTTCCCCACTCATAACACTGGCACCATCATAGCACTGTGCTATGCATGTGTTTATATCTATGCTGTTATCTGCAAGTGCCTGCAGTATTATCCTGGTCAGGGATGTTGCATCCAGGCCTTTTTCTTGTAGAAAGCCAAGGAATTCTTCATGTATTTTGCCACCATGCACATAACGCGCCACAAAAGAGATTTGCTCAATCTTTGAAATGTCTTTTGACTCATCCACTTGTATCGAGAATGCCCCAGCAGCTGCCACCTCTTCTGTAATTCGCTGTCGCACAAGCCATGCCATAATATTCAGGAGCTGGTCTTGAATGCTGTGATGTGTATAATTTGCATTTCTTGCACCTGACAATTTTTTTTTGATTATGTCATCACGCATCGCTATCAGATTCAGAATTTCAAGAAAATTGCCCTGGTTGACACTTTGTTCACCTTCTCTGTGTCCTGTCTGTGCAATGCACTGTGTAGCAGTCAACCTCAAAATCTCTGCTATTGTTTTTATGTAATGGCGATTTCTTTCACAAGTTTGCTGTGATCCTCATTGATCAGATTCTGTATGGTCCTTCCTTCATTTGCATGCATCTTGAAGTCACACCATGCTGTATGTGATGCTTTATGGGACTCAGAGTTGTTGTGCAGGGTTAGTGATCCATCCTTTCCGGTCAATCTTTTCCAGTTCTGGAAACCATTTTTAAGGAACACGGTGACATTTTTACAGTTTTGAGGAAAATGACGACATGCAAAGCAATATACAGCATCTTCAGACTGAGAATATTCAATCCAGGGAAAAATGCTGTACCAGTTTGGATTGAATGCCCTCCACTTTTGGCCAAACTTCTTTTGTGGAAATGCACTCAGCTTTGGTTGCACAGGCATGCAGTCTCTATTCTGGCTCAAATCAGAGGGGCCTGGAGGTTTTTTCAGTTGTGCTGTACAGATCTCAGTGATTCTGAAACTTCCATCATCCTCAGAGTCTGATGCTGAAGTATCACTATCGGTCTGCATACTCTCATCACTATGTTCCCATTGAGGCATGGTGTTTGAGTATGGCACAGCTTCGGACTGTTGTGAACTACTACAGACATCTTCCAACTCATCAGCCTTTCGTTTTCTGGTTAGGAATCCCCGGATATCCATAATCTAGAATGACAGCATTATTTCCTTTCAGTCAAATGTTTATATTTTCAGTTTGAACTTCCACAAATTAAAAGAAAAACCACTACTACCAGTGACACCACTGTTTAATGGAGTGGGGTCACTGACACTACTCAGCACAATACCAGCGGTTGATGGCACGAGACACGCCAACACCTCCAGCAACTTGAGGTCACTCACTCTGACACTACACAGCCAAGAGGAATACCAGCCATTGATGGCACAAGACACGCCAACACCTCCAGCAACTTGAGGCCGCTCACTCTGACACTACACAGCCAAGAGCAATACCAGTGGTTGATGGCACTAGGCACACCGACACCTCCAGCAACTTGAGGCCGCTCACTCTGACACTACACAGCCAAGAGGAATACCAGCGGTTGATGGCACGAGACACGCCAACACCTCCAGCAACTTGAGGCCACTCACTCCGACACTACACAGCCAAGAGGAATACCAGCGGTTGATGGCATGAGACACGCCAACACCTCCAGCAACTTGAGGTCACTCACTCTGACACTACACAGCCATGAGGAATACCAGCCATTGATGGCACGAGACACGCCAACACCTCCAGCAACTTGAGGCTGCTCACTCTGACACTACACAGCCAAGAGGAATACCAGTGGTTGACAGCACAAGGCACGCCGACACCTCCAGCAACTTGAGGCCGCTCACTCTGACACGGCACAGCCAAGAGGAATACCAGTGGTTGATGGCACTAGACACGCCAACACCTCCAGCAACTTGAGGCCGCTCACTCTGACACAACACAGCCAAGAGGAATACCAGCGGTTGATGGCACGAGACACGCCAACACCTCCAGCAACTTGAGGCCGCTCACTCTGACACTACACAGCCAAGAGGAATACCAGCGTTGATGGCACGAGACACGCCAACACCTCCAGCAACTTGAGGCCGCCACCCGACACTACACAGCCAAGAGGAATACCAGCGGTTGATGGCACGAGGCATGCCAACACCTCCAGCAACTTGAGGCCGCTCACTCCGACACTACACAGCCAAGAGGAATACCAGTGGTTGATGGCACGAGACACGCCAACACCTCCAGCAACTTGAGGCCGCTAAATCCGACACTACACAGCCAAGAGGAATACCAGCAGTTGATGGCACGAGGTATGCCAACACCTCCAGCAACTTGAGGCCGCTCACTCTGAAACTACACAGCCAAGAGGAATACCAGCGGTTGATGGCATGAGGCACGCCAACACCTCCAGCAACTTGAGGCCGCTCACTCCGAAACTACACAGCCAAGAGGAATACCAGCGGTTGATGGCACGAGACACGCCAACACCTCCAGCAACTTGAGGCCGCTAAATCCGACACTACACAGCCAAGAGGAATACCAGCAGTTGATGGCATGAGGCACGCCAACACCTCCAGCAACTTGAGGCCACTCACTCCGAAACTACACAGCCAAGAGGAATACCAGCAGCTGATGGCACGAGGTATGCCAACACCTCCAGCAACGTGAGGCCGCTCACTCCGAAACTACACAGCCAAGAGGAATACCAGCGGTTGATGGCACAAGACACGCCAACACTTTCAGCAACTTGAGGCCACTCATTCCGACACTACACAGCCAAGAGGAATACCAGCCGTTGATGGCACAAGACACGCCAACACCTCCAGTAACTTGAGGCCGCTGTCTCTGAAACTACACAGCCAAGAGGAATACCGGCCATTGATGGCACAAGACACGCCAACACCTCCAGCAACTTGAGGCCGCTCACTCTGACACTACACAGCCAAGAGGAATACCAGCCGTTGATGGCACGAAACATGCCAACACCTCCAGCAACTTGAGGCTTCTCACTCTAACATGATACATGGTCCTTATCCAGTAGTGCAGTTTTGCTTAAGTGTAGTCTGATTTTTGAGCCATTTTCAGTCCTCACATATTCTTAAAACCGATAGTATCAAACCATGCTCTGTTTTGGCTGCATGTTCAGGTTACAGAGAAGATGTGATGTCACACAGACCTTATTTTGTAAGACCATTCTTTCTTGGAGGTGTTAAGTGCTTTAAGACCATTAGCAGTAAATCAGCCAGTATTTTGAATTCTGAATGTTAACTATGGCCTTTAACTGCGGTGATATTTTTATACCTTTATATGTGCTTCTGAATTCTCTTTTGTTTTGTTTGTACTATAATCTTTCTGATAGGTTTCAGTGTCAGACATTTTTATTACCTTTGTCACTTTACGGATCCCTACCAGAGTCCTCAACAGCAAGTGCTCTCGTTTTTCATACCGCCTGGACATTCCATAGTGTTAGTCACACCATCAAAGGCTGTTCAGATGTACAAGCATAGAATGGTGTGTCAGCCTTGTGGAATATCCAAGAAATATGAAAAGAAACAGTAACTGTGATAAAGTGAACACAGTATGCAAAACTAAGGGTGACAGTAACAAATATAGAGGACCAACACGTAAAAGGAAACACATGAGGATGTTTAGCATAGGTTACAGCTTTTGGTTCTCGAGCAGTCTTAATGAGCTTCCACCAAGATATGGAAGGAAAAAGTCAGGCCTCCCCATAGAAACAATACCTTGCAATACTGTGCCCTGTACACCAGAAAAAACTTGAGATGACACTGAATAAATGACAGAGTTATTCACCTGGGTCTGTTTGCATTCAATTTCCCCCATCTTTTCATATCAAACACACACAGCAGTGCATGCTACTATAAAAATATTGATTTACTTTTTATTCTGTTTTAGATCACCCATTTCTCCAGTGTTGTGAGAGACACTATCTTTTAGCTTCAGAATTTCTGAGAGCAGAACTAGCCAAATGAGAACTGTTTTTAAAGTGGCTAGCCTCAGGTTTTCTGGACTCTTCAGAATTGTTGTTGTTCTTTTAAATATACATTTAAAAGCATTTTGGCACTATGGTAAAGTAGTATGCAACAGACTCTGTGCCCTGACTTTAATGGACAGTGGGTGTTCAAAGATAGCTAGCTATGAATACTGCTACAAACCTGGGGCTAGCCATATGGAAAGAACCCCCCCTTCCCCCTAAGCAAAAAATGTATGTCTCCCTTTCCCTCAATCCACAGGACCTCCAGCCCCATGACCCCAACATCCACTGGGATTTACCACCAGGAGGGGATTCCTCATGGCTTGCCCCCCCAGGCCACGGGGTTAGCAGTGTCACCCAAACCGCTTCCGTAGATGGGATCCAGTAGCTGGACCAACGAACTCAGCTACTCAGGTGAGGGGTCTTACGCCATCCTGCCACTGAGGTTTCCCAATTCCCATTTCCCCTTTTCTCCCCAGAGATGCAGTGTGCAATGTACCATGATGCACGACCTGTGTGCCATGTGTCTGCCTGCCTGTCCCTCCCCCTACTCACTCTGCAGCAGTCCAGAGGTGCTCTCCCCATTGCCACTGCTAGGGGAACGTGTACACCAGGATCTGTGACTCCCCTTCCCCAGAGGAGAGTGGTCCTCCAGATGCCAATTCTTTCTCCACCCAGCTAGCCCTCTGGTGGCCGAGCTCACTACCAAACTTAGGTCACCAGCTTCACAAGCGGTTGTGCTACTGCTGCACCAGAGGGCCACATATGAAACTCTCCTTTTTAATTACTTCAGATTGTAAACCAAAAGCTAAGGTAGGCTCAACCTGTTGAGCAAAGCCTTTTACAAGACAAGAGAAAAGGGGTGATCTAAAATAGGAAAAAAAAGATAAAAAAATAAAGGTATAGGTTCAAAATATTCACAGCAACCTGTACTGATGGTTTTGTTATAGTACATTATCAGAATGGACAGGGTCTCCCACGGAACTGACTGGGGCATCCCCAAGGAGGCTGGCCTCACCATTTGTGAAACCCCCTGGGTTACAACCATGAGCTATGAATGAGCCTAAACAGCCTGCAGGCCCAGTTTTTATTCCTGCAGCCTTCACTTGCACACTCTGTGACCCTGAGCAAATCACTTAACCTCACTCATTTAACCTCACTGTTCTGCCTGGTCACCCTTAAAATGGGCCTTATACTTAATGAACCTCACCAGTAATTAGCAAAGAATAAAAATACAATAAAAAACTAGTTTACAAAAATGTATTTATTTTATTTTAGTCTTTGGTAACCGGGTAAGGCCCACTAGGCACAAGTGCCTCTTTTCAGGGATGACCTGTGAACACTAGGCAGTCAAGTGACTTGGTCAGAGTCGCACTGTGGAGGTTGTGAGAATCAAACTCGGGTCTGGTTTGCTAGATGCATCAAGCTCATTCACACCATGTTCCTCTAACTCTAGGCTATACTGCCATACTAGAATTAATATGATTTCCTATCACTTAAAGTCTATTCTGCAGGGTCCCCCACCCACAGGCTACCCCTGCAGCTAGGCTAGTAGATTCAGTTGACACAGTTCTTCTGGTTCAACTTCTGCAGACAGGCAGCTTCTTGTGTTGTTGATTGCTGGACAGCAACTCTAAGCTGCAGATTGTAAGAGTGCAGATGAGTAGTGCATTCAGCTACAGGTCTGGCTGGGCAGATGCTGTTCTCTGGCTCCTAGCCTTTTACCAGTACCAGGGAGGCTATACCAGGAGGAGGACTGATGTACTTCTGCCCCCCCCATGTAACAATAACCCAAAATATGCAATGCCACACACACACACACACACACACACACACACACACACACTAGGCCTGCCCTTTTCAAATATCCATTTAGCCAATAATCCTGAAAGATAAATGTTTATATTTACAATGTTTCATTCTACAGACACAGAAGTTAAACTGGCCTTTAGCTACAAGTCTAGCAAGCATTGTGATAAGCCTGGGGCCCCCTACTACATCAAGGTAGCCAGCCTGACCAGCGGTCCATTCACACCAGCACTCAGGCATGTATAATCGATTGACTCTGGTATTTAAAGCACACACATACACCTCCAGAGTACAATCAGCAATACAATGCAGTTTACTGGTTTGGTAATGGGCCTGGGTGGGGTTGAATGAGGTGTGAAGTATGTGACTGTTAAACACATACACACACACACACACAAAAAAAAATGCTCCTCCTTGGTGCTTTAAATTCACTCACATTACTGAATTACAGTCCGACTGAACAATTTCAAGATTGCCTGGGGGTGGGGAGAGCATGTGTGAGCACCTAGCACTACAGCCTGTATTTTTTGTATCCTTTTTTAGTTTTTCTAGTGTGGGCTGAAAGTGAACTGAATCACTTGCTGTAGATATTAAACATGACACACTTCACACTGTTGCAAACTAACTTAGACTTTAAAAACAATCCTACTACCACCATGGCTCACTCGGGGGGGGGGAGAAACAGGCAATAAATAGCAATACATAAAATTAACAAGTAAATTAAATTTAACCAACCCAAGTTCACTTCATTCACAATCACATCCCTGGGCAAAAATGATAGCAGTGCATGCCAGTCCAAGTCTGTCCCTCCCAGAGTCCACAAGTAGCCAGCACACAGCATCTCTCCCTCCTGAATGTGGGGGCTATGGGATTCAAACCCAGATTTCCAGATTTGCAACTCAGAGTGTTAAACCACTGCGCTATATTGCCTCCTTCCAGGGCTCTTCCACTCTCTCAGTGAAGTAGCACCTCCTTGTTTCCCCCCTCAGCCTTCCCCCATCCAGCCTCATTAAGTGTCCTCAGGTGACCCCTTCCTCCCTCAGCTGAATCACCCCTTCAAGGCTTACCCTATTCATTCCCTTGAGATATTCTGGAAACCTCCATCATTTTCCCCCTTTCCATCTCTCCTCCATCGTGCACAGGTTGAGCTTCTCCAGTCTCTCCACAAAGGTCCCCCCAAAAGTCCCAGTATCATTCTGATCGTTCTCCTCTAGACCCTGTCCAGAAAAGCAAAGCAATCTCTTTAAATCACAAGTTTATTTTAAGGAAAAGAAATTAAATAAAAATAAACAGTGCTTTACTAAGATGCATGCATCCTACTCCAAATGACAGTAACTTACTGAATGTACCCATTGTACAGAAGTGTGTGCAGTTATAATGTACAAATGGCATGACTACAGATTGATGGAATACTTTAATCTGTTCATAATATCAAAGGAATGAGTAATTATATTTCTTTCAGAGTCAGAGGGTGCAAGCATGTGTACACACACACACACACACCCTTATCTCTTCTTAGAACAAGCTTGGATCAATTATCTCAGCATAAAATACAATTCAAATATGAACTTGACACAATCTGCAAGCAAACCAAATGTTTTTCTGCAGTAAAGTATTTAAAGTTAGAACTGAAAATACCTTTATGGAGCCCAACACTGTATATTTTTTTTTGGGGGGGGGGCATGTTAACAAGATCATCCAATACATAATTGAAGCATTGACACAGCTAGAAGCACATTGTCCCTGCTCATTATGTCGTTAATGAGAAAAATATAAATATTTTAAACAAAATATGCAAAACATTGAAGTACCCTCCATCTTAACATAAGCCCCCCCCCCAATCCTACAGTGTCAGTTTCCATGAAGGCAGTACAGTGTAATCGTAAATGCTAGTATACCCCCAAAAAATCAAAATCAAAATTAACATTTACTGTATAATAATAGCATCAGTTATATAAACACCACCAGCCTGAGCCTACCTCAGAGAAACTCTGCTGCTTGCTCCTGAAGATAATCTAACACAAACAGTGTGCAGCTGAGATTGAAGAACACTGGCAGTCTAGGGCTCAAAAAGTGTCCGAGGTCCTGGTTCTCTCCGTCGGCTGGTGGGAGTTGGGCTGGTCAGTTGGTGTAGCTGGAGATCCAGATGATAACTGCCTTCTTCCTCTTTCTTCAGTTCTTCAGTTCTTCTTCTTCCTGTTGGTAGGTCAGTCAGGTGATCAAAATCTGATGCCTGGCTGAATAGGGCTTTTCAGCCCCAATTTATAGGGAAAAGGAGCCAAGCGTGCTCTTTGTTTTCTTTTCCCGCCACACATTTGCATTAATGCAGACGTTGTGATTGGCTCTTCTAAATGAACCAATTACAAGCCTGGTCTGCCTCCCCTACTTTGATTGGCAGGATTACACTTTTGGGGCTCTGATTGGTGGACTTTTAAGCTACTTTCTGAACTCAAGCTGTCTGCTGCTGCTTGGCGCTCCCTTTGAAACTCCTCAGTTTAGCAGCAGTGGCAGCTTAGAACAGTGCATCATGTATGCTAGCCAGGGTCCAACTGTGGCATAGATAGCGTGGGTGCTGCCACCGGCAAAGTGTATCTAGACTGAGCATCAGTGACCTTCACGTCTTCCGTTCCATCTAGAATTGGTGGCTGCTGAGCCCGAAGTGAAAACCACCAAGATGCAAAAAGCAAAGCTCCTGGCGCCACGCAGCTCCTCCTATCAATCATGCAGCAGCAGCCCAGATCTGGTGGTCACAAGGCATACCAGATCAGTCCTACTGTGTCCCAGACTCAACAAAATGAAAAACCCAGCAAACCCTAGGGCCAAGGTAGGTGCTTGCTTAGCCACCCGGACATCCATAAATGCAGGCTGCAAATAACCGAGAGGGAGGGGAGTGAGTGATAGAAATCTGTATTGCTGGCTTGCTTATCTTGGCAGGAGGGGGCTTGTATGTATTGTTTCATTTGCTTTATTCAAAAGTGCCTCTTGCAAAGTCACTGAACAGACTGCAGCGTTGATTTATGGAGTGAGCTGGGGGGTCGTGTTTGACACGTGCGGTGCGGGGGATGGCATGATTTACAAACTGGGGGGGTGAGACAAATCTGCAATGGTGGCCGGTTCTGAAGTCGCGCTGCTTTCCACAGTGTTTTTTTTGTTTGGGAGCGAGCTGCGTGGGGGGGTAGGTTGACAATTGCTGCAGTGGGTGGGGAGGTGGGCAGCAGCATGCCTTAGTTGCAAACTGCACCACCGACTACTGGGGCATGATTTGTCCTCTCCTTAATCTGGCTAGTGGCCCTGGATGCAGACACACCTCCTGAAAAGGCTTTTCGGTCCGTTGCAAGTTGCTGCTTGCAAAAGGAGGAGGCTACGGCGCTATGTTAGCACAACCGAACGGAAAACAAAATCAAAGTTTTTTGGACTTCGGAGCACCGGGGCACAACATTTTTTGACCAGAGCACGTGCCCTGGTGTGCCCCGGTGTAGCGCTGCCAGTGATTACAGTGTTTATTAAGTTTCTGGCATGTAGAGCCCTCTCTCTGACCTCCTCCATTTCCTCCCTGATCCTGCATTCACCCCACCCCTCACTATGTCTTGTCACTCAGGTTAAGACTTTTTTTGTTTGTTTTTTTAACAGAGTAGGTGTGCACTTTTCCTTTTAAATCATGTTGTGCTAGAAATACAACACAATTATGTGTCTGGTGTGTTTCTACTGTGCTCCATAGGTTGCCAATACAAATGTGTTTTTCCTTAATGAGGACGTCACTGCTGCTTTTTTTTCCCTCCAGGTTTGTAGCAATGTGAAGCTCAAGGTTCACTGGTTAGTGCCCCCCCCCAAAAAAAACCCCTTTGCCTCTCCTGTAAATATCTTTAAAATCCTCAAACTTGGCTGCTGCTAGGTGGGGGGCGGTGCAACTACAATATATTCTGAACTCCCCAGCATCTGAAGAAGGCAAGGAAAAAAATCTGATTCAAATAAATTATTAATATAAAATGCTACTGGGGAATCATTTTGCAGAATGCTAAGACATTTCTGTTAATATGACATTTTTGTTGGGCAAAACTTGGGCTGGGTTTCCTTTTTCTGATGAGGATTTCAGTTTAAATGCAAAGTTGAGTTAGAGATAGACAACAGCAGTTCTCACCAGTGAAAGTGAAGAATGATCGACAGTAACATGTTCTGACAAATTGCTTATTTTTGAAGCATTTTTTTCATAATTTGGAAAAAGGAGTGCCTTATGTCTGTCCCATGCATTCTTGAATTCCCCCACTGTTTTGGACTCTACAACATCCTCAGAAAGGCTGTTCCATGCATCCACAACCCTTTCTGTGAAGAAATACTTCCTCACATTACCTCTGAGCTGTCCCCACCCTAACTTCAAATTGTGTCCCCTTGTTCTTGCACATCTCTTTTTATGAAAGATGCTGCCCTCTTGTACTTTGTTGATTCCCTTGAGGTATTTGAAAGTTTCTATCATGTCCCCCCACCCTCCTTTCCTCGAGGCTATACATCTTAAGCTCCTTTAGTCTTTCTTCATATGTCTTCTGGTGCAGACCCTGTGCCATGTTGGTTGCCCTCCTCTGGACAGCCTCCACCCTGTCTATGTCTTTGCGGAGATGGGGTCTCCAGAACTGTACACAGTACTCCAGATGTGGTCTTACCAACTGTCTGTACAGAGGGACAACAACTTCCTGTTTTCTACTGGTGATGCCTCTCCTTATGCATCCCAGTATCCCTCCAGCCCTCCTTACTGCCTTCTCACATTGCTTGCCCACCTTTAGGTCATGTGATATGACTACCCCCAGGTCTCTTTCCATTTCTGTCGTTGTTATCAGTATCTCACCCCCCATTATGTACTATTCCCTGGGTTTTTGTTTCCCAGGTGCATTACTTTGCACTTCTTTGCATTGAATCTAAGCTGCCATAGATTTGACCATTCCTCCAACCTTGCCAAGTCCTTCTTCATCCTTTCCACCCCACCTTGCATATCAGTCCTGTTGCAGATCTTTGTGTCATCTGCAAAGAGACATACTTTTCCTTCCAGTCCCTCTGCAATGTCACTTATAAAGACATTAAAAAGGACAGGCCCCAGTACTGAACCCTGTGTTACACCACTAGTAACCCTCCCGTTCTTCACTGTGGACTCCATTTACTATTACCCTCTCTGTCCTGTTGTCCAGCCAGTGTTTTACACAATCTACCACCCTGGGACCCACTCCCAGGCTGGCTAATTTGTTTATTAATGTTTTGTGCAGGACTGAGTCAAATTCCTTGCTAAAGTCTAGGTAGAACATGCCCACAGCCCCTCCCTGGTCTACTACTTTGGTGACCCAGTCAAAGGAATCAATTAGATTTGTCTGACATAACCTTCCTGCTGCGAATCCATGCTGTGATGGGTCCTGTGCTCCACTGGCCTCTAGGTACTCAACAATTCTTTCCTTCAGAAGTGATTCCATCATTTTCCCTACCACTGAGGTCAAACTGACAGGTCTGTAGTTTCCTGCCTCTGTCTTGCTCCCACTTTTGTGAAGGGGAATCACATCCACCCTCCTCCAGTCCTCAGGTTCCACACCATCCTCCCATGATTTATTATCTATTTATGATCTAGCTTCATCAACTGACATCTGGCTGACCAAATTTGCTGACGACACCCGTAGTGGCTATAAAATTAATAAACTTGAAGATGTGATTACTTTACAATATGCATTAAACGAACTAGAAAATTGGGCATTAACAAAGAAACTCAGGTTTAACATTAATAAATGTGTTGTAATGCATTTCAGGAAGAAAAATCCAGTAGCAAATTATAAAATGGGTAACAGACTGCTTCAGGTTGTTGAAGATCAGCGAGATTTGGGAATCAGAGTAAAAAATGATTTAAACTTTGGCCTACATTGTCAGCAAATTATCAAAAAAGCTGGGGGTATTCTCCATTGTATAACTAAGCACATAAAAAGTAAAAGTAGTAAGGTCTTGCTCCCGCTGTATTCCTCACTTGTTAGGCCTCACCTGGAGTATTGTGCCCAGTTTTGGGCACCAGGAGACGGGGGTTCTATAAATGCTATAGAACGAATCCAGAGAAGGGCAACTAAAAGAGTGGATGAGGTACAGGGTTTAGAATATGATGATAGACTCACAAAACTTGGACTCTACAGTCTGGAATATTATAGACTAAGAGGAGACTTATGCTTGGTGTATCGTGCTTTACATGATATTAGTTTGTGGGAAACCTTGGGTTTAGTTTTCAGAGATGTGGTTTATGAAACCAGAGCTCACCCGTTACAATTAATGGTAGAACGCTGTAGAACAAAACAGAGAAGTTCTTGGTTCTCAGTCAGAGTATCTAAAATATGGAATGGCCTACCACTTTTAGTGGTGGCCAGTGAAAGTATGTACTTATTTAAAAATCAATTAGACACTTTTCTGAGTAACAAATTAATAAAGGGTTATAATTAAAAATAAAACTGGAGAGCAATATGGACCATGGTCTTCTTGGCTCTGATTTACCTATGAAATCTATTAAAAAGGGAAGTCAGTGATGTTACTAGTTCTTCCCTTAGTTCTTTTAGAATTCTTGGGTGAATCCCATCAGGCCCCATTGCTTTATCCACCTTCAGTTTTAAGAGTTCTTTCAGAACCCTTTCTTCTGTGAAAGTACTGATATCAACCCCCTATCCAGAGTGCTTCTGTTGGCTGGATTAGGTATCTCCCCCTGCTCTTCCCTAGTGAATACTGAGCAGAAGTATTCATTCAGTATCCCTATACACCCTAGCCAACATACTCAATCTTGATGAAAGGACTCACTACCAGACCTGCCTCCTGGTGAAAAAAAATACTTCTAGGCCTCTCCCCACCAGGACTCTCCTCCTCCCTTCACCTGGCATCTCATACTAACATACTAATTGCCAGCATATGAGGCCTCACGCCCTCTCGAGTCTGCTCGAACCTCAGATCCCTAGTTGGGTGCTGAGGCCCTCCCCCCTTGTGTTCCAGAGACCCCTATCATCCATCTCCACCCCCTGGGCCAGGCCATCATCTGATACATCCACTTTCTGTGTCTGTCCCACCCTCTCTTGAAGCCCTCCACTGTGGATCTCTGAATCAGCTCACCAGGCAGTGTATTCCAAGGGTCCACCACCCTCTCAGTTAAAAACCTCCTCCTCTTCCCCCCTCACCCTTCCACCTTCCAACTTCAAACCATGCCCTCTGGTGATACCTCCCTGCTTTAGTCTAAAGATCCCCTCCATGTTTACCCTATTTATTCCCTTGAAGTACTTGAAGACCTCAGTCATGTCCCCTCTGTCTCTCCTCTCCTCCAATGAAAACAGGCACAGCTTCTCAAGTCTGTCCTCATACGTCAAATCCCCTAGTCCTCTTATCATCTTAGTTGCCCTCCTCTGTACTCTCTCCAGGAGCTGTATGCCCTCTTCAAGTGTGGTCTCCAGTACTGTACACAGTACTCAAGGTGTGGTCTAACCAGTCCATTGTACAACGTCAGAATCACTTCCCTGCTCCTAGAGGTGATCCCCCTTACCATGCATCCCAACATCCTGTTTGCCTTGCTAGCCGTTCTCCTGCACTGCTCATAGTTATTCATACATGCATCCACCCTGATCCCTAGGTCTTTTTCCCCCTGCTGAGGCCTCCAGTGCCTCCCCTCCCAGGGTGTACCTGTGTTTAGGGTTTCCCCACTCAAGATGTAACGCCTTGCACTTGGTGATATTGAAATTTAATTTCCATGAGTGAACCCAGCTTTCCAGGGTGTCCAGGTCCCCTTGCAGTGCCAACCTCCCCTCTTCCCCCTCAACTACTGCTCCCATCTTGGAGTCATCAGCGAAGAGACTCATTTCACACCCTATACCCTCCCTGATGTCTGATATGTATGCATTAAACAGGATCAGACCCAGGACTGAGCCCTGTGGTACCCCACTACCGACCTCTCTAGGGTTCGAGAGCTCCCCACTGACCAATACTCTCTGGGTGTGTCCAGCTAGCCAGTTTTCAATCCATCTGACCATCAAAGGGCCTACTCCCAACCCCGTCAGTTTCTCCACCAGACCATTGTGTGGGACAGAGTCAAACGCCTTGCTGAAGTCCAAGAATAATACATCCACAGGCTTTTCCCTGTCCAGTTCTGATGTTACCCATTCGTAGAACTCAACAAGATTGGTTTGACATGATCTACCTGGCACAAACCCATGTTGCCGACTATCCAGACCTCCCACCTCCTCCAAGTATACCCCCAATCGTTCCTTTAGTATATTCTCCATTAATTTTCCCACCACCTCGGTCAAACCGATGGGTCTATAATTACCTGGTACTTCCCTCAACCCCCCCCTTATGGATTGGCACCACATGTGCTTCTCGCCAATCCCTAAGTACCCTCCCTGTCTCAAGTGACCTGTTGAAGAGCTCTGCAGGGGTGCAGCCAGTATGTCTGCCAATTCCCATAGTACTCTCGGATGAATGCCATCCGGCCCAGGAGATTTATCTTTCTTTAGGGCCTCGAGGGCTAACAACACCCTTTCAGTGGAGATAGCATCATCTGTCCCCAGCACCTTACTGGCCTTTTTATCCTTATCCTGATGTGACATCCCTGGGGTACCTCTTCCTCCCTCTTGCTCCATTTCTGTTGCTCCCCTGATCCCACTCACTACCTCTTTTATCTCCATTGTGCCTTACTTAGTAGATATCCCATCCCCCTCCCTAGTGAACATGGAGGCGAAGTACTCATTTAATACCTCTGCCTGGTCCCTCGCCTCTTCCACCCACCCTCCTTCTGATCTCAATCTGCTGAGATGGCCCTTAGTTTTTCTCCACTCCCCAGTGTACCAGAAGAACCCCTTTTCCCCTCCATGTATCCGGTGTGCCAGCTGCTGCTCTTTACTGGACTTTGCCCCCTCACCATCCAGGTGACTTTTCTAGATGCAAGATGGTACATTTCCTTTTCCCTATCCCCTCTTGTTTTTTATATTTTTTGTAGGCCGCCTTCTTTTCTCTGACTGCTACCTGAACCTCACTGGATCACCAGCTTGGTTTATGTGACCATGCTCCCTTACGTTTCACCTTTGAGCAGGTCCTGACTGCCTCATGAAGTCCCCATATGACCTCCCATCTCTTTTCCACATTTGTCATTGATGTAATCCCCTTCAAGTGATCCTTGAGAATATTTCCCATGCCCACAAAGTCTGTCCACCTGAAGTCCACTGCCAGTGTCCTAGATCTCTTCCCCCCTCCTCTCATGCTTATTTGAAACCAGACAGTATTGTGGTCACTCCCAGTCAGGGGATCCTCTACAACCAGGTCCCCCATCTACCAGAACCACGTCCAGGACATGCCCCTCCCTTGTGCGCTCCATCACATGCTGTGTTAAGAACATATCCTGGAAGCCATCCAGCAGCCTCTGCTCCTTGGCCACCTTAGAGGACATGGTTCCCCAGTTTCTACCTGGCATATTAAGGTCCCCCATCAACACCACTCCTTCCCCTTTTGGTCCACACTGGGAAATGATGTTGTCTAGCAAACCATCCTCCAGAACATCACCCATCCTGGGGGGCCTATATACTACATCCAGCTTGACCTTACCTCCTGCTGGGGTTCGTAAGGTGACCCATAAGGCCTCCATGTTTCCCTCTGCCTCTTCTACCCTAGCAATTTCTATGTCATCTCTAATGAACAAAGCCACTCCACCCCCTCTACCTTCCTTTCTATCCTTCCTAAGCATAGTGTACCCCTGCATGTTTAGGTCCCAGTCATGGCTTTTGTTGGCCCACATTTCCCTGACCACTGCCACATCCACCCCCCCCCTTGAACAGCATGGCCTGGAACTCTGGCAACTTGTTTCCCAAGCTCCTGGCATTTACTAACACTCCTCACCCCTTATTCCTGATCCCCTTTGTTGAACCCCACCCAGGTTCCTTATACTTCCATCCTCCCTCTGCTCCTTCTGAAACCTCCTCTCCCCAGTCTGTTTCCCCCTCCCCCTTGGGTTTGAAGGCTACTCCCCTCATCTGGAGGAGAGGGCTTCCAGTCAGCCCCTCCCTTATCTCCCTTTGCCTCTACTCGCAGTGCACACAGGACTACTTTCAAAATCCTGAGGGCATGGACCTCACTTGCCTAGAGATCCTTCTAATACAGGGCACCTCACTGGTACAATGCCCTCCCCCCTGACTACCCAACTCTCAAGAATAGGTCCATTTAAGGCAGCTCTAAAGAGTCACCTCCTATCCACCCACAGCTGCATGTGCATGCAACGGGTACTGTCCTAACACTCTTGGCCTTTTCTCCCTCTCAGGTCCTTATCTTGACCCTGGATGATAACAGCCTCCTCTAGGCTGCACTGCCTTAATTTTGAACTTGCCTCTGAACCCAACTTAGCTGCTATCATGTATAGGACCTCCCTACTATTCTTGTAACTGTGGTATGACTAAGGTCTGCAATATTCCATGTTTTTCTGTATTTGTTTTGTACTGCCACCTGCTAAGACTGTGTCCTTACATCATCACTCTCCTGCTTCTTGCCTATAGCCACGTACTGTGTCTAACATGTATTACTGTACCCTGTATTTTAAGCCGGTGAATCTGTATGTAATCTGACGTGGAGTCTTTGGAAATAAGTCCCTAACTCAAAAGGTTTATAATTCTGAATGAATAAATAAATAAATACATTTTTCACTGTCGCTCTCTGCCCAACCACCCTCCTCTTTATTCAACCTCAGTATCCCTGCCTTAGTCTTTCTATGCTCCCTAATGTACCTATAAAAGGTGTTATCCCCCTTCTTAACTGAGCTGGCTATCTTTTTCTCGGTGCACCCCTTTTCGTCGACATCCCAACAGTGAAACAGGAAAAAAGACCTTCGGTGACATTCACGGTAATGGTCCTTTTTCCATGTTTCCGCCCCCGGTGTTCTGCCCTCCCTGGATCAACTCGACCTGGAGTTTGAATCTAAGATTCGGGGTGCAGGGGCAGAAACCCCCCACAGAAAACCCCCTTGAAACAGGTGGCACAATACCTGCGTTGGTATTATGCCATTGCTGTGGGGAAGGTCGGCATTGTCGCTGTCGACCAAACTTGGTGCTCCCCTTTTCCTCAGTTTGGGCTTTTGCTATTCTGACTGCCTTCCCCACTTCATTCTGCTTTAACTGGTACAGTTCTCTGTCCTGCTCCTTCTGTGTTTCCTTATACTTCCTGAATGCTATATTTTTTCCCTAACCTTCTCTGCCACCTCTTTTGAGAACCATTGTGTTTTTTCCTTTCATTTTCATTTGTTTATTTGCTTAACACAAAGGCTTGTTGCCTCTGTGATGGCAGTTTTGATGTTTCCCCAGTGTTGCTCCACCCCACCTTCTTGCCTCTTTGCTAGTGCTTTTCTGAGGCACTCTCCCAGTTTGGCAAAATCAGCCCTCCTGAAGTCCAGTACCTTCACTTTTGTATGGCTTGACTCTACAGCTAAGTTTATCATGAACCACACTGTTTGGTGGTCAATTGTTTCAAGATGGCTACCCACTTCTAGATCTGAGATCCTCTCTCTGTCCCCATTTGAGAGTACTAGGTCTAAGATTGCTCCCTCCTGAGTGGGTTCCAAAATTTGCTGTCTGAGGCATGCCCTCTGTAGGGCATCGAGAATGGCCCTGCCCTTGGATGTGGCTGAAGAAAAGGTGTTCCAGTTAACATCTGGCATATTCAGGTCCTCCATCAGCAATATCGCCCCTCTCTCTGTCATCCTAAGGTTGCCTTCTATCATTTTCTTGTCCATTTCCTCCCCCTGAGATGAGTGTCTGTATACAACCCCTGTGCTGATTGTGGTGCCATTTCCAGTCTCCAAGGTGACCCACAGTGCCTCCTCTCCTCCCTGTTTACCCTTTAGTTCTGTTGCTTTGATCCCTTCCCTTACATAAAGAGCTACTCCTCCTCCTCTTATACCCTCCCCATCCCTCCTGTAGATTGTGTACCCTGGTATGTTGACATCTCAGTCATGGTTCTCTATGTACCATGTTTCTGTGACTGCCATGATATCCAGGTATCCTTTTTCCATCAAGGCCACCATTTCAGGGAACTTTTTACCTAGACTACAGGCATTGGTATTCATTACCTTCCATTTTTCATGGCCTTATTTCTTTTTTGCCCCATCCCTGTCCTTACTACCTTTGTCTTTTTCTCCATTTACCCCTACCATTCTCCCTATCAACTGCTCTATCGGTATTTACCTCACTAACCACCCTGTTTTTTTGGGTGGGGGCTAGGATTTCCCTTCTCCTTTTCAGTGCCTCCCCTCTTGGCTAGTTTAAATGCTTGCCAATGAAGCATTTAAACCTATCACCTAGGATCCTGGTTCCCCTCCTGAACAGATGCAGACCATCACACCAGTATAGGCCTGCATCCCTCCAGGTGGAGCCCCGGTCCCTAATGAAGCCAAAACCCTAAGCTCTGCACCAGTTTTTCAACCAGTCATTGAATCTCATGGTGCGGAGTACCCTAGCCTCATCCATGCCATACACAGGTAGCACTTCTGAGAAAGTTACCATGTGTGCTATTTGTCTAAGGCCCCTTCCCCACTCCACAAACTCCTGTTGCACTGCTCTGATCCCATTTTCAGCCAGGTCATTTGTCCCTAGGTGGATAATGACATCCAGCTCACTCCCCCTTGCAGTTGCTCCCATGATCCTGAGGATTTATTTCCAGTCCCTCCAAGCCATGACACTGAGCAGGCACCTTACCTCCCTTTCCCCTCCATCCCGCAGTTCTACCCCTTAACACTTGAGTCCCTTACCAGGAGTTGTTTCCTTCCCCTGTGGGGTCCTGTGACACCCTCCTGTGGGTCTCCATTGTGGAGGTTCCTAGCATCCTCCTTGGTCTCCACTGCAGGTGTCTCCATAGAGGAACCATGCTCTGCCAGAGTGGTGAATGAATTGTGGAGAGGCACAACTGGATGGATGCACCTCTGTTCCACCACCCTCACCCTCCCTAAGCCCACCATGGTCCAACCACTTCTCTTTCTTGGCAACCTCTGAGGTAGTGGCAGTGGTCTGGGTGATCCATGGGTGGGGAATCAGATTTCCTGAATCCTTGCCAGGTCAGCATGGAGACGAGCAACCTCCTCCCTCAGACCAGAGAGGTACTGGCAAATAGGGCAGCAATGCAGTCTCCAGAATGTCTCACGGAAGACTGCTGCTCCACAGTCAGTGCATTGCACCACTTCTCACATGTCTGTCTCCCTTCCTGTTTCAGATGTTTTTCTTTTTTTTTGTTCTTCTTTTAGTGTGTGCAAGCTTGTGAGTGTCTCTACTTCCTATTCAGTGTGCTGTGCCTTTAAGGATATGAACAGGTGTACCTTGTTAGCAATATTGGGGAAGTGATGTCAGAACCCCTGATATAAAGAAAGTTGTGCACTTGGATGGGTAGATAAGGGCAGGTGGGTGGGAGGAAGCTGTGCCCTCCAGAAACAATCAACTACAACTCTGACCCACTACCCCAGGGAGTGCCTTCCTTCCTTTTAGACACCTATTTCACAGAGGTTAAGTAACAGGTCTAGTCACAAATGACTGCAAATATCTCCCAGCTAGAGTTCCTCCCTGGCAAATAAAAGTTAAACTAAGAAAAGTCAACCCCCAAAACAGAGAATCAAAACTATTTTCTTACACAGGCCCAAAAATTAATAATTCAGTTCAGTGTAGTCTATTAAATTACCTCCTTGATCTAAGGATGCTTTTGGCTGCTTTCTCTCTCTCTCTCTTTTAGCAGACAGAGTCCACAAACAACTCATGTTTTAAATCCACAGTTCCCAGGCCCCATTCAGCTCCTTCCCTTAAAAGACACCTATTTCACAGAGGTTAAGTAACAGGTCTAGTCAAAAATGACTGCAAATATCTCCCAGCTAGAGTTCCTCCCTGGCAAATAAAAGTTAAACCAAGAAAAGTCAACCTCAAAAACAGAGAATCAAAACTACTTACAGTACTTACTTACACCGGCCCAAAAATTAATAATTCAATTCGGTGTATAGGATATAGGGTTTTATGGTGGTGAATTATTCTGAACCTCAATGGCACTTATTCTGAACCTCAATGGCACTTTGTTAAAAAAAAAAAACTTCGCTGTACTGTGTGTTTTCTTTTTGTAATCAGATTCTGAATGTAGGAGACTGTAAATCTCTCTTACAATCATGTCTTAGCTGGAGCTGGAAGCAGCTTTGAAAACTCAGCTGACATCTGTCATCAGTATCAGACTGAAGTCCTACTGCAGCTGGGTTTTTTCTTTATTTGTTTATTTATTTTATTTATTTATTTCATTTTGTTGGCTGGGTAGGCCTACTGGGCCCAAATGACCCCTTCTTCAGGAGCTACCTAGATTTAGTTACATAGAAACCTGTAGGATACAGGATACATCAATGATACATATCGATGACATAAGCAGTTTTAAAACAATCACTGTAAAACAATCACAGTAATTCCAGAAGACTTTCCCTCTAGTAGAGCATACATTGGTAATTATACTCACAAGTGTTTAGACAGTGGGAGGCTACAAACATTTACAATAATGTTATTACAAGTAGCTGTGGATAAAGGTACAGAACAACAGGCTACAAACAGCAGAGATGTGAGGAAAAAAGAGGTGTGGTCAAGGGTATGGCTGCTGGATTTCAATTAAAAAAAGTGCAAAATAATGCACTTGGGGCACAGACCCCAGGGACAGAGTACAAAATGGGTGGAGTGAGTGGTATTGACAACCACCAAGCAGTAAAGAGACCTGGGGGTAATCATTAGCCTTTCAGCTGACCTAAAGGTGGTCAGACAGTGCAACAAGGCAGTCCATATGGAAAATGGGATGGTGGGGTACATAGAGAGAGGTTTCACCAGCAGAAAGAAGGAGGTGGCATTTTCTCTGCATAGATCACAACCCCACCTGGAGGAATGTGTACATGTACACCCTGGAACAGATGATGGAGATGGGAGATATTGTAGAAACTCTTAAATACCTCACAGGTGTAAATAAGGTACAGGAGGGAAATGTGTTTTAGAAGAAAAGGTGCTCAAGAACAAGGGGGCATGCCATTAAGCTTGAGGGGGTAGATTCAGGAGACATGTGAGGAAGTACTTCATAGAAAGAGTGGTGGACTTCTGGAACAGCCTTCCAGTGAAGGTGGTGGGGGCGAAACAGTGGTGGGGTTCTAGAATGCATGGGATAAGTACAGAGGAAGGTGGGGAGAAAGAGTTGAAGAACAGGTACGGTCTGTGGTAACAGAGTAGGTAGGAAGAAATGGCCACACAGTCCTTATCTGCCATCAAATTCTTTGTTTCTATATTTCTACATTTTGATCCATGATCCAATCCAAGATGGACTACAGGACCCAAAGCAGCATGGTTTCACCAGGGGGAGGTCATGTCAGACCAACCTCATTGAATTTTTTGACTGGGTGACTAGGGAGGTGGATCAGGGGAGGGCAGTGGACATGGCCTATCTGGACTTCAGCAAGGCCTTTGACACTGTGCACATAGAAGACTATTACACAGACTGGGGAATATGGGTGTGGGCAGGACAGTAGTGTGGTGGGTAGGTAACTGGCTGGGTGGCAGGACACAGAGGGTGGTGGTAAATGGCTGTCACTCCACAGAGGGAAGAGTGACCAGTGGGGTACCACAGGGATCAGTGCTGGGACCGGTCCTATTCAACATCTTCATCAGTGACATTGCACAGGACCTAGAAGGCAGAATTTCACTGTTCACTGTTGACACAAAGCTCTGTAACAGAGTAGACACACCAGAGGGTGTAGACAGAATGAGAAGGGACCTGCAGAAACTTGAAGAATGGTCAGGGGGTTTGGCAGTTGAAATTCAATGCAAAGAAGTGCAAGATAATGCATATGGGGCACAAAAACCCTGGCACAATATATCAGTTGGGGGGTGAAGATATAGCATGCACCAAGCAGAAAAGGGATCTTGTGGTTATCATCTCTGATGACCTCAAGGTAGAGAAACAGTGTGACAAGGCAGCAGGTAAAGCAAATAGGATGCTGGGATGTATAGGCAGGGGCATCACCAGCAGGAAAAGGGAGGTCATAATTCCACTATACAAGACACTAGTGAGGCCCCTCCTGGAGTACAGTGTACAGTTCTGGAGACCATACCTACGTAAGGACATAGACAAGGTAGAGAAGGTTCAGAGGAGGGCAACAAAGATGGTGCATGGATTGCATCACAAGTCCAATGAAGACAGGTTGAAGGAACTGAACACGACTCCTGGAGGAGAGGAGGGAGAGGGGATATGATAGAAACATACAAGTATCTTACAGGGAGGAACAGGGTGCAGGAATACACTATTTTTAAGTGAAAAGATGTTCCAGGACTAGAGGGCATGGGATGAAGTTGGAGGGAGGACAATTCAGAGGAAACGTGAGGAAGAATTTCTTCACAGAACAGGTGGTGGACAAGTGGAACACCCTGCCAGAGGAAGTGGTGGGGGCTGAAACAATCACGGGATTTAAGAATGCATGGGATAGACATAAAGGAATTCTGGAGGTCAGGGGTAAGGGGCAACAGACTTCTAGGAAAACATAAACTGAACTTACAAGCTCAAATGGGCAGACTGGGTGGGCCATAGGCCCTTATCTGCTGACACTGTCTATGTATCTATGTATCACAGAGGTCTTGTTCCTTGGGGATCTGGTATTATACTAGGGAATGTGTCATTGTAATAAAAAGTTGGTTACCACTCATTATGGCTCTTTGACACCTATCCTCATCCAGTTCTGGAATTATGTCAGCACCCTCCAGTCTTACCTTGCTTCTCTAGTTGCACACATACAGGCACAATGGAAGCCTCATCAGCAGCATCCTTGGGATGGAACAAAACATGAACACCATTTTATGGATGACCAGTGATACTCTGAGGCACGGTACTGACAGGAAGGACACTGAGGAGCACAGGATGTGGACTCTTGGTGGGACCGGAGAGCCATGATGAGTTTCTATGAAGGGTGAATTGTGTGTGTGTGGGGGGTCAGTTGTCTGGTTTGGCTGGATGATAATGATTTTAGAGCTGGCCATAGGCTGAGGCTTCGTGGGTCAAAACCCATAATGAGAGGAATAAAATAAATTATATAGAGGATAAGGTATGGGAGAAGATTAGTATCCACGCTGTAATCGCTTCAATAGGTTATCATGGCAACATAGTAAACCTCAAGATCGAAGCTCGAGAGTTTACCTTTGACATGGTAAGCTCAAGAAACGATTGCAACAAGGTTACTAATCCAACCCCATACATTATCTTTTATTGTGTATGGGATCCCCCCCCAACGATTAAACTTAGGTGGTGACACTAAAACATGCTAAAAACAACTTAAAATGTGCCACTTTAAAAAGAGTCCTAGACGAGAAATCCGGTTGGTGAGATGACACGTGGTGTCAGACTGATTGCTGGGTAATGTCTGTGCATCTACATCACTTGCAATTAGTGGGACAGTGGCACACATTGGGCCTGATTTTCAGGAGAAGAATCTATAGATATCTATAATGGGGTCAGACAAAAAACAGTTTTTAATATCACACTACTTGCAGAACAGGAAGTTGGGCTACTATGTGGAGGGTGGGTGGAGGCTATCGAGATCAGTAGTTCCTGCAAGCGTAAACTGTCAGAGTGGAATGTCAATTTGAAACACTTGCAGGAACTAGCAATTGCCATTCCAGCAAAGGAACCTTGTTTAGTGCTGCCGTTCCATCTTGTAAACTCATTGCTGTGACGTACTTAAGAGAGGTTTATCACTGACGTCATAGCGATGAGATTACCAGAAAATAATCTGTTTTCTATACATAACAAGCATCTCCCACAGATTATAATAAATATAATTATCCCAAAACCAGTGATTGACTGCACCATTTGAGATCACAAGTGCAGTCAATGCCGCTTATAACGGGCACATCCGTGTATACGGATTGTGTCCATTATACAGCATGGTTGCTATAACCCAGAACCAAAAAAAACACAATCGAGTAATATTTTATGCAGGTAAAACACAGTAATCATTTATTAAGTGAATAGAGTGCATTATATTACTATTCCCCCGAAACCCAACCCCAGGTTAGTGCCCAGAAACACACAGTGTCACAGCTCTTTTAAGGATGTTTCTTACTTTATGTTGAAGAACTCCTTGATTGTTGTTTGGTGTCCTTGTTTTGTATGATAGGGAGCCCAGACCTTTTCTGCTGTTGCTAGGGCATTCCAGTTCAGAACCATGTCTGGGTGCTGCTACATCACTTGTCTGAGTGTCAGCAAGGTGTGTTTTACATCCGAAGTTGTAACTTTTATTTCAGCTACTGAGTCTTTACACTCTTCATCTTCAGTGTGTTGTTCTTCCTCTGTATGGAGTGTCTCAAGGAACTGTGCCACGTCATCTATGCACAGCTCCTCATCCGTATCACCAAGGTGACAGACAGCCTCAAACGCCTCCTCACTCAACCCAGTCAGTGCTCCGATTGGATCCTCTACTGGCAATGGATCTGTATCTGCTCCCCCTTGTTCACCTGATTGATTCACAAACCCGGCATTTCTGAAACAGCGCTGGGTGGTTAACGTTGTGATTGAATCCCAGGCAGCCTTCAGCATTCTAACAGCATCAAGCACATTGATTATTTCAAACACTGGGCAGCAGTAAGTTGAGTGGGAAGGGCAGGGGCACGGTCACTAGCACTTGCACTGGCTTCTTCACTGTCATTGTCCAGTTCATCCAGGATGCGCTGCCACATGGCTTGAACATAGTGTTGCTTAAGGCTGTAAATTATGCCTTGGACTGATGGCTGTGTGATACAGGTGGTGTTAGGAGGCAGGAACACCAACTGTATGTTATGCAGCCCTTGAACAGCTGGATGTCCAGAAAAATTATCCAAGATGAGGGCACTCTTCCTTCCTCACAGTGCCCTATCCCACTGACGTAACCAGTCTGTGAAAATGTCAGCAGTCATCCACGCTGACACCTTTTGACACAGTAAAGGTCCAGCAAGTGGATTACACCATGAAAGCAATGAGGCATCAGTGATTTTCCAATGACAAGGATGACAAGGAAAAAACAGACATTTTTTTGGTGCCTGTCATGTTGCAGCATGCAAGCACCGACAAACGTTCCTTTGCTTTTTTTTGCTCCAATAAAGCTTAAGCTTTAAAAGTCATGGTTCCTGAGCCAACACATCTAAAAAAAGCACAGTCTCATCGCAATTGAAGATGTCCTAGGTAAAAACAGTTAAATTAATCCAGACAAGACTTCTCGGACCCAGTGCTGAGCTGCATTTTCATTTGCATTCTGCCTCTCACCATGTGCACGTTTAAACACAATGTTGTGCCTAGTTTTCCATCTTTGGAACCTCCCATCTGAAGGTGAAAAATCTGGGTGATCCAAAGCTTCTGCAAGCTGCTTCGCTTTTTGCATTAGAAGGGGCCCAATGATCATGGTATCACACCTGAGGGCATTTACAAACCAGTGGAGGAGAGCATCCTCCACTTCACCATCCTTGCCTTCCCTCTTACGCTTCCTGTTGGGGTTTACATTTTGATGCCAGTCATGCATAATCTGCTCCTTCTGGCACAGTATATCACCAATTGTAGATTTAGGAAGGGAAAAGTGCATCACTAGTTCTCATTGACTTATCCTAGGCAAGCTTCCAATTTTGTTTAAAAGTTCAACCTTTTCGGTAAGGGACATTGCCTTGTGCTTAGCTGCCATTGCCTTACAAGAGCTGTAAATTTACTGCGAATGAAGTGCAACTGTAAAAATCGCTTTATCTACAGGTAAGGCCAGTTAAGGGCAGTTACATCAATTAACACCTACAAAGGTGAGGCAACTCTTACAGTGATGCTTAAAAAAATGACCAAAAGAGGCAGCCGGTATGTAATGTTATAACCATGGGTTTTAACATGGGAGTCTATGGAACATGACAAGTGGTTTCTGAGAAGTGCCCAATGTACTTGATTGCCCGCATTAAGTGTGGTCGCTATAGCTGGAGCGGACTGTACTGTGTATGGAGGAGACAAAATGGAGTGGATTGAGAAATCTTGGAGAGTACATTTCTGAGCAATGCTCTCCACATGATCAGAATCCTCATGTATAGTAAAATAACTACTAATATTATTGCACTCCAGGCCTGTAAATTACTAGTCATGTGCTTTCTAAATCTACTATTCAAATGCGTAGAGCTAGGTTCAGGTAGATGTGCCTCTTGCCTCTGGTAGTTACACAATGTGCAGTTTTGGAAGACCACAGCTTGACAGGCCTATCTGTATGCTAGCACAAGGGCTGAATGACTTATCTCCCAGCCTTGTGAGACTGGGGCTGAACATTATTGGAGTTTCCTGTGGTAAATGGCGATGTCAGTGGCTCAGCAGGTAGCACTCTAGCTTCTGAGGCCGGGAGATCAGAAGGCTGTGGGTTCTATCCCCACACCAAGCACTTGGGTTAAATCATAATACTGACCCCCCGTAGTGGAGCATGAGGGGAGTGCTGTACTCCTGAGGTGCCGTCTTTGAGATGAGACTTTAAACCGAGGTAACATTTGCCTGTTCTGGTGGTGGTTCAGGTGGATGTTAAAGATCCCATGGTACTTCTCGAAAAGAGTAGGAGAAAATTTGATTAAGTACAAAATCATGAAACATACAACCAGACAGTATTTACATAAGTCCCATAAATCACCCCCATCTTTATTCAACAGAAAATTCAAACATAAATATTCAAAACAATAAACTCTTTCTCCATAATTTTTGTCCCATCCCCCCTTATGTGCTCCACCATCGTCAAACAAAAGGAGTAATTAACCTACACCTACAGACTCTATATATGTAACCCAAGGCATATTTTTCCATAAATCCACTATCTCTGCCTGTGGGAACTGTGCACATTCTATAGAATACCCATGTTGTAAATCTTTTACAATTTTATTACTTAATTCAATATGGGAACAGTCCTTCTGCTGAAGAGTAAACAGACATCTGGCCATCCATATATTCTATTTAACCACGGTGAACAGCAGATAGTGAACTTTGATTCCACTTCCTCCAGCCTTTAGAGATAAGTCCATGCATAATATTTTCATACATCATGGTGCTCAGCATTGGTTATTCCCACAAGTTTGTGAGATGTGTCCAAAATCCTTCAATAAAAGAACACTGAAAGAACAAATGTGTAATTGCCTCTTCTGTATTAATACAACCTAACCTACTACATATCCATTCTTCCCTTTTCTTATGTTTTTGATTACTTTTTACATTTATCCTCCCGTGACATGACAACCAATGAAAATCCCATGTATGGGTCGGAATCCTAGAGGTATTTAAAAGATTTTTTAGGGATGGTAAGTAATGAATTGGACATTTCTCAAAAGTCATTGCCATACCACATATGGTGGTTAACAAATTAATATACAGACTTTTATGAGTGGAGGCCTGTATAATTTGTGAGGATATTACTTGCCACTGTTTTAGTGGAAGAAAAGTTTCTCTGAGGTGCTGCAAACATCTTGGATTGGACCTTGTTGAACTCGGAGTAGATGCTGTTCCCGATGGTGGAACCAGGTTTTGCAATTTTAGTACAGCTAGGGTTCCAACCCCTTTCCAGTATTGATTAGTAGTGGCTTTCAATTTTCTGTCATGAAAATACCATTGAAAAGTATGACAGGGTTCACCATATCCAGTCCCCCCACCCTGACGGATAAATAAAAAGTATTTCTTTTTATGGGGTTAAGCTGACTCCCCCAGACTGCTTGAAAAAAGATGATCAAGAGGGGAGTTTCCATTTTCTTAGGGGGTGGTAATACATAGCTTAAATATAAAAATACCAGAAATAAAAAGGGTTTCACTAAGAAAACCCTTTTCTTTTTCCCTATTTTACTTTTATTCCATTGTTCCACCTTTTTCTTTCTTATCTCTAACGTTTTCTCCCAATTTACCAAATCTATGTCTGGGGGCCCAAATTTGACCCCCAGAATTGAAATAGGATTCAAAGTAAGTTGTGGGGATCCAATGGAGTTTACCTCCTGTGCAGGGGTTCCTAGCACCCTCCCACAGCACTTCTCTAAATTTAGAGAGGCACCTGAAACCATACCAAAAGAGGAACATACTGAGATTGCTGATGTTACTGAATGTGTGTCCGCAGCCATCAAATACAGGCCATCCACGTATGCTAATGCTTTTACTGGGCACTGTACATTATGACCAATTTTAATAGCTTGCATGCTATTTATTTTCCATAACAATGGATCAACAAAAAAGGCATACAGCAAGAGGCTCATAGGACAGCCCTAACTCCCCATTTAATTGGTACCATGGGCCCAATTCTCCCATTTATCACTGGTATTACTGTGGCAGTTTTATACAGGGCTTTAACTCAGTTAATCACCCCTAATGGGACCTTATACTGATGTAGCATTTCCCACAAAAAATTGTGACAGATTGAATGGAATTCCTTTTTTTGGTCTAAAGAGACCACATAGCCTGGACAGGTGTTCGACTCTCCCGGTGAAAAAAGTTCTCTTAATAGGATCAGATGATCTGGTATAGACCTTTGTGGTATGACACAAGCTTGTTTGGATGAAATGACTTGTTCTGCTATCAGATTTAGCCTTTTTGTTAATATCTTAGTGAGTAATTTACAGTCTGCATTTAACATGCAGATTGGCCTTCAATTGTTTAAATCTTGTCTGTCACCTGTTTTATGTAGAAAAATCAGTGTTCCTTTATTAAAGTTTAATGGAATATTTCCCAATCTTAGCATGCTATTGTGTACATTCATTAATTTCTCACTGAGATATTCCCCCAAAACTTTACATAACTTATTAGGAAGTCCATCTGGACCTGGAGAAATATTGTTTCTTAACTGCTGATTACCTTCAGTAACTTCACTCTAAGTGATTGGTGGACTCACCTCATCCAGGACGGGGGGAGGTGGAATTTGGATGTCTTTCAAATAATTATGAATCTCCTGGGTATTAGAAGGGATTTCTGAGAATAATTCCCTACAGAAGTCAGTCACGATCTGTAGTATTTTCCGCATAGCACTATGTACTACCTCAGAGCTATCCACTAAGCTAGACATTAGTTTCTTCTCTAGCTGGTTTGCATTGTGGCTAAAAAGGCAAATGTCATGAGTCTGGAATTTATGTTGATTATATAGCTGGATGGATTTTTGTTTTAAATAAATTCTTCATTTCATTTTGAATTATCTGGACTTGGGAGCTAAGGTCCTGGCCTGTTGTATACATAATAGAGAATAGGTTTTTCAGATGATGGTGCTGCTGCAAATAGGATAGTTGTGTACTTTTGCTCTTCTTTTTACTATATTGTTTGAGTAGCAAGGTGTTACACGAGGTCCCTACACCCTTATTGGTACCCCCAGAGGTACACCACAGACAGCTATTGCTTAGACATATGTTATACTAACATATAGGGTTAAGACCATCTACTGTACAAGAGTAGATGTCAGGATATGTACACATATTATTGTTATACACTTTGCTTACTAATATAAATATATTTTCTATGTATTTTCTGTGTATTTCTTACTTACAAATGTTAGGACATCTGTGTCCTAGGAATGATTATAATATATAAGTTGGTATTGCCATCTTTTGGTGATTTGTACTAAGACTCTATATAATGTACTCTCTTGTTTCACAAAGTGATGACTACTACAAAATTGTATAATGTTATCTTGGACCATGAAGCCACCTCTAATTTAGCCAATAGAGCTCATCTATTTAACTAGAAATGTTTCTATCTTACAGTAACCATAGTAATTATCTTAGGTATATAATGTGAGACACTGAGTCCTATACTTCGGAGATCCCAAGATACACAAAGAAACCTCGAGGTATGGGAAATGCTTAGCACTGGCTCCCATTTTGCATTGGTAAGAACTGCTTAGAGCAACTGTGATTTATCCTTTTGGTAGTAATAAACAGGTTTATTACTCTAATACAATGTGTCTATGATTACTTGCATTCCCAATATTGCCAAGAACCTGAGAGTGAGGTTTAGACCTCCTGACAAAGGTTTAATCGGCCTGTGCATCTTCCCACCATTCTAAACTATTTTCATAGCAGATAAAAAGTATTTCCTAGCAGTCAGGAAATGGCCACTTGTATTTAATAATTCCTGATCTGAAAGTAAGGAGGTATTAAACTGCCACAATCCAGGACCACTTGCCGCGCGGGTGGGGGGGTTCTGACTAAGGAGATTGAAACTCTTTTGTGGTCTGAAAACTCCAGAGGACTAACCTCTGCTGTTGTGATTTGGAAATTTTTGGATACAAAAACATAATCTATATGGGTTGCTAATACCCTTTTCTGAAAAGTAGGGGAGTGTTTTTTTGTAATTTCTAAGTATGCGTCTCGAAGTTGTGCCATGCCTGTGATTTTATTTAAAGACTGAGAGTTACAATACACCGTCCTAGTTGTGGCATGAGAGCTTTTATCTTGTAGGCTCAGCCCACAATTAAAGTTCCCAGCAAATGTAAATAGGGTTGTATTAAAGATAAAATCTCTGTCCTTCCTGTCTTAGATTGGGGCCCATATACTGTATATTAATCAAACAATAAGGTTTTTGGAAGATTAAAGCATTTAGTATTAGTACACGACCTGGAACTATATCATAAAGTTTTAACAGCTTAAAACCAATTCCATGCACTTAGATACCGACTCCTGAACAGGGTTCATGGCCTATCGACCAAAAGTGCAGTCCACAAAGCAAGTACCTCTGTGCAAGTTTGATTTCAGATGCTGTATGAAATCTTACATCTTGTAGAAATAAAAGCCCAATTCTCAAGGATGTAACAAAAAGTAAATACCAGATTTCTTTTCTCAGTTCTCTTCACACTTTTGACATTTATAGTGTGGCGGTCAAAGGAAGGATTTGCCATAAAATAATTGATGTGAACAGGTTACCTCTTGTACTGTATACTGGTAAGGATTTAATTTTGTCTTCCCCAACCCACCATCCCTTTTGTTTTTGTCCTGGACTTTTGTTTTTGTGCTCCTCTGCCCTTGGTACAGACTTCTATGTCTGTCGTACCCTAAGGGTGAGAGGAGGGGATCGAGGAGGAATGAGACTCTCCCTCAGATTCCCCAGATGAGTCCTGCAGAATTTTGTAAGTACTGGAAGTTGGTATTGGGGAAGTCCTAACTGCTTTTGGGGGGGCTGCTTTTGACTTTGATCTTGTAGAATGTCTATACCCCATTTGCCTGGGTTCAGGAGGGAGGGCATTTCCACATCCACTTGAATGTTAGTTACAGGGCTTACCTGTATCTCAATTGGAGTTTGCACCTGGGGGTGATACAAGGGCACCCTCCTCTTGATCCCTACCTGGTCCACTGGGTAGGGAACCCAATGCAGAGTGTTCAGACACACTTGGACCTATCTGAAGTGGATGCACTCTTTCTCTAATCCTAGCTTTTTGGGTTTGGGAGATGACAAAATGTTGATCTGCCCCTCCGTCATGGTGCTCTTGATTGTGGGCAGCCCATATGCAATTTTGATACATGTGCCCTACCTCGTCACATGAATTACATTTACATTCATTGAGAAAATTATTACTAATATGGCCTAGTTCTCCTCATGGGTTACGTTTGACTGTATCACACAAACTACTTAAGTGTGTAGGGTCTCTGCATCTGTAGCAGGCCTTGGGTTGGCCTGGGTAGAATGATACCCCCATCCCCCCAAAAAAGAAGGAATTTGGAAGGTGCACAATAATATTATCATCAGATTTCAACAACACTTTTACTTTTCATCTCCTAGTCCAAATGTTCTCAGAATCTAGGATAGCTTCATAATCACTGATTATAGTGCAGCACATTTTCAACCAGTACAGCATGTCCGAGAGGTCTACCCCCTCATTCCTCAGTAAAATACTGTAGATATTGTTTTATAAGCTGGTTTGGTTAATGGTATAGCCAGAAATGGGGTCCAGAGTGCTGTTTTTTTAAGGAGTGATATTTGGACCAAAACCTTTTCAACCCTTTGGAGGTTTTAAAACTAATGTCAAAGGTGGTCTCACTGGAGATGTGGATTAATGCTTACAGTTCATGTGAAATAAATTTAATAGAATCCTTGAGCAAGTTTCTTTGAGACATAGACTCGGTCTGGAGGATCCGATAGCCCCCCACATATGAAAGTCTGACAGCATTGTGCCATTTTTTCTAGTAGAATAGGTAGACAGAATAAGGATGAGAACGTTTTTTTCTGTCTGTCAGGTTTTCTGTTTAGTGGGGCTTCAATCTGGGTTTGTTCAGTAATGTTCTGTCCTGTAATTTGTTCAACAGCAGGAATATTCAGTATGGGATTTTGTGTCAGGGCAAGGCCTTCAGGAATGGAGAGAGGGTCATTATTTAAACTTCGCCTCATACTATCAGTTGGTTGTACCTCTGCGGGACCCAAGTTTGTAAAATCTTCTGGTGTGGTCATTCATATAGGGGAAGTGCCTGGGATCCATTGTGCAGAGTCAGATGTTTGCTCCCAGTCAAAGCCCCTAAGGGCTTTCTCAATAGTCCAAGGCCCAGTACCGGCAGTAGCACTCCTCTGAAGGTCTTTACACTGTTCATGAATTACATTTATATCAGAGGAATTTTTGTATGTACTCACAGGTTTTCCCAACAGAGCTCCTGTCGCAGAAACACTCTCATAATTTCTCCTTTCCTTTGCAGATGGCAGGTCTTTTGAAATTACCAAGTGTCTTCCAGCTGTAGTAGTTTGACAGTGTCACTCGATCTGTCAGTTTGTAGCCTCCACATTTTCTGCATAAGGGTCGTCTTCTTTGCTAAAAAATATCTTTCCTCAGTTTCTATCATCTTCTGCAAATCTTGGGTCTCTGTTGCATTAATAGCTCCTTCACTCTAAAATGCCTGTTCTTCTGCACATACAGAACTTGAATCTATCATCATACCATCTTTAAAGGACACATAAATATCCTCACTCAAGATTGTATGCTTCTGTGGTATATCCATCTGATTTCATCCATCGCTGCTTGTAGCCTCTTGCAAGACAAGGCCGGGGAAGGGGCCATCTCCCCTGACACATCAGCACAAAGAGTAGGGGAGGGAGCCATCTCCCCCACCACATCATCACAAAGAGTAGGGGAAGGGGCCATCTCCCCACCACATCAGCACAAAGAGTAGGGGATGGCGCCATCTCCATTGCCGCATCAGCACAAAGAATAGGGGAAGGGCCATCTCCCTACCACATTGGTAGAAAGAGTAGGGAAGGGGGCCATCTCCCTGCCACATCAGCACAAAGAGTAGAGGAGGGGGCCATCTCCCTGCCACATCAGCAAAAAGAGTTTTGGAGGGGCCATCTTGCCCACCACATCAGCACAAAGTGTAGGGGAGGGGGCCATCTACCCTACCACATCAGCACAAAGAATAGGGAGGGGGCCATCTCCCCTTAAGTATCAGCAAAAAGAGTAGGGGGGCAATCTCACCTGCCACATCAGCAGAAATAGTAGGTGAGGGGGCCATCTCTCCTGCCACATCAGCCCAAATAATAGGGGAGGGGGTCATCTCCATGCTACATCAGTACAAAGAGTAGGGGAAGGGTGCCATCTCCTGTGCCGCATCAGTACAAAGAATAGTGGAGGGGAAAACTCCCTTGCACCATTAGCACAAAGAATAGGGGAAGGTGCCATCTCCCCTGCCGCATCAGCACAAAGAGTAGGGGAGGGGGCCATCTCCCTGTCACATCAGCACAAAGAGTAGGGGAAGGGCCATCTTCCTGCCACATCAGCACAAAGAGAAGGGGAGGGGGGCCATCTCCCCTGCAACATCAGCACAAAGAGTAGGGAGGGGGCAATCTCCCCTTAAGCATCAGCAAAAAGAGTAGGGGGGGCAATCTCACCTGCCACATCAACAGAAATAGTAGGGGAAGGGGCCATCTCCCCTGCCACATCAGCCCAAATAATAGGGGAAGGGGTCATCTCCCTGCTACATCAGTACAAAGAGTAGGGGAGGGGTGCCATCTCCTGTGCCGCATCAGTACAAAGAATAGTGGAGGGGAAAACTCCCTTGCACCATTAGCACAAAGAATAGGGGAGGGTGCCATCTCCCCTGCCGCATCAGCACAAAGAGTAGGGGAAGGGGCCATCTCCCCCGCCACATCAGCACATAGTAGGGGAGGGGCCATCTCCTTTGCCACATCAGCACAAGGAGTAGGGGAGAGGCCATCTCCCTCGCCACATCAGCATAAAGAGTAGGGGAAGGGCCATCTCCCTGCCACATCAGCACAAAGAGAAGGGGTGGGGGGGCCATCTCCCCTGCAACATCAGCACAAAGAGTAGGGAAGGGGGCCATCTCCCCTGCAACATCAGCACAAAGAGTAGGGGAGGTGGCCATCTCCCCTGCCACATCTGTACAAAGAGTAGGGGAGTGGCCATCTCCCCTGCCACATCAGTACAAAGAGAAGGGGAGGAGGCATCTCCCCAGTCACATCAGCACAAAGAGTAGGGGAGGGGTCCATCTCCCCACCACATCACCACAAAGATTAGGAGAGGGGGCCATCTCCCTGGCACATCAGCACAAAGAGTAGGGGAAGGGGCCATCTCCCAAGCAACATCAGTACAAAGAATAGGGGAAGGGCCATCTCCCTTGCACCATCAGCAAAAAGAATGGGGAGGGGGCCATCTCCGCAGGGACATCAGCACAAAGATTAGGGGAAGGGCAATCTCTTCTGCCACATGAGCACAAAGAGTAGGGGTGGAGGCCAACTCCCCTGCCACATCAGCACAAAGAGTAGGGGAAGGGTCCATCTCCCCACCACATCACCACAAAGATTAGGAGAGGGGGCCATCTCCCTGGCACATCAGCACAAAGAGTAGGGGAGGGGGCCATCTCCCAAGCAACATCAGTACAAAGAATAGGGGAAGGGCCATCTCCCTTGCACTATCAGCAAAAAGAATGGGGAAGGGGCCATCTCCGCAGGGACATCAGCACAAAGATTAGGGGAGGGGTAATCTCTTCTGCCACATCAGCACAAAGAGTAGGGAAGGGGGGTCATCTCCCCCACCACATCAGCACAAAGAGTAGGGAAGTGGAAATCTCCCCTGCCACCTCAGTACAAAGAGAAGGGGAGGGGAAATCTCCCCAATCACATCAGTATAAAGAGTAGGGGAGGAGGTCCATCTCCCCACCACATCAGCACAAAGATTAGGGGAGGGGGCCATCTCCCAGACACATCAGCACAAAGAGTAGGGGAGGGGGGCCATCTCCCGTGCCGCATCAATACAAAGAATAGGGGAGGTGCCATCTCCCTTGCACCATCAGCAAAAAGAATATGGAGGGGGCCATCTCCCCTGCCACATCAGCACAAAGACTAGGGGAGGGGGCCATCTCCCCCGCCACATCAGCACAAAGACTAGGGGAAGGGGCCATCTCCTTCACCACATCAGCACAAAGAGTAGGGTCAGGGACCATATCCCCCACCATATCAGCACAAAGAGTGTTGGAGGGGCCATCTCACCCGCCTCATCAGCATAAAGAGTAGGGGGGAGGGGTGGCATCTCCCCTGCCACATCAGTACAAAGAGTAGGGGAAGGGCCGTCTCCCTTGCAACATTAGCACAAAGAGCAGGGGAGGGGGCCATCTCCACTGCCGCATCAGCACAAAGAGTAGGGGTGGGGTCATCTCCTTTGCCACATCAGCACTAAGAGTAGGGGAAGGGGCCATCTCTCTTGCCACATCAGCACAAAGAGTATGGGAGGGGGACATCTCACCCACCATCAGCACTAAAGAGAAGGGAGTGGCCATCTCCCCTGTCACATCAGTACAATGAGTAGGGGAAGGGCCATCTCCTCAGTCACATTAGCACAAAGAGTAGGGGAAGGGACCATCTCCCCTGTCACATCAGCACAAAGAGCAAGGGAGGGGACCATCTCCCCTGTCACACCACTACAAAGAATAGGGGAGGGGTGCATCTCCCTGCCACATTAGCACAAAGAATAGGGAGGGGGCCATCTCCCCAGTCACATCAGCACAAAGAGAAGGGAGGGGACCACTTCCCCACCATATCAGCAGAAAGACTAGGGGAGGGGCCATCTCCACAGCCACATCAGCACAAAGAGTAGGGGAGTGGCCATCTCTCCAGCCACATCAGTACAAAGACTAGGGGAGGGGCTTTCTCCCCAGTCACATCAGCACAAAGAGTAGGGGAGGAGCTCCATCTCCCCACCACATCAGCACAAAGATTAGGGGAGGGGGGCTATCTCCCGTGCTGCATCAGTACAAAGAATAGGGGAGGGGCCATCTCCCTTGCACCATCAGCAAAAAGAATGGGGAAGGGACCATGTCCCCTGCTGCATCAGCACAAAGACTAGAGGAAGGGGCTATCTCCCCTGCCACATCAGCACAAGAGTAGGGGAGGGGAGCATCTCCCCCACCATATCAGCACTAAGAGTAGGGTCGGGGACCATATCCCCCACCACATCAGCACAAAGATTAGGGGAGGTGCTATCTCCCCCACCACATCAGCATAAAGAGTAGGGGAAGGGCCATCTCCCTTGCCACATTAGCACAAAGAGTAGGGGAAGGGGCCATGTCCACTGCTGCATCTGCACAAAGAGTAGGGGTGTGGCCATCTTCTTTGCCACATCAGCACAAAGAGTAGGGAAGTGGACCTTCTCCCCCCCAAATGAGCACTAAGAGTAGGGGAAGGGGCCATCTCTCTTGCCACATCAGCACCAAGAGTATGGGAGGTGGACATCTCCCCTGCCACATCAGCACAAAGACAAGGGGAAGGGGCCATCTCCCCCACCACATCAGCACAAAGAGCACGGGAGGGGCCATTTCCCCACCACATCAGCAAATAGAGTAGGGGAGAAGGCACTCTCCCCACCACATCAGCACAAAGATTAGGGGAAGGGCCAGCTCCCCCACCACATCAGCACAAAGAGTAAGGGAGGGGCCATCTCCCCACCACATCAGCAGAAAGAGTAGGGGAGGGGCCATCTTCCCCACCACATCAGCACAAAGAGTTTTGGAGGGGCCATCTCGCCCACCACATCAGCACAAAGTGTAGGGGAGGGGGCCATCTACCCTTCCACATCAGCACAAAGAATAGGGAGGGGGCCATCTCACCTAGCACATCAGCACAAAGAGTAGGGAGCGGCCATCTCCCCTTAAGCAACAGCACAAAGAGTAGGGGGGCAATCTAATCTGACACATTAGCACAAATAGTAGGGGAAGGGGCCATCTCCCCTTCCACATCAGCCCAAATATTAGAGGAGGGGGTCATCTCCCTGCTACATCAGAACAAAGAGTAGGGGAGGGGTGCCATCTCCCGTGCCGCATCAGTACAAAGAATAGTGGAGCGGCCAACTCCCTTGCACCATTAGCACAAAGAATTGGGTAGGGTGCCATCTCCCCTGCCGCATCAGCACCAAGAGTAGGGGTGGGGATATCTCCTTTGCCACATCAGCACAAAGAGAATGGAAGGGGCCATCTAACTCACCACATCAGCATAAAGAATAGAGAGGGGGCCATCTTCCTGCCACATCAGCACAAAGAGTAGGGAGGGGGCCATCTCCACACCACATCAGCAAAAAGAGTAGGGGAAGGGGCCATTTTCCCTGCCACTTCAGCACAAACAGTAGGTGAGGGGACCATTTCCACTGCCACACCAGCACAAAGAGAAGGGGAGGAGTCCATATCCCCCCCACATCAGTAAAGAGAGAAAGGGAGGTGGCCATCTCCCCTGCAAAATCAGCACAAAGAATAGGGAGGAGGCCATCTCCCTGCCACATCAGCACAAAGATTAGGGAGGGGGCCATCTCCCGTGCCGCATCAGTACAAAGAATAGGGGGCATTCTCCCTTGCACCATCAGCAAAAAGAATGGGGAGGGGGCCATAACCCCTGCCGCATCAGCACAAAGACTAGGTGGGGACATCTCCCCCACCACATCAGCACAAAGAGTAGGGGGGAAGGGTGCCATCTCCACTGCCGCATCAGTACAAAGAGTAGGGGTGGGGCCATCTCCCTTGATACATTAGCACAAAGAGTAGGGGAAGGGGCCATCTCAACTGCCGCATCAGCACAAAGAGTAGGGGAGGAGGTCCATCTCCCCACCACATCAGCAAAAAGGTTAGGGGAGGGGGCCATCTCCCTGCCACATCAGCACAAAGAGTAGGAGATGGGGGCCATCTCCCGTGCCGCATCAGTACAAAGAATAGGGGAAGGGTCATCTCCCTTGCACCATCAGCAAAAAGAATGAGGAGAGGGCCATCACCCCTGCTGCATCAGCACAAAGACTAGGGAAGGGGGCCATCTTCCCGAAACATCAGCACAAAGAGCAGGGGAAGGGGCCATCTCCCATGCCACATCAGCACAAAGAGTAGGGCAGGGAGCATCTCCATCACCACATCAGCACAAAAAGTAGGGTCGGGGATCATATTCCCGCCACATCAGCACAAAGAGTATTGAAGGGCCATCTCCCCCTTCACTTCAGCATAAAGAGTAGGGGGAGGGGTGCCATCTCCCCTGCCGCATTAGCACAAACAGTAGGGGTGGGGCAATTTCCTTTGCCACATCAGCACAAAGAGTAGGGGAAGGGACCATCTCCCCACCACATCAGTAGAAAGAGTTGAGGAGGGGACCATCTTCCCTGCCAAATGAGCACTAAGAGTAGGGGAAGGGACCATATCTCTTGCCACATCAGCACAAAGAGTATGGAAGGGGGACATCTCCCATGCCACATCAGTAAAAGAGTAGGGGAGGGGCCATCTACCCAGTCACATCAGCACAAAGAGTAGGGGAAGGGGCTATGTCCCCTGCCAGATCAGCACAAAGAGTAGGGGAAGGGGCCATCTCCCCTGTCACATCAGCACAAAGAGATGGGAGGGAACCACCTCCCCACCATATCAGCACAAAGATTAGGGAGGGGGCCATCTCCGCAGCCACATCAGCACAAAGATTAGGTGACGGGCAATCTCCCCTGCCACATGAGAACGAAGAGTGGGGAGGAGGACAACTCCTGCCACATCAGCACAAAGAGTAGGGAGGGACATCTCCTGGCACATCAAGCACAAAGAGTAGGGAGGGGCCATCTCCCGTGGCCGCACAGTACAAAAGAATAGGGAGAGGCCATCTCCTTGCACCATCAGAAAAAGAATGTGGAGGGGCCATCTCCCCACCACATCAGCACAAAGAGTAGGGAGGGGCCATCTCCCTGCCACATCAACACAAAGAGTAGGGAGGGAGCATCTCCCACCACATCAGCATAAAGAGTAGAGGTGCCATCTCCCCAGCCATCAGTACATAGATTAGGGAGGGCTATCTCCTTGCTACATTAGCACAAAGAGTAGGGAGGACCATCTCCTCGCCGCATCAGCGTAAGGTAGGGTGGGACCATCTCTTCACATCAACACAAAGAGTAAAGGAGGGGACCTTCTCCCCTGCCAAATGAGCACCAAGAGTAGGAGAGGGGGGCCATCTCTCTTGCCACATCAGCACAAAGAGTATGGAAGGGGGACATCTCCCCTGCCACATCAGCACAAAGAGTAGGGGAAGGGGCCATCTCCCCTGCCACATCAGCACAAAGAGAACTGGAGGGGCCATTTCCCCACCACATCAGAAAATTGAGTAGGAGAGAAGGCACTCTCCCCACCACATCAACAAAAAGAGTAGGGGAAAGGCCATCTCCCCACCACATCAGCACAAAGATTAGGGGAGGGGGGCTATCTCCCGTGCTGCATCAGTACAAAGAATAGGGAGGCCAATCTCCTGCACCATCAGCAAAGAATGGGAGGGACCATGTCCCCTGCTGCATCAGCACAAAGACTAGAGGAGGGGGCCATCTCCCCCACCACATCAGCACAAAGAGTAGGGGAGGGGACCATCTCCCCTGCCACATCAGCACAAGAGTAGGGGGGGGGAGTATCTCCCCCACCATATCAGCACTAAGAGTAGGGTCGGGGACCATATCCCCCACCACATCAGCACAAAGATTAGGGGAGGTGCTATCTCCCCCACCACATCAGCATAAAGAGTAGGGGAGTGGCCATCTCCCTTGCCACATTAGCACAAAGAGTAGGGGAAGGGGCCATGTCCACTGCTGCATCTGCACAAAGAGTAGGGGTGTGGCCATCTCCTTTGCCACATCTGCACAAAGAGTAGGGAAGCGGACCTTCTCCCCCCCAAATGAGCACTAAGAGTAGGGGAGGGGGCCATCTCTCTTGCCACATCAGCACAAAGAGTATGGGAGGCGGACATCTCCCGTGCCACATCAGCACAAAGACAAGGGGAAGGGGCCATCTCCCCCACCACATCAGCACAAAGAGCGGGAGGGGCCATTTCCCCACCACATCGCAAATAGAGTAGGGAGCAACTCCCACCACATCAGCACAAAGATTGGGGGAGGCCAGCTCCCCACCACATCAGCACAAAGAGTAAGGGAAGGGCCATCTCCCCACCACATCAGCAGAAAGAGTAGGGGAGGGGCCATCTTCCCCACCACATCAGCACAAAGAGTTTTGGAGGGGCCATCTCGCCCACCACATCAGCACAAAGTGTAGGGGAGGGGGCCATCTACCCTGCCACATCAGCACAAAGAATAGGGAAGGGGCCATCTCACCTACCACATCAGCACAAAGAGTAGGGAGGGGCCATCTCCCCTTAAGCAACAGCACAAAGAGTAGGGGGGCAATCTAATCTGACACATTAGCACAAATAGTAGGGGAGGGGGCCATCTCCCCTTCCACATCAGCCCAAATATTAGAGGAGGGGGTCATCTCCCTGCTACATCAGAACAAAGAGTAGGGGAAGGGTGCCATCTCCCGTGCCGCATCAGTACAAAGAATAGTGGAGCGGCCAACTCCCTTGCACCATTAGCACAAAGAATTGGGTAGGGTGCCATCTCCCCTGCCGCATCAGCACCAAGAGTAGGGGTGGGGATATCTCCTTTGCCACATCAGCACAAAGAGAATGGAAGGGGCCATCTAACTCGCCACATCAGCATAAAGAATAGCGAGGGGGCCATCTTCCTGCCACATCAGCACAAAGAGTAGGGAGGGGGCCATCTCCACACCACATCAGCACAAAGAGTAGGGGAGGGGGCCATCTCCACCACCCCATCTACACAAAGAGTAGGGGAAGGGCCATCTCCCCCACCACATCAGTACAATGAGTAGGGAAGGGGGCCATCTGCCCTGCAACATCAGCACAAAGAGTAGAGAAGGGGGCCAACTCCCCTGCAACATCAGCAAAAAGAGTAGGGGAAGGGGCCATTTTCCCTGCCACTTCAGCACAAACAGTAGGGGAAGGGACCATTTCCACTGCCACACCAGCACAAAGAGAAGGGGAGGAGTCCATATCCCCCCCACATCAGTAAAGAGAGAAAGGGAGGTGGCCATCTCCCCTGCAAAATCAGCACAAAGAATAGGAGGAGGCCATCTCCCTGCCACATCAGCACAAAGATTAGGAAGGGGCCATCTCCGTGCCTCATCAGTACAAAAGAATGAGGGGAGGGCATTCTCCCTTGCACCATCAGCAAAAGAATGGGAGGGCCATAACCCCTCCCGCATCAGCACAAAGACTAGGGGACATCTCCCCACCACATCAACACAAGAGTAGGGAGGGTGCCATCTCCTGCCGCATCAATTACAAAGAAAGGGTGGGGCCATCTCCCTTGACACGATAGCACAAAAGTGGGGAGGGGGCTATCTCAACTGCTGCATCAGCACAAAAGTAGGGGAGGAGGTCCATCTCCCCACCACATCAGCAAAAAGATTAGAGGAGGGGGCCATCTTCCTGCCACATCAGCACAAAGAGTAGGAGACGGGGGCCATCTCCCTGCCTCATCAGCACAAAGAGTAGGAGACGGGGGCCATCTCCCGTGCCGCATCAGTACAAAGAATAGGGGAGGGGTCATCTCCCTTGCACCATCAGCAAAAAGAATGGGGAGAAGGCCATCACCCCTGCTGCATCAGCAGAAAGACTAGGGAAGGGGGCCATCTCCCCCGAAACATCAGCACAAAGAGCAGGGGAGGGGGCCATCTCCCATGCCACATCAGCACAAAGAGAGGGGCAGGGAGCATCTCCACCACCACATCAGCACAAAGAGTAGGGTCGGGGATCATATTCCCTGCCACATCAGCACAAAGAGTATTGAAGGGCCATCTCCCCCTTCACTTCAGCATAAAGAGTAGGGGGAAGGGTGCCATCTCCCCCACCACATCAGCACAAACAGTAGGGTGGGCAATTTCATGCCACATCAGCACAAAGAGTAGGGAGGGACCATCTCCCCACCACATCAGTAGAAAGAGTTGAGGGGGGGACCATCTTCCCCGCCAAATGAGCACTAAGAGTAGGGGAAGGGACCATATCTCTTGCCACATCAGCACAAAGAGTATGGGAGGGGGACATCTCCCATGCCACATCAGAACAAAGAGTAGGGGAGGGGCCATCTACCCAGTCACATCAGCACAAAGAGTAGGGGAAGGGGCTATGTCCCCTGCCACATCAGCACAAAGATTAGGGGAGGGTGCCATCTCCCCTGTCACATCAGCACAAAGAGAAGGGAGGGAACCACCTCCCACCATATCAACACAAAAGACTGAGGGGAGGCCATCTCGCAGCCATCCTCAGCACAAGATTAGGTGACGGGCAATCTCCCTGCCACATGAGTACAAAGAGTAGGGGAGGGAGCCATCTCCCTGGCACATCAGCACAAAGAGTAGGGGAGGGGCCATCTCCCGTGCTACCTGATACAAAGAATAGGGAGAGGCCATCTCCCTTGCACCATCAGCAAAAAGAATGTGGAGGGCCATCTCCCCACCACATCAGCACACAAAGAGTAGGGAGGGCCATCTCCTGCCACATCAGCACAAAGTAGGGAGGGAGCATCTCCCACCACATCAGCATAAAGAGGGGGAGGGTGCCATCTCCCCAGCCGCATCAGTACATAGATTAGGGGAGGGGCCATCTCCCTTGCCACATTAGCACAAAGAGTAGGGGAGGGAGCCATCTCCGCTGCCGGATTAGCGCAAAGAGTAGGGGTGGGACCATCTCCTTTGCCACATCAACACAAAGATTAAAGGAGGGGACCTTCTCCCCTGCCAAATGAGCACCAAGAGTAGGGGAGGGGGGCCATCTCTCTTGCCACATCAGCACAAAGAGCATGGGAGGGGGACATCTCCCCTGCCACATCAGCACAAAGAGTAGGGGAGGGGGCCATCTCCCCTGCCACATCAGCACAAATAGAACTGGAAGGGCCATTTCCCCACCACATCAGCAAATTGAGTAGGAGAAAAGGCACTCTCCCCACCACATCAACAAAAAGAGTAGGGGAAAGGCCATCTCCTCCACCACATCAGCCCAAAGAGTAGGGGAGGGGCCAACTCCCCCACCACATCAGCACAAAGAGTTTTGGAAGGGCCATCTCCCCCACCACATCAGCAAAGAGTAGAGGAGGAGCCATCTCCGGGCCACATCAGTACAAAGAGTAGGAGCGGGCCATCTCCCCTGCCGCATCAGCACAAAGAATAGGAAAGCCATCTCCCCACCATATCAGCACAACGACTAGGGGGCCATCTCCAGCCACATCAGCACAAAGAGTAGGAGAGGGGCCATCTCCCATGCCACATCAGCAGAAAGAGTAGATGAGAAGGCATTCCCACCACATTAGCAGACAAATTAGGGGAAGGCGCCATCTCCCTGCCACATCAGCACAAAGAGTAGGGGAGCGGGGCCATCTCCCATGCCGTATCAGTACAAAGAATAGGGGAGGTGCCATCACCCTTGCACCATCAGCAAAAAGAATGGGGAGGAGGCCATCTCCTCTGCCGCATCAGCACAAAGAGTAGGGGAGGAGGACATCTCCCCCGCCACATCTGCGCAAAGAGTAGGGGAGGGGCCCATCTTCCCTGCCACATCAGCACAAAGAGTTCAGGAGGGGCCATCTTCCCTGCCACATCAGTACAAAGAGTAGAGGAGGGGACCATCTCCCCCACCAAATGAGCACTAAAAGTAGGGGAGGGGGCCAACTCCCCTGCCACATCAGCACAAAGAGTAGGGGAGTGGCCATCTCCCCAGTCACATCAGCACAAAGAGTAGGGGAGGGGCCATCTCCTCTGTCACATCAGTACAAAGAATAGGGTAGGGGTGCATCTCCCTGCCACATTATCACAAAGAATAGGGAGGGGGCCATCTCCCCTGTCACATCAGCACAAAGAGAAGAGAGGGGACCACTTCCCCACCATATCAGCACAAAGACTAGGGAGGGAGCCATCTCCGTAGCCACATCAGCAGAAAGATTAGGGGAGGGGCAATCTCCCCTGCCACACGAGCACAAAGAGTAGGAGAGGAGGTCAACTCCCCTGCCACATCAACACAAAGAATGGGAGGGGGCCATCTCCTGCCAACAGAAAGCACAAAGAGTAGGAGAGTGGCCATCTCCCCTGCCACATCAGTACAAAGAGTAGGGGAGGGGCCATCTCCCCAATCACATCAGCACAAAGAGTAGGAGAGGAGGTCCATCTGCCCACCACATCAGCACAAAGATTAGGCGAGGGGGGCCATCTCCTGTGCCACATCAGTACAAAGAATAGGGGAGGGGCCATCTCTCTTGCACCATCAGCAAAAAGAATGGGGAGGGGGCCATCTCCACTGACGCATCAGCACAATGACTAGGGGAGGGGGCCATCTCCCCCGCCACATCAGCACAAAGAGTAGGGGAAGGGGCCATCTCTCCTGCCACATCAGCACAAGAGTAGGGGAAGGGAGCATCTCCCCCACCACATCAGCACAAAGAGTAGGGTCGGGGACCATATCCTCCATCACATCAGCACAAAGAGTTTTGGAGGGGCCAACTTGCTCACCACATCAGCACAAAGTGTAGGGGAGGGGGCCATCTACCCTGCCACATCAGCGCAAAAATAGGGAGCGGGCCATCTCCCCTTCCACATCAGCACAAACTGTAGTGAGGGGGCCATCTCCTCTTAAGCATCAGCACAAAGAGTAGGGGGGGCAATCTTCCCTGCCACATAAGCACAAATAGTAGGGGAGGGGGCCATCTCCCCTTCCACATCAGCCCAAATATTAGGGGAGAGGATCATCTCCCTGTGACATCAGAACAAAGAGTAGGGGAGGGGGGCCATCTCCCATGCTGCTTCAGTACAAAGAACAGCAGAGGGGCCAACTCCCTTGCACCATTAGCACAAAGAACTGGGGAGGGTGCCATCTCCCCTGCCGCATCACCACTAAGAGTAGGGGAGGGGGCCATCTCCCCCACCACATCAGCACTCAGAGTAGGGGAGGGGCCATCTCCTTTGCCACATCAGCACAATGAGTAGGAGAGGGCCATCTCCCTCGCCACATCAGCATAAAGAGTCGGGAGGGAGCCATCTCCCTGCCAAATCAGCACAAAGAGTAGGGAGGTGGGACATCTCCCCACCACATCAGCACAAAGAGTAGGGGAGGAGGCCATTTCCCCAGCCACATTAGCATAAAGAGTAGGAGAGGGGGCCACCTCCCCCACCACATCAGCACAAACGGTAGGGGAGGAGGCCATCTCCCTCTCCACATCAGTACAAAGAGAAGGGGAGGGGGCCATCTCCACTACCACATCAGCACAAAGAGTAGGTGAGGGGCTATCTCCCCTGCCACATCAGCACAAAGAGTAGGGGAAGGGCTATCTCCCCTGCCACATTAGCACAAAGAGTAGGGGAGGGGGCCATCTCCCATGCCACACCAGCACAAAGAGTAGGGAGGGAGCCATCTCCCCCAGCACATTACCACAAAGAGTAGAGGAGTGGGCCATCTCCCCTGCAAAATCAGTGCAAAGAATAGGGTGGGGGCTATCTCCCCTGTCACATCAGGACAAAGAGAAGGGAAGGGACCACCTCCCCACCATATCAGCACAAAGACTAGGGGAGGGGGGCATCTCCGCAGCCACATCAGCACAAAGATTATGGGAAGGGCAATCTCCCCTGCCACATGAGCACAAAGAGTAGGGAAGTGGCCATCTCCCCTGACACATCAGTACAAAGAGTAGGGGAGGGGCCATCTCCCCAGTCATATCAGTACAAAGAGTAGGGGAAGAGGTCCATGTCCCCACCACATCAGCACAAAGATTAGGGGAGGGGGCCATCTCTCTGCCACATCAGCACAAAGAGTAGGGGAGGGGGGCCATCTCCCATGCTGCATCAGTACAAAGAATAGGGGGGGCCTTCCCCCTTGCACCATCAGAAAAAGAATGGGGAGGGGGCCATCACCCCTGCCGCATCAGCACAAAGAATAGGGGAGGGGGCAACCTCCCGCCTACATCAAGCACAAAGAGTAGAGAGGGGCCATCTCAGCACCACATCAGCATAAAGAGTAGGGAGGGAGCGACTCCACCACCACATCAGCATAAAGAGTAGGGTCGGGGATCATATAACCGACACATCAGCACAAAGTGATTTGAGGGGCCATCTCCCCACCATCAGCATAAAAGGGTCGGGATCATATAACCGACACATCAGCACAAAGAGTATTGGAGAGGCATCTCCCACCACATCAGCATAAAGAATAGGGGAGGTGCCAGCTCCTGCCACATCAGTACAAAGAGAAGGGAGGGCCATCTCCTATGACACATTAGCACAAAGAGTAGGGAGGGCCATCTCCTGCCACATCAGCACAAAGAGTAGGGAGGGGCCATCTCTCCTGTCACATCAGTACAAAAAGAACAGGGAGGGTGCATCTCCCTGCCACATTAGCACAAGAAGTAGGGGTGGCCATCTCCCTGCCACTTCAAGTACAAAAGAGCAGGGAGGGCAATCTCCCAGTCACATCAGATACAAGAGTAGAGGAGGAGGTCCATCTCCCCACCACATCAGCACAAAGATTAGGGGAGGGAAGCATCTCCACCACCACATCAGCACAAAGAGTTGGGTCGGGGACCATATTCCCCGTCACATCAGCACAAAGAGTATAGGAGGGGCCATCTTCCCCTCCACATCAGCATAAAGAGTAGTTGGGAGGGGTGCCATCTCCCCTGCTGCATCAGTACAAAGAGAGGGAAGGGCCATCTCCCTTGCCACATTAACACACAAAGTGTGAGGAGGGCCATCTCCACTGCCACATCAGCACAAACAGTAGGGTGGGACCATTTCCTTTGCCACATCAGCACAAAGAGTAGGAGGGACGATCTCCCCACCACATCAGTACAAAGAGTAGAGGAGGGAACCATCTCCCCCACCAAATGAGCACTAAGAGTAGGGTAGGGGGCCATATCTCTTGCCACATCAGCACAAAGAGTATGGGGGGGACATCTCCCCTGACACATCAGCACAAAGAGTAGGGGAGTGGCCATCTCCCATGCCACATCAGTACAAAGAGTAGGGGAGGGGCCATCTCCCCAGTCACATCAGCACAAAGAGTAGGGGATGGAGCCATCTCCGTTGCCACATCAGCACAAAAGAGTAGGGAGGGCCATCTCCTGTCACATTAGTACAAAGAATAGGGAGGTGCATCTCCCTGGCACATTAGCACAAAGAATAGGAGGGGCCATCTCCCATGTCACATCAGGACAAAGTGAAGAGAGGGGACCACCTCCCCACCATATCAGCACAAAGACTAGGGGTTGGGGCCATCTCCGCAGCCACATCAGCACAAAGATTACGGGAAGGGCAATCTCCCCTGCCACATGAACACAAAGAATAGGGGAGTAGACCAACTCCCCTGCCACATCAGCACAAAGAGTAGGGGAAGGGGCCATCTCCCCTGCCACATCAGCACAAATAGAACTGGAGGGGCCATTTCCCCACCACATCAGCAAATTAGTAGGAGAAAAGGCACTTCCCACCACATCAACAAAAGAGTGGAAAGGTCATCCTCCACCATCAGCCCAAAGAGTGGGGAGGGCCGCTCCCCACCATCAGCACAAAAGAGTTTTGAGGGCCATCTCCCCACCACATCAGCAAAAGAGTAGAGGAGGAGGCCATCTCCCCCGTCACATCAGTACAAAGAGTAGGGGAGCGGGCCATCTCCCCTGCCGCATCAGCACAAAGAATAGGGAAAGGCCATCTCCCCACCATATCAGCACAACGACTAGGGGAAGGGGCCATCTCCGCAGCCACATCAGCACAAAGAGTAGGAGAGGGGGCCATCTCCCATGCCACATCAGCAGAAAGAGTAGATGAGAAGGTATCTCCCCACCACATTAGCAGACAAATTAGGGGAAGGCGCCATCTCCCTGCCACATCAGCACAAAGAGTAGGGGAGCGGGGCCATCTCCCATGCCGTATCAGTACAAAGAATAGGGGAGGTGCCATCACCCTTGCACCATCAGCAAAAAGAATGGGGAGGAGGCCATCTCCTCTGCCGCATCAGCACAAAGAGTAGGGGAGGAGGACATCTCCCCCGCCACATCTGTCATGAGTAGTGGGAGGGCCCATCTTCCCTGCCACATCAGCACAAAGAGTTCAGGAGGGGCCATCTTCCCTGCCACATCAGTACAAAGAGTAGAGGAGGGGACCATCTCCCCCACCAAATGAGCACTAAAAGTAGGGGAGGGGGCCAACTCCCCTGCCACATCAGCACAAAGAGTAGGGGAGTGGCCATCTCCCCAGTCACATCAGCACAAAGAGTAGGGGAGGGGCCATCTCCTCTGTCACATCAGTACAAAGAATAGGGTAGGGGTGCATCTCCTGTTACATTATCTAAAGAATAGGGAGGGCCATCTCCCCTGTCACATCAGCACAAAGAGAAGAGAGGGGACCACTTCCCCACCATATCAGCACAAAGACTAGGGAGGGAGCCATCTCCGTAGCCACATCAGCAGAAAGATTAGGGGAGGGGCAATCTCCCCTGCCACACGAGCACAAAGAGTAGGAGAGGAGGTCAACTCCCCTGCCACATCAACACAAAGAATGGGGGAAGGGGCCATCTCCCCCGCCACAACAGCACAAAGAGTAGGAGAGTGGCCATCTCCCTGCCACATCAGTACAAAGAAGTGGGGAGGACCATCTCTAATCATATCAGCACAAAGAGTAGGAGGAGGTCCATCTGCCCACCACATCAGCACAAAGATTAGGCGGGGGCATATCCTGTGCCACATCAGTACAAAGAATAGGAGGGGCCATCTCTTGCACCATCAGCAAAAGAATGGGGAGGGGCCATCTCCACTGGCGCATCAGCACAATGACTGGGGAGGGGCCATCTCCCGCCACATCAGCACAAGAAGTGAGGGAGGCCATCTCTTACTGCCACATCAACACAAGAGTAGGGAGAGCATCTCCCCCACCACATCAGCACAAAGAGTAGGGTCGGGGACCATATCCTCCATCACATCAGCACAAAGAGTTTTGGAGGGGCCAACTTGCTCACCACATCAGCACAAAGTGTAGGGGAGGGGGCCATCTACCCTGCCACATCAGCGCAAAAATAGGGAGCGGGCCATCTCCCCTACCACATCAGCACAAACTGTAGTGAGGGGGCCATCTCCTCTTAAGCATCAGCACAAAGAGTAGGGGGGGCAATCTTCCCTGCCACATAAGCACAAATAGTAGGGGAAGGGGCCATCTCCCCTTCCACATCAGCCCAAATATTAGGGGAGAGGATCATCTCCCTGTGACATCAGAACAAAGAGTAGGGGAGGGGGGCCATCTCCCATGCTGCTTCAGTACAAAGAACAGCAGAGGGGCCAACTCCCTTGCACCATTAGCACAAAGAACTGGGGAGGGTGCCATCTCCCCTGCCGCATCACCACTAAGAGTAGGGGAGGGGGCCATCTCCCCCACCACATCAGCACTCAGAGTAGGGGAGGGGCCATCTCCTTTGCCACATCAGCACAATGAGTAGGAGAGGGCCATCTCCCTCGCCACATCAGCATAAAAGAGTCGGGAGGGAGCCATCTCCCTGCCAAATCAGCACAAAGAGTAGGGAGGTGGGACATCTCCCCACCACATCAGCACAAAGAGTAGGGGAGGAGGCCATTTCCCCAGCCACATTAGCATAAAGAGTAGGAGAGGGGGCCACCTCCCCCACCACATCAGCACAAACGGTAGGGGAGGAGGCCATTCCTCTCCACATCAGTACAAAGAGAAGGAGGGCCATCTCCACTACCACATCAGCAACAAAGGCAGGTGAGGGCTATCCCTGCCACATCAGCACAAGAGTTAGGGGAGGGCTATCTCCTGCCACATTAGCTACAAAGAGTAGGGAGGCCATCTCCCATGCCACACCAGCACAAAGAGTAGGGAGGGAGCCATCTCCCCCAGCACATTACCACAAAGAGTAGAGGAGTGGGCCATCTCCCCTGCAAAATCAGTGCAAAGAATAGGGTGGGGGCTATCTCCCCTGTCACATCAGGACAAAGAGAAGGGAGGGGACCACCTCCCCACCATATCAGCACAAAGACTAGGGGAGGGGGGCATCTCCGCAGCCACATCAGCACAAAGATTATGGGAGGGGCAATCTCCCCTGCCACATGAGCACAAGAGAGTAGGAAGTGGCCATCTCCTGACACATCAGTACAAAGAGTAGGGAGGGCAATCTCCCTCAGTCATATCAGTACAAAGAGTGGGGGAGAGGTCCATGTCCCCACCAATCAGCACAAAGATTAGGGAGGGGCCATCTCTGCCACATCAGCACAAAGAGTAGGGAGAGGGCCATCTCCCATGCTGCATCAGTAAAAGAATAGGGGGCCTTCTGCACCATCAGAAAAAGAATGGGGAAGGGGCCATCACCCCTGCCGCATCAGCACAAAGAATAGGGGAGGGGGCAACCTCCCCCGCCACATCAGCACAAAGAGTAGGAGAGGGGGCCATCTCAGCACCACATCAGCATAAAGAGTAGGGGAGGGGAGCGACTCCACCACCACATCAGCATAAAGAGTAGGGTCGGGGATCATATAACCGGACACATCAGCACAAAGAGTATTGGAGGGGCCATCTCCCCCACCACATCAGCATAAAGAGTAGGGTCGGGGATCATATAACCGGACACATCAGCACAAAGAGTATTGGAGAGGCCATCTCCCCCACCACATCAGCATAAAGAATAGGGGGGGAGGGGTGCCAGCTCCCCTGCCACATCAGTACAAAGAGAAGGGGAGGGGCCATCTCCTATGACACATTAGCACAAAGAGTAGGGGAGGGGGCCATCTCCCCTGCCACATCAGCACAAAGAGTAGGGGAGGGGGCCATCTCTCCTGTCACATCAGTACAAAGAACAGGGGAAGGGTGCATCTCCCTGCCACATTAGCACAAAGAGTAGGGGAGTGGCCATCTCCCCTGCCACTTCAGTACAAAGAGCAGGGGAGGGGCAATCTCCCCAGTCACATCAGTACAAAGAGTAGAGGAGGAGGTCCATCTCCCCACCACATCAGCACAAAGATTAGGGGAAGGAAGCATCTCCACCACCACATCAGCACAAAGAGTTGGGTCGGGGACCATATTCCCCGTCACATCAGCACAAAGAGTATAGGAGGGGCCATCTTCCCCTCCACATCAGCATAAAGAGTAGTTGGGAGGGGTGCCATCTCCCCTGCTGCATCAGTACAAAGAGTAGGGGAGGGGCCATCTCCCTTGCCACATTAGCACAAAGTGTAGGGGAAGGGGCCATCTCCACTGCCACATCAGCACAAACAGTAGGGGTGGGACCATTTCCTTTGCCACATCAGCACAAAGAGTAGGGGAGGGGACGATCTCCCCACCACATCAGTACAAAGAGTAGAGGAGGGAACCATCTCCCCCACCAAATGAGCACTAAGAGTAGGGTAGGGGGCCATATCTCTTGCCACATCAGCACAAAGAGTATGGGGGGGACATCTCCCCTGACACATCAGCACAAAGAGTAGGGGAGTGGCCATCTCCCATGCCACATCAGTACAAAGAGTAGGGGAGGGGCCATCTCCCCAGTCACATCAGCACAAAGAGTAGGGGATGGAGCCATCTCCGTTGCCACATCAGCACAAAGAGTAGGGGAGGGGCCATCTCCCTTGTCACATTAGTACAAAGAATAGGGGAAGGGTGCATCTCCCTGGCACATTAGCACAAAGAATAGGGAAGGGGCCATCTCCCATGTCACATCAGGACAAAGTGAAGAGAGGGGACCACCTCCCCACCATATCAGCACAAAGACTAGGGGTGGGGGCCATCTCCGCAGCCACATCAGCACAAAGATTACGGGAAGGGCAATCTCCCCTGCCACATGAACACAAAGAATAGGGGAGTAGACTAACTCCCCTGCCACATCAGCACAAAGAGTAGGGGAGTGGCCATCTCCCCTGACACATCAGTACAAAGAGTAGGGGAGGGGCAATCTCCCCAGTCACATCTGTACAAAGAGTAGGGGAGGAGGTCCATCTCCCCACCACATCAGCACAAAGATTAGGGGAGGGGGCCATCTCCCTGCCATATCAGCACAAAGAGTAGTTGAGGGGAGAATCTCCACCACCATATCAGCACAAAGAGTAGGGTCGGGGACCATATCCCCGGTCACATAAGCACAAAGAGTATTGGAGGGCCATCTCCCGGCCACATCAGCATAAAGAGTAGGGGGAGGGTGCCTTCTCTGCTGCATAAGTACAAAGAGTAGGGGAAGGGCAATCTCCCTTGACACATTAGCACAAAGAGTAGGAGAGGGGGCCATCTCCACTGCCGCATCAGCATAAACAGTAGAGGTGGGACCATTTCCTTTGCTACATCAGCACAAAGAGTAGGGGAGTGGCCATCTCCCCTGCCACTTCAGTACAAAGAGTCAGGGAGGGGCAATCTCCCCAGTCAGGTCTGTACAAAGAGTAGGGGAGGAGGTCCATCTCCCCACCACATCAGCACAAAGATTAGGCGAGGGGGCCATCTCCCTGCCACATCAGCACAATGATTAGGGGAAGGGGCCATCTCCCTTGCACCATCAGCAAAAGAATGGGAGGGGCCATCACCCTCCGCATCAGCAACAAAGACTAGGGAGGGGCCATCTCCCTGAAATATCAGCACAAAGAGCAGGAGGCTATCTCCCCTGCCACATCAGCACAGTGAGTAGGGGAGGGAGCATCTCCACCACCACATCAGCACAAAGAGTAATTGGAGGGCTATCTCCCTCCCATCAGCATAAAGAGTAGGGGGGAGGGGTACCATCTCCCATGCTGCATCAGTACAAAGAGTAGGGAGGGGCCATCTCCCTTGCCACATTAGCACAAAGAGTAGGGAGGGGCCATCTCCACTGCCGCACCAGCACAAACAGCAGGGGTGGGGCCATTTCCTTTGCCACATCAGCACAAAGAGTAGGGGAAGGGACCATCTCCCCACCACATCAGTACAAAGAGTAGAGAAGGGGACCATCTCCCCCACCAAATGAGCACTAAGAGTAGGGTAGGGGGCCATATCTCTTGCCACATCAGCACAAACAGTATGGGAGGGGGACATCTCCACCGACACATCAGCATTGAAGAGTAGGGGAGTGGCCATCTCCCATGCTACATCAGTCACAAAGAGTTGAGGCCATTTCCCCAGTCACATCAGCAAAAGAGTAGGGGAGGCCATGTCTCCGCCACATCAGCACAAAGAGTAGGGATGGGGCCATCTCCGTCTCCACATCAGCACAAAGAGTAGGGAGGGGCCATCTCCCCTGTCACATTAGTAGAAAGAATAAGGAGGGTGCATCTCCCTGTCACATCAGCACAAAAGAAGGGAGGGACCACCTCCCCACCATATCAGCACAAAGACTAGGGAGGGCCATCTCCTCAGCCACATCACCACAAAGATTAGGAGGGCACCCACTGCCACATGAGTACAGAAAGAGTAGGGAGAAAGCCAACTCCCTGCTGTCAGCAGAAAGAGTAGGGAGTGGCCATTTCCCCTGCCACATAAGTACAAATAGTAGGGGAGGGGCCATCTCCCCAGTCACATCAGCTCAAAGAGTAAGGGAGGAGGTCCATCTCCCCACCACATCATCACTAAGATTAGGGGAGGGGGTCATCTTCCTGGCACATCAGCACAAAGATTAAGGGAAGGGGGCCATTTTCCATGCCGCATCAGTGCAAAGAATAGGGGAAGGGCCATCTCCCTTGCACCATCAGCAAAAAGAATGGGGAGGGGGCCATCTCTACCGGCGCATCAGCACAAAGACTAGAGGAGGAGGCTATCTCCCCCGCCACATCAGCACAAAGAGTAGGGGAGGGGGCCATCTCCCTTGCCACATTAGCACAAAGAGTAGGGGAGGGGAGCATCTGCACCACCACATCAGCACAAAGAGTTAGGGTCGGGGACCATATCCCCACCAAATCAGCACAAAGAGTAGCGGAGGGGACATCTCCCCCGCCTCATCAGCATAAAGAGTGGGGGGAGGGGTGCCATCTCCCCTGCCGCATCAGCTCAAAGAGTAGGGGTGGGGCCATCTCCCTTGCCACATTAGCACAAAGAGTAGGGGAGGGGGCCATGTCCACTGCTGCATCTGCACAAAGAGTAGGGGTGTGGCCATCTCCTTTGCCACATCAGCACAAAGAGTAGAGAAGTGGACCTTCTCCCCAAATGAGCACTAAGAGTGGGGAGGGGCCATCTCTGCCACATCAGCACTCAAGAGTATGGGAGGCGGACATCTCCCCTGCCACATCTGCAAAGACAAGGAGGGGCCATCTCCCCACCACATCAAGCACAAAGAGCACAGGAGGGGCCATTTCCCACCACATCAGCAAATAGAGTAGGGGAAGGCACTTCCCACCACATCAAGCACAAAGATTGGGGAGGCCAGCTCCCCCACCACATCAGCACAAAGAGTAAGGGAAGGGCCATCTCCCCACCACATCAGCAGAAAGAGTAGGGGAGGGGCCATCTTCCCCACCACATCAGCACAAAGAGTTCTGAAGGGGCCATCTCGCCCACCACATCAGCACAAAGTGTAGGGGAGGGTGCCATCTCCACTGCCGCATCAGCATAAAGAGTAGAGGAGGGGACTTTCTCCCCAGCCAAATGAGCACCAAGAGTAAGGGAGGGGGCCATCTCCCTTGCCACATCAGCACAAAGAGTATGGAAGGGGCCATCTCCCCCACCACATCAGCACAAAGAGTACAGGAGGCGCCATTTCCACCATATCAGCAATAGAGTAGGGGGCCATCTGCCCCACCACATCAGCACAGAGTTTTGAGGGCTAGCTCTGCCCACCACATCAGCACAAAGTGGTGGGAGGGGGCCATCTACCCTGCCACATCAGCACAAAGAGTATGGGAGGGGTCCATCTCCCTGTAAAATCAGCACAAAGAGTAGGGGAGGGGGCCATCTCCCCAGCCACATCAGCACAAAGAGTAGGGGAAGGGGCCATCTGCAATACCATATCAAGACAAAGAGAATGTGAGTGTGCCATCTTCCCTGCCACATTATCACAAAGAGTAGGGGAGGAGCCCATCACCCCCATTACATCAGTACAAAGAGTAGGTTAGAGGGCCATCTCACCTGCCACATCAGCACAAAGAGTGGGGGAAGGGGCCATCTCCCCTGCAACATCAGCACAAAGAATAGGGAGGGGGCCATCTCCCCATCACATCAGCAAAAAGAGTAGGGAAGGGACCATATCCCCACCATATCAGCACAACGACTAGGGAGGGGCCATCTCCCATGCACAACAGTACTAAAGAGTGGGGAGAAGCCATCTCCCACCGTCAGTAATTAAAATTAGGGAGGGTGCCATCTCCCTGCCACATCAGCACAAAGAGTAGGGGAAGGGGGCCATCTCCCTGCCACATCAGCACAAAGAGTAGGGAAGGGGCATCTCCGTGCTTATCAGTACAAAGAATAGGGGAGGTGCCATCACCTTGTACCATCAGCAAAAAGAATGGGAGGGGCTACTCCCGCCGCTCAGCACAAAGAGTAGGGAGGAGGACATCTCCTCGCCACATCTGCACGAAAGAGTAGGGGAGGGCATCACTCCCACACATCTGCCGCAGAAGAGGTAGGCAGGGGCATCTCCCCCACCACATCACGCGCAAGAGTAGTGGGGAGGGGACATCCCTCGCTACATCAACACAAAAGAGTAGCGGAGAGGTCATCTCCTGTGGGCGTCAGCACAAAAGAGTAGGGAGAACCATCTCCCTGCCGCATCAGCACAAAGAGTAGGGGAGGGGCTATCTCCGCTTGCATCACACAAAGTGCAAGGAGGGCCATCGCCAAATCCACATCAGCAGGAAGAGTAAGGAAGGGGCCATCTCCCCCACCATATCAGCACAAACAGTATGAGAGGGGGTCATCTCCCCGCCACATCAGCACAATGAGTCAGGGAGGAGGCCATCTCCCCTGCCACATCATCACAAAGAGTAGGGGAGGGGCCATCTCCCCTACCATATCAGCACAAAGAGTAGGGGAGGGGGCTGTCTCCCCTGTCACATCAGTACAAAGAGTAGGGGAGGGGGCCACCTCCCCTGCTGCATCAGCACAAAGAGTAGGGGAGGGGGCCATCTTCCCTGCAACATCAGCACAAAGAATAGGGTTGGGGGCCATCTCACCTGTCACATCAACACAAAAAGAGTAGGGAGGGACCATCTCCCCACCATATCAACACTATTGACTAGGGTAGGGGCCATCTTCACAGCCACATGAGCACAAAGAGGGTGGTCATCTCCCATGCCACAACAGCACAGAGTTGGAGAAGGCCATCTCCCACCACATCAGCAGAAAAATTAGGGAAGGGCGCCATCTCCCTGCTACATCAGCACTAAGATTGAGGGAGGCCATCTCCTGACATCAGCACAAAGAGTAGGGGCTGGGGCCATCTCCGTTCCACATCAGTACACAAAAGAATGGAGGCCATCACCCTTGCACCATCAACAAAAGAATGAGTGGGGCCATCTCCCTGCCTCGCATCAGCACAAAGAGCAGGGAGAGGTCATCTCCCGCCACATCTGCACAAAGAGTGAGGGTGGGGATATGTTCCTGCCACATCAGCATAAAAAGTGGGATGGGGCTATCTCCATACATCAGCCCAAGAGTAGGTGGAGGGGCCATCTCCCCTGCCACATCAGCACAAAGTATGGAGCAGCCATCTCCACCATATCAACACAACGAGTAGGGGAGGTGCCATCTCCCCTGCACCGCATCAGTGCGAAGAGTGGAGAGGGCCATCTCAGTGCCATATCCAGCACAAAGAGAGGGCAGGGGCCATCTCCTGCGGATCAGCACAAAGAGTAGGGAGGAGGACATCTCCCCGCCACATCTGCAGAAGAGGAGTGGGGGCCATCCTCCCTCCCACATCTGCCACGAAGAAGGGAGGGGGGCACTCTCCACCACATCAGCGGAAGGTGAGGAGGGGGACATGTCCCCTGCCACATCAGCACAAAGAGTAGCGAAGAGGTCATCTCCCCTGCCAAATCAGCACAAAGAGTAGGGAGGGCATCTTCCCTGCCATCAGCACAAAAGAGTAGGAGGGCCATCTCCTCCGCTGCATCAACACAAAAGAGTCTGGGAGGGCCATCACCAAATCACATCAGCAGGAAGAGTAAGGAAGTCCATCTCTCCCCATATCAGCACAAACAGTATGAGAGGGTCATCTCCTGCCACATCAGCACAATGAGTCAGGAGGAGGCCATCTCCCTACCACATCATCACTAAAGAGTAGGAGGGCCATCTCCTACCATATCAGCACAAAAGAGTAGGGGAGGGCCGTCTCCCCTGTCTGTCAGTACAAGAGTAGGGGAGGGCCACCTCCTGCACCTACATCAACACAAAGGTAGGGGAGGGGCCATCTTCCCTGCAACATCAGCACAAAGAATAGGGTGGGGGCCATCTCACCTGTCACATCAGCACAAAGAGTAGGGAGGGGACCATCTCCCCACCATATCAGCACAATGACTAGGGTAGGGGGCCATCTTCACAGCCACATGAGCACAAAGAGTAGGGGAGGTGGTCATCTCCCATGCCACAACAGCACAGAGAGTTGGAGAGAAGGCCATCTCCCCACCACATCAGCAGAAAAATTAGGGAAGGGCGCCATCTCCCTGCTACATCAGCACTAAGAGTAGGGGAAGGGGCCATCTCCTGGCACATCAACACAAAGAGTAGGCGGGGGCCATCTCCGTGCCACATCAGTACAAAAGAATGAGGAGGCCATCACCCTTGCACCATCAGCAAAAAAGAATGGGAGGGGCCATCTCCTGCCGCGTCAGCACAAGAGCAGGAGAGGTCATCTCCCGCCCTCTTCTGCACAAAGAGGGTAGGGGTGGGGATATGTTCCTACCACATCAGCATAAGAGTGTAGGGATGGGCTATCTCCGCCACATCAGCCCAAGAGAGTAGGTGGAGAGGCCATCTCCCGCCACATCAGCACAAAGGATATGGGTGGCCATCACACCATATCGCTTTGTGAGTAGGTGGAAGGTGCCATCTCCTCACTATCAATCTGAAAGAAGTGGGAAGGGCCATCTCAACTGCCATATCAGCACAAAGAGTAGGGCAGGGGGCCATCCCCCGCCGCGATCAGCACAAAGAGTAGGTGAGGGCCATTTCCCTTGCCACATCAGCACAAAGAGTAGGAGGGCCATCTCCACCACCACATCAGTAGAAAGAGAAGGAGGGGGTCATCTCCGGGCAACATCAGTATATAAGTGAGGGAGGGCCATCTCCACCAACACATCAGCACAAGAGTAGGCGAGGCAGGCTCTATTCCCATCAGCACAGAGAGTGAGGGGATGGGCCATCTCCTGCCATCAACTGCAAAGTGGGAAGTGAGCCATGTCCCCACCACAACTTGTATGAAGAATTGTAGGGGCCATCTCCACCACATCAGCAAAAATATAGGGGGGGGCCATTTTCCTGCCACATTAGCACAAAGGACAGGGGAGGGGACCATCTGTCCCTACATCAGCACAAAGAGCAGCAGGCAGTAATCTCCTGCCACATCAGCACACAAAGTAGGGAGGGGGGCCATCTCCCCTCCTCATCATGCAAAGAGTAGGGGAAGGCCATCTCCCTGCTTCTTCAGAACAAAGAGTAGGGAGGGGCATCTCCCACATAAGTACAAAGAGTAGGGAGGGTCATCTCCTGAAACATCAACAGAAAGAGTATTGGAAGGGCCATCTCCCTGCCATCAGCACAAGAGTAGGGGATGGCGCTATCACATTAACGGCATCAGCACAAGAGTAGGGAGGGGTCATCTCCGCCTCCAAATTAGCAGAAAGAGTATTGGAGAGGGCCATCTCCCCTGCCACATCAGCACAAAGAGTAGGGGAGGGGGCCATCTCCCCCGACATATCAAGGCAAAGAGACGGGGAGGAGGCCATCTTCCCTGCCACATCATCACAAAGAGTAGGGGAGTAGGCCATCTCCCCTGCCACATCAGGACAATGAGTAGGAGAGGCGGCCATCTCCCCTGCCACATCAGCACAAAGAGTAGGGGAGGGGCCTATCTACCCTGCCACATCAACACAAAGAGTAGGGGAAGGAGCCATCTCCCCTGCCACATCAGCTCAAATAGTAGTGGAGGGGGCCATGTCCTCCACTGCTTTGCTTCTAAAGAGTATGGGGAGTATCTCAAATCACATCAGCAGGAAGAGTAAGGTAAGGGCCATCCACCCCCACCATATCAGCACAAAGAGTATTAGAGGGGGTCATCTCCCCGCCACATCAGCACAAAAAGTGGGGGAGGTTACCATCTCCCCTGCCACATCAGTACAAAGAGTAGGGGAGGGTGCCATCTCTCCTGCTGCATCAGCACAAAGAGCAGGGGAAGGGGTATCTACCCTGCAGCAGCAGCACAAAGAGTAGGCGGGGAGGCCATCTCCTGCCACATCAGCACAAAGAATAGGGAGGGGGCCTTCTCCGTTTCACATCAACACAAAGGTAGGGAGGGGCCATCTTCAGCTTCTGCATCAGCACAAAGAGTGGGGAGGGAAATCTCCCTGCCACATGAGCACAAGATTATGGGGAGGAGGCCATCTCCCTGCCAAATCAGCATAAAGAGTAGTGGGTTAAGCAATCTCCCCCGCATCAGTGCAAACAGTAGGGGGGGTCATCTCCCCGCCAGATCAGGCCAAATATTATGTGAGGAACCTCGTCTGCCTGCCCCATCAGTACAAAGTGTAGGAGGGCCATCTCCGAGTGCATCAGTACAAAGAATAGTGGAGGGGCTATCTCCTTGCACCATTAGCACAAAGAATTGGGAGGGTGCCATCTCCACTGCTCATCAGCAGAAAGAGGAGGGGAGGGGACCATTTAGCCCGCCACATCAGCACTCAGAGTAGGGTAGGGGTCCATATCCCATTTCATATCTGCACAAAATGTAGGGGGGATGGGTGCCTTCTCCCCTTCCACATCAGCACAAACAGTAGGGAGGGGGCTTTCTTCCCACCATATCAGCACAAAGAGTTGTAGGGAGGGTTGCCATCTTCCTTGCTGCATCAGCACAAACAGTAGGGAGGGGGCTATCTCCCCACCACATCAGCGCAAAGGGTAGGGGGAGGGGTGCCATCTTCCTTGCCACTTCAGTACAAAGAGTAGGGAGGGCCATCTCGCTTTTCACATCAGCTCAAAATTGGAGAGGGCCATCTCCCCCGCCGCCATCAACACAAAAAGTAAGGAGGGCCATCTCCTGCCACCAGCACTAGAAGAGTTTGGAGGGCTGTCTCCCTGCCACATCATGAAAGAGTAGGGGGATTAGGCCTTCTAGACTGCCACATCATCACACAGAGGATTAAGGGTCCATCTCCCCACCCAATCAGCACAAAGAGTAGGGGGAAGGGAGGACATCTCCCCTGCTGCATCAGAATAAAGAGTAGAGGAGGGGGTCATCTCCCCTGCCACATCAGCACAAAGAGTAGGGGAGGGGGGCCATCTCCTCCGCCCCATCTACACATAGAGTAGGGGAGGAGCAATCTCCCCAGCCACATCAGCACAAAGAGTGAGGAAGAATGACCATCTCCCCTGCAACATCCAGCACAAAGAGTAGGAAGGGCCAGATTCCTGCAACATCAACACAAGAGTGAGGGGAGGGGCCATCTCCCCGCCACATCAGTACAAAGAGTGGGAGGGGCCACCTCCCCTGCCCATCAGCAAAGAGAGGGAGGCCATTTCCCAGCCACATTAGCATAAGAGTAGGGAGGGGGCACCTCCCCACCACATCAGCACAATCGGTGAGGAGGAGGCCATCTCCTCTCCACATCAGTACAAAAGAGAGAGGAGGGGCCATCTCCACTACCACATCAGCACAAAGAGTAGGTGAGGGGCTATCTCCCCTGCCACATCAGCACAAAGAGTAGGGGAGGGGCTATCTCCCCTGCCACATTAGCACAAAGAGTGGGGGAGGGGCCATCTCCCATGACACACCAGAACAAAGAGTAGGGAGAGAGCCATCTCCCCCAGCACATTACCACAAAGAGTTTGGGAGGGGGCCTTCTCCCCTGCAAAATCAGCACAAAGAATAGGGTGGGGGGCCATCTCCCCTGTCACATCAGGACAAAGAGAAGGAGGGACCACCTCCCCCACCATCAGCACAAAGACTAGGAGGGGGGATCTCACGCAGCCACATCAGCACAAAGATTATGGGAGGGCAATCTCCCTGCCACATGAGCACAAAGGGTAGGAGGGCCAGCTCCCTGCCACATCAGCACATAAGTGAGTAGGGAAGTGGCCATCTCCCCGACACATCAGTACAAAGAGTAGGGAATCAGCACAAAGAGTAGGAGGGGCCATCTCAGCACCACATCAGCATAAAGAGTGGGGAGGGGCGGCTCACCACCCATCAGTATTAAAAAGTGGGCCGGGGATCATATAACCGGACACATCAACAAAAAAGTATGGAGGCCATCTCCCCACCATAACATAAAGAGTAGGTCGGGATCATATAACGGACCAAAAAGGCATTGGAGGCCATCTCCCACCACATCAGCACAAAGAATAGGAGGTGCCAGCTCCTGCCACATCAGCAAAGAGAAGGGAGGGCCATCTCCTGGACACAATTAGCACAAAGAGGGGAGGCCATCTCCTGCACATCAACACAAAGAGGGGAGGGGCCATCTCTCCCTGTCACATCAGTACAAAGAACAGGGAGGGTGATCTCCCTGCCACAATAACACAAAGTAGGGGTGGCCATCTCCCTACCCTCAAGTACAAAAGGCAGGGAGGGCAATCTCCCCAGTCACATCAGTACAAAGGTAGAGGAGGTCCATCTCCCACCACCCAACAAAAAGATTGGGAGGAAGCATCTCACCACCACATCAGCACAAGAGCTGGTCGAGACCATGACCCCGTCATCAACACAAAAGAGTATAGGAGGCCATGCCCCCCACATCAGCATAAAGAGTAGTTGGAGGGTGCCATCTCCCTGCCCATCAGTACAAAGAGTAGGAGGGGCCATCTCCCTGCCACATGGCACAAAGTGCAGGGAGGGCCATCTCACCACCACACAACAGCAAAACAGTGGGGTGGGACCATTCTGCTACACAAAAAGAGGGAGGGCGATCTCCCACCACATCAGTACAAAAAGTAGAGGAGGACCATCTCCCACAAATGAGCACTAGAGTGAGTGGGGGCCATATCTCTTGCACATCAACACAAAGTATGGGACATCTCCTGACACATCGCACAAAGAGTAGGGAGTAGCCATCTCCCATCACCCACATCAGTACAAAGAGTAGGGGGCCATCTCCCCGATCACATCAACGCACAAAGAGTAGGGGATGGAGCCATCTCCGTTGCCACATCAGCACAAAAGAGTGAGGGAGGCATCTCCTTGTCCACCGTGTAGTCACAAGAATAGGGAGGGTGCATCTCCTGGCACGTGCTAAAGAATAGGGAGGGCCATCTCATGTCCATCAGGACAAAGTGAAGGGGACCACCCACCATATCAACACAAAGACTAGGGGTGGGGCCATCTCGCAGCCACATCAGCACAAAGATTACAGGAAGGACAATCTCCCTGCCACATACACACAAAGAATAGGTAGACAACTCCCTGCCACATCAGCACAAAGGTAGGGGTGGCCCATCTCCCCTGACACATCAGGTACAAAAGTGGGGAGGGCAATCTCCCAGTCATCTAATACAAAAGAGTGGGGAGGTCCATCTCCCACCACATCAGCAAAAAGATTAGGGAGGGGCCATCCCTGCCATATCAGCACAAAGAGAAGTTGAGGGAATCTCCACCACCACTTATCAGCACGAGAGTGGGTCAGGGACCATATCCCTGATTGCATAAACACAAAAAGAGTATTGGAGGGCCATCTCCCCCGCCATCAGCATAAAGAGTAGGGGGTGCCATCTCCTCTGCCGCATAGTACAAAGAGGGGAAGACAATCCCTTGACACATGCAAAAGAGAGGGAGGCCACTCCACTGCCGCTCAACATAAACAATGAAATGGGACCATTTCCTTTGCTACATCAACAAAAAAGTAGGGGTAGCCTCCCTACCATCAACACAAGAAATCAGGGAGGGGCAATCTCCCAGTCAGATCTGTACAAAGAGTAGGGAGGTCCATCTCCCCCACATCAACACAAAAAGACAGCGAAAGCCATCGCCCACCATCAGCACAATGATTAGGAAGGGCCATCTCCCTGCACCATCAGCAAAGAATGGGAGGGAACATCACCCCCCCGCAACAGCACAAAGACTAGAGGCATCTCCCAGAAATATCAGCACAAAAGAGCAGGAGGGCTATCTCCTGCCACATCAACACAAAGCGGGAGACATCTACCACCACATCAACACAAAAAGTAGGAGGCCCTCCCCTCCTCATCAGCATAAAAGTAGGGAGGGTACCATCTCCCATGCTACATCAGTACAAAAAGAAGGAGGGCCATCTCCTTGCCACCATTAGCACAAGAGTGGGGAGGGCCATCTCACTGCCACTTTCAGCCTGTAAACAGCAGGGGTGGAGGCCATTTCCTTTGCCACATCAGCATAAAGAGTAAGGAGGGGACCATCTCCCCACCACATCAGCAACAAAGTAGAGAAGGGGACCATCTCCCACCAAATGAGCAACAAGAGGAGGGTAAAAGACACTCCCTGCCACATCAGCACAAACAGTATGGGGGGACACCTCACCGACACATCACACAAAGAGAGGAGGCCATCTCCCACATCAGTACAAAGAGTTGGGAGGCATCTCCCCAGTCACATCAACAAAAAGAGTAGGGGAGCATGTCCCCGCCACATCAGCACAAAGAGGGGAGCAGCCATCACCGACTCCACATCAGCACAAGAGTAGGGAGGGACCATTCCCAGTCACATTAGTAGGAAAGAATAAGGAGGGGTGCATCTCCTGTCACATCAACACAAAAAGAGAAGGAAGGGGACCACCTCCCACCATATCAGCACAAGACAAGGAGGGGGCCATCTCCCGCCACATCACCCAAAGATTAGGGGAGGGCACCTCACCGCCATGAGTACAAAGAGTGGGGAGAAGGCCAACCCCTACCAATCACAGAAGAAAGAGTAGGGAGGCACATTCCCGCCACATAAGTACAAATAGTGAGGGGCCATCTCCCAGTCACATCAGCTCAAAGAGTAGGGAGAAGTCCATCTCACCACATCATCCACTAAGATTAGGGAGGCGGTCATCCTCGCACATCACACAAAGATGAGGAGGCCATTTCCATGCCGCTCAAGTGCAAAGAATAGGAGGCCATCTCCCTTGCACCATCAACAAAAGAATGGGGAGGCCATCTCACCGCATCAGCACAAAGACTAGAGGAGGAGGTACTCCCAGCACATCAACAAAAAGAGTGGGGAGGGGCCATCTCCTTGCCACATGCAAAGAGTAGGAGGGCAGCTGCACCACACATCAGCACAAAGAAGAAGGGTGGGACCATATCCCACCAACCAGCACAAAGAGTAGCCAGGGACATCTCCCCACCATCAGCATAAGAGTGGGGGAGGGGTGCATCTCCCCCGCCGCAGCAACTAAAAGAGTAGGTGAGGCCATCTCCCCTGCCACATTAAAAAGAGTAGGAGGGGCCATGTCCACTACTGCATCTGCCAAAGAAGACTAGGTGTGGCCATCTCCTTGCCACATCAGCACAAGAGCAGAGAAGTGGACCTTCTCCCAAAATGAGCACTAAAAAGAGGGGAGGGGCCTCTCTTACATCAACACCAGGTATGGGAGGCGGACATCTCCTGCCACATCAGCACAAAGACAAGAGGGGCCATCTCCCCACCACATCCAGCAAAAGGCACAGGAGGGGCATTCCACCACATCAACAAATAGAGTGAGGGAGGCCCCCCCACCACATCAGCACAAAGATTAGGGAGGGCCAGCTCCCCACCACATCAACACAAAGTAAGGAGGCCATCTCACCACCAACAGAAAAGTAGGGGAGGCATCTTCCCCACCACATCAACAAAAAAGAGTTCTGAAGGGCCATCAAGCCACCACATCAGCACAAACTGGAGGGAGGTGCCATCTCCACTGCACTCAGCATAAAAGAGAGGAGGGACTTTCTCCCAAGAAATGAGCAACAAGAGTAGGAGGGCCATATTCAAGCCCATCAGCACAAAGAGTATGGAAGGAACATCTCCCACCACATCAACAAAAAGAGCAGGAGGCCCATTTCCCACCACAACAAATAGAGAAGGGACAGCGGCCCCACCACAACACACAGAGCTTGGAGGGGCCAGCCGCCCACCACATCAGCACAAGTGTAGGGAGGGCCATCACACCACATCAGCACAAAAGTATGGGAGGGTCCATCCTGCAAAATCAGCACAGCAGGAGGCCATCTCCCAGCCATCAGCACAAAGAGTGAGAGGGCCATCTGCAATACCATATCAAGACAAAGAGAATGCAGTGTGCCATCTTCCTACCACAAACAGTAGGGGAGGCCCATCACCCCCATTACATCAGCACAAAGAGCAGGTTAGAGGGCCATCTCACACATCAGCACAAAGAGTGGGGGAGAACATCTCCCCTAACATCAGCACAAAGAATAGGAGGGGCCATCTCCCCATCACATCAACAAAAGAGTAGGAGGGACATATCCCACCATATCAACTATAACCAAGAGGGGGCCATCTCCATGCCACAACAGCACAAAGTGAGGAAGGCCATCCCACCGTGTGCACTAAAATTAGAGGGTGCCATCTCCCTCCACATCAACACAAAGTAGGGAAGGGGCCATCTCCATACCCATCAACACAAAAGAATAGGAAGGGCCATCACCGTGCACATCCAAAAAAAAGAATGGGAGGGCCATCACCCGCACCAGCACAAAGAATGGGGAGGACATCTCCCCACAGCTGCACACAAAGGTAGGGGAGGACATCGCCCCACCACATCAGCACAAAGAGTGGGAGGCCTCTCCCACCATCACACAGAAAGAGTGAGAGGGAAGCATCTCCCCACCACATCAACAGTAAAGAGGAGGGGACAATGTCCCGCTACATCAACACAAGAGTAAGGAAGGGTCATCTCCCTGCCATCAGCACAAAGTGGGAGAGCCATCCCCTGCCGCATCAACACAAAAGAGGGAGGGCCATCTCTCCGCTGCATCAACACAAAAGAGCAGGGGAGGCATCCCACCCATCACACAAAGAGTAAGGAAGACCTCTCCCCACCATCAACAAAACAATGCAGAGGGCATCTCACACCCATCAACACAATGAGTCAGGAGAAGATCTCCTACCATCATCACAAGAGTAGGGAGGGCCATCTCTACCAACAGCACAAAGAGCGGGAGGGCTCTCCCTGTCACATCAGTAAAAAAGAGGAGGCCCTCCCCGCTGCATCAACCAAAGAGAGGGGAGGGCCATCCACCACAACATCAGCACAAAGAAAGAGGGGGAAAAATCACCTGTCACATCAACACAAAGAGGAGGAGGACCATCTCCCACCATATCAACAAATGACTGGGTAGGGGCCATCTTCACATACATGAGCAAAAAGAGGAGGCCATCTCCATGCCACAACAGCACAGGAAGAGGCCATCTCCCACCATCAGCAGAAAAAGTAGGAAGGGCCATCTCCCTGCTACATCAACACTAAGATTGGGAGGCCATCTCCTAACACAACAACAAAAAGTGAGGAGGGGCCATCTCCCGTAACATCAGTACAAAGAATGGGGAGCCACCACCTTGCACCATCAGAAAAAGAATGAGGGGCCATCCCCTGCGCATCAACAAAAACAGAAGTGTCTCCCGCCAATCTGCCAAAAGTAGGTGGGGATGTTCCGCCACATCAGCATAAAGAGTAGGGATAGGGCCATCTCCCGCCACATCAGCCAAAAGAGTGGTGGAGGCCATCTCCCCTGCCACATCAGCACAAAGTATGGAGGCCATCTCCACCATATCAACACAACGAGTAGGGAAGGTGCCATCTCCCTGCGCATCAATCGAAGAGGAGAGGGCATCTCAGGTGCCATATCAGCACAAAGAGAGGGCAGGGCCTCTCCCTGCATCAGCCAAAGAGTAGGGAGGAGGACATCTCCCCGCATCACAGAGAGAGGGAAGACCATCCTCCCACCACATCTGCCCGAAAAGGAGGAGGGCATCTCCCACCATAAAGCGAAGGAAGAGGGGGACATGTCCCCTGCTACATCAACACAAAGTAGCGGAGGTCATCTCACAAATCAGCACAAAGAGTGGGGAAGGCCATCTCCCCTGCTGCATCAACACAAAGAGTGGGAGGCCATCTCCTCCGCAACAAAGCAAAAGGCCGGAGGGCCATCACCAAATCACACCAGCAGGAAAAAGGGAAGGGCCATCCCCCCACCATATCAGCACAACAGCATGAAGGCCCATCCCTGCCACATCAGCAATGGTCAGGGAGGCCATCTCCACACATCATCACAAAGAGGAGAGACCATCTCCCCATATCAGCACAAGGGGGCAGGGGCCGCCCCTGTCACATCAGCAAAAGAGGAGGGGCCACCTCCCGCTGCATCAGCACAAAGAGTAGGAGGGGCCATCTCCCTGCAACATCAGCACAAGAATAGGGTGAGGCCATCTCACCTGTCACATCAACACAAAGGTGGGAGGACCATCCCACCATAGCAACACAATGACTGGGGAGGGGCCATCTTCACAGCCACATGAGCACAAAGGAGGTGGTCATCCATGCCACAACAAACACAGAGGTTGGAGAAAGCCCATCTCCCACCACAACAGAAAAAATTAGGAAGAACCCATCCTGCTACATCAGCACTAAGAGTAGGGAGGGCCATCTCCTGGCACATCAACACAAAGAGTAGGCGGGGGCCTCTCCGTACCACATCAGTACAAAAGATGGGAGGCCATCACCCTTGCACCATCAGCAAAAAGAATGAGAGGGCCATCTCCTGCCATCAACACAAAGAGCAGGGGAAGGTCATCTCACCATCTGCACAAAGTAGGGGTGGGATATATTCCTACCATCAGCATAAAGAGTAGGGATGGGCTATCTCCATACATCAGCCAAAGAAGTAGGTGAGAGGGCCATCACCCTGCCATCAGCACAAAGATATGGGTGGCCATCACACCATATCAACACAACGACTAGGGGAGGTGCCATCTCCCCACCGCCAGTACCAAGAGTAGAGAGGGCCATCTCAATGCCATATCAGCACAAAGAGAGGGCAGGGGGCCACTCCCCGCCGTGATCAGCACAAAGTGTGAGGGCCATTTCTGCCACAACAGCACAAAGAGTAGGAGGGGCCATCTCACCACATCAGTGAAAGAGAAGGAGGGTCATCTCCCGCAACATCAGTACAAAGAGTAGGAGGCCATCTCCACCCAACCATCAGCACAAGAGTAGGCGGCACCCCAACTACACCAAAACAAAGGCAAGGATGGGCCATCTCCCCACATCAACAAAGAGGAGGGCGGGCCGTGTCCCCAACAAAACAGCATGAAGAATTGGAGGGGCCATCTCCACCACATCAGAAAAAATAGGGGAGGCCCATTTCCTGCACATTAGCACAAAGGACAGGGAGGACCACCATCCTGCAACATCAGCACAAAGAGTACAGGCAACCCCTCACATCAGCACACAAAGTAGGAGGGGGGCCATCTCCTCCCACATCAGCAAAAAGAGTAGGAAGGCCCATCTCCTGCTCCTTCAGAACAAAGAGGAGGGGGCATCTCCACACCACATAAGCACAAAGAGTAGGGAGGGTCATCTCCCTGAAACATCAACAGAAAGAGTATTGAGAGGGCCATCTCCCCACACATCAGCACAAAGAGGAGATGGCGCTATCTCCAGTAGCATCAGCACAAAGAGTAGGGAGGGTCATCTCCGCCCCAAATTAGAAAAGAGTAGTACAGAGGCCATCTCCCCTGCACATCAGCACAAAGAGTAGGAGGGGCCATTCCCATTACATCAAGCAAAAGAGACGGGAGGACATCTTCCTGCCACATCATCACAAAGAGAGAGTGGGCCATCTCCCTGCCACATCAGGACAATGAGTAGGAGGCGGCCATCTCCCCTGCCACATCAGCACAAAGAGTAGGGAGGGGCCTATCTACTACACATCAACACAAGAGAGGAGCCATCTCCCTGCCACATCGCTCAAATAGTAGTGGAGGGGCCATGTCCTCACTGCTTAGCACAAAAGAGTATGGAGATATCTCAAATCACATCAACAGGAAGAGTAAGGTAGGGCCATCCACCCCACCATATCAACACAAAGAGTAGAAGAGGGTCATCTCCCCACATCAGCACAAAATGGGAGGTTACCATCTCCTACACATAAGTACAAAGAGTAGGGAAGGAACCTCTCTCTGCATCAACACAAAAAAGCAGGGGAAAGGTATCTACTGCACAGCAACACAAAAAGTGAGGGGAGGACATCTCCCCACCCACATCAGCACAAAGAATAGGAGGCCTTCTCCTGACCATCAACACAAAAGCAGGGAGGGCCTCTCTTCAAATCAACAAAAAGTAGGAGGAAATCTCCCTGCCACATAAACACAAGATTATGGGAGGCCATCTCCCGCAAATCAGCATAAGAGAGAGAAGTAGAGACGTCCCTGCCACATCAGTGCAAACAGTAGAGGGTCATCTCCCCGCCAATCAGGCCAAATATTATGGGAGGAAATCATCTGCTCGACATCAGTACAAAGTGTGGAGGGCCATCTCCCGTGCATCAGTACAAAGAATAGTGGAGGGCTATCTCCTTGCACCATTAGCACAAAAAGAATTAGGGAGTGCCATCTCCACTGCTCATCAACAAAAAGAGAAGGAGGACCAATTGCCCGCACATCAGCACTCAGAGTAGGTAGGGTCCATATCCCATTTCATATCTCCACAAAATGTAGGGAGGGTGCCTCCTCCCCTTCCACTAAACACAAACAGTAGGGAGGGTACTTCCCACCATATAGCCAAAGGCTGTGGGAGGGTTGCCATCTTCCTTGCTGCATCAGCACAAACAGTAGGGAGGGGGCATCTCCCCACAACAGCCAGCAAAGGGTAGGGGGAGGTGCCATCTTCCTTGCCACTTCAGTACAAAGTAGGAGGGGCCATCTCCTGCTACATCAGCACAAAAAATTGGAGGGGCCATCTCCCGCGCATCAGCACAAAAGTAAGGGAGGGCCATCTCCTGCCACACCAACAGCAGTTTGGAGGGCTGTCTCCTGCCATCAACAGAAAGAGTAGGGGATTAGGCCTCTAGACTGCCATCATCACAAAGAGGATTAAGGGTCCCACCCAATCAGCACAAAAGAGTAGGGGAAGGAGGACATCTCCCCTGCTGCATCAGAATAAAGTGGGGGTCATCCCCCTGCACATCAGCACAAGAGTAGGGGAGAACCATCTCCTCCGCCCATCTACATAGAGTGAGACAATCTCCCCAGCCACATCACACAAAGAGTGAGGAAGAATGACCATCTCCCCTGCAACATCCAGCACAAAGAGTAGGAAGGGCCAGATTCCTGCAACATCAACACAAGAGTGAGGGGAGGGGCCCATCTCCCTGCCACATCAGTACACAGAGAGGGAGGGGCCTCCCCCTGCCACATCACAAAAAAGAGGGAGGGAGGCCATTTCCCAGCCACATTAGCATAAAGAGAGGGGAGGGGCCACCCCCCCCATCAGCACACCGGGGAGGAGGAGGCCATCTCCACCCACATCAGCACAAAGAGAAGGAGGGGCCTCACTACCACATCAACCAAAAGGAGGTGAGGTTCTCCCCGCCATCACACAAAGAGTAGGAGGCTATCTCCTGCCACGTGCTTACAAAAGAGTGGGGGGGGCCATCTCCCATACCACCCAGAACAAAGTAGGGAGAAACCATCTCTGGCACATTACAAAAGTTTGGGAGGGGCCTTTCCTGCAAATCAGCACAAGAATAGGGTGAGGCCATCTCCCTGTCACATCAGGACAAAGAGAGAGGAAGGACCACCTCCCACCACATCAGCACAAAGACTAGGGAGGGGGGCATCTCCACAGCCACATCAACACAAAGATTATGGGAGGAACAATCTCCCTGCCACAGAGCACAAAGAGTAGAGGAGGAGGCCAACTCCCGCCACATCAACATAAAGAGTAGGGAAGTGGCCTCTCCCTGACATCAGCACAAAAAGAAGTGGGAGGGCAATCTCCCAGTCACATCGGTAACAAAGAGTAGGGAGGAGGTCCATCTCACAGCATCAACACAAAGATTAGGGAGGGAGCCATCTCCCTGCCACATCAGCACAAACAGTAGGGAAGGGGTGCCATCTCCCATGCCGCAGCAGTACGAAGAATAGGGGAGGGGCCTTCCCCTTGCACCATCAGCAAAAGAATGGGAGGGCCATCACCCCTGCCGCATCAGCAGCAAAAAGACTAGGAGGGGCAAACTCCGCACCCATCACAGCAAAAAGAGTAGAGGAGGACCAACTCCACCACCAAATCAGCATAAAAAGAGCAGGGTCGGGGATCATACCACGGACACATCAGCACAAAGAGTATTGGAGGGGCCATCTCCCCCACCACATCAGCATAAAGAGTGGGGGAAGGGGTGCCATCTCCCCTGCCACATCAGTACAAAGAGAAGGGAAGGGGCCATCTCCTATGACACATTAGCACAAAGAGTAGGGGAGGGGGCCATCTCCACTGCAGCATCAGCACAAACAGTAGGGGTGGGGCCATCTCCTTTGCCACATCAGCACAAAGAGTAGGGAAGGGGGCCATCTCCCCTGCCACATCAGCACAAAGAGTAGGGGAGGGGACCATCTCTCCTGTCACATCAGTACAAAGAATAGGGAAGGGGTGCATCTCCCTGCCTCATTAGCACAAAGAGTAGGGGAGTGGCCATCTCCCAGCCACTTCAGTACAAAGAGTAGGGGAGGGGCAATCTCCCCAGTCACATCAGTACAAAGAGTAGGGGAGGAGGACCATCTCACCACCCATCAACACAAAAGATTGGGGAGGGAGCATCTCCCACCCATCAAGCACTAAAGAAGTTGGGTTAGGGGCACATATTCCCGTCACATAGCACAAAGAGTATTGGAGGGGCCATCTCCCCTGCCACATCAGCACAAAAGTAGGTGGGAGGGTACACCATCTCCCCTGCCGCATCAGTACAAGAGTAGGGAGGGCCATCTCCTTGCCACATTAGCACAAAGTGTGAGGAGGGCCATCTCCACTGCCACATCAACACAAACAGTAGGGGTGGGACCATTTCCTTTGCCACATCAGCACAAAGAGTAGGGAAGGGGACCATCTGCCCACCACATCAGTACAAAGAGAGAGGGGGACCATCTCCCCCACCAAATGAGCACTAAGAGTAGGGTAGGGGGCCATATCTCTTGCCACATCAGCACAAAGAGTATGGGAGGGGGACATCTCCCGTGCCAGATCTGTACAAAGAGTAGGGGCGGGGCCATCTCCCCAGTCACATCAGCACAAAGAGAAGGGGAGGGGGCCATGTCCCCCGCCACATCAGCACAAAGAGTAGGGGAGGGGGCCATCTCCCATGTCACATCAGGACAAAGTGAAGGAGGGGCCATCTCCCTAGCACACAAAAAGAATAGGAGGGCCATCTCCCATGTCATCAGGACAAAGTGAACGGAGGACCACCTCCCCACATCAACACAAAGACTAGGGAGAACCATCTCCCGCAGCCACATCAGCAAAAGATTAAGATGGGGAGTCTCCCACATGAGCACAAGAAAGGAAGAGGCCAACTCCTGCCACATCAGACAAAGGTAGGGAGGCCATCTCCCCCCCACATAGCACAAAGAGTAGGGGAGGCCATCTCTGACACATCAGTACAAAGGTAGGGAGGGCCAAAGCCCCTGACCATCAATACAAAGTAGGGGAGGCAATCCCCAGTCCATCTGTACAAAGAGTAGGGAGGAGGTCATCTCCCACCACATCAACACAAAGATTAGGGAGGCCATCTCCTGCCACATCAACACAAAAACGGGAGAGACATCTCCTTGCTGCATCAGTATGAAGAATAGGGAGGGGCCTTCTGCCTGCACCATCAAAGCAAAAGAATGGGGACGGGGTCATCATCCCTGTCAATAAAGCACAAAAGACTAGGGGAGGGGGGGCCATCTCCCTAAGCCACATTCGCACAAGTGGAGGCCATCCCTGCCACAACAGCACAAGGTAGAGGAGGAACATCACCACCATATCAGCACAAAGTAGGGTCAGGGACCATATCCCGGTCACATCAGCACAAAGTATTGGAGGGCCCATCTCCCCACCACATCAACATAAACAATGGGGAAGTGCCATCTCTCACCGCATCAGCACAAACAGAGAGGTGGGACCATTTCCTTTGCCACATCAGCACAAAGTAGGGGTGGCATCTCCCTTGACACGTGCACAAGGTGTGGGGGGGCCATCTCACTGCGCATCAGCACAAACAGTAGGTGGGACCATTTCCTTGCCACATCAGCACAAAAGAGAGAAGGGGCCATCTCCTGCACTTCAGTACAAAGAGTCAGGGGGCAATCTCCCAGTCAGGTCTGTACAAGAAGGAGGGTCCATCTCCCACCACATCAACACAAAGATTAGGCGAGGGCCATCTCCACCACATCAGCACAATGATTAGGGAGGGAACATCTCCTACATCAACACAAACAGTAGGAGGGGGCCATCTCCGTGCGCATCAATACAAGAATAGGGAAAGGGCCATCTCCCTTACCATCAGCAAAAGAATGGGGAGGTCCATCACCCACACATCAACACAAAGACTAGGGGAGGCCATCCCCGAAACATCAACACAAAGAGCTGGGAGGGCTATCTCCTGCCATCAGCACAAAGAGGGGAGGGAGCATCTCACCACACATCAACACAAGAGTACTGGAGGGCCATCTCCCCTCTCATCAACATAAAGTAGGGAGGTGCCATCTCATACTGCATCAGTACAAAAGTGAGGGCCATCTCCTTGCCACATTACAAAAGAGGAGGGGCCATCTCCTGCCCTCCGCACAACAACAGGTGGGGCTATTTCCTTCCACACATCAACACAAAGAGTAGGGGGACCATCTACCCAACACATCAGAACAAAAAGGAGAGGAGGGACCATCTCCCAAACAGAACGAGCACTAAGAGTAGGGTGGGGGCCATATCTCTTGCATCACATAAAACAGTATGGGAGGGACATCTCCACCGACCATCCAGCCAAGAAAAAGTAGGAGTGGCCATCTCCCATGCCACATCAGTACAAAGAGTTGGGGAGGGCCATCTCCCAGTCACATCAACAAAAAGAGTAGGGGAGGGCCATGTCCCCCGCCACATCAACACAAAGTGAGGAGATGGGGCCATCTCCCGTTTGCCACACATCATCACAAAGAGAAGTGGAGGGCCATCTCCCTGTCACATTAGCACAAAAGAATAAGGGAGGGGTGCATCTCCCTGTCATCAACACAAAGAAAGGAGGACCACCTCCCACCATATCAACACAAAGACAGGGAGGCCATCTCATGAGCCACATCAGCACAAAGATTAGGGGAGGGCAATCTCCACTGCCACATGAGTACAAAGAGTAGGGGAGAAGGCCAACTCCCCTGCCACATCAACAGAAAGAGTAGGGGAGTGGCCATTTCCCCTGCCACATAAGTACAAATAGTAGGGGAGGGGCCATCTCCCCAGTCACATCAGCTCAAAGAGTAGGGGAGGAGGTCCATCTCCCACCACATCATCAATAAGATTAGGGAGGGTCATCTTCCTGGCATCAGCACAAAGATTAAGGAGAGGGCCATTTCCATGCGCATCAGTGAAAGAAATGGGGAGGACCATCTCTACTTTCACATCAACACAAAGACTAGGGAAGGGCTATCTCCCCACCACATCAACACAAAGAAGTGGGAGAGGGCCATCTCCCTGCCACATCGGCACAAAGAGTAAGGGGAGGGAGCATCTGCACCACCACATCCTACAAAGTAGGGTCGAGGGACCATATCCTGCCAAATCAGCACAAAAGTGGGAGGACATCTCCCCCACCTCATCAACATAAAGAGTGGGGGAGGGTGCCATCTCCCTGCCACATCAGTTCAAAAGAGTAAGGGTGGGGCCATCTCCATACCACATTAGCACAAAGAGTAGGGAGGGACCATCTCCACAGCCATCAGAACAAAGAGTAGAGGAGGGACTTCTCCCCAGCCAAATGAGCACAAGAGAAAGGGAGGGGCCATCTCCTTGCCACATCAACACAAAGAGTATGGAAGGGGGCCATCTCCCCCACCACATCAACACAAAAAGTACAGGAGACCATTTCCCACCACGTCAGCAAATGGAGAGTAGGGGAAGACACTCTCCCCACCACATCAACAAAAAGAGTAGGGGAGGGGCCATCTGCCCCACCATCAAGCACAAAGATTTTGGAGGGTCATCTCCCCACCACATCTGCACAAAGTGTGGGGAGAGGCCATCCACCCTACCATACAGCACAAAGAGTATGGGAGGCCATCTCCCTGTAAATCAGCACAAAGTAGGGAGGGCCATCTCACCCAGCCACATCAACACAATGAGTGGGGGAGGGCCATCACTGCAACACCATATCAAGACAAAGAGAATGGGGTGGGCCATCTTCCACGCCACATCATCACAAGAGTAGAGGAGGCCCATCACCCCAGTACATCAGTACAAAGAAGTGAGTTAGAGGCCATCTCACCTGCACCATCAACACAAGAGTGGGGGAGGGGGCCATCTCCCCTGCAACATCAGCACAAAGAATAGGGAAGGGGCCATCTCCCCTGTCACATCAGCAAAAAGAGTAGGGAGGGGACCATATCCCCACCATATCAACAAAAAGAGTAGGGGAGGGGGCCATCTCCATGCCACATCAACAAAGAGTGGGGAGAGGCCATCTCCCACTGTATCAGCCTAAAATTAGGGAGGTGACCATCTCCTGCCACTTCAGCACAAAGAGTAGGGGAAGGGGGCCATCTCCCATACCGCATCAGTACAAAGAATAGGGGAGGTGCCATCACCCTTGCACCATCACCAAAAAGAATGGGGAGGGGGCCATCTCCCCTGCCGCATCAGCACAAAGAGTAGGGGAGGAGGACATCTCCCCCACCACATCTGCACGAAGAGTAGGGGAGGGGCCATCGCTCCCACCACATCAGCATAAAGAGTAGGGAGGGGGGCATCTCCCAACCACATCAGCGCAAAGAGTAGGGGAAGGGGGGACATGTCCCCTGCCAAATCAACACAAAGAGTAGGGAGGGCTCATCTCCCCTGCCACATCAACACAAAGTGGGAGGGAGCAGCCACCCTGCCGCATCAACACAAGAGTAGGGAGGGCCATCTCCTCAGCTGCATCAGCACAAAAGTGGGAGGGGCCATCACAAATCACATCAGCAAGAAAAAGGAGTAAGAGGAAGAATAGTCTCCCCACCATATCAGCACAAACAGTATGAGGAGGGTCAGCTCTCGCCACATCAAGCACAAAGAGTCGAGGTGGCCATCTCCCCTGCACATCATGTACAAAGAGTAGGGAGGGCACATCTTCCCACCACATCATCACAAAGAGTAGGGAGGGCCATCTCTACATATCAACACAAAGAGTAGGGAGGGCCGTCTCCCTGTCACATCAATACAAAAGAGTAGGGAGGGTCCATCTCCCCACCACATCAACACAAAGATTAGGGAGGCCATCTCCCGCCCACATCAACACAAGAGCAGGGGAGGGCCATCTCCCTTGCTGCATCAGTATGAAAAGAATGAGGGAGGGGCCTTCAACCTTGCACCATCAGCAAAAGAATGGGGGCAGGGCCACCATCCCTGCAGCGTCAGCACAAAGACTAGAGGAGGCCATCCCCTGCCACATCTACAAAAGGTAGGAGGGGCTATCTCCCTGCCACAACAGCACAAAGAGTAGGAGGAGCATCTCACCACCATATCAGCACAAAGAGTAGGGTCAGGGACCATATCCCCGTTCACATCAGCACAAAGAGTATTGGAGGGGCCTTCTCCCCGCCACATCAACATAAACAGTAGGGGGGAGGGGTGCCATCTCCTCTGCCGCATCAGTACAAAGAGTAGGGGAGGGGCCATCTCCCTTGACACATTAGCACAAAGAGTAGGGAAGGGGGCCATCTCCACTGCTGCATCAGCACAAACAGTAGAGGTGGGGACATTTCTTTGCCACATCAGCACAAAGAAGTGAAGGGGGTGGCCATCTCCCTGCCACTTCAGTACAAAAGAGTCAGGAGGGCACTCTCCCAGTCAGGTCTGTACAAAGAGAAGGGAGGGTCCATCTCCCACCACATTAGCACAAAGATTAGGCAGGGGCCATCTCCTGCCACATCAACACAATGATTAGGGAGGGGCCATCTCCTGCCACATCAAGCACAAACAGTAGGAGAGGGGCCATCTCCGTCCGCATCAGTACAAAGAATAGGGAAGGGCCATCTCACACACCATCAGCAAAAAGAATGGGAGGGGCCATCACCCTGTCGCATCAGCACAAAGAGACTAGGGGAGGGGCCATCTCCCCAGGCTATCAACACAAAGGAGCTGGGGAGGGCTATCTCCCCTGCCACATCAGCACAAAGAGTAGGGAAGGGGAGCATCTCCACCACCACATCAGCACAAAGAGTACTGGAGGGGCCATCTCCCCCTCCTCATCAGCATAAAGAGTAGGGGGGAGGGGTGCCATCTCCCATACTGCATCAGTACAAAGAGTAGGGGAGGGCCATCTCCCTTGCCACATTGCACAAAGAGTAGAGGGAGGGCTATCTCCACTGCCGCACCAACACAAACAACAGAAGGTGGGGCTATTTCCTTTGCCACATCAGCACAAAGAGTAGGGGAGGGGACCATCTCCCCACCACATCAGAACAAAGAGTAGAGGAGGGGACCATCTCCCAAACCAAATGAGCACTAAGAGTAGGGTAGGGGGCCATATCTCTTGCCACATCAGCACAAACAGTATGGGAGGGGGACATCTCCACCGACACATCAGCAGAAAGAGTAGGGGAGTGGCCATCTCCCATGCCACATCAGTACAAAGAGTTGGGGAGGGGCCATCTCCCCAGTCACATCAGCAAAAAGAGTAGGGGAGGGGGGCCATGTCCCCCGCCACATCAGCACAAAGAGTAGGGGATGGGGCCATCTCCGTTGCCACATCATCTCAAAGAGTAGTGGAGGGGGCCATCTCCCCTGTCACATTAGCACAAAGAATAAGGGAGGGGTGCATCTCCCTGTCACATCAGCACAAAGAGAAGGAGGGACCACCTCCCCACCATATCAGCACAAAGACTAGGGAGGGGGCCATCTCCGCAGCCACATCAGCACAAAGATTAGGGGAGGGGCAATCTCCACTGCCACATGAGTACAAAAGTGAGGAGAGGCCAACTCCCCTGCCCATCAACAGAAAAAGAGTAGGGAGTGAGCCATTTCCCCTACACACATAATTACAAATAGTAGGGGGAGGCCATCTCCCCAGTCACAGCTCAGCTCAAAGAGTAGGAGAGGTCCATCTCCCCACCACATCATCACTAAGATTAGGGGAGGGGGTCATCTTCCTGGCACATCAGCACAAAGATTAAGGGAGGGGGGCCATTTTCCATGCCGCATCAGTGCAAAGAATGGGCAGGGGCCATCTCTACTTTCACATCAGCACAAAGACTAGGGAAGGGGGCTATCTCCCCCGCCACATCAGCACAAAGAGTAGGGAAGGGGGCCATCTCCCTTGCCACATCGGCACAAAGAGTAGGGAAGGGGAGCATCTGCACCACCACATCACCACAAAGAGTAGGGTCGGGGACCATATCCCCGCCAAATCAGCACAAAGAGTAGGGGAGGGGACATCTCCCCCACCTCATCAGCATAAAGAGTGGGGGGGAGGGGTGCCATCTCCCCTGCCACATCAGTTCAAAGAGTAGGGGTGGGGCCATCTCCCTTACCACATTAGCACAAAGAGTAGGGGAGGGGGCCATCTCCACTGCCGCATCAGAACAAAGAGTAGAGGAGGGGACTTTCTCCCCAGCCAAATGAGCACCAAGAGAAAGGAAGGGGGCCATCTCCCTTGCCACATCAGCACAAAGAGTATGGAAGGGGGCCATCTCCCCCACCACATCAGCACAAAGAGTACGGGAGGGGCCATTTCCCACCACATCAGCAAATAGAGTAGGGAGAGGCACCTCCCACCACATCAACAAAAAGAGTGAGAGGAGGCCATCTGCCCCACCATCAACACAAAGAGTTTGGAGGGTCATCTCACCCACCACATCTGCACAAAGTGTGTGGGAGGGGCCATCCACCCTACCACATCAGCACAAAGCGTATGGGAGGGGCCATCTCCTCCAAATCAGCACAAAGAGTGGGGAGGGGCCATCTGCAATGCCATATCAAGACAAAGAGAATGGGAGTGGGCCATCTTCCCTGCCACATCATCACAAAGAGTAGAGGAGGGGCCCATCACCCCCATTACATCAGTACAAAGAGTAGGTTAGAGGGCCATCTCACCTGCCGCATCAGCACAAAGAGTGGGGGAGGGGGCCATCTCCCATGCAACATCAGCACAAAGAATAGGGAAGGGGCCATCTCCCCTGTCACATCAGCAAAAAGAGTAGGGAGGGGACCATATCCCCACCATATCAACAAAAGAGTGAGGAGGGGCCATCTCCCATGCCACAACAACAAAGGTGAGGGAAGGCCATCTCCCACCGGGTATTAACACTAAAATTAGGGAGGGTGCCATCTCCCTGCCACTTCAGCACAAAGGAGTAGGGAAGGGCCATCTCCCATACACATCAGTACAAAGAATAGGAGGTGCCATCACCCTTGCACCATCACCAAAAAGAATGGGAGGGCCATCTCCCTGCCGCATCAGCACAAAGAGTAGGGAGGAGGACATCTCCCCACCACATCTACCAAGCAGTGGGGAGGGCCATCGCTCCACCACATCAGCATAAAGAGTAGGAGGGGCATCTCCCCACCATCAGCGCAAAAAGTAGGGAGGGGCATGTCCCCGCCAAATCAACACAAAGAGTAGGGAGGGCTCATCTCCTGCCACATCAACACAAAGAGTGGGGAAGAGGCCATCTCCCCTACGCATCAGCACAAAGAGTAGGGAGGGGCCATCTCTCCACTGCATCAACACTAAAGAGTCGGGAGGCCATCACCAAATCACATCAACAAGAAGAGGAAGGAAGGGCCATCTCCCCACCATATCAGCACAAACAGTGAGAGGGTGTCATCTCCCTGCCACATCAGCACAAAGAGTCGGAGGTGGCCATCTCCCTACCACATCAGTACAAAGAGTGAGGGAGGGCATCTTCCCACCACATCATCACAAGAGTAGGGAGGGCCATCTCCACCATATCAGCACAAGAGTAGGAGGAGCCGTCTCCCCTGTCACATCAGTACAAAGAGTAGCGGAGGGCCATCTCCGCTGCATCAGCACAAAGGAGTAGGGAGGGGCCATCTCCCTGCAACATCAAGCACAAAGATAAAGTGGGGCCATCTCACCTGTCACATCAGCACAAAGAGTAGGGGAGGGACCATCTCCCACCATATCAACACAATGACTAGGGAAGGGGGCCATCTTCACAACCACATGAGCACAAAGAGTAGGGGAGGTGGTCATCTCCCATGCCACACCAGCACAGAGAGTAGGAGAGAAGGCCATCTCCCCACCACATCAGCAGAAAAATTAGGGAAGGGCGCCATTTCCCTGCCACATCAGCACTAAGATTAGGGGAGGGAGTCATCTCCCTGGCACATCAGCACAAAGAGTAGGGGTGGGGGGCCATCTTCCGTGCCGCATCAGTACAAAGAATAGGGGAGGGGCCATCACCCTTGCACCATCAGCAAAAAGAATGGGGACGGGGCCATCTCCCGCCACATCAGCCCAAAGAGTAGATGGAGGGGCCATCTCCCCTGCCACATCAGCACAAAGAGTATGGAGGTGGCCATCTCCACACCATATCAGCACAACGAGTAGGGGGGAGAGGTGCCATCTCCCCTGCCGCATCAGTACAAAGAGTAGGAAAGGGGCCATCTCCATTGCAATATCAGCACAAAGAGTAGGGGCAGGGGGGCCATCTCCCTGCCATCAGCTAAAAAGAGGGGAGGGCCATCCCTTGCCACATCAGCACAAAGAGTAGGGAGGGGCCATCTCCACCACCACACTCAGTGAGAAAAGAGAAGGGAGGGTCATCTTCCTGCAACATCAGTACAAAGAGTAGGGGAGGGGCCATCTCCACCAACACATCAACACAAAGAGTAGGGAGGGCGAGCTCCCAACCACATCAACACAAAGAGTAGGGGATGGGCCATCTCCCCTGCCACATCAGTACGAAGAATTGGGAAGGGGGCCTTCTCCCCCACCACATCAGCAAAAAGAGTAGGGGAGGGGGCCATTTTCCCTGCCACATTAGCACAAAGGACAGGGGATGGGGCCATCTACCCTGCCACATCAGCTCAAAGAGTAGGGCAGGGAGCAATCTCCCCTGCCACATCAGCACACAAAGTAGGGATGGGGCCATCTCCCCTCCCACATCAGCACAAAGAGTAGGGGAAGGGGCCATCTCCCTGCTCCTTCAGAACAAAGAGTAGGGGAGGGGGCATCTCCCACACCACATAAGTACAAAGAGTAGGGGAGGTGGTCATCTCCCCTGAAACATCAGCAGAAAGAGTATTGGAGAGGGCCATCTCCCCTGCCACATCAGCACAAAGAGTAGGGGATGGCGCCATCTCCATTGCCGCATCAGCACAAAGAGTGGGGAAGGGGGCCATCTCCCCCGACATATCAAGGCAAAGAGACGGGGAGGAGGCCATCTTCCCTGCCACATCATCACAAAGAATAGGGGAGGCCATCTCCCTGCCACATCAGGACAACGAGGCAGCGGAGGGGCCATCTCTCCTGCCACATCAGCACAAAGAGTAGGGAAGGGGTCTATCTACCCTGCCACATCAACACAAAGAGTAGGGGAGGGAGCCATCTCCCCTGCCACATCAGCACAAATAGTAGTGGAGGGGGCCATGTCCTCCACTGCTTTAACACAAAGAGTACAGGAGGGCTATCTCCAAATCACATCAGCAGGAAGAGTAAGGTAGGGGCCATCCACCCCCACCATATCAGCACAAAGAGTATTAGAGGGGGTCATCTCCCCACCACATCAGCACAAAAAGTCGGGGAGGTTACCATCTCCCCTGCCACATCAGTACAAAGAGTAGGGGAGGGTGCCATCTCCCCTGCCGCATCAGCACAAAGAGCAGGGAAGGGGGTATCTACCCTGCAGCAGCAGCACAAAGAGTAGGGAGGGGGCCATCTCTCCTGCCACATCAGCACAAAGAGTAGGGAAGGGGCAATCTCCCCTGCCACATGAGCACAAAGATTATGGGAGGAGGCCATCTCCCCTGCCAAATCAGCACAAAGAGTAGGGTTGGGGTCAATCTCCCCTGCCACATCAGTGCAAACAGTAGGGAAGGGGGCCATCTCCCCTGCCACATCAGGCCAAATATTATGGGAGGGGATCAACTCCCTGCCCCATCAGTAGAAAGAGTAGGGAAGGGGGGCCATCTCCCGTGCCACATCAGTACAAAGAATAGTGGAGGGGCTATCTCCCTTGCACCATTAGCACAAAGAATTTGGGAGGGTGCCATCTCCACTGCTGCATCAGCAGAAAGAGAAGGGAAGGGGACCATTTACCCCGCCACATCAGCACTCAGAGTAGGGTAGGGGTCCATATCCCATTTCATATCTGCACAAAATGTAGGGGGGAGGGGTGCCTTCTCCCCTTCCACATCAGCACAAACAGTAGGAAGGGGGCTATCTCCCCACCACATCAGCACAAAGAGTCATGGGAAGGGGTGCCATCTTCCTTGCTGCATCAGCACAAACAGTAGGGAGGGGGCTATCTCCCCACCACATCAGCGCAAAGGGTAGGGGAAGGGGTGCCATCTCCCTTGCCACTTCAGTACAAAGAGTAGGGGAGGGGCCATCTCCTTTGCTACATCAGCACAAAGAATTAGAGAGGGGGCCATCTCCCTGCCGCATCAGCACAAAAAGTAAGGGAGGGGCCATCTCCCCTGCCACACCAGCATAAAGAGTTTGGAGGGGGCTGTCTCCCTGCCACATCAGCAGAAAGAGTAGGGGGATTAGGCCTTCTAGACTGCCACATCATCACAAAGAGGATTAAGGGTCCATCTCCCCACCCAATCAGCACAAAGAGTAGGGGGAAGGGAGGACATCTCCCCTGCTGCATCAGTATAAAGAGTAGAGGAGGGGGCCATCTCCCAAGCCTCATCAGCACAAAGAGTAGGGAAGGGGGGCCATCTCCACCGCCCCATCTACACAAAGAGTAGGGGAGGGGCCATTTCCCCACCACATCAGCACTAAGAGTTTGGGAGGGGCCATCTCCCCCACCATATCAGCACAAAGAGTAGAAGAGGGGTCCATCTTCCCTGCCACATCAACACAAAGAGTCAGGAAGGGGGCAATCTCCCTGCCACATCAGCACACAGAGTAGTGGAGTTAGTCATCTCCCTTGCCACCTCAGCACAAAGAGTAGGGGCGGGGGTCATCTACCCTGCCACATCAGCACAAAGAGTAGGGCCGGGGGCCATCTACCTTGCCACATCAGCACAACGAGAAGTGGAGGAGGCTATCTCCCTGCAACATCAGCATAAACAGCAGGGGAGGGGGCCATCTCCCCTGCCACATCAGCATAAAGAATTGGGAGGGGGACATCTCCCCTTTCACATCAGTATGAAGAGTAGGGAAGGGGGCCATCTGCCCTGCTGCTTCAGCATAAAGAGTAGGGGAGGGGCAATCTCCTCTGCCACATGAGCACAAAGAGTAGGGGAGGAGGCATCTCCCCGCCACATCAGTTCAAAGAGTAGGGGAGAGGGCCATCTACCCACCACATTAGAATAAAGAGTAGGGGAGGGGGCGAGCTCCCCAACCACATCAGCACAGAGAGTAGGGGATGGGCCATCTCCCCTGCCACATCAGCACAAAGAGTAGTGGAGGGGGCCTTTTCCCCGCCATATCAGCACAAAGAGTAGGGGAGGGGGCCATGTCCCCCGCCACAACAGAACAAAGAATTGGGGAGGGGGCCATCTCCCCCGCCACATCAGCACAAAGAGTAGGGCAGGGAGCAATCTCCCCTGCCACATCAGCACACAAAGTAGGGAGGGGGCCAACTCCCCTCCCACATCAGCACTAAGAGAAGGGGAAGGGTCCCTCCTGCTCCTTCAGAACAAAGAGTAGGGGAGGGGGCATCTCCCACACCACATCAGTACAAAGAGTAGGGGAGGGGGTCATCTCCCCTGAAACATCAGCAGAAAGAGTATTGGAAAGGGCCATCTCCCCTGCCACATCAGCACAAAGAGTAGGGGATGGCGCCATCTCCATTGCCGCATCTGCACAAAGAGTAGGGGAGGGGGTCATCTCTGCCTCCACATTAGCAGAAAGTGTATTGGAGAGGGCCATCTCCACTGCCACATCATCACAAAGAGTAGGGGAGGGCCATCCCCCAGCCACATCAGCATAAAGAGTAGTGAGGGGCCATCTCCTGCCACTTCACATAAAGAGTGGGAGGGCCATCTCCCTGCCAGATCAACACAAAGGGTAGGGAGGGGCCCATCTCCACTATTCATCAGCACAAAGAGTAAGGGAGGGAAATCTTCCTGTGCATCAGTACAAAGTGTAGAAGGAGACCACTCCCTCACCAAATCAGCCAAAGAGCAGGTGAGGGCGCCTCACTGCCACATCAGCACAAAAGTAGGGAGGGGCATCTCCACCACATCAGTAACAAAGAGTAGGGGAGGGGTCATCTCCCGAAACATCAGCAGAGAGTACGGAGAGGCCCATCACCCCCGCCACATCAGCACAAAGAGTAGGGGATGGCGCCATCTCCATTGCCACATCAGCACAAAGAGTAGGGGAGGGGGCCATCTCCCCTGCAAAATCAGTACAAAGAGTAGGGGAGGAAGCCATCTCCACAACACATCAGCACAAAGAGTAGGGGAGGGGGTGAGTTCCCCAACCCCATCAGCACAAAGAGTAGGGAAGGGGGCCATCTCCACTGCCACATCAGCACAAAGAGTAGGGGGAGCCATGTCCCCGGCCAAAGCAGTACAAAGAATTGGGGATGGGGCCATCTTCCCCATGACATCAGCAAAAAGAGTAGGGAGGTCCATTTTCCTTGCCGCATTAGCAACAAAGGATTGGGAGGGGCCATCTCCTGCCACATTAGCACAAAAGAGTAGGGCAGGAGCAACTCCCTGCCACATCAGCACACAAAGTAGGGAGGGGCCATCTCTCCCACATCAACACAAAGTAGGGAAGGGCCATCTCCCTGCTCCTTCAGAACAAAGAGTAGGGAGGGAATCTCCCCGACCACATCAGTACAAAGAGTAGGGAGGGTCATCTTCCTGAAACATCAGCAGAAAGAGTGTTGAGAGCGCCATCTCCCTGCCACATCAGCACAAAGAGTGAGGGGATGGCACCATCTCCATTGCCGTATCAGCACAAAGAGTAGGGGAGGGTCATCTCTGCCTCCATATTAGCAGAAGAGTATTGGAGGGCCATCTACCCTGCCACATCAGCACAAAGAGTAGGGAAGGGGGCCATCTCTCCCGACGTATCAAGGCAAAGAGACGGGGAGGGGGCCATCTCCCCTGCCACATCAGCATAAAGAGTAGGGCAGGGAGCAATCTCCCCTGCCACATCAGCACACAAAGTAGGGAGGGGGCCATCTCCCCTCCCACATCAGCACAAAGAGTAGGGGAAGGGGCCATCTCCCTGCTCCTTCAGAGCAAAGAGTAGGGGAGGGGGCATCTCCCAGACCACATCAGTACAAAGAGTAGGGAAGGGGGTCATCTCCCCTGAAACATCAGCAGAAAGAGTATTGGAAAGGGCCATCTCCCCTGCCACATCAGCACAAAGAGTTGGGGATGGCACCATCTCCATTGCCGTATCAGCACAAAGAGTAGGGGAGGGGGTCATCTTTGCCTCCATATTAGCAGAAAGAGTATTGGAGAGGGCCATCTACCCTGCCACATCAGCACAAAGAGTAGGGAAGGGGGCCATCTCCCCCGACATATCAAGGCAAAGAGACGGGAAGGGGGCCATCCCCCCTGCCACATCAGCACAAAGAGTAGGGGAGGGGCCATCTCCCCTGCCACATCAGCACAAAGAGTAGGGAAGGGGCCCATCTACCCTGCCACATCAACACAAAGAGTAGGGGAGGGGCCATCTAACCACCACATCAGGAAAAAGAGTAGGAGAGGGGAAATCTCCCCCACCACATCAGCACAAAAAGTTTGGGTGGGGCCATCTCCCCACCACATCAGCACAAAGAGTAGGGAAAGGGGCAATCTCCCTGCCACATCAGCACACAGAGTAGAGGAGGGAGACATCTCCCTTGCCACCTCAGCACATAGAGTAGGGAAGGGGGCCATCTCTCCTCTACTTCAGCACAAAGAGTGAGGAGGGCCATCTCCCCACCCATCTGCACAAGAGTAGGGGCGGGGCGCTCCCCTGCCACATCAGCACAACGAGTAGTGGAGGGGCCATCTCCCTGCCAGATAAGCACAAAGAGCAGGGAGGGTCATCTCCTGCCACATCAGCACAAAGATTAGTGGAGGGGCAATCTCCCCCACCACATCAGCACAAAGAGTAGGGAAGGGGGCCATCTCCCCCCCCACATCAGCACAAAGAGTAGGGGAGAGGTCCGTCTCACCTGCCAAATAAGCACAAAGAGCAGGGGAGGGGCTCATCTCCCCCACCACATCAGCACAAAGAGTAGGGAAGGGGGCCATCTCCCCCACCACATCAGCACAAAGAGTAGGGAAGGGGTCCATCTCATCTGCCAAATAAGCACAAAGATCAGGGGAGGGGGTCATCTCCCCTGCCACATCAGCACAAAGAGTAGTTGAGGGGGCCATCTTCCCCACCACATCAGCACAAAGAGTCGGGGAGGTGGCCATCTCCACCACCACATCAGTTCAAAGAGATGGGGAGGGGGCCATCTCCCCGCCACATCAGCACAAACAGTAGGGCATGGGGCCATCTCCCCGCCACATCAGTACAAAGAGTAGGGAAGGGGGCCATCTCCTTGCTACATCAGTACAATGAGTGGGGGTCATTCCCCACCACATCAACATAAAAGAGTATTGGAGGTGGCCATCTCCCCACATCAACACAAAGGTTGGGGAGGGCCATCTCCCCACATCAGCACAAAGAGTAGGGAGGGCCATCTCCTCTGCTATATCAGTACAAAGAATGGGGTCATCTCCTGCCACATCAGTATAAAGAGTATTGGAGGGCCATCACCCCACCACATCAGCACAATGAGTAGGGAGGGCCAACCTCCCCACATCAGCACAAAAGAGTCAGGAGGGGCAATTTCCTGCACATCAGCACAGAGTTGAGGAGGAGACATCTCCTTGCCACCTCAGCAAAAAAGTAGGGAGGAGGCCAACTCTCACTACTTCAGCACAAAGAGTAGGGAGGGACATTTCCCCTACAGATCAAGCATAAAGAGTAGGGAGGGACCATTTCCCCTGCAACATCTGCACAAAGAGTATTGAAGGGGCCATTTCCTGCACCACATCAGCGCAAAGAGAGGGGTGGGGGAAATCTCCCCTGCCACATCAGCACAAAGAGTAGGGGATAGGTCCATCTCGCCTGCCACATCAGCACAAGGAGTAGGGGAGGCGGTCATCTCCGCAGGCACATCAGCACAAAGAGAAGGGGAGGGGGCCATCTCCCCTGCAACACCTGCTCAAAGAGTAGGGGAGGGACCATCTCCCCCACCACTTCAGCCCAAAGAGTATAGAAGGGGGCAATCTCCACCACCACATCAGCACAAAGAGTAGGGGAGGGGGCCATCTCCACTGCCACATCAGCACAAAGAGTAGGGGAGGGGGCCATCTTCCCTGCCTCATCAACACAAAGAGTAGGGGAGACCACCATCTCCCCCGTCGTAACAGCACAAAGAGTACAGGAGGGGCCAGTTCCTTCCCCCAACAGCACAGAGAGTAGGGGAGTAGGCATCTCCCCACCATCAGCAGCAAAAAAGAGTAGGGAGGACCATCTCCACCACCACTCAGCAAAAGATTTGGGGGTCCATCTTGCCTGCCACATCAGCACAAAAGTGGGGAGGGGCCATCTCCTGCAACATCTCGGCAAAGAGTATGGAAGGGGCCATCTCTCACACCACATCAGCAAACAGAGTAGGGGAGGAGGCCATCTACTCCATTACATCAGCACAAAGAGTAGGGGAGGGCCATCTTTCCACAACATCAGCACAAAGAGTAGGGAAGGGAGTCATCTCCATACCACATCAGGAAAAAGAGTAGGGGAGGAGAAATCTCCCCCACCACATCAGCACAAAGAGTTTGGATGGGGCCATCTCCCCCACCACATCAGCACAAAGAGTCGAGGAGGGGGCAATCTCCTGCCACATCAGCACACAGAGTAGAGAGGGAGACATCTCCTGCCACCTCAGCACATAGAGTGAGGGAGGGCCATTCTCCTCTACTTCAGCACAAGAGTAGGGGAGGGCCATCTCCCTCCACATCTGCATGAAGAGTGAGGAGAGACCATCTCCCCAATCCCATCTGCACAAAAGTAGGGGCGGGGCCGTTTACCCTGCAAAATCAGCACAAAGAGTAGGAGGGGTCCATCTACCCTGCCACATCAGCACAAAGAGTAGGGAGGGGTCATCTCCACCGACACATCAGCACAAAATGGGGGAGGCCATCTCCCACCACTTCAGCAAAAGAGTTGGGGAGGGGTCCATCTGCCTGCCACATCAGCACAAAAGAGTAGGGAGGGGTCATCTCCACCGACACATCAGCACAAAAAGTAGGGAGGAGGCCATCTCCCCATCACATCAGCACAAAGAGTAGGGAGGAGCCATTGCCCTACAACATCAGCACAAAGGGTGGGGAGGGCCATCTAACCACCACATCAGGAAAAAGAGAGGGAGGAAAATCTCACCACATCCTACAAAGAGTTTAGGTGGGCCATCTCCCCACCACTTCAGCACAAAGATTTGGGAATGGGCAATCTCCTGCCACATCAGCACACAGAGTAAAGGAGGAGACATTTCCCTTGCCACCTCAGCACATAGAGTGAGGAGAGGCCATTTCTCCTCTACTTCAGCACAAACAGTAGGGAGGGGCCATCTCCCCCTCCAAATCAGCACAAAGAGTAGGGGAGGGCAATCTCCTGCCACATCAACACACAGAGTAAAGGAGGAGACATTTCCTTGCCACCTCAGCACATAGAGTAGAGGAGGGGCCATTTCTCCTACTTCAGCACAAACAGTAGGGAGGGGCCATCTCCCCTCAAATCAGCACAAAAGAGTAGGGGAGGCAATCCGCCCATCCCATCTGCCAAAGAGAGGGGCAGGGGCCATCTACCCTGCCACATCAGCACAATGAGTAGGAGAGGGATCCATCTCCCCTGCCAGATAAGCACAAGAGCAGGGAAGGGGGGTCATCTCCCCTGCCACATCAGTACAAAGAGTAGTGGAGGGGGCCATCTCCCCCACCACATCAGCACAAAGAGTAGGGAAGGGGACCATCTCCCCCGCCACATCAGCACAAAGAGTAGGGGAAGGGTCCATCTCACCTGCCAAATAAGCACAAAGAGCAGGGAAGGGGGTCATCTCCTGCCACATCAACACAAAAGATTAGGGAGGCCATCTCCCACCACATCAACACAAATATTAGGGAGGGGCCATATCCTACCACATCAGCACAAAGAGTGGGGAGGGCCATCTCTCGCCACAACACATACAAAGAATAGGAGGGCCATCTCCCTGCACCATTAGCACAAAGAATAGGAGGTGCCATCTCCTGCCGCATCAGCACAAAGAGTAGGAGAGGGGGCCATCTCCCCTTCCACATCTGTACAAACAGTAAGGGAGGAGGCCATCTCCCTGCCACTTCAGCACAAAGAGGAGGGAAGGGGACCATCTCCCCTGCCATATCAGCACAAAGAGTAGGGGAGTGGCCATCTACTTTTCCACATCAACACAAACAGTAGGGGAGGGGGCCATCTCCCCTGCCACATCAGCATAAAGAGTTGGGAGGGGGCTGTCTCCCTGCCACATCAGCACAAGCAGTAGTGGGAGGGGGCCTTCTACCCTCCACATCAGTACAAAGAGTAGGGAAGGGGGCCATCTCCCTTGCTACATCAGTACAATGAGTGGGGGGTCATTCCCCCACCACATCAGCATAAAGAGTATTGGAGGTGGCCATCTCCCCCACCACATCAGCACAAAGGTTAGGGAAGGGGGCCATCTCCCCCACCACATCAGCACAAAGAGTAGGGAAGGGGGCTATCTCCTCTGCTATATCAGTACAAAGAATGGGGGGGTCATCTCCCCTGCCACATCAGTATAAAGAGTATTGGAGGGGGGCCATCACCCCCACCACATCAGCACAATGAGTAGGGGAGGGGGCCAACTTCCCTGCCACATCAGCACAAAGAGTCAGGAAGGGGGCAATTTCCCTGCCACATCAGCACAGAGTTGAGGAGGGAGACATCTCCCTTGCCACCTCAGCAAAAAAAGTAGGGAAGGAGGCCAACCTCCACTACTTCAGCACAAAGAGTAGGGAGGGACATTTCCCTACAGATCAACATAAAAAGTGAGGGAGGGACCATTTCCCCTGCAACATCTGCACAAAGAGTATTGGAGGGGCCATTTCCTGCACCACATCAGCGCAAAGAGAGGGTTGGGGGAAATCTCCCCTGCCACATCAGCACAAAGAGTAGGGGATAGGTCCATCTCGCCTGCCACATCAGCACAAGGAGTAGGGGAGGCGGTCATCTCCGCAGGCACATCAGCACAAAGAGAAGGGGAGGGGGCCATCTCCCCTGCAACACCTGCTCAAGAGTAGGGGAGGGACCATCTCCCCACCACTTCAGCCCAGAGTATAGAAGGGGCAATCTCCACCACCACATCAGCACAAAGAGTAGGGGAGGGGGCCATCTCCACTGCCACATCAGCACAAAGAGTAGGGAAGGGGGCCATCTTCCCTGCCTCATCAACACAAAGAGTAGGGGAGACCACCATCTCCCCCGTCGTAACAGCACAAAGAGTACAGGAGGGGCCAGTTCCTTCCCCCAACAGCACAGAGAGTAGGGGAGTAGGCAATCTCCCCACCACATCAGCTCAAAGAGTAGGGGAGGGACCATCTCCACCACCACTTCAGCAAAAAGATTTGGGGGGTCCATCTTGCCTGCCACATCAGCACAAAGAGTAGGGGAGGGGGCCATCTCCCCTGCAACATCTGCGCAAAGAGTATGGAAGGGGCCATCTCTCACACCACATCAGCAAACAGAGTAGGGGAGGAGGCCATCTACTCCATTACATCAGCACAAAGAGTAGGGGAGGGCCATCTTTCCACAACATCAGCACAAAGAGTAGGGAAGGGAGTCATCTCCATACCACATCAGGAAAAAGAGTAGGGGAGGAGAAATCTCCCCCACCACATCAGCACAAAGAGTTTGGATGGGGCCATCTCCCCCACCACATCAGCACAAAGAGTCGAGGAGGGGGCAATCTCCCTGCCACATCAGCACACAGAGTAGAGGAGGGAGACATCTCCCTTGCCACCTCAGCACATAGAGTAGGGGAGGGGGCCATTTCTCCTCTACTTCAGCACAAAGAGTAGGGGAGGGGGCCATCTCCCCCTCCACATCTGCATGAAGAGTAGGGGAGAGACCATCTCCCCAATCCCATCTGCACAAAGAGTAGGGGCGGGGGCCGTTTACCCTGCAAAATCAGCACAAAGAGTAGGGGAGGGGTCCATCTACCCTGCCACATCAGCACAAAGAGTAGGGAAGGGGGTCATCTCCACCGACACATCAGCACAAAATGTAGGGGAGGAGGCCATCTCCCCACCACTTCAGCAAAAAGAGTTGGGGAGGGGTCCATCTCGCCTGCCACATCAGCACAAAGAGTAGGGAAGGGGGTCATCTCCACCGACACATCAGCACAAAAAGTAGGGGAGGAGGCCATCTCCCCCATCACATCAGCACAAAGAGTAGGGGAGGAGCCATTACCCTACAACATCAGCACAAAGGGTAGGGGAGGGGGCCATCTAACCACCACATCAGGAAAAAGAGAAGGGGAGGGAAAATCTCCCCACCACATCACCACAAAGAGTTTGGGTGGGGCCATCTCCCCCACCACTTCAGCACAAAGATTTGGGAATGGGGCAATCTCCCTGCCACATCAGCACACAGAGTAAAGGAGGGAGACATTTCCCTTGCCACCTCAGCACATAGAGTAGAGGAGGGGGCCATTTCTCCTCTACTTCAGCACAAACAGTAGGGGAGGGGGCCATCTCCCCCTCCAAATCAGCACAAAGAGTAGGGGAGGGGCAATCTCCCTGCCACATCAGCACACAGAGTAAAGGAGGGAGACATTTCCCTTGCCACCTCAGCACATAGAGTAGAGGAGGGGGCCATTTCTCCTCTACTTCAGCACAAACAGTAGGGAAGGGGGCCATCTCCCCTTCCAAATCAGCACAAAGAGTAGGGGAGGGGCAATCTCGCCCATCCCATCTGCACAAAGAGTAGGGGCAGGGGCCATCTACCCTGCCACATCAGCACAATGAGTAGGAGAGGGATCCATCTCCCCTGCCAGATAAGCACAAGAGCAGGGAAGGGGGGTCATCTCCCCTGCCACATCAGTACAAAGAGTAGTGGAGGGGCCCATCTCCCCCACCACATCAGCACAAAGAGTAGGAAGGGGCCATCTCCCGCCACATCAGCACAAAGAGTAGGGGAAGGGTCCATCTCACCTGCCAAATAAGCACAAAGAGCAGGGAAGGGGGTCATCTCCCCTGCCACATCAGCACAAAGATTAGGGGAGGAGGCCATCTCCCCACCACATCAGCACAAATATTAGGGAAGGGGGCCATATCCTTACCACATCAGCACAAAGAGTAGGGGAGGGGGGCCATCTTCTCTGCCACAACATAACAAAGAATAGGGGAGGGGCCATCTCCCTTGCACCATTAGCACAAAGAATAGGGAAGGGTGCCATCTCCCTTGCCGCATCAGCACAAAGAGTAGGAGAGGGGGCCATCTCCCCTTCCACATCTGTACAAACAGTAAGGGAGGAGGCCATCTCCCTGCCACTTCAGCACAAAGAGGAGGGAAGGGGACCATCTCCCCTGCCATATCAGCACAAAGAGTAGGGGAGTGGCCATCTACTTTTCCACATCAACACAAACAGTAGGGGAGGGGGCCATCTCCCCTGCCACATCAGCATAAAGAGTTGGGAGGGGGCTGTCTCCCTGCCACATCAGCACAAGCAGTAGTGGAAGGGGGCCTTCTACCCTGCCACTTCATCAAAAAGAGTATTGAGGGTCCATCTCCCCACTAAATTGGCACAAAGAGTAGGGGGGAGGGGGGACATCTCCCCTGCCGCATCAGTACAAAGAGTACAGGAGGGTACCATCTGCCCCGCCAAATCAGCACAAAGAGTAGGAGAGGGAGCCATCACCCTTGCCACATCAGAGCAAAGAGTAGGGGAGGCTGCCATCTTCCCTGCCACATCAACACAAAGAGTAGGGGAGGGCACCATCTCCCCTGTCGCAACAGCACAAAGAGTATGGAAGGGGCCAGTCCCCCACACCAGCACAGAGTAGGGGAGAGGCACCTCCACCACATCAGCACAAAGAGTAGGAGAGGACCAACTCCCACCACTTCAGCAAAAGAGTTGGGAGGGGTCCATCTCGCATGCCACATCAGCACAAAGAGTAGGGAGGGTCATTCCACCGGCACATCAGCACAAAAGTAGGGAAGGGGGCCATCACCCCCATCACATCAGCACAAAGAGTAGGGAAGGGGACATTACCCCACAACATCAGCACAAAGGGTAGGGGAGGGGGCCATCTAACCACCACATCAGGAAAAAGAGTAGGGGATGGAAAATCTCCCCACCACATCAGCTCAAAGAGTTTGGGTGGGGCCATCTCCCCCACCACATCAGCACACAGAGTAGAAGAGGGAGACATTTCCCTTGCCACCTCAGCACATAGAGTAGGGAAGGGGGCCATCTCTCCTCTACTTCAGCACAAAGAGTAGGGAAGGGGCAATCTCCCCCATCCCATCTGTGCAAAGAGTAGGGGCGGGGGCCATCTACCCTGCCACATCAGCACAAAAAGTAGGGAAGGGGTCCATCTCTCCTGCCAGATAAGCACAAAGAGCAGGGGAGGGGGTCATCTCCCCTGCCACATCAGCACAAAGAGTAGTGGAGGGGACCATCTCCCCCACCACATCAGCACAAAGAGTAGGGGAGGGGTCCATCTCACCTGCCAAATAAGCACAAAGAGCAGGGGAGGTGGTCATCACCACTGCCACATCAGCACAAAGAGTAGTTGAGGGGGCCATCTCCCCCACCACATCAGCACAAAGAGTAGGGGAGGTGGACATCTCCACCACCACATCAGTTCGAAGAGATGGGAGGGGCCATCTCCTTCCACATCAGCACAAACAGGGCATGGGGCCATCTCCCCGCCACATCAGTACAAAGAGTAGGTGAGGGCCATCTTCCGCCACATCAGCAAAAAAGAGTAGGAGGGGCCATCTCCTTGCTACATCAGTACAAAGAGTCGCGGGGGGTCATTTCCCCACCATATCAGCATAAAGAGTATTGAAGGGGACCATCTCCCCCACCACATCAGCACAAAGGTTAGGGAAGGGGGCCAACTCCCCCACCACATCAGCACAAAGAGTAGGGGAGGGGGATATCTCCCTTGCTATATCAGTACAAAGAATAGGGGGGGTCATCTCCCCTGCCACATCAGCATAAAGAGTATTTGAGCGGGCCATCACCCCCACCACATCAGCACAAAGAGTAGGGAAGGGGGCCAACTTCCCTGCCACATCAGCACAAAGAGTCGGGGAGTGGGCAATTTCCCTGCCACATCAGCACAGAGTTGAGGAGGGAGACATCTCCCTTGCCACCTCAGCACAAAGAGTAGGGGAGGGGGCCATCTCCCCTGCAACATCAGCTAAAAGAGTAGTGAAGGGGGCCATCTCGTCTTCCACATCAGCACAAAGAGTAGGAAGGGGGCCATCTCCCCTCCCACATCAGCACAAACAGTAGAGGAGGTGACCATCTCCCCCACCACATCAGTACAAAGAGAAGGGGAAGGGACCATCTCCCTGACACATCAGCACAAACAGTAGGGCATGGGGCCACATCCCCATCACATTAGCATAAAGAGTAGGGGAGGGGGCCATCTCTACCATGACATCAGCACAAAGAGTAGGGGAGGGGGACATCTCCCCTGCTACATCAGTACAAAGAGAAAGGGGGTCATCTCCCCCGCCACATCAGCATAAAGAGTATTTAAGGGGGTCATCTCCTCCACCACATCAGGACAAAGGGTATGGGAGGGACATTCTCCCATGCCACATCAGCACAAAGAGTAGTGCAGGGGGCCATCTCCCCTGACACGGCACAAAGAGTAGGGGAGGGGGCATTCTCCCCCACCAAATCATCACAAAGAGTAGGGAAGGGGGCCATCTCCCCTGCCACATCAGCACAAAGAGAAGTGGAGGGGGCCATCTCCCCCGCCACATCAGCACAAAGAGTAGGGAAGGGGGCCAGCTCCCCTCCCACATCAGCAAAAAGAGTAGTGGAGGGGTCCATCTCCCCTGTCACATCAGCACAAAGAGTAGGGGAGAGGGCCATCTCCACCACCACATCAGTTCGAAGAGAAGGGGAGGGGTCCATCTCCCCGCCACATCAGCACAAACAGTAGGGCATGGGGCCATCTCCCACCACATCAATACAAAGAGTGAGGAGGCCATCTCCCACTACATCAGCAAAAGAGTAGGGAGGGGCCACCTCCTGCCACATCAGCACAAAGAATAGGAGGGGCCATCTCCCTGCCACTTCAGCACAAAGAGTGAGGGAGGGCAATCTCTCTGCCACATGAGCACAAAGAGTAGGGGAGGGGGCATCTTCCCGCCACATCAGTACAAAGAGTATGGGAGAGGGCCATCTCCCTGCCACATTAGCATAAAAAGTAGGGGAAGGGGGCCATCTCTCCCACCACATCAGCACAAAGAGTAGGGGAGGAGACCATCTCCCATGCTAGATCAGTACAAAGAGTAGGGGGGTTATCTCCCTCACCACATCAGCATAAAGGGTATTGAAGGGGGCCTTCTCCCACACCACATCAGCACAAAGAGTAGGGAAGGGGGCCATCTCCCCACCACATCAGCACAAAGAGTAGGGGAGGGACCATTTCCCCCACCACTTCAGCAAAAAGATTTGGGAAGGGGTCCATCTCGCCTGCCACATTAGCACAAAGAGTAGGGAGGGTCATCTCCACCGACACATCAGCACAAAGAGCAGGGAGGGGCCATCTCCTGCAACATCTACACAAAGTATGGGAGGGCCATATCTCACCCACATCAACACACAGAGTAGGGAGGCCATTTCCTCCATTACAGCAGCACAAAGAGTAGGGAGGGCAATCCCCACAACATCAACACAAAGGGTAGGGAGGGAGCCATCTCCCACCACATCAGGAAAAATAGGGTAGGGAAATCTACCCACCACATCAGCACAAAGTGTTTTGCTGGGGCCATCTCCCACACATCAGCACAAGAGTCGGGAGTGGGCAATCTCTGCCACCTCAGCACATAGAGTGAGGGAAGGCCATTCTCCCTCTTCAGCACAAAGAGTGAGGAGGGCCATCTCCCCTCCACATTACCCACAAGAGTAGGGAGGGGCATCTCCCCATCCCATCTGCACAAAGAGTAGGGGCGGGGCCATCTACCCTGCCACATCAGCACAAAGAGTAGGGAAGGGGTCCATCTCTCCTGCCAGATAAGCACAAAGAGCAGGGAAGGGGGTCATCTCCTGCCACATCAGCACAAAGAGTAGTGGAGGGCGCCATCTCCCCTCCACATCAGCACAAAGAGTAGGGAAGGTGGCCATATCACCTGCCACAGCAGCGCAAAGAGTAGGGGAAGGGTCCATCTCCGCTGCCACATAAGGACAAAAAGCAGGGGAGAGGGTCATCTCCCCTGCCACATCAGCACAAATAGTAGTGGAGAGGGCCATCTCCACTGCCACATCAGCACAAAGAGTAGGGGAGGTGGCCATCTCCACCACCACATCAGTTCGAAGAGAAGGGGAGGGGGCCATCTCCCTGCCACATCAGCACAAACAGTAGGGCATGGGGCCATCTCCCCGCCACATCTGTACAAAGAGTAGGGGAGAGGGCCATCTCCCCGCCACATCAGCAAAAAGAGTAGAGGAGGGCGATCTCCCGCCACATCACCATAAATAGTAGGGAGGGCCATCTCCACCACATCAGTACAAAGAGTAGGGAGGGGTCCATCTCCCTGCCACATAAGCACAAAGAGCAGGGGAGGGGGCATCTCCCCACCACATCATCACAGAGTAGTGGAGGGGCCATCTCCCTCCACATCAACACAAAGAGTAGGAAGGGGCCATCCCCGCCACAGCAACACAATGGTAGGGAAGGGTCCATCTCCGCTGCCACATAAGGACAAAAATCGGGGAGGAGTCATCTCCCCTGCCACATCAGCACAAATAGAAGTGGAGAGGGCCATCTCCACTGCCACATCAGCACAAAGAGTAGGGGAGGTGGCCATCTCCACCACCACATCAGTTCGAAGAGAAGGGGAGGGGGCCATCTCCCTGCCACATCAGCACAAACAGTAGGGCATGGGGCCATCTCCCCGCCACATCAGTACAAAGAGTAGGGGAGAGGGCCATCTCCCTGCCACATCAGCATAAAGAGTAGGGAAGGGGGCCATTTCTCCTTTACTTCAGCACAAAGAGTAGGGAAGGGGCCATCTCCCCGCCACATCAATACAAAGAGTAGGGGAGGGGGCCATCTCCCCGCCACATCATCAAAAAGAGTAGGGTAGGGGGCCATCTTCCCTGCCACATCAGCACAAAGAATAGGGGAGGGGTCCATCTCCCCTACAACATCTGCACAAAGAGTAGGGGAGGGACCATCTCCTCCACCACTTCAGCACAGAGTATAGAAGGGGCCATCTCCACCACCACATAAGCACAAAGGGTAGGGAAGGGGGCCATCTCCACTGCCACATCAGCACAAAGAGTAGGGAAGGGGGCCATCTTTCCTGCCTCATCAACACAAAGAGTAGGGAAGGGCACCATCTCCCCCGTCGCAACAGCACAAAGAGTACGGGAGGGGCCCGTTCCCCCCACACCAGCACAGAGAGTAGGGGAGGAGGCAATCTCCCCACCACATCAGCACAAAGAGTATGGAAGGGACCATCTCCCCCACCACTTCAGCAAAAAGATTTTGGGAGGGGTCCATCTCGCCTGCCACATCAGCACAAAGAGTAGGGAAGGGGGTCATCTCCACTGACACATCAGCACAAATAGTGGGGAAGGGGGCCATCTCCCCTGCAACATCTGCACAAAGAGTATGGGAGTGGCCATCTCTCACACCACATCAGCACACAGAGTAGGGGAGGAGGCCAACTCCTCCATTACATCAGCACAAAGAGTAGGGAAGGGTCATCCCCCCACAGCATCAGCACAAAGGGTAGGGAAGGGGGCCATCTCCATACCACATCAGGAAAAAGAGTAGGGAAGGGGAAATCTCCCCCACCACATCAGCACAAAGTGTTTTGCTGGGGCCATCTCCCCCACCACATCAGCACAAAGTGTTTGGGTGGGACCATCTCCCCCACCACATCAGCACAAAGAGTCGGGAAGGGGGCAATCTCCCTGCCACATCAGCACACAGAGTAGAGGAGGGAGACATCTCCCTTGACACCTCAGCACATAGATCAGGGGAGGGGGCCATTTCTCCTCTACTTCAGCACAAAGAGTAGGGGAGGGGGCCATCTCCCCCTCCACATCAGCACAAAGAGAAGGGGAGAGGCCATCTCCCCCATCCCATCTGCACAAAGAGTAGGGTTGGGGTCCATCTCCCCTGCCACATAAGCACAAAGAGCATGGGAGGGGGCCATCTCCCCTGCCACATCAGCACAAAGAGAAGTGGAGGGGGCCATCTCCCCCGCCACATCCGCACAAAGAGTAGGGAAGGGGGCCAGCTCCCCTCCCACATCAGCAAAAAGAGTAGTGGAGGGGTCCATCTCCCCTGTCACATCAGCACAAAGAATAGGGTGGGGGCCATCTCCCCTGCTACTTTCAGCACAAAGAGTAGGGAGGCAATCTCCTCTGCCACATGAGCACAAAGAGTAGGAGGGGCATCTCCCGCCACATCAGTTCAAGAGTATGGAGAGGCCATCTCCTGCCACTGAGCATAAAAGTAGGGAGGGGCCATCTCCCACCACACTCAACACAAAGAGTAGGGGAGGAGACCATCTCCCATGCTAGATCAGTACAAAGAGTAGGGGTTATCTCCTCGCCACATCAGCATAAAGGGTATTGAGGGCCTTCCCACACCACATCAGCACAAAGAGTGGGGAGGTCATCTCCCTGCACTCCCAGCACAAAGAGTAGGGAGGAGGCCATCTCCCCACCACATCAGCACAAAGTGGGAGGACCATTTCCACCACTTCAGCAAAAAGATTTGGGGAGGGGTCCATCTCGCCTGCCACTTTAGCACAAAGAGTAGGGGAGGGGGTCATCTCCACCGACACATCAGCACAAAGAGCAGGGAAGGGGGTCATCTCCCCTGCAACATCTGCACAAAGAGTATGGGAGGGGCCATATCTCACACCACATCAGCACACAGAGTAGGGGAGGAGGCCATTTCCTCCATTACATCAGCACAAAGAGTAGGGGAGGGGCAATCCCCCCACAACATCAGCACAAAGGGTAGGGGAGGGAGCCATCTCCCCACCACATCAGGAAAAAGAGTAGGGGAGGGCAATCCCACAACATCAAGCACAAAGGTGGGGAGGGACCATCTCCCACCACATCAGGAAAAAAGTACGGTGGAAATCTCCCCCACCACATCAGCACAAAGTGTTTGGGTGGGCCATCTCCCCACCACATCAGCACAAAGAGTCGGGAGGGCAATCTCTTGCCACCTCAGCACATAGAGTAGGGGAAGGCCATTTCTCTCTACTCAGCACAAAGAGTAGGAGAGGCCACTTCTCCTCCATTACCACAAAGAGTAGGGGAGGGGGCATCTCCCCCATCCCATCTGCACAAAGAGTAGGGGCGGGGGCCATCTACCCTGCCACATCAGCACAAAGAGTAGGGAAGGGGTCCATCTCTCCTGCCAGATAAGCACAAAGAGCAGGGGAGGGGGTCATCTCCCCTGCCACATCAGCACAAAGAGTAGTGTAGGGCGCCATCTCCCCTCCACATCAGCACAAAGAGTAGGGAAGGTGGCCATCTCACCTGCCACAGCAGCGCAAAGAGTAGGGGAAGGGTCCATCTCCGCAGCCACATAAGGACAAAAAGCACGGGAGAGGGTCATCTCCCCTGCCACATCAGCACAAATAGTAGTGGAGAGGGCCATCTCCACTGCCACATCAGCACAAAGAGTAGGGGAGGTGGCCATCTCCACCACCACATCAGTTCGAAGAGAAGGGGAGGGGGCCATCTCCCTGCCACATCAGCACAAACAGAAGGGCATGGGGCCATCTCCCCACCACATCAGTACAAAGAGTAGGGGAGAGGGCCATCTCCCCGCCACATCAGCAAAAAGAGTAGGGAAGGGGGCCATTTCTCCTTTACTTCAGCACAAAGAGTAGGGAAGGGGCCATCTCCCCGCCACATCAATACAAAGAGTAGGGGAGGGGGCCATCTCCCCGCCACATCAGCAAAAAGAGTAGGGAAGGGGGCCATCTCCCCGCCACATCAGGAAAAAGAGTAGTGGAGGGGGCCATCTCCCCTGCCACATCAGAACAAAGAATAGGGAGGGGGCCATCTCCCCTTTCACATCAGCACGAAAGAGTAGGGAGGGGCCATCTCCCCTGCCGCTTCAGCACAAAGAGTAGGGGAGGGGCAATCTCCTCTGCCACATGAGCTCAAAGAGTAAGGGAGGGGGCATCTGCCCACCACATCAGTACAAAGAGTAGGGGAGAGGGCCATCTCCCTGCCACATTAGCATAAAAAGTAGGGGGAGGGGGCCATTTCTCCCACCACATCAGCACAAAGAGAAGGGGAGGAGACCATCTCCCATGCTAGATCAGTACAAAGAGTAGGGGGGTTATCTCCTTCTCCACATCAGCATAAAGGGTATTGGAGGGGGCCTTCTCCCCCACCACATCAGCACAAAGAGTAGGTGAGGGGGCCATCTCCCCTACAACACCAGCACAAAGAGTAGGGGAGGACGCCATCTCCCCACCACATCAGCACTAAAGAGCAGGGGAGGGACCATCTCCCTACCACTTCAACAAAAGATTTGGGAGGGTCCATCTGCCTGCCACATTAGCACAAAGAGAAGGGGAGGGGGTCATCTCCACCGACACATCAGCACAAAGAGCAGGGGAGGGGGCCATCTCCCCTGCAACATCTGCACAAAGAGTATGGGAGGGGCCATATCTCACACCACATCAGTACACAGAGTAGGGGAGGAGGCTATCTCCTCCATTACATCAGCACAAAGAGTAGGGAAGGGGCAATCCCCCCACAACATCAGCACAAAGGGTAGGGGAGGGAGCCATCTCACCACCACATCAGGAAAAAGAGTAGGGGAGGGGAAATCTCCCCCACCACATCAGCACAAAGTGCTTGAGTGGGGCCATCTCCCCAACCCCATCAGCACAAAGCGTCGGGAAGGGGGCAATCTCTCTTGCCACTTCAGCACATAGAGTAGGGGAGGGGGCCATTTCTCCTCTACTTCAGCACAAAGAGTAGGGGAGAGGGCCATCTCTCCCTCCACATCACCACAAAGAGTAGGGAAGGGGGCATCTCCCCCCATCCCATCTGCACAAAGAGTAGGGCGGGGCCATCTCTCCCACCACATCAGTACAAAGAGTAGGAGGGTCCATCTCCCTGCACATCATAAAGAGTAGTGAGAGGGCCATCTCTCCACATCAGCACAAAGTAGGAAGGGGCCATCTCCTGCCAGCAACAGCAAGGAGTAGGGGAAGGGTCCATCTCCGCTGCCACATAAGGACAAAAAGCAGGGAGAGGGTCATCTCCTAGCCACATCAAGCACAATATAGTAGTGGAGAGGGCCATCTCCACTGCCACATCAGCACAAAGGTAGGGAGGTGGCCATCACCACCACATCAGTTCGAAGAGAAAGGAGGGCCATCTCCACATCAGCACAAACAGTAGGGCATGCCATCTCCCGCCACATCTGTACTAAAGAGGGGAGAGGCCATCTCCCACCACATCAGCATAAATAGTAGGAGGGGCCATTCTCCCACACATCAGTACAAAGAGTAGGGAGGGTCCATCTCCCCGCCACATACACAAAGAGCAGGGAGGGTCATCTCCCTTACCACATCAGCACAAAGAGTAGTGGAGGGGCCATATCCCTCCACATCAGCGCAAAGAGTAGGAAAGGGGGCCATCTCCCCTGCCACAGCAGCACAATTAGTAAGGGAAGGGTCCATCTCCGCTGCCACATAAGGACAAAAAGCAGGTGAGGGGGTCATCTCCCCTGCCACATCAGCACAAATAGTAGTGGAGAGGGCCATCTCCACTGCCACATCAGCACAAAGAGTAGGGGAGGTGGCCATCTCCACCACCACATCAGTTCGAAGAGAAGGGGATGGGGCCATCTCCCTGCCACATCAGCACACACAGTAGGGCATGGGGCCATCTCCCCACCACATCTGTACAAAGAGTAGGGGAGAGGGCCATCTCCCCGCCACATCAGCAAAAAGAGTAGGGAAGGGGGCCATCTCCCCTGCCACATCAGCATAAATAGTAGGGGAGGGGGCCATCTCTCCCACCACATCAGCACAAAGAGTAGGGGAGGAGGCCATCTCTCATGCAACACCAGCACAAAGAGTAGGGGAGGAAGCCATCTCCCCTCCACATCAGCACAAATTTTAGGGAAGGGGGCCATCTCCCTTCCACATCAGCACAAAGAGAAGCGGGGGGGCCATCTCCTGTGCCACATCAAACAAACAATAGGGGAGGAACAATCTCCCTTGCACCATTAGCACAAAGAATAGGGTAGGGTGCCATCTCCCTTGCTGTATCAGCACAAAGAGAAGAGGAGGGGGCCATCTCCCCTTCCACATCTGCACAAAGAGTAAGGGAGCAGGCCATCTCCCCTGCCACATCAGCATAAAGAGTTGGGAGGGGGCTGTCTCCCTGCCACATAAGCATGAAGAGCAGGGGAAGGGGCCTTCTCCCCTGCCACTTCATCAAAAAGAGTATCGAGGGTCCATCTCCCCACCAAATCGGCACAAAGAGTAGGGGGTAGTGGGGACATCTCCCCTGCCGCATCAGTACAAAGTGTAGAGGAGGGGACCATCTGCCCAGCCAAATCAGCACAAATAGTAGGAGTGGGGGCCATCTCCCTTGCCACATCAGCGCAAAGAGTAGGGGAGGTGGCCATCTTCCCTGCCACATCAACACAAAGAGTAGGGAAGGGCGCCAACTCCCCCATCGCAACAGCACAAAGAGTACGGGAGGGGCCGGTTCCCCCCTACACCAGCACAGAGAGTAGCGGAGAAGGCAATCTCCCCACCACATCAGCACAAAGAGTAAGGAAGGGACCATCTCCCCCACCACTTCAGCATAAAAGATTTGGGCAGGGGTCCATCTCACCTGCCACATCAGCACAAAGAGAAGGGGAGGGGGCCATCTCCACGGCAACATCTGCGCAAAGAGTATGGGAGGGGCCATCTCCCACACCACATTAGCACACAGAGTAGGGGAGGAGGTCATCTCCTCCATCATATCAGAACAAGAGAGGGGGGCCATCCCCACAACATCAGCACAAAGGGTAGGGGAGGCATCTCCAACCACATCAAGAAAAGAGTAGGGAGGGAAATCTCCCACACCACATCAGCACAAAGAGTTTGGAAGGGGCCATCTCCCCCACCACATCAGCACAAAGAGTCGGGAAGGGGGCAATCTCCCTGTCACATCAGCACACAGAGTAGAGGAGGGAGACATATACCTTGCCACCTCAGCACATAGAGTAGGGAAGGGGGCCATTTCTCCTTTACTTCAGCACAAAGAGTAGGGAAGGGGCCATCTCAACCATCCCATCTGCACAAAGAGTAGGGCCGGGGGCCATCTCTTCACTACTTCAGCACAAAGAGTAGGGAAGGGGGCCATCTCTCCCACCCCATCTGCACAAAGAGTAGGGGCAGGGGCCATCTACCCTGCCACATCAGTACAAAGAGTAGGGGAGAAGGCCATCTCTACGCACGTCAGCGAAAAGAGTAGGGGAGGGTTCCATCTTCCCTGCCACATCTGCACAAAGAGTAGGGAAGGGGCCATCTCCCCCATCCCATCTGCACAAAGAGTAGGGCCGGGGGCCATCTCTTCACTACTTCAGCACAAAGAGTAGGGAAGGGGGCCATCTCTCCCACCACATCAGTACAAAGAGTAGGGAAGGGGTTCATCTCCCATGCCACATCTGCACAAAGAGTAGTGGAGGGGGCCATCTCCCCCGCCACATCAGCACAAAGAGTAGGGAAGGGGGCCATCTCCCCTGCCACATCAGCAAAAAGAGTAGGGGAGGCGGTCATTTCTCCTGACATATCAGCACAAAGGGAAGGGGAGGGGAACATTTCCCCTGCTACATCTGCACAAAGAGTATGGGAAGGGACATCTCCCACACCACATCAGCACAAAGAGTAGGGGAGGAGGCCTTCTCCCCTACCACATCAGCACAAAGAGAGGGGAGGGTGCAATCTCCCCTGCCACATCAGCACAAAGAGTAGGGAAGGGGTCCATCTCGCCTGCCACATTAGCAAAAAGAGTAGGGGAGGCGGTCATCTCTGCCAACACATCAGGCACAAAGAGAAGGGGAGGGGGCCATCTCCCTTGCAACATCTGCACAAAGAGTAGGGGAGTGACCATCTCCCCCACCACTTCAGCACAAAGAGTATAGAAGGGGGCCATCTCCACCACCACATCAGCACAAAGGGAAGGGGAGGGGGCCATCTCCCCTGCCACATCAGCACAAAGAGTAGGGGAGGGGGCCATCTTCCCTGCCACATCAACACAAAGAATAGGGGAGGGCACCATCTCCCCCATCGCAACAGCACAAAGAGTACAGGAAGGGCCAGTTCCCCCCCACACCAGCACAGAGAGTAGGGGAGGAGGCAATCTCCACACCACATCAGCACAAAGAGTAGGGGAGGGACCATCTCCCCACCCACTTCAGCAAAATGATTTGGGCAGGGGTCCATCTCGCCTGCCACATCAGCACAAAGAGTAGGGAGGGGGTCATCTCCACTGACACATCATCAAAAAGAGTAGGGGAGGGGGCCATCTCCACTGCAACATCTGCACAAAGAGTATGGGAGGGGCCATCTCCCACACCACATCAGCACACAAAGTAGGGGAGGAGGCCATCTCCCCCATTACATCTGCACAAAGAGTAGGGGAGGGGCCATCCCCCCACAACATCAGCACAAAGGGTAGGGGAGGGGACCATCTCCCCACCACATCAGGAAAAAGAGTAGGGAAGGGGGCCCTCTCCCCTGCCACATCAGCACAAAGTGTAGGGGAGGTGGCCATCTCCACCACCATATCAGTTTGTAGAGAAGGGGAGGGGGCCATCTCAGCTGCCACATAAGCACAAAGAGCAGGGGAGGGGGTAATTTCCCCTGCCACATCAGCACAAAGAGTAGTGGAGGGGTCCATCTCCTCTGCCACATCAGCACAAAGAGTAGGGGAGGGGTCCATCTCCCCCCTCCCACATCAGCACAAAGAGTAGGGGAGGTGGCCATCTCCACCACCACATCAGTTCATAGAGAAGGGAAGGGGGCCATCTCCCCACCACATCAGCACAAACAGTAGGGCATGGGGCCATCTTCCAGCCACATCAGTATAAAGAGTAGGGGAGAGGGCCATCTCCACGCACGTCAGCGAAAAGAGTAGGGAAGGGGGCCATCTCCCTTGCTACATCAGTACAAAGTGTGTGGGGCTCATCCCCCCACCACATCAGCATAAAAGTATTGGAGGGGGCCATCTCCCCCACACACATCAGCACAAAGGATAGAGGAGGGGGCCATCTCCCCCACCATGTCAGCACAAAGAGTAGGGAAGGGGGCTATCTCCCCTGCTACATCAGTACAAAGAATAGGGGGGGTAATCTCCCCTGCCACATCAGCATAAAGAGTATTGGAGGAGGCCATCTCCCCCACCACATCAGCCCAAAGAGTAGATGAGGGGGCCATCTTCCCTGCCACATCAGCACAAAGAGTCGGGAAGGGGGTAATTTCCCTGCCACATCAGCACACAGAGTTGAGGAGGAGACATCTCCCTTGCCACCTCAGCACAAAGAGTAGGGAGGGGCCATCTCCACTACTTCAGCACAAAGAGTAGGAAGGGGCCTTCTCCCCACCCCATCTGCACAAAGAGTATGGGGGAGCCATCTACCCGCCACATCAGCACAAAGTAGAGGAGGAGTCCATCTCCTTGCCACATCTGCACAATGAGCCGGGAGGGTCATCTCCCTGCCACATCTGCACAAAGTGAGTGGAGGGCCATCTCCCACCACTTCAGCACAAAGAGTAGGGGAGGTGGCCATCTCCACCACCACATCAGTTTGAAGAGAAGGGAAGGGGGCCATCTCCCCGCCACATCAGCACAAAGAGTAGGGAAGGGGTCCATCTCATCTTCCACATCGGCACAAAGAGTAGGAAGGGGGCCATCTCCCCTCCCACATCAGCACAAAGAGTAGGGGTGTTGGCCATCTCCTACACCACATCAGTACAAAGAGAATGGGAAGGGACCATCTCCCCGACACATCAGCACAAACAGTAGGGCATGGGGCCATCTCCGACACATCAGTAGTACACAGTAGGGGGTCATCTCCCCACCACATCAGCATAAAGAGTAGGGAGGGCCAACTCCCTGCTACATCAGTACAAAGAGTGGAGGTCATCTCCCCTACCACATCAGCAAAAGTATTTAAGGTGCCATCTCCCCACCACATCAGGACAAAGGGTATGGGGAGGGCTACTCTCGCGTGCCACATCAGCACAAAGAGTAGGGGAGGGCCATCTCCCCAGACACATCGGCACAAAGAGTGGGAGAGGGACCATCTCCCACCACATCACCAAAAAGAGTAGGTGATGGGGCCATGTCCCCGGCTCCATCAGCACAAAAGAGTTGGGGAGGGGCCACATCAGCACAAAGAGTAGGGAAGGGGGTCATCTCCACTGACACATCATCAAAAAGAGTAGGGGAGGGGGCCATCTCCACTGCAACATCTGCACAAAGAGTATGGGAGGGGCCATCTCCCACACCACATCAGCACACAAAGTAGGGGAGGAGGCCATCTCCCCCATTACATCTGCACAAAGAGTAGGGGAGGGGCCATCCCCCCACAACATCAGCACAAAGGGTAGGGAAGGGGACCATCTCCCCACCACATCAGGAAAAAGAGTAGGGAAGGGGGCCCTCTCCCCTGCCACATCAGCACAAAGTGTAGGGGAGGTGGCCATCTCCACCACCATATCAGTTTGTAGAGAAGGGAAGGGGGCCATCTCAGCTGCCACATAAGCACAAAGAGCAGGGAAGGGGGTAATTTCCCCTGCCACATCAGCACAAAGAGTAGTGGAGGGGTCCATCTCCTCTGCCACATCAGCACAAAGAGTAGGGGAGGGGTCCATCTCCCCTCCCACATCAGCACAAAGAGTAGGGGAGGTGGCCATCTCCACCACCACATCAGTTCATAGAGAAGGGAAGGGGGCCATCTCCCCACCACATCAGCACAAACAGTAGGGCATGGGGCCATCTTCCAGCCACATCAGTATAAAGAGTAGGGGAGAGGGCCATCTCCACGCACGTCAGCGAAAAGAGTAGGGGAGGGGGCCATCTCCCTTGCTACATCAGTACAAAGTGTGTGGGGGTCATCCCCCCACCACATCAGCATAAAAGTATTGAAGGGGGCCATCTCCCCACACATCAGCACAAAGGATAGAGGAGGGGGCCATCTCCCCCACCATGTCAGCACAAAGAGTAGGGGAGGGGGCTATCTCCCCTGCTACATCAGTACAAAGAATAGGGGGGGTAATCTCCCCTGCCACATCAGCATAAAGAGTATTGAAGGAGGCCATCTCCCCCACCTCATCAGCCCAAAGAGTAGATGAGGGGGCCATCTTCCCTGCCACATCAGCACAAAGAGTCGGGAAGGGGGTAATTTCCCTGCCACATCAGCACACAGAGTTGAGGAGGGAGACATCTCCCTTGCCACCTCAGCACAAAGAGTAGGGAAGGGGGCCATCTCTCCACTACTTCAGCACAAAGAGTAAGGAAGGGGGCCTTCTCCCCCACCCCATCTGCACAAAGAGTCTGGGCGGAGCCCATCTACCCTGCCACATCAGCACAAAGAGTAGAGGAGGAGTCCATCTCCCTTGCCACATCTGCACAATGAGCCGGGGAGGGGGTCATCTCCCCTGCCACATCTGCACAAAGAGTAGTGGAGGGGGCCATCTCCCCCACCACATCAGCACAAAGAGTAGGGGAGGTGGCCATCTCCACCACCACATCAGTTTGAAGAGAAGGGAAGGGGGCCATCTCCCCGCCACATCAGCACAAAGAGTAGGGGAGGGGTCCATCTCATCTTCCACATCGGCACAAAGAGTAGGAAGGGGGCCATCTCCCCTCCCACATCAGCACAAAGAGTAGGGGTGTTGGCCATCTCCTACACCACATCAGTACAAAGAGAATGGGAAGGGACCATCTCCCCGACACATCAGCACAAACAGTAGGGCATGGGGCCATCTCCGCGACACATCAGTACAAATAGTAGGGGGTCATCTCCCCCACCACATCAGCATAAAGAGTAGGGGAGTGGGCCAACTCCCCTGCTACATCAGTACAAAGAGTAGGAGGTCATCTCCCCTACCACATCAGCAAAAAGAGTATTTAAGGGTGCCATCTCCCCCACCACATCAGGACAAAGGGTATGGGAGGGGGCCATCTCCCGTGCCACATCAGCACAAAGAGTAGGGGAGGGGGCCATCTCCCCAGACACATCAGCACAAAGAGTGGGAGAGGGGCCCATCTCCCACACCACATCACCAAAAAGAGTAGGTGATGGGGCCATGTCCCCGGCTCCATCAGCACAAAGAGTTGGGGAGGGGGCCACATCAGCACAAAGAGTAGGGAAGGGGGTCATTTCCCCAGACAGATCAGCACAAAGAGTAGGGGAGGAGGCCATTTCCCCTGCAACATCTGAACAAAGAGTATGGGAGGGGCCATCTACCGCACCACATCTGCACAAAGAGTAGGGGAGGAGGCCTTCTCCCCACATTCAGCACAAAGAGAGGGAGGGGCCATCTCCTGCCACATCAAGACAAACAGTAGGAGGGAACATCTCTACTTCAGCACCAAGAGTGGGGAGGTGTCCATCTCTGCTGCCACATCACAAAGTATGGGAGGTCATCTCCATCCACAATTCAGCAAAGAGAGAAGGGGTGGGGGCCATCTCCCCTGCAACATCTGCAGAAAGAGTAGGGAAGGGACCATCTCCCCCACCTCTTCAGCACAAAGAGTATAGAAGGGGGCTATCTCCACCACCACATCAGCACAAAGGGTAGGGGAGGGGGCCATCTCCCCTGCCACATCAGCACAAAGAGTAAGGGAGGGGGCCATCTTCCCTGCCACATCAACACAAAGAGTAGGGGAAGGGCCATCTCCAGTCGCAACAACACAAAGCATGGAGGGTCCATTTCCCCACATCAGCACAGAGAGTAGGGGAGGCAATCCCCACCACATCAGCAGAAACAGTAGGGAGGACCATCTCCCCACCACTTCAGCACAAAGAGTAGAGGAGGGTCCATTTTGCCACATCAGCACAAAGAAGGGAGGGTCATCTCCCCGACACATCAGCACAAAGAGTAGGAGGCCATCCCACCACATCACACAAGGACAGAGGAGGTCCATCTCCCGTGCAACATCTGCACAAAGAGTATGGGAGGGCCATCTCCGCACTCACATCAGCAAAGATGAGGAGGAGGCCATCTTCCCATCACATCAGCACAAAGAGTAGGGAGGCCATCCCCCACCACATCAAGCACAAAGGATAGGGAAGGGGGCCATTTCCCCACCACATCAGCACAAACAGTTTGTGAGGGGCCATCTCTCCCACCACATCAGCACAAAGAGTAGGGGAGGGGGCCATCTCCCCTGCCACATCAGCACAAAGAGAATGGGAGGGGGCAATCTCCCTGCCACATCAGCTCACAGAGTAGTGGAGGGAGACATCTCCCTTGCCATCTCAGCAGATAGAGTAGGGGATGGGGCCATCTCTCCACTACTTCAGCACAAAGAGTAGGGGAAGGGTCCATCTCCCCATCCACATCAGCACCAAGAGTAGGGAAGTGGGCCATCTGCCTCATTACATCTGCACAAAGAGTAGGTGCAGGGGCCGTCTACCCTCCCACATCAGCACAAAGAGTAGAGGAGGGATCCATTTTTCCCACCACATCAGCATAAAGAGAACTGGAGGGGGCCATCTCCCCCACCACATCAGCACAAAGAGTAGGGAAGGGTGCAAACTCCCCTGCTACATCAGTACAAAGAGTAGGGGGGTCATCTCCCCCACCACATCAGCATAAAGAGTATTTAAGGGTGCCATCTCCCCCACCACATCAGGACAAAGGTTATGGGAGGGGGCCATGGCCCGTGCCACATCAGCACAAAGAGAAGGGAAGGGGGGCCATCTCCTGTGCTACATCAGTACAAAGAATAGGGAAGGGTCTCTCCCTTGCACCATTAGCACAAAGAATAGGGGAGGGTGACATCTCCTCTACCACATCAACACAAAGAGTTGGGGAGGGGGTCATCTCCCCGCCACATCAGCACTAAAAGTAGGGAAGGAGACAATATCCCCTTCCACATCTGCATAAAGAGTAGGGGAGGATGCCATCTCCCCTGCCACATCAGCACAAAGAGTAGGGAGGGGGCCATCTCCCCACCACATCAGGAAAAAGAGTATGGGAGTGGCCATTTCCCCACCACATCAGCACAGAGAGTAGGGGAGGAGGCAATCTCCATACCACATCAGCACAAAGAGAAGGGGAGGGACCATTCCTCCCAAATCAGCAAAAAGAGTAGGGGAGGGGGCCATCTCCCCACCACATCAGCAGAAAGAGTAGAGGAGGAGGCTATCTCCCCTGCTACATCAGTACAATGTTTAAGGGGGGTCAACTCCCCTGCCACATCAACATAAAGAGTATTGAGGCCATCTCCTGCCACATCAACACAAAGAGTAGGGAGGCCATCTTCCCTGTCACATCAGCACAAAGTAGAGGAGGGAGACATCTCCTTTCCCTTGCCACCTCAGCACAAAGAGTGAGGAGGGCCATCTCCACTACTTGTACAAAGAGAAGGAGGACCATCTTCCGACACATTAGGATAAAGAGTAGGGAGGGGCCATCTCCCACCACATCAGCACAAAGTGTAGGGAAGGGGGCCATCTCCCCAGCTACATCAGTAGAAAGAATAGGGCGGTCATCTCTCCCGCCTCATCAGCATAAAAATTATTGGAGGGGGCCATCTCCCGCACCACATCAGCACAAAGAGTAGGGAAGGGATCCATCTCCCCTGCTACATCAGTTCAAAGAGTACGGGGGTCCTTTCCCACACCACATCAGCATAAAGAGTATTGGAAGGGGCCATCTCCCCCACAACATCAGCACAAAGGGTATGGGAGGGGGCCATCTCACCTGCCACATCAGCACAAAGAGTAGGTGAGGGGGCCATCTCCCCGGACACATCATCAGAAAGAGTAGGGGAGGAGGCCATCTCCCAGCTACATCAGCACAAAGAGTAGGGCAGGCGGCCATTTCCCCTGCCACATCAGCACAAAGAGTAGGGAAGGGGGACATTTCCACCGACAGATCAGCACAAAGAGTAGGGAAGGGGGCCATCTCCCTGCAACATCTGCACAAAGAGTATGGGAGGGGCCATTTCCCGCACCACATAAGCACAAAGAGTAGGGGAGGAGGACTTCTCCCACCACGTCAGCAAAAAGAGTAGGGGACGGGGCCATCTCCAATGCCACATCAGCACAAAGAGTAGGGAAGGGGGGGCCATCTCCCGTGCTACATCAGTACAAAGAATAGGGAAGGGGTCATCTCCCTTGCACCATTAGCACAAAGAATAGGGGAGGGTGACATCTCCTGTACCCCATCAACACAAAGAGTTGGGAAGGGGGCCATCTCCTCGCCACATCAGCACTAAGAGTAGGGAAGGAGACAATATCACCTTCCACATCTGCATAAAGAGTAGGAGAGGATGCCATCTCCCAGCCACATCAGCACAAAGAGTAGGGGAGGGGGGCATCTCCCCTGCCACATCAGCAGAGAGAGTTGGGGAGGAGGCAATCTCCCCCCCCCACATTAGCACAAAGAGTAGGGGAGGGACCATCCCCCCACATCAGCACAAAGAGTAGGGGAGGGGGCCATCTTCCCTGCAACATCTGCACAAAGAGTATGGGAGGGGCCATCTCCCACACCACATCAGCACAAAGAGTAGGGGAGGAGGACATCTCCCCCACCACATCAGCACAAAGAGTGGAGGAGGGGCCATCCACCCACCATATCAGCACAAAGGGTAGGGGAGGGGGCCATCTCCCCACCACATCAGCACAATGAGTAGGGGAGGAGGCTATCTCCCCTGCTACATCAGTACAATGAGTAAGGGGGGTCATCTCCCCCACCACATCAGCATAAAGAGTATTGGAGGGGGCCATCTTCCAAGCCACATCAGCACAAAGAGTCATGGAGGGGGCAATTTCCCTGCCACATCAGCCCACAGAGTAGAGGAGGGAGACATCACCCTTGCAACCTCAGCAGAAAGAGTAGGGGAGGGGGCCATCTCTCCACTACTTCAGCACAAAGAGTAGCGGAGAGCACTCCCCACCCCATCTGCACAAATAGTAGGGCGGGGCCATTTAACCTGCCCATCAGCACAAAGGGTGGGGAGGGATCCATCTCCTGCACACCTGCATGAAGAGCCAGGAAGGGGGTCATCTCCCCTGCCACATCTGCACAAAGAGTAGTGGAGGGGGCCATCTCTCCTGCCACATCAGCCCAAAGACTAGGGGAGGGTGCCATCTCCCCTGCCACATCTGCACAAAGAGTGGGGGAGGGGTCCATCTTGCCTTCCACATCAGCACAAAGAGTAGGAAGGGGGTCATCTCACCACCCGCATCAGCACAATGAGTAGGGGAGGTTGCCATCTCCCCGCCATATCTGCACAAAGAGAAGGGGAGGATACCTTCTCCACACCACATCAGCACAAACAGTAGGCCAAAAGGCCACCTCCCCACCACATCAGTACAAAGAGAAGGGAAGAGGGCCATCTCCCCGCCACATCTGCATAAAGAGTAGGGGGGGGCCATCTATCCCACCACTTCAGCATAAAGAGTAGGAGGTGGCCTCCTCCACATCATCACAAAGAGTAAGGGAGGGGGCAATCTCCCCTGCTACTTCAGTACAAAGAGTAGGGGGGTCATCTCCCCCTCCACATCAGCATAAAGAGTATTGGAGGGGGCCATCTACCCCACCACATCAGCACAAAGGGTAAGGGTGAGGCCATCTCCCCAGCAACATCTGCACAAAGAATATGGGAGCAGCCATCTCCCACACCACATCACCACAAAGAATAGGGGAGGAGGCCTTCTCCCCCATCACACCAGCACAAAGAGTAGGGAAGGGGCCATCCCCCCACTACATAAGCAAAAAGAGTAGGGAAGGAGAAATCTCCCCGACCACATCAGCACAAAGAGTTTGGGAGGGGCCATCTCCCTCACCACATTAGCAGAAAGAGTAGGGAAGGGGGCCATCTTCCCTGCCACATCAGCACAAAGAGTCAGGGAGGGGCCAATCTCCCTGCCACATCAGCACACAGAGTAATGAAGGGCGACATCTCCCTTGATACCTCAGCAGATAGAGTAGGGGAGGGGGCCATCTCTACACTACTTCAGCACAAACAGTAGAGGAGGGGGCCATCTCCCCCTCCACATCAGCAGAAAGAGTGGGGGAGGGGTCCATCTCGCCTTCCACATCAGCACAAAGAGTAGGAAGGGGGCCATCTCCAATCCCAAATCAGCACAAAGAGTAGAGGAGGTGGCCATCTCCCCCACCACATCAGTACAAAGAGAAGGGGAGGGGACCATCTCCCCGACACCTCAGCACAAACAGTAGGGCATAGGGCCATCTCCCCGCCACATCAGTAGAAAGAGTAGGGGAGAGGGACATCTCCCCGACACATTAGCATAAAGAGTAGGGGAGGGGGCCATCTTTCCCACCACATCAGCACAAAGAGTAAGGGAGGGGGCCATCTTCCCAGCTACATCAGTACAAAGAATAGGGCGGTCATCTCTCCCGCCACATCAGCATAAAAATTATTGAAGGGGACCATCTCCCACACCACATCAGCACAAAGGGTAGGGGAGGGGTCCATCTCCCTGCTACATCAGCTCAAAGAGTGGGGGATCCTCTCCACACCACATCAGCATAAAGAGTATTGGAAGTGGCCATCTCCCACAACATCAGCACATAGAGTAGGGGAGGGGTCCATCTCCCGTGCAACATCTGCACAAAGAGTATGGGAGCTGCCATCTGCCACACCACATCAGCACAAAGAGTAGGGATGAGGAAATATCCTCGACCACATCAGCACAAAGAGTTTGGGAGGGGCCATCTCCCCCACCACATTAGCACAAAGAGTTGGAGAGGGGGCCATCTTCTCTGCCACATCAGCACAAAGAGTCGGTGAGAGGGTAATCTCCCTGCCACATCAGCACACAGAGTAGTGAAGGGAGACATCTCCCTTGCTACCTCAGCAGATAGAGTAGGGAAGGGGGCCATCTCTACACTACTTCAGCACAAACAGTAGAGGAGGGGGCCATCTTCCCCTCCACATCAGCACAAAGAGTAGGAGAGGGTACCATCCTCCCTGCCACATCAGCACAAAGAGTAGGGGAGGGGGCCATCTCCCCTGCCACATCAGCAGAAAGAGTTGAGGAGGTGGCCATCTCCCACACCACATCAGCACAAAGGGTAGGGGAGTGGTCTATCTCCCCTGCTACATCAGTTCAAAGAGTAGGGGGGGCCTCTCCCACACCACATCAGCAAAAAGAGTTTTGGAAGGGGCCATCTCCAGCACAACATCAGCACAAAGGGTATGGGAGGGCCATCTCACCTGCCATCAGCACAAGTGAGAATGAGGGGGGCCATCTCCCTGGGACATCAGCACAAAGAGTAGGGAAGGGGCCACCCACCACCACATCAGCACAAAGAGTAGGGTAGTCACCCCAACAGATCAGGACAAAGAGTAGGAGGGGCCATCTCCTGCAACATCTGCACAAAGAGTATGGGAGGGGCCATCTCCCACACCACATAAGCACAAAGAGTAGAGGAGGAGGCCTTCTCCCCCACCACGTCAGTAAAAAGAGTAGGGGATGGGGCCATCTCCCCGGGACATCAACACAAAGAATTGGGGAGGGAGGCCATCTCCCGTGCTACATCAGTACAATGAATAGGGAAGGGGTCATCTCCCTTGCACCATTAGCACAAAGAATAGGGGAGTGTGACATCTCCTCTACCACATCAACACAAAGAGTTGGGAAGGGGGTCATCTCCCCGCCACATCAGCACTAACAGTAGGGAAGGAGACAATATCCCCTGCCACATCAGCACAAAGAGTAGGAAGGGGGCCATCTCCCAACCACATCAGGAAAAAGAGTACGAGAGTGGCCATTTCCCCTCCACATCAGCACAGAGAGTAGGGGAGGAGGCAATCTCCCCACCACATCAGCACAAAGAGTAGGGAAGGGACCATCCCCCCCAAATCAGCACAAAGAGTAGGGAAGGGGGCCATCTTCCCTGAAACAACTGAACAAAGAGTATGGGAGGGGCCATCTCCCACACCACATCAGCACAAAGAGTAGGGGAGGAGGGCATCTCCATCACCACATCAGCACAAAGAGTGGAGGAGGGGCCATCCCTCCACCATATCAGCACAAAGGGTAAGGAAGGGGGCCATCTCCCCACCACATCAACAGAAAGAGTAGGGGAGGAGGCTATCTCCCCTGATAGATCAGTACAATGAGTAAGGGGGGTCATCTCTCTGCCACATCAGCATAAAGAGTATTGAAGGGGGCCATTTCCCCCACTACATCAGCACAAAGAGTAGGGAAGGGGGCCATCTTCCCTGCCACATCAGCGTAAAGAGTCGGGGAGGCATTTCCCTGTCACATCAGCACACAGAGTAGAGAAGGGAGACATCTCCCTTTCTCCCTTGCCACCTCAGCACAAAGAGTAGGGAGGGGCTATCTCTCCACTACTTCAGTACAAAGAGAAGGGGATGGGACCATCTCCCCGACACCTCAGCACAAACAGTAGGAGATGGGGCCATCTCCCCGCCACATCAGTACAAAGAGTAGGGGAGAGGGCCATCTCGACACATTAGCATAAAGAGTAGGGAGGGGCCATATCTCCACCACATCAGCACAAAGAGTAGGGGTGGGGGCCATCTCCCCAACTACATCAGTAGAAAGAATAGGGCTGTCATCTCTCCCACCACATCAGCATAAAAATTATTGGGGGGCCATCTCCTACACCACGTCAGCACAAAGAGTAGGGAAGGGGTCCATCTCTCCTGCTACATCAGTTCAAAGAGTGGGGGGGTCCTCTCCCACACACATCAGCATAAAGAGTATTGAAGGAAATCTCCCCCACAACATCAGCACAAAGGGTATGGGAGGGAGCCATCTCACCTGCCACATCAGCACAAAGAGTAGGGAAGGGCCATCTCCCCCACCACATCATCACAAAGAGTAGGGGAGGAGGCCATCTCCCAGCTACATTAGCACAAAGAGTAGGGCAGGCGGCCATCTCCCCTGCCACATCAGCACAAAGAGTAGCGGAGGAGGCCATCTCCCAGCTACATCAGCACAAAGAGTAGGGAAGGGGGTCATTTCCGCTGACAGATCAGCAAAAACAGTAGGGGACGGGGCCATCTCCCCTGCCACATCAGCACAAAGAGTAGGGAAGGGGGGCCATCTCCCGTGCTACATCAGTACAAAGAATAGGGGAGGGTGACATCTCCTCTACCACATCAACACAAAGAGTTGGGGAGGGGGCCATCTCCCCGCCACATCAGCACTAAGAGTAGGGAAGGAAACAATATCCTCTTCCACATCTGCATAAAGAGTAGGAGAGGATGCTATCTCTCAGCCACATCAGCACAAAGAGTAGGGGATGGTGCCATCTCCCCTGCCACATCAGCACAAAGAGTAGGGAGGGGGCCATCTCCCCACCGCATCAGGAAAGAGTACAGGAGGGCCAGTTCTCCACATCAGCACATAGAGTAGGGGTGAGGCACTCTCCCACCACATTAGCACAAAGAGTAGGGAGGACCATCCCCACATCAACACAAAGAGTAGGGAGGGCCATCTTCCTGCAACATCTGCACAAAGAGTATGGGAGGGGCCATCTCCCACACCACATCACCACAAAGAGTAGGGGAGGAGGACATCACCCCCACCACATCAGCACAAAGAGTGGAGGAGGGGCCATCCCCCCACCATATCAGCACAAAGGGTAGGGAAGGGGGCCATCTCCCCACCACATCAGCACAAAGAGTAGGGGAGGAGGCTATCTCCCCTGCCACATCAGCATAAAGGGTATTGAAGGGGGCCATCTCCCCCATCACATCAGCACAAAGAGCAGGGAGGGCCATCTTCCCTGCCACATCAGCACAAAGAGTCAGGAAGGGGGCAATTTCCCAGCCACATCAGCACACAGAGTAGAGGAGGGAGACATCTCCCTTGCAACCTTAGCAGAAAGAGTAGGGACGGGGGCCATTTAACCTGCCACATCAGCACAAAGGGTAGGAGAGAGATCCATCTCCCCTGCACACCTGCACGAAGAGCCGGGAAGGGGGTCATCTCCCCTGTTACATCTGCACAAAGAGTAGTGGAGGGGGCCATCTCACCACCCACATCAGCACAATGAGTAGGGGAGGTTGCCATCTCACCGCCATATCTGCACAAAGAGAAGGGGAGAATGCCTTCTCCCCACCACATACGCACAAACAGTAGGGCAAAAGGCCAGCTCCCCGGCACATCAGTACAAAGAGAAAGGAAGAGGGCCATCTCCCCGCCACATCTGCATAAAGAGTTGGGAAGGGGGCCATCTCTCCGACCACTTCAGCACAAAGAGTAGGGGAGGTGGCCATCTCCCCCTCCACATCATCACAAAGAGTAGGGAAGGGGGCAATCTCCCCTGCTACTTCAGTACAAAGAGTAGGGGGGGTCATCTCCCCCTCCACATCAGCATAAAGAGTATTAGAGGCGGCCATCTACCCCACCACATCAGCACAAAGGGTAGGGTTGGGGGCCATCTCCTCTGCCTAATCAGCACAAAGAGTAAGGGAGGGGGCCACCTTCCCTGACACATCAGCACAAAGAGTAGGGAGGGGGTCATCTCCCCTGACAGATCAGTAAAAAGAATAGGTGAGGAGGCCATCTCCCCAGCAACATCTGCAAAAAGAATATGGGAGCAGCCATCTCCCACACCACATCACCACAAAGAGTAGGGGAGGAGGCCTTCTCCCCCACCACACCAGCACAAAGAGTAGTGGAGGGGCCATCCCCCCACCTCATCAGCAAAAAGAGTTGAGGAGGGGAAATCTTTTCGACCACATCAGCACAAAGAGTTTGGGAGGGGTCATCTCCCCCACCACATTAGCACAAAGAGTAGGGAAGGGGGCAATCTCCCTGCCACATCAGCACACAGAATAGTGAAGGGAGACATCTCCCTTGCCACCTCAGCAGATGGAGTAGGGAAGGGGGCCACATCTACACTACTTCAGCACAAACAGTAGAGGAGGGGGCCATCTCCCCCTCCACATCAGACACAAAGGGTAGTGGAGGGGTCCATCTCCCTTGCTAAATCAGTTCAAAGAGTAGGGGGGTCCTCTCCCACACCACATCAGCATAAAGAGTATTGGAAGGGGCCATCTCCCCCACAACATCAGCACAAAGGGTATGGGAGGGGGCCATCTCACCTGCCACATCAGCACTAAAAGTAGGGAAGGGGGCCATCTCCCCTGACGCATCAGCACAAAGGGTAGGGGAAGGGGCCATCTCCCCCTCCACATCATCACAAAGAGTAGCGGAGGAGGCCATCTCCCAGCTACAGCAGCACAAAGAGTAGGGAAGGGGGTCATTTCCACCGACATATCAGCACAAAGAGTAGGGAAGGGGGCCATCTCCCACACCACATAAGCACAAAGAGTAGGGGAGGAGGCCTTCTCCCCCACCACATCAGTAAAAAGAGTAGGGGACGGGGCCATCTCCCCTGCCACATCAGCACAAAGAGTAGGGGGGTGCCATCATCCATGCTACATCAGTACAAAGAATAGGGAAGGGGTCATCTCTCTTGCACCATTAGCACAAAGAATAGGGGAGTGTGACATCTCCTCTACCACATCAACACAAAGAGTTGGGGAGGGGGTCATCTCCCCGCCACATCAGCACTTAGAGTAGGAAAGGAGACAATATCCCCTGCCACATCAGCACAAAGAGTAGGAAGGGGGCCATCTCCCAACCACATCAGGAAAAAGAGTATGGGAGTGGCCATTTCCCCTCCACATCAGCACAGAGAGTAGGGGAGGAGGCAATCTCCCCACCACATCAGCACAAAGAGTAGGGGAGGGACCATCCCCCCCAAATCAGCACAAAGAGTAGGGGAGGGGGCCATCTTCCCTGAAACATCTGAACAAAGAGTATGGGAGGGGTCATCTCCCACACCACATCAGCACAAAGAGTAGGGGAGGAGGCTATCTCCCCTGATAGATCAGTACAATGAGTAAGGGGGGTCATCTCTCTGCCACATCAGCATAAAGAGTATTGGAGGGGGCCATTTCCCCCACTACATCAGCACAAAGAGTAGTGGAGGGGGCCATCTTCCCTGCCACATCAGTGCAAAGAGTCGGGAAGGGGGCAATTTCCCTGTCACATCAGCACACAGAGTAGAGGAGGGAGACATCTCCCTTTCTCCCTTGCCACCTCAGCACAAAGAGTAGGGGGGCTATCTCTCCACTACTTCAGTACAAAGAAAAGGGGAGGGACCATCTCCCCGACACCTCAGCACAAACAGTAGGGTATGGGGCCATCTCCCCGCCACATCAGTACAAAGAGTAGGGGAGAGGGCCATCTCCCAGACATTAGCATAAAGAGTAGGGAAGGGGGCCATCTCTCCCACCACATCAGCACAAAGAGTAGGGGTGGGGGCCATCTCTCCAGCTACATCAGTAGAAAGAATAGGGCTGTCATCTCTCCCACCACATCAGCATAAAAATTATTGAAGGGGGCCATCTCCTACACCACGTCAGCACAAAGAGTAGGGGAGGGGTCCATCTCTCCTGCTACATCAGTTCAAAGAGTGGGGGGGTCCTCTCCCACACCACATCAGCATAAAGAGTATTTGAAGGGGAAATCTCCCCCACAACATCAGCACAAAGGGTATGGGAGGGAGCCATCTCACCTGCCACATCAGCACAAAGAGTAGGGGAAGTGGCCATCTCCCCCACCACATCTTCACAAAGAGTAGGGGAGGAAGCCATCTCCCAGCTACATTAGCACAAAGAGTAGGGCAGGCGGCCATCTCCCCTGCCACATCAGCACAAAGAGTAGCGGAGGAGGCCATCTCCCAGCTACATCAGCACAAAGAGTAGGGGAGGGGGTCATTTCCGCCGACAGATCAGCAAAAACAGTAGGGGACGGGGCCATCTCCCCTGCCACATCAGCACAAAGAGTAGGGGAGGGGGGCCATCTCCCGTGCTACATCAGTACAAAGAATAGGGAAGGGGTCATCTCCCTTGCACCATTAGCACAAAGAATAGGGGAGGGTGACATCTCCTCTACCACATCAACACAAAGAGTTGGGGAGGGGGCCATCTCCCCGCCACATCAGCACTAAGAGTAGGGAAGGAAACAATATCCTCTTCCACATCTGCATAAAGAGTAGGAGAGGATGCTATCTCCCAGCCACATCAGCGCAAAGAGTAGGGGATGGTGCCATCTCCCCTGCCACATCAGCACAAAGAGTAGGGAGGGGGCCATCTCCCCACCACATCAGGAAAAAGAGTACAGGAGGGGCCATTTCCCCTCCACATCAGCACATAGAGTAGGGGTGGAGGCAATCTCCCCACCACATTAGCACAAAGAGTAGGGGAGGGACCATCCCCCCCCACATGAACACAAACAGTACGGGAGGGGCCATCTCCCAAACCACATCAGCACAAAGAGTAGGGGAGGAGGACATCACCCCCACCACATCAGCACAAAGAGTGGAGGAGGGGCCATCCCCCCACCATATCAGCACAAAGGGTAGGGAAGGGGGCCATCTCCCCACCACATCAGCACAAAGAGTAGGGGAGGAGGCTATCTCCCCTGCTACATCAGTACAATGCGTAAGGGGGGGTCATCTCCCCTGCCACATCAGCATGAAGGGTATTGGAGGGGGCCATCTCCCCCATCACATCAGCACAAAGAGCAGGGAAGGGGGCCATCTTCCCTGCCACATCAGCACAAAGAGTCAGGAAGGGGGCAATTTCCCAGCCACATCAGCACACAGAGTAGAGGAGGGAGACATCTCCCTTGCAACCTTAGCAGAAAGAGTAGGGGAGGGGGTCATCTCTCCACAACTTCAACACAAAGAGTAGCGGAAGGAGCAATCTCCCCCACCCCATCTGCAAAAAGAGTAGGGGCAGGGGCCATTTAACCTGCCACATCAGCACAAAGGGTAGGGGAGAGATCCATCTCCCCTACCACATCTGCACGAAGAGCCGGGAAGGGGGTCATCTCCCCTGTCACATCTGCACAAAGAGTAGTGGAGGGGGCCATCTCACTACGCACATCAGCACAATGAGTAGGGGAGGTTGCCATCTCACCGCCATATCTGCACAAAGAGAAGGGGAGAATGCCTTCTCCCCACCACATACGCACAAACAGTAGGGCAAAAGGCCAGCTCCCCGGCACATCAGTACAAAGAGAAAGGAAGAGGGCCATCTCCCCGCCACATCTGCATAAAGAGTTGGGGAGGGGGCCATCTCCGACCACTTCAGCACAAAGAGTAGGAGGTAGGCCATCCCTCCACATCATCACAAAGAGTAGGGAGGGGCAATTCCCTGCTACTTCAGTACAAAGAGAGGGGGTCATCTCCCCTCCACATCAGCATAAAAGTATTAGAGGCGGCCATCTACCCACCACATCAGCACAAAGGGTAGGGTTGGGGGCCATCTCCTCTGCCACATCAGCACAAAGAGTAGGGAAGGGGGCCACCTTCCCTGACACATCAGCACAAAGAGTAGGGAGGGGGTCATCTCCCCAGACAGATCAGTAAAAAGAATAGGGGAGGAGGCCATCTCCCCAGCAACATCTGCAAAAAGAATATGGGAGCAGCCATCTCCCACACCACATCACCACAAAGAGTAGGGGAGGAGGCCTTCTCCCCACCACACCAGCACAAAGAGTAGTGGAGGGGCCATCCCCCCACCTCATCAGCAAAAAGAGTTGAGGAGGGGAAATCTCTCTGACCACATCAGCACAAAGAGTTTGGGAGGGGTCATCTCCCCCACCACATTAGCACAAAGAGTAGGGAAGGGGGCAATCTCCCTGCCACATCAGCACACAGAGTAGTGAAGGGAGACATCTCCCTTGCCACCTCAGCAGATGGAGTAGGGAAGGGGGCCACCTCTACACAACTTCAGCACAAACAGTAGAGGAGGGGGCCATCTCCCCCTCCACATCAGCACAAAGGGTAGGGAAGGGGTCCATCTCCCCTGCTAAATCAGTTCAAAGAGTAGGGGGGTCCTCTCCCACACCACATCAGCATAAAGAGTATTGGAAGGGGCCATCTCCCCTGACACATCAGCACAAAGGGTAGGGGAAGGGGCCATCTCCCCCTCCACATCATCACAAAGAGTAGCGGAGGAGGCCATCTCCCAGCTACATCAGCACAAAGAGTAGGGGAGGGGGTCATTTCCACCGACATATCAGCACAAACAGTAGGGGAGAGGGCCATCTCCCCTGCAACATCTGCACAAAGAGCATGGGAGGGGCCATCTCCCACACCACATAAGCACAAAGAGTAGGGGAGGAGGCCTTCTCCCCCACCACATCAGCAAAAAGAGTAGGGGACGGGGCCATCTCCCCTGCCACATCAGCACAAAGAGTAGGGGAGGGGGGCCATCTCCCGTGCTACATCAGTACAAAGAATAGGGAAGGGGTCATCTCCCTTGCACCATTAGCACAAAGAATAGGAGAGGGTGACATCTCCTCTACCAAATCAACACAAAGAGTTGGGAAGGGGGACATCTCCCCGCCACATCAGCACTAAGAGTAGGGAAGGAGACAATATCCCCTTCCACATCTGCATAAAGAGTAGGAGAGGATGCCATCTCCCAGCTACATCAGCACAAAGAGTAGGGGATGGGGCCATCTCCCCTCCCACATCTGCACAAAGAGTAGGGAGGGGGCCATCTCCCCACCACATCAGGAAAAAGAGTACAGGAGGGGTCATTTCCCCTCCACATCAGCACAGAGAGTAGGGGAGGAGGCAATCTCCCCACCACCGTAGCACAAAGAGTAGGGGAGGGACCATCCCCCCACATCAGTACAAAGAGTAGGGGAGGGGCCATCTTCCCTGCAACATCTGCACAAAGAGTATGGGAGGGGCCATCTCCCACACCACATCAGCACAAAGAGTAGGGGAGGAGGACATCACCCCCACCACATCAGCACAAAGAGTGGAGGGGGGCCATCCCCCCACCATATCAGCACAAAGGGTAGGGGAGGGGGCCATCTCCCCACCACATCAGCACAAAGAGTAGGGGAGGAGGCTATCTCCCCTGCTACATCAGTACAATGAGTAAGGGGGTCATCTCCCCTGCCACATCAGCATAAAGATTATTGGAGGGGCCATCTCCCCCACCACATCAGCACAAAGAGTAGGGAAGGGGGCCATCTTCCCTGCCACATCAGTACAAAGAGTCAGGAAGGGGGCAATTTCCCTGCCACATCAGCACACAGAGTAGAGGAGGGAGACATCTTCCTTGCCACCTCAGCAGAAAGAGTAGGGGAGGGGGCCATCTCTCCACTACTTCAACAGATAGAGTAGCGGAAGGGGCCATCTCCCCAACCCCATCTGCACAAAGAGTAGGGGCGGGGCCATTTAACCTGCCACATCAGCACAAAGGGTAGGGGAGGGATCCAACTACCCTGCCACATCTGCACGAAGAGCCGGGGTGGGGTCATCTCCCCTGCCACATCTGCACAAAGAGTAGTGGAGGGGGCCATCACTCAAGCCACATCAGCACAAAGACATGGGGTGGGTGCCATCTCTCCTGCCACATCAGCACAAAGAGTAGGGAAGGGGGCCATCTCACTTTCCACATCAGCACAAAGATTAGGAAGGGGGCCATCTCACCACCCACATCAGCACAATGAGTAGGGGAGGTTGCAATCTCATCGCCATATCTGCACAAAGAGAAGGGGAGAATACCTTCTCCCCACCACATGAGCACAAACAGTAGGGCAAAAGGCCACCTCCCCGACACATCAGTACACAGAGAAGGGAAAAGGGCCATCTCCCCACCACATCAGCATAAAGAGTTGGGGAGAGGGCCATCTCTCCCACCACTTCAGCACAAAGAGTAGGGGAGGTGGCCATCTTCCCCTTCACATCATCACAAAAAGTAGGGGGGGCAATCTCCACTGCTACTTCAATACAAAGAGTAGGGGGTCATCTCCCCCTCCACATCAGCATAAAGAGTATTAGAGGGGGCCATCTACCCCACCACATCCGCACAAAGGGTAGGGGTGGGGGCCATCTCCTCTGCGACATCAGCACAAAGAGTAGGGAAGGGGGCCATCTTCCCTGACACATCAGCACAAAGAGTAGGGAGGGGGTCATCTCCCCCAACAGATCAGCACAAAGAATAGGGGAGGAGGCCATCTCCCCAGCAACATCTGCAAAAAGAATATGGGAGCAGCCATCTCCCAAACCACATCACCACAAAGAGTAGGGGAGGAGTCCTCCTCCCCCACCACACCAGCACAAAGAGTAGAGGAGGGGGCCATATTCCCTGCCACATCAGCACAAAGAGTTGGGGAGAGGGCAATCTCCCTGCCACATCAGCACACAGAGTAGTGAAGGAAGACATCTCCCTTGCCACCTCAGCAGATGGAGTAGGGAAGGGGGCCATCTCTACACTACTTCAGCACAAACAGTAGAGGAGGGGGCCATCTCCCCCTCCACATCAGCACAAAGAGTAGTGGAGGGGGCCATCTCCCCCACCACATCAGCACAAAGAGTAGGAGAGGGGGCCATCTCCCCCACCACATCAGCAGAAAGAGTAGGGAAGGGGTCCATCTCACCTTCCACATCAGCACAAAGAGTAGGAAGGGCGTCATCTCCCCTCTCACATCACCACAAACAGTAGAGGAGGTGGCCATCTCCCCAACCACATCAGTACAAAGAGAAGGGAAGGGGACCATCCCCCCAACACCTCAGCACAAACAGTAGGGCATGGGGCCATCTCCCCGCCATATCAGTACAAAGAGTAGGGGAGAGGGCCATCTCCCCAACACATTAGCATAAAGAGTAGGGGAGGGGCCATCTCTCCCACCACATCAGCACAAAGAGTAGGGGAGGGGGCCATCTCCCCAGCTACATCAGTAGAAAGAATATGGCGGTCATCTCTCCTGCCACATCAGCATAAAAATTATTGGAGGGGGCAATCTCCCACACCACATCAGCACAAAGGGTAGGGAAGGGGTCCATCTCCCATGCTACATCAGTTCAAAGAGTGGGGGGGTCCTCTCCCACACCACATCAGCATAAAGAGAATTGGAAGGGGCCATCTCCCCCACAACATCAGCACAAAGGGTATGGGAGGGGGCCATCTCACCTGCCACATCAGCACAAAGAGTAGGGAAGGGGGCCATCTCCCCTGATACATCAGCACAAAGAGTAGGGGAAGGGGCCATCTCCCCCACCACATCATCACAAAGAGTAGTGGAGGAGTCCATCTCCCAGCTACATCAGCACAAAGAGTAGGGGAGGGGGTCATTTCCACCGACGTATCAGCACAAAGAGTACGGAAGGGGGCCATCTCCCCTGCAACATCTGCACAAAGAGTATGGGAGGGGCCATCTCCCACACCACATAAGCACAAAGAGTAGGGGAGGAGGCCTTCTCTCCCACCACGTCAGCAAAAAGAGTAGGGGACGGGGCCATCTCCCCTGCCACATCAGCACAAAGAGTAGGGAAGGGGGGCCATCTCCCGTTCTACATCTGTACAAAGAATAGGGGAGGGGTCATCTCCTTTGCACCATTAGCACAAAGAATAGGGAAGGGTGACATCTCCTGTACCACATCAACACAAAGAGTTGGGAAGGGGGCCATCTCCCTGCCACATCAGCACTAAGAGTAGGGAAAGAGACAATATCCCCTTCCACATCTGCATAAAGAGTAGAAGAGGATGCCATCTCCCAGCCACATCAGCACAAAGAGTAGGGAAGGGGGCCATCTCCCATTCCACATCAGCACAAAGAGTAGGTAGGGGGCCATCTTCCCTGCAACATCTGCAAAAAGAGTATGGGAGGGGCCATCTCCCCACCACATCAGCACAAAGAGTAGGGGAGGAGGCTATCTCCCCTGCTACATCAGCACAATGAGTAAGAGGGGTCATCTCCCCTGCCACATCAGCATAAAGAGTATTGGAGGGGGCCAGCTCCCCCACCACATCAGCACAAAGAGTAGGGAAGGGGGCCATCTTCCCTGCCACATCAGCACAAAGAGTCAGGGAGGGGGCAATTTCCCTGCCACATCAGCACACAGAGTAGAGGAGGGAGACATCTCCCTTGCCACCTCAGCACAAAGAGTAGTTTAGGGGGCCATCTCTCCACTACTTCAGCACAAAGAGCAGCGGAGGGGGCCATCTCCCCCACCCCATCTGCACAAAGAGTAATGGCAGGGGCCATCTAACCTGCCACATCAGCACAAAGGGTAGGGGAGGGATCCACCTCCCCTGCCACATCTGCAAGAAGAGCCGGGGAGGGGGTCATCTCCCCTGCCACATCTGCACAAAGAGTAGTGGAGGGGGCCATCTCCCCCGCCACATCAGCAGAAAGACTAGGGGAGGGTGCCATCTCCCCTGCCACATCAGTACAAAGAGTAGGGAAGGGGGCCATCTCACCTTCCACATCAGCACAAAGAGTAGGAAGGGGGCCATCTCACCACCCACATCAGCACAATGAGTAGGGGAGGTTGCCATCTCACCGCCATATCTGCACAAAGAGAAAGGGAGGATACCTTCTCCCCACCACATCAGCACAAACAGTAGGGCAAAAGGCCACCTCCCCGACACATCAGTACAAAGAGAAGGGAAAAGGGCCATCTCCCCGCCACATCAGCATAAAGATTAGGGGATGGGGCCATCTCTCCCACCACATCAGCACAAAGAGTAGGGGAGGTGGCCATCTCCCCTTCCACATCATCACAAAGAGTAGGGAAGGGGGCAATCTCCCCTGCTACTTCAGTACAAAGAGTAGGGGGGTCATCTCCCCCTCCACATCAGCATAAAGAGTATTGGAGGGGGCATCTACCCCACCACATCAGCACAAAGGGTAGGGAAGGGGGCCATCTTCCCTGACACATCAGCACAAAGAGTAGGGGAGGAGGCCTTCTCCCCCACCACACCAGCACAAAGAGTAGGGGGGCCATCTCCCACGCAGCATCAGTACAAAGAATAGGGAAGGGGTCATCTCCCTTACACCATTAGCAGAAAGAATAGGGGAGGGTGACATCTCCCATGCTGCATCAACACAAAGAGAAGGGAGGGGGCCATCTCCCCCGCCAAATCAGCACTAAGAGTAGGGGAGGAGACCATATCCCCTTCCACATCTGCATAAAGAGTAGGAGAGGATGCCTTCTCCCAGCCACATCAGCGCAAAGAGTAGGGGTAGGGGGCCATCTCCCCTGCCACATCAGCACAAAGGGTAGGGAGGAGGCCATCTCCCCACCACATCAGGCAAAAATGTACGGAAGGGGTCATTTCCCCACCACATCAGCAGATAGAGTAGGGGAGGAGGCACTTTCCCAACCACATCAGCACAAAGAGTAGAGGAGGGACCATCTCCCCCACCACATCAGCACAAAGAGTAGGGGGGCCATCTCCTCACCACATCAGCACAAAGAGTAGGATGGGGTTCATCTCCCCCAACACAGCAGCACAAAGAGTAGAGGAGGGGGCCATCTCCCCTGCAACATCTGCACAAAGAGTAAGGGAGGGGCCATCTTCCGCACCACATCAGCACATAGAGTAGGGAAGGAGGCCATCTCCCCCACCACATCAACACAAAGAGTAGAGGAGGGGCCATCCACCCCCCCACATCAGCACAAAGGGTAGGGGAGGGGTCCATCTCCCGACCACATCAGCAAAAAGAGTAGTGGAGAGGCCATCTCCTCCACCACATCAGCACAAAGAGTTTGGGTGGGGCCATCTCCCACACCACATCAGCACAAAGAGTAGGGAAGGGGCCATCTTCCCTCCCATATCAGCACAAAGAGTCGTGGAGTGGGACATCTTCCTTGCCATCTGAGCACAAAGAGTGGGAGAGGGGCCATCTCTCCACTATTTTAGCACAAAGAGAAGGGGAGGAGGGCATCTCCCCCTCCACATCAGCACAAAGAGTAGGGAAGGGGCCATCTTCCCTGCCACATCAGCACAAAGAGTCATAGAGGGAGCAATCTCCCTGCCACCTCAGCACAAAGAGTTGTGGAGGGGGACATCTCCCTTGCCACCTCAGCACAAAGAGTAGGGCAGGGGGCCATCTCTCCACTACTTCAGCACAAAGAGTAGGGGAGGAGGCCATCTCCCCCTCCACATCAGCACAAAGAGTAGGGGAGGGGTCCATCTCCCCCACCCCATCTGCACAAAAAGTAGGGGCGGGGTCCATCTCTCCTGCCACATCAGCACAAAGAGTCATAGAGGGGGCAATCTCCCTGCCACCTCAGCACAAAGAGTTGTGGAGGGGGACATCTCCTTGCCACCTCAGCACAAAGAGTAGGGAGGGCCATCTCTCACTACTTCAGCACAAAGAGTAGGGAAGGAGGCCATCTCCCCTGCCACATCAGCACAAAGAGTAGGGAAGGGGGCCATCTCCCCTGCCACATCAGCAGAAAGAGTAGGGGAGGGATCCATCTCACCTTCCATATCAGGACAATGAGTAGGAAGGGGGCCATCTCCTCTCCCACATCAGCACAAAGAGTAGGGGAGGTGGTCATCTCCCCACCACATCAGTTCAAAGAGAAGATAGGGGGCCATCTCCCCGCCACATCAGTACAAAGAGTAGGGGAGAGGGCCATCTCCCTGCCCCATCAGCACAAAGAGTTGGGGAGGGGGTCATCTCCCCTGCTACATCAGTACAAACAGTAGGGGTGGTCATCTCTCCCGCCACATCAGCATAAAGAGTATTGGAGAGGGCCATCTCCCCCACCACATCAGCACAAAGAGTAGGGAAGGGGCCATCTCCCCCACCACATCTGCACAAAGAATAGGGGAGGGGGCCATCTCCCCTGCAACATCAGCACAAAGAGTAGGGGAGGTGCCATCTCCCCTGCCACATCAACACAAAGAGTAGGGGAGGGGCCATCTCTTCCACCATGTCAGCACAAAGAGTAGGAAAGCAGGCCATCTCCCTGCCACGTCAGCACAAAGAGTAGGGGATGGGGCCATCTCCCCTGCCACATCTGCACAAAGAGTAGGGGAGGGGGCCATCTCCCCCGCCACATCAGCACAAAGGGTAGGGAAGGGTGCCATCTCCCCTGCCACATCAGCACAAAGAATAGGCGAGGGAGCCATCTCCCCTGCTACATCAGTACAAACAGTAGTGGAGGGGGCCATCTCCCCTGCCACATCAGCACTTCCTCCTCCTCCTCCTCTGTCTGGCTCTGAATTGGGCTCCTCCATTCCTGCTCACAGGAAGAAGGGCTCCCTTATACAAGAGTAGGGGAATTTTTATTTAAAACTTCAAAAGGGTCATAATACAATTAGAAATTAAGGGAAATTGTAAAGCAAACATGTATTAAGGCATACATCCCTTTCTAAAAATAATAAAATAGTGAAAATAATAACGTAAAACTAAAACCCGTTAAACTAAAGAAAATATTTAATAATTCATACATTCTATATAAATCCCTTCTCCTCACCCCTAAAAGTAGGGAAATTGATATTTAAAACTTAAAAAGGTTCATTATACACAGCCAACAAAGGCAAGAAATAAAGTAGAAAACAATCAGATAGAAATACTGACAACCTATTCAGATAAAAAAGAAAACAAACAAACTATCTACTTGAACAAAACATAATTCGTAAACAAAAAAAAAACTGGATGTAGAATTTCATACAAGTCCTAGAAATCCCATGTCCCTGATCCTAGTAGCCCGGGAATATATTATATATTCAAATCTTAAAGACAAAAGTTGTACAGGCCATAAAGCAGCAATCAAAATCTAAAGCAGCTGTAAATGAGACAACAAATCATAATGAAAAAGTGAACAACATAAAAAGCAAAAAACAATAATTTCCCATCCTTATCCCAAGACAGGCACATTAGAACATAATGTTCATAGAATTACAAGGTAATATTGCCTCATCTGACCTGCAAAGGAAAAAAAAAAGCAAAGCAAATATTATATAATAACCCCAAACCCAAACCACTGCCCCACAAAGAATAAAGGAGTGGTGAATTAGTAATTGTGGCCTTGTAAACATTTATGTTTCTAGTTACTCCTAACATTCACCTTACCATGTATCCCAAGCCATGCTGTATCCCACATATGTATTGGGATTCAGGAATTGGTAATGTACTCTGAAATACTGGACTGAGAAGCCATAGAAAATCCAGAAAATGGAGAATCTAAAAAACACATGTGTAAAACAACCTTATATAGAGCTTTCCGAGTGAGACCACAAGCTGACTCCAAACTTATTTTCCATTGTTGGATCTTGTCAAAAAACCCGTCCCATCTATGAGCCAATCTAGGACGTATCTTATTTTTATAGACAAAGTTATTGCCTCTCCATTCTGACGTAACCCCCTGTAACAAAGTACACACTGGAAAACTCCAAAGATGCATACAACCTTTTAATAGCTGTACTATATTGGAATACAAAAAGAGAACTGGATTCACCATATTGACCCCACCAGATTTAATCTCTAAACATAAAATATTCTTCTTAATGGGATTCAAACAGCTACCCCAAAAACTGCAAAAAAAAAAAAAAAAAATCCCATCAAATATGTCTCCAAACTCTTTGGTAACATAAAAATATAACTTAAATATAAAAAAACGGAGTCAAAAATGATTTAATCAAATATATCCTTTTGTGTTTTGACAATTTCCATCTGTTCCAACAAGCAACCTTTGATTGCCCCTCCTGAAGAACCTTAGCCCAATTATACTCTGCCATATAACCCCCCCAAAATAGATACCCAGGATTCTGCAGGGAAACATGTCCATTGCGAACCCCCCTGTAACTTCTGTCTCAATCAGGAAACCCTCTAACTTTAAACAATGCGTCTTATGTTCATTAATCTGAGCCCCTGTAACTTTACACACTTCTTGTATCAAAGTACAGACCGTTTGTATAGATTCTCCATCCTGCAAAATCAAACAAAGATCCTTAGCATATGCTATTATTTTAGAATGAATTCCTAAATCCCCCTCTAACCCATGAATTAGGGGAGATTTATTAAGTATTCGCAACGTAGAGTCTAAAGCGAAAACATACAAGAGCAGACTCATTGGACAACCCCGGTGAGCGCCTTTAGAAATCCTGTGTTTTGACCCTTGCCACCCGTTATCATATGGTACAACATATGCTAATGCATAACATAACTGCAACCATGCACAAATTTCATCGGTATCCTATATGCAGCTAAACATTGCCATAAGTAAACATGTGAAACCACATCAAAAGTTTTCGCTTGATCCAAACAAACTAAATAACTGGAACCTTTCTGCAACCCTGTAACCCCATCCCTCCGCTCCATTATTTCATGTATTAATAATAAAGCTTCTGTTATACGTCTACCAGAAACTGAGCAAAACTGAGAGGTACTGATCAAATTAGGCATAACTAAAGACAATCTATTCCCTAACAGTTTAGAAAAAATGTTAAAATCCACATTGAGGAACGTGAGTGGCCTCCATTTCCCTATGTCTATTTGATCCCCTGACTTATAAAGAAAAAACATCAATCCTTCATACATCTGCTTGGGCAAATATAAATCAGAAAGAAAAAAATTATGAAGAGTTACTAGCTCATTGGGCATAATCCCCCACAAAAGCTTGTATAATTCACTTGGCAATCCATCTGAACTGGGAGAAACATCCTGTTTTAGAGAATGTATTGCACCTTCTAATTCAGCTTTAGTAAAGTCTCCAGTCAGAGATGGCTGCGATGCTAAAGGTAAACGGGGAAGATCTGCCACCTGCAAAAGATGAGCTGTAAAATCTGAAACCTCACTCTGAACCCCAGATGTTTTGTTTACACGGTCATCCAAGGTTCGCATAATGCCCTCATTATTCCAAACCTTTAAACCGTGTGATGTACGTAAACAGTCAAACATCCATTTCTTTCTACGTTCCTGACTAGCCAAAAAAGGGTTAATTTGTGCAAACTTTCCTTGAGTACCAAATGATTGCTCCTTATGTAAAGATTGAAATCTGTTATATTGGTAATATACCATATCCTGCTGTATTTTTCTAATTTCACTGGTGAAATCCTCCTTACTCTCCCCTGTTTAGACAATAAAGTACCTAAAGTATGTCTGAGCTCTAAATAAATCTCCATCTGGGTATGTGCTTGCAATTTACCTAATGCCTGAAAATAACCCACCAGACAATGTTTGAAATCGTTCCACGAGTCACTGATATCCTCATATAGTAATGTAGTTGAAATCTTATCTTGTATAATGTGTATCGGGTCTGCAAGAGTATTCGGCAATAATAAAAGAGAGGTGTTAAGCCTCGAAATCCCAGGTCCCACCTGCCATCTGTGGGGGTTCTCAACATGAATCCTGATCAGGGAATAGTCAGAAGTTTCCACTGGGACATATATAATCTGTGCAACTAATAAGAATTTATGTGCAAAAATGAAATCAATACGAGGGGATAAGGGGCCCTTAAAAAAACTCTTGTTTCACCTTATTTCGTCCAATAGTATGTGTATCCACCAGACCCTCCTGTGTAAGAACTGATCTAAGAAAAGTCTTGTCACAGTATTTGTTTACCAGAATCAGTTTTCTGCTGAAAATTAATATTAAAATCTCCTCAAAACAAAAAATTTGCCTGCTAGTATGAAGGAATGGTTGGATTTTCTTCAACAAGGCTATCTGGAGGGCCTTTGACTGGGGCCCATAAACTGACACCAACCAACATTGTAAACCTTTCAAAACTACATCTAAAATAAGGGATCAGCCAAGTTCAACATCTACCAACCTACATATCTGAACCTCCGGTGTACAAAAACAGATCCCAACTCCACAACAAGCCTCCTCCCCTAAAGACCACTACGAAAGTCCCCAATTCCAATCTTTTTAGGTTTGTGTTACTTCACTTAATGAATGGAGGCGAGTGTCTTGTAATAGAACCACGTGTAATCTCCCAAGTAGCACCTGAAAATAGGCACTTGGCTGTCTAGTGTGCTTACCTGGTTAACAAAAGCAAATAAATAAATAAATAATGGAGATTAAATAGTACACCAAACGTCGCTAGACATTTGACTATGTAACCCCTTGTTACCCGGGGTTACTAGAATCCCAGTAAGACCTAGTGGTAGGCAGGGAAGGCAGCTTGTGAAACTCCAGTTAAATGGGTTTCACACTGTCTCACTCTGTTCTCAGTCTCAGCTGAGACTGAGGGATGACATCACCAATAGAACTTTCGCAGCTGCATAAGCCACATTGGAATCTGCAGCAGAGGGAGTTAGATAGAACGTTGGGAGTTTTCAAAGGGAAGTATTCAGTTCCAGTTCGCCTTCAGTAAGAGAAGGAGGCAGTTCCAGTTTTGTCTTGAGCAAGTAAGGTGTGCTCAAGTGGTGGAGACCTCTGTTCGGGTCTCAGTGCCCCTCCCTCTGGGGGGGATGTAAAGATCCCCATGCAGATTCCTGGGGCAATCCCCTTAATTCTGCCAAGAGGAAGAAAAGCTGCCAGCTCAGTTCAGCCTTTGTTTTGGAAAGCTGGAAGATTTGTGATTCGCCTGTGGGGCACCTGCAACTAAAGGGTGAGTGTTTGCTCTAACATGAGAGGGCATAAAATGTGTTTCTTCAACCTGGGACATGTGAGGAAATCTAGGAATTGAGCTACAATTTGGGAAGCCTATAGGACTAGGCCAAACAAGTGGAGTAGTGTCAAATGCTAGAATGTTGGGTAATTCAAGTAATATGTAGAGGAGGTGCGACAGTTCATCTACCATTTAATCTACATTCAGAAGTTTCAGTTTTCCAGAGAAATGGCCGGGTATGGGCTGTGGGAGCTGGAGGTGGGCAACCCCCATCTTTAGTAACTAGGTCCACCTCTACGGATTTGTGCTGTGGTTGCTACTTTGCCTCATGCACTTGGCCAGTGATGGGGGAAGTACCCAGACGTGGGTTGCAAAAGGGAAAATCTCTCTAGGAGTCACAGACTCTAAGTGGTGTGGGGAGCCACAACAAGTGTAAAGAAGAATTCTCTTTGTGAGATGGGGAGTCATAAGAAGTAAGGAAGAAATCTCTCTAGGAGTCACAGACTCTAAGTGGTGTGGGGAGCCACAACAAGATAATTGGTTCATTCTTCCAATGGACCGTGAATCAAGTGGCCGGCGGGGGAGCTGGGCCAGTTGGGCTGTGTACTCAAAGCGTGTGCTAGTCCGGGCTGTGTGCCTGGTGGGTCCAGAGCCTGAAAACAGTATAATTGGTTCATTCTTCCAGTGGACCGCGTTGTAGTCTCTAATCTTCATTACCAGGAAATGTAGCCCCATGGGGGTCTGTCTATGCTTTGTTTTGTTCAACTAGTTTGTGAATAAAAGCCACACTGAAGAATCCCATTCCTGGTTCTGGACATTACAGTTATTGCTTCCTGTGTTCGGATTTACTTGGGTGCCCCTGTGCAGAATAGCCAAGCCTAGGTCCCCCTGTGCTGAGTAACTTCATCCTCCCCGAACCCAGGTCCCCACCAGGTGCTGCTGTCAGCTTTAACAGCATGCCACCTGTCATTTGGTAAAAAGGCAGAGGTGAGGGGTTACAACTGGGATTTCAAACTATTAATATTTAAACTAGCTATAGTCACAGAAGATGGCTCGGGAGGGCTTAGGTATTTTGCCACTAGATCTAGTCACTCATTTATGAGGCTTAGAGGTCTGAGGTTTCCTGGGTGGCAATTCTGTTACAACTGAGGGAGCACTAGACTCTCCTTGGCTGCTACATTGGTCTGGTAATGGATGGGCTTGTTCTACTTGATCCCCCCAAGAGGAAAAGAGTGATAATCTAGTGGCTAAAGGCAATGGTGACAATATCTCCCCATGCCTGTCAGGAGAGCTCACCACTGATAAATTGTAAGGGTCTACTGCCCTACCTTCATCTAAATCCTGCATCTCCAGCTGCAGAACAGTGGACTATAAAGGCTCCTGAATATGAACTCCCTGAAGAGGTGGACCAGAAGATGAAAGGAGCAAAGGATGGGCTTCCTGTTCAGGGGATACTTTAGGGGTCTCAAAGGGGGTCTCTCTCTCTCCTCAGGACCAACTCCAACCAATGTGGACAAACTAGGAACCATACTTTGTGTCCTGTCTAGAGGAAGAGAAACAACTACAGGGGGTGCAATGGGCTGAGGTAGAGTGGCCTGTCTCCTATCCCCAAACCCTCCACCCCTACCTCTACCCCTACATCTGCCCCCCAAGAAACCCTCTGAGTCAGAACTTACAGACTAACTAAAAGGCCTTTTAGCCTGTGACAGAAGTATTCCTGATCAGAGGATATGTACCACCCAAGGACACTCTGCATATGAATGGCTATCATCACCACACAGATTACAGATGGTGGGGCCACACAGTGAGCTGCAGTATGGCCCAACACCCCACACTGAAAACATTTAACCTGGTTACACAAAGTATTTAAATGAGCTAGTGATCCACATTTATAGCAACTCTTAGGTTGCCCTGCATAAAAAATAATACCCCTGTCCCTGCCCAAAAAGAAAGAACTAGGAAGATGTTGTATGCCATCATCAGTTTGGGTCAGTTGTACTCAGACAGTCTACCCTCCAGTCCAGAAACTATTTTCATCCAATATAGGCTTTGGATGGTCATAAATTGAACACCATTTCTCCAGCCAAAATATTATATTAGAAATGTTAACCCCTTTAGTTTGAAAAAGTATAGTGACCGTTTTAATCATTGGTTTAGTTATCGGGATTGCCAGGAAGTCTCTCCAAACCTCCAGGTCTTTCGCTTCATAATCTAACTTCCAAAATTTGTCCAAAGACATAATAGAACAAAAACTGATATCATAGTTATGATCCCCGGGAGGGTGTATGAATGCATACACCTCTGCAGGTGTGAACCCCATTGAATCGATAAGAAGGGTTTTCCCCACCCAGACTCTGTCAGGTACCACCGGCACCTTGCCCTTATAGCAGAGATAAACCAAAAATCAGCATTTAGCCACTTCTGCAGGTTTCCTAAACAATCCTGCATATGTTTTGGGATCAGAAGTATCAGTAGGTGGAAGGTCCCCCCCTTTTTATCTCTCTGGTAACAAATTACCCTGCACAGTACCTTGATCAAACACCTCATCATCCTGCCGCCATGCAACTTGAGCCAAGAGCAAAGGATCCAGAAGCACTATCTCAGCTTGGGAGGAAAACCCAGAATTTATTGTCTCCACTCTCAGCGGACTGGCATCTGGCACAGCAAACAATTCTGTTGCCTCTTGGTGAGTTTGTGCATCCACAGTGGGTAAAATCAAGGACTTTACTGCCACACCTGAAACCAAACCTGGGGATGATACCTATGAAAAAACAGGGTTACTCTGCGGGGAGAACTGACTGACTAGGAACCCTGGGATGGGAATCGGCAGATCCAGAATCCAGCTCTCATTTTCCCAGATCCATCCAGCTTGTTGCAAAGCATTACGTGGGGACCAGTCTGGTAAGGGACAGCTCTGATCTGAAGAGGCTGCTTGTTCTTGTGTCATGCCTGGAGATCCTGCCACCTCAAAAACCATACTGCCACAAGTAGAATCCTGTTGCCCAATAGGCAATCGTTTATTCCCATCCTGTAAGGGACTTGCCATGGATCGTTTATGTTTATTCCATTCTGCTTCCAAATTTTGCCTGCAGGATAGACAATCCTGCTCCGCAATCATAATTAGGTCCAATATTGGAGTTTTCTTTTTCTCTAGTTCATGCTGTAAGTGTAACTCTTCTGCCATATTTCCTTCCTCCAACAACGGGGAAGCTGAAGACTTCAGTGAGCCCAGAACCATTTCTTGGTCTTGTTCCATCACAATTTCTGCCATAGACATAGAAGGCAATACCAAGAGCTCTGGAGCCCCAACAGCAGGACCTCTCTCCACAACATTCTTCTCCAAACTGAGGTCCTCCATCCTCCCTGCAGCACAACACCCCCTGCAGGAAGAGTAGGGGAATTTCACTGGTGCCCTGGCCAGATTTCCCCCCCATTCACTAAAAATGCTACCAACAACTTAATCTGGTTCAATGTCAGTTGGCATTCATCTGTATCCCCCTCCCCCTAGCAGTGCCTGAAAATAGGCAGAATTTGTCTAGTGCACTTACACAGTCAACAAAAACTAAGTAAACTAAATCTGCTAACAAAAGAGCATCCCTTTTCAATCTGTCTTTCCAACTTGGGTCTGCCTCCCAATCCTGGAAGTAGGCTAAAGGTTTCACCTCCACAAAGGATGTGACTCTTCATTCCCAGGTCATCATTGACTCATTTTCCTCCTCCCCCCTGCTTTGGCTTAAGTTCAGAAAAAAACTTATTCTCTCCCAGCTATTAATTTCTCTTCATTCCTTTGATCTATCCAGCCTGATTTCTGAAAACAGCATTCCCCATCTCATTCCTTCTGCAGATCACTGACTCCATGGTTAGAGACTTGGTCCAGAGCCTGTTCATCGTAGCCATTGCAAAGACCTAGCAAAGTCATTCAGTACTGTGGCCCAACCTCTTCACTTGGATAAGATAGGTGCTGTGTACCTATCTGACATGTCAGTTGCATGGCTGTACTCCTAACTCACAGATCAGTTCTATCTGGTCCAGTTTGTTAATGCTCTATCCACCCTTTTGCCCATCAGTTCTAACCATTGTATGCTGCAGGGCTTCATCTGAGAAACACAGAAACACAGACTTTGATGGCAGATAAGGACCACTTGGCCGACCCAGCCTGCCCATTTCCCTACCTATTGGATAAGCGGCAGATCCCAGTTTTATCAACAGTCTACTTCCTCTTACCTCCCACTAGAATTGCCTTATGTCTGTCCCATGCACTCTTAAATTCACCCACTGTTTTTGACCCCACGACCTCCTCAGAAAGGCTGTTCCATGCATCCACAATTCTCTCCATTAAAAATAAATTCTTCCTCATGTCACCCCTGAGTTGTCCCCCCCTCTATCTTCAAATTGTGCCCCTTGTTCTTGCACATCTCTTTTTCTGAAAGATGCAACCCTCTTGGAATTTATTGATTCCCTTGAGGTACTTGAAAGTTTCTATCATGTCCTCCCTCTCCTTCCTTTCCTCAAGGGTATACATATTAAGCTCTTTTATTTGCTCTGCATTTTGGCTTCTGGTGCAGACCCTGCACCATTTTAGTTGCCCTTCTCTGGGTTGCCTTGATCCTGTCTATGTCCTTGCAGAGATGGGCTCTCCAAAACTGCATGCAGTACTCCAGATGGGGTCTCATCAACTGTCTGTACAGAGGGATAACAATTTCCTGTTTTCTACTAGTGATGCCTCTTTCTGTGCATCCCAGTATCCCCCAGCCATCCTTAGTGCCTTCTCACATTGCTTGCCCACCTTTATGTCATCTGATATGACTACCCCCAGGTCCCCTTCCATTTTTGTTGTCATTAATACCCCCCCATTGTGTACTCTACCTACATGGACTGGGCTCCGACTGCTTGAAAGAGCTTCTTGTGCCTTACCACCCAATGCAACAGTTGCATTCAGCTGACGAGGGGTTGCTGGAGATTCCAAAGGTGTTTTTGAAATCTTTGGGGACCCGTGCATTTTTGCACACGGCCCCAACCCTTTGGAAGTCTCTATCCCATCAGCTTCGGGAGTGCAAGACTGTGGGAGGATTTAAACAGGTGCTGAAAACCTTTTTATGGTGTCATGCTTTTGGTGGCACTGAATAATTTGGATTCTCTGTTATTTATTTTATTATTATGTTCATTGTTTTTATCATGGTTGTTTTTATCTTTTTGTAAAGCGCCTTGATGGCCTGAAAGGCGCTTTTTGCAAAATAAAATTTATTACTATTATTATTATTACCCCTGGGTTTTTGTTTCCCATGTGCATTACTTTGCACTTCTTTGCATTGACTCTAAGCTTCCATACTTTTGACCATTTCTCCAACCTTGCCAAGTCCCTTTTCATTCTTTCCACCCCCTTGTGTATCAACCCTATTGCAGATCTTTGCATCATCTGCAAAGAGGCATACTTTTCCTTCCAGTCGCTTTGCAATGTCACCTATAAAGACAATAAAGAGGACCGGTCCCAGTACTGAACCCTGTGGTTGCCCGCTAGTAGCCACCCTTTCTTCAGAGTGGACTCCGTTTACTATTACCCTCTGCATCTTGTTGTCCAGCCAAATTTTTTTTACCTAGGTTACCAATCTGGGACCCACTCCCAAGCTAGCTAACTTCTTTATTAATCTTTTGTGTGGGACTGAGAACCAAATCTTTTCTCTGTCTACTCACGTGACCTTCCCTCCACCTGTGTCACCTCACACATCCACTGTACACAGCTGACACAGTTCTAGGTGCTTTTAGTGCTTTCAACCCTGAGCTTGATTTGTCATTCCAGTGGTTCTTTGACAACATCCAAAACTGGATGCACGCAAAGCAGTTCTAACTATATGCTAAAAAGACTGTCTCTCTAACTTTTTGCACTAGGGAGAGACTAGCAAGGTTCCAACATACTCCTGTCTTTAAGACTCTGGATGGCAACATGTTTTAAGAAGTACCCCACTTTAAGAATAGGGAGGTGTACCAGGTAAAACAGAGGGAGATGGGTAAGGCAGTAAGGGGAACAAGGGTAAAACAGAGGAAAGGATTGGTAAAGGGGTAGAACAAGTGGACAAGAGTTTCTTCAGGCACATAAATTAGAAGACGAAGGCAAGAGCAGGGATAGTGAGGATAAGGAGGGCCACAGAGGGAGACTGTGCAGAGGAGGATCAGAAAAAAGCATACATTCTGAAAAGGCAGTTCTGCTCACTCTTCACAGTGGAAGGAGAGGAATGCAGACCACCAAGGAGCAGCAGGAATAAAGGGGGGAGGTGGACACAAGACCATTTTTGAAGGAAAGAGTCCTGAAGGGACATGCTAATCTGAAAGGTAACAGGACACACCCAACGGTACTAAGGAAACTTAGGGAGGTGCTTGCTGCACCACTGATGGCCTTATTCAACAAATCATTGAAAGCAGGAGTAGTTCCAGAAGATAGGATAGAAGGAGAGCAGGCATAGTCCTGCTCCATAAGAGAGGCAGCATGGCTAGTAACTACAGGCTGATAAGTCTTACATCAGTGATTGAGAAATTAATAAAAAAATGTGTTAAATGAAAGGATAGTTGAGTATCTTGAATCCACTGGGTAATATTAAAGAAAGGATTGTGTAACACTTGGAATCCAGTGGAGTACAGGATCTAAGGCCTCATGAATTCATAGCAGGAAGGTCATGTCAAACAAGTCTGCTAGACTTTTTTGACTGGGTGACAAAGGAGGTGGATCAGGGGGAGCAGTGGATGTCATCTACCTTGATTTCAGCAAGGCCTTTGACATTGTTCCATATAGAAGACTGGTTAACAAGTTGGGTAGTCTGCTGGTGGGCCAAAAGGTGGGGAACTGGGTTAGAAGCTGGTTGAGTGACAGAAAGCAGAGGGTGGTGGTAAATGGGATCCAATCTGAGGAAAGGGGAGTGACCTGTAGTGGGTCTCAAGGTTTAGTCCATTTTAATGTCTTCATCAGTGACATTGCTGAAGGGATGCAAGGGAAGGTTTGTCTGTTTGCAGATGACACCAAGATCTGCAACAAGGTGAACACTCTGGGGGTGCTGGGGAAATGAGCAGGGAGTGGAAAGCTGGAAAAATGGTTCAAAGTGTGGCAACTACAATTTAATGCAAAGAAATTCAACACAATGCACCTGGGATGCAGAAACCCTGTAGAGTGTTACAAGAAGGGGGGGAGTTGCTGACAATTCCCAGGGAAGAAAGGGATTTAGGGGTAATCATCTCAGATGACCTAAAGGAAGAGTGTACAAAGGCTGTGGGGAAGGCCAGTGCCTTGTTTGAGTGAATAGGAAGGGGCATCAAGAACAGAAGAAGTGAGGTGGTGATGCCACTGTACAAAATACTGGAGAGACCTTATCTGGAATACGATGTACAGTTCTGGAGGCTGCATCTTCGTAAGGACATAGACAGGGTCAAGGCTGTTCAGAGAAGGGTGATAAAGATGGTGTAGGGCTTGCGCCAGAAGGAATATGAGGAGAGATTAAAGCACCTCAATATATATACACTGGAAAAGATGTGGGAAGGGGGAGATATTATAGAAACCTTCAAGTATCTTACGGTCATAAACAAAGTGCAACTGGGAGACATCTTACAGTATATAAGATGTACTAGGATGAGGGGGTACAATATGAGATTGGAAGGGGACAGGATAAGGGGGAATATGAAAACTTTTTTTTCACAGAAAGGGTGGTGGATGCATAGAATAGCCTACCCCAGAAGGTGGTGGGAGCTAGTACAATGGGGGATTCAAATATGCATGGGATAGGCATAAGCAAACTTTAGAGGTGGTAAGGAGAGGCTAAAGAAAATGACCAAGTAGGATCAGCATCTGCTGATGCAGGTAGGGAATATGAGCAGATTGGGTGGCCTAGTGGTCCTTATTTGCCATAAAATTCTGTGCTTCTATGTAATGGGTTATACAACCAAAACCAACATGGATTCATGCGGGGCAGATCATGCCAGATGAATCTGATTGATTTCTTTAACTGGGTTACAAGGGAAAAAGATCAAGAAAGGGCCCTGGATATGGCCTACTTGGAATTCAGCAATGCCTTCAACACTGTGCCACATAGGATACTGATAAAGAAATTGGCAGTCTGGGGGTGGGATCCAAAATGGTATTCTGGGTAAAAAACTAGTTAATAAATAGGCAAGTGAGGGCAGTGGTAAATGGCACTCACTAATGAGTTGAGAGTGACCCCTGGGGTGCTGCAGGGCTCAGAACTGAGACCAGTCTGCTTCAGTGTCTTCACAAGTGATATTGTAGAAGAACTGGATGGTAAGGTACAGTATGCCCTTTTACAGATGACACAATCTGTAATAGAGTGAATACTCACAAAGGGATGGAAAGAATGAATAGGGACATGAGAAACTTTGAGGAGTGGTCAGGGGCAAAGTAGCTAGGATTCAATGCCAAAAGGTACAAAATCATGCACTTAGGTCATAGAAACTGAGGGGCTGAGTATATAAGTGTTCATTGCAAAAAACTTTGTTAATGCACCTATTAGGGTTAAACCGACAAAAGTAGGGAAATGTGGTATTAAGGTTTTCAAACCTAATGCCCCATCTCCACCCTGCAGGCAGCAAAAAGGAAAAACCCTAACTGAAAGGTTCTGATGGGATAGTAATTACCAATAACCACTTAATGGTTGAGCAGTACAACTGCTGTTTTTCTTCTATTTATAATAAGAGAACACATGCATCTAAAAATCATCTTGACCAACCTATAGAATCTGGCCCATTACTGGAAATAACTGATGTTAAGTAAAGGCTCCAGAAGATAGATCAAAACAAGGCACAGGGCCCTGACAGCCTACACCCCAGAGTAATTATGGAGCTGGCAGAGGTACTGGCAGGACCAGTAACATTCATCTTTCAAAAATCCATCAATGAGGGTGAGGTCTTGGAGGTCTGGAGGTAGGCATTGGTGGTACCAATCCATAAAAAGGGAGCAAGGCAAGAGGTAGGGAATTATAAACCAATCAGCTTGACAGCGGCATTGGGGAAAATCTTGAAGGGCATCATAAAGGACCATGTTACTGAATTCCTACTCCTGGCCGAGGACATGGACTGTACACAACACAGGTTCACCAAGGGAAGGTCGTGTCAGACCAATCTCTTGGAATTTTATGGCAAAGTCAGTAAAGCCCCAAACAACAGAAATTCAGTATATGTCATCTTTCTGGACTTCTCCAAGGCTTTCAACAAAGTCCCACATGGGAAACTTGTTGATGGTTTAATTGAGAACTGGGTTCATGGGAAAATATCCCATTGGAAAAATGCATGGCTTTCTAAAAGAAAACAGAAGGTATGCATCAACGGATCATACTCCAAGTGGGCAGAAGTGACCAGTGGGGTGCGTAGGGATCTGTGCTGGGCCCTTGTCTTTTTAATATTTATATCTCTTCAAACAGGAGTCTGGGAATCTAAATTTGCAGATGATATGCAAATTGGGCATATTGTAAACAATTATGAGGATGCAGCCATCGTACAAATAGCTCAGGGGGAATTAGAACACTGGGCCAGATTAAACAAGTTAATCTTTAATACCAATAAATGCACCATGATGCATCTCAGGAAAAACAATATGCAGCTAAAATATACATTAGGTGGGTTAGTATTAAAGGAAGTGCATGATGAAAGAGACCTGGGCATCAGAATTAGTAATGACCTCAGTTTCAAGATGCACTGCAACCAGGTCGTCAAGAAAGCCAACAGTATAATGCACTGCATAAACAAACATATTAAGAGCAGGAGCAAGGAAGTATTACTCCCACTCTACACCTCACTGGCATGTTCCCATGTTGAGTACTGTGTCCAGTTCTGGGCACAAGGGGGCAAAAAGGAAATAAAAGCCCTTGAAAGGGTGCAGAGAACGGCTACGCATAGAATAAAGGAGGTCAGGTGATTCAACCACGAAAGAAGACTTGAAACATTAGGACTGCACACCCTGGAATTTTGCAGCCTGAGGGGAGACATGTGCCTAATCTACAAAGCCCTAACCGACATGCAACTGTGAGAACAACTGGGCCTTATATTAAAGGATCAAGTATACAGTGCCAGAGCTCATCCATTGCAGCTAGGCAGGGAAAAATTCAATACCAACAAAAGAAAGCAATGATTTAGTGCAAGAGTGGTCAAGATATGGAATGAGCTTCCAGTCAAAGTAGTGGCCAGCAGAAATATGAACGAGTTTTAAGACTCGTCTCAACACTCACCTTGTTGCAAACAAAATTTCAGGGTATTCTTGAAACTAGTTGTGAGCTACAATGGACCTTTGGTCTTCCAAGAGCTCTGTAAAAACCTATGTAACCTTAACAGTTTTGGCTGTCCTGAGTCTTGGCAAATCAGGCCTGCGGTCTTCCTTGTGGATATCAACCCTAATGCCCCCCCATTCCATCAGCAAATAAGCTCAGATGTGTGGACTATATGAGAATTGGGTGAGCATTAGGGTTGATAACCCTAAGGAAGATCCAAGGCCTGATTTGCCAAGACCCAGGGCAGCCAAAACTGTAAAGCCTTTTTTTTCTTTTTGCTGCTTGCAGGGTGGCAGTGGGGTGTTAGGGTTGTAAACAATACCTTACACATACAATACCTCAGTGATGTAAAAAACAGAATGACATGACCCTAATTGGTTTGGGGCTTTTAGCTTTCTCAAAGGATACAGGAAGTAAGAAACTATGGGGTTGAAAGTGCTCACAGCCAAAGTGCAATCTGAAATTTTATAGGTGCAGTGTATTGTTTTACAGTAAGCATACATATGCAGTTAAAAACACTTACCCTACTGAGCAGGCACAACTTAATCAAGGCACTAATTCATCAAAGTATCAAACAATTTTAACACTTTCTACATAAATATCTTTGCAACAGTAACTCAGTTTGTTCCATACAGGCTACACTTAAATGATTCAGTTTCTTGTCGCCCCCCCATGACAGATTGTTTCTTTCTGCTCCTGCAAAGTTATGTGTAAGCCATAGTTCTGGAACCTGGAAAAGGAGAGATAAGGGAGAGAAATAAGAGAAGCTGAAAATATATGCTTTGTTAACAATATTATGCTTTTCTCTTCTTCTTGATAAGAGGAATAACATCCAGTCTGTCATTAAGAACTGGCAGATATTGACCCCCCCCCCCAACTGAACAATCCATAGTTTATTTATTTAAATTTTGGTAACCGGATAAACCCACTGAGACCATGATAGTCCCTTTTTTAGGGGTGACCCAGGATTAAACACAGGTAAAAACATTCCATAAAGTTACAATACAAATACAGGCTGACATTACGTAAGTTAGCACAGAATTCAAGAGACAGTAGCACAGTGAGCATAGATTGGTGTACATCAAATATAGCAAAGCTTATCATACAAAGCCAAATGAACATCTAGGCAATTTCCAAAATTTCAACACTCACATACAGCCCTCAACGTTGGTGAAATTCTTGGTTTCAGACAAAACGGCAGTAGGGAAAGACAGGTGGCAGGAGAGGATTCAGTTTTCAATGATTGCAAGTGAATTGGTTAAGCTCTAGTAGATGAGCCTTTGGTCCCTTGTTGAAACCCCTGAGGGAATTACATGTTTGTACATGTACAATGCATCTGTTCTCAAAAGTAATGCATGAAGATTAACCCCCCTTTCCCCACCTGTACTTTTGCTAGCTGACAGCAGCCCGTAAGCTGTCAGCATCTTGGCAACTTGGAAACTTTGCTAGCTTGTGGCTGCCCACAATGACTTTCAGTGTCAATGCATATATAACATTCGTGGCCCCAACACTTCTCAGGTCACTGCCAGAGATTAGCCTTGGAAGGCTTCTAACTGTGAGGAACCAAGAGATTAAATCAGCATCAGACAAACAGAGGCATGCGACTGGAAACTGGAAGCATGGAATAAGGTATTAGGCACAGTATCTGATGTTACATTCAAAGATGAAAGGGGGGAAATAGGACAATACAGTGTGGCCTAATGGAGGGGATTCTCTTGAAGAGCTATTGTTACGGTAAATTTTCATGTAACTATTTTATCTTCATCAGGGGTGTCTCTTCCATTAGGTTACACCTATGGAACATGTGTCAAGCAGTTCAAAGCAGCACAGGAGGACAGCACAATTTGATAAGTAGTGTTGTGCAAAATTGAGAAATTTAATTAAGCAAAATATTTTGTGAAATTCTCTCATTTCCTGAAATATTTTGCGGATGCAACATGCGAAATTTCACCCGAAAATATGACATTATGACACCCACAAATAGTGAAATGTTACCCATAAATGGCAAAACTTCACTTCCTGTGGACTGCTGCCAATACAACAGAAACTAGAGATGAGCCCAGCTCACAGTGCACACAACAATCAGCCTCAGAGGGAACCTTAGACAGTCAACATCTTGGAATTAAAACTATACAGCACACAGAGGACCCTACCTTGCCACACATCAGTTGCCAAATGGAAGAGAATATACACCCGAGATATGGGTCCACAATGAACACTGAATCAGACCTCACTAGGACTGGCAATTGGATGACCATGTCCAATGGAGTAATTAACCTCTCTACCCATTGGCTATCACAGCAAGAATTGTCAGTTCTCGCAAAAGGTCTGACATTCTGTCCCTCTTCAAAACTTGATGAAATACAACTGTACTCAGACTTAGAGGAATTCTTCAGAAGGCTACGAATGACAGAATTCTTTCACAATCAAGACAGCTCATCTGATAGGAGTTATAACCACAAAAAGAAGCTCTCCCACTTTACTCCACTGAGTGGACATAACCCTAAACTGGACAACTATATAGATAGCTTTAGACAGAGGGTACAATCACAACTCTCCAGCAAACAGAAGAACATTCTATACAACCTCTCACCTTTGGAAAGAAAAGCAATTGATAGCCTACAAAACAATAAAAGCCTCACTATTAAACCTGCTGATAAGGGGGAGTGCAGTTGTAATCATGGATACAACCAACTACATACAGGAAGGCTACAGGCAGCTTTTGGAGAACACCTACTACAGAAAGCTTACCGCGGACCCCACAAAGAAATTCATGAAAGAACTGAAACAACTAATCAGCACATTTCCAGAACATACACATAAGGAACTGGAAAATCTGATATCAAGAAGGCCAGCACTAGGAACCTTTTACACATTACCAAAAATTCACAAATTTTGAAACCCTGGCAGACCAATTATATCTGGAATTGACACATTAATTGAGGGGATTTCTGCACTCATATAAGGTGTACTCAAACTACTAGTGCAAAACACAAACAGCTTCACACAGGATACTACAGACTTCCTGAACAAACTGCATGGTATTGACCAGTTACCACCTGACACTGTTTTGGTCACAATGGAAGTTGAATCCTTATACAGCAATATCCCTCACAGAGATGGCATAATGGCATGCTATGAATACCTGCAAAAAGCCACCACAGAGAGCGAATATCAATCAGATGTGATACCCAAACTTATGGAATACATCCTTACACACAATTATTTCAGCTTCAACACTGACATTTACCTTCAAAATATGGGAACGGCTATGGGCAGCAGGATGGCACCATAGTACGCCAATCTGTTCATGGCAGATCTAGAAGAAAATTTCCTCAGCACCCAACATCATAAGCCATTAAAATACTATCGATATATTGATGATATCTTTATCATATGGACAGCAGAAGAGGAAAAAAACAATTTTTTTGACAGCTTCAATAACTTCCATCCTTTCATTAAATTCCAAATAAATTACTCTAAGTGTGTGCATTTCCTGGATACCAGAGTCACACTAAACAAGCATTTGTCAATGCCAAATGTTGATTGCTTTGCTCTGTTGAGGTCGCTCACTTCACCTCTCTCACTCGCTTGTTCTGTTTCTCCTGGCGCTGCAGGCTGCCCTTTTGTACTGAGCGCCTGCCTGCATTGGCACCTTTGTCTGCCCACAAAGAAATCTGCAGCTGTCCGGACAGCGCTCCGTTGAGGTCTCTCACTCCCCCTCTCTCACACACTCATTCTGTTTCTCCTAGCACTGTAGGCTGCTCATTTGTATTGGGCTCCTGCCTCTGTTGGTGCCTTTTCCTGCCAACAAAGAAAACTGCAGCAGTCCCGACAGAGCTCCGTTGAGCTTGCTCACTCCCCCTCTCTCACTCTCTCATTCCATTTCTGCTAGTGCTGCAGGCTGCCCTTTGGTACTGGGCTCCTGCCTGTGTTGCTGCCTTTTTCTGACCACAAAGAAATCTGCAGCAGTCATGATAGAGCTCCCTTGAGCTCACTCACTCCCCCCTCTCTCACTCACTTGTTCTGTTTCTCCCACCGCTGCAGGCTGCCCTTTTGTACTGGGCCCCTGCCTGCATTGCTGACTTTTTCTGCCCACAAAGAAATCTGCAGCAGTCCCAACAGAGCTCCGTTGAGCTCATTCACTCCCACTCCCTCACCTGCTTGTTCTGTTTCTCCCGGTGCTGCAGTCTGCCCTTTTGTACTGGGCTCCTGCCTATGTTGGTGCCTTTTTCTGCCTACAGAGAAATCTACAGCAGTTCCGACAGAGCTCAGTTGAGCTCGGTCACTCTCCCTCTCTCACTCGCTCGATCCTAATCTATCCCAAACACTGATTTCCAAAAGCGACTGCAGTATTTTGCGTCGGAAATGCAAAAACACATTTCGGCCAGGATGTGAAAAATGACAGCTGTTCTATTCATAAAGAGGTGTGAAAAAATGCTAGTGTTGAAAATCTGGAGTGAAAATATTACTAATTTGCAAAGTTACAAGGGTGCGTGGAAACTGCACAATGCATGCTCATAACACAGTCATTTTATGGATTTTCATCACAAAAGTTTCAACATAGGCATTTTAGGTCCTCTGCTCCTGAACAGTGTCATTGTGATTTTCGTAATGCATGCTGAACACTGATTTCCCACAGCTCCCATGCTAGTCCGTGCCGGAAGTGCGAAAACACATTTTGGCCAGGATGTGAAAAATGACAGCTGCACTCTTCATAAGGAGGTGGGGAAAAATGGCAATGTTGAAAATCTGAAGTGAAAATATTGCAAAGTTGCGAAGTTATGAGCGTGCATGGAACCTGAGCAATGCACACTAGCAACACACTCATTTTATGGACTTTCATCACAAAATTTTCAGCATAGGCATTTTAGGATCTCTGCTAATGAGCAGTGTCACTGTGATTTTCTTAATGTGTCCTGAACACTGATTTCCCACAGCAACCAAGCTATTCTGTGCCAGAACTGCAAAAACATATTTCAGCCAGGATGTGAAAAATGACAGCTGTACTGTTCATACGGAGGGCCAGGAAGATGGCAATGTTGAAAATATGGAGTGAAAATATTGCACATTGGTGAAGTTATGAGCATGAGTGGAAACTGCGCAATGCACGCTCATAGCACAGTCATTTTATGGACTTTTGTCACCAAATTTTCAACATAGGCATTTTATGACGTCTGCTAATGAACAGTGTAACTGTGATTTTCCTAATGTATCCCAAACACTGATTTCCCACAGTGACCATGAATCCTGCCCAGGAAGTGTGAAAACACATTTTGGCCAGGATGTGGAAAATGACAGCTGTACTGTTCATAAGGAGATGCAGAAAATGGCAATGTTGAAAATCAGGAGTGAAAATATTGCAAATTTGCGAAGTTACGATTATGCGTAGCAACTGCGCAACACACGCTCATAAAACAGTCATTTTTTTGGATTTTCCCAACCAAATGTTCAACATAGACTTTTTGAGAGCCCACCTCATGAACATTGGCACTGTCATTTCATTAATCAGTCCCGAAAGGTGATTCTGCACAGTGACCATGAAATCACCTTTTGGGGCCAACTAACACCATGACAGTGGCTGAATTCATGAGGAGGGGTCCCAAAAACCCAATGTTGAAAATTTGGTGCCAAAATTCCAAAAAATGGTTGAGATATGCTTCAAAGTCGAAAAAACCCTATTTATGCCATTATGCAGCTTACTGGCCTTTCCTCAGTTCACGGTCGGCTTTGAAGAGTGCAGACGTGTTCCCAGTCTACCGAAGATCATCACGCTGGGCTCCGGAGGTAAGTAATGGGTGAGGGGGGTGTGGTGAGGTGGGGTGCGAAGAGGGAGGGAGCAAGTTGGGGAGGGGCTGCCGGACTCGATGAGGGACTGTTTTTTGCTTTACAGGTTAAAAAAAAAAAACTATTGCGGGACTTTTTTTTTACAGGGACATTTATGGAGATTTGGCATGCTGGGGTGGGCTCCCAGCATGCCAACCTACTGTTGTGTGAGGTGACAGACTGTAGCCAATAGGGGATTGAGCACTCCCACCGGCATATACGGGGGAGCGCAATAGCTGAGGGGGATTGGGCACCCCACTTGGCACACACCTATGTTTCATCGTGAGGGGCACATGATGCTCCCCCATTGGCAACTAAAACTGGGAGGGGGGAGATTATGCCTACAGGGAGTGGGCTCCCCCATAGGCAACATGAACACGTGCAGGGGATTGAAGCCGACGGGGATTGGAGCTCCTGTTGCAAAACAACCACTGTTGTGAGGGGCACATGCTGCCGAGGGGAATTGGGCACCCCCTTGGCACTGGGTGCTCACTAATATTGCTTGTGAACACAGTGGAAAGCTGCCACCATGTTCACAAATAATATCACAGTAGCAAGATTCTGCCCAGCAATGACGGTTCACTCCCTCATTACAGTGGAATGGCTTACGCTGCAATGACGAGATGGCCCCGATTGCAGTGGCTGAAACCTTACAAGGTTGTGGCATGCAGGCCAAACTAGTGTCAGCTGTAGCATGCCACCCTATTGGGAAAGGTGGGCCAAGCCTCCAAAGGCTGTGGAGGTATTGGTTACAACAGTGCCATGCCTCTACAACCTGCTTCTATAGAAAGCTGCTGCAATATGTTTCTTGTGCATGTGCACAATCAACATAAAAATGAAACACTGCAAACATCTGTGTACAGAAAACCTACAGACAGATGCAGTTACCTGCACAGATCGAGCTACCATCCCTCTCATACCAAAACATCCATTATACGCAGCCAGGCTATCCAGTACCACCGCATTTGCTCAAATCAACACAACAGGGACAGGCACCTTATTACACTAAAAAAGCTTTCAGACAGAAGGGATATAAAACCAGCTCCATTGACAGGAATATCCATTCTGCACTCCATAGGCCTAGGAAGAACTACTATGGTACAAGCCACAGAGAACATCTGATCAAACATCTCTGATAGTAACCTACAACCCAGAACTGGAAAACTACAGAAAATAATTAAAGATCTACAGCCACTACTGCTTGAAGATGAAACTCTAAAAAATATATTTCCCTATCCACCAGTGATTGCCTTCTGTCGACCACCAAACCTGAAGCAGAAACTGGTGTGAACCAAACTTCCCTCTGAGCTCCAACTAGGTGACAATGATACAAAACCATGCAAAGCACCTAGCTGCAAACTATGTACACATATCTCTCCTGAGACATGTGTCAGTCATAATGGAAAAACATTTACAATCCAAAGCTCGTATACCTGTTCTTCTAGCAACATAGTATACATGATACAATGTAGAAAATGCGTGGAGGGCTGCTGTAGTGGTGAAACTGGAAAGGAACTCAAAACAAGAATGAATCACCACACATTCACAGTTACCCATAAAAATGAAAATATGTCAGTAGGGGAACATTTTTCAAGATCAGATCACTCCACCAGTGATTTTACCACCAGAGTGTTAAAAGGCAACTTCAAAAGCAGCCAGGAATGGCAAACATTTGAAATAAAAATGATACCATATTTTGATACTAAAGAAAAGATACACAAGGAGGCATGGAAAGGATTAAAAGGGACTTGGCAAGGTTGGAGGAATGGTCAGAAGTAAGGCAGCTAGGATTCAATGCAAAGAAGTGCAAAATAATGCACCTGGAAAACAAGAACCCAGGGGAAGAATACACAATGGGTGGGGAGGTAGTAACAACAACAAAAAAGGAAAGGGACCTGGTGGTAATCATATCAGATGACCTTAAGGTTAGCAAACAATGTGAGAAGGCAGTAGGGAGGGCTGGGGGTATACTGGGATGTATAGGGAGAGGCATCAGCAGCAGAAAACAGGAAGTTGTTATCCCTCTGTACAGACAGTTGGCGAGACCCCATCTGGAGTACTGTGTCCAGTTCTGGAGACCCCATCTCCGCAAGGACATAAACAGGATAGAGGTAGTCCAGAGGAGGGCAACTAAAATGGTGCAGGGTCTGCAAGAAAAGCTGTATGAGGAGAAACTAAAGGAGCTTAATATGTATACCCTTGAGGAAAGAAGGGAGAGGGGGGACATGATAGAAACTTTTAAGTACCTCAGTGGAATCAACAAAGTCCAAAAGGGTAGCATCTTTCAGAAAAAGAGATGTGCAAGAACAAGGAGACACAATTTAAAGATAGAAGGAGGGTGGTTCAGGGGCAATGTGAGGAAGTATTATTTCACAAAGAGGGTAGTGGATGCATGGAACAGCCTTCCTGAGGAGGTTGTGGGGTCTAAAACTGTGGGAGAATTCAAGAATGCATGGGACAGACATAAGGCAATTCTTGTGGGGGGTAGGAAGAAATAGGCTGTTGGTTAACTAGGATCTACGGCCTATCCTGTAGGTAGGGAAATGGGCAGACTAGATGGGCCAAGCAGTCCTTATCTGCCGTCAAAATCTATGTTTCTATGTTTCTATGAAAAAGGACTTAATAAGTATGTTGGCTTTTTAATACACTACCAGTGATTATGTTTAAAGCAGTGCTTCAGAGTTTCTTTTTAAACCCTCACATCAGCACCCTCTAGCTCTTTTAACAGATACCTTCTTAAGACAATGGTATGTATTTCTTTTTTCCTGTCTTGACTTTTTAGAAATGTTAATTGATGGTCCAGAGTCTGAGCAAAATTAAGCAGCCCCTTGATCTTACAAGCTGATCTCTCCAACAGATGCACTCCAGTGAAAATTAGTATTCCTGTTTGTAAGAGGTGCAAATTGACTGTACTGCTTTGATCTGTAAACTGCTAGTCTACGTTTTTAATCCACATCCAGCCTTTATATCTGTCATACTGCTCAGCTGTTTCACTTTGACCTGAGGAACAGGGTTTTATCTCGCGGAAGCTAGTCTAAGAAATAATTTTATTAGTCCAATAAAAGGTATCACCTACAACATATTTGTTTTTTTTTTTCTCCACACCAGAAAATTGAGAAATTACACCCGAGAACGACAAAATTTCACCTGGAAATTGTGAAATGTTGTGCATTTTGAGACAAAATTTAACATTTTGAGGTGAAATTTCGCAATTTTGGGGTGAAATTTTGCAGTGAAATTTCACAAGTTCACAGCCCGCAAAATATTTCACCAAATGGTGGAATTTTGTTAAATATTTCACACAGTGAAATTGCCAATTTTGCGGCAATTTCACATGTGAAATTTTATTTCACAACATCTCTACTGATACGTGATTAGGACAGAAGGCCTTGCAGTGCACCAAGCCCAAACCCAGCACATCCACAACAGATGATGTCTAGACTGTAGTATTTAGTGAAAGTGTGGACAGTGCTCCTACTGACAGCAGCACATATGTTAGCAGCAGGGACAGTTTTGAAACAGGCAACAAAAGTGGCCATACCTCATGTGAAGTGACCACTAACAGTGCCAGGAAGTTCCTTACTGTACTTCCTATAACAGTAAATAATACAATTTACCTGCCATTTGGATAGGCATTGTTTAGATATGGGGTACCCTCTTTCCCAAGTGCAAACAAAACAGAAATCCGGCAAGTTTTCCTATTGTTCTTAATGGGCCCTATGCAAGAATGCCTATGCGCCACATAAGGGCAGAATGTAGGCATTCTATGACTGAATGCAGTGTACTGGTGCTCTGCGTAACCCTCGTGGCACTCACCCATGGGTTTGTTAGTGTCCTACACACAGGATCCCCAGCCGACTGTGAGGTGCCACATCTGGGGTGGGACAGGGACATGTCACATGTATATACTTGCATGCCATGCTTCTGTGGAATATCTGGATGGGGGGACCCTGCTGTAACCATCTACAGGATTACATGCCCCCCCTCAGGCACCAGCCAGTGGCACCAGCATTGGGACCCCTGCCACATTGTTTCCCCAGTCCACTGTGCCACTTGGGAGGCTTTGAGTGGCTGTTTGGGCAACCACCTGGTGTTTGTACCCATGGAATACATGCCCTCTCAGTTGCCTGTGCCCAGAAATGGAAATGATCTGCTATAGGACCCAGGATGGGCATCCCATTGGATGCCACCCTGCATCCTGCAATCCACTACTGCTCCCCCACATCTTCAGCCATGTGGCTGCATGCCTGGGGAGCAGGGGTGTGGTCCAACAGCTGGTAGTCATGAATGCCCATCTAAGCATGGCCAACCCTGGGGGCGGAGTGGTGTGGGTGCTCTACATGTGATTCACACATAGTTCATGAATCGCCCCCATTGTGAGTAACACAGTATCTCAGTGTTCCATGTACTTCAAGAGTATGGAGCAATGCCTCACCTTGCTTGGCATGCTCAGGGTAATGAACTGGAAGGTGTATCATTTGGTTCAGTTTAAATTCAGATACCACCCTCGGTAAACTTAGGGTTCATACACAAAAAGACTCTGTCTTTGTGAAAAATCAAATAAGGAGGCTCCCTCATCAAAGCATGAAGCTCAGAAAATCTATGAGCAGAAGTCATGGCAACTAAAAATATCATTTTGCACGATAGGAAACATAAACCACAAGATACGGCAGGATCAAAAGGAGCTAACATCAATTTCTCAGGTATGAAATTCAAGTCCCAGGGTGGGACTGGATTATGTATAGGATGTTTCACATGCAGGATACCTCACAGAAAAGTATGGGACACCTCTGGTTGGGCAATCATACGGCCATCAATAGGAGCAAGATATGTTAATATAGCAGCCAAATCACCCTAATAGAGGAATATTGCAAGCCTGAATCAGTTAAGGAAAGCAAGCATTCCAGAACAGAATTCACAGGACATGTAATGGTGATCACTTAGTAACTTGCTTCCTTTTTAAGGAATAACTATGCCTGGTAGAATTCTTCCTAGTCACAAGCATGACATCAGCAACCTTAGGGGAGAACCCAAAATGTGCAATGACTATGTTTTCAGGAGCCATTCATGTAGGTGCAGAGACTTCAGTTCTGGAAAGACCTGAGAACCCTCTTCTGTGACAAAAGACCCCAACAATGAGGTAGGGGAACAGGATGTTCCACCACTAAATATTGTAGAAGTGAAAACCATACCTGGCAAGGCCTCTGAAGAGCTATGAGAATGAGAGTGGCACTCTCCACTCTTAGCATTATCAGGACTCTGAATAATAGGAATGGAAAAATGCTTAGAGGGATTTCCCTTTCCAAGGATTGGACAACATGTCTCACCCAAAAACTCCAGATCCTGCTATCCTTCGACTGGAAATGGCTCCACAATCTGCACAGGGGTTGTATACAGACCCCTGTCTCAGGGGGAGGAAATGGACAAGGAAATGATAGAAGGCATCCTTGGGATGGCAGAGAAAGGGGAGATATTGCTGATGGGGGACCTGAATATGCCAGATGTTGACTGGAGCACCTTTGCTGCAGCCACATCCAAGAGCAGGGCCATTCTCGATGCCCTATAGGGGGCATGCCTCAGACAGATAGTTTTGGAACCCACTCGGGAGGGAGCAATCTTAGACCTGGTACTCTCAAATGGGGATGGAGAGAGGATCTCTGATCTTGAAGTGGGTAGCCATCTCGGAACAAATGACCACCAAACAGTGTGGTTCATGATAAACTTAGCTGAAGAGTCAAGCCACACAAAAGTGACTTCAGGAGGGCTGCTTTTGTCAAAATGGGAGAGTGTCTCAGAAAAGCACTAGCAAACAGGCAAGAAGGCGGGGTGAAGCAACAATGGGGAAACATCAAAACCGCCATCACAGAGGCAGCAAGTCTTTGTGTGAAGTAAATAAACAAATCAAAACAAAAGAAAAAAATGCTATGGTTCTCAAAAGAAGTGGCGGGGAAGGTAAGGGGGAAAAAGATAGCACTTGGGAAGTATAAGGAAACACAGAAGGAGCAGGACAGAGAACTGTACCAGTTAAAGCAGAAGGAAGCGGGTAAGGCAGTCAGAATAGCAAAGGATCAAACCAAGGAAAAGATAGCCAACTCAGTTAAGAAGGGGGATAAAACCTTTTATAGGTACATTAGGGAGCAAAGAAAGACTAAGGCAGGGATACTGAGGCTGAACAAAGAGGAAGGTGGTTGGGCAGACAGCAACAGTGAAAAAGCAGGGATACTGAATGAATACTTCTGCTCAGTATTCACAATGGAAAAGCAGGGGGAAATACCTAATCCGGTCAATAGAAGCACTCTGGATAGGGGGGTTGATATTAGTCCTTTCACAGAAGAAATGGTTCTGAAAGAATTCTTAAAACAGAAGGTGGATAAAGCAAAGGGGCCTGATGGGATTCACCCCAGAATTTTAAAAGAACTAAGGGAAGAATTAGTAACACCACTGACTACCCTTTTTAATAAATCATGGGAGGATGGGGTGGTACCTGAGGACTGGAGTAGGGCGGATGTAATTCCTCTTCACAAAAGTGGGAGCAAGACAGAGGCAGAAAACTACAGACCTGTCAGTTTGACCTCAGTGGTAGGGAAAATGATGGAATCACTTCTCTGAAGGAAAGAATTATTGAGTACCAAGAGGCCAGTGGGGCACAGGACCCAAGGCAGCATGGACTCACAGCGGGAAGGTCTTGCCAGACAAATCTAATTAATTTCTTTGACTGGGTGACCAAAGCAGTAGACCAAGGAGGGGCTGTGGACATGGCCTACCTAGACTTTAGCAAGGCATTTGACACAGTCCCTCACAAAAGATTAATAAATAAATTAGCCAGCCTGGGAGTGGGTCCTAGGGTGGTAGCCTGGATAAAACACTGGTTGGACAACAGGACACAGTGGGTTATAGTAAATGGAGTCCACAGTGAAGAAAGGAGGGTTACCAGTGGGGTACTGCAGTGTTCAGTACTGGGGCCTGTCCTTTTTAATGTCTTTATAAGTGACATTGCAGAGGGACTGGAAGGGGAAAGTATGTATCTTTGCAGATGACACAAAGATCTGCAACAGGGTTGATACACAAGGTGGGGTGGAAATGATGAAAAGAGACTTGGCAACGTTGGAGGAATGGTCAAATGTATGGCAGCTTAGATTCAATGCAAATAAGTGCAAAGTAATGCACCTCAGAAACAAAAACCCAGGGGAAGAGTACACAATGGGGGGTGAGATACTGACAGCAACAAAAATGGAAAGAGACCTGGGGTACTCATGTCAGATGACCTAAAGGTGGGCCAGCAATGTGAGAAGGCAGTAAGGAGGGTAGGGGGGATACTGGAATGCATAGGGAGAGGCATCACCAGTAGAAAACAGGAAGTTGTTGGCCCTCTGTACAGACAATTGGTAAGACCACATCTAGAGTACTATGTACAGTTCTGGAGACCCCATCTCTACAAAGATATAGACTGGGTGGAGGCTGTCCAGAGGAGGGCAACCAAAATGATGCAGGATCTGTATCAGAAGACATATGAAGAAAGATTAAAGGAACTAAATATTTATAGCCTCGAGCAAAGTAGGGAGAGGGGGGACATGATAGAAACTTTCAAATACCTCAAGGGAATCAACAAAGTCCAAAAGGGTAGCATCTTTCAGAAAAAGAGATGTGCAAAAACAAGGGGGCACAATTTGAAGATAGAGGGGGGATGGCTCAGAGGTAATGTGAAGAAGTATTTCTTCACAGAGAGGGTTGTGGATACATGGAACAGCCTTCCTGAGGAGGTCATAGAGTCAAAAACAGTGGGGGAATTCAGGAATGCATGGGATAGACATAAGGCAATTCTAGTAGGGTGTAGGAGGAAGTAGGCTGTTGGTTAACTAGGATCTGCAGCTTATCCATTAGGTAGGGAAATGAACAGACTAGGTGGGCCAAGCGGTTCTTATCTGCCATCAAATTCTATGTTTATATGTTTCTATGAGCAAGTAAAAATGTTGCAGTTCTGGGTTGTGTATTGACACAAAAAGGTCCATCTCTGGATGATCTCCTCTTCCAAAGAGGTTGTGTACCCCAGAGATTAACAGTTTCCATTCACACATCAGGGACTGAGACCTGCTGAGACTGTCTGCCAAAATGTTTTGGAGACCTGGGAGAAACACCCCAACAGCCAAAGGTTGTGAGACATCACCCAGTACCACACTGTCATTGCACATCATAAGCAGAATGTAGCAAATGCTTGCCTATTTCAGTACCGGCTGACAGGGTTTTGAGCATGTCACTCTTGAAAGAGCCATCAAGTAAAGTCTGGGCTACAGTGCGTGCAGTCTTCCAGACGCTATTCTATTTGGTCATATAGGCCTGCCTGGTAATTTGCAATCCTCAGGCCCGAGCATTTAGTGCATAAGTATGCTTACCCATAACATTCTTCTTCCCAGATTCTTTAACTGGAGGCAAAGTACCCATGTGCCTAGGGGCTTTAGATCAATCATGAGTAGCTATAATAACTACAGAGTCAGTTTCAGGCTGAGTAGCATAGTAAAGCATAGTAGACAGAGCAGAGTACTGTTTATCAGTCTTCCTTGGAACTGAAGGCAGGGTATTAAGCCTGTGCCATGCACCAAAGCTAGCATCCTCTAATGCAGGATACACAGGAGGAATTATAATGGAAGGTACAAGGAACCTCCAAAAATTCCATAAGATTTCTTTTAGTGGACTCTTCCTCCTTAACAGCAAAGCCCATGGCAGTCTGCATTTGCTGCAACGTAGCTTGAAAACAGAGTCCTTACTGCAGGATAAGAAGGTGGAGCTGGAAGGCAGGTTCCCTTCTTCAAACTGCCCCTCATCCTCATAGTCCTCCTGTAAGTCCCTCTCAATATCTATGAGGTCAGGATTATATTCAGTTTTGTCATAATCATGAACAATGACAGGAGCCACAGAGGGAGCCAGTGATGGCGGCAGTGGCTGGGAAGGAGCAATTTGTGGTGTGCTTGAAGATGCCATCTACAATGGTTACAGTACTGGTGGCCCTGCCAATGGCATGGGTTCTGTCTGTAACACTAATGGTAGCAGGCATCGAAGCATATCTTAGAATGACACCAGCACAGCCTGCTAACCATTGGTTCCTGAAAGGAGTCTGGGACTACCAGCATCAATGGGAAGGAGCCCAATGATGGTGGCAACATTCCTTCCATATTAGGTATGGCAATTCCTGAGCCAAGCCCCAATCTTGGTGTCTCAACAGTCTAGGGAATTTTTGTTGATATTGCCAGAGTGTGTGACAATAAGGATGTACCTGTTTTCAACTGCAACCTGGACCTCACTGGTGAAGCAGCGAATAGATAGATAGATAGATAGATAGATAGATAGATAGATAGATAGATAGACAGACAGACAGACAGACAGACAGATAGATACTTTATGTGTATAGCGCCCCATTCTGGAGACTCAGAGTGCTTCACATAATTTAAAACACAGTATGAAAACACACAATGATAAACATTTCACAAAATGATTCAGGTGGAGCTGACAGCAATAAACATAAAATTCTCTGTCCTTATACATTAAATTATACATTAAATCGTAATAAGTTAAAAGCCTGATTAAATAACAGGGACTTTAAACATTTTTTAAAGGTTTCCACTGAGGATGTCTCCCAAAGATAATTAGGCAATGAGTTCAAAAGGGAACCCTAAGGAAGCAACCCTCGGTGAAATAGAAAGACCAGGACGGATGATTAGAGATGCAGAAAATTGTTAATCCTCCTGTGAAGTGGACACTTCACGTTAGCAGATCACAACACAAAGTGGGACCTGTAAAGCGCTCACTTCGCATTATCATTACCACTTCATGTTCTCATTATGCCTTAACACGAAGTAAGGCGAAGTGAGAAGAAAATAGGCACATCACATGGCCTGCAGTTAGTGATGGGCCAGTGTCTCTAACGCGGCCCGGTGATTCATGGAGTGAAGGTGAATTTGCGCAGTGGTCTGCAACGCGAAGTGGAGTACTTCATGTTATAATGGGTAACGCGAAGTCCATTGAAAACAATGACTTCGTGTTACTCCGCCTTCCACTTTCCCTCACTTCGCCTTGTTTTTAAGCTCCAAAGGCAAATTTTGCATTGATTCATGAGATTTCAGGTCACATGGGCTCTAGATTGTTCTGCATAGCCTCAGTTTGGGTAGTGTGTGTAGGAAGCTGTAGGAGACATCTGCTCTGAGAGCTCTCTGTGATTCAAACCTTCAAAAAGTTGTTAAAAAAGCATTTTTGGGTCATTTGTTTCACTGAAACTTTAGTTAATTGATTATAGGAAACCATACTGTGCTCATACCATCGAGTATTTATTGTTTGTGTATAAATTTTGAATGTTAATGTACAACATTCAGTCTGTGTACTGAGAGACAGTGGAAGTGTGCTTTGGGGAAGGGGCGTATCTGTGGTGTAGGTAGATTAATTTGGAGAAAAAGACAGTGCTTTCTGTTTTGGTGAGGATGTCTCCCAAAGATACTTAGGCAATGAGTTCAAAAGGGAACCCTGTATTAATGCAGACACAATAATATTTTCAATATTTCTTGCCATTTTTTTGCTGATTGTTGTGTAGCAGCAGTGTATCATTTTAGTTTGCATAAAATATGTGGTTGTATTACTGAAGTTTTTAATTTGCTATGCATTACTTAGTGTGTGTATGCGAGTATGTGTGTGACGCGTGTCATCAAATAAGACACCTTTTATTGTGCCACGTAATAATTTCAGCAATGTGAAGCTGCTATCCACTGCAGCTGTGTGATTTTTGTACTTCTTTGTGGTATCTTTACTGGTATTAGCACTAGTGACTGTTACTGCTGCAGTGCATAATTTTAGTTTGTTTAAAATATGTGGTTATATTACTGAAGTTTTCAATTTGCTATGTATTACTTAATGTGTGTGTGAGTATGTGTGTGACGCGTGTCATCAAATCAGACACCTTTTATTGTGCCGCATATTAATTTCAGCAATGTGAAGCTGCTATCCACTGTAGCTGTGTGATTTTTGTACTTACATGCTAAAATGCCAGCAGAATAGGCCTAACGGTCTTTCGTGTCTGCTCGTTTGGTCAGCCCCCACCCTGGGTGCTGACCTTGCTGCCCCCCTCGCCTTCTCTGGCTTCTCCCTTCCCAGTTCTGGATATTCTTGCTGCGTTGGATTTTGCTTCCAGAACCCTTCCCCTGTACCTGTCCCACCCCCTCTTGAACCCCTCCACTGTCTCTGCCTCCACCAGCCCCCTAGGCAGTGCATTCCATGGCTCCACCACCCTCTCAGTGAAGTAGCACCTCCTCCTTTCTCCCCTGAATCTTCCCCCCTCCAGCTTCCACCCATGCCCTCTAGTGGCCCCCTCCTCCTTCCTTCGAAGCACCCTGACTGTTCCTCCCCTATTTACCCTCTTCATGTACCTAAAGACCTCTATCATGTCCCCCAGGTCCCTTCTCTCTTCCAATGTGTACATATTTAGCTCTTCGAGCCTCTCCTCATAGGTCCTGTCCCCCAAGCCCCAAATCATTTTGGTTGCCCTCCTGGACCTCTCCAGGAGTTTAATGTCCTCTAAATGTGGCTCCAAAATTGCACGTAGTACTCAAGGTGTGGCCTCACCAAGCAGTTATACAGAGGGAGTATCACTCCTCCTTCTGGAGGTGATCCCATGATGCATCCCAGCATCCTGTTGGCCTTGGCTGCTGCCCTCCTACAAGTCTCAGAGTTGTTCATCTTGACATCCACCACCACCCCAGGTCCCTCTCAGCCATCGATACTTGTAGCATTTCCCCAGGGTGTACACTTGGCCCGGGTTTCCTGCCCCAGGTACTTCTTTGTGGTATCTTTACTGGTACTAGTACTAGTGACTGTTACTGCAGCAGTGCAGCACACTGCCCCTCCCACGGCCCACCCAACCAGCAAGGGTATTCTTTTCCAGATTTGAATTTCTGATGGTGAGCACTGGTTAGGTGTTGTGCCTTTGTGTCTACATCTCTTCAGTGCACAGCGCAATCTTAATCTGTCTGTGCATTTGCATCTCTTTAGGGCCCAATCTCCATCTGTAACTTAAGTCACAATTGTTTCTTTGGCTTCCCTTCAGAGTACTGGACAGGTGTAGTGCTTAATTCTGCATGAACATTGTACTAATTAATATGTTTTTAAGTCAGAACCATCATCATGACTCACTCATGATACAAATCATGTTTTTCATCATCAAGGTCACAAATGCAGTCACAAATCACAATTCACAATCATTCACGTTACGAATCACAACATTTATTTTTTTTCTAGTTACTTGGATGTGTTGTAAGCCTGTTTTGTAGTATCTCTCAAGACTTCACCACTCCACCATTGTACTCATAGATATGTGTTTTTAAGTCTGGGAGTTTTAAGCTACAGCTCATCAGTACCTGGGGAAGTACAGCCGTAGGCATTCACGTTTCTTCATCATCACGGTCACAAATGCAGTCACAAATAAAGATTTACAATCACATCACAAATCACATTAAATTTTTTTTAATAGTTACTTGGCTGTATTGTAAGTCCATTTTGTAGTCTCTCCCCATGCTTCACCGCCTCACCATTGTACTCATTAATGTTTGTTTTTAAGTCAGGGAGTTGGACAGTGTCTGCAGTACCTACACAGACTGGAAAGAAGACTGACTGCACACATGCAGTTTAGCACAGTATACTTGCACTGCTCGGAATACAAAGTGTCACACATACAGAAGACAACAAAACAAGGGCATAATTACATAGAAGGGCCAGGGATGGTGGAGGAATACATTTTATAACACAGCAGGGAAGGTGTGTGGGGGCACATGGTGTGAGGAAAAAAAAAACTAATGTGGGATCCCATGGTGATCCAGCAGCAGTTCCAGCATGGGCATAATTTGCAACTGATGTCCCTCTATGTGATCCAGCTGTTGCTTCAGAGCACTCACCCTCTCGTTTTTCTGGTCCTGCTTCTGGAGGGGGGGCACCCACCAGTTTTGAGCGGTCCAACAGGAATGAGCGCCCATGCCCTCCACACATGCACACGGTACGACGCTTACCACTACCAAGATCTCCCAGAGCTGCCCCTGCCCCAGACATTCCCTCGCCCTAGTCCATCTCTCCGACTGAGCTCCCTCAGCCCAAGCAATCACTACTCACACTGTCACACAACACACACACACACAGTCACACAGACACAGACAAACAACTAACTACCTATAAAGGTAAGAAAAATAAAACTGACAGAAAGAACAAATTAAGTAAAAAAGAGTACAGAAAAGACAAAAAAAAATAGCTTTTAAAAAAGCTGTTGGGTCTAAATCAAAGTTTAAATCTCCTCCTCTCTGATCTAAAAGTATCAGCAGTCACAAAACACACTCCACTCTCTCTCCGTCTGCACAGGAGAAAGTAAAAGTGTCTGCTTGTATGACTCACTTTCTTCCTGCCTAGCTAAAGAGCATGTGACTTACAGTACTGTAAGCCATGTGATGTGTGGGGAGGGGGCTGCCAAATCTGAAACACCAAGTGGGTCACTTAGAATCATAAAGAGGAACGTGAAGTCCATTAAAAACAATGACTTTTGCCTTACTTAACATTATGAACCATGTAACTGCGAGTAGTAATGACAAGGCGGAGTGAGCACTTTGCATTGCCCACTCCACATAGCAGAGTGGCAATGTGAAATGCCCACTTCACGTTCACTTCGTCGGCGGAATTTAAATTCGCTGCATCTCTACCTGCAGTACTGTAAGTCACATGCTTTAGCCAGGCAGGAAGGAAGTGAGTCAGAGAAGCAGTTTCACTTTCTCCTTTGGATTTGTACAGGGAGAAAGCAAAATTGGCTCTCATTTCTTGTTACTGCCAGAACAATCAAACAGCTTTTTTAAAAGCTATTTTATTTAGTGTTTGTATTGTCTTAGTGTTTTTTTGGTTAGTGAATTTTTTTGTATAAGTTTTGTTTTTGTTTTGTGTGTGTGTGTGTGTGTGTAAGTGTGTGTGTCCACTGTCTGTGTGTGCCTTCCCATGGACCCAGAAGGCTGGAGGGTCATGTTGGAGTTGGAGAAGGCAAGTTACTGACCTGTGGGTGCATTAGGATGGGAGGAGAGCGGACCCATGTGGGGGCAGGGTGGTCGTGTGATGTTGGGCCACTCCAGACTCCTGGCCAGTGTTGCTTCCCTTGTGGAAGGAAAAGAAGCAGCAGCAGCACCACCAATGCCACCGGTGGCTGTTGCACGTACACCTTCTCTGCCACCACCACTAGCAGCAGCTGTTGGGGCTCCAGCTACACCCCCTCCACAGTCACAGGAGGTGGCCCTGGCAATTGTGGGTGGTGGTGGGACTCATGCCTGACAAGTGAGTACTGTGTCTGGTGCCCCCTGAAGCTCCCCAGTGTGGGAGTTTTTTAATTGTGTGGGGGGGAGACAGCACAGTGGTGGAGTGCCATGTGTGTGGTGTGCTGATGCACCTTGGGCCCCCTGGGACACATTTGGGGACCAGTGGCCAGCGCACCCACATGCTGAATCATCACAGGGCAGAGTGGCAGGCTGCCATGGAAGGGGCCAAGTGTCCACCTGCTGGCCCTTCCATGGCAGTGGCAGAAGGTGCTGCTGGGGTGGGAGATGTGCCTCACAGTAGTCACTGCCGCAGCAGGAGGAGGAAGGCTACATCAGCTGCTCCACCATCACCACCACCACCACCACCACAGCCATCAGCACCACCCTGTCCACCACCAGCCCCATTACCTGGATTACCTGCTTCAGTGGACCCTGGCACAGTCCCTGTAAGCCAGTCTGACCTCATCCTGGTGTGGGCAGCACTGGAGGAAAACAACACGCGTTTCAGTTCTTTGGAGCAGCAGGTTACCAGAGTGGAAGCACAGCAGCAGCAGCAAATACTTTCAGTGCTGCACCTGTTGCTGGACCACCATGGCATCCCACGGCCATAGAAAGTCCAGGTATTGTTTTCAGTCCCCCACACCCACCCCCACCCCTGACCCCACCCACTACTGTGTTGTACTTTTGTTGTGTGTTTTGTTTGTTATTATTAAATCATACATTGTCCATTCAAGGGGAATCTTTCTTGCACCACATAGTACAATATATTTTTTTGAAAACCAAGGGTAAATGCATTACAGTGAGTCACGTGACGGAGGCATTCCCATTCTGAAAGTCTGCCCACATTCTGCCTCCCTTCTCAGCAATGTTAGGATGTGATGGCAGGGAGAGTGCGTGTGCGTGCTCTTTACAGTGAATATCTGATTGTGCAGGTTTCCAAATGTTTCTTTATGTTAATGGTCAGTTTGTGGTGAAATGTGTGTCCACGTTTCCAGTAAAAAGAGTCTTGTTAGTGGAAACATCCCACATTTCACCACAAAGTGAACCTTATAACATTAGGAAACATTGCTTGGGATAGCTGCTGGACAGTCAGTATAGTGGAGCATGCACCTGCGCTCCCCCTGCCATCACGTCTTAATGTTGCTGAGGAAGAGTGGCAAAACGTGGGTTGCTTTTCAGATTCTTAATTCCTCCATCATGTGACTCACTGTAATGAAATTATGGGTGGTTTTCACAGACATATATTGCACTCTGTGGAGCAAGAAATATTCCAGTGGTAGTAATGCCCCCACATATTAGTTTATGTGCATCACCATAACTATGTAATGTGGTGAATCTCTGTAAAGCAGCAGTGCAACAATCTGTTGATAACTCGGACCTATATTTTTTAATGCTATGTTACAACTTCCTTTACTTACATCCTGACTGACTGGAATGATACAATAATTTGCAGTAGCTGAGTGTGCTGTACTACCATTTTCGTGTGTGAAATAATGAAAGGAGCATTCCTTTTAAATTTGTGCTGCTGACAGTGAGTGTGACCAGGTCTTTGTCATTGTTTTCCTCTGCTTTTCTCCATCACATCAAGTAGTTGTCATATATCACTTCTGTTGTTAATTAACAGTTATGCATCAGTCAATGTTTTATATGACACCATGGAACAATAGCTATTGAAAAGCAGCTGCAAATAAATACAAAGCTGGTCAGAACAATATTGGAAGATGTGCTCATTTTGTTTTCACACATGAAAAAAGTAGGAGTAAGAGAAGCAAACATAAATTGTGAGAAGAATCTATCATTCAAGTCACTGATGACTCGGATGTAAGTAGTAGTTGCTGTGGCAGTTTAAAGTAGCATAAAAAAGTACAGTTCAGAACTGTGAGGACATTCTTGCAATGCTGCTTTAATTGTAAAAATTTCACTATGACATCATGACTATGAGCTCATAGCAACAATCACAGAGCATACAAAAGTGGCACAGAGTCCCCAGATTTTTTCTGCAGGCCCACAATGCATCCTCCTTGTGTGCAGAACATTGACAAGTTCTAACAAAGTGAAATGAGACAGTTTCAGCACAAAGTCCCCCAGAATTAATGGCGCACTCAGTCATGTGTGCAGTGGTCGCACAGAGTCCCTAGATTTTTTCTGCAGGCCCACAATGCATCCTCCTTGTGTGCAGAAAATTGACAAGTGGTAATGAACTGAAATGAGACTGTTTCAGCACATAACCCAGTATAAAATGATGACTGTGAGGTTCATGTTGCTGGTCCACTGTGTTGTGCCAGACAATTCCACCAAATGAAATGTGATCATTTTAACTGGATTGAAAGGTGCCCTTTGGCTGTACACTAATAGTAGCCTTGGTGAGAGTATATATATATATATATATATATATATATATGGTGTATATATATATATATATATATATATATATATGGTTGTGTAGTTTGTAGGTGATTAGAGGGGATTGAACTTGACATGGACTTGTACTCATGCTATTGTTCTGCATCACACAGGTGACTCATAAACTGTTGGTGTGCACATTCCAGTGCTTAATGAGAATGTTTTGCACTTAAATTGGAAATGGATAACTCCCAATCACATGAAGGTAAGTATTTTTTGGGGGTGGGGGAATCATATTTTCAGTTTTGTCTGTAATGGTTTATTATTTTTTTACTTCTTCACAGAATTCATCAGCATCCTTCTGGAGTCCGGTTGTTAATGATGGTCATGGTCATCTAATGAAATGACTTCTGCATGTTGCATTGTGCCCAAGCTCGGGGGGGGGGTGTGTGCCTGATGTTGAAGAACTTTTTTGGATAAGGCCACTTTGACAGAACAACAAAGCATCTTGAAGTTTCCTAAAAAGAGAAATGAATGACTTTACAAGTTACAGCTTCACTGTTATGTGTCCTTCCCTGGTTCTCAAATCTCAATCCCTATTGTCAAGTTACATTTCAGAGACACATCTTGTCAACTAACACAACCTGTTGTGTGCAGTATTTGCAGCAGTCTTTACAAAACAATGAAACGGATGAAATAAAATCTTCATACTTACCAGAATGGATTTCACATGGATATTACATCGGTTCCTCTCTGTACGGTACAGCTACAGCATCTTTCACATCGAGTATTAGTGATGGAGCCTGTTTTTGTTCCCCTGTAAAAGAAACAAAAGAAGTGCACTGTATGTGTTTTGCCACTGCGGCTCTGAAAAGCTACAGAAAACAAAACATACAACTTAAGGAAGTGAGGCAGCATAACAAATAAGAGTGCACATACTCACTTTATGGTTTAAATAGTAAGAAACTGGTGGTGATGGTGCACTGGTGGAGTGGTGGTCTGTGGGGGGCAGACAGACTCATGGTAGCAGACTTGGATAACATCAGTCCCAGTGGTGGTGGTGGTGGTCTGTGGGGGGCAGACAAACTCATGGTGGCAGACTTGCATAACATCAGTCCCGGTGGTAGTGGTGGTGGTCTGTGGGGGGCAGACAAACTCATGGTACGAAATTGCCCGACTGTCCAGAGCTTTAAAGTAGCTCTGAAAACCTACCTTTTTAACAAAGCTTTTAATGATTGTTAATTATTTAATTTTAATCCTATTTAAATCCTGTTTTAAATATTTATCATTTTATGTCTTTTGTAAAGGCACCTTGGTTTGGGAAAGGCACCTTAAATAAATAAAAATTGATTGATTGATTGATGGTGGCAGACTTGCATAATATCAGTCCCGGTGGTGGTGGTGGTCTGTGGAGGGCAGACAGACTCATGGTGGCAGACTTGCATAACATCAGTCCCAGTGGTGGTGGTGCTGGTCTGTGGGGGGCAGACAGACTTATGGTGGCAGACTTGCATAACATCAGTTCCGGTGGTGGTCCATGGGGTGCAGACAGACTCATGGTGGCAGACTTGCATAATATCAGTCCCGGTGGTGGTGGTGGCCCATGGGGGGAAGACAGACCCATGGTGGCAGACTTGGATAACATCAGTCCCGGTGATGGTGGTGGTGGTCCATGGGGGCAGACAGACTCATGGTGGCATACTTGGATAACATCAGTCCCTGTGGTGGTCCGTGGGGGGTTCAGACAGACTCATGGTGGCAGACTTGCATAACATCAGTCCTGGTGATGGTGGTGATGGTGGTCTGGGATGGGGGGGCACACCACCTTTTGAATACTGCAGTTAAAACCTGCCAAAATTAACCACATCATCATTCTCATAAAGAAAACTGTCCTCACCAATGTCTGAAGTCTGACCACTGGGAAATTCTTTCTCCATTGTGTCGTCATCTACGTCAGTGGTGGGCCATTTCAGGCAGCCACTGCCAGTGTCACCAGGATGCTCCATTTCCACATCAGCAAGACCGCCATGACTAGGCCAGGGTATGAATACCAAGGTTGCAGTCTGTGCTGGTATGTGCCTCTCATTCATTTTAATGAATGTTAGCAAACTAACATTTGCAGGAGACAGGTTTGTCCGATGATCCCTGACTATTGTACCCACTGAGCTGAATACCCTCTCGACACTTACACTGGAGGGTGGGCATGTCAGGTACTTCAGTGCCATTGCAGTCAGCTCTGTCCATTCACTGACCTTTCCACTCCAGTACAAAAGAGGATCTTCACTTATTGTCAGATGCCTGTTTTCATACAAATATGATTCAGCCATTCTCTGTGCCATACTAAGTCTAATTGTTGATGCATCAGCCTGTTCTCCAGAACCATTTATTTCACAAATACCCACTTGGAACAAAGCCTCCCAAAGCAGGTTGACGCCACCCACTTTGGATGACAGACCACCTGGAACTACAGTCCCCTTACCCTTGCATGATATGCTTGCTGGTCCTCCAGCTACACCTTCAGCTGGATTATGCTGCTGAGGTTTGCTTACCTTGGCATGTGACTTCTGTACCCCATGAACCAAGCGCACCAGTTGACCACTGATATTTTTTACCTGTTCAGGCCCTCCCTCCAGTACTGAGGTAGAGTGTGTTATCTTTGGTGAGTTGACTGGCATTTTCTAACATGGATCCTTTAATTTCTTTGTCATCAAAAACTGTCAGCACAAAACCAGAGAGTGATTACTCCACAATTATGACTTTGGATGGTGAACTTGGTATTATATGCCAGTCATGTAACATGTATCAACTAGTTAAATCTACAATGAATTTGACAAAGAATTTCATATGTATAAAATGCTGTGATAATAAACAGTTACTTGATGAGATTGCAATGTTTTCAGTTAGATTACAACAGCTAGAAGAAATCCAATTTACTATGTGTGAACATTTTAAAGCACTACACAGCCCCCCCTACAATTGGGACTACTGGCAATATGATATCCTTTCACTCATCCACTTGTTTACCCTTGAACACAACCTTGAATAAAGGTGTATGTCATAACAGTAATACTGGTAGTAACTTAACAGTAACCAACAATGTTAGAATGGAAACTAATACCACTAGTATGCTGAATAAAAAAAGAAACAGAGAGGATGATTCTGACTGGTCAGTGGTAACCAGTGCAAGGGCTTGTAAAAAGGGGCGTAGAGCTGACCAATTCAGTTTACCTATTCTCAATTCTTTTTCGGTACTTTCCAGCTTATCTGATACTAATTGCCCTATTGACAATAATTTAGACCATTCAGGCTGTCACACACCAACTACTGAAGCTGAATTTTTTAAAACCACGCTTATAGACTCAGGTCTTCAGCCGACTCCCAATAAATTAACTGGTGCTGTTACAAACTCCAACTGTAGGTCCAATCTTATGTCAGCTATTACAGAACCCTCAAAAATAGTAACAGACACTTCTCCATCTCAGTCAAATATGAATCCTATGTTATTATCCAGTGTTTGCACTGGCTCTTTAACTGATGCCTGCTGTATACCTAATTCACTCCCTATTGCCACTGGGACCTTAGTTTCCACTATGGATACCTCTGGTTCAAATCTTCAGAATTCTTCACGCCAAGTGTATGTACTGGGAGATTCTATCATTAAACACTTGGAGAGGTTAATTTGTAATCCAGATAAAACATCAAGAACATGCTCTAGTTTTAGGGGAGCAAAGATTTCTGATATTACCAAAATGGTCAATGATATACTTACGAATGCTGGTGATAACCCCCAAGTTATTATCCATGTAAGAACTGATATAAACCAAAATAGTCCTTTACAGATCAAAAAAGACTTTGTGGCTCTAAATAATTTACTTATAGAAAGGGGATGTACCATATGTTTTTCAGAAATACTTCCAGTCAACAGGGCAACTTACATAACTCATCATATTAGGGAAACTAATGAATGGTTGAGAAAATGGTGCCTTCGACAAGGCATATGTTGCATCCCTCACTGGGAGAACTTCGATGGCAGGGAATCCCTCTTTAGTTGGGACAGCTTACACTTAAGTAGGAGGGGAAGTGTCTTACTGGGTAAATCAATTGGTTCTGTCATTAACAAATATTTACACTGAATAAATTGGGGGAGAATGGGAGAATTCCTAATTCTCTTAACACAAAAGTTAATGCCAGTACTGGGAAATCGCTTAGTATTTTATCCTTTAATGCAAGATCTTTGAATTCTTTAAAATTGGCCAAGCTTACAGCAAAATGCATCCTATTGGATTTTAGCATCATTGCTGTTACTGAAACTTGGTGGGATCATTCATCAATTTGGTCTAGAAACATTCCCAATTATAAACTTTATCATAAGGACAGACTAGATAGTAAAGGTGGTGGTGTATGTCTTTTTGCTAGAGAAGATATTATCTCATATGAAATTTCTTCAATTATTTTGACCGAATCACTACGGATTTCCATTCAACTTAATGATCGTCCTAAGATTAATATTGGGGTTTGTTATTGACCACCCTAAGTGGATGCCCAATATACTACTGAATTATTAAATACAATATCGGATTTATCCCAGAATAATGATATCCTAATTTTTGGAGATTTTAATATGCCCGGTATTAATTGGAATCTCAACATAGGTAATAATAACCACAATAGGTTATTCTTAAATACAATTATTGATGTAGGTTTAGACCAACTGGTTAATCAGCCCACACGTGGCAATGATACTTTAGACCTTGTAATAGCAAATGAAGGTCTTGACATTTCGGGGATAAATATTATGGCCCCTATTGGCAACAGTGATCATAACTCCATATTTGTTAGTATTCCTTTACAAATTTTCAAAATTAATAATTCCCAATTTAGGGATTATAACAAAGCTAATTTTACAAACATAAATCAAGAATTAAAAAGAACTGGTTGGTCTAAAATATTCAAAGATAAAGGAGTTAACGAAATGTATGAATGTTTGACTAATATTATATATCTATTAGAGGACAAGTATATTCCTTTAAAATCAAAATATAACAATAAAGACAACATTCCTGTTTGGTTCAATAACACTATTACTAAACAAATTAAAATTAAGGAACATTTATTTAAGAAACTAAAATGAAATTCAAGTCCATTCCTAAGACGTGAATATAAAACTGCCTTGCCTACATTAAAAAAAATTTATGAAATCTGCTAAATTAAAATTAGAGTTTAAACTAGCACATTCCAAAACTAATCAAAAATCTTTATACTCTTACATCAACAGCAATAGATGTAATAATAAAAATATAGGACCACTCTATGACAATGGGATTGCCATAACTTCAAATAAAGATATGGCTGACTTTTTTAACAAATATTTTTGTTTGGTTTTTGATCAATCTACAAATCCTGTAATCATTACTAATAGTAATGACTCTTTCATTCCTTTATTTCAGTTATCAGAAATCAAGAATTCATTATCTAACATCAAAAGATCGACTAGCTCAGGTCCAGATAATATTAACGCCATATTTCTTCTTGAAACACTAGACTCAATTATGATCCCACTTCAACTCTTATTTAACAAATCACTATTAGATTGTAAAATACCTGATGCTTGGCGTTCTGCCTTGGTTACACCTATTTATAAAAAAGGGTTAAAGTCCAACATTCAGAACTATCATCCAATTAGTTTGACCTCCATCCTGGGAAAAGACATGGAATGTTTAATCAAATGCAGACGAGAGAACGCATTGGAACAACTGGATATTCATGATTTATTACAACATGGTTTTAAATCTGGTTTCTCGTGTACAACCAATCTTATATCATTTTATCAACAGATTACTAAATTATTGGATAATAACATTCCTCTTGATGTATTACTGTTAGATTTCAGCAAGGAATTTGATTATGTGTCACATTCCTTACTAACAAACAAACTCCATAACTTAATAATATCTTCTCAATTAGTTAATTGGCTATCAGAGTGGTGCCGACCATGGCAGGCACTCTGGACAAACAAGCAACATAAGCAGCTCACCTGAGGAGCTGAAGAAGCCGAATTTCCAGCCTGATAACTTTCGAGGCAGCCCCCCCCCCAGCTCACTGCTGACCGTGGCAGGCACTCTGGACAAACAAGCAACACAAGCAGCTCACCTGAGGAGCTGAAGAAGCCAAATTTCCAGCCTGATAACTTTCGAGGTAAAGAGAGCCTTTTCTCTTCGTCTGGACACCTGCAGGGGGGTGCTACCTGATGAACACTTATATTTTATGAACTTTGTTCCCTGTTCACCGCTGGGTGGGCTTGTTATTTGCTTCTCTTTGTGCTACTAATGCTGAAGTGTAAAGCTAGGGATTCACTGGGTGCCCTAGAGTTGCCTTGCTGATTATACCTAAAGCCAGATATACTGCAGCTAATATAGAGCAGACTTGTTTAATATTGTGTATTGGATCTAATTGTACTTGTAACTGAAGGTATTAGGATAGCTGGGTCCTAGTGTGACCTCATTTTGAATAGCCCTGTTTGCTTAGAGGAGCCCTTGTGTAAGTCACAACATTTTCTCCCGCTGCATAGTAATGAGAGGCTTTGTTTTCTCCACTACATAGGCAGCCCCCCCCAAGCTCACTGCCGACTGCGGCAGGCACTCTGGACAAACAAGCAACACAAGCAGCTCACCTGAGGAGCTGAAGAAGCTGAATTTCCAGCTTGATAACTTTCGAGGTAAAGAGAGCCTCTTCTCTTTGTCTGGATGCCTGCAGGGGGGTGCTAGCCTGACGACGCTTTGTGCCATCTGCCCCGCCCACCCCAACCACCCACCCACCCAGGGGCGGCTGTCAATTTAAGGATCCACCCCCGTGACACCACATCCGGTGACATCATGTCCTGTTGCCCAGAACCTATCTCCCCACTTTCCCATTTGCAGGTTATACCTGCTGGCCACTAGAGGGACCTACGCTCCCTCACTACTTCCTACTCCTACCTGTACAGTACTACTTTCCTTGGATCTTGCTCACCACAATGTATTGGCTCTGCCTCATGCTCTGCCTGTGCCTATCCCCACTAGCAGTACACTTGCCCACTTACCCATCTGCTACTCTGCACTGTGCCCTGGCACCCTCCCTCCCTTGCTCCTGAACCTGCTCTCTGCCCTTGGGACCTCTGTGTCTCGGTCCTCCCTGCCTCCCTAGCTTCCTCCTCACCTCAGGCACATCTGGGTGTCTTCTATTCTGCCTTCCTTCCTGTACCACCCTGCCCACCCCTGCTCCCCTTAGCCTCCCCCATGTCAATTGTAGGAAAACCCTCACCATCTCCCAGCCAGGGTGTTAGTCATGCTACTCCTGTCAGGGAACATTCATCCAAACCCTGGCCCGGTTCCCAGGAGCTCCCGACTAACACCACAGGCCTATGCATGGTCTCCATGAATATCTGTAGCCTCTTAAAAAAAGTTTGACTCACTACAATGCCTGGTCACATCAATTAACCCTGATATCATCGCTCTGGTTGAGACTTGGCTGTCGAAATCCTCCCCTGACTTCCTAGTCTCCCTTCCTGGTTTCACCCTCTTCTGGTCCGACCGTGTTGGGAGACGGGGCAGTGGCTGCACTATTTATGTCAAGGAATCTCTCCCTGTACTAGCCCTGCCTGCTCCCATCCTTGACTCCAGGACCCAGGTGCTTATGCTGAAACTAACCCCTGACCCTTTAAAGGGACCCCTTTATCTGACTACTGCATACGTGCCCCCCAGGGACCAAACACAGGCCATTGCCTCTCTTACAGAATACCTTTCCTCACTACCTCCTTCCGCTGATCAAATTCTGGTGGGTGACTTAAATGTCAACTGGCTCAGCCCCTTCTCTTCCTCTACTCGTGACTCCTTTTCTGCAATAGACCTAACGCAACTAGTTACCCACCCTACCAGGACTAACCCCAAGAGAGGCTCCAGTACCCTGCTTGATGTGGTACTCACCAACCGCCCTAATTGGATCCCCAATGTACAAGTCCTCCCAGACTCTCTCAGCGATCACTCCCCCATTCTATTCCACTGGTCATCCTCAGTCCCCAAACCCATAGCACAGTCCACATGCAGCGCATCTAATACCTGGTGGACTGATAAAACTTAAGGAACTTCTGTTCTTAATTGACTGGTCTCCTATACAGGCAACTCCTGACATTGACACAGCTCTTCTTCTTTACCCGAACTTTAATAATGCCTGTGTTATCTTTGCCCCAATGCTCGACCCGCCGTTCTAAAAGGCAGAATGCCCCTGGGTAACCCCAGCTTTGATCCACCAACTCAAACATAGGGACAACCTATGGCACTGTGCCATTGAGACTGGCCGCCCAGTGACAGGCAGTTATATGCTGCCGCATGAAACAAGTGCACTGGCCATCAGAAAGGCCAAGTCTGAGCACATCGGTCCTCACTCACTGCCTCATGGGGAACCCCAGAACCTTCTGGGATAACAATAAACAGTTAAATGGGAGTGCACATCTCCCCACCCACCCAGATCAACATTAATGGCGTGATCTCCTCAGACCCAGCCTCATAGCCAACCACCTCAACACCTCATTCACTGACCTTAGCCTATCCTCCCTACAAATTTTTTTGACCCTCCTCCACCAGCACCTGCCGTATCTTTCTCGCCTTATTTTCTCCCCGCGTGTTTCTGCCCAAGAACTTAGGTCAAGACCTTGTCACTGCCCTCAAGAGTAATAGTACGGGCAGTGACACCCTGATCCGTAGGTATCCCACGGGCTGGTCTTAGACACAGTCCTTACCCCGATCACGTGCCTCATCAACCACTCTCTTGCCTGGGAAGGTTCCAACTGCCTGAAAGTCACCACTGTCACCCCTATCTTTAAAGGTGGTGATAGGACTGTGGCTGGAAACCATCGCCAATCTCCATTCTCTCTCCTCTCTCCAAGGCCTTGGAAAAGGTGGTGGCTCTCAAATCTCTGACTACCTCTCCACCTACTATGTCCTATGTCCTGAGCAGCATGGCTTGAGCGGGCCACAGTACCAACACAGCCCTCCTAGAGTTCTCCAACTTTCTCCACTCCTCCTTAGACACTGGTTCTCTGGCTGGTGGGTCTTCATTGACCTCTCTAAAGCTTTTGACACTGTCTCCCACCCCCTCCTTCTTGATGCCCTTAGTCTCTCTGGTTTTGCTGCTGGGCCTATCTCCTGGTGCACCAGTTATCTGTCTGACCACTCACAGCATGTAAAAATTAATGGGACCTACTCAGACATCTGTCCCATCTTTTCTGGGGTTCCCCAGGGCCCCATTCTGGGCCTCTTACTATTTTCCCTTTACCTTAACACCCTTCCACGCTCTTGCTCGGGTTACATTCTATTGTACGCTGATGATGCAGTCATCTTTGCCTCAAGTTGTAACCCTATTGCCTCCAGGACTGCCAGAAGTCCTTGTCAAGTTGAGGGCTGGTTCAAGGAACATAGATTGCGATAAATCTTAAAAACAAAACCATGTTCTTCACTCATCCTCAAAACAAGTCCTGCAACTTCAAACTCCTCATTCACTCTGTGTCCTCTTTCCCACTCGAACAAGTTTGCTCCTATAAATACCTAGGGATCCATTTTGACCCTTCCCTCTCCTTCCATGGACACATCACTGCCCTAGGCACTGCCACTAATATTCGATTGGGCATCTTACATCGGTATAAACACTGCCTCCCCCTGGAGGCTCTTCGACTCGCAGTCACCTCCTCTATCCTGTCCCTAGTGGACTATGAACTGCCGGTGTATGGTGCTGCTGATCAGACTGCACTCCATAAAATTTGCACTACTCTGAATAAGGCCTGCAGGTTAATTACTGGGACACCTAGGCTAACACACACCTGTCTACTGTACGCTAAAGCGCTGGTACTTGATCTTGACGAGCGCCAAATATCTGACCTGCACCCTTACAAAAAGACCTCCTTGGGCTATCCCCACCAGGATTGACCACCACCATCCGCTGCTCTGTCCCACTAATTCATACTGACCTCTGGGAAAACTTCTCTGTTATCCCTAGAGCTAGGACCTCTCACGGCAAAGAGCCTTCAGCTTTAGGGCCCTCCTGGTTCAACACACTGCCCCTCCATCTCCAAGCTCCAACTATATCGTGCTTCAAAACTTTCTTATGGAACCACCTTGTTAACACCCGAAGCTGTAATTGCCACTAGTCAAAGCCGTACTCAATACTTATGACAAAGCTTACTGCTAAGCTGCTAAGGACAACATAACTCTGGTATTATTTGCATCAATCCTACCTGTACCAGCTTGTTTGTATCTATGTCTTAAGTTACTGTTATACTGTTGTACTGTGTATTTTCGTTTGTCTTACTGTGACAAGGTACCTTTGTAAATGAGCCTATGGCTCAAAGGTTTTCCAAACTGCTGTCTAAATAAATAAATAAATAAATAAATATTTAATCACACCTAGTCAGTTAGAATTTAATGGAGCTTTATCTGCTTCTGGAGTTGTTACGAGTGGAGTTCCCAAGGGATCTGTGTTGGGACCTGTTTTGTTAAATTTTTTTATCCATGATATGGTTATCAACTCTAATAATTATTTATCAAAGTTTGCAGATGATACAAAACTTGGTGGTAGAGTTGACACTCTAGCTAACTTCAAACTACTTGAACATGTTGTGTATATTATAGAACAATGGGCCAAAGAAAACTCAATGTTATTTAACATTGATAAATGTAAAATCTTACACTTTGGTAGGAATAACCCGTCCTACAAATATTACTTAAACAGGCAAGAATTGGAAGTATCAAACTGTGAAAGAGATCTTGGCATCCTAGTCAATAACAAATTGTCATCTGCTAATCATTGTAGTAAAGTAGTCCGAACAGCAAACATAATTATGAGACAAATCAAAAAAACTTTCATTAGCAAATCTAAACATAATTTAGTACCTTTGTATAGAGCTTATATTAGACCTCACTTGGATTATGGTTCTCCCTTTTGGAGCCCTTATCTTAAAAATGATATAAACCGTCTTGAACGCGTACAAAGGAGATTAACTAAATCTATCCCAGATTAAGAAACAAATGCTATGAGACTAGGCTACAAGAGACAAATATTTATCCATTGACGCTGAGAAGGCAAAGGGGAGGTTTGCTTCTTATATATAAGCTAGTACATAATCCTATGCTGTTTAACATATGTGGACTATCATTTGCTAATAAGAAAATTGTGGAAAGATTACACACTAAGCAATTAAAAAATGAGTGGGCTAAAAATAAAAAATATGACAATTTTTTCAATATAAGGGCAGCAAAATCCTGGAACTCCCTACCTCCAACTATTGTAGAGGCAGTTAATTTTGATTCCTGTAAAACTAGGCTTAATTCATGGTTACTCGTTCAATAATCTGTTTAATATCCCACTGTTGTGGGAGGACAATCCAGATGGGCCTTGTGCCTTCTTTTGTCCTAACTTTATCCAGTAAATCCAGTAAATTCCACATTTTTATTGTGGGTCCAGCATTGTTGCCATGGCAAAGTTGTCACTACGCTGAATACTCACAATGTGACGATTCTAGTCAAATACTGTTGGCATGTGTTGCAGCAAAATACTGCTACCACCGTCTCCGTCAACATCAAGGCTATGCTGTACATCCACCAATGTCTACCTCAGCACCCGCTGCAGTGGAATTAATTGGCTAATGGAGGCAGACTCACCACTCACTGCCTGTGTGGCATGTTCAAAAGGCCGCAAAATTGTTATTACAGAGTCCATGAAGTGCCACTGTTCAGTCATCATAGACATGGAGGCCCCAGAACTGTCATGGCTAGTGTGCATAACAAGATATTCTGAGATGGCTTTGTATTGTTCATACAACCTCTCTGCCATGTATAACGTGGAGTTCCATCGGGTGACAACTTCCAGCTTCAAGCAGTGCTGAGGCAGGCTGTTTTGTATCTGCAACTGCCGCAGTTGGTCATGGGCCTTTCCAGATCTTGAAAAGTGAGAGCAGATACATTGTGCAATGGTCAGCATTTCCTTTATGTCAGGATGCTGCAGAAACTCCTGAACCACAAGATTTAAACAGTGGTACATGCATAGAACACGAAAAAAAACACCATTCGTGATGCATTTCACCACATTTGATGCATTGTCACTTGCTATGAACCCAGCTCTCAGGGACAGAGGGTTTAGCCATCTATCAATTTCAGTCAGTACCATGTCCAACATGTTCTCACCAGTGTGTGAACAGGTCACACTACACATAGCAATTGTTGCATGCTGGCGAATTCCAGGAAGATTGCTACCATGACAATCCACCTTACTGAACTGATTATTCACACTACCAACATCACAAACAACCCCCGGCACCTGCACCCAGTGTGCAGTTATACACAGATATGAACTCCCCACTGTTTTGTCACTTGTCCACATATCCATACTAAATGGATGAATGGAGAGGAGGAATGTTAAAGGGCATGTCTTACTGAGTCAGAGACAGTTCGAAACAACTCGGGAACAGCACGGGTAGAAAAGTATGTCCTGGATGGGACTTTCCATTTTGGATAGGCATGTGCAGCAAACTGCCAGAACCTAGAATTCTCCACAAAGGAGAAGGGCAAAAGATAAATTGCCAGCATTTCCACTACAGCAGCATTAAGTTCACTTGGCACTGTATGATTGTGGGGGTACTTCAGCTTATGCGCAAAAATACTCTGTAACGTAGGCTGACTTAAACGTTTTACACGGGCTGTGTTGTTGGACACAAATGGTTGTGCTCTGTGATGAATGGCATTGGCAAGGGGTGGAGTGTGGTCATTTGATGAAGACGGTTGCACAGGTGATGATGGTGAAAAACCCAGAAATTATGTTATTTTGCCAGATTTGCCAACTGGGGTTGATGTACCACTTGCACTAGACATACTGCATTCACCACCACCACCACCACCACAAAAACTGCTACTCTCACCTGCACTGGACAACATTTCAAAGTCATTATGGTCCTCCACCTCATCATGCCTGTAGTAATCCTCTGCTCTTATTACCGCACTACTGCACATATTTAATTTCCTACTGGGCTTAACAGTCATGAAAGGGGATAACATGCTGGTTATGGTTGTTGGTGACACAGGTGAATGCTCCACTGTGGTATTAGCTGCCAGCTTGTGCTGGGTCCACAGAGCCAAGCGCCTATTCTTAAGATGCGTATGCTGACCTCCTGTCACAAGATGGCTCCCCTTTTTACCTCAACTTACACGCATATGGCAAACTTGGCAGATTGCAACTGAATCATCATTTGCATCTTGAATAAAAAATCCCAAACAAGGGAGTGTGATGCTCTGCTTTAACATGTCCATGATGATGTGGCTTATTTAAGTCTGTTATTTTAAGCACTGAAGTGGGGGGTGGGCACTTGATGTTTCTGGCACTGCATACCTGGACTGCAACTGACCACCATGACTACCTATCATATTGATTACTGGGTTGTCATCGTCATCATCATCAACTAAAACTGGTAAATTATAAATTTTTACTGGGGGGGGTTCCTGCAAACAGACTCAGACACAGCCACTTTTAATTTATTTTTCTCTGGTTCCCAATTGGGGTCAATTACATCATCATCATATTCATCAACGTCACTCTCACACACATCCACATCTTCTGCTTGGATGCTAGCATGTGGACTGCATGTTGCAACAATAGCAACATCATCATCATCACATTTATCAACATCTACACCACCATCACCTGATATTTTTTCACTACACTGTGAATCACTGCATGGAAAATGTGTGACATTAAGTGCCATGGTGGATGGAATATCACATTGTATGCTATCGTTGACATGATGATCAGAATCCTCAGGTTCAGTTAATGGGATGTTACTGGGAAGTATGACATCATCTACGCTGTCACTCACTTGTACTGCTTCACACTCAATATGTTTGGATATGGTACACTGGTCAGAATTAGAACTTGATGCAACAATGCTAATACTACTACCAGTAACACTAACACCACCAGCTGGGAAAACATAATCTCCTCCAACTATGAGTGAAGCTACTGATTGGGCTGTAAAAAACATTGCAGGAGAAGCACCTTTCCTCACATCAGTAAAGCACTTCTCCGTCTGCCTACTACTACCACGCCCACAGACCCTCTTACTGCCAACATTGCCATGGCCAGAAACTGCCTTGCTTGCACATCTCTTTGCAGGCATTTTTGGGGGATCAACCACAAATATTATTACCAAATTCAGATTTTGATACATTCACTTTCTGACTGGAGGGACGCTGGCTGGATGTGAAGCAAAATAAACAACTGTGGCTTCAGCAACAGATAAGAGACTACTGTGACACTGTCACAGAATTAAAATAACTTCGGTAACCAGTGATGCTGATGGGGTCACAAACTCACAAAAACAATCTAGTTTGGTAAAAAAAAACTTTTGAACGTGGGGTTGGGGGCTGTGGGGGACCACTGAATACAGACAGTGTTGATTTTTACGGCACTACAATACAAACAGCAAAACTAACAACAGAGAACACGATTGCAGTACAAAATCAGGCAGCTGCAGTGGATAGCAGGTTCACATTGCTGCACTTAGTTGCACTTACACTAGTCTGTGTCACAAATTTTAAAAGGTGTATTATATTTGATGCATGCAACACTGCACACACAACACAGAACAGTTTGCGTACAATGCTGAATGAGGAATGCGATGCAAATGCAAAAGTTCAAAGTACTGCCACGTAATGTAAATTTCTAATTTAAACAACCTGACCTTATGAAATGCTGCACCACATTCACACAACAAACAGCAAGAAAATTTCTACTATTGCTGACAATTTTACTATGTGTACAGTAACACAGTCAGTTATATAACAAAAATATAACCAAAAAACAAAGAAATCTCTAGTTCTCCAACTTAAATCTACCTATACACAGATATGCCCCTCCCCCACACAGCACACTTTCACTCTTTCACCACACACAATGTTGTAAATTAACATTCAAAATCCACACACAAACAAAAACACTCGATAATGTGAGCACAAGAGGGTTTCCTACAATCGATGAACTATAGTTGGATCCCCCCAAAAAGCAAAAATGCTTTTTGAACAGCTTTTACAAGATTCCTTCAGACAGCTATCAGAGTACACTGTCTCCTACTCCTTTCTACTCTTACTACCCCAAACTGAGGCTGTGCAGATCAATATAGAGCCCATGTGACCTTAATTCCCATGAATCACTGCAAAATCCTCCTTTGGAGCTCAAAAACGAGGCGAAGTGAACTGCCTCCAATGTACTTCGCCTTAAGAATTGAAAGAGTAGTGACCAGGGGAGGCGGAGTAATATGAAGTCACTGTTTCTAATACACTTCGCGTTCCTCATTATAAGGTGAAGTACTCAGCTTCGCATTGCAGAGCACTTCGCGAATCCACCTGTGCTCCACGAAATGCTTCGTGGAGCCGATTGAGCCCACTTTGTCCACCACTATGGATGATGGGACACAAGGAGATCTTTCAGATAGACTAGTCCCCTTCCGTGTAGGGCCTTATAGGTCAGCAATCTGGCCTTGAAGACTATCCTCCAATAAACTGTCCTTGTCCTTGTGCTTATGCTTATGGCCAGATGACAGGGATGATCATGGCAATGACCACACCTGATCTTTGACTTTCTACTTCTATGACTGTTTCTAGGTCTTCAGAGAGTGAGAAGCAGGCTTGAAACCTGAAGCCTTTTACATTGCTTTTATTGACTTTTGAGTGAGAAAATTCTCTAAGGCCTTCCGATGGCATCACCTTGTAACCTAGCTGAAATTCTTTCAAATCTCACAGTCCCTTATGCTGTGAGAGGCTCAAACAGCATACACAAATTCTGTTAGCATAATCCTTGTAAATCTTGTAGCTGCAGATACAATAACATAACAAAGGCTCTTTGTCTTTTGGTGTCCTACAGAAATGACAATGGAATAAATTATACTTAATGAAACTTGAAAATAACAAATGGTAATGGCTACTGCAAAATGTTTTTTCTTCAGCAGTTCTGACAAGGATGATTAACAGTGAAAAAAGACCTAAGGAGTGCTGGGGTCACCCTCATTATATATGTGTAGAAACTGCATATCATTGTGGGCAGCACCCAGCTAGCAAAAAGGTTCTGAGTGGTCCTGACACTGATGGTTTACAGTTCCAAAGGTGTGGTCTAATGGATGAGGTATCTTCAATGAAGATCATCAGCTTTTCCACCCACCTTGATACCAGACAGAAGAAACACCATTATAAGCTTGGCATGTTATACCACAGCAAATGCTGCCTTCTTCTCTATCTATGTGGTCAATGGTACTGCCTCTTTTTCCTGCCTTACCAGAAGGAATTCCTTCTGCAATGCCTTCTGTCATTTTGCTACCAACTCGTCTGCCCAAACTCATCATTCCTCTTTTTATTCCTCCCTTTCCATCCTACAACTACCGGGTCATCGTCAGTCCCACTGTTCCTCCTTTATAGCCAAATACTGGTTTGGGTCCCTTTCCTCCCACTTTACCTCTCTCTCAACTCCCTGGCCCCATCCTCTTCTTACCTTCTCCATTCCAAGGATTCCTGTACACTCTCCATCCCCCACCCTCACTCCTCTACAGGTCAAGCAGCATTCTCTTACCACCTCCCTTCCCTCTGGAAGCAGCTCTCCTCCTCTCTGCACCTCTCCCCTAGAGTTGTGCAAAAATTAAAAAAACTTCAATTGGTGGAATTTGTGTAAAAGTTGGCCTTTCGCTTCTGCAAGTTTGAAAATCATTTGGCAACTTTGGCAGAAATTCCAATTTAGAATGGCATAATAATTGTATTAACTGCTGATTAATGTATTAAACTGGAACACAATTCCACAGAACTGATCATTGTCAGAGGTCAATTCTGTGGAATTTATTTTGGCAGTTGAATACATTAATCCATGTAGAGAAAAAAACAACAAATATGTTGCATGTGATACATTTTATTGGACTAACACAATTATTTCTAAGACTAGCTTTCGAGAGATAAAACTCCGTTCTTCAGGTGAAAGTGAAGACAGCTGAATAGCATCACAGATATAGAGGATAGATGTGGATTCAAGCACAGACTAGCAGTTTACACATCAAAGCATTACAGCCAATTCACATTCCTTACAAACAGGGAGACTATACTTGTCATTGGAGTGTGTCTGTTGAAGAGCTCAACTTATCAGATTAAAGGACAGCTACATTTTAGTCTGGACCATCCATTCACATTTGTAAAAAATCAAGACAGGAAAAAAATACCATTATCTTTAGAAGGTACCTGTTAAAAGAGCCAGTGGGTGTTGATGTGATGGTTCAAGGAGGAACTCTGAAGCACTGTTTTAAGCATAACTGGTAATGTGCTAAAAAGCCAACATCTTTATTAGTCCTTTTCTCTAGTGTCAAAAAATTGTATCATTTTTAGTTCAAATGTCTGACATTCCTGACTGTTTTTGAAGTTACCTTTTAACACTCTGACAGTAAAATCACTGATGGAGTGATCTGCTCTTGAGAAATGTTCTCCTACTGGTGTATTTTCATTGTTGTGGGTAACTGTGAATCTGTGGTGATTCATTCTTGTTTTGTGTTCCTTTCCAGTTTCGCCAATATAGCAGCCTTCCTCACATTTTCTACATTGTATCATATATACTACATTGGTAGAAGAACAGGAATATGAGTTTTGGATTTTAAATGTTTTTCCTTTGTGAATGACACATGTCTCAGGAGAGATATGTGTACGTAGTTTGTAGTGAGGTGCTCTGCATGATTTTGTACCTTTGTTGCTTAGCTGGAGCTCTGTGGGAAGTTTGGTTCACACCAGTTTCTGCTTCAGGTTTGGTGGTTGACGGAAGGCAAGCACTTGTGGAGTGGGAAATATATTTTTTAGAGTCTTATCATCAGACAGTAGTGACTGTAGATCTCTAATTATTTTCTGTAGTTTTTTCAGTTCTGGATTGTAGGTTACAACCAGAGGTGTGCGTTCAGATATTTTCTGTGGCTTGTACCCTAGTAGTTCCTCCCTAGGCTGACTGAGTACAGAATGGATAATCCTGTCAATGGTACTGGTTTTATATCCCTTCTGCCCGAAAGATTATTTTAGTGTACTAAGATGTATGTCCCTGTCCTCTTGATTTGAACAAATGCAGTGGTACCGGATGGCCTGGCTGTGTATAATGGATGTTTTAGTGTGTGCAGAATGGTAGCTCAAGCTATGAAGGTAACTGCATCTGTCTGTAGGTTTTCTGTACACAGATGTTTGCAGTGCTCCATTTTTTAATGTGACTGTGGTATCCAGAAAATGCACAAAATTTGAGAAATTTATTTGGAATTTTATGGAAGGATGGCATTTATTGACACTGTCAAAAAAATGTTTTAAGTTTTCCTCTCCTGATGTCCATATCTTAAAGATATCAACAATATACCGATAATATTTTAATGGCTTATGATGTGTACTAAGGAATTTTTCTTCTAGATCTGCCATGCAAAGGTTGGCATACTGTGGTGCCATCCTGGTGCCCATAGCCATCTCCATATTTTGAAGGTAACTATCAGTGCTGAAACTGAAATAATTGTGTGTGAGGATGTAGTCCATAAGTTTGGCTATCACATCCAGTGGATATTTGCTGTCTGTGGTTGCATTTTGCAGGTATTCATAGCATGCCACTATGCCACCTCTGTGAGGGATGTTGCTGTATAAGGATTCAATATCCACTGTGACCAAAACAGTGTCAGGCGGTAACTTGTCAATACTGAGCAGTTTGTTTAAAAAAGTCTGTTGTATCCTGTGTGAAGCTGTTTGTGTTTTCCACTAGTGGTTTGAGTATACCTTCTATGAGTCCAGAAATTCCCTCTGTTAATGTGCCAGTTCCTGATATAAATGGTCTGTCAGGGTTTCCAGATTTGTGAATTTTTGGTAACATGCAGAAGGTTCCCAGTGTTGGCCTTGTTGGTATCAAATTTTCCAGTTCATTTTGCATATGGTCTGGAAATGTGCTAATTAGTTGTTTTAATTCTTTAATGAATTCCTTTGTGGGTCTGAGGTCAGCTCCCTGTAGTAGGTGTTGTCTGGAAGTTGTCTGTAGCCTTCCTGTATGTAGTTGTCTGTATCCATGATCACAACTGCATTTCCCTCGTCTGCAAGTTTAACAGTGATGGTTTTATTGTTTTGTAGGTTACCAATTGCTTTTTTTCCCAAAGGTAAGAGGCCGTATAGAATGTTTATCTGTTTGCTGGAGATTTGTGATTTTACCCTGTGTCTAAAACTGTCTATATAGTTATCCAGTTTAGGGTTATGTCCACTCGATGGAGTGAAGTGGGAGTGCTTCTTTTTGTGGTTATAACTTCCATCAGATGAGCCCTCTTGAGTGTGAAAGAATTCAGTTGTAACCTTCTAAAGAATTCCTCCAGGTCTGAGTACAGTTGTATTTCATCAAGTTTTGAAGAGGGACAGAAGGTCAGAATTTTATGCATTAATCCACAATTCATACTTTCATTCTGCAATTCACTGAGTCACTAAACTGTAGAATGAATATATGAAATGTGTATCACTGGCCCCATATTTATGTAATGTTTCCAATCCCTGGTGTTTAGTGGCTTTCCCACCATCCAATCACTGACCCCATAATAATTTAATGTTTCGCTGGTCTCTAGCAGCACCCCAACCCTCCAGTCACTGGCCCCATAATAGCTTAATGTTTCCTTGGTGTCTAGTGGCACCTCCCTACCATCCGCTCTCCAGCCCCATAAATTTAATGTTTCCCTGTTGTCTAGTGGCACCCCACACTCCGATCACAAGCCCCTAAATAATTTAATATTTCCCTGGTGTCTAGTGGCACCCCAACCCTCCAATTGCTGGCTTGCTAATATGTAATGTTTCCCTGGTGTCTTGTGGCACCTCCCACCTTCTGATCACCAGTAGTGTTATGCAGAAATGAGATATTTCATTACGTGAAATATTTCATGAAATTTTCACATTACGCAAAATATTTTGTGGGTGTAAAATGCAAAATTTTGTCCAAAAATTGTGAAATTTAATTTCATTCATTTTCAGTTATTCTTTGTTAACCAGGTAAGGACACTGGACCAATGGTCCTTTTTTAGGCCCGACCCGAACAAAAAATGTCAATACAAAGTCTCACAAGGAGAATACAAACAACAAACATTACATGAAACATGTACACACAAAATTTTGTAATAAATACTGTTTCAGTTTGAACTTAAATTTTGCAATAGAAGTTGACTGGCGAATAGACATAGGTAGTGCATTCCAATAATTAGGAGCGGCTGCACATGATCCTAGTTTAAGCTTAGATTTAACTTCAGTAAGTAAAATATATTTTGCAGATCATAATCTAGGTAACATAGACCTAATCAAAATTAAGCCAAACAATGGAAACAAAGATTTATAAAAAAGACATTTAAAAATAATACATCCTAAAGAATATTCTGTCCTAGAGATAGGAGACATCCAACCTAAAGATAGATACAAACTGTAATGATGAGCACGAATTGGGACTGCAAGAACAAATCTGCAAAAGGTGTTATATACACCACAGTTAAGGAATGCAGTTCCTTCTTCCCTATATTGAAATACAAATTAGACACATTGTCAAAATGTGGAAGGAATGACTCATGGGAGCAAATGGGAAAAGAGCCCTGCAGCTGACCAGATGACAGTCACCAGCTCCCACTGCTGTGAGACCCCAAGCAGTCCACAGACCACCTCAGCAACACTCAGGCCAAGAACTGCGCTGGCTGCCCCACTGGTGCCTTCCCCCTCAGAGGACAGGGACCCACCTGGCAAAGGGTTACATCTGGGTTAACCGGGGGGGCTGCCATCTGGGAAGATGGGTGGCTGCATTGAGGCAGTGTGGCAGCAAGGGGCATAGAAAGGCCTGAAGGAGAGGCCGGCTTGGAGCTGGGGGAGCAAAAAAAGTTAAAAAAGTGAATACAAATTGAATTTTCTGCCATTTTTTGCTGATTATAAAAAAATCTGAAAGGTATCTTGAAATGAAACAGCTCTCATTTTGTACATATTTTTGTGCTGAACAATTGTTGCTCAAACTGCCAGAAAAACAGTGAAGTGGAGCACCATGCAATTTCCTGTGGTGCTCATTTTGACCAAAAGTAACAGAAGAAGTAGTAAGAGCCCCCACAAAAATCACAGAGCACAGGACTTTGATGAAAAAAGGAAGTCATTTTATTTAAATACAAAACTGCATGTTCCATGTGCACCGAGTCCCAAAAATAAGTGGTAAACACTGTACCAACACTAATGTTTCCCCAGACCATTGTCAGGCATCATCAGAGTGTATTTAAATAAAAGGACTTCATTTTTTTCATCAAAGTCCTGTGCTCTCTGATTTTTGTGGGTGCTCTTACTACTTCTTCTGTTGCTCAAACTATCATGCTATCATTTTTGTTTTAAAGTTATTTGCAGTTGTTTGTTGAAAAAGTGCCAAAAAATGAAATGTTCTGCTGTTTTTTTGCTAATTATAAGAAATCTAAAAGGTATCAATAAATAAAACACCACTCATTTTCACAGTATCATGCAATAATTTTTCATTTTAAAGTTATTCACATTTGTTTGTGCTTATGCTACTTGTGAGGTTACCGAGATCAAACAGCACTTGGGTAGATAAATCATTTATCTGACAGCTCACCATTGGATATTCCATATTTATCCCACTCCATTTATGTCCACCCCTATTGCATAAATAAATAAATAAATCAAAAACCAACCAATCAATAAATTCTTCTTGTTCACTCTGAGATCATACTTAACATAATCTTGCTTGTGTTTGCGTACACAGATGTACTCTATAGCGGTGCCCCACATTCTAAGCTTGCTAGGCTGAATCCCCCCCTTTTATTCCTTTGACTGCTTTGTCCTTATTGCTCCTTCTCTCACCATCACTGCTCTCTCTATGCAAATCTCTATTTCCCTTCCCAAGAAGTCAGGTGTCTCTTACACTATTTCTCCTTACTGGCCAAATAGTGGCTTGTCACTTTTCCCACTTACCTCTTCTCTCTCAGTAACCTTGCCATCCCACCCTCCTACTCCCTCTGATCATCCAAAGCCCATTCATTTCATGTCCCTCAGTTTAAATCTGTAGCAGGCTAGACTACTTTCTCTCTACCATCCAACATAGTGCAACTGCCTCTTTCTCTATGTATCTCATCCACCCTGAACTCTCTCAAATCACTTACTGTCACAGTCTCAAAACCAGGCATATATAGCTGGCTGTCTTCCTCTACTCTCCACATTACCAAAACCGATGCCTTATCCACACATTCACTTAATATCCATTTTGACACTTACCCTATAGTATGGCTTAAAACTCAGTGTACTATGTCTGATTTTGGATTAACCATTTGAGCTCAGAGCTCTTTACATAGGTTCCACATTAGTACATTTAGAACAAGTACTGTAGGTGATTATATAGAGGACTGAGAAAAACAAGGCAATATCATTAGAATGAGAACATTTAGGTACATTTGGTCTTTAAACAAAGGAATGCAAAAAATACAGTGAAAACTAAAACTGGAATAGGTAAACGCAGTCAGATACATACAGGAACAGACTAAATAACTGTGCCCAACAGGGAACCTGTTAGTTGTCTGCAACATGAGGGGGTTAGTGCATAGAAATGCTGGAGACATGGGGTGGAGGGTTGAGCCCCAAGTGCTGGGTGTCCAAGAGAGGAAGAGAGAGAGAGAGAGAGGTCTGTTTGGCAGAAGGGCAGATGGTAGGAGATGCCTTTGCTAGGTGCTAGCGATGGCAGACACATGGAGATTCCTGTATTAAATGGTTCTTTTGGTTCTTTTTGAAGGTTCTATATAATATGAATTTTATACCACCATGATTCTGTTACTCATGGGCATCCAGCTAGTTTAGTACTGAGGTCACCCAGGCAGTAAAGGACAAGAAGTTAGTGTTTAGGAAGTTCAGGAGGACCAAGAGAGAGAGAGAGAGAGGAGGACAGAAAGGATTGCCTAAAGATGGCTAGCAAATCAGATAAGGAAGTCTAATGCTCAAAAGGAACCACAGATAGCTGAGGGAATTAAAAAAGGGAGAAGGCCATTTTTTGCTCTATAAGCAAGAAAAGGCACAAGAAGGATGGGATTGTTAGGCTTAGGAAAGGGGATGGGTGGGTGGAGGAGAATGCAGGAAAAGCAGAGGTACTTAAATATTTCTGTTCAGTCTTAACCATGGAGAAAGATGCACCAGTGCCAACGGGGGGGCACAAGAAAAGCAGGGGGATGGGAGCACAGACATGGCGATAGAGGTTGCTAGAGTGAGGTCAAGTTAGACAACACTGAAGGTGGACAAATCACCAGGCTCACATGGCATACACCCAAGGGTGCTAAGGGAACTGATGAAGCAACTTTCAGGGCCATTGGCTGACCTGTCAAATTGTTCATTGGAGTCAGGTGTGGTACCTCAGGACTGGAGAATGGAACATGTGCCCCTCCATAAGACTGGTCCCAAGGATGACCCAGGGAATTACAAACAGTCTGACCTCAATTGTGTGCAAACTCATGGAGACCATACTTAAGGAATGATTGACAGAGTATCTAGAGGAGCATGGTCTCCAATGTGAGGAAGCATAGATGTATGGGAGGGAGGTCATATCAAACAAATCTGATTGACTTCTTTGACTGAGTCATTAAAACAGTAAACACATGGCCAAATAGTAAACATCTTTTACTTAGACAACAGCAAGGATTTTGATTCTGTACCCATAAGAGGTCGATCAGGTAGTTGATGGATCTCAGGGATGGTGAGAAGTTGACCAGATGGGTGGAAAACTGATTGGGGAGCAAAACACAGAGAGTGGTGGGAGGGTGAGTTATCTAGCACCATGGAGGTCACCAGTGGGGTCCCACAGGGCTCAGTGCTAAGGTTAGTGTTCTTCAAAGTCTTCATCAATGATATTGGGGATGGCATTAAGGGCAAAATGTGACTATTGGCAGACAACATTAAGCTCTGTGGAAGAATGAACACAGCAGAATGGATGCAAGAACTAAAGGAGAATCTGGAAAAACAAGAGAGTTGGTCTGGGATTTGGCAGCTCAGCTACAATGCAATGAAATGCAAACTTATACACATTGGAGCCAAGAACACCAGGACTGAGTACAGCCTAAGAGGTGTCAAGGTATCTGCAACAGAGGAGAAGGATCTGGGAGTGATGCTCACTAGTGACCTAAAGCACTCCATGCAGTTTGGGAAATCAGCAGCAAGGGCAAATAAAGTGTTGGTCTACATTGCCAGGGGGATCGGCAGTAGGTAAGAGGAGGATATACTACCATTGTACCATTGTCATTAGTGCAGCTGCATTTGGTGTACAGTCTACAGTACTGGTGCCCATACATTAAGGAGGAAAGTAATCTGCTGGAAGTGGTCCAGAGGAGGGCAACAAAGACAGTCATGTGCCAGCAGGGTAAAACATATGAGGAGATGTTAGGGCACTGAACATGTACTCACTGGAGGAGAGGAGAGGGAGAAGGAACATGATTGAGACCTTCAGTACATGAAAGGGATAAATAAGGTGGATAAGGAGGGTCTTTTTAAGCTAAGTGGCAACCAAAACATGAGGGGACACAGTCTTAAGTTAGGGGGCTTTAGTAAGGAGGCTAGGAAGCATTTCTTCATGGACAGGGTAGTGGCCTGTTGGAATGCATTGCCAGAAGAAGTGGTCTTGTTAAAGATGATGGGTAGCTTCAAGACAGAGTGGAACAGAGTTAAGGGGAGAAATAAGGGTCAAAGGAGCGGTGGATGTAAAGGATGGGAGGTTTGAGGGGGATTAGGGTCAGTAGCTTAAGCTGAGGACCCTTCAATACAAGTACACTAGAGAGACCAAATGGCATTATTCCAATGGTTTCTTCATGTTTGCATGTTCATACAAATATCTAGCCATGCATAAACTGCACACTTCCCTAGCTCTCACCCTTGCTACCTCATAACTTTTGAACTTCACACCACTTTCACACTGTATTTTTCTTCTCTGTCTGGAATTTATTACTTGTATCTTGCTTTTATTGATCATATACATGCACTCATATTTACCATTGCTGTATTACTCCCTGCTGTGTCACTTCCACCAGTCGCACCTGGAAAACATCTCCAGCTCAGTGTGCCTGTTCCAGTCACCAAATGTTAAATAAATCAGTAGGTACATCAGCAAAACATTCTCCATACTGCATGCTGTTTAGAAACATAAAAAAACATGAATGTATATCTAGCTTTTTATACTTGATTTAGTTTACGACAGCAATTACTGTATATGTCTTTAAGTTGCAGTAGGCTCTATATTTTTTAAATTGCTTGTGTTAGTTATTTTATTCTAGTACAGGAGAAACTCAGTGAGAAAATATATCTCTTGCAGGAGTGTCCATGAAGTAAACTTGCTTTCATAGTTGATGTCAACTAGTTGAAGAAAAAACACCTCCCTCATTATGTGATGTTTGTAATCACCTTACGGCTACAGAATATTGAATAGCTACTCTCTACAACATAATAATATGCTTGAAGGATTCTTCCTGTTATTAATCAGAAAAGTGGTCAGTTATGAAAGAAGAAATTAAGAACCTTCATTTTATGGCATATTGCTTAATGTACATTTAAACAATTGTTAAAGACATTTAATGAATCTATGGTTTTAAGTATATAGCAGAAAGACATTATACAGGTTACAAATGTGCTAATGATATAACATATGTTCCTGAGTCCATACGTTTTCTTTATTAAAGCTTGAACATTATCTTCACTATAGTTTATTGCTACTTCTGCAGTTATTGCTTTTCAGTGTTTTAAGGTTTCTTCCCTTGAGGAAATTCAGACTGTGAAAGTAGTTTCTCCTCGAGTAGGCAAATGTGTAACAGTTACATTTAAATGTTACAGTTCTAATTCAGGTCAATTTCCTTTCACATTTCCACTTTCCAGCTTTTTCTAGTAATTACTCCTTTGCCAGATGATGTAGGACTCATTATACGGTTAGACTGCCTGATGGGGAAACGTGTCTTTAGAGTTATAGCCTATGATACCATAAGAATTGTGCATTGTTCTAACATATATTTACAGAGAATTTCACAGTTAGGGTTTATTGTGTACCTGTGTTTGCTAACATGAACTTTAAATAAAATTCTATCATGGGTTATCAGGAGCATGTTAACCAATTGGTCTAGAGTCCCTGCATAGCCATGCATTATACCCCTTTTAATGCATGGTTCCATGGAGCAACTCTTGTGAAGTGGTGTCGGCACTCATTCCCTCATTGAGAAAGGGAAAGTGCAAGGCAGCCATGTCAAAATTGGGAAGTGAGTGAGATATCAGTGGGATTGAGAGAGAGAGAGAGTAAGGGGCACAATGAGAGCAAGGTGCTACAACAGTGACTGGCTTTGCAGTGGAGTGACGCGGTTTACCTGACAATCTGTGCTGTGTCCTCTCTCTCTTTCTGTATGTTTGGCTGCTGGTCTTTGTGAGCAGATATTGTGGGGGGGAATGGGAATGAAGGATAGACTATTTGCAGACTGCAGAGCACAGGGTTCTATGCCATTGTCTCTGTGTACAGTGTTGTCTGTCCATGTCTTTGCAAGCCCTTGCCCCCCCCCACAATGATGTCGGGTAGTGTCAGCTGCCGTGGTGACAGACACAAGGGCAGAGAGACCGAGACTGAAAGGGAGCAGGGGAGAGAGAGAGAAAGTGGGTGATTAACCACAGAGAGATGAGCCCCTGTCCCAAACCCTGACAAGGGAAATGCAGTGCTGAGAGAAAGAGAGAGACACATACACACAGTGACAGTGTGCTCAGGACAGACAGTTCAGAATTTCAACAGTGTGTGTGTGTGTGTGTGTGTGTGTGTGTGTGTCTCTCTCTCTCTCTCTGTCTTTTCACTGTGCAGCGAATGATTGATCTATCACTGTGTGTATGTGTCTGTGTGTGTGTGTGTGTGTGTCTCTCTCTCTTTTCACTGTGCAGCGAGTGATTGATCTGTCACTGTGTGTGTGAGCTTGCGGCAGATGTAACCATTCTGGAGAAGTTTCACCGGAACACAGTGCTGCGAGTCAAGAGAGTGGGACTCCACTGGTGTTCCCTCCCCCCATGTGCTGAGCAGCCGCATGGAGTCCTGCACCTCCTGTTCCTGAGAGACAGAGTAAAACACAGACAGGGTAACTATTTCATTCAGAATTCCTGTAGTGTTACTGTGTTTCTCTCTCTCTCTCTCTCTCTGTCTCTCAGTCTCTGTCAGCCATGCACATTCAGAGTACAGTACAGGAGACATAACGTAGCCGTGCAGCACACCTGGATGGAGCTGTACAGTTGCCAGTGGGTGCGTGGTCAGTAGTGTGTGATGAGGAGTGTTTCTGTTGACAGAGTTAGATGCCTTGAGAGACAGTAAGGAAGACATACAGAAGCAGCCAGAGTAAGCGGAGCACATATCTTAGCAGTTCAAAGTCATATCAATGTGTGTGCTTGGGAGGGTGTCAGACACACGTATGCACAATAATAAGCAGTGGTATACACAGGAAATGTGACACATCACATCAGTAGTGTATGTGTGACATTTCCATGTGCATAACAGGGATGCAGTGTGCTTTCCTTCTGAGAGATTATTTTAGCAGGTGGTGTAATACAGTCCCTTTTTTCATCTTTCCACAGGGGGAAACCCCTTTCTGTGCCAATTTCCGTAGTTTTGACATAACCCACATGGTGAGCGCAATAACCCACTCTGGGGTATGGGGTTATAGACATTAATGCACACCTGAGATGTTGTGAGGATGCTCGCTTCATGCTTCTTGGTTCAATGCACCCCATGTGCATTAAATGCTATAATCCTATAATCTTTGTAGTGGGTTGTTACTAGCATATGCATGATTGATTACATTTTTCCAGGCTTATGACATATTTTCTGAGTGCATGGTTTTCTTGTTTCTGTTTGTGGGATAAGTTAATCCATAGTGCAAAACCTATTCTAGATGGGCAAACTTCCCTGGTTACAAAATCTACTGGATGTGCGCCCCGCTGCCGCTGAAAATCATGCAGGTTTATTGTAAAGTCAAAGAGAGTACAGTATCTTAATCCTAGCATGTGAGTGCCACTAGGGGGTCACTTATCATGTTTCACAAGTGGCACTGTACTCTATACGCTGCAATGTGTTGCTTTCTATATCAGCAATTAGCCAATGTGGTCCCCTGTAACTGCAAAAGAAGAAGACTGGGGGAGGAGTTTGTTCCAACAGCAGTGAGAATACAATGGCTAGACTTTGGAATAATGGCTCACTCAACACTGTATTTTATTGCACTATTGCTTTTATTCACTTTTTTTACTGCCAGTCAATCTACTATCATAGTTCATGGAGTAAAATCCACTTCTTCAGGATAACATTTACTCCTAAGAAGATCATATTATAAATACATGGCCAAACAAAAATTATGACACATTTTCTAAAAATATAACATGGTTCAGTACCTCAACCTCTATGTATCTTGATAACAGGTTGACTGGCAGTAAAAAACAAGCATTTGTCAATGCCGAGTGTTGATTGCGTTGGTCCGTTGAGCTCGCTCACTGCCCCTGTTACTCACTCATTCTATTTCTCCCAGTGCTGCAGGCTGCACTTTTGTACTGAGCTTCTGCCTGCATTGGCACATTTTTCTGCCCACAAAGAAATCTGCAGCTGTCACAATAGAGCTGCGTTGAGCTTGCTCACACCCCCCCCACTCGCTTGTTGTGTTTCTCCCAGCACTGCAGGCTGTCCTTTTGTGCTGGGCTCCTGCCTGCATTGGCCCCTTTTTCTGCCCACAAAGAAATCTGCAGCTGTCCTGACAGAACTCCGTTGAGGTCGCTCACTCCTCCTGTCTCACTCGCTCATTCTGTTTCTCTTGGCACTGCAGGCTGCCCTTTTGTAGTTGGCTCCTGTCTCTGTTGGCGCCTTTTTCTGCCCACAAAGAAATCTGCTATCAGTCCTGACAGAGCTCCGTTGACCTTGCTCAATCCCCCTCTCTCACTCCCTCATTCCATTTCTGCCACTGCTCCAGGCTGCCCTTTTGGACTGGGTTCTTGCCTGCGTTGCCGCCTCTTTCTGCCCACAAAGAAATCCACAGCAGTCATGATAGAGCTCCATTGAGCTCACTCACTCACCCTCTCTCTCACTCACTCATTCTGTTTCTCCCACCACTGCAGGCTGCCCTTTTGTACTGGGCCCCTGCATGCATCGCTGCCTTTTTCTGCCCACAAAGAAATCTGCAGCAGTCCCAACCGAGGTCCAGTGAGCTCACTCACTTCCCCTCCCTCACATGCTTGTTCTGTCTCCCAGAGCTGCAGGCTGCCCTTTTGTACTGGGCTCCTACCCATGTTGGTGCCTTTTTCTGCCTACAAAGAAATCTGAAGCAGTCCCGACAGAGCTCAGCTGAGCTCAGTCACTCCCCCTTTGTCACTCGCTCGATCCTAATCTGTCCCAAATACTGATTTCCCACAGCAACTGTGGTATTCTGCACTGGAAGTGTGAAAACACATTTGGGCCAGGTTGTGAAAAATGACAGCTGCACTGTTCATAAGGAGGTATGAAAAAATGCCAGTGCTGAAAATCTGGCATGAAAATATTACTAATTTGCGAAGTTACAGTACAAGGGTGCATGGAAACTGCAAAATGCACTCTCGTAACACAGTCATTTTATGGAGTTTAATCACAAAATTTTCAACATAGGCATTTTAGAACCTCTGCTCATGAACAGTGTTAGTGTGATTTTCTTAATGTGTCCCAAACACTGATTTCCCACAGCGACTACGGTATTCTGCACTGGAAGAGCGAAAACACATTTTGACCAGGATGTGAAAAATGACAGCTGCACTGTTCATAAGGAGGTGTGGAAAATGGCAATGTTGAAAATCTGGAGTGAAAATATTGCAAATTTGCAAAGGTACGAGCGTGCGTGGAAACTGCACAATGCACATTCGTAACACGCTCATTTTATGGACTTTCATCACCAAATTTTCAACATAGGCATTTTAGGACCTCTTCTAATGAACAGTGTCACTGTCATTTTAATTATGTGTCCCAAACATGGATCTCCCACAGCGACCACGCTATTCTGCACCAGAACTGTGAAAACACATTTCGGCCAGGATGTGAAAAATTATAGCTGTACTGTTCATAAAGAGGTGCAGAACAATGGTAATGTTGAAAATCTGTAGTGAAAATATTGCAAATTCTCCAAGCTATGAGCATGCGTAGCAACAGCGCAATGCATGCTCGTAAAACAGTAATTTCTTGGATTTTTTCCACCAAATTTGCAACATAAACTTTTTGAGAGATCACCTCATGAACACTGGCACTGTCATTTTGGTAATCAGTCCCAAAAGGTGATTCCACGCAGTGACCGCAAAATCACCTTTCGGGACCGATTAACCCCATGACAGTGTCTGAATTCATGGGGAGGGGTCCCAAAAACCCCATGTTGAAAATGTGGTGCCAGAATTCCAAAAAATGCCTGGAGTATGCATCAAAGTTGGAAAAAACCCTATTTATGCCATTATACAGCTTACTGGCATTTTCTCAGTTCACGGTCGGCTTTGAAGAGTGCAGACGTGTTCACGGTCCATTGAAGATCATCAAGTCACCAGACTCCTCAGGTAAGTACGGAGCGAGGGAGGTGTGGGGAGGCAGGGTGTGCAGAGGGTGGTCATGGGTTGCGGAAGGAGCAGGGAAACTGTGAGGGACTGTTTTCTTTTTTGTACAGGTTAAAAAAAAATCGCGGGATGTTTTTTTCTTTACAGGGGCATTGGACATGCTGGGGTGGGCTCCCAGCATGCCAACGGAGTGTTTTTTGGGGAGCAGCTGTAGCCAATGGGGGATTGGGTACCCCATCGACACAAAAGGGGGAGCGCAAGAACTGAGGGGGATTGGGCACCCCCTTGGCACAAATCTAATGTTTTTTTGTGGGGTGACATTATGCTGATGGGGAGAGCGGGATCCCCCATTGTCAAATCAAACTAGGAGGGGACATAAGCCAATGGGGAGTGGGCTCCCCCACCAATTTAAACTCAGATGGGACTGAAGCCGATGGGGATATGGGCCCCTGTAGACAAACAAAAACTGTTCTGGGGGGGTGCATGCTGCCGAGGGGGATTGGGCACCCCCTCAGCAGTGGGGGTTAATTAATATTGTTTGTGAACATGGAGGCAAGCCGTCGCCATGTTCACAAACAATATTACACTTGGCAATGTTCTGCCCAGCAATGATGGTTCGCTCCCTCATTGCAGCGGAATGGCTGACACTGCAATGATGAGGCGGCCCCTAATTGCAGCGGCTGAAACAGTTCAAGGTGGTGGCATGTTGGCTGAACTAATGTCAGCAGCAGCATGCCATGGCATTGGGGAAAGCGGGCCATGCCTATAAAGGCTGTGGGGGCATTGGCCACAACAGTGCCGTGCCTCCACAACCTGCTTCTGGCAAGCTGTCGCAATATGTTTCTTGCGCCTGCACGCAATCAACATAAAAATGAAGGAAAGGCTAAAAGGAATCCAGGGTGCATAGGGAGGGGACTCACCAGCAGAAAAAGGGAGGTAGTGTTACCCCTGTATAGATCAATGGTGGGGCCACACATGGAGTATGGTGTCCAGTTCTGGAGGCCCCATCTCTGGAAGTACATAGACCAGGTGGAGGCAGTACAGAGAAGGGCAACCAAAATGGTGCGTGGTCTGTATCAGAAGCCCTACAAGGTAAGATTCAGGGAATTAAATATGTAACCACTGGAGGAAAAGAGAGAAAAGGGAAACATGATAGAAACATTCAAATACCTCAAGGCTATCAATAAAGTTACAGGAGGGTGGCATATTGCACAGAAAGAGATGATCAAGGACACGGGAGCATAATAGGAAGCTGGAAGGGAGGAGACTTAGAGGGGACATGAGGAAATATTTCTTCACAGAAAGGGCGGTGGATGCCTGGAAGAGCCTCCTAGCAGAGGTGTTGGGTACCAAAATGATAACAGATCTCCAAGATGCATGGGATAGACACAGGGGGACCTTAGTAATTGGGCTGGGGGTAAGGTTGGAGATCTATTAAGTTCTACAGTTACACAGTAGGGAGGGTCTTTAGGGCAGACTAGGTGGGCCAAGAGGTCCTTTTCTGCCTATAGCTTCTATGTTTCCATGTTTCTATATATAGTAGTGGTGAGAGAGACATTATTCCAATGTCTAGCAATTGCTTTCTGTATCAGCAAGACTAGCTGAAAATTTTGCATGTGGATTATGGGTGATTTGGGATCAGAAGTAAGCAAATATACCCAAGAGGGTGGGCAGTATTGGGGAATACTAGAACCACTCTTGGGTGTAATGGGGCCTGACTCTGCAGTCGGAGGGCCTTATAGCCACTGAAAGGTCCAGTATTCCTCAATACTGCCCACCCTTTTGGGTATTATTGCGCTTAGAAAATGGCACTGTAAAAGAAAATAAAAGTTCAGTATAAAAGTTAATAAAAATATAGCTTAATATACATTTTGTAATAAAATAGTTCCTAGGCCTTGATTAGAATTATGTGTTGGGTATTTTTGGACTTTTGTCCTACTGGAAGCTCTGTATTTAAAAAAAAAAAGCTGGTTGAATGCGGTTACATCCCCCACTCCACAATAGCAAGAAAGAGAGAGAGACAGTGTGAGCACAATTGGTAGCTAATGGTAATTTTCAAGAGAAATGAGAGTCTTCATGAAAGTGTGTTTTTTTTTGTCACTGTTTGTTTTAAAACATGGGAGATGATAGCACGGTGTGTACTGATGTTAGCGGCTAAGAGACTGAGTGTAGTGTGGGACGCCGGAAAAGTTATTTGCATGGGGAAGGGGAGAAAGGGACGTGGATGTTGTTCAAAGATGACCTGGAACTTGTGTTATGCTGTCTTGTTAGGGTGATGTGTGCTTGGATAGAGGAGGTATTGCAAAAAGGTCAGAACCACTACTGGGCATGAGAGGAACGTTTTGCCCTTCACCACCACCCCCTCTCTGCAAGTTTCTCCCTCTCTTCTGGATTATTTTGTAACTTGCATGATGACCTTTTTTTCTTTTTAAACTCTTTATTTATTTCAGTTTTGTTTTAAGGTGAAAGGGAAAAAGTGAGGAAGGGGGAGAGGGGAAGGGAAAGGAAAGGAAAGGAAAGGAAAGGAAAAGAAAAAAGGGGGAACATAGAGTATACAATTGTATATAGTGACAGTAAAATCTGTGACTTAATACAATGGGGTAAACAATGTTTAGTATTCACTGGATCATAATTTATATATATATATATATATATATATATATATATCCTGTAAATAAGCAGATATAGCTTCCTAAGAAGATAAGTAAATTGTCGTCTGTGCTTTTGTAACTTTAGGCTGGAAAGAGGTACTGAAAGCACTTATAATTAAGTTGCTTTAAGAATGAACAAAACAGATGGGAGGGGGCATCGTGTCCCATAGTTACTAATAGAATATTACTTTTCCAGTCACAAACTGCCCAGGGTTAAAAAGCCCAAAGAGGGGTAACTGTAGCCAGCTGGGAGTTCCCAGAGAGGCAGCATCTGATTTCCTCAAGGGACGAGGTCTAGCCTAGACGGACCCACCTCCAAGAACCAAATGGTCCATTTGTTCATTAGTTCCAGAACTCTATTCTGTAGTCGAGCCGTCATATGTTCAAGTTTATATATATCATAAATGACGTCTTCCCAAGAGGAGATAGCGGGGGGACTGGGTGCAGCCAGAGCCTGGTAATGCATTTCTTTGCAGCGCCCAATAAGATATTGAGGAGATATATCTGATGTGGATTCTTAAATTGTTTGGAGTAATGCAATAACAAAGCCAAAACTGGGGAGAGGGTGCCCAGGTCATGAAAAATGGATCAAATCCTGTCTCCTATCCCGTTCCAGTATAGGGATAGTATTGAGCAGAACCAGAAGATATGTGAGTGTGTGGCAACCTCACAGTCTCCACATCTCCAGCAGGCAGAACTCCCATCTTTCATAAATTTAGAAGTTACCTGTGGGGTGCAGAAATATTGGGACACCACCTTCCAGGAGAACTCTCTCCATGTATAAGAGCCCATCACCTTGTGCTGTTGTCACCAAATGGTGAGCCAGTCCCCGTGGGACAATTCCACCTGAAGTTCCGCCTCCCAGTGAAACTGAGTCAGAGCCATAAGATGAGGGGGGGGGTATGTAACAGAGCTTTGTAGAATTTAAAAATTAGGTGACGATGCCCCCCCGCCACCACATGGGTTATTAATGAATGGATTGGTGGGATTATCTGGTCAGTAACATCAAGTCCTGTTCTGGTGTTTATGTAATGCTGGATCTGAAGATAGCAGTCTTTGTGGCTCAGGGGGAACTCCTGCCTTAATTGTGAGAGTTTTAAATATCCCATTATCAAAGAATTGGTATGTATGTCTGTCTCAGACCCATTTTCTCCCATCTCATAAATGTACTGTCCTGCCGAGCAGGGTTCCAGCTCCAGTCCTTGGCAGGGATGCCCATCCAGACCGAGGTAAATTTATGTTCTGGGAGGGTGAGAAAGGACTCCCAACTCTTCAGGAATGCTTTGGTAAACCTAGAGGATTCTATAGTCTGGGAGTAATTAAGTGGTTGAAAAACCAAATATGTGTTTAGAGGGCGATTTGCCATTGCCCTTTCTAGAGGGCGCCAGAGCGGTGTGCTGGACTGCCCCAGAAACCACATGGAGAGGTGTGTTAATAGTACGGCTGTCCAGTGCCAAGAGATATTAAGCAGCGTAAGGCCCCCCAAGTCCTTCGGGAGTTGTAGTCTCCTCAGTGCCACCCTTGGGCTATTACCAGCCCATAAAAACTTTCTGATAGAACTGTCCCAAACTTGTATATCTTTGGGCAGAAGAGGGAGTGGTATACTTTGCAACAAATAGAGTAGTTTGGGTAGGGAATTCTTTTGAATCAATTGTATTCTAGATATTAGAGGTAGAGTGAGCGGTGTCCATCTCTCCAAGTCCATTCTTATTTGTGTGAGCACTGCTGTTATGTTTAATGAGTATAAGTTGCCTATCTTTTGTGGTATTTTAACACCTAATTAAGTTATACAGGGTTTATTCCATTTAAAAGTGAAACTAGCCTTCAAGTCAGAAGGGATGGGAAGGGTGATTGGGTTATCAGAGCTTCAGATTTATTCTGGTTGATGGTGTACACAGAAAATAATTCTGTTTCTGCTAAAAGGGAGGTTAAAGCTGGTAGTGATTCCTCTGGATGGGTACTATACAGTAGGAGATCGTCTGCATAGTGTGAGGGGGGAAGGGATAAGGGAGGGGCTGACCAGAAGCCCTCTCCTCCAGATGAGGGGAGTAGCCTTCACGCCCAAGCGGGGAAGGTGGGAAACAGATTGGGGATGGAGGTTTCAGGAGGAGCAGGGGGAGGATGGAAGTATAAGGAATCTGGGTGGGGTTCGACAAAGAGAATCAGGGATAGGGGTGGGGGTTGGTGTTAGTAAATGCCAGGAGCTTGGGAAACAAGTTGCCAGAGTTCCAGGCCATGCTGTTTGGGGTGGATGGGTGGGTCAGGAAACGTGCCAACAAAACCATGACTGGGACCTAAACGCACGGGGTACACTATGCTCAGGAAGGATATAAAGGAAGGCAGAGGGGTGGAGTGGCTATGTTCATTAAAGATGACATAGAAATTGCTAGGGTAGAAGAGGCAGAGGAAACGTGGAGGCCTTATGGGTCACTTACGATCCTCAGCAGGAAATAAGGTCAAGCTGGGTGTAGCATATAGGCCCCCGGGATGAGTGAGGTTCTAGAGGATGGTTTGCTGGACAACATCATTGCCCAGTGTGGACCAAAAGGGGAAGGAGTAGTGTTGATGGGGGACCTTAATATGCCAGGTACAAACTGGGGAACCATGTCCTCTAAGGTGGCCAAGGAGCAGAGGCTGCTGGATGGCTTCCAGGATGTTTTCTTAACACAGCATGTGATGGAGCCCACAAGGGCATGTCCTGGATGTGGTTCTGGCAGATGGGGATCTGGTAAGGGACGTGGTTGTACAAGACCCCTGACTGGGAGCGACCACAATACTGTCTGGTTTCAAATAAGCATGGGGAGGGGGTGAGATCTAGGACACTGGCAGTAGACTTGGGGGGCAGACTTCATGGGCATGGGAAATATTCTCAAGGATCACTTGATGGGATTACTCAATGACAAGTGTGGAAAAGAGATGGGAGGTCATAAACGGGACTTCATGAGGCAGTCAGGATCTGTACTAAGTTGAAACGTAAGGATCAAGGTCACATAAACCATGCTGGTGGTCCAGTGAGGTACAGGTAGCAGTCAGAGAAAGAAGGAGGCCTACAAAAATATAAAACAACAAGAGGGATAGGATAAGGAAATGTACCAGCTTGATCTAGAAAAGTCACCCATATGGTGAGGGAGCAAAGTCCAGTAAAGAGCAGCAGCTGGGCAGGGATACATGGAGGAAAAGGGTTCTTCCGGTACATTGGGGAGTGGAGAAAAACTAAGGGCCATCTCAGCAGATTGAGATCAGAAGGAGGTGGGTGGAAGAGGCGAGGGACCAGGCAGAGGTATTTAACAAGTACTCGCCTCTGTGTTCACTAGGGAGGGATGTGATATCTACAAAGCAAGGCATGAAGGGATAGAAACATCAGTAAGTGGGATCAGGGAGCAACAAAAATGGAGCAAGAGGGAGAGAGGTACCCCAGGGTGTCACATCTGGGTAAAGATAAAAAGGCCAGTAAGGTGGAGGGACGGATGATGCTATCTCTGCCAAAAGGGTGTGGTTAGCCCTCAAGGCCCTAAAGAAAGACAAATCTCCTGGGCCGGATGGCATTCATCCGAGAGTACTATGGGAATTGGCGGACATACTGGCTGCACCCCTGGCAGAGCTTTTCAGCAGGTCACTTGAGACAGGGAGGGTACCTAGGGATTGGCGAGAGGCACATGTGGTACCAATCCATAAAGGGGGGTCGAGGGAAGTACCAGGTAACTATAGACCCATCAGTTTGACCTCGTGGTGGGAAAATTAATGGAGAGTATACTAAAGGAATGATTGGGGTGTACTTGGAGGAGGTGGAGGTCTGGATAGTCAGCAACATGGGTTTGTGCCAGGTAGATCATGTCAAACCAACCTTGTGGAGTTCTATGAATGGGTAACATCAGAACTGGACAGGGGTAAGCCTGTGGATGTATTATTCTTGGACTTCAGCAAGGCGTTTGACTCTGTCCCCCACAATGGTCTGGTGGAGAAACTGATGGAGTTAGGAGTAGGCCCTTTGATGGTCAGATGGATTGAAAACTGGCTAGCTGGACGCACTCAGAGAGTAGTGGTCTGTGGGGAGCTCTCGAACCCTAGAGAGGTTGGTAGTGGGGTACCGTAGGGCTCAGTCCTGGGTCCAATCCTGTTTAATGCATACATATCGGACATCAGGGAGGGTATAGGGTGTGAAATGAGTCTCTTTGCGGATGACTCCAAGATGGGAGCAGTAGTTGAGGGAGAAGAGGGGAGGTTGGCCCTGCAAGGGGACCTGGACACCCTGGAAAGCTGGGCTCACACATGGAAATTAAATTTCAATATCACCAAGTGCAAGGTGTTGCATCTTGGTCGGGGAAACCCTAAACACAGGTACACCATGGGAGGGGAGGCGCTGGAGGCCTCAATAGGGGAAAAAGACCTAGGGGTCATGGTGGATGCATGTATGAATAACTCTGAGCAGTGCAGGAGAGCGGCTAGCAAGGCAAACAGGATGTTGGGATGCATCGTAAGGGGATCACCTCTCGGAGCAAGGAAGTGATTCTGCCGCTGTACAATGGACTGGTTAGACCACACCTTGGGTACTGTGTACAGTACTGAGACCACACTTAAAGAGGGACATACGGCCCTAGAGAGGGTACAGAGGAGGGCAACAAAGATGATACGAGGGCTAGGGATTTGACGATGAGGACAGACTTAAGGAGCTCTGCCTGTTTTCACTGGAGGAGAGGAGAGACAGGGGGGACATGGATTGAGGTCTTCAAGTACCTCAAGAGAATAAATAGGGTTAACATGGAGGATCTTTAGACTAAAGCAGGAGGTATCACCAGAGGGCATGGTTTGAGTTGGAAGGTGGAAGGGTAAGGGGAAAAGAGGAGGAGGTTTTTCACTGAGAGGGTGGTGGACCCTTGGAATGCACTGCCTGGTGAGCTAGTTCAGAGATCCACAGTGGAGGGCTTCAAGAGAGGTTGGGACAGACACAGAAAGTGGATGTATCAGATGATGTCCTGTCCCAGGGGGGTGGGGATGGATGATACGGGTTTCTGGAGCACAAGGGATGGGAGGGTCTCGGCACCCAACTAAGGATCTAAAGTTCGAGCAGACTCGATAGACCTTAAGGCCTAATCTGCTGCCAAATAGTATGTTAGTATGTTAGTATGCCACTTTATGGTGGGCATCTGGGGGTTTGGTAACCATGTATGTGGGTGTTTTGTCTAAGGAGCTGGGCTATGGGCTCCACGCATATAGCAAATAAGTACGGGGATAAAGGACACCCCTGTCTTGTACCCCGATGTAGTGTGAATCTCTCTGAATGGGAGCCATTTAATTTTACTGTAGCCTCTGGGTCCAGGTATATGCCTTTAATTATCTGTTTAAAGGGGTCTGGGAAATTAAATTTAGTTAAGGCCTCCTGAAAAAGGTCCAAGATACCATATCAAATGCTTTCTGCGCATCTAAGCTAAGGAGGAGTAGGGGTGATTTGGTCAATTGGGCATGATCTATTAGGTAGAGAGTGCACTTAATGTTGTCAGTAGTCTGGTGTCCCTTAATGAAGCCCGACTGATCTAGATGGATCAGTGTAGGAAGGATATCCTCAAGATGCTCAAGATGTCAAGATGAACAACTCTGAGACTTGTAGGAGGGCAGCAGCCAAGGCCAACAGGATGCTGGGATGCATCGCTAGGGGGATCACCTCCAGAAGGAGGGAAGTGATACTCCCTCTGTATAACTGCTTGGTGAGGCCGCACCTGGAGTACTGCGTGCAGTTTTGGAGGCCACACTTAAAGAGGGACATTAATCTCCTGGAGAGGGTCCAGAGGAGGGCAAACCAAAATGATTTGGGGCTTGGGGACAGACCTATGAGGAGAGGCTCAAGAGCCAAATATGTACACTTTGGAAGAGAGAAGGACCGGGGACATGATAGAGGTCTTCAGGTACATGAAGAGGGTAAATAGGGGAGGAACAGTCAGGGTGCTTCGAAGGAAGGAGGAGGGGCCACTAGAGGGCATGGGTGGAAGCTGGAGGGGGGAAGATTCAGGGGAGAAAGGAGGAGGTGCTACTTCACTGAGAGGGTGGTAGAGCCATGGAGTGCACTACCTAGGGGGCTGGTGGAGGCAGAGACAGTGGAGGGGTTCAAGAGGGGGTGGGACAGGTACAGGGGAAGGGTTCAGGAAGCAAAATCCAATGCAGCAAGAATATCCGGAACTGGGAAGAGAGAAGCCAGAGAAGGCAAGGGGGACAGCAAGGTCAGCACCCAGGGTGGGGGCTGACCAAACGAGCAGACACGAAAGGCCATTAGGCCTATTCTGCTGGCATTATAGTATGTTAGTATATTATCTAGTCTGTTGGCTGTAATATTGGTGTACAGTTTATAATCTTGATTGAGTACAGAGATGGGGTGATAAGAATCACAAAGTTGTGGGGGTTTTGGGGGTTTAAGTATCACCGAAATGGTGGCTTGCCTCCAGGAGGATGGAAATATGTATGTTTTATGACTATTCTGTAGTGCTTGTAACAACGGGGCGCCGAATACTTCCCACGTACCCTAGTAAAACTCTGGGCTGAAGCCATCTGGGCCTGGACTTTTCCCATTTTTTTAATTTTTAATAGCTGAATGCAGTTCTATTTCAGAGATTGGTGCTGTTAATTTAGACTGTTGAGAGGCAGAGAGTGAGAAGAGACTAATCTGTGAGAAAAAGGCTATAAGTTTAAGGGAGTCTGGTTCCGACTGACTGTAATATAAAGACTGAGAATAGCTTTTAAACACTTCCAAAGTACACTGTGTAGAGAAATGCATCTGCCCTGAGAGAGGGTCTTTTACCTTTAATATATTGTGTTGTTGTTGTATCTGACACCTAAGGCGGTATGCCAGGATCTTTGATGCTCGTGCCCCCTTCATAATATTGTTGTCTCAGTCATGCCAGAGCCTGCTCAGTCCTAGCAGTCAGGAGTTTTTGAATCTCCGCTTGGGTTTGAAACATCTGAGGGGTTACCTCTTCATCTCCTTGCATATGCACCTCTTGAAGGAATCGGAGTTGAACCTGCAGATCATTAAGGTGGGAGTCTATCTATCTCTTTTTATAGGTGGCATAGGAAATAATGTGTCCGCGAAGTACTGCCTTGAGCGTGTCCCATAATAGCTGAGGGGTCACTTGAGGGGATTGATTATCTTTTATAATTTCTGGAATTCGTCTCTTTAGGAAATCCTGAAAATCTTTATCCCGCAGCAGGGATGCGTTAAATCTCCACTGTGTCTATTTCCTATCTCCCTGTAGGGTAAGTTTTAAAGTGAAGAAGCATGGTCTGAGATGCAAATATTAAGTACATCCGCACTTTTAACCAAATCTGTGTGCTGTCTTCCTATGCAAATGTAGTCAAGTCTGGAGTAGTGTTAAAAAGCATGGGAGTAGTAAGTAAATTTTCTCTGGGATGGATGGAGTTGTCTTCATGTATCTACCATGCCTGTATCTTTAAGTATTCGCCTCAGGAGTCTTTGGCCCAAGGATTGAGTGGAGGGATGGGTTGAGGATGAGTCTAGTGAAGGGTTTAACTGGAAGTTCAGGTTGCCCCCCATGATCAGAAAACCTTGTTGCCTTGTCAGGATAGTGTCTATCAAACACTGTGTAGAAGAGGCGTCCAAACCTGGTGGGATATAGGTACTGCACAGTGTCAAAATCTGATTGTGCAACTTGATCACCATGAGGGCCAGTCTACACTCCTCATCCAAGTACTGATTGATAATTTGTGCCCTGGAGTGCTTCGGGAGTAACACCACCGTCCCTCTCCTCCTACCCTGTTGAGAAGTAGATGTTACCAGGTGAGAAAAGCCAAATTTAATCAGTTTTTGGTGCTCAGATGTGGAGAGATGTGTCTCCTGTAGTAGGAGAACATCCAGCTTCAGTTTTTTAAGGGCTTGTGATATGCGGTATCTCTTGATGGGCCCGGCCAGCCTGTTTACATTATGCAACATGACTGTAAAATTATACATTTATATAATTCTCCTTACTACTAACCTTACCCCCGGTGCCTGCCCCACCCAGTCATATGACATTTCACCTATACCTGCACTAGACAAGCATTAAAAACTAAAAACTAATGGATCACATCAAGCTCTATGTCCCGGGGATAAATAGAAAAAGAGCAATAGAAGAAATACCAAAAAGATCAGAATCAGCCAAATGGGCTGAATCTTGCATCTGGTAACAATGTACGTTATCCTAAGATAGATAAATTGTGTGACTCCCATTGTCCCAGTTACAACATGTAGCCAAGACAGAGACAAGTCTATTGACTGTCCATATGTGGGTTCCCCGACATTAAAATGAAGAGGTTACCAGGGGATACTCTTGCTCCTAACTTCTAGGATGGGAAAGGGCTTGGAGATGAAAACAAAAAGGGGAGCAAGCAAAAGAGGCATATTGGCAAAGGAAAGGGATAGCGTTGGGAACAGCCTCCTGTTATACAGCTGAGTCTTGTTCAAGGAGATCCATGTCCCCTCTCCCGGAGAAGTGGCATTAATTCTAGGGGAGAAGAGAGTTCCCACTTAAAAGTTTCATCCACTCCGGGGCTAGGTATATACTGTATCTACAAAACTCCCTTTGGATAATTAATCTCCCACTCCCAACACCACCATGAGGGAGGGAAGCAGGAGGGGAGTAATTACCAGACCCCACGCTAAGTGTTCTACGAGTGCCAGAAGACCACAGTGATAAAGTGAGAAATATATCAAACTGTAATGTACACTGAACATATTATATTTCTCGTGGGTATATAAAGTCCAATAGGCATGTATTGTTCAGTGGATTGTCCTCTGATTGCAATGTCATGCTGTCTGGTTTCTGAGTAGAGAAATGAGAAAAGGGAGAGATAGCCTTGTATTGAAAGACCCCCATTAAAGAGGTGTGGGATTTGCAGATAGAGCATGTTGTCCAGAATTGGCCAGTTGCACCAAGGACTCAGCCCCCCCCCCACGTATCCAGCAGAGGACAGAGAACACTAGGGAACAGGAGTGGTAGGCCCCATGGGGAGATGAAGTGCACACACACCCACATTTGACTTGGTGTCTCCCTTACAGGAGGATGCCCGAGGTAGGGGCCTTACAAGGGCCCCCCCCACCAGGGAAGCAAGGGAGGGAACAAGACAGACAGGGAACCATATCATCTTTAGTCATCATCAATGGCGTCTGATTATTGTGGACTCCCCTGCCCCCCTGAGCTGAGCTGAGAAAGCCTACAGATACTTATCTAGGAGCCAGATCTAAGGCTTTTTTTTTTTTTTGTAGTAGTCCTTCATGCCATGCTAGTCGATAGACGAGAGTGGGAGTGAGACACCCGCCCTCCATACAGCCACCCCGCAAGAGCAAAGAGAGATATTCCAGATTCCTATTTAGTGGGATTCTATCTTAGTTAAATATATGCATAGTTCTCTGACCCACTCCAAATCCAAGGCTAATATTCTCCTGCACAGGGGGGAGAGGAATCCACTTAGATGTCCCCATCAAGACGAGGGAAGGTCTTGTTTATGCCACAATTTACTGTCCGACCCAACTCCCCCCTCGCCCAGGAAAGAAGCTCCTCCACACAAGGGTCCCAGGTAGCCAGAACAGAGGCCCAACTCAGATCACCTCCACAGAACCCCTACACCCATACATTCTCCAGGTCCCCATCCCCAGCCAGAAAGGGGCTTGAGTCCGGGCCCCAGGCACACCCAAGACCAACTGTCCCCCATACTCACTGTGATCCCATGTGTAGCTGATCATGGATTAGAGAAAGTCTATGTAGACTGTCTAGAGAATTGGGCTAACATCTTCTTAATGGAGTCAGCCATAGTTTGCTGGTCAATATGTTCACCAGAAGATGCTGCCCTGGGTGGGCCACGGGCACTTGCTGGTCTCTGGGGAAGTCTCATTGAGGTGGGCAACGAGTATCCTCTTGCTTTTAAGACTACAAAGACCTCCTCCAAAGTGTCATACAATTGTTGCACAGTTGGGAATTGAATCAGTAGTCTACTGGGGGGGGGGTACGGAACTTCAGATTCTGCTATCGAAGTCAGGCAAACAGCAAGATATAGGCGTGTCTTCTCTGCATTGTGGCAGGGGCACAATCATTGTCTATAAAGATGCGTGTGTCTCCAAAAAACAGTTTGGTTTGTGCCCAAGCTCATTTTAGAATGCACTCCTTTGTTTGAAAATGAAGAAATCTGACAATTATAGATCGAGGACGAGCAGTAGACTGAGTGGGCTTAGGGTTGAGCGTTCTGTGTATTCTTTCAGTCTCCATTTCAAAGTCAGGATCTAACCTAAATACCTCCGGAAGCATAGATTCTATGTAGGTTTGTAAATTCAAGCCCTCACTATCTTCTGGCACCCCATAGATTCATAGATTGTTTCAGCGATTATGATTTTTGGCATCCTCCTGCCTCTCAACCGTGAGATGGCATAATCGGATAACTTGATCTAGGGTGGACTGAAGCTGCATGGTGGTAGAGGCCTGCTGCTGCGCTTGCTGATCTAGCAAGGTGACTTTTTCGTGGAGTTCCACTAATTCTTCACTGAAGAATTCCTGCGTTTGCTTGAATGAATGAAAATCCGCTTTGAAGTCCTGCAGTACGGTATCTTGTCCAACTTGTCATTCATTTTAGTATCCTTGGAGGTTTTAGCTTTGCCTGATTTGTGCGATGTATTGCGTGGGGGCTGGGAGAGACGTTCCTATCCCCCGGAGTCCAATTGCTTCTCGTCTGTTTCAGGTCTGATGGCTGTAAATCTGTTACTCATAGAAACATAGAAACATAGAATTTGACGGCAGATAAGGACCGCTTGGCCCACCCAGTCTGCCCATTTCCCTACCTACTGGATAAGCTGCAGATCCTAGTTAACCAGCAGCCTACTTCTTCCTACCCCCACCCCGCAGAATTGCCTTATGACTATCCCATGCATGCTTGAATTCCACCACTGATTTTGACTCCACAACCTCCTCCGGAAGGCCATTCCATGCATCCACAACCTCTCTGTGAAAAAATACTCTTAAATTACCTCTGAGCCGCCCCCCCTCTATCTTCAAATTGTGCCCTCTTGTTCTTGCACACCTCTTTTTTTTGAAAGATGCTACCCTCTTGGACTTTGTTGATTCCCTTGAGGTACTTGAAAGTTTCTATCATCTACTCCTTCCCCTATTCTTGCTGGAAGCCATATGGTTCAGCGTAATTCGGTCAAAAAAATCTCTAGATTTTGGCTATTTTCGGTGTGAATGTTGGGGGGAGGCACGGAGCTCAAGACCTAAGCTGCCATGTGGGAGGAAGCTGCACCAGAAGTCCTCCATGAGGACCTTGGTCTTGTTTCCCCCTACCTGAGCTGAAATTTAGTTTGTCCTGTACAGCATGTCTCCCTACTTGAGCTGAAATTTAGTTTGTCCTGTACAGCATGTCTCCCTACCTGAGCTGAAATTTAGTTTGTACTGTACAGCATGTCTCCCTACTTGAGCTGAAATTTAGTTTGTCCTGTACAGCATGTCTCCCTACCTGAGCTGAAATTTAGTTTGTACTGTACAGCATGTCTCCCTACCTGAGCTGAAATTTAGTTTGTACTGTACAGCATGTCTCCCTACTTGAGCTGAAATTTAGTTTGTACTGTACAGCATGTGCCCCTACCTGAGCTGAAATTTAGTTTGTACTGTACAACATGTATCCCTACCTGAGTGACCATATGTTTTTTCCCCCAACTGCTGGTTGAAAGATCTGTGCTCGTGGTCCTGCAGAGCAAATGCAGAAGTAAGATGTGGCAGCAGCAAAAAAAGAAGAAACATGAAGAATTTAAAAAATGTGTGACGGTATTGTGCTAATTTTTCTTTCTTTCATTTTTAATTACAAAGAAACTCATTGTGTGCCTGTTGTTTTGTAAGGGTCTCTCACAGCATCAGCGAGGGTGAAGTGGGGAATAGTGTGGTAGAGCTCTGAGGAACAGGTGCTTCTGTTTTACTATGTAAAACTGTTGTGCCACGTGTGTGTGTGTGTATTTTCAAGGAATTTGAGCTGCTTTTGAGTTTTCAACTTTTTTGGGTCCACGAGAGCCAGCAGACAGTGAGCTGGCAGGCAGCTGGAGGGGGGGGGGAGCCACAGCGTGGTTGGCTCTCAGAGAGTCCAATGTTGGCTATCACAGCAGCAGCATGGGATGCGAATATACATTCATAAAGAAAAAAAATGTAATGTGAAATGAGTCAGGGATGCTGATGTACAGTTTTGAATAGCTTGCACTGAACTACGGAGCCTGGGGGGGAGGGGCAGCAGTACTTCTCGCTGTGGTGGCTGCAATAGATTAAACATTCTAAGGGTACAGTGATTTTTCAAGGTAATCAGGCAGCCGGAGACCAAGGCTCATTATTTTCCAATCTCTGTTGCCTGTTACTGGACTGGGTAGTTGGTGGCATTAGCCCATCAAAAAGGAGAATGCTGTCTACCCATTTTCTAATTTTGAATATGCCACTGCAGTGATCTGTACTACCGCTGATATGAACATATGAACATACGAATTTGCCAGCAATAACAGGCCATAATGATCTATCAAGACTGCTCAAGTGTGCAGTTCAGTTTAGTTTCCTGGAGCTGCCCCCCTCCCCTGTTCCTCTTGGAGCCAGCTATCCTACCCCTAGTACCCTCCCCTTCCACATCCCATTAATGACTCCTCCTGTCCTAAGTTTCTTTTTCACCCTATCCCACCCCTCCTTGAAACTAGCCACTGTATTTACTACAACTACCTCCTCTGACAACTCATTCCACCTTAACATCACCCTTTCAGTGTAAAAATGCCTCCTCATTTCCTTCTTAAATCTACCTCCCACTAGTTTCAGGCTATGCCCCTTGTTGTATCCTCCTTTTTACATTAAAGATGCCCTCTGATCCAACCCTGTTTATGACCATAAGGTACTTGGTGGTTTCTATTATGTCCTCCTTCTCTCTTCTATCCTCCAGGGAGTACATGTTGAGCTCCCTCAGCCTCCCATCATATGTTCTGTGCTCCATTCCTTGAATCACTTTGGTTGCCCTCTGCTGGACCCCCTTCAGTAGTTTGATATCCTGCTTCAGATACAGGCACCAAAATTGTATACAGTATTACAGGTGTGGCCTCACTAGTGACTTGTTCAGTTGCAATAATAACTTCCTCCCTCCTAGATGTGAATCCCCTGGCGATGCAGCCTAGCATTTTATTTGCTTCAGCTGCTACCTTGTGGCACAGTGCTGAGTGTTTCATATCACCCATGACCATCACAGCAAGGTCCTTTTCCTCCTCTGAGATTGTCTCCTGTATTCCCCTCAGCCAGTAACTGGCCCCTGGGTTCCTGGCCCCCAGGTGCGTGACCTTGCATTTCTTAGCATTGAAACCCAACTGCCAGATGCCCGACCAACTCTCCAGCCTAGCCAGATCCTCCCTTAAATCCTATCTCCCCCTCCACTGTGTCCACCCTCCTACAGAACTTAGTATCATCTGCAAAGAGGCAGATCTTACTTTTGGCCCCCTTTGCTATGTCACCAATAAAGATGTTGAACAGCACAGGTCCAAGTACTGAGCCATGTGGGACCCCTCTGGTTACAGGTCTAGGTTTGGATAGTCCCTCCCCCCAACACCGCTACTGTCTGGTTCCTATCCTGCAGTCCATTCTTGACCCACCTCAGCAGTCTGTCCCCTATTCCCAGGTCCCTTAACTTGTTGATTAGCCTTCCATGTGGCACCAAATCAAATGCTTAAGGCTCTGAGCTGCAAATCTGGAGACCTTGGTTTGAATCCCATGGCCCCCACTCACATACTGTGTGACCCTGAGCAAGTCACTTAACTTCCTTGTGCTCCCAGGTCACACCTATAAACAAGCTTTCAGCTTAGCATGCTACTCCTGGTAAAACAATTGAAAAAAAAAGAACGCCTTGCTGAAGTTCAGGTACAGGACATCCACCACCTGCCCCCTGTCCATGTCCAATGACCTCGCAACCCAGTCGAAGAAGTCAATCATGGTGGTTTGACAAGATCTCCCCCTGACAAACCCATGCTGCCTGTCATCTTGGATGCCATTCTCTTCAAGGAAGGACACCAGCCTTTCCTTTAGAATGGGCTCCATGATCTTCCCCACTATGGAAGTTAGGCTAACCAGCCTGTAGTTACCTGGTTCGTCCCTGGGACCACTTTGGTGGAGGATACCACATGAGCTGTTCTCCAGCCCTGTGGCATGCACCCCTTCTCCAGCAAGGTGTTAAACAGGTCTGTCAGTGGGGCTGCCAGTATCCCTGCCAACTCCCTCAGGACCCTCGGTGTACATCATTTGGGCCATGTACTTTGTCCACCCATGGTTCCCTTAGTCCTCTTAAGACCCTGTCTGCCCCATTCTCCCCTTCATAATCCTCTCCCCCCGGCTTCCCCCAGTCCTTCCTTGTGGCATCGACCCATCCATTTCCTTAGTGAAGACAGAACAAAAGTAGTCATGTAGTGCATCCGCTTGATCTTCACCCTTTTCTGTCCATCCTCCCTCCCTCTTTATCCTAACAATCCTGTCCCTTCTGCTTCTTTTCTCCTTAGTGTACCAGAAGAAATCCTTCTCCCCTTCCTTAATCCACTGCGCCAGTCTTAGTTCTTTCTCAGCACTGGCTGCCCAGACCTCTCTCTCTGGTTCCCAAGATTTCTCTGTGTAAACCTCTCTGTCCTCCTCCCTCGAGGTATGCTTGTATTTCAGGAAGGCCACCTACTTTGCCTTCACCTTCTCTGCCACCCACCTGCGGTACCAGCTAGGTCTCCTACACCTAGAGTTCTTTTTAGGAATCTTCATATAAGTGTTGGTGGCCTCTGTTAACCCCTTCTTGATGATGGCCCATTTCTGATCAGCATCCATCTCTGGTCAGAGCTTTGCCAGGTGCTCCTCCAATATGTTACCCATTCAAACAAAGTCCAACTTCTCGAAGTCCACCACTTTCATTTTTGTCTTGGCTGCTTTCTTCCCCATGTTAGTGTAAACCACACCATGCAGTGGTCACTGCTTGCAAAGGGAATCCCTCTCTTCAACTTCCTAGACATGCTTCCCATCTGATAGCACTAGATCTAGTATGGCCTTCTCCCTTGTTGGCTCTGTGACTCCCTGTATCGGGAAATACTCCTGGATAGCATCCAGGAGGACCTGTTCCCTGCAACAGGAGATAGCCGGGGTACTCCAGTGTACACCAGGTAGATTGAAGTCTCCTAGTATTACAATGTTCCCTCTCACTCCTACCCTCCTGATCTGTTCCCCCAGCTCTCTATCCAACTCTATGTCCTATGATGGTGGTCCGTACACCCCCCCCCACATGAATCCTTCTCCCAGCATTGTTCTGTATCACTACCCATAGGGCTTCGGTTGTTCCCCCCCCGGTGCACATTATCCCATCTCTCTATGTACAGCGCCACTCCACCTCCTCTCCCCTTCCTCTTTCTCAGTCCTTCCTATGCAATTGGTACCCTGAGATGTGGAGGTCCCAGTCATGGTACTGCGTTGCCCATGTATCCATGATGGCTGCTATGTCTACCTCCCCCTCTACCATCAGCACCTGTACAGTGAACCTCACCAGGATGAAGCCCAACTGTGTAGAATTATGCAGTAGAGCTACTGCAGGAAACAATGCAATTTCAATGGGAGTTAATACCTTTTGTCATGCAGAGAAGCTGTGACACTGCACTTCATCCTAGTGGGCTTCACTGTAGGCCTGCCATCTTGTTCATCAAATCCTTGCATTCAAAGACTCCACCTTCCAGCATGACCCCTGTCCCTCATTGCTCCTGATCCTTTTGGGTCTCTCCTCCCCCTATTGTCCCTGCTATCCCCTCCCATTGGCCTCTCCCTTTCTTTAGATTCTCTACTGGGGGGAGGCCCAGTGGTCCCCTCACCTGGTGCTGAGTGCCTTGCCCTGTGCTGCCCCCCCCTTCATGAGTTGAAATGTAGCTTATGGTACAATTGTACCATAGATTGGCACATGATATGCACACATTTAAATTCATGGGAATTAAACAAAGTTGTGAGAGACCATAGGGGTCATGACTACAATCATAAACTTCTGGGGTGGGAAAGCTTTTGGATCTACCCTTCTGTACACATACATTGCCTGGCCTGAACAAGGATCTTGACCTTGTCCCTTTTTTAATGAAATAAAGGGTAAAATGCTAATCATGTGCTTTGTAATCAAGTGTTGTGACACATTGCATAGCACAGATTCTATCATACATATAATGAACAATTTTGATCAGTGTCAGTCTTATTACTGCCTCCCCAGGTTTATTCCCCCCCCTCCTTTTTATTTCTTGTTTATCAATCTAACTCGATTTTATCTTTCATGTGTTGCAACATGATCACCTTACTACAAACAAGCATGAGAAATGAAGTACAATGAACTGGTTTTGTTTTTAATTGATGCTAGCACCCTGTTGCACCATGAATTGTAGCACCGTTTATGGATACTGTTGCCTCAGCCACTTTCTTATTGGGTGGTTTGAACCTGGGCTGGTCCCCCATTGTTGACATTATGTATATAAACTGCACAGACCGTGCTGGCAGCGCCATGATAAAGTGTCAGTGGTGGTGCCACTTTTCTGCATTCCTGGACCTGCATCTTGCTTCCTGAATGACACTGAAGGCCACTTATAAAATGGCTGCATGGAGACAAACAATGTACCAAACCACATGTTTCCCAAAGCAGCCCTCCCTTTGGTTGCCCTGCATATACATCTGTACTTAGCCTTTATGTGCCAGAGCAAGCATAGCTTGGGAACCACTCCTTGAGATCATGCGTGCTCTTTTATTTCTTTAGTCAAGTTGAAAGTTACATAGAAACTAGGGCTGTGCAGACTGTTCTGCCTGAGGGTCATGGCACAGCTGAAGCACAGGGATGCCAGAGCATACCACCGACGGACCAGGCATATGTGGCATAGAGCATGACCTGTCCCACCAGAGACGGAAACGGAGAGTGAGGAGGAGGCCATGGAGGGCACTGCAGGTGAGCAGCAGGATCAGCAACTGGGTGAAGTGGCCTAATACCAGGCAGAGATGGAAGGCACTCAGCAGCCACCTCAGGAGGGAGAGGAGGCACAGCAGGCAGAGGCTGCACCAGAGGACAATGGCAATCCTGAAGCCATGGTGGCAATGGACATGCAGGTACCGCAGGTGGAGGACCTACAGCTACAACAACCAGATGTGGACCCGGGCCAGGGGCACAATGCCATAGTGTTGGATGAGGGGCAGCTAGTCAAATGATTACAGGCACTGCCCATGGACCAAGACTGCAGACCTCGTCAAGGTCATTATGGGTGATGTAGCCAGAATGCATGGTCCCTCAGGGCCATGCTGATTGCCTTGAGGGACCATTAACTGTTCACGTCACACTAGTCTGGGCAGTGTTGTGCTGGGGGTGCATGCCTGCTGACCTGTGGTGGATATGTATGTTGTTCATCATGTGTGTGGGTGGGCAGATCGGTACATATGTATAACAATGATATGTAGTCCAAGGGGTGGTACCTGTACATATCTTCATTTAGGTTGTTATTCATCTGGGGTGGTGGTGGGCAGGGCTGTACATATGTTATAACACTGTGTATGTGTCAGTTGGGGTAGGAGGTCATGGCTTCATATCTTATTGTGCTATGTATAGTCCAGTGTGGGTCCTCACATGTTATGTTTGTTTGAATTGTTCTCACAGTAAATGTTTTGTGCATTACACAGTCAGTGTGGTCCTGTTTGCTGTCTCCTTGTGGAATGGTGTCTGTGCTGCATGAGTGGGTGGTACAGTATATGAGTGCTCACATGCATGCAGCACCATGGTGGCGTCGTTTGTGTATCTGCTGTGGCCATATGGCCCATGTTTGCCAGTCGTACACTACACCTATCGGCAAAACACACAGTACAGCATAGCACAGTACAGTGCATTGTCAGCAGTGCATTGTGCTGAGCATGTACACCTACCCCTGCACTAAGGAGATGGGACATTGTGTGGGCTGTGGGCCTGTGTGTCACCACCCCACCTGAGGGCATTGATGGCCCTGCAGGTGGCACCACTGGCATGTGGCCATAGTGTTGCAGGACACTGGCCTACAGCAGAGACATGCTGTTCGGTGCTGCACACCTGTCATGGTGACATCGTATACTACACCAATGACCATGGCCGGTGCATAGTGCCTGGCAACTACAGCAACATGGTGCACCACCGCTCTCCAGACTGACCTGCACACTGTCCACGTGCCTTGTTCAGGTGTCCCACAATGACTGTCCCCCGGTAAGCTGTATGCTCAGAATGCCACTGTTGGGCCTTGCAGATGCTGCAGGCATAGCAGTGTTTACCCCACACACTGTTTCTGACCTGGCGGGTGTGAGGCAATATGTCCCCCACCTTATAATCCATAGTTGCAGTGGTAGCTGCAGTTCAACAACCATATCCAACCACCTCTGCCCTCATGCCATGCTTGTGTATGTGCTGGGTACCACTGCATGGACCACACACCCTCACACCACATAAAGTGTCCTGTATGGATTTGTCTATGACCTGTAAATATGCATCCATATGCTACAGACATGCTGCACCATGTGCACGGTTTGGTCATGTCTGCACGACGTGTATTCACATACCAGACCACCTGTGCGCATTCACAGATGCCCACCTCAGTGGCAGGCTGCAGGGTCCAACCGGCTACAGAAACATACTGGTACACAGCAGTGCACCCCCTCCCACAAGGGTGCTGACACACACATGCATGTCATGTTCCATGGCATAATGATGAACACTGTCCTGCCTATGTATGGTGCACCCGTGGTGCATGTCTTGCCCAACAGTTGCACTCCAGACACTCAAGTGTCCCCACAAAGAACCCACACATGCATGGCATGTCCCAGAATTGCATGCACACAGTGCTGTACCCACCCATTGCCATGCCAGTGGTCAGTGACATAACCCTGAGACACACAACACCCCCTCCTTACCATCACCTGTGCGTATGCCCGACACAGACATGTGTGTGCATATGTGCCTCTGTGGTATGGTACACATACAACATTGTCCCATAATGTCCCACACCATCGACGGACTATGCCACTACAGTCTTCCACCCCATGACGTCCTGCAGACCCAAATACAGGGATGCCCTAGTTGCAGGGCACTGCAGTCACTGTTAACGGTAGTATGGCAGACACACTGACATTGACATCACCACTGTTTTGTCTGTAGTCATTTATTTGCACATACAACAGTGTTACCACATTGTACACGGTAACACGTTGCTGAGCACTGTACTTCCTCGCAGACGCACACACACACATACACACACACACACACACACACTGTTGTGCAGTGCACACTACCACCCAACCCACTGTATTAGTATAATATGCACACATGTCCATACTGTTGTATTGCCAGCTACACGTGACACATTGCCAATAGTCAGCCTTTGCTGCGATCACCCACCTATATGGCTTCACACTATACTGTCCTCTGCTGCTGTAGTGTATGCTGAGCGGCCCTGCTGCGTGTGTGAACTCCAGCACCCTGTGCAGTCTGAGCCCCCTACACAGTGTCATCTGTGCTATGCTGGCTTTCATTCTCTTGCTGTATTGCACTTGGAACACCCTCCTGTTACCCAGTGCCCATCCCCACCTCGGCTCCTTTCCTCCTTTTTCAGCCCTGTTTGTGTTGCTGTGTCACTGTGGGCATTGATGTTGAGACATCACCCCCCCATGATTCACACCCTGTTGGTCTGGACTATCAGTCCTTGCAGCATGTGTTACCGTAGCCACTACTAGGATGTTCTGCTGTGCCAGTACAGGTATTGCAACAACAGTGGTGGTTGTGGCACTGCTTGTGGGTGTTGCATGGGTGGTTGTCTGTGCTGCAGTGGCTGTGGATGGTTCTGCCCCCGTTGGGATCACATTCTGTATATGGATGGTACTATCACCCACAATGGTTTCCCTGTGTGAGTGTTGTGTGTGCTATGTCATGCCCTGCCAGTTTGTGTTAGGCCCTGCCACTGCAGGTGGTGTGACACTCTGTGGTTGGTTGCTGCTGTGCATTGGGATCTGGGGGTATACGTGTGGCACTGAGTGTGTTGGCAACCACTGTTGCATGGGAGGGTGCTCCACACACATTGCACCTGCTATCACCAGCAGCACATAGATCATGGCCTCATTGGGGGCTTGCTGTTGTACCTTCATGTGCTCCATGACCTGGGTGCAATGCACCATGGACTCCATGTGCCCCTGTGTACAGTGGCATAGGCCATGGATAGCCTGCGCCATGGTCTCCAGCACTGCGGTGGTCTCCCTGCTGCTAGACCATGGATGGCCTGCGCCATGGTCTCCAGCACTGCTGAGGTCTCCCTGCTGCTAGGCCATGGATAGTCTGTGCCACGGTCTCCAGCACTGCTGAGGTCTCCCTGCTGCTAGGCCATGGATAGCCTGCGCCACTGTCTCCAGCACTGTTGAGGTCTCCCTGCTGCTAGGCCATGGATAGCCTGCACCACGGTCTCCAGCACTGCTGAGGTCTCCCTGCTGCTAGACCATGGATAGCCTGCACCACTGTCTCCAGCACTGCTGAGGTCTCCCTGCTGCTAGGCCATGGATAGCCTGCGCCACTGTCTCCAGCACTGTTGAGGTCTCCCTGCTGCTAGGCCATGGATAGCCTGCACCACGGTCTCCAGCACTGCTGAGGTCTCCCTGCTGCTAGGCCATGGATAGCCAGTGCCACAGTCTCCAGCACTGCTGAGGTCTCCCTACTGCTGTCCTGTATGGCTATGCTGAGTACCATCAGGTGGTCATCCTGCCTTTGATGGTGCTTCTGCAGGGCCTCTCTGATTGCAACCAGTTCCTGTCTCATATCCCCCTGGCCCACCAACACTAACTGGCAGTAGTCACCAGTATATGCTGGTGGTGACAACTGATCCTGCAGCTCCCTGACTGCATCATCCAGATGAGCCTGTAGGTCTGCATATCCGCTGGGGCTCTGTCCCCCGTCACCATTGCCTGACTGCTTCATCCAGATGAGCCTGTAGGTCTGCATATCCGCTGGGGCTCTGTCCCCATCACCATTGCCTGACTGCAGCATCCAGATGAGCCTGTAGGTCTGCATATCCGCTGGGGCTCTGTCCCCATCACCATTGCCTGACTGCATCATCCAGATGAGCCTGTAGGTCTGCATATCCACTGGGGCTCTGTCCCCGTCACCATTGCCTGACTGCATCATCCAGATGAGCCTGTAGGTCTGCATATCCGCTGGGGCTCTGTCCCCCATCACCATTGCCTGACTGCTTCATCCAGATGAGCCTGTAGGTCTGCATATCCACTGGGGCTCTGTCCCCATCACCATTGCCTGACTGCAGCATCCAGATGAGCCTGTAGGTCTGCATATCCGCTGGGGCTCTGTCCCCATCACCATTGCCTGACTGCATCATCCAGATGAGCCTGTAGGTCTGCATATCCGCTGGGGCTCTGTCCCCGTCACCATTGCCTGACTGCTTCATCCAGATGAGCCTGTAGGTCCTAACGTATCCGCTGGGGCTCTGTCCCGTCACCATTGCCTGACTGCTTCATCCAGATGAGCCTGTAGGTCTGCGTATCCGCTGGGCTCTGTCCCGCCACCATTGCCTGACTGCTTCATCCAGATGAGCCTGTAGGTCTGCATATCTGCTGGGGCTCTGTCCCCATCACCATTGCCTGACTGCATCATCCAGATGAGCCTGTAAGTCTGCATATCCGCTGGGGCTCTGTCCCCATCACCATTGCCTGACTGCAGCATCCAGATGAGCCTGTAAGTCTGCATATCCGCTGGGGCTCTGTCCCCGTCACCATTGCCTGACTGCTTGCTGCCTCATTCCAACCCACACTGTGAACCCCAAGGGTATTTTCACCAGCACTGGATGCATGGCTGATGTCACTGGCACAAAGAGAACTGTCCAGCACTGCCCTGTGCTGTGTACAGGCCCTTCCCTCTTCTGCAGTGCCATCCTTGGTCTCCATCCTGGAACTGCCGTAAGTTTGTTTCTTGGCAGTATCTGCTGGTGACCCTTGTGTGGAGCTGTCTGTTGTGGCCTGCACTAGTGTCACAGGTGTGAAGCCGCCTGTTGCATGCTCGGGTGTTGCTGGTGAGGTGTTGCTTGTTCTCCACTGAGGCGTTGCTGTTGTTGAGCTGCTTGTTCCCTGTTCCAACGTTGCTGGTGTGGAGGTGCCTTTGCCGGGCTGCTGGCTTCCCCTGTCCCCATGGCACCACTACTGGGCTGCTGTTGTCTTTTTGGTCCAACACCGTTGTCTCTGCTGGCTCCATGCACTGCTGCAGTCCCTATGGGGTGGACATGCAATCAGTGTTTGCCCCACAGATTTGGCTTGTACCCATACCCTGCCTCACACAGTGGTCCCTGCAGCACATCTGTCCCTGGAATCCTGCACAGTACACAGTGTCTGCTACTGATGCCTGTGCATGTGTTCCCACCCTGTTCTAAATACAATGGCCAGTATGTATGTGTGAAGGGGACACATGTGTGCCCCTGCCCCTCACATGCCACTACAGATCATTGTGTGTGACACTACATGCAGTCTACTATAGCAGGCATGTGTCTCTTCTGGTACATGTCCCATATCACCACCAGCACACACACACACAGGTGTGCCACTCACCCCCCCATGTGCATCATATGCCATTCCAACAGGTGGTAATGGACAGCATGCATCACCCCCATGGCTGGTGTGTGCTTTTACACATCACTATGTAACACTGTACCCACTACCCCAATAACCAGCTTGTGTAGTTCACTCAGTGCAACAGTCCTATTTACCTTCACCTCCCAATGGCATGCATGTGATGTTCCACAGAGTGCTATGGTACTGTCTACCATCTCCCACCCCCCAGCCTGTGTGTGCCACTGCACATTTGCCCTTCCACACATGGGTTGCTGCTGTGTGGTACCGCTAGTTGATTTTACATGCTGCCTAGCTTGTCAGGTATGCATACTCATGTATTTTCTGTTGCCCAGCTGTCCACATACCTGTGCCACTCTGCAGCCTGAAGGTGTCCAGGTTGGTATCTCCACTGATGCTGTTCTGGCTCAGCATTGCAGCTAGTCTCCGCTCTATGGATGTTAGTGTCCGCTGCTGGCTTGGTCCTCCCCTGGTGGCCTGGGCACTGCAGTGGTTGTGGGCAAGCTTCTGCTTTACTAGCTTCTTCAGATCACTGTAGTTCTTCTTGAGGTCACGTACAGTCTTTCTCAGATGGGCCACTGCATTAAACTTCCTGGCCAGTCTGTCCCAGGCTGCCTTTCTATGAGCTCTTTTGGCTGTTTCACCTCCATGGCTCAGCAGCAATCCTGGTTTCTTTCCTATTTCTTGGACCAGTATGTCCACCTCATCATGGCTGAAATTGTGTTTTCTCTTCACTCTCCCAGTGGCTGGCCCACTCTGGTTGTGTTCTGCTTGCCTATTTTGTGACATGCTTGTCTTTTGTTGTCTGCACCGCTGTTGTGCTTTGCGCTGACTTATATTTCGCATGTTCAAGGGTGGAGGAATAGCAGTTGCAGCCAGTGCAGTGGCACTGGGGCCCATGCCCTTAGGGGGCCCATTAAGAAATAAAGTAGCCACCGCCCCCATTACAGCCAAGTAGCACAACCAAGCCAGCCATTCTGACTGTGACAACAGAGAGAGAGAGAACAGATGCAGAGTTAAACAGAGCCTGAGAGCCTAGCATTTAAATAGCAGCTGCACAGCACTTACTTCCTTGTTTGTTGTTGTGTTGGTCACTTGCCGCAGGGTGGTGTAAGTAAGTGTCCTGGATGTCTTGTGTGCCATGTGGTCTGCTATTGGCTCTGTCTTTCCAGACTCACGATGATCATGGAATGAGTCGGGACTACATGGGAGGGTATCAGGTGACTGGCGTCCGGCTGTGGAATGGGGCATTTTATTTTCAAGCAGGCATAGAAAGGGCAAATCTAGGGGTCCTTCAGAGAGCTGCACCACATGACAGACTGGCTAACAACTGATTGGATCGGGAGGATGTCAGTCAGTCTGGGAGGGGTGTGGCTCTGGCTGTGTGCACCAAGGAGCTTCACTCCTTCTATGCACTTCATGCTGTGGTTGCACTCAGTAGTGGATCAGATCGGTGTGAAGTTCGGTGGCTATCTCTACCAAATGGCTGCTGTTCCTCTGATTGTTTAACAAGAGTGCACTTGATTGTTTAAATTCAAGTGCACTGTGTGTGCTTTGTGCTTCAAATCATCTCTCTCTCACACTTTTTTGTTCAAATCATCTGTCTAGTGGTCAGTGGGTTTATTTTGATGTGGTATGGATCTGTGTGTGGACTAAAAATTTTTGTTGGTGGGTGGCAGCACACCCGTGGCCATGGCAAGGCATAAGCAAGAAGAAGATTAAGATTATGAAATGAATTACTAACTTAGTGTGTGTTAGTCTGTGGTGGTGTTTGTTTTGGTGACTAAAAAAAAATAAAAGAAAACAATTGAATAGTGTGGTGTGGGCCGTGAGAGCACTGCAGTACTCAAATAAATTAATTCATTGGGTACACACACACACCAGTGACTGACTGACTTAGACTGACCATCTAGGGAGGACTCAGTCTTGGAGGAGAGACGCCTTTCCCCTTCTATTTACCTCTTCTCTTCTTAAGTTCTTGTTGACTTCAAATCAGTGTCAGTCAGACAGAGAGTGGAATTTGGAGAATGAATCAGAGATCCTTCTAATGCATTATATAAATAAATCCTGTTTCATCTCAGACTCTGAAAGACAGAAAAGAACTTCATATCAGAGACAGAGGCTGGCTTGATTTGCTTAAGCTACAGAGCACAGGATTTTCGGGGCAATTTTTTTTTTTTACCAACAGAATTACATTCTATTATTTTCACATAAGTGCAGTAGCCAGCACACTGTTTCTGACCTAACACAGGATGTGTCATTGTGAATGTGTATTTTTTTAAACTGTAAAACTTGAAAATTAAAAAATACAAAACTTGCCTTAAACCCAACCCAAGGGTCTAGAGACTCCTCCAGACCTCACTTGTCAACTCCCCCAAAACACAAAAATACCAGCAGTTCACTGACTGTCTGGAACATAAATACACAATTAACAAGCATTTGTCAATGCGAATGTTTGCTTGCTGGCATTAGCAGTGGAAGTGCATGAGTTAGACAGATGTAGTATAGGAATGGCAGAGAAGTATTGAACTGATGCTAACTCCACCCCACCCTGCAGAGGTGAATAGGCATTGAGGTGTACCTTTGGCTCATCGCCCATAACGGCCATGACATTTCACCTCACCCTACCCTGCAGACACTGACAAGTGTTGAGGTGTGCCTTGGGGCCTTTGGGTTTTACACTCAACTCATTTCATAAGGAAATATACTGAAATGGGTGCAGTATAGGAGAATGGGGTGAACTCTGGGGCCAAAGAGTCCAAGGTGCACCTCAATGCCTGTCAGTGGCTGCAGGGTGGGGGTGGGGGTGGAATGGCATGAGCATTACTGTCGACAATCCCTAGTCACATCCCTGATGCCTGTCAGTCCCTACAGGGTAGGACGTTATGGTCGTAAATCCTAATGCCCTTGGCTTTTTTTGGTATTTTTACTCCAAGTTTTCAACATGGGCTTTTTGTGACCCCACCGCATGCACAGTGACACTATCAGTTCATTAACCGAAAGATGATTTTGACCAGCGACTGTGCCATTTGGTGCCTCAAGTGAGAAAACACATTTTGAACAGAATGTGAAAAATGACAGTTGTACTGTTCATGAAGAGGTGTAAAAAAATGGTAATGTTGAAAATCTGGAGTAAAAATATAAAAAACTGGTGAAGACATGAGTGTGAGTAGAAACTGCACAACACACACTCATAATGTAATTATTTTGGGGAAGTTTCACACCAGACTTTCAACATAGGCATTTTGGGACCTCCGCTCATGAACAGTGTCACTGTGATTTTCTTAATATGTCCCAAACACTTATTTCCCACAGCGACTGCATTATTCTGTGCCTGAAGTGCGAAACCTCATTTTGGCCAGAATTTGAAAAATGACAGCTCTACTGTTCATAAGGAGGTGTGGAAAAATGCCAATGTTGAAAATCTGGAATGATAATATTACAAATTCGTGATGTTACAAGGGTGCGTGGAAACTGCGCAATGCGCACTTGTAACATGATCATTTTATGGACTTTTGTCACCAAATTTCAACATAGGCATTGTACGACCTCTGCTTATGAACAGTGTCACTGTGATTTTCTTAATCTGTTCCGAACATTGATTTCGCAGACCGACCGTGCCATTGTGTGCTACATGTGCAAAAACACATTTTGGGTGAGATGTGAAATATGACAGCTGTAAGAAGGTATAGTAAAATTGTAATGTTAAAAATCTGGAGTGAAAATATTAAAAATTCTTGAAGTTACAAGCGTGCGTAGGAACTGTGCAATGCACTGTCATAAAACAGTCATTTTTATGTTGTCTTGCGCTTGCGCAAGAAACATGTTGCCATAACTTTGGAATAGCAGGTTTTGGAGGTGCAGTCATGCTGTGGCCAGTGGCGCCACTGCTTTTTCAGGCTGGACTCCATGGCACAAATTAGACTGCATGCTGTCTATGACAGCAATGCAAAAGCGTGCCACCACCTTCAAACGTTTTAGCCTCTGCAATGAGGGAGCTCTATCTCATTGCAGGGCGTATCTTGTGCAGTGTAACATTTCCATAAACATGGCAGGTGGTGGCTCGCTGCCCACCCTCACAGTCCCTATGCAGCCAACTTTGGAGGTGCCCAATCCCCCTGTCATCATATGTGCTCCCTTTCCTGCTGTGGCGTGCTGAGGGGGTGCCCAATCCCCCCTCAGCATCATGCCTACAAACGCATACATCCTTGCCGATGGTGATGCCCAATCCCCCTGTCGGCACATTAACCCCCTGCCATTTTCCTGGCACTGTCCCCGATTGTGTGCCATGCCCACACTGGGAACCCACCCCAGTGTGGGTGACATGACCCTCCCAACCAATGTGCCACACTGGGAGCCCACCCCAGTGTGGCCACAACCTGTGAAAAAAACAGAAAATGTTCCTTAGTGATTTATTTTTTTACCTGAAACAAAGGAAACAGTCCCTCGCTGGCTGTTGGCGGTCCCCACTTCCAACTTGTAACCTCCCTTTCTGCACCTCACCTCCTCACACCCCCCCTTCACCCCATACTTACCTCCAAAGCCCAGTGCGACGATCTTCGATGGACCGGGAACACGTCTGCACTCTTCAAAGTTGACCGTGAACTGAAGAAGTGCCAGTAAGCTGTATGATGGCATAAATAGGGTTTTTTCAACTTTGGTGCATATCTCGGTCTTTTTGGGGGAATTTTGACACCAAATTTTCAACATGGGGTTATTGGGACCCCTCCTCATTAATTCAGGCACTGTCATGGCATTATTCGGTCCCAAAAGGTAATATTGTGGTCACTGTGCGAAATCACCTTTCGGGACTGAATAATGAAATGACAGTGCCACTGTTCATGAGGTGGGCTCCCAAAAAGCATATGTTGCAAATTAGGTGAAAAAATTCCAAAAGATTACAGTGCTACGAGCGTGCCTTGCACAGTTCCCATGAACTCTTGTATCTTCAAGAATGTTTAATATTTTTGCTCCAGATATTCAACATTGCCATTTTTTCACACCTCCTTATGAGCTGTGCAGCTGTCATTTCCCACATCATGCCCGAAATGTGTTTTCGTACATCCGGCACACAGTGGCGCAGTCGCTGTAGGAAAACAATATTTGGGACAGAGTAGGAAAATCACAGTAACAATGTTCATGAGCAGAGGTTTCAAAATGCCTATGTTGAAAATTTGGTGAAAAAATTCCAATAAATGACTGTGTTATGACCATGTGTTGCACAGTTTCCACGCACACTTTTAACTTCGAGATTTTTTAATATTTTTTCCTCCAGATTTTCAACATTGCCATTTTTTCACACCTCCTTATAGCCTGTGCGGCTTCATTTTTCACATCCTGCCCAAAATGTGGTTTCGCACATCTGGCGCACAGTAACGCAGTCGCTGTAGGAAAACAATGTTTGGGACACAGTAAGAAAATCACAGTAACACTGTTCATGAGCAGAGGTCCCAAAATGCCCATGTTGAAAATTTGGTGAAAAAAAATTCCACAAAATGACCATGTTACAAGTGTGCATTGCGTAGTTTACACACACTGAGGTAAGTTCGAAAATGTTTAATATTTTCACTCCAAATGTTCAACATTGCCATTTTTGCACACCTTCTTACAGCTGTCATTTTTCACATCCTATCCAAAATGTGGTTTTGCACATCAGGCACAATGGCACAGTCACTGTGGGAAAACAACATTTGGGATAAATTAAGAAAATCATACTGCCACTGTTCATAAGCAGAGATCCCAAAATGCCTATGTTAAAAAAATTTGGTGAAAGAATTCCAAAAAACAGACTGTTACGAGCATGTGTTGCCTAGTTTTTATGCACGTTTGTAACTTCAAGCATTTTTAATATTTTCACTCCATCTCTTCACACCTCCTTATGAATGGTGCAGCTGACATTTTTATGTGGTGCAGAATGGTGCAGTCACTGTGAGAAATCAATGTTTGGGACACATTAACAAAATCACAGGGACACTGTTCATAAGCAGAGGTCCCACATGCTTTCATGAGGTGGGGTCAGAAAAAGGCCATGTTGAAAATTTGGACTGCGAATACCAACAAACGCCCAGGGCATTAGGGTTTCTAACCATAACATCCCACCCTGTACAGACTAACAGGCATCAGGGTGTGCCTTTGGATTGTCAGCTGTAATGCTCACACCATTGCACCCCCACTCTGCAGCCACTGACAGGCATCCAGGTGTGCCTTGGACTCTTCAGCCCCGAAGTTCACCCCATTCTCCTATGCTGCACCCATCTCAACATACTTCCTTATGAAATGGGGTGAGCGTAAGGCCTGATGACCCCAAGGCACAATGTGACACTTGTCAGAGTCTGCAGGGTAGGGTGAAGTGAAATGGCATTAGCATTATGGCCAACGACACAAAGGCACTCTCCAGTGCATGTCACTCTCTGCAAGGGTGGGCTGAGGTTCACATCGGTTCTATACTTCATTGCCATTACTACTGTGCGTCTCTCTAACTCTTGCACTACCAATGCCAATGCCAGCAAGACAACATTCGGCATTGACAAATGCTTTTTTGGGAATGTTTTCACCAAATTTTCAACATAGGGTTCTTGGAGGCCTACCTCATGAACTGTGACACCGTTGTTTCATTAATCAGTTTCAAAAGGTGGTTCCGTGCAGTGACCGCAAAATCACCTTTTGGGACCAAATAACAAAATGACAGTGACTAAGTTCACGAGGTCCCAAGAACCCATGTTGAAAATTTGGTGAAACAATTCCCAAAAATGGCTGAGATATCCACCTAAGTTGAAAAAACCTTATTTTTGCCATTATACAACTTACCAGCATTTTTCCAGTTCGTGGTCAGCTTTAAAGAGTGCATATGTGTTTCCAGTCCACCGAAGATCATCACACTGGGCTCTGGAGGTAAGTATGGGGGTGAGGGGGAGTGTGGGGAGGTAGGGTGCGCAGAGGGTGGGCGCAGGTTGGGGGAGGGGGCACGAGAGACCGCGAGGGACCATTTTAAAGTAAATATAAACTTAAGTCCTGCAAAGGCAGTTGTTGTGGGGACTAGTGTGGGTATTGAGTGGACTGAGCACTAAGCTTGGCCTGATAAATGTAAAGGAGCATTGAGCACCTCTCCCTGTTTGCCGTTACTCCTTAAAGCTAACCAATAAAAATGAACAAGTTTGTTTTGCAATTTAAATGCATTCTTGGTACCAGTGGACTAGTGGGCACTAGGCACAGCAGCAGGTGGGCACTGGTGAGTGAGTGAAGAGGGTAGATAAAAATAAAAGAGCACCTGCACCTCTCCCAGTACCGTTACTGTGGTCTGAAGAGGAACCAAAACAAACAAACTAGTTCAGTAAATACATAGATAAAATCCTGCAAGGGCAGTGCTGATATCAAACCAACAGCTTCAGGAAGGCAACTGGTATGGGTGGGACACTGAGAATATCAGGCTTTGGACATGGTAGCTCAGTTTGTTTTGCAGTTGAAAAGACCCAGAGGTAGAAGTTCAAGTCTGATATACGGTTGGTGGCGGTTTAGTGAGAATAGTTATTTACAGTACTATATATTGTACATTCAATGCTGTATTAGAAATACAGTGTATTATTGGATACTGGAAATACTGGAAAGAATGGGACAAAAGAAGGCACAAGGCCCATTGTGATTGTCCCCCTCAACAGAGGATCATTAGTTACTACAGTAATGAGAATTAATCAATAGGTCTAAGTGGGATTTGAATAAATCAAAATTAGCTAAATTAACCAGGTCTTGTGGTAGCGAATTCCAATATTTAGCAACTCTGGAGAAGAAATGATCACATTTCTTTGTATTTGCCCCCTCAACAGCTAATTTTAGATTGTGACGTCTACCCACTATTCTTTTGTTTGCAAAAGTGAGTCCACAATGATTCATTAAAGTGGGGAATTTAAGTAGTTTGTAGACAAAGAGAATATCCCCCCTTTATCTGCGCATATCTAGGAGAGAGAGTCCAGTTTCTTTAAATCGGGATTTGTAGGTAAAAGATTTTAGCCGTGGTACAATTTTGGTGAACCGTCTCTGGATTTGTTCCAAATGAGTGGTATCACCTTTAAGGTAAGGGTTTGAAAAAGATGATCCATAGTCCAGTTGAGGTCTAATATAAGTCTTATATAGAGGTAGTAAGCAATGTTCAGATTTACTGACAAAAGTTCTTCTAATCTGCTTCATTAAAACATTAGCTGATATAATCACCTTGTTATAATGATAATTAAGAGATAATTTATTGTCAATTATGATGCCTAGATCTCTTTCTTTAGTGGACGATTTTAACAAAATGTTATTAAAGTAGTAATTAGTCTTTGGGTTTTTGTTACCAAAATGAAGAACTGAACACTTGTCAGTGTTAAAGGTCATAGAGTTGTTCATTGTCCATGATTCAATACAGTGAAGATCGTTAACAAGAGATCTAATGTCAGGTATGGTATCAACCCTTCCACCCAATTTTGTATCATCAGCAAATTTAGATAAATGACTATTTGGAGAGACAGACATGCCACTTATAAAGATGTTAGATAACAAGGGGCCTAGCACAGAGCCCTGGTGGACTCCACTTTGGACCTTACCAATTTGTGAAAAGGAACCATTCATTTTTACTGTCTGGATCCTGTTTTACAGCCAGCTTGCAGTCCAGTACGAGACACGGTGAAAAATCAAATTTAAGTAATTTATTAATTAGAATAGAATGAGATAGTTTATGAAAAGCCTTGCTGAAATCTAGTAATATGACAACAGATGGGATTTTATTGTCTAGGTATTTACTAATATTATTATAGAAGGAGATTAAGTTAGTGGAAGAGGAATGACCTTGTTTAAAGCCATGCTGGGTATTTAGTAGTTCGAGACTGGTGTCACCTCAGCAGCAAAATCGAGTATCATGAAACATCAACAATACATTTAGAATCTTGCTTAATACATGAGCAGTGGTGATTACATGGAACAATTGATGAAGATTTCAAAACTCAAATACAAAAGGAGAAAAACTTTTGGAGACAATTTTGGAGTGTCTCATTAATGTAACTGTTACATTAGTTATGTGCAATTTAGCTTTCACATGGCACAGAGAGGTTTTAGGGCAAGGTAATAGTGGGAATTTTCTTTCGATCATGGAACTGTTAGCTAAATATGATCCTGTGTTGAAGCAACTCATTTCCATGCCTGGTTGTTTGATTCGCTATCTTAGTCATAGTATACAGGACTAACTCACTGAAGTTAGAAAACTAAAGATTAATAAACAAATTAGCCAGCCTGGGAGTGGGTCCCAGGGTGGTAGCCTGGTTAAAAAATTGGATGAACAACAGGACACAGACAGCGATAGTAAATGGAGTCCACTCTGAAGAAAGGGCGTTACTAGCGGGGTACAGCAGGGTTCAGTACTGGGTGCAGTCCTTTTTAATATTTTTATAAGTGACATTGCAGAGGGACTGGAAGGAAAAGTATGCCTCTTTGCAGATGACACAAAGATCTGCAACAGGGTTAATACACAACGGGGGGTGGAAAGGATGAGAAGGGACTTGGCAAGGTTGGAGGAATGCTCAAACGTGTGGCAGCTTAGATTCAATGCAAAGAAGTGCAAAGTAATGCACCTGGGAAACAAAAACCCAGGGGAAGAGTACACAATGGGGGGGGGGTTTGGTATTAGCAACAACAAAAATGGAAAGGGACCTGGGGATAGTCATATCAGATTACCTAAAGGTAAGCAAACAATGTGAGAAGGCAGTAAGGATTACCTTCATATGGAGCGTTCGCCAAATGGCTTTTCAAGGAGACATCTGCTTGCCAGGCCTGAAGCCAGAGATTGCGGTGAGCCGAAGTTTGATAAAACACGGTTCGAGCGGTGCACCTGACTGCCTCCTCCGACACGTCTGCTACATAAGCCAATGCCAAACCCATTAAATTGCAGCTGATGAATAATAGCCTTGTTCTTCTCTGGGTCCTCAGTGAATTGGAAGGCTAATTCTGAGGCCCAGGACACAGCAGCTCTGGCAGAAAAAATGTTGGCAGTTGCCACCTTGAGAAAGGTTGCTGATGTTTGGAAGGCCTTCTTGAGCGAGGCATCCATTTTCCTGTCCACTGGGTCCCTGAAAGATGCCCTTCCTTTGGCTGGGATGACCATCTTTTTGGTGAGGTTCAAAATCAAAGGGTCGATTCTGGGGCAGTTTAGACACTTTTCAGATTGTTTCTTGTCAAACTTGAGATTAGTGATCTGCCAGGGCACTGGATATGTGCGCTCTGGACCTTGCCATTTTTCCTTTAGCAAGTCCTCTATGGCTGGAAGAATAGGAAAAGCTGTGGCTGGTTTGGCTGCAGATACCAAGTGAAAAGCCTGTTTCTGCTGTGGTGGAGCCACTGGGGAAGATCAGAGGTGAATTTTGGCTATGACCTTCTTTATGAAAAAGTCTAGGTTCTCCAGGTCAGAGTTTCTGGACAGGGAGTTGTCCAAGTCCGAGGATGAGTCCACTAGCTCCCCTTCTTCTGGAGAAGAGGAACTGGAGTCTGAGGAGTCCAGGGAATGGTCCCTGTGATACTTCCCATTGTGGGTGCCCCTAGATCTGCTCCGTGAATGAGATCTTTTCTTTCTCTTGTGGCATGAAGAATGATGATCTTCATCCGAGAATCTGCTCCTGTATCAGGATTTCTTCTTTTTATCGTAGTGAAGTGAGGACAACTGCCCCTCTTTGGATGAGGATGGGGATGGGGTCCTCTTTCTTTTTCACTTCTTGTGAGTTCTCACACCTGGTGACCCCGGAGATTGCCAGTCGAAGCATGCAGGGTCCAGGGCAAAGGCACTATTTAGCTTGTCTATGAGGTCTGGGGCAAGAAAGGGGGTTGTGGACTGCTGGGTCTCCCTGAGGCTGCTGCTCTCTCAGACCTGGTGGCTGCTACTCACTTAGACCTGTCTTTCTGCAGGCTATCAGTCAGTCAAGGAATGGGGGGTCTCTGCCATGTCCTCCTCATTTGCAGAAGCTGCCTTCTCACATTTTAGGCAAAGCAAACCTGCAAAGGTGATTAGAAGAGGGGATTTGCAGCACTGGCATTTTCTGCCTCTGGAGGGATTGTCTGAGGCCATGACTCAAAATGGCACTAACCCCCTTGGACACCATGTTCCCTCCTTCCCCTGGAGGCTTTCTGCTAAATGCTGGGAGGCTGCTGATACAACACTGAAGCCCCGATGAAAAGCTGTTGCTGGCCCTTTAAGAGGAAAAAAATACTGTACTTGAGCTGGGAACTTGGTGGCTTTGTTAGAAAAACTAAAGTTGGAAACATTTGCTGTCCCTTAAACATGTCCTCCCTGCTGAATTACCATGTGCTTGCACTCTCTGATGCCATTGTGGGGGGGCTACACTGCTTTCCTGATAGCTCAGATGGAGCTGAGCAGCGCTCCCCCTGTTTAGAAGAGTTTGTCGATGAGAACAGAGAACATCAATGAGCAGCTGTGGAAATGGTGTAGGCCCACCATCAACAAGCGGCTGAATGGCGTTGTAAGCCAGCCATCGAAGAGATAAAAATTTTGCGCTAATGAGCGATTTGCTCTCCAGATGCGGTTTTGTGTGCCCCTGATTGCCATGAAAACGGCTTAAGAGAAAAGCCCCGGTCCCAGGGGTAAGGTGAAAATTTTCTAAATGAGCCCCAAATCATGGGAAAAACTCTGCGTGCTGAATGTGAGGCCAGTCTGTGCAGCTTGCAAGGCTGAGAATGGAATCCACATGGGAGCGCTGATTAACGCTTTTCCTCAGAAATCCAGTAGAAATATAAATCAAGACTTACAGTCTGCTGTCTTTAGCCCTGTCACGTGGTGACAGAGCTCTGCTGCAGAGTACCTGCTGAATGGAAGAAAGTAGACTGAAGAAACATGAAGTGGAGGGGGTGTACATCCCCAGCCTCAGAGGGCCGAGTACCCCTCCTGCGCATCCACAACAGGATGCACAGCCCATCCGCCAGGAAGCCTGGAGACCAGCTTAGGAGATAGAAAAAGGGCCTTCATCTGAGAGTCTCATCAATTTAAATCTCAACAGCTCTCTCTCTAACTTGGGAGTTACCGCCCCATCTTGCTTCTACCCACCCTGGCTAAACTTCAGGAACACTTTGTTCTCTCCCAACTCTCCTCCTTTCTTGACGACGATTCCTTCTTCACTCCCTTCCAATCTGTTTTTCGGAAGAATCACTCCACAACCACTTCCCTATTTAGACTCACTGACTATCCATTCTGCCATGGATAGAGGACACATTACTTCTGCTATCTTTGACGACCTTGCCAAGGCTTTTAACAGTCTCTCACTCCCTCTTCCTCGGAACTCTCTCGTCAGCTGGCTTATCTCTGCCTGAAACTGGTTCCAAGCCTGGTAGCTAGAACTCAATCTGTTAAAATAGATGACTCTACATCCCCTCTACTACGCATCTCTGCTGGTATGCCTCAAGGCTCCGTACTTGGCCCACTCTTATTCTCAAGTTTCTAAATGACCTGTCAGAATGCTTCTCATCTTCCATCCATATGTATGCTGACAACATGGTCTTGTTCACCTCTGGCCAGTCTCCCTCCAATGTGACTTCCATACTACATCTTGACTTTAATAATATTCAATGCTGGCTAAGCTCTACCTTAATGCCAAGAAGACTGTCTCCATGACCTTTGGCACTAGGCCAAGACTCTCTAGGCTGCCCTCTCTTCCTTCCTTCCACACCCTTGATGGGACAACACTAGAGGACACCACCTCTTTCAAATACCTGGGTGTCTGATTTGAGAAACACCTTAACTTTTCTGTACATATCGACGCCATCCTGAAAAAACTGCGCCCCAAGCTCGGCACCCTTTACAGGAACCGTAGTTCCTTACTACTACCGGTTTGGCGTGAGCTTGTTCAAAAAATGATACTCCCTATTTCTGACTATTGTGACATAGTCTACAGTGCTGCTCCTAAGTCTTCCCTTACCAGGTTGGATACTCTCTTCAGTGCTTTCTGTTGCTTTGCTCTTTATTCCCCCTTGTGCCTTGTATCATTCTCCAGCTTTCCCCACCCTTGCATGCAGGCATCTCTCTCACTGCATCAAGTTCACTTCTAAATTCTGGTTTGGGACTCTCCCTTCTTACCTGTCCTCCTTACTCTCTACTCCACCTCCCTCCTCCCGCCCTCTCAGATCCATTGATGCATGCACTCTAGCTATTCCTTGTCGCTCTACCTCCACAAGCCAGGAAGCTTTCTCCTACTGCTGCCCAAAGCTTTGGAACTCACTGTCACCTCCTATCAGACTTTCCTCTTCCCCATTTTCAATCTCCTTAGCCCTTCTTAATTTCTATTCACCTAACTGCACTTATTCTTAGCCCCCCTTCAACCCTCCCAACCTTGGTACATTATTCTTTCGTCCTACTTACTTCTGTTCTCCTAACTGTCCTTGTTACTAGCCCCCCATCAGAACCCTCCCCACTCTTGCACACTATCCCCTACTCCTCTATCCCTGACTTACCTCCTGTCTTCTAATGGAACCCTTTCTCTGATTACTTCCTCACATGCCGCCATATATTATACCCCCTCCTCCCACCCCCTTCCACAACCTATTGTGCCATTTTGACTCTCCACTACCATCCACAACCTACTGTGCTATTTCAACACACTACAGCTGTCCTACCCCCCCACAACCCCTCTGCCCCAAACAAATGCTCTCCCTTTTCCATTCCTAGTTTACCCCTATTTTCTTCAGCCTCTCTATTCCTTATCCCTCTCCTCCCCTTCGGTCACCTGCCACATTCCACTCCTCCTACCTCCCCCCTTCTCTCTCCTCATTTTCTGCCTGGCCCTGTCCCCCTTGCAGGGTTCTCTGTCATCCTGAAGGGATATAGATCCTGGCTCCCTCTCTTCTACCCCTCTTCCTTTCCCTTCACTTTCTAATCCTGACCCCTTGCAGTGTTCTCTGCATCCTGAAGGGGTATAGATTGTCTCTCTCTCTCTCTCTCTCTCTCTCTTTTCCCCCCTCTCCCTTCCCCCACTTCAAATACATCACCCGCCCACTTCCCTACTTCCCTATCCCTCTCCTCCCCTCCTGTTCCTCAGCCCCTTTCTTCTCTACCTCCCCGCTCCCTTTTTCTCCCTTCCCTTTCTGCATGGTCCTGTCCCCCTTGCAGGGTTCTCAGCATCCAGAAGGGGTTAGATCTTAGCTGTCCCTCTCTCTCCCTCTTCCATCCCCCACCTTCTACCCCTCACCTGTCCACTCCCCCTCTCGTCTAATAACTTCCCTCTCTTGGGTATACAATAGCACTTCAAATCTTGTGCTCAGCCTACTACTTCTAGCACTTCAAATGTGTTATCCATCCTCTAACCTTTACCCTACTGGATCACCTGCTCTTGGGTTGTTGCAATGTACGTTATATCCAAACATGGTTTTGTTTTCCATGGCCAGCTGGTCTGTGTTATTTCTGCTCTGTAATTGTACTACACTGTTTCAGTTTAGTAATTGTACTTGCATTGCTCTGTTATTGCTATGTGTTTGCCTGTTCTCCCAATTCTTGTACCCCCCCTCACCCAGGATGCTTCTGGAAATGAACTGTTTACAGCTCATGCTGTCTTTCCTGGTGAAACATTTTCCAATTAAATAAATAACCAGAGCAAAACACAGCTCTATTTTTATAAGATGTCTCTGCCAGACAGTTTAACCACCTAGAGGGCCACTAGATTAATACAAAATACATGGGAAGATAACCCCACTCAGAAAAAATCTATTGCATCTTACATCTTACAACATCTTACAATCTTACAACCTTTTAAAGAAGCTCAATTCAGTCCAGGCTTGGATTATTCATACTGCACCAGACTTACTCGTGCTTTCAGAAACATGGCTCCAGGCGTCCACCCCAGACAGAGAGGTAAACATCCCCAACTACCTCCTCTTCAGAACCGACAGGCAGACCAGGGGTGGAGGAGTAGCCATTTACATTAAAAACAAATTCTCAGTATCTATATTAGATGCTACCTCCTTTGCCTGTGGATTTGAATGCCTGTCTCTTAAAGTCAAGCTTTCCCCATCAGTGACGTTCCACATCATAGGCTGCTATAGACCTCCAGCAGCAGGACTGCAACTTCTGACACACCTGTCATCCCACCTGTATACTACCCCAATGGAAACAATCATACTAGGTGACTTTAACTATGATTGGCTGACTAAGGTCTCGTTACCCCTGAAACAATTCTGTGACTCTCATGGGCTCACTCAACTTATTTACTAAGCCTACTCGCATCAACAAAAAAAAAATCCAATGAGAAGCACCCTCCTGGATGTTCTCCTTGTTAACAGACCTCATTCCTTTTCCCATGCTGGTATCCTCTTAGCGGATGTTAGTGACCACTGCTTTATTGGTGGCATAAGAACTGTTACCAAACCTCTATCTACATCAACGATTTTCCACTAAAGATCAGATGGAACTTCAATACTATTGCATACTTCAATGATCCTAAAAACTCTTTGCTGTGGCAGAGTTTCTACCTGGCTAAGTCAGTGAGCGATGCCTATGACATTCTCCATGAAATCATATCCAGCGCCCTAAATAGCCATGCTCCCTTGGTTAAAGCATGAATAAAAGCCAGTACCTGTCATTGGTTCTCACCGTATCCGAAGGTTGCCTTACTCAGAAGAGATTACCTCTGGAAAAAGGCATGTAAATCTCGTGCTGACTCAGACTAGTGTCTCTTCAGGGCATCTAGAAACATCTATACTAAGTTGGTCAGAGAGGCCAAAGCCAACTTTTATCAAACCGAGCTACTCTCTGATTCAAACTGCCCTACCAAGTTCTGGTCCACCATAAAAGAGCTATCTAGCCACTCTCCAGGAAGTGCGCTTCCTTCCAAAATTACCAGTGATAATATTATCATTAATGATAAATTAGAGATACTGCAGCCTTTCAACAATCACTTTGCCACTGCTGGCCTGGCATTTGATAACGCACCTGTATGTAGCCTTCTTCCTCAGACCAACACCCAGCCTTCAGAACCAAGTAGCAATAACATGGACTTCTCCTTTTCACCTACTACCATAAAAGAAGTTGAAGATCTTCTTCTATGACTAGATACTAAAAAAAGTGCTGGGGCTGACTCCTTCAACCCATATTTCTTGAAAATAGCATACCATATACTTGCTACACCTATAACACACCTATTCAATCTGTTCCTAGCACAAGGCTCCATCCCCAAGGCTTTGAAAACTGCTCATGTCATTCCCCTGTTTAAAGCAGGGGACCCCAGTGACCTAAATATCTATAGACCAATCTCCCTTCTTCCCATACTTTCAAAACTTCTGGGAAAAATTGTGGATACACAGCTGAGATCTTTCTTAGACAATGCTTGACTACTCAACCCAGTGCAGTCTGGCTTTAGAGCTAAGCATAGTACAATTATGGCACTGGCAAAGTTACTAATGATTGGCAACGGGACCTAGACAACAAAAAATTTGTTTGTGCCGTGTTCTGGACCTCAGTAAGGCTTTCGACACTGTTGACTACTGCCTGCTCCTCTCCACCTTAAAAACTATAGGCATTGGCTTAACCACACTGGGATGGTTCCAAGACTACCTTTCTGATAGACAGCAACAAATTAAGGCTGATGGAGAGATTTCTCCACTTAAACCAATAAAAAGAGGTGTCCCCCAGGGCTCCATACTGGGCCCATTACTGTTGCCATTTATATCAACAGCTTGGATGTAGGCATCAAAGATGCCAGCATTCACTTGTTTGCTGATGACACAGTGCTCTACTTAAGCCAGGAATCTCCGGCAGCTGCCTGCGCTGTGTTACAAGCTGACTTTAATACTCTGCAGTACCAGATCCTTAGCAAAAAGTTACTACTAAATGCAAAAAAAAAACAAGGCCATTCATTTCTCACCATCAGGCCCAGGGGCTTACTCTGCTGTCGCTAGTCCATTACCATCAATCACTACTTTATTACAAGAAAATATTGAATTTGTGACTAAATTCAAATACCTTGGTATTTGGCTAGACAACAAACTCTTTTGTGGAACACACAGAAGAACTGCTGAAAAAACTGAGGCAGAGACTTGGTCTTTTTTCAGAATTAAACGCCTCTTGACCACAGACGCAAAAAGACAGCTTGTCCAAGCTACGTTCCTTTCATTAATTGACTACGCCACCTTTATTTATGGCCATTGCCCTGCCTCATATCTTGCAAAACTGGATGTATTATATCATAGAGCACTGAGATTTATAACTGGCCTCCCGTACTCCACACATCACTGCTCTTTATACGCAGCCCTAGGGTGGCCCTCCCTTCAATACAGGTGTTATAGAAATGCAGCCCTATGGATGCTCCGAGCCCTTACCAACAAACTCCCATAATACGTTGTTGACTGTCTCCCCCTTAGTCCTATTTAGGAACTATGCCTTAAGAAGTCAATCGCAGATTTCTTTGAATGTCCCAGGGGCCAACATTCGCTTTGTAGGGCCACCATAAGCAATGCCCTGCCTACTCTTTGGAATAGGATACAAAAATCGTTGAGACTTAGCTCACCTCTCAGTCCTGCCTTCTTTAAGACCCTCTATGACAAAATGTTTGCTGAAATCTGTAATTGCTTCTATCGCTCCTAGCAGCTTGACTATTGTTCCTCTCTTCTTCAACACCAGTCCCAGCTGCTCATCCAAATCAGCCCTTGCCACTACTACTCCCCCCTCCTCTGCCCCACTTGCCCTTAGCACCCTCTGCATCCCTCTTATTCTCCACCCCCCTTCTGCCGCACTTACCTAAGGCTTACACATTGTTATGCGCACCTCCATAGCTTAGGAATTTCCATCCAGGCCTGTAACGTGTTTCTGCTGGACAGGAATATAAATAATCTTTCTTTTTCTTCTATGGTTTGTATATGACATCCATACACATCCTGCTCCTGTGGGAACTGTATATATATATATTACGTCCGGGTCGTGATATGAATATCTTTCTTGTACATGTGACTTGGAATGTAAATACTCTGCTCCTACCAGTATTGTAAACATATTGTTCCTTTTGTATTATGTATATTTATATGTAACTACAATTTTCCCTGCCAACTGCAGGTCCACCTTGTAAATGAACTTGCTCAATGGTGATCGCCTGGATAAATAAAGATTTGATTGATTGATTGACATGTATGCCCTGAGAAAGAAACTGGCAAAATATGATGAAACTGCCCATAGTAATTGGGAGGAGGCCCCAAACCAGCATAAGATGTGTTATGACCATGGGGCAAAAGAAAAGTTTTTGAGCCAGGTGAAAATGTCTTTGCACTGTTACCTAGTACAGACAATAAACTGTTAATGAAGTGGCAAGGACTTTATAAAGTGCTGTATTATGAGTAAATGAACTGATAAATAGGGGCTTTAGTTTCTTTTACAAATTCATTTTTCCTGACCACGGATATACTAAAACAGAAATTTCTCAACAAAATGTTTAAAAATAAGGAGTTTAGTAGTATTTTAGTTAATGTGGTGTGAAGGGCTGCTCCCTGGAAAATTACCTGGGTTTCGGAGGGGAAGGGGGCTGCCACATGCAGAATGGGACTTTATGGATGGGGGAGCTTATGGCACCAGAAGAGGAATTATGGCATTAAAAGCTTAATGGTGTGGATGTAGAAACACCAATATTTAAGCATGAGTTTGGTAGAGGACTAAGTGTGACTTGGGGGTAGGGAGTGAGTCTTGGTATTTTTAGCATAATGGTTTTCTGAAACTTCAGCCTTCAATGGGTTAGACTTTGCATCCATCTGTACAGTATGTCACTAAGCCACATGCAGTGGGTTATGGGTAAAAAACAGATCACCAGACCTGGACCAGAGCTGTAAAATCTGGACTAGGCACAGCTTGTGCAAATATTGCTGATCCACTCACTCCGGATGATCTGCTTTGTCTTTTACCTATTTGGACTGGTCCTGATGGTTCCGTTTTTCAATTGTGTCAAGGAAGAGTTGAAAAGCAGACTTCCAGGAGCGGACCAAATTCGTAAAAGTCAGACTGAATAGTGCAACCAGAGTGACCAGACCAGCAGTATTTGAACAAGTTGCACCCAGTATGGCCAGTTTTGATTTTGTACAGAATTGCTGTGGTTCAGGTCTCTTAGCCCAGTTTTTTAATCAATCAATCTTTATTTTATTCTGAAAGGCATGTGAGCAAAAATGCCCATTTACACAAATGTCCAGTTTAGCATAAAAAGAGAACAGAACATCAGGTCAAACAATTACATAGTAAAACACAGTATAAACAGGTCTAGTACAGAGATCTTGAGGGGCATACAGAAGAAAGGGGAAGCAAATAAATGACAGTGACAAAATTACAGCATGGGATATAGTTGGAAGTACAATTCAGGAACATGAATAGTTGTGTCATGCATTGAAAAGAAGTGTAAGGCCTATAGCACCCAGATCCTGCATACTGAGCAGCATTCCTGCTGCGTGATCTGCTTAGGCCCCAAACACTAGGTCAAGGATTGTACACCCTGTCAATCCTTCAACCAGGCCACATGGATTAGGCACCAGAAAAAGCTCGAAGCCCACTTGCTGGAGAAATGCCTAGCTATGATGGAAAAGGAGCTACAGAATCTACAGGAAAATCTTCTTCTCCAATGCCAGAAGCCAAAAAGAAGGAAAAGGACAAGGAGTGGCACCAAGAATGGGATGGGTCTCCATCCACTTGGCAGCCACCATTGGGCACCACTGACGCCAGAGGGGCCTCCACTTCAGTAAGTACCCCTATTGCCATGTCTCCTACCACTCTGGTGGATCAGACCGTGGTCTCCCTGCCTGCTTTACTCACGGTGCAGTTATGGCTCTTCTTGGATGACAGAATCCATATTGTACACCTTAGGCCCATATCTTCTTCTCAGGGTCTGTCGCCAGCAGCCAGGTTAATAAGTCACTCCCCAGCCCCACTGAGAAGTGCACGGTCACAGCCGGTAAACTGGACTCCAGCTCGGCTGTTGTCTGCATGGTCCAGGCTGATACGTTGGATGTTAGCTCTTCTGACATCTGCACTGTTGCAGCTTTTAAGTCACTCCCCAGTTCCTCTTGGGACTGCACAGCTGGGGCTCTCCCATCAGGGTCGCAGTATACCACTGACATCAAGTTGAGCGAGCTGCTGGACATGCAATAGTTATTTGAATGTTCCTTGCTCCCACTGACACAACTAGACCCTCTGGGCTTGCCTGAAGATCAAGAACTGAAGGTGGGCACTAATCTGGAGGTTCCCCCCTTCACTAGGTCAGTCTCTTCCTGATTCACCCACTGGGCCTATTGTTAATCCCTCCAGGGACCTCCCATTGGGATCTCCTCAACCCAAGGACTCCAATATCAGATGCCAGGCTATACGTTATACCAGCCTCCTCCTCCACCACCTCCTCCTCAGCCTCAGCCTCTGCATCCACAGCAGGATTGTTGTGTCTGTACTCAAGACCTCATGTAATACCTATAGAATAAAGCTGTAATTTTTGCACCTGCAAAATGGGACTTTGGTATAATTTTTAGTACCTTCACTAGAGGATTGAGTAACCTCCTGGCTCTGGAGTGCTGGTGATTTTTGGTTTGGTTTAAATGTTTTAGGGTACACATCCCTCACCTGCACCTCACCCTTGCTCTGCAGTGCGGCGATCTCTTCTGGTTTTGTCCACAGCAGCCTCAGGCTGATATCCAGGCAGTGTTTCAGACCCTGATTCAGGAGGACAGGACTCAACTAGCCTCAGAGCTTGACCATCAGAAACCAGTGAAGGCCTCCACTCCAGCCTCCTTTCTGTCCCCCAGATAAAACTCTCCTGTGGATTCTCACCTTCCTGGAGAAGGCTTATCTAGACACCAGGTCAGGGATAAAACCCAGGACACTCCTCTAAAAAGGGTTTGGACACCCAGCAGGCACTCTTTGGACTCTGACTCTGACTTGTCCTCCAGCTCTGGTACGCATACACATAGAGAGCCTCAGCCTAAGGTGTCCCCAAAGTCCACTCTGGAGGACCCTTCCTTTGCAGAACTCCTCATACAGTAACTATACAAAATACCTGTGGCTGGGTTTTCCAGGAACAGGATCCAAAGCAGAAAAGGCTTGCAGAGTATCTAGACATGACTGACACAGCTCCTATGCCCATGTTGCCTTGGACTGGGCCCCATGAAGGTGCTGGCATCCACTATCTGGCAACAGCCTTCCTCCATTCTGGCTATTTCAAAAAAAGAAGACAGGGTGTACCATCCCCCAGATGGGGTCACACACCTTACTGGCCATCCTAATGCTGACTCAGTTGTTACCACAGCTGCCCATGACCAGTCCTCTAAACCTAACATTTGAGCATGTCTCCTCGTGATAAGGAGACTAAGCAGCAGGACAATTTCGGTCACAAGATCCATTCCTTCTCCACTTGCACCCTCAGGTCCCTTAATTATGTGGCTCTTATGGTTTCCTATCAGAAATCTTCCCTGGCCTCACTCGAGTCAAAGATGGACACTGTCCAGGATGAGAAGCTTAAGGCCGAGAATGCCAAGACAGTGAGAATTGCTAAAATCTTCTGTTGTCATGCCCTGCTGGCCATTTATGACACAGTAGACTCAGTTGCTCATACCACAGCCACTGCTGTCTGCATTAGGTAACACTCATGGCTCAGGATTGCTGGCCCGGCACAAGACATCCAGATCTCCATCCTGGATGGCTCTTTCCAGGGGATCTTTGTTATTCGAATGTAACGCTAAAGAAGGATATTATTACTGAATTGCAGGACTGAGGTAAATCCATTCATGATATCTGTGTAGTGTACTGAGGGGGTTACAAAGGCAAATAGCCTTTTCTTCCACAACAGAGATGCCAGACCAAAGATGCCGCTGCCAAATGCCATGCAAAATGCAGGTATCCAGCATTGGGAACCCCTACTCCCCCTGCCAAGTCCCAGAAGACACCCAGAGGAGTCACTGACTCCCTCTCCTCAGCCTCCTGACTTGTTGTGGACCCCCCGCCTCCTCCAGATCCTCTAGGGGAACTAGTGGGGGGTGAGATTTGCCCTCCACCTTCCGGGGTCGCAGGACATAACCACAGACTCTTAGGTCTTTCAGTTAATAGCAAGAGGTCACATCATAGAGTTCCTAGACAGGTCTCCTGACAACACCCCAGGCCTCTCCCATTATCCTCCAAGGCACCTGTCTCTGATGGGGGACGAGATCCAGGCTCTTCTGCAAAAGTCAGCCACAGAGTCAGTGGCACCGACACAGATAGAAAGAGGGTATTACTTCTATTTCTTCCTAGTGCCCAAAAAGACGGGTGACTTAAGACCCATCTTGAACCTCAGCATGCTCAACCAGTACATCGAGTACATGAGGTTCTGCATGCTGACCATCCAGGGACTTCTACCCCTGCTCCACAAAGGCCATTGGCTTTGTGCACTTGACATGCAGGATGCTTACCTGCACATCACTGTCTTACAGGCCCACCACAACTTTCTTCAGTTTGCTTTCCAGGGGGAACATTACCAGTTCAAGGCTTTCCCTTTTGGCCTATCCTAATCACCTTGGATTTTACCAACTGTCTAGCAGTGGTGGTGTGGCCCTATGCTGCAGAGCAATCTAATTGTGCCTATATCTGGATGATTGGCTTCTATCAGCCGGATCACAGAGCAGTCTGAGGGACTCACTCTCTTTCACCCTGGACCTCTTTTCTAGACTTAGAATAACAGTCAACTAAACCAAGTCCCACCTCTCCCCTCCCACACCTACAGTTCATTTGGGGCAGTGCTGCATATGGTCCAGAGCAGAGCCTTCCTCCCATCAAATAGAGAGGAGACCCTACAGGAACAGGCCAGATTAGTTGCCAACTCATGGTGGACCACAGCCCAGTTGATCCTCCATCTTCTCAGGCTGATGGCAGCTGCATTCCCTACAGTTCCTCTAGCCAGACTGCATATGAGGGTGACCCAATGAACTCTTTGTGTCCAATGGGATCAGTGGCTGGACAACCTGGACCAGAGGGTCCTAGTATCTAGGTACATGAAGAAGGATCTTCTTTAGTGGCAGGAGTTGTCCAATATCTTCACGGGGGTTCCCCTTTCAACCCCTGCTCCTACCATGACTCTTAAAATGGATGCTTCATATCAAGGCTGGGGAGCCCACCTAGGAGACCATCAGAGCCAGGGAACATGGTCTCAGCTGGAAGCACCTCTACACATCAATGTATTAGAAATGAAGGCAATACTGTATGCCCTCCAGGTCTTCCAGCCTCTTCTATGTCTGGGGACACTCCTGATTCAGACTAACAATATGTTTGTAGTCTGGTACCTGAACAAACAGGGAGGCACTCGCTCATAGCCTCTGTGCCAGGAGATGATGCAAGTGTGGTACTGTGCAGTCCAGCATGACCTCCTCCTGACTGCTGTCCATGTGCTGGGCATCAGCAACATCCTGGCAGACAGTCTCAGCCACACCACTGTCAGGGCTCATGAGTGGGAGCTAAATTAAGAGTTGGTTGAAAGCTTATTTGAACTGTGGGGTCAGCCAGAGATAGACCTCTTCATCAGCCCATCCGATGCAAAACTGACCAATTTTTGCTTGCTTGTTCCCGGGCATGGTGTTTTCTTGTGAGAAGTGCTGTCTCTTTGCTGGACAGGAAGATTCTTGTATGCTTTTCCTCCTTTCCCAGTGCTTCAAAGGGTTCTCCTGAAGCTACAGGCAGAAGCGGCTCACATGATTCTAATAGCCCCTCTTTGGCCTCATCAGATTTGTTTCCCTCTGCTTCAACAGCTATTGATGGAACCCTCAGTACCTCTGCCTCCCCGCCATGATCTTCTAACTCAGGAGCAGGGCAGACTGATGCATCCGGGCCTTAAATCCCTCCATCTGCATGTGTGGCACCTGTGGACATATGTGGAATAACTTCCATTGTTACAATTTTTTTTACAAAAATTGTCAACTGTGCTGATGCATTCATAAAAAATGAATTATAATAGTGAGACTTTTTGAAATGTTATTTGACTTACTATATTCATGCTTGTCTACCCACTTACTCTGTCTCCTACCTGTTTCAGTCCTTGTACTAAATAATTCCTGTTGCTTCATATCAAGGTGTTGTTGATTTTCATATTGTGTGTGCCTGGGGTGGAGTAGCAATAAAGGTAGATAGATATGCAATACACTCAATAACACACTTACCCCAGTTTACTTTTACCTAATGCCCATTTTTAGGCCTTGTACAGTAAGATCTTCCTTCAAGAGAACAACTTGTAATGAAATGTGTAAGATTTACATTGACATTTGGGTATATGCACTTTTATATTATACTAAGTAATTTTTTTTTCAATTGTTTAACCAGAAGTGGCACACTAAGCTGAAAGCTTGTTTACAGGTATGACCTGGGAGCACAGGGAAGTTAAGTGACTTGCTCAGAGTCACACATTATGAACGTGGGGGCTATGGGATTCAAACCCAGGTCTCCAGATTTGCAGCTTAAAGCCTTAGACCACTGTGCTATACTGCTTTTAGTAATTGCTATGTGTGTGAACTGTGTAGCAATTACTAAAAAAATTAATTAAACACATCAAATGTCTTCAAAAACATGTCTCAGCATTGTGTTTATCTTCCACCTTGTCACAACAAACAGTGGTTGCTACAGAAAAGTTGCCCGGTACCTCAATGTGCAATTAATGCAGTACCTAGGTGTGACTCTCGGTATGGAGGTGGTATGGAGGTGACAGAGCGGTAAGGCAGTGTTGAATGTGGCACTTCCTCACTCTTTCACAAGATGGCAATCACCAGATGTTCCACTTTGATTGCTGTCCTGCAGTGTCAGTTTACCATTTGTCAAAAGTAAATGTAGTTATTCACCGGCAGATGGCATAGTATTAAAGGGACATTGTCTGATGCCACTAAATAAAACCGGGGATTTTAAAACATGTTTGTTGTGGTGTGATTTTTATTTATATATGCAGTGATTATCCACAAATCGTAAATAGGATAATGTAATGAACATTGAAAATTTAAATAGTTTAAGGTGTTTTTCCCACGCCGTAGTGCGTACTGTATGTTTATCAGCCATTACACTTGATTGAAATGTCACCACTTGCGCTCAACATAGTGAATGCGCACATTATGTTCTGAATAGCTGGATGTGCCCATAATAACATGTCTTACTGTGCATGTCATGCATGTGTGTCCAAGAGTGTCAGTCAAATGAATAGATATGAGCTCAAACCTGAGAACACTGTTGACACTGCTGTGGCAAATAAAACAGATGGACTGAGGCTGTATCAGAAGAAATGACTGACACTGAGCTATTTTTTTTGTTCAGCTTATTCTTACTGTGAAACCTTAGTGATGTTTTTGGTATAGCTATGAAGTTGTGGTAATTTTTTCCCAAGTCACTCCAAGTTAGTAATTCTTTCTACCAGGTCAGCTGGTCGGTCCTTAAAATTACATTTCCACCGTGGTGCCTTGCTGCATTATTACCTTTTTTCTATATACTGTATACTACTTTCAACCTTTTCCTTATAGAGAGTGCTTTATAGGCAGTCATCCACAAGCAGTGTTGTATGCTGCATTGCTGTTTTGAATATCACTGTCTTTCTGTCTACACAGGACGGTATGATAAACTACTTTACATAAAACGTGCTTCCATGAGTTACCCTATATAGAAAAATGAAGTAAATTACTATCTTCTAGATTAAGTATTTACAAGAGCTTTGTCACTTAAAAAAAAAGAATGCACAATTGAATGAGGTACGGCACACAAAGTTTTAATATACTCAATACGGTCTGCAACTTACTGTGAGAAGACAGTGATAAAGTAAATGAAATTCATGGGTAAAACAGAGAGGCAGTGCAAAGAAATAAAAAAAAAAGGTATACTGATGTCAGCCAGCACAGTTCAGTTGGTTGACCTTTTGGCTGGTTACTAGTTTGAGACACCATTAGCTGTTAAACCCCCCAAATCCCACAACTTCCTCAACACTGCCCTCCCCCTCAAAATCACACATGTGTAATGTACAAGTCTCACACCATGGAAACTGCAGACAGATAAAACAAGACATAATTTCAGAGGGTGTAAAAAATGAATCACCCATGCACAAGTGGATAAGGCCTTTACAGGTGAGATGTCTCATATGATATGTATTGTGGGCACCAACAAACTCCATCAAGCAGCACACTTGTCAGACATCATTAGTCAGAAGAATGAACGCAGCTGCAAAGCACACTATTGTTTCAACAAAAAAGGGAACATGGAGAAAAACAAATTAATAATAGTAGGTAGAGACAATGCAAAATCACTGGCAAACAAAATGTGGCTCTTGCATCCAGTACAGATGCAAGCAATGCACCTTTCCTATCTATTTTCCAACCCGATTTCTTGTTCATTAACACCAGATAGTGAGCCAGAGGTCTGGTATCCACGCATGTTTGTGGAAAGAGGAACAGCACAGTAATCAAACAAGACATAAACATTATGAATGTCTGCAGTAACATGAAAAATACATGACAACTTGATGTTTATATTCTTGGTTTCTAAACTGCAACCACTTTTTAAATTGCCTCCTCTGTTAAGGTCTATGTTTGGCACATGAACAGTATGTCCTGTATATAACTGAAGTTAAATAGTACTCAGTGATTAAAACAGATCAAAGAAGAAAGCTTCTGAGCAATACTCATTTCATGAACCTCCCTGGTGGTCTAGTGCCCCCTCCCTGATTCACAATGTCTGCTGTAATAGTAATATTACATGTTAAGTATTCCCTCCCTGGTGATCTAGTGCCCCCCTGCCCGATGATCCCCATAGTGAAATCAAAAAACGATGTCCCTGACCTTTATAGTGCCCTCCCTTGCCGATCCCAATGATAGCTGTAGAGATATTTCATAATCATCTCCCCAACTTTCATAGTGCCCTCCCTTGCCAATTCCGATGATGGCCATAGTGACATTTAATAATCATATCCTCAACCTTTATAGTGCCCTCCCTTGCCGATCCTGATGATGGCCATAGTGATATTTAATAAGCTTCTCCCTAACTTTTATAGTGCCCTCCCTTGCCAATCCTGATGATGGCAAATAGTGATATTTAATAATCATCTCCCCAACTTTCATAGTGCCCTCCCATGCCAATTCCGATGATGGCCATAGTGATATTTAATAATCATATCCTCAACCTTTATAGTGCCCTCCCTTGCCAATCCTGATGATGGCCATAGTGATATTTAAGAAGCATCTCCCCTACTTTTATAGTGCCCTCCCTTGCTGATCCCAATGAAGGCCATAGTGATATGTAATAATCATATCCTCAACCTTTATAGTGCCCTCTCTTCCCAATCCCAATGCTGCTAATAGTGAAAATTAAATAATTAAATAATTATGTCCTCGACCTGCTGGTATAGTGCCCCCCCACCCACAAATATGCCCAGTAACAGTGTTCAGGGTATTAAGATTTTTCAATGGCATAAAAACATTTGGCATTTAAATCTAAGGTCAGTATGTGGCCCATCTCCAAAAGGCAACAACGACAAAACTCTCCATTTAAATGCCGTACCCAACCTCCCTGGCCAACAAATATGATGTCCGCCAGATACATGAAATATTCCCAGATTTCCCCTGCACATACTGTAGCTCCAACAATAACACAGATATTTTGCAGTTCTAACAAATTCCTCAAAAAAATATCTTACTTTAAGCCATTTTTCCACTCCCATTTTTTCTGCATGATGTACTGTATTAGATGTTAAAATTTTGATTGTGGTGATTCTATAAGTCAACTTTGTCACAGTTATAGTTTTACTTTGATGGTGATGGTAGTGGTTAAATTAGCTGTCATTGGTCAGAGCACACAAGCTACATTTATTAAAAAGTGCCTTTATACTGAATAAATGGCATAAGATTTTGAAAGCAGCAGCATCAGTAATAAACATGAAAAAATGAAATAATAAAATACGATGTATTAACTTCAGTGTGGGACATACAGTACTGTATATACTGTGATTCAGTTCAAGGTTCTAATCCCACCACTCTGTAATACCACTGTAATGAACTTAACCATCTTAGATCTGCCCTTTTTTGTGTTTGCTTGTGTAACCCCTTGTTACCCGGGGTTACTAGAATCCCAGTAAGACCTAGTGGTAGGCAGGGAAGGCAGCTTGTGAAACTCCAGTTAAATGGGTTTCACACTGTCTCACTCTGTTCTCAGACTCAGCTGAGACTGAGAGATGACATCACCAATAGAACTGTCGCAGCTGCATAAGCCACATTGGAATCTGTAGCACAGGGAGCGAGATAGAACGTTTGGAATTTTCAAAGTCAGTCTCCTGTGTGCCTTCAAGCAGGAAGGGAGTCTCCTGCTTGCCCTCAAACAGGAAGGGAGTCTCCTGTTTGTTTTGAAGCAAGAAGGTCAGTGTCCAGTGTTCAAGTGGTGGAGACCGCTGTCCGGGCCTCAGTGCCCCCTCCCTCTGGGGGGGGGAGTAGAGGAAGTAAAGTATCCCCATGTAGATTCCAGGGGCAATCCCCTAATTTCTGCTGAAGAAAGAAAGCTGCCTTTTACAGTTTTGGTTTGTGCTTGAAAAGTGGAAAGAGTTGTACTTCGCCTGTGGGGCACCTGCAACAAAAGGGTGAGTGTTTGCTCTAATATGAGAGGGCAAAAAATGTGTTTCTTCAGCCTGGGAAATGTGAAGAAAGCTGGGATTTGGACTACTATTTGGGAGGCCTATAGTACTAGGACAAACAAATGGGAGTAGTGTCAAAAGCTAAAGTGCTGTGTGAATTCAAGTAATCTTGTAGAGGGGGTGCAACAGTTCATCCACCGTTTAATCTACAGTCCGAAGTTTCAGTTTGTCCAGAGAAATGGCCGGGTATGGGCTGTGGGAGCTGGAGGTGGGAACACCCCCCATCTTTAGTAACCAGGTCCACTTCTACGGATTTCTGCTGTGATTGATACTTGCCTCATGTGCTTGGCCAGTGATGAGGGAAGTACCCAGCCGTGGGTCGCAAATGGGAAAATCTCTCTAGGAGTCGCAGACTCTAAGTGGTGTGGGGAGCCACAACAAGGGTAAAGAAAATTCTCTTTGTGAGATGGGAGTCAGAAGAAGCGAATGGGAAATCTCTCTGGGGTCACAGACTCTAAGTGGTGTGGGGAGCCACAACAAGTAAAATGGGTTCATTCTTCCAGTGGACCATCAGTCAAGTGGCCGGCAGGGGAGCCGGGCCAGTCGGGCTGTGTACCCAAAGCGCATGCAAGTTCAGGCTGTGTGCCTGGTGGGTCCAGAGCCTGAAAACAGTAGAATTAGTTCATTCTTCCAGTGGACGCCTTGTAGTCTCTAATCTGCATTATCAGTAAGCGAGCCCCATGGGGGTCCATCTATGCTTTGTTGTGTTCAGCTAGTTGTGAATAAAAGCCACACTGAAAAATCCCAATCCTGGTTCTGGACATTACAGTTATTGCTTCCTGTGTTCGGATTTACTTGGGTGCCCCTGTGCAGAGTAGCCAAACCTAGGTCCCCTTGTGCCAGGTAACCTCATCCTCCCCGAACCCAAGTCCCCACCAGGTATTGCTGCCAGCGCCAACAGCATGCCACCTGTCATTTTGGCAAAAAGGCAGGGGTGAGGGGTTACACTTGTTTGTTTGTTTAGTGGCTGTAGTTGCTTCACAACTTGGTTATTTTTTACAACCAAAGTTAGGTATGTATTTTTTTTTTAAATAGGCACAGCTGTAGTACCCGAGAGCAGTTGTCTTTGTGAGACTGACTCAAGAGCTACAGTATCATGGGGTTTCCTTCTGGACCAAAAATACATTTCCAGTTCTGAAAATGTAAAACTCTGGATGCAGGCAAATGCATCTTAAGGTTCATAAAAAATAAAACACATCCGATCTCTATGCATAAAGTAATGACAAGCACCACTGTATTTCATTCAAGATGGTGGCAACACTGGGCTGACCTCTACACAGCAGAACAAACTGCAGAGTATTAGTTGTTATTTTACTTTATAGTATTTTATTTTAGTTTATGGAAATTTTAAGTTTTGTTTAGCGTTAATTAGATAGGGCACTTACAATGAGGTAGTTATTGTTAGGTTCTTATCGGAATTTAGGTGGCAGAGAAAATTGCAGTTTTAGCTCCGGAGTTACTTCTTGTGTCTGCAGTTTTAAAATGGATAATTTTTCTGTTAAATCTGGCCCAAATATTGATGTGGAATAATTGTGGCTCTTGCCTTTGTGGCTTGGTCAGAGCACGTACGGCTGTGTTCCTCGGAGGACTGAGTGAGGACTGAGGGAGCTGTGAGTTCTGGGAATGCAGTGAAGGAGTGGATCCTAGCCCAATTGGATTATACAGTGGAATTGTTGATCAAGGGAACAGGTTTGGGTGTGCATTGTGGGACTGATTTGGATGCTGGACTGTTCTGTCCCAGATTGGAATGCTCCAGGTATGAATTTGTGCCAGTTTCTAGAACTGGGATTTGTTATCTTGGAATGGCTTGAATTGTGGGGACCTGCTGGGTTTTGAGGTGACCTTTTGGTTAGCGACCCACACAGGAGTCAGAAATAGGGCTTGCTGGAGGGTTGGCCCAGTGTTTCTGTCACTCCTAGTCTCCCTGTAGAGTCTGCCAGTGGGCTGATTTGATTGGGAGTCGAGGTAGTGGGCCGCTGGTAAATCCAGAGGAGGTCATCTCTTGAGTGCTGGTGGGACCCTGCAGCCTGTTGGACGTCTTTCCTGGTACCTGGGCAGGAGATCCAGAAACTGGAATCCTAAAAGAAAGTTTAAAAGAGGACTCCTGACTGGTTTACCACATAGTTTGACCTCTTTTATTATTATTATTCTTTTTTGGCCAGATTATGTTTTATGGGCAGTGAGAATGTCCTGTGACTGCTTAAACTCTTAAGAAAACTCTGCTGGCAGTGGGAGTGCCTAGTAATCAACAGAAACTGCTAATTCCAGAGATATGTGAGAGATATCATCTGGAGAGCTGTTTTCCATAATATTTCCTTAAGCCCCCTGCAAATGTTAAACTTTTAGATTAATTTTTGTTAGATAATAGGTGGGCTTTTTAGTATTAAAAGTTAGGGGTGGTTTGGTGGGATATAAAGATTATTAAGTAGCTGTCTAATTTAATCTAGAGTTGATTGTTGTTTGAGTAGCACCTTTAGAAGGTGCTAATTTTTAATTAGGTAGTGTGCTGGGATCCTGTTTCAGTGGGCATGTGCAACTCCCCTTCTAGGCTAAGGGGTCTGCGCCCCTTTGATAGTCCCCCATTACACCCCAAGGTGTATAATCATTGTTGTGCCTTGGGTATTGCAAGGAGGGGCTGGAGGGATGGGGTCTCTGGACCTGGAGGGTGGAGGAAGTGGGATAGGTGGATTGAGGTAGTGGGGTCGAGGAGGCACCCTGGGGCAAAATGGATCCAAGAAAGGGGTTCTCCCTACCCAATACCCATATCCAAGGGCTCCACTGGTAGTGAGCAAGTCACCCACTCTTCCATTGCCTCTCATCCAACTTGGGCAGTGTTATGCAATGGCAGGTCAATAAAGAACAAGACAGCAATTATTGCTGATCTTGTTGAGACATCTGACCTGGTTTGCATCACCGAGACCTGGCTGGATGAGAATGCTGATCCAGTATTGGAATCAGTGGTTCCAGCTGGGTACTCTGTGATACACCGCTCGAGATTGGATTGTAGGGGCAGGGTGTAGCCATTTTGTTTAAAAATGGAACTGGGCCTTGTAGAGGTTCCAGTGGGGGCCACTAGGTCCTTTGAGTATATCATGGGTGCAGTTGTGGGCAGCAGGATTCTTCTCAACCATCCACCTGGAGATGAGAATGTTTTCCTGCAGGAAGTTGCAGATCTCATTTTCAACATGGTGTTGGAATCTTCCAGATGGTTGGTCCTGGGGAATTTCAATGCCTGGGTCAATGGTGAACTCTCACATTTTGGCCAGAACTTCCTGCAACTGATGACTTTGTTGGGCTTCACACAGGTAGTTACCGCAGCAACTCATATTCAGGGTCATTCTTTGGACCTGGTGTTCTTCCTGGGGGTGGAGGCCGCTGACTTGATGGTGAAACCAGTTGGATGGTCAGACCATCACCCTATAAGGTTCAGTTTTGTGGCTCCCCATGAGACCCACCCCTTTGGAGATGGCCCGGTACCGCCCTTTGAGGGGCATTACCCTGGAGGGTCTGATGGAGGTGCTGGATCTATCGAGTAGGCCAATGAAATGCTCAGATCCGGGAGACCTAGTAGTGTACTATAAGAGTGTGGTGCTGGGGGCTCTGGATTCCGTAGCTCCTGTCTGAGTTCACCATCTTCCTCTCCGCCCTTGGTCCCCTTAGTTTGATGGGACTTTGAGGAAGTTGAGGAAAATTTGGTGAAGGTTGGAATGTTGTTTGCAGAAATCTGGCCTGGAGGAGGCCAGGCTTAGGTTGATAGCCCATTATTTAGACTATCAATCAGAAATCTTCAGTAAGAGGGCAGAGTTCCTGTCCGGGGAGATTGCTGCAGCAGGGAATCGACCAGCTCAGCTCTTTTGGACTGTGGACAGGCTGTGCAATCCAGACTGCCTTCAGGGTCGGAGAGCTTTTTCACAATCTAAGTGTGAGGAGTTCACTCAATTCTTTGCAGATAAGGTGTCCTCCATCAGGTCAGAGATCTGCTTGACTTGTTCAAGTGAGTATGGTGGTGGTGATGTGAGGATACAGGCACTCAGTCTGTCTGGACATATTTTGACCAGCCAGTAATCATGGACATCTTGAAGATTGTTCGAGATCTGCTACTAACTTACTGTGGTTTGGATCCTGGTCCAACTCGCCTCCTGGTGGGGTGTATGGATGTCATCAGATCGTTCCTTGCCAAGATAGCCTGGTATTCACTGGACCAAGGGGTGTTTCTGGGCCTACTAAAGGAGGCTGTGGTGACACCCCTTTTAAAGAAATCTTCCTGTGACCAAGACTGTCTTGCTCACTACAGACCTGTTTCTAACCTGTCCTTTTTGGGCAAGGTTATCAAGAAGGTAGTTGCGTTGCAGCTTAAGAACTTTCTTACCACCCATGAAGTCTATGATCCTCTCCAGTCTGGTATCAGGAAGAGGCATAGTACTGAGACAGCATTGGTTCTAGTACTTAATGATCTCCTGATAGCGAGGGATTGGAAGAGTCTTTCGATCTTGGTCCTCCTTGATCTCTCTGCAGCATTCGACACTGTGGACTATGGGGAGTTGCTGGAATGCCTGCAGCTGCTTTGTGGACTGCTAGGGACAGTCATCAGGTGGTTTCATTCTTTCTTTACAGGCAGGATCCAGAGGGTGGTGTCAGAGGTCTTTTCCTCGGTCCCCTTTGCCTGTTCTGGAGGGTGCCACAGGGTTCCGAGCTGTCCCCCATGTTGTTCACGGTATACATGTTGCTGTTAGGAGACATTATAAGGTGGTATGGGCTGAGTTTTCACTGCTATGCAGATGATACTCAGCTCTACATGTCCTTTGTACCCGAACAGAACAGTGCAGTTTCAGTCTTTAACAACTGCCTCACTGAGATTCAGGACTGGATGAGTGCTAACTGGTTGAGACTAAATCTGGATAAGACTGAGGTGTTGGCAGTGGACCTAGGTCAGCAGGTAGAGAAGCTGACTCCTGGGCAACCATCTGGCCTTGTGCTTGGGGGTAAACAGTTGAGATCTTCTAAACCGGTGTGGAATCTTGGCATTGTGCTTGATAATGAACTGACGCTAAAAGCACAGGTGTCAGCAGTTGTCAAGTCCTCATTTTATTGTCTGAGGAACATCACCCGGATAAAGCACCTTGTTCCACCTGAGGACCTTCCTACATTGGTTCATGCCTTTGTGTCCTCTCATCTTGATTACTGTAATGCTCTATACCTAGGGTTACTGGGGGTGGATCGCTGTCACCTGCAGCTGGTGCAGAACTCTGTGGCCAGGTTGTTGACAGGGCCGTCAAGAACTAGTTATGTTATTCCTGTGCTGCGTGAACTGCATTGGCTGCTGGTGCGATGGAGGATCACCTTTAAGGTTGTGTTGCTGACCTATAAGACCCTACATGGACAGGGACCGGGTTACTTGCAAAACCTCCTGCGGCCCTACTGCCACCTCTGACCATTTCACTCCACCGACGAGGGATTGTTAGAGGTTCCCAGGGTCTGTCTTCAAACATCAGGTGCTAGGGCTTTTTCTTTTGTAGCCCTGACCCTGTGGAACTCTCTACCTCATCAGATTAGAGAGTGCCTGTCCACCGAGACCTTTAAGTCCAGATTAAAAACTTATTTATTTGATCTAACTTTTGTGGACAATGTCTAATTTTATGAATGCTGCCTTTTTAGCCTATATATTTTCTTTCTCGATTGTATATTTGGTTTTATATTGTGTTGTATATGCGCTTTGGTTTTTAGGAAAGCACTTTATAAATAAAGTCTGATTTGATTTGATTTTGAAGCTAAATTCTTCTGATACAATAAAGTAGTCAATTATCTCTGCCATGGATTGTAATAAAAAGAAAAGTCTGTGGAAGGACAAACGCAGACAGTGAATAAGAGGCTTGCATTTTCAACCATGTGGAGTCAGCAACAGCAAGCAGAATTCACATCTGGTAGAGATGTATACAGTATGCTGTTTTTAATAAATATATGCATTCGTTTTTTGGGGGGATTACCACTGAAGTGCACTAGTCAACACAGACGTCTGACTTTAGTTAAAGAAACAGTAATACAATTGGAAACAGAATTACAGTAAATAGCAAGCACAGCATAATTAGACATACTGTAAACAATGGTAAAAGTGAAAATGCAGTAAACTTTAACATCACCAGTTACACCAAAATGTGATGCAAATCACTAGGCAGCCTTTGCAAATCCTGCCCATATGTGCAGTGTACAGTAGTATATTGTATGGTGTTCAGCATACTATCACATTAATGTGAGCCCCAGTCTTTATGGGTTGCATTCAGCGGTACATCTTCAAAAATTGATATACATGCAGTATGACAAGAGGTTGCTATTACATGCAGGTTCAACTTTACTACCAGAACAGGGCTCTGATTGACAGAAGACATTAAATCTTATCAAAATATTTTATTTTTTATGAATGAGTTGTGAGAAGTACATTCTGTTCTGTTTGGGAAGAGAGTGGCAGACCGATGAAGAACTATTTGCTATTCATACACCACAATGTAAAGTAATAAATAAAGCACATACTAAGATGGATGGATGGATGGATGGTTGGATGGATGGATGGATAGATTCAGTAATGTAGATAGGGTTGTCCTCCCAGACAAGGAAACACATTATTTCTGTCTAAAAATGTTAGCCTTAGTAATCTTGTTGTTGTTCTTATGCCTAATTATATCTATTCAAGTGGTGGTCTGAAAAAATACAGTAGGTAAAAACTGCCAATATTCATCCCCCCCACAAGAAAAAAAGATCTGGAACCAAACACCACACACTGAATTCACAGCAGTCTGATTTTGTTTTGATTGTAGGTATTCATGTACAGTGCATAGAGAAACAATTTGCTAACACAAGTCTTACAAACAAATTGCAGTGCATCAAATACTGTACTTGAAAACAAAAATCTTCCAGCAAGAAATATTATTTTTCCCAATAACCATCATATGATATCTTCCCATTTATTCAACATTGCCCCCACTCCCGTTCCCAAAGAGAGAAAATGATGGCTTTTATTGTTGAAAATCTGCCAGCTTCTGCCTCTGAAAACAGCCTGCTTTCACGGAGGATAGCCATTCCCATTCCAGGTAAAGCTGTACTTGAGTATCTCCACCACCACCCACACAAAGGGCCACTCTTTCTGCAAAACACACTTGATTAGATTCACTTTGTGATGTTAGAGGATGGGAAGGGGTGGAAATATTCAATTACAGGCTTTACCTTAAATGGAGATGGTTATCAGCAAGTTAGACATCATGCTGTCAGATACAAAGAGAGCAAATGATTGACACAGCATTGTGCAAAAATAACAAGAGAATACCAAGGGAAGAATTCTCAGATTAAGAAGAAAACTTGTACTGAGTACTTCCACCCCCACCTCCCACCCCACCCCCTCTGGAGCCAAATCAAATACAGTAGCATCCTTTCAGTGTCTGATCTCCTACCATGGGAAAGGGAAACAATACTGAAAGAGAAACAGCTGTGGCCATCTGAAGAATTGCTGAATTTAAATGTTTTGGGTCTCAAAAGGCAGAATGAATTAGAAGAGTCCATTGCCAATGCAACAAAACAGTGTGTAACATAGAAACATAGAATTTGACAGCAGCTAAGGACCGCTTGGCCCACCTAGTCTGCCCATTTCCCTACCTACTGGATAAGCTGCAGATCCTAGTTAACCAGCAGCCTACTTCTTCCTACCCCCACCCCCTAGAATGGCCTTGTGACTGTCCCATGCATGCTTGAATTCCACCACTGATTTTGACTCCACAACCTCCTCTGGAAGGCCGTTCCATGCATCCACAACCCTCTCTGTGAAAAAATACTTCCTTAAATTACCTCTGAGCCGCGCCCCTCTATCTTCAAATTGTGCCCTCTTGTTCTTGCACACCTCTTTTTTTGAAAGATGCTACCCTCTTGGACTTTGTTGATTCCCTTGAGGTACTTGAATGTTTCTATCATGTCCCCCCTCTCCCTCCTTTCCTCGAGGCTATACATATTAAGCTCCTTTCATCTCTCTTCATATGTCTTATGTGTGTGTGTTGATGGGGGAAATCTGTGGAAGTGGAGGCTTTGTATCATGCCCTTATCCCATTTTTATGACTGTGGGTGGAGCCTACAGGAGTACTGCATGTACAAAAGGAGCGATGTCATGTTTTCTGTCTGTAGAACTGACTGAAAGTGTAAATAGTCTCCTCCGCCTTACCCTCCTCCAAGCAATGTTTTCCACCCTCAAATGAATACACTTTCATGTTAGTCAATGGTTGCAGGGTACTATTTTCTTTCTTAAATGGGTGGTACAAGAACTGGAACCTGAGTAGTGGGAGGCAGCATTAGGTTTTCTTTTGAGTAAGATCTACCTCCGCCTCAACCCCAAACTTTTTTCTGATTCATGTGGGAGGGGCATGAGATAGCTCTAGCATGCTGTAACCAGATACACTAGTTTGGGACCTTATCAACCAACAGACATGTCTGTGCAGTGGAGAACAGAACAGAAGACATTCAATATCTTCAAATTGACTTAAAAATCCTTTGGAACAAATGATTATCAGGGCCACCTGGGGCCTCAGAAGGAGACCTAGACACGCACCTAGTTCTGTAAGAAAATTTTCTTTTTTTTTTGTGGGGGCTGTGGGATTCAAACCCAGATCTAACTGCCCAGATCATCAATGCTATAATTAACAGTCTCTACCTGTTTTCTTACAGAAACCCCACTCAGTTAGATTTCAAGTATTTGCTAAATTGTAAATGTAGATATCAGCATTCTGTTAGTAGTTAGTGCTGATTATGGTCTGCGACAAGATCTTTTTTTTTTTTACAAATGAAGTGTATGGTAGGAAGCTGAAAACAGACTTTGATGATAAAGTGTGTTTTTTTCTTTTAAGTTTGAGATGTATTAGAAAACATTGAATGAGAAAACAATTGGTGATTTTAAAAGCTATTCCGATCAGAGCTGACATAAAAAAATCCTATTTTTTATTTTATCATGGACACTAGCAACAGGATGTCAGAATTCACTCCATTAAACCTGTTTTTTTATAGCACCTTGCCAAGGTAATCTTCCCAGAATGCAATCTGTCATGGGGGGGGTTTGAAATTGTTTTAAAGGAGTAGTCCACCCAGAATCTGCAAAAAACATATGTTATGTAGAGTGTTTTGATATGTATGTTAAGTCCTAGTGTGTCCTTCCCTCTGTCTGCTATTTGGAGTTTTTCCTAAATTACCTGCTAGCTGTATGGTAGTTTTACGACCCATGGGGATCTCCATAACAAATAGTTTTATTGGCTTTCTTTCTGCTATGATGCCCCCTGTCTCATGTGTCAGTGAGGTAGCCATGCCCTTACAGTAGACTTAGCATGTGTACTGCTTTAAAATTAGTTTAGCAACAGCAGGGCCTTGTAACTGTTCTTATCCAGGGAGCACAAATGTCAACAGTTAGTTTAGCAGATACCTGAAAGCTATCTAACTGGGGTTTCTGTAAGAAAACAGCTGCTAAATAGCTCAAATTCATTATTTGTGTTTTTGATGTTAAAACACTCCTGCTAGCTAGACCTGATGTACAGAGAAAACAAAAATAGTGAATTAGAACAGTTTTGGGGGGACATACTGTGGTCACAGCAGTACATTTATTTGTGCCTACACACAGGTGCATGAAGTGGGCAATATACTGTGCAGTACATACAATAACTAAGCACATAAAGGTTTATGTTTATGCTTTCATAGTTTGAAAGAAAATGTCTTTCAATGATACTGCTGCTTGAATTCACTGAAATGGTGACAGGGCTCCCAGATCTGCATAGATTCCTGTGTTTTACAGGGATTTGTAGCCATCTACTGTACAAGGAAAGTCACCCCATAGACTTGCATCAGTTACGCAAAAAAAACAAAGGAGTTTGGCTTCCATAGGAAATAATCTAATCTACTGGAAAACAAAGGAAAATTGCCCTGAAGCTACAGGGAAAATATCAATTCAGCCTGGGAGCCCCGTGGTGACATGGCATAAAAAACAATTTCTATCATGTAAAACGGTCAAACTTTTCTGCCCAAATGATCCTAAACAGTTATAAATAACCATGAAAATGATTTCAGTCTACCATTGCCATTACAGTAAGTATGTGGCAGAAGGCCAGTAGGGAGAATAGTGCAGGAGCAGCGTATTGACGGTGCCTGGTTTTTACTTTGATCTGGCTGTGTGAGTGGGCATGAGAAAGCTGTGGAAGGGGAATGGCTATGTGATGCTATTTTTATTGATGTCAGAGCAAGCTGGTATACAGATGAAAGCCACAGTGGCATAATTAATCACAGTATCTACCTCTTTAGATTTTGGTTTTTAGCTCAAATTTCTCAGTCAAGTAACATATTGCTTACTTTATTCAGTAGGCCGCATTATGCTATATTGAAAACCAGTGTTGTACAAACCATACCTTTTTTTGTTGGTATTATGCAAGTGTACAAGATTGCTCATGAGTTAAGATTATGGGGGGGGGGCATATCTAATAGTCATAGATGGCAGAATCAGCATGCTTATGAATAGCCATACACTGAAAAACTTTTCAGCAGACTAGCTGAAACAAACTTTGAAAAATCATATAAAATAAACAATAAATTCATTTTATTTATTGATTGAATTCTGTTGACCTGGTAGGCCCACTGAGACAAGAGAGATGTGTTTGTGGGGGGTTGGGAACTTGTGTTGAATGCTAGCCTGCCAGCTTCCCCTCGTCCACAAACACACTGACATGACTGCTGCATTTTAAGTAGCTACTGAGCCAGTACTCCACAGACTCCAGAAATGGTAGTTTACTCACCTGGTAAAGGTGATTGCTGGGGAACACATTTCTGAGGCACTCCACAATCATGACATCATGGGTTGTGTACACCTGATAGGTTGCTTGATGCACATGTGACTTGAAGAAAGTCCATCCCCCACCTGAGAGGGGGTCTGCTCTCCTAAGGTCAGTTTGATGTATTCCAAAGCAGTATCTGTAACAATAATCTGTTAATACCTTTTGCTGTTAATGAGTGTAGATATGTAGTGACCACTTAGCGGTAGAAAATTGTTGTGGAACTTTATTTTGTTATTCCATCGGTGATGTCCAAACCTGCTAATTTGTAACAGCATCTGTATCATACATTCATGCAATGTATGTAAACTTGTTGAGTCTTTCACACATCTGTTGTGCGGGATGTGGAGTGCCTCAGAGATGTATTCCCCCACAATCACCTTTACCAGGTGATTAAACTACCATTGTGGGGGATAATCTCTGAGGCACTCCACAGTCATGACATCATGGGTCATTAAAAAGCAGTAATCCTCTGCTAGGGTGGGTCAGACACGTTGTCTTGTACCTAGTCCTTACATGCTGCTAAAGATTTCCTCTGCAGTATTCACATTTTTCTCTGCCCAAGAAGTGCCAATTGCTTTGGTAGAGTGAGCCTTTAGGTCTCTTGGTGCAGTTGAGTTATTCACTCTGTATGGTTCCATGATTGCTGTTTTAAGGTACATGGCAATCAATGATTTTGAAGTTGGTTTTACTTTTCCTTGCAGCATTACAAACAGTGTGTTTTGTATATTTCCTCTGTTCTTGGTAGGGATGTGCTAAGTATTCTTTGCATACCCAGCATTTTAAGCTGAGGGTTGTTTTGTATTTCCCGGTGAGGGGGTTCTGCAGATATTTCAATAGTTTGGTTGATGTGGACTGTCAATGATACTTTTGGTCAGAATGACATTTTAGGTCTAAGGGATATTCTGTCAGTGTAGAATGTTAGGAAAGGTAAAGGGAATTTCAGTTTACAGCTTAGTGCTTTAACCACTAGGTTACACAGTCTGCGCAGGTCTGCATGAGTGTGCCTGTAGTTCTCCTCCACATCTGGCAGATGCTAGAGCCATCAGGGAGGGGAAAATGTTAATGTCTGTGCCAAGCCTATGTCATGTACTGGGCCCTGTTTGCTCAAGAATGGTATGAGAGGTCTCATGTTGCACTTGGCCCATGGCACTATGTTTATCAATGATGACATTACTCCCAGTACTTGTGAAACTGCTTGAAGTTCTGGATTTCTGTATTTCTGTAATTGTGTAGTCTGTGCAATAATGGAGTGGACTTGGGCATTTACTGGGTTGCCGAGACCCGGATTTGTGTCTATCAGTTAGCCTAGACTATCTATAGACTGGCTGGGGATGATGGGTAGCTTTCTGATAGGTTATTATATGGCTGTGATTTTGTAGGCAGTGTACTACCGCATTTGTTCTCGGACTGTTGTACTGTTCTGGTCTTGATCAGCTGGTCATTCAATAGGGTATTACTTGTATTCCCTTAACTCTTTTACCACCGTGACACACTTGGGGTTGATGATAGGTAGAATGATAACACTTGTATTGGTATCTTTTTCCCAATATGTGAAATCGACGGAACTTGTAGTGTGATGTATGTGTCCTACAAATGTAGTGAAGTTAGGTAATCTCCTGAGCTTATTGTAACCATGAGGGTGGACCCGATTTGTTTCCATTTCTAGGGTTTGAATTGTGCAGAATTGTTAAGGTCCAGAACTGGGTGTAGCCTTCTGGTCCCTTTTTGAGTACCTTGTCAAATTTGGAGTATCCCCCTTTTCCCTGTTTTGCAATGTATTACCCTGTCTATGGTCTTGGTATGCAGCAAGCCTGCCAGTACTGTTTGGACTTGTGTTGCGGTAACGTGTTTTTTGGCAGAGGGAATAGGACTAGAAGGTTCTTTGTTGGTATGCAAGAAAGTTATATCACATATCCTAGTCTTATTACTTGTAGGACCCACCTGTCTTGTGTGGTTTGTTCCCATGCTTGCATAAAGAGTAGTATTTGGTCACCATCTGGAATGTTTTGGTATTGCTTATAGCAATAATAGTTGTTTCAACTGGGTTCTGAGGGGGAGTCTTTTCCTCTACCTTGCTTGGGAACCCTTCTAGCTCGATATCTGATGCAATGTTTTTGTGGGTATGGCTGCCTGTAGTAGTGTAGCCTGTAGGTGTAATTGCCCCTGTCTTGTCTCAAAAAGAATGAGAACAGTATGTTTGTCTAGTTGGCAGATAAGTGGAACTGTTTGACTGATCTTTTGTATCTTATCCTCTTTTCCCTTGAGGTATCTTTCTAGACCTTAACCAAACGTTCTGTTTGTCTCCTGTTTGTGCTTGGTGGAGTTGAAATGTTGCTGTATTTCAGTGTGCTGGGATCATAGGTGGTAGTTATCACGGGATTTCCACGATGGCGAGATCCCACTGTTTTGCCCCTCAGAAAGATGGCAGCTGAGGTCTCGTGAGCATTGGGAGTCAGTCAAAGGGTTGCTCCCATGTTGAGTAAGATCTCAGACCAGAAGAGATGAGGGGAAGAGGAGCAAGTCATTTGGGCATTTCTACATACCTGGGGGACATGAAAAAAAAAAACATTTTGGTCAGCTCCATGTTGGTCTGCAGCCTTAAATATCCTGTATGGGGTAGACCAGTAGCCTTGAGATCACGGAAAGCCACGTTTCAGTCAGGTTCCACCATGGAGCTAGAGGCCGTTTGAATGGTGACATGCTACAGAGACTGGGATACCTGGAATGGAAGTATGGCCACTGTCCTGCACTGAGACACTGTTCTAAGGTGTGCCAGGTTGATATTTGCCTTGCTTTCCTTGTACGGGTAGTTTGATGAGATTTTTTTTTTGGAAGTGTTTGCTCCTGTAACCACTAGCAGGGGTATCCAGTTAGTTAATCTCATTACATTATAAGGCCCAGTGGATACTTTATGGATGTTTGCACCTGGAACCTCTAGCAGGGGTATCCAGGGTGTTAAATCTCCTTCCATTATAAGGCCCAGTGAATACTTTATGGACGTTTGCACCTGGAACCGCTAGCAGGGGTATCCAGGTAGTCATTTTCCTTACATTATAAGGGCCAGTGTATACCTTATGGTAGTTTACTCCTGGAACTGCTAGCAGGGGCTTCCAGGTGGTCAGTCTCCTTACTTGTAAGTTGCACTGTTCTACTTAAAAGCCTTGTAAACCAATGTTGTGATATACTCAGAAGCTATACATCATGCATCAGTTTTCTGTATTTTTTGCCTGGTATGTTCTAGTGGTATAAGCACAAACTGATAACCAGAATGCTGGATTTTGATAACATCCTGTATTTAGCGGCAATTGTCCTATAATTTTTGTATGTATGGCTTATACTGAAATATTATGAGTCTTACCTTTGCCTCTAGATTTGGTTAAATATGCTGGAGATGTAGGGTATGCTGCAACCTTGGTTCAGCTTCAGCTCTTTGTTTTGGCCCTGCAGTAAGCTGAGACAGTACAATGAGAGGGTGTATTTTTTTTTTTATTCTTCCCCGGCACAGTAATCAATAATGTTCTGCACTATGCAAGCTATTGCTGAGCCTGTGCATTAAAGTGTACACTGTCCCTTTAAATGTGATTAGAGTGACTGAGGGGCTCAGTGTTATGCTGCCTTGCCCACAGTTGTGGCAATGAGGCTGCCCCAATGTATTTCCCCATTGTTAATTGATTTTCAAATTGTTGCCCTTACATTTAATTATTCACATTGTGGTCTGCTGTTGCAGATTGGTTGGTGCTTTTAACAGATGTGCTCTGTGCTGGTTGAACATTTATGAGTGCAGCTACGCTCTCCACAAGATGACAGCAGTGACTCTCAGTTAATCTCCTGTCTGGCAGCCACCTACACCCTTAATCCTGCATGGGTAAGGGGTGAGTGGAGAGCTTTTCTGAGATCACAGCAGTAAGTCTTATGATATTCTGTCTTGCAGCTGCTGATCTGGATAGGCAAGTTAGGTTAGTTTCTCAATGCTCCTCCTCCTCCTCATGAGACCTACTTGTTTATGGTGTTTTGGTCAGATAGATGATAGAGGAGTTCCCTCTACCTTTTGATAGAAGAAGGTGGTGAGTTTAAAAGACATTATGTGCCATAAAAAAGGTCTAGAGAACATGTCATTTTGAGGTGAAGCACAGAGGGACTGAGAAATTGCTTCAGAGACTGTTGTGTAGTGCTGTCTTGAGTGAGCACTTCAGGTGCTACTATGCTTGTAATGGGGAACTTTGGCACATTAGTTAGTATTTTAGAAGTCTGAGACACTGGCAGGGTACTCCAGATGTTCTAAAGTGGCCACTTGCTCATTTAACAATCTATAGACTCTGGAGCTACAGGCAGGGCTCCAGGTCATCAGGCATCTTAGTAAGGTGATATGCTTGTTCTGAACAGCATGTAGGGGAACTCAGATAATGTGCCCAAGTAAGGAATGAGAGCCTTTAATTATGCAGTAGCCCCTGATGTACTGAGCTCCTGGGACCACTGGTAGGGATTTCCAAGTAACTGTGGCTGTGGAATCTGTTTGGTCATCTGTGACAGATCTCAAACAGTATCTGGCTCTGTTAGCATCCTTTAAATTTAGCGTCCTTTAAATTTCAAAAAAATATGATAAATTATCTTGTTCTGGCCCTTTTTTATTAAATTAATAGGAGCAAGTCAAGCATTCACATTGGTATGCATTACATTTGTCACACACAGTACATAGTAGCAACTCCTTAATTAATATGTGATTGTGCTTTTAAGAGAGAAAAAGCAACTGAATATTAATGAAAGAAATGACTATTAAAGTTCACTATTTCCCAAATAGTTATTTTAATCAAACCTCCTTGTATGTTCACCCAATATAGTACAGTGCTGTGTATCATTTTTGGCCCTTTTTGTATGCCTTGGTTAACTCTGGGATAAAGTAGGCATGTGCCTTTGGGGAGGGCAGGCTGCTTTAGCTAAACTGAGTGAGGAATCATTTGCATTACTTGCTGCTATTGTAATAGGACACAGTTTGGGGCAGAAGCATTGTTTGTTCTGTAAAACATGTTTTTTCAGCTCTCTCTCTCTCTCTCTCTCTCTCTCGTGGTCAGTAAGTTAGGGGACTTTGCCTTGAGAAGCTGTAGCAATTGCTAGCTCCATTCTCTGCTGCAAGATATGTTGGATTTAGTCAAATCTTGTTTGTTTATCCTCATCTAAGATGGTGGCCGGAATCTTGTGAGAGCTGAGAGTCAGTCAGCTTGCAGCTCTCATGTAGCAGGAGATTTGTAAACTAGAAAGAAGTAGGGGGAATGGTCATGCTGCTAGCAGTTGTTTGAGAAACTGGGGCCATAAACATTTGGATGGCTCCATTTTGGTCCACAGAATGTCCTTTTCTCTGTGGGACTGTTTTTGTGTAGAAAATAGCGCAAGGTGGTTGCGGGTGCTTTGATTTAGTGCCACTGAGCTCCAGTAATGTCTGAATCCAGCTCAGGCATGTTAAGCATTTTCCAGTGCAAGGAAGCTTTTCTGGGTGAGTTTGAGAGTACTTTTTTACAAGTTAATGAGGCTAGCAGGGTCACCAGACTCTTGTTGGTGATTAATACCACTCAGGAACCAGGTTGATTATGTATTATATTACCTCATGTAAATCACTGCATAGATTTTGTGTTCAATTATGTGGGTCAGACATTATTTTAGTTCTTGGCACCACTAGCAGGGGTGTACAGGTAGCTAATAATCTCTATAGTTGCACAATGTGATAATATACATAATTTGAATACCGTGCTGTCAATTTCTCAGCTAACATTTTCCTAGACAACCGACGCTAGTAGAAGTCTCAGTGCTAACATTTCTAAGACTGACAGTTTTGCAATTTTAAACAGTTGCATATCTGAAGAAACATACTCTTGTGGTCTTGTGTGATCTTTGTTTTAGGATATTAATAAATGGCTTAGCCAGGTGGCTTCTTACCTTAGTAATGAAGTTGTTCTTCATAATAAACATTTGTTCTTTACAAGAAACACACTGAAGCTCTAGGGTGTGCTTGCAACCTGTTTTGATGCACATAAGAACTGGACTTAGGAGAGCAGACCCCCATCTCAGGTGGGAGAAGGACTTTCTTCAAGTCACATGTGCATCAAGCAACCTCAGGTGTACACAACCCATGATGTCATGATTTTGGAGTGCCCCAGAGATTATCCCCCACAATCCAGTTCTCCCCATCAGGTCTCACACCTCTTGCAAATGACTTCATGGTTTCCTTAGAAGGCTGACCAAACAGGGATTTTATAAATCAGGAGCAACCTGCTCCCTGTGTCCTGTCATCGCATCAGATGTATTAATAGAGGTTTGCTTACTGCTCCTGTATGGAGAACATATCATGTGTATACAATGCTAAACTTTACAATTATAAATAAGGTTATCATGATTAGTAATGCTGTGTTTACTTTGCCTTTTATTCAGTGCATTACTTGAATGAAACTTTCCTGAACAATTCCAAATCACTGCTTGTGCAAGCAAAATCAAAAATATGTAACCTTTTTGTAACAATGCCTCCATGTATAATGAACATCTTCAGGGTCCTCCAAGTTATTATTTCTGTATCTCTTTCAAATAAAACAATGTTACCAGAAAAATAAAACAGTGTTGCTTTTTATTGCCCTAACAGGGATTTATTTATTTATTTAAAAGTTCCACCAGGAAGGCATACTGAGTAGAGTACCGCTCAATTCCAGATGCATCCTGGAGGTGGGAGAGTGGAGAAATACAAAAATAGTAACATTGAACATGAAATACAAAAACTGAAGTGGATTACAGAAGATATAAGCAACATGCATGGGAAATCTGCATAACCCATGCCAGTGGATTAAACATTTTACTGTACAATATAATATTTATATAGTAAAACAGAGAAATACCATAGCCAGGTCCAACATAGTGCAGGGAGTTAATGGTAGCAATAGGGGGCTATCACAACTAGAGTTTACTTGACAGTGGTCTGTGAGCACCTAGCAAGCGGCCGGGGTAACTGTGATGCAGGAGGTTAAATTAAGTTTGGATAGGGGGACACTCTGAGGTGCTAGAAGCAGGTGCAGGTGGAGGAGAAATGAGACTTGATGAGGGAGTTGAATTGTGGAGTGGTGTCAGTGTGCCGAATGGCTGCTGGCAAGGCTTTCCATATTTTAGGTATGCGGTAATTGAAGGCTGCTTGGCCTTTGGATGTGGTCATATGTGAGACATGGAGGAGCCAGGCATCAGTATTCCTGAGTGAGTACTCAGGTGGGGTTTGAGCTATGCAGGCTGACTCGAATTAGTGGTGAAGGGAGTGAGTATAGAATTTTGCTGTGGTCCTGGCACAGTGGGCCTGTCTGCAATCTTGGAGTGATAGATGGTCTAGGGACCTGTAGAGGGCACAGTGGTGGGTTGTGGGAGGGCAGTCCAGGGCAAAATGACAGAGAGAATGAAAGAGTGGGTCTAGTCTAGCTAGGGCGGACTTAGGAGCAGCACTGTAGATGACATCCCCATAGTAAAACATGGAAAGGATCATTTTCTGTACAATTACCTTGTGGATTGACAGAGGGATGCAACCCTTGTTTCGACATAAGACACCAAGTTTGGGATGCAGTTTCTTATGGATCACATCAATGTGAGAGGAAAAGTCAAGGTACTGATTGAGCCAGACCCCAAGGTATCTGAAGGAGGTGCAAGCTTCCAAAGGAGTCCCATCGATGGTGTGGAAAGTGGGGGTGGGTGGAGTTGGGAGAGTCTTTGCCTTGTGCCAAAAGTTAGGGAGACCGTTTTCTTGGGTTTTAGAAAAAGTTGGTTTAAGCGGAACCATAGCTGCATGGCATTGAAATCTTGCTGGATCCAGGAGGCTACTTCTGCGGGAGATGGACCTGATGCATACAGTACAGTGTCAGCAGCATACATGTGAATGGATGTATGTGGGCAGACTGATGGCAGGTCATTTTAAAAAATGGAGAACAGTATCGAGCCAAGGACCAAGCCTTGAGGGACCCCTGCAGTGACGGGAAGGGGTACAGAAGTGACTGGGCCAATTTTTACCAATTGTGACCTACCAGGTACGATTGGAACCAGCTGGTGGCAGCTTCAGAGAGTCTGGCATTGGAGAGTTTAGATAATAGAAGGGTATGTGTGACAGTGTTGAAGGTCTTTGCTAGGTCAACAAAAATGTCTGAGGTAGTGTGCCCCTTATCCATGCCTGAGATGATGGTGTTGGTGAGTCTCAGAAGTGAGGTGGTGGTGGAATGTAACTGCCTAAAGCCAGACTGGTAAGGTGTGAACAAGGAAGTGGAGTCAAGCCAGGAGGAGAGCTGGGAGAGAACAAGGTGCTCCTGTAATTTGGCCAGTATGGGGAGAAGGGAGATTGGTCGGTAGTTGCCCAGGTAGGAGGGGTCACCTCCTTTATGGTGGGGGATGACTGTGGCATGTTTCCAGCCAGATGGTATTTCAGCAAGTGAGAAAGAGAGATTGAAGAGAGTGGCCAGAGTGGTGGCGATGGCCGGGGCAGATAGGTGAAGCATTTTGGATGGATTGAGTGGCTGCAGGGCTTTTAGCATGTCTGATGGGGTAACCATGTGAAAGGAGAAGTGGGAGGATGGGGAGGTGGGAGGGATGTGAGTGGTTGGACTCACGGGGTACTGAAATAGGGAGAGCATTAGAGAGGACACACAGCCTGTGAGAAAGGTATTAGAAACTGAGGCCACTTCATCAGGTTCTGTGACTGTTGATCCTGCCATATTGAGGACAGGGGTGGGGGGCTGGGCAAGGGGGGGAAGAGTGATTTGATAGTTTTCCAGAACTTAGCTGGGTGATTTAGATTTGAGTGAAAGGAGGCTTTGAAGTAATTAGTTTTGGCCTGTTGGACAAGCCTCATGCAGATATTGCGAAGGGTGCGGTAGAGCTGGTTTGCTGCGGGGGAGCTGGTTGCCTTGAAAGATTTCCATGCCTGATCCCTGACATGGAGTTTATCTATGATTTTGGTGGTGACCCAGGGCAGGTGGGTGCCCCTTACTCTAGTTCTTCAGAGAGGTGCATAGAAGTCCCAAATGGCAAGGAATCTGGACTTGAAAAATTATAGGACTGAGTTGGGTGGAGGGTGCTAGTGGCATGAAGGACCAGTCAACTAGTGACAGGTCCATTAAGAGGGCAGCAAAGTCGAGGGATTTGTATGACCTTCTGAGCAGCGTGCAAGGGGGGAGGTGCTTTGAGTCTGTAGATTTTCCTTACCATGTAGATCATGTGGTGATCACTTAGAGAGTCTGGAAGAAGTCTGGCCTCTAGTATCTGATGGGGATGTGAATTAAGGGCCCAGTCTAATAGGGAGTGATTTTGAGATTTGTGGTTAAGGCATGTTGGTTCAGATATTTGTTGGGCCAGGTTTAGAGCATTCACTAGGCTACATAGCTTTGAGCTTGCATTGGAGAGTCAGTTAAAATTGAAATCCCCAAGGATATGTAGCTTGCCCCCCCGTGAATGCCTTTAAGGTGCTCAGGGGGTCCAGCACAATGGGCAGAGGGGTGTCTGGGGTGCAGTAGGACACTGCTACATATAGTGGGATTGAATGAGAGAGTGATAGTTTGATTAGCAGGGAGTCTGTGGATGCATGCGTGGATACTGGGACAGGGGTGAAATGTAGTTTAGAAGAGATGAATATAGTGATGCCTTCACCCCCTCTTGCTGCCCAGGCAGTCTTGCTGGATGAGGGAGTAGCCTGGGATAGATACTTCTGAATCCAGGTTGTGGGGCTTCAGCCATGTCTCAGATATGATAAAAATGTCAGGATGCAGCATTAGGACACTTGGTTGTAAGGCTGTGAGTTTATTCAGGATGTTGCAGATGTTTAGGTGTATTATTCTGAGACCATTTGGTAGTTTGAGAGAATGGGAGGGATGGGGTGGGCTGGACCAGGGTTTAGTTCTACATCCCCAGCCAGGAGAAGCAGTAGCGTAAGCAACTGTATGGTTTTGGGCATGGCCCATAGGGGCTGATGGCAGGCAGTAGATTGCTGGATGGTTAGCGGAAGTGTGCTTCTTGTGGCAATATTTATTACTGTCAGCTCAGCATGAAAGGAGGGAAGCAGGATGAAAGCTCCTAGAGACCAATTGTTTAGGGGGCATAGCTGCGGCTGCCATGAGGGGGTGGTGGTGGGATGTGGAGGGGGATCTGCTCCAGAGTATATTGTAAGGGGGCTTGGCTTTGGTAGAGAGTAGGTGGAAGGTGGGAGGGAGGCTAAGGGTGTTAGCAGGCATAATATTGACAGATACTGAGGCAGCATATTGTTTGCATCGTATTGGTAGTTTGGAAAAGCGTTAGGCGGCCACTGGTGAAAAGCGAAAATAACCTACTGATGGGAAAGTGGGCTGATTGGTCGTTATCCGCATGTGACACGCCCAATGTAATACTCGGCTCACCTAAGGTGATGGTGGGGCAGCCAGCGCATAGCACCACTGGGGTCCTCTCACACGCAGTTCAAATTAGGTGTCTCCCTGAATGGCTCTGCGGCGTACCTGATTTCTTTCACCAGGGAATTTTGGGGGGTCCATCTTGGGGGAGGGCAGGATGTACAATGGCCCTCACAACCACTGAGTCTGTGGAGAGGGGATAAATGGAGGTGTATTAAATAACAGGTAGGCAGGAGGAGGAGTTGCAGGAGCTTAATTCGAATTGGCTACGTCTGTCTTTGACAGTTCCTTTAGGAACTGGTGAACAAGCTTAAAATATTTCCTTTTTTATTAAACAAACATTCATGGTTAAAGGGAATCAGGCTAGCCCAAAACAGTGGCAGAGATTAAATAATTTGATTCTGTAGTAGGCATACAGGAATTGATGAAACAAGCTTAAAATAGTTATATATATATTTTTTTTTGAAACAACGCCCGTGATTGAAGGGAATCAGGCTAGCCCAAAACAGTAGCAGAGATTAAATAATTTGATTCTGTAGTAGGCATAGCAGAGCTCCAAAATTCAAACTAATCAGTTCAGAGGAAATTATTTACTTTCTAGTAAGTTGTCTACGGAGCTCCCTAGCAATTGCTTGCCCAGTATTACAGAGTTAAAGAATTATATGTCGAGCCCTAAAGGCACACTAGGCTCCCTGAATTACAGCTAGAATACATTAAGGATCACAGGACCGAATACATTAGATGAAATTAAAGCTCACAGCAAATGCAATTTAAGACACTGCAGATTCTAGAAAAGAGGATAGAACAAAAAGTATCTGCATTGTTCTGCCGACTTGGTCTTAAAGGACACCTTAAAAATGGTGCCAAGAAACTTAGTCCATTGTCCTCTCACATGCAGTTCAAATTAGGTGTCTCCCTGAATGGCTGTTCGGCGTACCTGATTTCTTTCACCGGGGATTTTCGGAGGTTCGTCTTAGGGGACGGCAGGATGCACAATGGTCCTCACGATCACAGAGTCTGATTTCTTTCATTGAGGAATTTCTGGGGTCCATCTTGGGGAGGGCAGGATGCATGATGGCCCTCATGACCATCGAGTCTGATTTCTTTCACCGGGGAATTTTGGGGATTCGTCTTGGGGGAGGGTAGGATTGGAACTGTGCAGGTTTCTTTCAGATAACACACTGGATAAGGGTCATAGTAAAATGGTGTTAATTATCCTGTTAACCTAATTTATACTTGTAAAGTTTAACATTGGATAAAAAGGGGGACAGAGGTGATGGGATGGGGTGGATTTCCAGAGTCTATAATCTTTTTTTTTTTTGCAGCACTGGAAAGGATTTAATAATTGACCATTTGGGGGTAGGGTGAGGTGAGATGCTTTACAAACCTCTGACAAAAATTTACCAATACCAAAATAAATGTAAAAATAGTTAACCAATTTTTTAACAGCAATAAGACAATGCATTGTGCTATCTGCTATTCCTCTTGCCCAGTGATGTTTCTTACAAGGGAGTGAGTTTAAATGTAGCTTAATAAAATATGATCCACACACTCAAAGGTGAGTCACTTCTTGTCCATGTACAGTGCAAAGTATGATTTTTTTTTCATATTGAGAGGCACAGTATAATTTCACTATTCTGTGTAGTCTGAATACCTCTTGCATAGCACATTACTGTTGGCATAATCATTTACTGCACCATGTATATGCATCATAGTATAGCAGACTATATCTATGGATGGGTGAATACAATCGGTTGGATAAGAAGTGTAACAAACTGTAACAGGATGTGCACATACAGTACTGTACCAGTCTTCTCTTGTCAGCTTATTAACATTAGAAGTTAGATGGTGTGACCTGGAAGAATAGATGGCAATAGAAGCAGTAATGGAGTGTGTGGGTGACTCACTCTGGACTGTATTTTACATAAACAAAAGATGTATTGGCTGGTGCCATATAACCATATTTAAACAACTTCTATGTCATATGCTCACCTTGGCCCTGGCTTCTGCAAACACTGATCATTTTGAGAAGACTCTTTCCTTACAAAGTGAATACTTAGGATAAGCCAACAAGCAGTGGATGACAATGTAACATACAAAGGTGAATAAAACAATAAGAAAATAGTACAAAAAATGTTAAAAACAAGCTGATTATGGGAGGACTTTCTGGCGAACAAAACATTTGCAGAACCTACAATATATTATGCTTTTCCCCATTAATACAAACTGCCCTAAAACTCCATCTCAAAACCATCACATCATGAAATGCAGAAGATTTTTTGTTAATGACTTAATGTTAATTATAACATTCACCAGCCTCATAAGAATTTAACATATTTCTTAAATATTATTTTAGATGCAGTTATTTAGAGGCTATCGCCTATAATTCTGGGCTCATGCTAATGGTGCTTCATTTCTTTAAAAAATACCAAATTATTTTGGCTAGATTTTTCCTTTCTTACTGATTCATGGAGAATGTTGGTGATGACCCCTTATTAGCAGCAAAATACCAAAACTTCCAAAAATCGTCCTGAAATCACCTTAAGGAAATGCGAAGCACATACTGTATAGATGAATAAATGGAGACTAAAAATGCAGGATACAAAATGTAAACACCAATTAATGACCATTAGAGAGAAACTACTCATCACAAAATGATTTCACAACTGGACACATACCATATGTGTGTGGAGAGAGACAGAGAGAGAGAGACAGAGACAGAGAGAGAGAGAGAGAGAGACAGAGAGACAGAGAGAGAGACACCTCAATAATACTATACTAAGTTATACAAAAATGTCCCAGTAATACATCACAACTCTCAATAATGCTATCCTGAAAAGTGATAATACTATCATTTTTGCTGATAATACCACAGTTAAAAGGTCATCTCCAACTATAGTATTATCAATGGATCCATATAGTACAAAACATAACAGAACGACAAGTGTTTGACAAGGCATTAATGCCATCTCAAGGTTTTGGGGACTTTAGGACCTCTCGATGGTAAAACTGCCTTGCCTTATCTATCTAGTATTATGATATATATATATAGTATATTAAAATAGATTTCAACATCAATAACCTATCTTATATTGTCTTGCCCTCCCTGCAATGAGGTGCCTTTGTAAATGAGTCCCTGTCTCAAAGATTGTAAATCCAATTTATATGCTTTTTACGTGTTTCACAAACTAATGATGCTTGATACATCACAATCCTGCAAGGCCCCCAGAAGCTCTTAGGGGTTTACATGCTCTGTGGTGAGTTTTGGGGCTTTGGTTGAAGAAAAAACATATTTTTGTTACAGTTCCCTACCCCTGATTTCAGGGAATATTTTGCTGTAATGGAATATGAGATGTGAGAGACTCTGACTGGGTGGAATTCAGACTGTGCAGCTGCAATTGTTGTGGACAAGTGGGTGACCAACAATGCCGTCAACCACCCTCTATGCATTTCTGAAATGTACTGTGAAAGATTGTTACATAAAGCATGGGGCTAGGGGTTCTCCAGGCCCACTGAAGCTCTTGGAGGGAGACGGTTACATGCTGTAGCCTGATTCAGTATTTGTGGGTCATCTACTACTGAATCACTCCTCTACTGATCTAAAACACACTTGTGTTACATATTCTTCCAAATCGAGTATCCCTAGCAACATCGGCCAGAACTAGACACATAGTGGATTCCCTGCAGGGGGAGGGCCTCAAACAACTGGTACAGCAACCCACAAGAGACAGGGCTATCCTAGATCTAGTACTGACTAACAAAGAAGGGATCACAGATCTCCAGGTAGAAGGTCACCTGGGGGCCAGTGACCATCACATGGTATGGTTCAATTTGGCTACTACATCTAAATCATCCCATTCCAAGGCAAAAATATGGGACTTCAGAGGAGCTGACTTTGATAAGATGGCCAACAGAGTTAAGCTAGCCTGGCAAAAAGAAACACAGGTGAGGAGGTACAGGCAAAGTGGGCAAGCATTAAGGACACAATACTTGAAGCAACATCCCATTGTGTTAGACAGAAAAGGAAGTGTAAAGAAGAAGGAAACCACTTTGGTTCTCAAATACAGTAGCAGAAAAGGTCAGAGCCAAAAGGCTGGCCTTCAGAAAATATAAGGAACACAGCGGGATGAAGATAGAGGCATACCAAACTGCCCTAAGGGAAGCAGGTAAGGCAGTAAGGCAGGCAAAGTCCCAAACTGAGGAAACACTAGCAGGACAGTAAAGAAGGTGACAAGACTTTCTATAGATACATTAGTGAAAGGAGAAAGTCCAGAGGGTATTGCTAAGCTTAATGGAGAAAAGGGAGCATGTGAGGAGGAGGACCCTGTAAAGGCATCTATCCTAAATAGATACTTTTGCTCAGTATTTACTGAAGAGAAGGTAGGCAGGGCCCACAGCTCAGCATCATGGACACAGGGGAGGAGGTGAGCACTACCCTTCACAAAAGAAAGGGTCCTACAAGAGCTTGCTAAGCTCAGGGTGGATAAGGCAATGGGACCTGATGGCTACATCCCAGGGTACTTAAGGAGCTAAAGGAGGAACTAGCAGAGCCTTTAGCAGAATTGTTTAGTGAGTCTCTGAGCACAGGAGAGGTCCCAGAAGACTGGAGAAGGGTTATGTGATCCCACTCCACAAGAGTGGTAGCAGGAGGAGGCGGGGAACTACAGACCGGTCAGTCTTACCTCAGTAGTGGGCAAGATTATGGAGGCACTTTGAGGAAAGGATAGTGCAACACCTGGAATCCATAGGGCACAGGATCCAAGACAGCATGGGTTTACAAAGGAAGGTCCTGTCAAACTAATCATAGATTTCTTTGACTGGGTAACCAGAGTGGTGGACCAAGGGGAGCAGTTGATGTCGCCTACCTTGACTTCAGCAAAGCTTTGACACTGTTCCACATAGAAGATTGATAAATAAGCTAGGTAGGCTCGGGTGGGTCAGAAGTTGGTCAACTGGGTGGCAAACTGGTTGACTGGCAGAAAACAGAGAGGTGGTAAATGGTATACAGTCAGAAGAGATGCAAGTCACAAGTGGGTACCTCAGGATCAGTCCTGGGGCCAGTCCTATTCAACATCTTCATTAGTGACCTCGCAGATGGACTAGAGGGTAAGCTTGTCTGTTTGCAGATGACACAAGATCTGCAACAGAGTAGATGATCCAGATGGGTGGGCAGAATGAGAAGAGATCTGGATAAACTAGCAGAATGGTCAGAAGAGTGGCAACTGGATTTAATGCAAAGAAGTGCAAAATCATGCACATAGGGAAGAGAAACCCTGAAGCCACTTATAGGCTGGGAGGAGTTGCTAGCAGTCACAAAGGAAGAAAGAGACTTGGGCATCATCATCACTGATGACCTAAAATCATCCAAGCAGACCTCTAAAGCAGTAGGTAAGGCTAGGGGGTGTTAGGGTGTATTAGTAGGGGTATCACAAGTCGTAAGAGAGGTAATAATCCTCTGTACAAGACATTGGTTAGGCCCCATCTGAGTACTCATGCAGTATTGGAGGCCACACCTTCACAAGGACATTAACCAAATTGAGGCAGTCCAGAGAAGGGCAACCAAAATGGTGCAGGGACTGCATCAGAAGACATATGAGGACAGATTAACGGAGCTCAATATGTATACCCTTGAGCAAAGGAGGGAGAGAGGTGATATGATCGAGACATTTAAACACCTTAAGGGCATAAACAAGGTGAAAGAGTCTAACATGTTTAAATATAAGAAAATAGCAGGACAAGAGGACACAGCATGAGATTAGAGGGAGGCCGATTAAGGGGAATGTGAGGAAATTCTTTTCACAGAAAGGGTGGTAGATGCATGGAATGGCTTACCACAAGAAGTGGTGGCTATGAATACAGTGCAGGGCTTCAAACAGGCATGGGATAGGCATAAGGGAGCAATACAAATGACTATGAATAGATAGGTCACTGACAGAGCAAAGGCCGATGGCACATTTATAAGGTAGAAAAAGAAATGGGCAGACTGGATGGGCCTTGCGGTCCTTATCTGCCGTCAACTTCTATGTTTCTATGTTCTATGTTTCAACCCCTGATTTCAGATTTTTTTTTTCATCATGAAATAAGAACAAACTGTGTTGTAAAGTGGCCAAATGAGAACCAGTGGTTAGTATTTAAATTAAAATCAGTTTGTCAACAGAGGATTTTGCATTAGAAAGTAATACAGATGCTGATGCCAGTTCAGTACTCCAACTTAATTGATAAATGTATGAAATGTGAGAATTGAACAATCCATACAACACACAGGAACAGTTACACAGCAATACAAGATATAGAGCTGGAGCTGAATGAACCAAAGCCCCACACACACAACAGCACAGGCCACTGAGTACTAAATCAAAAACCTCAAGGCAATCAGGACATGAGGGAAGCCCAGTAACTGACGAGAGGTGATGCTATATATTTTCATGCAAAAATGTTATTCAAATCTGAATCACATATCCACAGTAGTCAGATACAGCATACACATTTCACAGTTGTCTGTCTGGTCTATGTGTGAACCTTTCTTGCCTTCAAAGAGGCAAATCTGTCAATGACTTTGTTGAAGCTAATGGCACTGGCTACAGCATTTTCAATTGATAATATAGCAAGATTTGACAGTCTTTCTTGTCCCATAGATGACCTTAAATAGGTCTTGATCAGCTTCAGTTTGCTGAAACTACGTTCGCAAGAAGCAACAGTCACAGGGAGCATCAAGAAGAGACCGAGGGTAATTTCAGTGTTTGGATAGGAAGTGCTCAAAGACTGTTTGTGAATGAGCTTCAGCAAGCTGAGGGGGTGTGGCACTGGAAAAATTGGGCAGTACTGAAGCTGCCTGAAATTTGAAGATCTCTACCTCATATACTATTTCACAAGCATCTAGATCCTTAGAATATTTCATTGCTAGATCTGCTGCACATTTCTTTAACTCACTAACTTCCATTGTTGAGAAAGATAGCCCTGTAAGGAAGTTAAAGTCAGCAGCTACTTCAGACAATGCCTCATAACGCCACTGAATCTGTGAAGTGAGGGTGTCTAGAACATTGTTGAACTGCATTTTGAAATCCTGCTCAGCAGAAATGAAGTGCCCTCCATCTTCAATGTTCTCATCGGCCATCCTTTTCACCTTTTTTTTCTTTTTTCTGTGACTTCTGTATTCAGTGACATCTGTTCAGCAAGTTCTGCTGCATGTTGTACAACATCATGTATTCCATCATCCTGCATGTGCTGCAGTGCATCCCTTAATCCACTGATATGTTTTGAGGCACTATCAACAGGCAATCCCTTACATTGCAACAGTTGGTTTACTCGTTCAATCAGGTTCAGTATTTTGTCCCACATTGCTAGGGTACAAAGAAATTTGAAATCTATCTGCTTGATTAGGCCCTGGGCTGTTGATACTGCATCGGCATTGGTTCCATCTTCACTTATTTGGTACAATGCCTTTATGACATCAGGTATTTGAAGATGAAGGAAGTGAACTGTGTGAAACTTTGAAGACCATCTTGTTTCAGTGTGACCCTTCAGAGTGACCTTTACTGCTTGGGACAGCACCTACCAGTGGGTTGTTGAAGCTACAAAGAATGTAAATAATCTCTGCACTGTGCCAAAAAATGATACCATGTCCACTGATACACTCATAGCATGGATCCCAACTAAATTAAGAGAATGAGCTGCACATGGGACAAATCTAGCATGTTCATTCACTTGTGCTATATGGGCTTGTACACCACAATACTTTCCTGCCATATTAGCACCATTGTCATACCCTTGGCCATGACAGTTAGCTATATCTAAGCCATCATCACTTAGTTTCTCTTCAATTTCTGCAGCTAGCCCACTTCCTGTCTTTTCATGTGAGATGATGAAATCAATGAAACTTTCCTCAACACTGCAGTCATTATCCTGTATCCTCACATACCGAATGATTTGAGACATTTGCTCCTTGTGAGCCACATCTAGCATACAATCAAACATAATAGAGAAATATTTTGCCTCCTTAATTTTTGAGATTATTTCATGTCTCACAGTGGAACCCAGCAAGTTAATAAACTTGCTCTGAATTGTAGGAGAAAAATAAGTGGCAGACCCCTTCTTATGGTTGGCAATGTGCCCTGCAAGCTCCAGATTAAATTGATTTATCAGTTCTAGCAAATTAAGAAAAATTCCAGAATGTGTGCTTCCGATCATCTCTGTGGACCCTCTGAGAGCCAAGTTGTTCTTTGCACAGAAAAGAATAGCATCAAGAATAATTTTCAGAATGGTACACCACTTTTCTTTTTCTGAGGCAATTGACCTTTGCAGCTGACCATATATTGTGGCCCCATCTTCAAGCGCATTTCAAAATTCTTCCAACATAAATAACTGTCGTGGTGTTCAGGGGAGTTTTCATGATCTGGAATTCTGCGATTTAAATGTCTCCAGTCACAAAATCCTTTTTTTGGATTTGCCAGACTCGATGTAGTGGAAGATTTTTTTGCAAACAGCATGCATGAGAAGCAATAGATAACTTTCTTGGTCTCACCAAACGTTAGCCTTGTGCGTTCCACAGTTTCTCCATTAGGAAGAATTTTCGTGAACCAATCCCGATAAAAGTGCTTGCCATCATCAGATGCTGAGAAACTAAAGTCAGCATTTTTCTTCTGTTCTAGACCATGTTCCACCAAGCAACATCTAACTTTGTCAGTCATGTCAGACCATGATGTCGAGTCATTAAAATTAAGTTGGAGTACTGAACTGGCAACAACATCTACATGACTTCCTAATGCAGGATCATCTGTATATTTTTCAAAGCTGCACGCAGACTGTTGGCTGGAAATCATCATCTTCTTCTTCTTCAACTTCTTCTTCTTCTGTAATATTGCCCTCAACATCTGTCTCAGTAGGGGTAGGCTCATCAATGTCAATTGGTGTTGCTACTGACTGAGTTGTTGAACTTCCCTCCTGCTCCTTAGACTTGGTAAGCCAATTTTGCCACTGCTGGGAGAGTTTTCAATGTTCTTCTTCTCTTGCTTTCCACAGTTTTCTAAACTCTGCCCCTGGTGGTTTCTTCGGTGACATCTTCAAGAATCAGACCTTTCTTTACAAAATACTGAAGAGATAAGTGTACAGTATAATAGGTGTACTTAACTTCAGAGCATCCATTCCCAGTCAATGTCCTGTCCAACTTCCTGTTTGTGTAATCAATAAGGCACAACAGGGTGTGGGTTACTGGGGGTTTACCCTGCCTTGTGTGGTGTGTCACAAGGTGCAGCTGAGTGACTTTACCATAACCACACAAGAAGTGGGACAGGTTAATGACTGGGATGCTCTGAAGTTAAGTACACCTATTAACCCTGTCATGTGATATGTTTTGACCAATGAGGTTACAGGATTTTCCTACACCACTGTATAATTTGCAAGTAAGACCTCAGGTGTGACAGCAGTGCTTGTTATCACTAACCACAGCATTACATGAAATCAAAACACTGATCAATGAGCATCTCAAATCGCCCACGCAGTGCGGATTATTCAACAGTAGCTAGTCTATAGAATCATAATAATACACTTAAGTTCAGTGCAAGAGTAGTAGTCAGATTTTCATGCTTCTTGTGTGATTAATAAACTCACTTGACTGTGCCTTGTGACACACCACACAAGGTGTGTGTAAATCTCACAACAACACATGCACTGTTGTGCACTATTACTTAAATCCAGCCTTGTCAAAATGCTGTTGTACCAAAGTTCATGTGATAATATTAGTACCATACCATACCATTCCTATCTGTGATAGGTCATCTCCATTACAGAACCTCGAGAGAATGCTGAAGATCAGAAGGCAGTTTCATTGTGCAAGTATATATATATATATATATATTTTAATTGTTAGACTTTGCTAACCAGGTTAGGCCTACTCGGCACAAGTGCCTCTTTTCAGGGGTGACCTGGGAACACTGGGCAGTTAAATGACTTGCTGCTGAGACTCAGAGTCACACAGTATGCAAGTAGAGGTTGTGGTAATCAAACCCAGGCTGCTGGATGACAACAAGCCCAAAATTCACAGCTCATTACTCTAACCTCTAGGCTATACAGCCAGCTTCTGGCCAAAAGTTGTTTGACTGGCTTGGCTGTTATGATCAGCTTTACACTAACCCATGTTCAATGAACTGTTATGTACAGCCTGATTGCCATGGCATATTGAAGCTTCCTGAGTTTTAGCATTCCATCCTGTCACTGCTGACTGACTGGAATGCTGCATTATGATTTTGAGCCAACATTCCTAAACTGTTGGTGGAAGAACTTTTTTCTCAAATATCTCTGTTTAAATTATATAAACAGTTGACATTATTGTAAGATCGACTTTTATGAAAAAAGTTCTTCTTCCATTAACAGTTTTCAAATGCTGGCTTAAAATCACAGTGCAGCATTCCAGTCACTTTTTAACTCTAGGCTACAGTAATCATTCATAAACCATACTTGTAACACTATTCTTTTTGAATACATTTCTATAATAGCAATAAGGCTGTCACAGGAGTTAGATTAACAACCAGTTGATTACAGCCTAGGGGCAAAATGTCACTGGGCCACCCGTCTCGTGCCACATATTACATTGACATCCCTAGATAGTGGTTACTGACTATTAATCTAACTTCGGGGAGTGACTTATTGCTTAGTAATTCATTGCCATGCTCTCCAACCACCATTGCTATGGTACTGCCCCTACTCCCCGTACTCCCATCCCTTCCCCAACCTGGAGAGTCGGACAAACTACCAGTCAATGCTATACAAATGCAATCACGATACACCCATCACTCAATTTAAAAACACATTGACTTATCTTTAACAAGACTGACTGTCGGAGCTGACTCCTTGCATGGCCTCTGCTGACTGCTGCAACACAGAGTTATGTAGGCTAGAAACTCTCTGATCTGATGTTGATGGAGTCCACACTCAAGTTTGGTCCTACAAATGAAAGTTCACATTTAAATTAAGTACATCATTTATTGCTATTTTCACTTAAGAGCAGAGCACCTCCTTACACACATAAAAAAATTAATTACTAGTCATGGTTTCCATTGCTGGTGTTTCTTTGGTAACCATGAAAAATAACCCTGGCTCCATATTACTTACTTTACCAGCTTTCAAGGGTGAAGCTGAGCTGACAGTGGGTTCTGCCAGAATTGATCAAAAATGTATACTTGAAATGGGTCACCTTATCTTAAACTGCAAATTTAAACTGAGTTATTAAATAGAGGATAATGTCTGATGTACAGGTGATAACCACGGTGTAATTACTGTACCTCAAGTGGTTGCTAGGGCATCAGTAAACCTTGAGAGCACAGCTTGAGAGGTTTGCCATTGCTTCCTTATCAACTACAAGAGGTGATTATACTGTGGTTATCACCTGTACATCAGGCATTGACATTTATAAGGTATGGGACTCAATGCGAGAAGTTACTCCCACCCCGAACACAATTAATTGAGCCTTACCTTATTAATGAGTATGCACTATGGCCACATAAATGTGTAGGAAAACAATTTATTATGATACACAGACTTAACTACAGCAGGACAAAATAGCACCAGAGTTAACATCTCTATCAGACATGATGATCGCTAGACTCAGCAACAGCAACGTGTGACAATTGGAATGATGTTATTTGAATGGAGAGCCCTTATCATTGTCCCAATTTCTGCAAGTTTATGTTGCTATGGTATCGATCAGTGATGTCAAGAGGTTGTTCTCCCCCTCTTGAGTATGTCACATCGATACCATGAAAACAGGAGTGGATCTGCGCATGCGCGGGTCCTTTACACACTTCACACAACAGACAGCTGCGGTGCTGGTGATGAGAGCTTCCTCCACATCTAATATGCTAGCAACAATCCAACACTGTAATTCAACATTTGTAACACAATACGGTTGTCCCGTACACAATTTGCCATCCCGGTGGTGCAGAGGGCTGAGGCGCTGGACGTCACACCTCAAACTATGCCAGCAAACCGGGTTCAGGAATGGACTCGGGTCATCGGGGGCAGGCTGGGGAAGGAGAGGATTGAGCATCCGGAGGACTGCTCTCATCTCCTGGGGTGGGTTGGGTGGGAAGCATCGCTTATGTAGAGGACACTGGTGGAGACCAGGGCACTACTATGTAGTGACTCAAAAGGGACAACCAAGAAAAGCCAGAAAACAACTTTTATGCCCACTGGATGATGGCCTCTGCATTCTCCACACACCCAGAACCTCCAGGAACCTGGTCCTTCACAGCGGCACCCCTGAGCCAGTAAAAGAAATAGAGTGCTGGGGTTTACCCTTCCCCAGTGCCTTTCCCCTCGGAGGAGGGGGACCCAGCTGGAGATGGGTTACTAATGTGGGATGACTCAGAGGGTTGGCTGCAATATGTGGTGTGAAGGCAGCACTCAAGAAAGAGGATGGCTGGGGAGTGGAGAGGCTAGGAGGGCCTGAATGAGTGGTGGACACAGGAGCATCATAGGAGGGTAAAACGATAACGCAAAAACATAAATTCCAAATTTAAAAACCCATTGCCATTACCTTAGCTTATAAGACTCAGTTGAGTCGCGTCATTCTTGTCCACTCCAAGAGTCGTCTGCAGACTGTACACAGTTTCGGCACTGGCTATAAAATGAAAGTCCACACATTACATTAAGTAGTAATCTACTGCAGTAGATATCAGCTACAGTTATGCATATTTATTATTTTCACTGAAAAGCATAGCCCCTCTTTAGACACATTACAGAGTACATTTCAGATTACCTAAAGGTGGGCATGTTGTATTAGAAAGACTTTGAAAATAGGGAGGGTGAGTGGGGAAGGGATGCTGGGACATGGGTGCAAGCCAGCAAAACAAAGAGGGGCTGTGGATATGCCCTACCTAGACTAGCAGTCCCACACTGTCACAAATTATTAATAAACAAGAAAGCCAGACTGGGAGTGGGTCCCGGGATGGTAGCCTGGGTAAAAAATTGGCTGGGCATGAGCAACAGGACATAGGGCAATAGTAATCAATGAACGGAGTCCATGACGGAGAAAGTGGGGGCAAGGGTTACTAGTCATGTACTGTAGGGTTGGAACCAGTCCTCTTTACTGTCTTTATAAGTGACACTGCACTGCAGAGGGACTGGAAGGACAAGTATGCATCTTTGCAGACAACACAAAGATCTGCAACAGGGTTGATGCACAGTGGGGGTGGAAAGGATGAGAAGGGATTGACTTGGCAAACTTGGATGACTGGTCTAAAGTTAGATTCAATGCAAAGAAGTGCAAAGTAATGCACCTGGGAAACCAAAACCCAGGGGAAGACCACACATTGGTGGGGGTGGTACTAAGTAAAATGGAAAAGGACGTGGTGGTAGTCATATCAGATGACCTAAATGTAGGCAAGCAATTTGAGAAGGCAGTTATGAGCCAGGGCTCGTGGATTCCCTGATGCATAGGGAGAGGCATCGCTAGTATAAAACACCGGGTTGTCATCCCCCTGTACAGACAATTGATGTGAGACCCCATCTGGAGTACTGCTAAATGGTGCAAGAGTCTAACATGCTTCAATATAAAAAAAAAATAGCAGGACAAGAGGACACAGCATGAGATTAGAGGAGGCTGATTAAGGGGTATTGTGAGGAACTTCTTTTTCACAGGAAGGGTGGTGGATGCATGGAATAGTATGGCCTACCTCAGGAAGTGGTGGATATGAATAAGTGCAGGGCTTCAAACAGGCATAGGATAGGCATAAGGGAGCAATATAGATGAGTATGAACAGATAGGCCATTGACAGAGTAAAGGTCTATCGCACATTCATAAGGTAGAAAAGAATGGGCAGAGTAGGTGGGCCTTTGCGGTCCTTATCTACCATCAACTCTGTTTCTGTGTCAGTTATCTGGCTGTTTATCATCAGCCTAGAGGATAGCAGATTGGTCACTCCCGGTTCTGTTTGGGTGGGAGTGAGTCAGTTACTGACTCACTCCCTCCCAGACAAAACCCAGAGGGACCCACCCAACCCAGCAAGTACAGTACCACTACTACCGCTGGTGCTGCTACCCTCTAGGTTGATGATAACAGTCAGATAACTAACATAGAAACATAGAGTTGATGGCAGATAAGGACCGCAAGGGCCCATCTATCTAGTCTGCCCATTTTAATTACTGAAGTCAGGTGACACCACACTACACTGAAGTGACTACTGGACTGGCTGGTTCTCTGTGACTGGGGCAGATAGCCCGCCTCCTCCGGTGACAGCTGAGCTAGATAGAACTGCACACAGTATTATTCTGCTGTCCTGTCTGCTCAACTCCCAGAGTACGAAGCCTGCTGTATCTATTTCTTAAAGTTTAAAAAAATGGGCAAGAATGAGCAGCAGTGTCTGCCTGACATGACACATCAGTCCCCACCACTTACAATATAATTACAATTTACATTATACTATTTTTCCCCATGACCCCAGTCAGCTGGGATGCAGTATAATTACAGGGCATTTGTGGAGGGCGTTGGACCCATGGTGCACTTTTTAGGAAACTCCACACACTACAGTGGAGGTGTGATCACGCTGTGGGCATGCTCCTGTTGCAAAGTACAACCACCTCAACAATCGTTGAAACCTAGCAACGAGGGAACTCATAATTATTGACAGGGGGTGTGGGGGGGTGAAGCCCCCCAAATTACAAGAATTTTAAATTTTTTACTACGACTGCTTGTTTAACCTCCCCGTACACTGCGATGCAATAACTACAACTGACTGGCAATTGGCTAGAGCACAACAATGTGTCAGGCTGCCAAACAGGCAGTGGGGAACGAGGATCCACAATCATTTAGCTGCCTAGTTAGTTGTGAGGTTGCTTTATGTTTTGTAATATTCTGTAATATTCTTTCTGTGAGTGCGTTCCACCCCCAACCCCCCAGGTAAAAAATACAACTTCATTAGTGCACCCAGGGGGTGTGGGGGGCAGAGCGCCCACACAGAAAGAATAATATCATGCAACATTGCAAAACATAAGATCAGAAATCATAAAAACTAAAGGCATTGGCGCATTGCTGTGAATGTACAGTATGTGACAGGGACAACTGTGGTATTTGTGGAGAATGTTGGACCAGTTGTAGTTATTGCAGTGGGTTGTACGGGGAAGTTAAACAGGCAGTCTCTCATTGTAAATGTAATTCTTGTAATTGGGGGGCTCCACCCCCAGTCATAATGGCATCTTGGTAATTATGGGGGGAATAACTTCCTTCCTTATGAAAGGACTAGTCTAGAAGAAGGCTAAGTTGAACTTACTACTTAACCTTCTAGTCCTGTCATAAGGAAGTTATTTGCAGTTTAAATATCCTCACGTTGACCACTGTAATTTGTTGTTGAGGTAACAAAAATAGTTTCCCTTTAATACATTTAATGTATTTACATTTAAACAACTTAGACTCAAGACTAGTTGAGTCTAAAGTAGTTGAATTTGAAATCATGTAGACTCACTCTCAATGGGAAGGGCATTTGCATTACATCAGCAAGGAAACTACAGAGAGCACAGTGGGGCGTGTGTCAGTTCTGTGCTTGTGCAGTACTTACTTACAGCGCTTCTGTGCTTGTGCCGATTATTTTTAGACTACTGCCCTCCTGCCTGGCTAGTAGCCCTAATGCCTTGCATGCCAAAGCCAATTAATTATATTACTTTATTAAGCTTAAGCCTTTCCTAACTTGACTGCCTGTAGCTAATAGCGATCATCACTCCCCCCTTAAAATGAGGGGGCACTGGCACAGCACTTGCCTTGCCCACCCTCACAGACGACTCGGAACTCCCTCCAGTCCAGTCTTAGTCTATCAGCCGTGGCTTGGAAGTTGGCCCCACTCTCACATATTCCAAAAAGAGCTACAGAGTTGAGAGACGGGGCATGGCCGGGACAGGCTTCCAGTCAGTCACTGCTCCTGCCGGGTGTGGAGCTGTCGTGCCACTGCTGCCTGGATTAATTTGTGCAGATCTGCAGGAGGGGACTCATGGAGGCAGGATGCAGGCCTGGCTGTCTGCCAGTGCCTGGAGCTCGAGTCATTCGAAGGTGTGAACTGGACCAAATAAAATTAATTTTGCAATCGCCGTCACTAGACTCGGGAGAGATGAGAGGGCGTACAGTACTACTAGTTGACAGACATTATCCCCTCAGAGAAGAACTATTGGGGAGTGAGAAACATGGCCTGGAGGTCAGAGGAGCAAGCGGAGGACTGTTATTTCCAGTAATGTGACCAGATTTTGGACCATCACAGACTAGGATTTAAGTTCAAGGTTTAACATTAACAATATTATTTAAACTGTAAAATGCTGTAGCAGTACAGTACAAGTCTACAAGAATCCATCACTAATGAATAGAGGGACACACACTACCAGATAATCACTCATTCCTTCACATAGAGTGGACACGAGGGAACTGCTTGTGAAACAGATTTTAACCACCCGACTAGAATAAGAATAAGAACCAGCATTTTTATATAGCACTTTTCATACACAGTATACCAAAGCACTTTACAAGCAATGCTAGACTGGCAGTGAAGTGACTGAATGTGTGGTGGTGGCCATATTGCACATAACAACCCACACACAGCCTGCATAATTGCATGAACCAGTTTATGGGAAGGGGAATGTTGTCCAGGACACCGGAAATGTTCCCTGCTCTTTGCGAAGAGTACCCTGGGTTCTTTTACTTCCACCTGGACACCACCAGGATGGGCAGAAGGAACCTCAGTTTAATGTCTCATCTGAAGGACGGCACACCCCAGCAGTACAGCACCCCCCAATACTGCACTCGGATGCCAGCGATTTTTAGGTGCAAGTCCATCCCGGAGTGGGATGAGAACCCACGATTTTCTGGCCCAGAGGCAGATGTGCTACCAACTGAGCCACGCTGACACCAGAACACTACAGCAGAAGAAGCAACAAACATGAGATCTGATAGTACTAGCACATTATCCTTTACAACTGGAGCCTAATAGCATTAACTGGAACAATTTGCTAGCTACTGTATGTGCAGGTGTACCTTAGGAGAACATTCATTAACCTGTGTCATTTTTCATTGTGCATCATTGTACACTAGACTTCATCTTCAATTTATATTTGCTTTTTAAAAGTGTCAAAGTCTGTACAATACAGTATTATACAGACCTGACACTTTTAAAAAACAAGCACTATATACACTAATACAGTGAAAGTCTACAGTTATAAAAAATAACAAGGAAATTCCTTGTTATTTTTTAAGGAAATGATTAAAAGAACTTCTAGTCTAGAGAAGAGACTGAGAGAAGACTCAAGAATGCACCCCTAACACCGTCACCAAGAGTCAAATCAGGAGGCACTCAGACTCAAGTCGTCACTGGCAGTGGCACTGCACTAGCCTCAGCGTGCCCTCACAGACATCTCAGGACTCAGCCTACCAGCCACGGTTGCTTGCCCCCCTCCCATAAACAAAGAGCTAGAGAGTAAAGAGAGAGAAAGACTGGTAGAGTCCAGTGAGAGACGGGGCGTGGGGCTGGAAGGGACTCCCAGACCCAGTCAGTCACTACTCCTGCCAGGTGTTGTGGGGCTAGACTCCAAGAACTACTAACCTAGGGAATAACTTGTCACTGACTGAGCCATGTCATGTGTGTGTGAACTGGAGGTCGGAGGAGCGAGCGCCGAGCGGAACCGGAACGGAGGGATCAATGGGATCTGATGATCATCACTCTAATTTTAAAATAAAAAAAAACAGTAGTAGAAGAGCAGACAGTTGACTAGTTTCACTACTACCACTCGTCTAACAACCCCCCCCCCGGAATAAGATATGACCAGCTGACTGTGCTGGTGACTTCTGCTGCTTCAGTCGGTGCTTACAAGTCAGTGGGTCAATCAAGTCACTGCTGCTCAATCAGTGTAATGTTCTTAGTCTTCTCAGACTTAGACTCAAGTGACTCCACTTCAGACCACATGGCACACCACAGGCATGCTCCACTGCTCTGCACTCTCCCCACTCTTAATAACTTGTTCCATCTTACTCCTTCCTTATGTGTGTGTATATATATGTGTGTATAATATTTTATTTTTATTTGTTTTCAAGTATTGTCTCCTCCTCCTGACAGACTACAGAGTGTCATTACACTGTTCATCCACCTCACTACAACTGTGAGTCTCCCCCACGCTGGTACCTGGCTTTTATACTGTCTCTGGACCCCATCACATGACTTTTTCCTTACCAGAGACAGCAGAGCATGTGACCCACCCCACCCCCCTGACTTGCTGGTCCTTCTGCGGGGATGCCAATGCACCCCTACTGGCAGACATTAATTATTGCATTTAAAAAAAAAGAAAATGTTTTTTAAAGTAACAGCAGATTTGAAAACTGTCTGCTACGCTGCCAATGCACCCCTCAGAGGCATGCGCATGGAGTGGGTGCAACACCAGCCCCACCTTTCCTACAGTACTGTCACAATCCATTTGCTGCATGTACTGTATCTGTTACCAACACAAAATAATGTGAAACAGTAAAGGGAAAGGGGAAATTTTTAACCAGGAAAGCCACACTAAGCAAGTTTACTACCTCCTAAAGTAAAGCAACACTGCCAGAATAAATGTTGATTGCTAATAATTGAGACTGATTACTGAAATTTGTTAACTGAGTAAGCCCTCTGATGCAAAGGCAACTACAAAAACATATTTGACAGTTGCTGGAATTTTTTCTTTTGTGTCAAGAAGGCAGTATAGCTTAGTGGTTAACAACACTGAGCTGCAAACCTGGAGTCCTGGGTTTGAATCATACAGCCCCCACTTCCATACTTTGTGCCCCTAAGCAAGTCACTTAACTTCCTAAAAAAATTAATAAAAACCCTTCTTCCTTTTTCTGTCACACACTCCCTGTCTGTCTTCCTATCTGACTTTCAAACCAGTAAAACTGAGTGCTCAAGAATGCAAAGGTAAGGTTGTGGTTTAGGTGTGTTAGTATTTTTTAAGTTCTTTTTTATTTTTATTTAGCAGTATATTTGCACTGTCATGGATATATTAATTTTCAGAGTTTTGTTCAGACAGTAGTCCGAGCACTTGTAGTTATACATGAAGTACATTCTGTATTCATATTTTAAGAATATAATGAACTTCAGTAAAATAAAGAAATATATACATCTAAAAATCTATCTTGATGGCTGTGGCAATCTTACTTTTGGTCAATGCAAAATGTTTACAAAGCAGTCACATAATGTAACAAATAGGAAAATACTAGCATATCTGAATCACAAAACACCTTATATTTCTGCATCCTACTGACTGTGCCCAGTCTGATCCCCTCACCACCAGTCTCCTACACCCACCTCAGCCACCCGCTGCGATCTCTAGCCTCTCCCAAACTACTACTGTACCTTAAAGTTCCAAAACAGATGGTACAATAAAAGATGCATTATGAAAGCTACCCAGAATGCATGCTGCTGCCAAACTGCCACCTTTTACAGTGTTTGGACTTGATATTTTGTGCCACCATTTTCATAATTTATTATCTAGCACACCATTATTGACTGTGCATTACACCTGAGTCCACGATATACAAGTGCAGCTTCGAACTATATATCATTTATAAGAATAGCAACTATAACATATAGTGTGTGTGTGTGTTTATTAATTGTTATACATGGGATAAATGGAATGAAACTAACACGTCATGCAGAGCGATATTACCAGGGGCCACCAACACAACGCTTGTACATCACAAACTCGTGTCTGCATGTAATGAACTGAGCTCTCTGATCAGGCTACATATTTCACTCGTCACCCATCACCCATTTTCACAAAATGGCAATGAAATCTTTCTAGATGGGTGCAACTATTTGTATATTTTCTGTGGACTTTTTTACTACCTGTTTAAGAAAATAAAAAGGTCTTTGTTAATAAAGATACACTAGCACATTTACATAGCATGCCATTCTTAATGAGTCTGAAATGCAAAAGACAGAATGTGGTTCATCCCCTGTTACTTAGCACCCTAGTATTATTCATCTGCAGTACCAAAACACTTTCTTATTTGCAAGGAGGTTTTTTTGCATATGATTTGAAAATGTTTTTATACATAACAAAGTTCTATAGTAAATAATTTAGTACTTTGAATATTTGTTCTCCATAAAATATTAATTGGACCAAGTTGCACTCCATGAGATTTGAACTGCGCGAAAAAATTACTGGCACTTTCAAAATGTTCAGTAACTTGGAGCTTTTATAAAATAGATTCAGTGTGTTTCAATGCTATTCTCTAGTGCTTAGCAGCAAGATGCTTTTTGGGTGTTGGGAAGGTGGTTTTCTAATGGAAAAAAATGATACATGATCCAATGCATAAATAGATCTGCAAATATTAGCTTTCAAAGCATTCTATTACAGTCAATGGCCGCAATCATTCACTGTCATTTTCGAAATGTTAAGCTGCAACACAACATGTTCTTGTGAGGAAAGATGATTGACTTGCCCAATAAAAAGATCCAGAGATCCTACGCCATTGGCCAGACACAGGGATGTTGCAAATGATCATTTAACTAATGTACTGAACTGATGTCCCAATATGTAGATGTTCTAGATGCTTAGTTAATAGCACACATTAATAAACACGAATGAGCTTTAAAAATAGAGAATAACAAGCACTTGTTGGTATTTGAGTCGAGAAACTAGTGGGGAGTGTTCCAGCTGATCTGTCCTTTTTTGCAGGTGATTCCCACTAGCACAGAAAGCCAATGGAAACAAAGGATACATGTGGTTTATTATTTATTTGCTTTTTGTTGTTCTGAATGTATTAGTAGCTAATGCAGGTCTTATTAATTTAGTGGCTGTTGTTTGTTTCGGGTTTAGGTCTTTTGGGGAGTACTTCCTTTATACAGAATCTGGACCTTTGCAGACTACAGTTGGTATTTTCCATTTGTTATTCAAGTTTATGCATCTGTGATTTTATTTAGCACTAATACTCCATCTGAGTTACAGTATTTCATTGATACCCAGCTTTTCTCAGGTAGTTGGGAGGAGATGGTGTTCAGATGTACTGCAACACCACATTTATTTCGATTAATTCGACTTGACAAATTTCTCCAAATTCCTTTTGGCAGGTTCAACTGAGCAGGAGCAGTACTCTGGGAACTCAGATTAAATTAAAAGATTTCAGCAAGGTAGGGGCAGGTCCCAAAAGACATTTTGAAATAGATTAAATGTCCAGTAGTCTTTAGCATCATCAGGATGTCCCATGTCACAAGGGGGAGTACAACAAAGTAGATGATGGCTGGGCCTCCAAATCTTGTGGCCAAAACTGAGACCCACAAGCAAGAAGCAGTGTTTTTACATAGCTGGAAGATTCCAGGCATTGAGGAGCCACATCAGAAATTCAAAGTTGGTGCCTTTTTGTGCCCGGCTCCCCCAATTTGAAAAAAATCTTCAAAATTCTTCTCAGTACATTCAGCTGAGCAGGAGCAGGATTCTGGGAACTCTGATTAAATTAAAAGATTTAAAGCTGCTGCTGTGGGATGTGGACTGTGGGGACACCTACCGGAATATTTAAAATTAGCAAGGTAAATTTCAAACAAACAGCACCACCTGGTGATTTTAAGCTGATGATAGGTGATTGAATTAATTATGAACTTGGACACCTTCTTACCACATTAACCAGGCAACAAGGTATTTCTTGGTACCGCTTAATGCACTGCTCGGTGTACCACTTGGGGGTACCCCAGCTGCCAAGCAATACATCGTTACCGGTTAACTTTTCTGTAGCAACTACTGTATAGTTATCTCAGCAGTGTTTGCAATTAAGGTACAGTACCTTCATGTATATGATGGCCTGGTTCTGTTGAGCTGATTGCTATAACAGTGCACAGAATGAAATGTGAAACACATAGGTAACTATAATACAGACGGTGGCATTATTGTTAGATCTGCCCTATCTCAATCAGTTATTGTATGCAACAGCAATTCATGTTTATGTTTAAGCCCATGAAACACCCTTATTTAGTTAATGCATTTACAGTCATAGTGGCTTTTCCAGACCTTATTCATACGGAGTTAGAATTCGTGAATATATCAGAATCCACAAGCTTATAAAACATCCTAAATTGCATCAATATGGTCAAGCTTATGAGGCAGAGCCACTATTTTAGAACTGTCCTATCCTGCCTAAGACACCATGGGAAATCTCCTTCCTTTGGCCCAAGAAAACAATCGGTCTCTGCTGCTGCCCTATTCATTGAACCATACATCAGACGCAAAGCCCAGTGTGTACTTTGTGGTGTGATATTCCTGAGTCTGGGATGACCCCAAATAGATGAGCATCTTAGATGCCATGTGCTGGTCCATCAGTAGAGATGCAGCGAATTTTTAATCCGCCAGCGAAGTGGACGCGAAGTGGCCACTTCACGTTAGTGGAGCACAATGCGAAGTGGGCACTGCAATGTGCTCACTTCACGTCATTATTATTACCACTTCATGTTGCCACTATGCCTTAATGCAAAGTAAGCAGAAGTGAGAAGAGAATAGGCAGCCCCCCACACATCACATGGCTTACAGTACTGTAAGTCACATGCTTTAGCAAGGCAGGAAGGAAGTGAGTCAGAGGAGCAGTTTCACTTTCTCCTTTGCATTTGTAGAGGGAGAAAGCATTGTGAGAGGAGAATAGGAGTTAAAGTGCTTGATTGCCTTGCCACTTGTGTTTCAGAAGAAAACCAACAGCTTTTTTAAAAGCTATATCTTTATTTAGTTTTTGTATTGTATTTGTGTTATTTTTGTTAGTGAATTTTTTTGTATAAGTTTTGTTTTGTTTTGTGTGTATGACTGACTGTGTGTGTCAGTGAATGTCAGTGTGTGTGTCTGTGTGTGTGTGTGTGTGTTGGCCCAGGGACTTGTTGTGTGTGTCAGGATGGACCCAGGAGAAGGCAAGTCGCTGGCCTGTGGGTGTGGTCTGAGGGGAGTGTGGACCCATGGGGGGTGGGGCGGTCATGTCATCCTGGACAGCTCCCAACTTCTGGGTGTTGCTTCCACCCATATTCAATCAACAGGAGCAACAGCAGCACCAGTGCCACCAGTGGCTGCTGTGCATCCATCTTCTCTGCCACTACCACCACCACAACTGGTAGCAGCAGCTGTAGGGGCTCCAGCAGCACCCCCTCCACCACCTCCACAGCCACAGGAAGTGGACCTGGAAAATGTAGGTGGCGGGACTCACGTGAGGACTATGTCTGGTCCCTCCATTGCTCCCCAGTGTGGGAGTTTGTTAACTCTGTGGGGGGAGACAGCACAGTGGTGTTGTGCCATCTGTGTGGTATGGTGGTGTGCTGTGGCCCCCACGGGACACATTTGGGGATAGGTGGCCAGTGCATCCACATGCTGAACCACCACAGGACAGAGTGGCAGTCTGCTACAGAAAGGGCCAGGCATCCACCTGCTGGCCCTTCCGTGGCAGTGGTCGAGGGTTCTGCTGGGGTGGGAGTTGTGCCTTGTCACTGCCACAGCAGGAGGAGAGCTAGTACAGCAGCTGCTCCACCTCCACCACAGCCACCAGCACCACCCTCTCCACCACTACCCCCACTATCTGGGATCCCTGCTGTAGTGGACCCTGCCACAATCCCTGCAACACAGTCTGACATCGCCCTGGTATGGGCAGCTCTTGAAGAAAACAATGAGCGGTTCGGTGGTTTGTAGCAGCAGGTGAACAAAATAAAACAACAGCAGCAGCAAATGGTTTCAATGCTGCACCTGCTGCTGGACCACCACGGCATCCCACGGCCACAGTAAGTTAGGGGATTTTCTGTCCCACCACCCCACCCCACCCCACTACTGTGTTGTACTATTTTTTTGTGTTTTTTCTTTCTTCTTGTTTAATCATACACATTTTCCCTCCCAGGGGAATCTTTCTTGCACCACATAGTGCAATACATTTGTGTGAAAACCACCTGTAATTTCATTACAGTCTGTCACGTGATTGAGGAATTCCCATTCTGAAAATCTGCCCACATTCTTCCTCCCTTCTCAGCAACGTTAGGACATGATGGTACAGAGAGCACGTGTGCGTGCTCCTTACAGTGAATATCTGATTGTCCGGCAGCTTTCCGAATGTTTCTTTATGTTATAATGGTCAGTTTGTGGAGAAATGTGTAGGCACATTTCCAGTAAGAAGAGTCTAGTTAGTGGAAACATTCCCACATTTCACCACAAAATCAACCTTATAACATAAGGAAACATTGGGATAGCTGCCGGACATTCACTATAGTGGAGCATGCACCTGGGCTCCCCCTGGCATCACATCCTAACGTTGCTGAGAAAGGGGGGCAGAATGTGAGTGGCTTTTCTGATCGATAATTCCTCCATCACATGACACACTGTAATGAAATTATGGGCGGTTTTCACAGAAATATATTGCACTCTGTGGAGCAAGAAATATTCCAGTGATAGTAATGCCCCCACATATTAGTTTATGTGCATCGCCATAACTATGTAATGTGGTGAATCTCTGTAAAGCAGCAGCACAACAACCTGTTGAGAACTCTGACCTATATTTTTTAATACTATGTTATAACTTCCTTTACTTACATCCTGACTGACTGGAATGATACGCGAATTTGCAGTAGTTGAGTCTGCTGTACTACCTTTTTTCATGTATGAAATAATGAAAGGAGCATTCCTTTTAAATTGGCTCTAACCAGGTCTTTGTCATTGTTTTCCTCTGCTTTTCTCCATCACATCCATTAGTTGTTATATATCACTTCTGTTAATTAACAGTTATGCAGCAGGCAGTGTTTTATGACAGCACAGAACAATAGTTATTGAAAAGCAACTGCCAATAAATACAAAGCTGTTCCGAACAATATTGGAAGGCGTGATCATTTTTTTCATACATAAAAAAAGTAGTCAAGTAAGTAAAGCAGACATAAATTGTGAAAAGAAGCATATCATTCCAGTCAAGACTCAGAGGTAACTAGTGGTGGCTGTGGCAATGTAAAGTAGCATAAAAAAGTACAGTTCAAAAATGTCAGGACATCCTTGCAATGCTGCTTTAATTGTAAAAAATAACAGTATGACATCATGAGCTCACAGCAACAATCACAGAACAAACAAAAGTGGCACACAGTCGCCAGATTTTTTCTGCAGGCCCAAAATGCATCCTGATTATGTGTAGAAAAGTGACATGTGCTAACACAGTGGAATGAGAGTGTTTCAGAACATACAGAGTTCCTCAGAATTAATGGAGCACTTCAGTCATGCACACAGTGGTGGCACGGAGTCCTAGATTTTTTCTGTAGGCCAAAAATGCATCCTGCGTGTGTGCAGCAAATTGACAAGTGTTAACACAGTGGAATGAGAGTGTTTCAGCACATACCCCAGTATAAAATGATGACTGTGAGCATCGTGTTGCTGGTCCAATGTGTTCTGCGAGACGAGTCGAGCAAATGCAAAGTGATCATCTCAACTGGATTGAAGGGTGCCCTTTGGCTGTACACTAATAGTAACCTTGGTGAGTAGATATATATAGATAGATAGATAGATAGATAGATAGATAGATAGATAGATAGATAGATAGATGGTTGTGTATTTTGTAGGTGAGGATGGGGGTTGACATGGACATGTACTCATGGTATTGCTCTGCATCACAGGTCACAGAAACTGTTGGTGTGCACATTCCAGTGCTCAATGAGAATTTTTTGCACTGAAATTGGAAACTGATAACTCTCAAGCACATGCAGGTAAGTATTTTTTTTGGGGGGTGGGGGAATCATATTTGCAAGTTTATCTGTAATGGTTTCTTATTTTGTTACTTCTTCACAGATTTCATCAGCATCCTTCTGGAGTGGAGTCCGGTTGTTAATGATGGTCATGGTCATCTAATGAAGCGACTTCTGCATGTTGCATGTGTGCCCAAGCTCGAGGGAGGGGGGTGCCTGATGTTGAAGAACTTTTTTGGATAAGACCACTTTGACAGAACAACAAAGCATCTGGAAGTTTCCTAAAAAAAATAAATGAATGACTTCTTACAACGTAATTGTTATGTGTCCCTCCCTGGTTCTCAAATCTCAATCTAAAGTCAAGTTACATTTCAAACCCACATCTTGTCAACTAACACAACCTGTGTGCAATATTTGCTGCAGTCTTTCCAAAACAATGAAACAGATGAACTAAAATCTTCATGCTCACCAGAATGGATTTCACATGGATATTACATCATTTCCTCTCTGTACAGTACAGCTATAGTACCATTCCCAATGAGTTTTAGCAATCGATGGACCCTTTCTTTGTTACCCTGTAAAAGAAACAAAATAAGTGTACCGTATGTGTTTTACCATTGCGGCTCTGAAAAGCAACAGAAAACAAAACATACAACTAAAGGAAGTGAAGCAGCATAACAAACATGAGTACACATTCTCACTTTATGGTTTAAATATTAAGAAGCTTTGTGTCTGTGGCTGATGGATGTGGTGGTCCAGACAGACTCAGGCTCAGTGGTGGCAGTGGCTAACATCAGTCCTAGTGGTGGTGGTCTGGGGGCACAGTGCCTTTTAAAAACTTCAGTTAAAGCCTGCCAACATTAACCACATCATCATCCTCATAAAGAAAGCTGCCTCACGTTCATCGATGTCTGAAGTCTGGCCACTGGGAAATTATTTTTCCATTGTGTCATCATCTACATCAGTGATGGGCCGTTTCAGGCAGGCACTGTCAGTGCCACCAGGATGCTCCATTTCCACATCAGCAAGACCAGCATGACTAGGTCAGGGTACAAATACCGGGGTTGCAGTCTGTGCTGGTATGTGCCTCTCATTCATTTTAATGAATGTTAGCAAACTAACATTTGCAGGAGACAGGTTTGTCTGATGATCCTTGACTATTGCACCTGCTGGGCTGAATACCCTCTCAACACTTGTACTTGAGGGTAGGCATGTGACGTACTTCAGTGCCACTGCAGTCAGCTCTGGCCCTTCACTGACCTTTCCACTCCAGTACAGAAGAGAATCTTCAGTTGTTTTCAGACAAATATGACTCAACCATTCTCTGTGCCATACGAAGTCCAGTTGTTGATGCATCATCCTGTTCTCCCGAATCATTTATTTCACAAATACCCACTTGGGACAAAGCCTCCCAAAGCAGGATGATGCCAGCCACTTTGGATGACAGACCACCTTGAACTGCAGTCCCCTTCCCTTGCAGGATATGCTTGCTGGTCCTCCAGCTACACCTTCTGCTGGATTATGCTGCTGAGGTTTGCTGACCTTGGCACATGACTTCTGTGCCCCATGAACTAAGTGCACCAGTTGACTACTGATGTTTTATACCTGTTCAAGCCCTCCCTCCAGTACTGAAGCAATTCCACATTTGTATGGCGGGTCCAGCACTGTTACTATGGCAAAGTTGTCACTACGCTGAATGCTCACAATGTGATGATTCTGGTCGAATACTGGCAGCATGTGTTGCAGCAACATACTGCTACCACCATCTCTGGCAACATCAAGGCTATGCTATACATTCACCAATGTCTGCATCAGCACCTGCAGCAGTGGAATTGATTGGCAAATGGAGGCAGACTCCCCACTCACTGCCTGTATGGCATGTTCAAAAGGCTGCAAAATTGTTATTACAGAGTCCATGGGGTGCCACTGTTCAGTCGTCATAGACACGGAGGCCCTGGAACTGTCACAGCTAGTGTGCATAACAAGATATTCTGAGATGGCTTTGTATTGTTCAAACAACCTTTCTGCCAGGTATAAAGTGGATTTCCATCAGGTGACAACTGCCAGCTTCAAACGGTGCTGAGGCAGGCTGTTTTGTATCTGCAACTGCTGTAGCTGGTCATGGGCCTTTCCAGATCTTGAAAAGTGACAGCAGATACGTCATGCAACGGTCAGCATTTCCTTTATTTTTAATTTTTTATTTTATTTAAACAGCAGTTTGGAAAACCTTTGAGCCATAGGCTCATTTACAAAAGTACCTTGTCACAACAGGGTGCTGCAGAAACTCCTGAACCATAAGATTTAAACAATGGCCCATACATGGAACATGAAAAAAATCACCATTCGTGATGTTTTTCACCACATTTGACCCATTGTCACTTATTATTAACCCAGCTCTCAGGGACAGAGGGTTTAGCCATCTGTCAATTTCAGTCAGGACCACGTCCAACATGTTCTCACCAGTGTGTGAACAAGTCACATAGTGCATAGCAATCATTGCATGCTGTTGAATGCCTGGAAGATTGCTATCACGACAATCCACCTTACTGCACTGATTATTCACACTACCAACATCACAAACAACCCCCAGCACCTGTGCCCAGTGTGCAGTTATACACAAATATGAACTCCCCGCTGTTTTGCCACTTGTCCACATATCCATACTTAAATGGATGAATGGAGAGGAGGAATGCTGAAGGGCATGTCTTACTGAGTCGGACACAGCGGAACAACTCAGGGACAGCATGGGTAGAAAAGTATGTCCTGGATGGGACTTTCCATTTTGGACAGGCGCATGCAGCAAATCACCGTAACCCAGAATTCTCCACAAAGGAGAAGGGCAAAAGATCAATTGCCAGCATTTCCACTACAGCAGCATTAAGTTCACTTGACACTGTATGATTTGAGGGGTACTTCAGCTTATGCTCAAAAATACTCTGTAACGTGGGCTGACTTAAACATTTTACATGGGGTGTGTCGATCACAAATGGCTGTGCTCTGTGGTGAATGGCATTGGCAGGGGATGGAGTGTGGACATTTGATGAAGATGGTTGCACAGGTGATTATGACAAACCCAGAAATGCTGTTATTTTGCCAGATTTGCCAACTGGGGTTGATGTACCACTTGCACTAGACATACTGCATTCACCACCCACCACCACCACAAAAACTGCTACTTTCACCAGCACTGCACATTTCAAAGTCATTATGGTCCTCCACCTCATCATGCCTGTAGTAATCCTCTGCGCTTATTACCACACTACTGCACATGTTTAATTTCCTATTGGGCTTAACAGTCATGGAAGGGGATAACATGCTGGCTATGGTTGTCAGTGATGAGGGTGAATGCCCCACTGTGGTATTAGCTGCCAGCTTGTGCTGGGTCCACAGTGCCATGTGCCTGTTCTTAAGATGCATATGTTGTCCTCCTGTGCCCAGATGGCTCCCTTTTTTACCTCGACTCACACGCACATGGCAAACCTGGCAGATTGTAACTTAATCATCATTTGCATCTTGAACATAAAAACCCCACACAAGGGATTGTGATGCTCTGCTGTTAAAACATGTCCATGATGTGGCTTATTTAAGTCTGTTATTTTAAGCACTGAAGTGGGGGGGGCATGTGATGTTTCGGGCACTGCACACCTGGACTGCAACTGACCACCACGACTACCTATCATATTGATCAGGGGTCATCATCATCATCAACTAAAACTGGCAGACCACAAGTTTTTATGGGGGGGGTTCCTGCAAACAAATTCAGACACAGCCACTTTGAATTTCTTTTTCTCCGGTTCCCAACTGGGGTCAATTACATCATCATCATATTCATCAACATCACACACATCCACATCTTCTGCTTGGATGCTAGCATGTGGACTGCATGTTGCAACAACAGCAACATCATCATCATCATCACATTCATCTTCAGCATCTACACCACCATCACCTGATATTTTTTCAAAACACTGTGAATCACTGCATGGAAAATGCATGATGTTAAGTGCCATGGTGGACAGACTATCATATTGTATGCTATTATTGACATGATTCTCAGAATCCTCAGGTTCAGTTATTGGGATGTTACTGGGAAGTATGACATCATCTACACTGCCACTCACTTGCCCTGCTTCACACTCAATATTTTTGGATACATACACTGGTCGGAGTTAGAACTTGACCCAACAGAAAGAAGAAACTGGAAGGGGGACAGGATCAGATCTACAGTACAGTAGCTTCTTGTTTTACATTGTTTTTCATGGATTCTACTTGGTAGAATGTTTATTTTCTTTCTTACTACTAAGGGGCTAGCAGGGTATTGTTTGGGGCTGTTGGAATTTTGAAACCTGTTTTGGTAGCTAAAAGTGGGCTCATTTGTTTGGTTTACGGTGTGGCAGGCTGCATTTGTAGAGGCCTATTTCTTCTCTTTTAAACAATTGGTGTAATTTAACTGGTCTGTTTCTTTGAATTGGAGACCTATATCTTATAATTCCAAACCTATTTTGATGTATTGTTGGTGAAGCTGTTTGAATTGGTGTCCTGTTTCTTTGGGTAGAATTTATTCATTGTTGCTGGCTTCACTAGCTGCAAAGTTTTGAGTGGGGAAGGTGCTAATTTGTCTGGCCAGGTCTCACTCACCAGGGAGGCAGAGCTGAATCAGGGTGGAGTCAGTGCTTTGGCTTCTCAGAAGAAACTGGAAGGGGACAGGATCAGATCTACAGTACAGTAGCTTCTTGTTTTACATTGTTTTCATGGATTCTACTTGGTAGAATGTTTATTTTCTTTCTTACTACTAAGGGGCTAGCAGGGTATTGTTTGGGGCTGTTGGAATTTTGAAACCTGTTTTGGTAGCTAAAAGTGGGCTCATTTGTTTGGTTTACGGTGGCAGGCTGCATTTGTAGAGGCCTATTTCTTCTTTTAAACATAATTGGTGTAATTTAACTGGTCTGTTTCTTTGAATTGGAGACCTATATCTTATAATTCCAAACCTATTTTGATGTATTGTTGGTGAAGCTGTTTGAATTGTGTCCTGTTTCTTTGGGTAGAATGTATTCATTGTTGCTGGCTTCACTAGCTGCAAAGTTTTGAGTGGGGAAGGGTGCTAATTTGTCTGGCCAGGTCTCACTCACCAGGAGCAGAGCTGAATCAGTGTGGAGTCAGTGCTTTGGCTTCTCAGAAGAAACTGGAAGGGGACAGGATCAGATCTACAGTACAGTAGCTTCTTGTTTTACATTGTTTTTCATGGATTCTACTTGGTAGAATGTTTATTTTCTTTCTTACTACTAAGGGCTAGCAGGGTATTGTTTGGGGCTGTTGGAATTTTGAAACCTGTTTTGTAGCTAAAGTGGGCTCATTTGTTTGGTTTACGTGTGGCAGGCTGCATTTGAGAGGCCTATTTCTCTCTTTAAACATAATTGGTGTAATTTAACTGGTCTGTTTCTTTGAATTGGAGACCTATATCTTATAATTCAAACCTATTTTGATGTATTGTTGGTGAAGCTGTTTGAATTGGTGTCCTGTTTCTTTGGGTAGAATTTATTCATTGTTGCTGCTTCACTAGCTGCAAAAGTTTTGAGTGGGGAAGGGTGCTAATTTGTCTGGCCAGGTCTCACTCACCAGGGAGGCAGAGCTGAATCAGGTGTGGAGTCAGTGCTTTGGCTTCGAAGAAACTGGAAGGGGACAGGATCAGATCTACAGTACAGTAGCTTCTTGTTTTACATTGTTTTTCATGGATTCTACTTGGTAGAATGTTTATTTTCTTTCACTACTAAGGGGCTAGCAGGTATTGTTTGGGGCTGTTGAATTTTGAAACCTGTTTTGGTAGCTAAAAGTGGGCTCATTTGTTTGGTTTACGTGTGGCAGGCTGCATTTGTAGAGGCCTATTTCTTCTCTTTAAACATAATTGGTGTAATTTAACTGGTCTGTTTCTTTGAATTGGAGACCTATGTCTTATAATTCCAAACCTATTTTGATGTATTGTTGGTGAAGCTGTTTGAATTGGTGTCCTGTTTCTTTGGGTAGAATTTATTCATTGTTGCTGGCTTCACTAGCTGCAAAGTTTTGAGTGGGGAAGGGTGCTAATTGTCTGGCCAGGTCTCTCTCACCAGGAGGCAGAGCTGAATCAGGTGTGGAGTCAGTGCTTTGGCTTCTCAGAAGAAACTGGAAGGGGGACAGGATCAGATCTACAGTACAGTAGCTTCTTGTTTTACATTGTTTTTCATGGATTCTACTTGGTAGAATGTTTATTTTCTTTCTTACTACTAAGGGGCTTGCAGGGTATTGTTTGTGGCTGTTGGAATTTTGAAACCTGTTTTGGTAGCTAAAGTGGGCTCATTTGTTTGGTTTAATGTGTGGCAGGCTGCATTGTAGAGGCCTATTTCTTCCTTTTAAACATAATTGGTGTAATTTAACTGGTCTGTTTCTTTGAATTGGAGACCTATATCTTATAATTCCAAACCTATTTTGATGTATTGTTGGTGAAGCTGTTTGAATTGGTGTCCTGTTTCTTTGTAGAATTTATTCATTGTTGCTGGCTTCACTAGCTGCAAAGTTTTGAGTGGGGGAAGGGTGCTAATTTGTCTGGCCAGGTCTCCACTCACCAGGGAGGCAGAGCTGAATCAGGTGTGGAGTCAGTGCTTGGCTTCAGAAGAAACTGGAAGGGGACAGGATCAGATCTACAGTACAGTAGCTTCTTGTTTTACATTGTTTTTCATGGATTCTACTGGTAGAATGTTTATTTTCTTTCTTACTACTAAGGGGCTAGCAGGTATTGTTTTGGGGCTGTTGGAATTTTGAAACCTGTTTTGGTAGCTAAAAGTGGGCTCATTTGTTTGGTTTACGGGTGGCAGGCTGCATTTGTAGAGGCCTATTTCTTCTCTTTAAAACATAATTGGTGTAATTTAACTGGTCTGTTTCTTTGAATTGAGACCTATATCTTATAATTCCAAACCTATTTTGATGTATTGTTGGTGAAGCTGTTTGAATTGGTGTCCTGTTTCTTTGGTAGAATTTATTCATTGTTGCTGGCTTCACTAGCTGCAAAGTTTTGAGTGGGGAAGGGTGCTAATTTGTCTGGCCAGGTCTCACTCACCAGGGAGGCAGAGCTGAATCAGGTGTGGAGTCAGTGCTTTGGCTTCTCAGAAGAAACTGGAAGGGGACAGATCAGATCTACAGTACAGTAGCTTCTTGTTTTACATTGTTTTCATGGATTCTACTTGGTAGAATGTTTATTTTCTTTCTTACTACTAAGGGCTAGTCAGGGTATTGTTTGGGGCTGTTGGAATTTTGAAACCTGTTTTGTAGCTAAGTGGGCTCATTTGTTTGGTTTACGGTGGCAGGCTGCATTTGTAGAGGCCTATTTTTCTTTTTAAACATAATTGGTGTATTTAACTGGTCTGTTTTGAATTGAGACCTATATCTTATAATTCCAAACCTATTTTGATGTATTGTTGGTGAAGCTGTTTGAATTGGTGTCCTGTTTCTTTGGGTAGAATTTATTCATTGTTGCTGGCTTCACTAGCTGCAAAGTTTTGAGTGGGGAAGGGTGCTAATTTGTCTGGCCAGGTCTCACTCACCAGGAGGCAGAGCTGAATCAGGTGTGAGTCAGTGCTTTGGCTTCTCAGAAGAAACTGGAAGGGGGACAGGATCAGATCTACAGTACAGTAGCTTCTTGTTGTACATTGTTTTTCATGGATTCTACTTGGTAGAATGTTTATTTTCTTTCTACTACTAAGGGGCTAGTAAGGTATTGTTTGGGGCTGTTGGAATTTTGAAACCTGTTTTGGTAGCTAAAATGGGCTCATTTGTTTGGTTTACGGTGTGGCAGGCTGCATTTGTAGAGGCCTATTTCTTCTTTTAAACATAATTGGTGTAATTTAACTGGTCTGTTTCTTTGAATTGAGACCTATATCTTATAATTCCAAACCTATTTTGATGTATTGTTGGTGAAGCTGTTTGAATTGGTGTCCTGTTTCTTTGGGTAGAATTTATTCATTGTTGCTGGCTTCACTAGCTGCAAAGTTTTGAGTGGGGAAGGGTGCTAATTTGTCTGGCCAGTGTCTCACTCACCAGGGAGGCAGAGCTGAATCAGGTGTGGAGTCAGTGCTTTGGCTTCTCAGAAGAAACTGGAAGGGACAGGACAGATCTATCAGTACAGTAGCTTCTTGTTTTACATTGTTTTCATGGATTCTACTTGGTAGAATGTTTATTTTCTTTCTTACTACTAAGGGCTAGCAGGGTATTGTTTGGGGCTGTTGGAATTTTGAAACCTGTTTTGGTAGCTAAAAGTGGGCTCATTTGTTTGGTTTACTGTGTGGCAGGCTGCATTTGTAGAGTACTATTTCTTCTTTTTAAACATAATTGGTGTAATTTAACTGGTCTGTTTCTTTGAATTGAGACCATATCTTATAATTCCAAACCTATTTTGATGTATTGTTGGTGAAGCTGTTTGAATTGGTGTCCTGTTTCTTTGGGTAGAATTTATTCATTGTTGCTGGCTTCACTAGCTGCAAAGTTTTGAGTGGGGAAGGGTGCTAATTTGTCTGGCCAGGTCTCACTCACCAGGGAGGCAGAGCTGAATCAGGTGTGGAGTCAGTGCTTTGGCTTCCTAGAAGAAAACTGAAGGGGACAGGATCAGATCTACAGTACAGTAGCTTCTTGTTTTACATTGTTTTTCATGGATTCTACTTGGTAGAATGTTTATTTTCTTTCTTACTACTAAGGGGCTAGTAGGGTATTGTTTGGGCTGTTGGAATTTTGAAACCTGTTTTGGTAGCTAAAAGTGGGCTCATTTGTTTGGTTTACGTGTGGCAGGCTGCATTTGTAGAGGCCTATTTCTTCTTTTTAAACATAATTGGTGTAATTTAACTGGTCTGTTTCTTTGAATTGAGACCTATATCTTATAATTCCAAACCTATTTTGATGTATTGTTGGTGAAGTTGTTTGAATTGGTGTCCTGTTTCTTTGGGTAGAATTTATTCATTGTTGCTGGCTTCACTAGCTGCAAAGTTTTGAGGGGAAGGGTGCTAATTTGTCTGGCCAGGTCTCACTCACCAGGGAGGCAGAGCTGAATCAGGTGTGGAGTCAGTGCTTTGGCTTCTCAGAAGAAACTGGAAGGGGGACAGGATCAGATCTACAGTACAGTAGCTTCTTGTTTTACATTGTTTTCATGGATTCTACTTGGTAGAATGTTTATTTTCTTTCTTACTACTAAGGGCTAGCAGGGTATTGTTTGGGGCTGTTGAATTTTGAAACCTGTTTTGGTAGCTAAAAGTGGGCTCATTTGTTTGGTTTACGGTGTGGCAGGCTGCATTTGTAGAGGCCTATTTCTTCTCTTTTAAACATAATTGGTGTAATTTAACTGGTCTGTTTCTTTGAATTGGAGACCTATATCTTATAATTCCAAACCTATTTTGATGTATTGTTGGTGAAGCTGTTTGAATTGGTGTCCTGTTTCTTTGGGTAGAATTTATTCATTGTTGCTGGCTTCACTAGCTGCAAAGTTTTGAGTGGGGGAAGGGTGCTAATTTGTCTGGCCAGGTCTCACTCACCAGGGAGGCAGAGCTGAACAGGTGTGAGTCAGTGCTTTGGCTTCTCAGAAGAAACTGAAGGGGACAGGATCAGATCTAACAGTACAGCTTCTTGTTTTACATTGTTTTTCATGGATTCTACTTGGTAGAATGTTTATTTTCTTTCTTACTACTAAGGGGCTAGCAGGGTATTGTTTGGGGCTGTTGGAATTTTGAAACCTGTTTTGGTAGCTAAAAGTGGGCTCATTTGTTTGGTTTACGGTGTGGCAGGCTGCATTTGTGAGGCCTATTTCTTCTCTTTTAAACATAATTGGTGTAATTTAACTGGTCTGTTTCTTTGAATTGGAGACCTATATCTTATAATTCCAAACCTATTTTGATGTATTGTTGGTGAAGTTGTTTGAATTGGTGTCCTGTTTCTTTGGGTAGAATTTATTCATTGTTGCTGGCTTCACTAGCTGCAAAGTTTTGAGTGGGGAAGGGTGCTAATTTGTCTGGCCAGGTCTCTCTACCAGGAGGCAGAGCTGAATCAGGTGTGGAGTCAGTGCTTTGGCTTCTCAGAAGAAACTGAAGGGGGACAGGATCAGATCTACAGTACAGTAGCTTCTTGTTTTACATTGTTTTTCATGGATTCTACTTGGTAGAATGTTTATTTTCTTTCTTACTACTAAGGGGCTAGCAGGGTATTGTTTGGGGCTGTTGGAATTTTGAAACCTGTTTTGGTAGCTAAAAGTGGGCTCATTTGTTTGGTTTACGGTGTGCAGGTTGCATTTGTAGAGGCCTATTTCTCTCTTTAAACATAATTGGTGTAATTTAACTGGTCTGTTTCTTTGAATTGGAGACCTATATCTTATAATTCCAAACCTATTTTGATGTATTGTTGGTGAAGTTGTTTGAATTGGTGTCCTGTTTCTTTGGTAGAATTTATTCATTGTTGCTGGCTTCACTAGCTGCAAAGTTTTGAGTGGGGGAAGGGTGCTAATTTGTCTGGCCAGGTCTCACTCACCAGGGAGGCAGAGCTGAATCAGGTGTGGAGTCAGTGCTTTGGCTTTCAGAAGAAACTGGAAGGGGACAGGATCAGATCTACAGTACAGTAGCTTCTTGTTTTACATTGTTTTTCATGGATTCTACTTGGTAGAATGTTTATTTTCTTTCTTACTACTAAGGGGCTAGCAGGGTATTGTTTGGGGCTGTTGGAATTTTGAAACCTGTTTTGGTAGCTAAAAGTGGGCTCATTTGTTTGGTTTACGGTGGCAGGCTGCATTTGTAGAGGCCTATTTCTTCTCTTTTAAACATAATTGGTGTAATTTAACTGGTCTGTTTCTTTGAATTGAGACCTATATCTTATAATTCCAAACCTATTTTGATGTATTGTTGTGAAGTTGTTTGAATTGGTGTCCTGTTTCTTTGGGTAGAATTTATTCATTGTTGCTGGCTTCACTAGCTGCAAAGTTTTGAGTGGGGGAAGGGTGCTAATTTGTCTGGCCAGTCTCACTCACCAGGGAGGCAGAGCTGAATCAGGTGTGGAGTCAGTGCTTGGCTTCTCAGAAGAAACTGAAGGGGGACAGGATCAGATCTACAGTACAGTAGCTTCTTGTTTTACATTGTTTTTCATGGATTCTACTTGGTAGAATGTTTATTTTCTTTCTTACTACTAAGGGGCTAGCAGGGTATTGTTTGGGGCTGTTGAATTTTGAAACCTGTTTTGGTAGCTAAAAGTGGGCTCATTTGTTTGGTTTACGGTGTGGCAGGCTGCATTTGTAGAGGCCTATTTCTTCTCTTTAAACATAATTGGTGTAATTTAACTGGTCTGTTTCTTTGAATTGGAGACCTATGTCTTATAATTCCAAACCTATTTTGATGTATTGTTGGTGAAGCTGTTTGAATTGGTGTCCTGTTTCTTTGGGTAGAATTTATTCATTGTTGCTGGCTTCACTAGCTGCAAAGTTTTGAGTGGGGGAAGGGGTGCTAATTTGTCTGGCCAGGTCTCACTCACCAGGGAGGCAGAGCTGAATCAGGTGTGGAGTCAGTGCTTTGGCTTCTCAGAAGAAACTGGAAGGGGACAGGATCAGATCTACAGTACAGTAGCTTCTTGTTTTACATTGTTTTCATGGATTCTACTTGGTAGAATGTTTATTTTCTTCTTACTACTAAGGGGCTAGCAGGGTATTGTTTGGGGCTGTTGGAATTTTGAAACCTGTTTTGGTAGCTAAAAGTGGGCTCATTTGTTTGGTTTACGGTGTGGCAGGCTGCATTTGTAGAGGCCTATTTCTTCTCTTTTAAACATAATTGGTGTAATTTAACTGGTCTGTTTCTTTGAATTGGAGACCTATATCTTATAATTCCAAACCTATTTTGATGTATTGTTGGTGAAGCTGTTTGAATTGGTGTCCTGTTTCTTTGGGTAGAATTTATTCATTGTTGCTGGCTTCACTAGCTGCAAAGTTTTGAGTGGGGGAAGGGTGCTAATTTGTCTGGCCAGGTCTCACTCACCAGGAGGCAGAGCTGAATCAGGTGTGGAGTCAGTGCTTGGCTTCTCAGAAGAAACTGGAAGGGGACAGGATCAGATCTACAGTACAGTAGCTTCTTGTTTTACATTGTTTTTCATGGATTCTACTTGGTAGAATGTTTATTTTCTTTCTTACTACTAAGGGCTAGTAGGGTATTGTTTGGGGCTGTTGGAATTTTGAAACCTGTTTTGGTAGCTAAAAGTGGGCTCATTTGTTTGGTTTACGTGTGGCAGGCTGCATTTGTAGAGGCCTATTTCTTCTTTTAAACATAATTGGTGTAATTTAACTGGTCTGTTTCTTTGAATTGGAGACCTATATCTTATAATTCCAAACCTATTTTGATGTATTGTTGGTGAAGCTGTTTGAATTGGTGTCCTGTTTCTTTGGGTAGAATTTATTCATTGTTGCTGGCTTCACTAGCTGCAAAGTTTTGAGTGGGGGAAGGGTGCTAATTTGTCTGGCCAGGTCTCACTCACCAGGGAGGCAGAGCTGAATCAGGTGTGGAGTCAGTGCTTTGGCTTCTCAGAAGAAACTGGAAGGGGACAGGATCAGATCTACAGTACAGTAGCTTCTTGTTTTACATTGTTTTTCATGGATTCTACTTGGTAGAATGTTTATTTTCTTCTACTACTAAGGGCTAGTAGGGTATTGTTTGGGGCTGTTGGAATTTGAAACCTGTTTTGGTAGCTAAAGTGGGCTCATTTGTTTGGTTTAGTGTGGCAGGCTGCATTTGTAGAGGCCTATTTCTTCTCTTTAAACATAATTGGTGTAATTTAACTGGTCTGTTTCTTTGAATTGGAGACCTATATCTTATAATTCCAAACCTATTTTGATGTATTGTTGGTGAAGCTGTTTGAATTGGTGTCCTGTTTCTTTGGGTAGAATTTATTCATTGTTGCTGGCTTCACTAGCTGCAAAGTTTTGAGTGGGGAAGGGTGCTAATTGTCTGACTAGAGGCCTCAGCTATCTGATTGTTTCCAGAGGACTTGGCTGGTCCCACCCACCCAAACCCTCACCCCACCCACCCCTGGTCAATTATTCCCTTTGTACTAGGGGTTCTGACATCACTTCCTCAAACAGGCAAAGGATTTGCACCTGTCATAACAGAAGCAGACATCCAGGAAAGGAACTGCAGCAAGTGAAGAGGTGATGGCTCCAGTGGAAGGGAAGTAAATGCAAATCTAGGCGCTTTCATTATTACTACTCATAGTTATTGCATTGTGTAAAGGGGAGTAGGAGTTGAAGAAGGTGTGCATGGCTACTTAAAGTATTTTTGAGTGTGGATAGAATATACAAAGCAGTTGCTCAACATATCTAAACGTGTGCAACAAAGGAGGTAAGGGACATAAAGAATGTTTTGCACTGATAGAGGGGAGAGTGGGGACTTGGGTGAGTGTTTGGTATCCTGCATCTGGAAGGGTAGGGGTCGCCAGGCAACGATAGCAATGGGTAGGTGGTAGCTGCAAACAACTGCGGTGTGTGCACCAATCTTTCTAAACATTGCCTGAGAGTAGGAGGATGTTTAGTGTGCAACCACATAGAAAAACTTAGAAAGGAGATTGAGGGTCTGCAGGAGGAACTAAGACAGGCAAGGCAGATTGGGGGTGGGTTTAGCCCAATACTGGAGGGAGGAGGAAGGGGAGATGAGGGAGGGCAATTTAAGCCAACAGTGGTGAGGAGAGGCTCAGAAGAAGGGAAGCAGAGACAAAGGGGCCCAGGCCAGGAAGAACGATTGCCGGGGAAACCAGGTCAGGAGACAAAAGTCAAATGGAAGGAGGCAATAGGGACTTGTGAGGGGAGGCGAAGAAGTGGCAAAAGTCATGAGTGGAAAGGAGAGAACAGGTTACTATGAAGAGAGAGGGAGCGGGCATTTGTGAAGGATCTTCAGAAAATAGTTTTGCACTGCTAGAGAGGAAGAAGGTGGAGGAGGGAAGTGATGAAATTAGAGGAGTAATTGATAAATGCCTGGACCAAACTGGAGCGGGGGGAAGTTCTGCTGGGAGAACTGCAACCGGGGTAAAAGGGCATAATAATGTGCAGGAGGAAGAAGAGGAGCTGGAAATGAGGGAGGGAGATGAAAGGAAGCAAGCAGAGAGTAAGAGGGGTGGAATCTTAGTGATGGGGGACTCAATACTAAGAGGAGTTAGGTGGGGTAGCAAGGCAGAGAGGCATAGTCGCATTTGGGTGGAGGCCTTGCCAGGAATGACAGCGGAAAGGGTGGGACAGTCTGTTCTGAAATATGCTAGAAGGGGTAGGGACAAGCCTCATTTAATTATACATCTTGGGACAAACGACCTGGCTGACAAGACAGTGGATATAGTCCAGAGGAGGTTTGAGGAACTAGCACAATTATGTGAGGGGGCAGGAAGATCAGTAACTTTTTCCGAGATACTTCCGTGCCAAAGGCAAGCACAACAAGAAAGCTGAGAATAGAGGAATTTAACAGATGGCTAAGAACCTGGTGTTGTGCTAAAGGGTATGGGCTGTTGGGGGTGGGAGGGACCTGGGAGGACAGTAGTCTCTATGCCAAGGACAGACTACACTTGAGTGAGGAAGGAAAGAAAGTGTTGAAGCAGAGGATGGAAAGAATATATAGAGGAAGTTTGGAGTTTAAACTAGGAGTGGGGTGGCAGTTGGGGAAGAGATATGCAGGGACCACAGGTTGGGAAATCATATGAGCTTACCCCCATAACAGTGACAAAGGACAAATGGCAAGTGCTATTGGTGATGCTAGGAAAGGAGGCAGGATGAGGAGGGGAAAGGGTGGAAGGTGGTTACCCTAATGCTAGGAGCCTTGGGAGGAAAACTGCAGAGTTGCAGGTTCTCATGGCAGAGGGAGAGGTGACATTGCAGCCATCACGGAAACATGGGCCACCCAATATAATGATTGGGACCTGTCTGTACCAGGGTACAGGTTATTCGTAGGGACAGGGTGACTGGGAAAGGAGGGGGTGGCACTATATGTGAAGGAAGGACTGAAGTGTGTAAGGGAGGAAGGGAGGAGGGCAGTACAGAGTCACTTTGGGTGCAAATCCAGGATTCCAAGAATAGGAGTCTTAGAATGGGAGTGGTGTACAGGCCACCATCTCAGATGGAGGAGTTAGACAGGGAACTAGCGGGACAGATCAGGAGGACCTGAGAAGGGTAGTGTGGTGATTGTGGGGACTTCAACATGCCAGAAGTGGACTGGAGCACCCCAACAACCAGGAACAGAAGGAGCAGGTACTGCTGGATGCCTTCCAGGACAGCTTCCTGCTGCAAATGGTCAGTGAACCAACCAGGTTAGGGAATACCTTGACCTTGTGCTGGCAAATGGGGACTTTGTGAGAACTTACAGTGGAGGAACCGCTGTCAGGGAGTGACCACCACTCAGTATGGCTCACATTGGATATGGGCAAGGAAGGAGGGAATCTGGCACAAGAGTGCTGGACTTCAGGAGGGCTGACTTTGGGAGGATGGGGAAGTGGTAAAAGGGTACCTGGCCAGAATTCAATCTAGTATGGATACTAACCAGAGATGGGAGCTCATAAAGTTGGGGATAGTGGAGGCAACCAAAACCTGCTGCAAAGCCCAGAGCAAGAAGGCTAGAGCTAAGAAACCGAGCTGGTTGAGCAAGGAGGTCATGGAAAGGTAAGGAAGAAAAGAGCTGCCTTTTAGGAAATACAAGAAAACAGGGAGGGGGAGGACAGAGAGGAGTACTTGACAGAATCAAGGAGGTGACAAGGGCAGTAAGGGAGCCAAAGCATCTACGGAACTCAGGCTGGCACAAGGCATTAAGAAGGGGGAGATGACTTTAAGTACATCAGGGAGAAAAGGAGCTGTAAGGACCACATAGTAAGGATTAGGAAGGAGGGGTTGGGTGGAAGCAGGATATAAGGCGAAGCACTAAATGAGTACTTCTGCTCAGTATTTACTAAAGAGAAGAGGGGTGACACCCAAGATGGGTGAAATGGCACGCGGGGGAAGTGGTGACAGATGGGAAATCATGGAGGACAGAGTTCGAGAGGGTTTGAAGGCACTGAGGGTGGACAAGGCACCAGGCCCAGATGGCATCCACCCCAGGGTACTGAAGGAGCTGGCAGAGGTCCTTGCAGGACCTTTGGCAGACCTATTTAATGCCTCACTACATTCGGGGTGTGTACCTCAGGACTGGAGGATGGCTCATGTGGTGCCCCTCCACAAGAGTGGCCCCAAGGATGAACCAGGAAACTACAGACCAGTGAGCCTCACATCCATCGTGGGTAAGCTAATGGAGACTATCCTGAAGGAGAGGCTGGTGGCCCTCTTAGAGGCCAAAGGACTACAGGACAGCAGACAGCATGGCTTCATACGTGGCCGATCCTGCCAAACCAACCTGGTCGGGTTCTATGACTGGGTAACTAGGCAACTGGACGGGGGACATGCAGTGGATGTCCTGTATCTGGACTTCAGTAAGGCATTCGACTCAGTGCCACATGGAAGGCTGGGAAGGAAGTTAGTAGGCACAGGGGCAGGTGCAATGCTGGTGAGATGGGTAGGAAACTGGCTGCAGGGAAGGCAACAGAGGTGGTGGTGGGTGGGAGCTCTCACACCCAAGGGCAGGACGAGTGGTGTCCCACAGGGCCCAGTGTTGGGACCAGTGTTGTTTGGGATATTCATTGCAGACATATCATGGGACATCAAGAGCAAGATCAGTCTGTTTGCTGATGATACCAAGGTTGGCGCGGTGGTGGATGACCTAGGGGATGGCAGGGGTTGCAGGATGATCTGGCAAAGCTTGAAACCTGGTCAGACACCTGGCAACTGGGCTTTAATGCCAAAAGTGCAAGGTGATGCATTTTGGGATGAAGAACCCAAGGAGAACTTACCAGCTAGGGGAGTGCAGCTAGCCCAGACAGAGGAGGAGAAGGATCTGGGTGTGCTCATCACAGGGTCAATGAACAACTCGGCACAGTGTAGGAAGGCAGCTGCAAAGGCCAACAAAATGCTGGGTTGTATTGCAAGGTATATCCTCAAGGAGGGAGGAGGTGATTCTGCCACTGTATAGGTCATTAGTTAGACCACACCTGGAGTACTGCGTGCAGTTCTGGCGTCCGTATCTGAAAAGGGACATTGTTACTGAGGAGTGCAGCAGGGCGACAAAGATGATCAAGGGTCTGGGGGACTTATCATATGAGGAGGTTGAAGGAGTTGAACATGTACTCACTGGAGGAGAGGAGAGACAGGGGACATGATTGAAACCTTTAAATACATGAAAGGAATAAACAAGACAGGTACAGAGGGCTGTTCAAAGTAGGAGGGGAGGGCCACCAGGGGCCATGAATGAGACTGGAGCGAGGAAGGTTCAGGAGGAGATGAGGAGACACTTTACACAGAGGGTGGTGGCTGGGTGGAATGCGTACCTGCAGAAGTGGTATGCAGTAGAACAGTGGACTGCTTCAAACGAGGATGGACAGGACAAGGGAGGGTTAATGAAGGGAAGGGTGGAAGGGAGGGCAGCTGCAGAATAAGGGTGCTAGCTGCACATTGAGCAGACTTGATAGACCTCTAGGCCTTTATCTGCTGGCAAATTTCGTATGTTCGTATGTTCGTAACAATACTAATACTACCTCCACCACCACTAACACCAGTAACACTAACACCACCGGCTGGGAAAACATAATTTCCTCCAACTATGAGTGAGGCTACTGATTGGGCTGTAAAACACATTGCAGGAGCAATACCTTTCCTCATATCAGCAATGCACTTCTGCGTCTGCATACTACTACCACGCCCACAGACCATTTTACTGTCAACATTGCCATGGCAAGAAACAGCTTTGCCTGCATGTTTCTTTGCAGGCATTTTGAGGGATCAACCACAATATTATAACCAAATTCAGATTTTGATACATTCACTCTCTGATTGGAGGGACGCTGGATGTGAAGCCAAATAAACAACTGTGGCTTCAGCAACAGATAAGAGACTACTCTGAGACTGTCACGGAATTAAAACAACTTCAGTAACCAGTGGTGCTGATGAGGTCACAAAAACAATCCAATCTGGTAAAAAATACCTTTTGAACATGGGGTGGGGGGGCACTGAATGAAGACAGTGCAGATTTTTATGGCACTACAAGCAACAAAACTAAGAACAGATACCACGATCACAGTACAAAATCAGGCAACTGCAGTGGATAGCAGGTTCATACTGCTGCGCCTGCAATTACACTAGTCTGTGGCACAATAAAAGGTGTATTATTTGATGCATGCAACACTGCAGACACACTCACACACACACAACAGTTTGTGTACAATGCTGAGCGAGGAATGTGTAGCAAATGCAAAAGTTCAGTACTATGCCATGTTACATATTGTAAATTTGTAATGTAAACAATCTGAACTTATGAACTGCTGCACCACATCCAGACAACAAACAGCAAGAAAATTTCAGCTATTACTGACAATGTTACTGTGTGTTCATTAACACAATCAGTTATATAACAAAAATATAACCAAAAAACAAAGAAATCACTATTTCTGCAACTTAAATCTACAGATACACCCCTCCCCCAAAGCACACTTTCACTGTCTTTCACCACACACACTCAATGTTGTAAATTAACATTCAAAATCCACACAAAAACAAAAATGCTTGATGATATGAGCACAGGAGGGTTTCCTACAATCGATGAACTAAAGTTGGATCCCCCCAAAAATGCAAAAATGCTTTCTGAATAGCTTTCACAAGATTCCTATCACAGACAGCTATCAGAGCACACTGTCTCCTACTCCTTCCTACTCATACTACCTTGAACTGGGGCTGTGCAGATCAATATGGAACCCATGTGACCTGAAATCCCATGAATCACTGCAAAATTCACCTTCGGAGCTCAAAAAGAAGGTGAAGTGAGGTGAAGTGCCCTGCCTGCAATGCACTTCACCTTAAATTTGGCAGAGTAGTGGTCTGGGGAGGCGGAGTAATGCAAAGTCATTGTTTCCAGTGGACTTCGCGTTCGTCATTATAACGCGAAGTATTCTGCTTCGTGTTACAGAGCACTCCACGAATCCACCTTTGCTCCGCGAATCACTTTGCAGAGCGGATTGAGCCCACTTCGCCCACCACTATCCATCAGAATTATTGATTTGTATTTGCATTCGATGCTTATTAACATGACTATTAAGTACAAACTTTCTTACTTGGAAAAAAAAAAATGAAATGCCTTTAACTCTTACAGTAGGAGACTGTATGCTAAAGTATCCTAATTGTTTTTTACACTTTGAATATTTTGAATGTATTTCTTGTAAATAGTTTAGCCACAAAGTGTGAAAGGTTTAACTATGAAGCCACCAGATGCCAAATATCATTTCTCTTTGCAATTAACTAAGCAAGCAGACTCCAGCATTAATATCATGTACATGAACATTTAAATATACGTTTTTCACTTACAATTATACTCATTTATAGCTTCATACTATATTTAATAACTTACTGGTCTACTTATTAACTTGTATTAATACTTATTACTAAGTGTGGATTCTCTTTAAATACTTTAAACATTTACAGTAAGAATTATATGCCAAGATATTTTAAATGCTGTTCTCGTAAGTCATATGTTAGGTATTTTTAGTCCTTCTTGTAAAAGGCTAAACCACGAGACAACTAAATGTCTTTATGGGTGACCACAATGCTAGATTCTGTATGCTATCTGCAAAAGTAAAATTGTTTTAGTATATTTTCTGGTCTAATACTAGGCTGTCATGATGGTGTCATGTGCCATGATGACTAACACTGGGAAAAGCAGCCCCACATATTTCATTAATGACACCCCCTTAATCAGATGCTTAAAAACACGGATAGCCTTTTGATATACAAAACACAGAAAGCTACTGTCTGGGACTTTGCAGAAGGCTACTATCTGGAACTTTGCACAAAGTAAGAAACTGCAAAACTGTTAGTCCAGCCAACTGCCTTAATACACTATATAAATCCTAAGACCAAGCAGTCAAGGTAAGCAGAAGAGAGGCGGGAGCTGTGACAGCAGGTCCTTCTGTCAGGACCTCACTTGAGACATCAGGTTATGGCTCTGTGTGGTAAGAGTTGCTTATATCACTGACATTAGGAGCAGAGAAGAATGATCCTTGCATTTCATTTTATTTTTATTTTCAGTGTAACCACCTGTACCCCTGGGGTTACTAGAATCCCATCAGTGTCAGTACTAGGTAGGGAAGGCAGCTGGTGAATAACTGCTTAAATGGTTTTCACCTGCTCTGTCTTTGTTTACTTGGTCTCAGCTGAGCTGAGAGGTGATGTCATTTAGAACTCTCACAGCAGCATATGCCACGGTAGCTAGCTGTGAGTGGGAAGCTTTAGAATTTTCAGTTTAGTCTGTGAATGGAGTTCTGTGTGAGCAGTTGGAGGCATGAAGAGCTGCAGTGTGGGCTCTGAGGATTGCCTATTTTCTCACCCTAGTGGTGAGAACCATCTGCCTGCCAGCAGAAGTGGTGGAAACCATCTAGCAGGAGTTCCTGATTTTTCTCATCCCCTGTTAGATGAGAAGGACTGCAGAATGGATCCGATGGGCAATCTCCTGATTTCATCCAGGACACTGAAGCTGCCAGTTTGTGTACAAGCGTAAGTAATCTGACTTTGGGTATCCCAGGAGGGATGTAGCTGTGTTTTCTTTTGAGGTGTACTCTGATAAAGGGACAAATACACCAAGTTCTGTTCTAGTTTGAGACTGTTCTCATCCTTTCTTAAAGTTGGCTGACAATCGTGGAGCCCCCAGTGAGACTTGGCACATTATTCAGGACTTTAGTTTACACTCAGAAGTAGTGTGCTTCAAATGCTGAATGTGCATTGTTCTACTGTTTTATTAAAGGTTTGAGGTATAACTCTGAAAGAATGGCTGGTATGGACGTGGAAGCAACAGGTGGGCAACCCCCCCATCTGCAGTGACCAGTTCAGCAGTACAGGTTCCATAAGAGCACCTGATTGTTCAGGACATGGTAGCCAATGCCTGAAGAGAAAGTTTACCCACTAGTGTGTTTGTGCTAATTTTGAGCACCAGAGTGCACCCTCGTGGCCAGTTGCCACATTGCCAAATGTTTAAATCCTATGCCATATGGGAAATGTTCTAAGTTGTGGCCAGTGCCACTAGAAGAAATTGTGCTCTGTTGTGTTCAGCGCCACTAGAAGAAATGTGTGTTTTAGCTGAGGCTTTGCCGCTGAAGAGAGTTCAAGGTCCCATGCAATATGGGATGTTTAGAGTTTCTGGGCCAGATATTCAAAACTTTGCCCAAGGGGCTAAATTAGCGTTGCCTGGTGGGCAAACTTGGCCCAGAGCAAAAAGCAAGCTATATTCAAAAAGAATAGCCCGGGGCAAACAGGTTCTGAATATACAGTGGTAGCCACTGACATTGCCAGCAATTTCCAGATATTTTGCAAAATTTCTGAAGAGTTTCTCTCTGCTGCCCCTACTGTTTAAATACAAAAAGCATCAGATATTTCTGGAGATATCACAGAAATTTCGGGAAATAGCTGGCAGTATCTGTGGCTACTACTGTAGCATGGGAATGAGGCTGGGCAAACTGGGCTGGGAGAGCAGGGCAAACTTAGTCCTGTAATAAGACAGCTCTGGATACAGGAACCAGGAAGTGCACACAACAACAGCAACACAGTGCACAGCGACATGAAAGTAGGTAGAGGTGACCTATGTGGCCAATGTGTGTGCCAGCAAATGTGTGGACCCAGTGCAGCTGCAGGGAGCAGTGCATGTGAAAGTACAGTGTGCAAAACTGTATAATAGTCCCCAAATCTTTTGCATGGGGCTAATGTGTTTCCACGGGTTTAACGCAGAGCCAAGCCATTTGCCCAGTGCAAACATGTTTGCCCGGCACTAAACTTTGCCATATTCAAAAGTGACATGCAAATGAGCCTGCTACCGTGCTACAGAGTGGCCAGAAATCACTGCACAAAACAAATCCAGCTCACCAAACCAACTACCATAAAACACAGCTTGCCAATTCCTGGGGTAATGGTAAAAGATTCTGGGATAGCATCAAAAGTATCCTTGGTAAGGAGAACAGGATGCACCCCCAGCTGCTCAATATCAGTAACAATCCCACTACAGACCCCCTAGCCATGGCTGAGGTCTTCAACATGGCCTTCACTGATCTCATTCCAGTGCTATCACCATCCTACTTCCACCCTGAGCAGAACCATATCAACAGCGAACCTACCAAACATTCTCACCCTACCTTTTACTTTAAAAGGGTGACTGTAAAGGAGGCCCTAATTATGGTCAAGAAAATACTAGGTAAGACCAGACAGGGCAGTGACAGGATCGACATGAAACTACTATCCCTCACCCTGGATGTTCTTATAGTGCCCATTACCATGCTGTTCAATAAGTCCCTGACACTTGCTCAATTCCTGGAGGTTTGGAAGCAAACCCTAATCACACCCGTGCACAAAGGAGGCGACAAATCCTTGGTAGCCAACTATAGACCCACCTCAATACTCTCTCCCCTGTCCTAAGCACTGGAAAAGATTGTGGCTGGTCAACTCATTGACTACCTCAACAAATCTAATCTGCTATGCCCCAACCAGCATGGTTTCAGACAAAGTGACAGCACCACCACCACTGTCCTGCTGGACTTTACGAACTATGCACACAAGGCCCTGAATGAAGGCACACTGGTGGGGTCTGTATTCATTGACCTCAACAAAGCCTTCAACACAGTCAACTACTCTCTCTCTCTTATTGACCCAACTGCTAGACATAGGTGTGGTGCTTAATGCCCTCTGCTGGTTCCAAGACTACCTAACAAGGAGAAATCAATGTGTCAAAATTGGGCAAACAGTGTCCAGTGTAAGAGAGGCATTATTAGGGGTACCCCAGGGATCAACACTGGGGTCCCTACTCTTCAGTCTCTTCTTAAATGACCTTCACACTGCCTGCGACACCAAACTCATACTGTATGCAGATGATGCGGTGCTCTTGGGCAGCAGCACATCCCTTTCTGACCTGCAAATATAGCTGCAGGCCTCCTTCTCCTCCATTGAGAACTGGTTCCATAGTCATAAACTACTACTTAACTACAAGAAGACCAAGGCCTTGCTTATTCTGAGCCCACACAGCAAAACTAAGCACCACCCTCTCATCATCACTAACTCCTGCAGTGAGTCACTGGAACAAGTCCACATGTACAAGTATAGGTCATATTGGATAAAACTCTCACATGTGCTTACCACATTGACTCTCTGGTTAAGACAGTCAGTACTAAGATTAGTGTCCTATACAGGCACAGCAATACCTCTCCCCCGAGGCCCTCCACTTCGCAGTCCACAGCTCCATCTTATTGCATATTGACTATGGACTAGTGGTGTACGGGGTGGTGATGGCTACTGCATTAAAAAGGATTCAGGTGGCACTAAACAAAGCCTGCAGGCTAGCCCTTTATGCTGCGTGACACGTACACCTCTACACTGTATGAATGTGCAAACTGGCTATCCTTAAGAAACAGGGTCAAATTCCAGACTTGCATCCTAGGGAAGAAAGCGCTTCTGGGCACAGCACAGCCTTGTGTAGGCAGCCTATTAGCAGCTGCTAACATGCCACAGGCCACCAGGGGGAGGACCAGAGGGGCCTTGGCTAGCCCCTTCAAGTGCACCTTGCTTGGGCAATGTGCATTTGCCTACCAGGACCCATTGTGGATGAATGAACTCCCCGAGCACCTCCTTGCCACCAGTTGTCTGGCCAAATTCAAAACTGACCTCAAACAGCACCTTATAACACTGTCTAAGTGCACCTGTGTCTAGGTGACTGACCACAGGTATCCCACCTCTCTGTCCCTTTTACGATTGACGCAGCACTTGGTCATATCATGTCCTCCTTGGAGCACTTGGTCATGCGATGTCTCTCAGCACACCCTCTACACTACTCCACCTACAGCTAACAATCCCCTTCCCCCAATCCGATGACAAGGCTCTCTGTGGCTGCACTGGTTTTGCCTTTACCTTTATAATTATGGACATGCATTAGCACTGTTAGTTTCTGTATCCAGGATGTATTGTATATTTGTTCATTTGTGTTGCTATTCTGCTTTTTCCTGTGTAACTTGCTTGCAATCTATGACGTGGAACCTTTGTAAAAAAGGTTGCGTTCAAAGGTGTTTTCCAAATCAATAATAAATAAATAACTAAATAAATAAATAAACATAAGGGTCGGAGGCAGGTGGCTTCTTCACCGGACCGCAGGAAGCAGGCAGGCGGCTTCACCTCAGGATCACGTTAGCAGTACAAGCCCATTCAGCGCTCATTGTTAGCATGCATCTTTCTATAGAAACCTTCTCTCTCACCAAGTAGAATCATAGCACTGTGGCAGAGCAACAGGACAGCAGTTGGGAGGGGGCCTGGCTTTGATTTCGAGTTGTGATAATTTTTTGTTGTTCTTGTTGATTCTCACTACAAGTTCTGGTGTTCGTATACTGTACATCTATTGAATATTGATAGATTTATTTATTTATTTAAAAGTTTCACTAGGAAGGCATACTGAGCAGACAACTACTCATTTCCAGATGCATCCTGGGCGGAGGGAACAGAAGGAGATGATACAATGCATACAATATTTGTACTGTAGCAGGGAGTAACAACACTAAAATGCAATAGTAGAATATTTACAGCAAATTTTGATAAGACAAGGATACACTACAGGTTCCTACAAATGAGACAAACATGGCCAGACAAGCTGCATGTCAGATAAGCAAGTGCTAGAAAGTATCCAGTGCAACTGAAAATTTAAATCAGGGTTGGCCAGTAGCACGCAGCTGATTGGTGAGATATGATGCTGCTGATGAAATTAGCGATGGGCCTTCCAGGGTTTAGCGAAGTTTTTCAGATGATGGAAGTGTTAGTGGCACAGGAATGAAGAACATGGAAAATGTTACTGTCCTACTCTACCGTGATTAATTAATCACAAGATGGAGCAAATTGAGTTTATCAGTCATAGCTCACAAAACCTTTTTTTTTGTTATAAAAGAGCTTGCTGCTTCCAGAGGCCCTATTTCAGAAACTGATCAATTTACAGATTTAGAATTTGTATGTTGTGTGGGGTATGCTTGTTTCTCCTGTGAGGTTTACATGTGACCTGTGTGCATATATGTTTCTGTGTTGTGCAGCATCTGCACGTACATTATTTAGCATGTAAAGGTGTCTTTTACTACGCAAAAATGACACATCCACACCCTGGCACTGTTCAGTACCATTGGTACCTTGCTTTTCTTTTATCAATATCTTAGCCTTTTTTTCCTGCCATTTTGTGCCCAAATTGTCTTGGTGGACAAGTTGCCATCCCATCTCAAGACAACATACAGTAAAGCTCACCAGAATGAAACCCACTTCTGCAGCATTTTGCAGCACTCTGCAGAATGCTGCAGCAGAGCTACTGTGGAAAACAATGTAACGACAATGGCAATTAGTCCCTTTTTTCATGCAGGAAACTGGCATTTATTTCATCCTGGCAGTGTCACATTTTCCTGCATGACAAAAGGGTTAATTCTCATTGAAAATATACTGTTTACTATAGTTACGCTGCTGCATCATACTGCAGAATGCTATAGAAGTGGGGTTCATCCTGGCAAGCATCACTGTAAATTGCTCCTTGTAAATCTGATCTGAAATGTTTTTTTGAGTAACCTCTTAAAATACATTTTGGTTCTGATTTACAGGATGCTACTTATTTGGTTGTGGGTAGAGCGGGTGTAAATGACTCCACTCTTAAAGTCTGGAGCTGAAATGGTTAATAATGGCTAAGTTATGAGTAAAAGGGAAAAAGAAGCTGGTAAAAACATAAATCCTGAAATATGTGTATTATGAATGTTTCTGGACAAAATACTTTATTGAATTTTGTTTTCTTTTGGCCATAATGTAGCAATGTTTGTACATTTTGGACTGAAACTTGTATGGTTGTTAAGCCAAACTCCCACCTCATGACCACAAAAGTGACAGCTTGAAAACATGACTCTCAATGTGTTTCTGGTGTTAACTTCAAAAACACATTTTATGTTGGATTTAAAAGGTGAAACTTATGTCATTGTGAGGTGGGGTTGCAACTTTCCCATTCTGAAATATGGAGCCAAAATGGGTGAAAATGGCAATGTTATGACCCAAAGAAAAAATAAACTGGAAAATAAACACACAGCATGAGCATGGATGGACTTATGTTTTTTCCTTGTTTTTATTTTTCTCTTATTTGCAGGTAGAGCAGTGTGTTGCAGGAAATTAAGGAACTGCAATGTGGGACAGTAAGAACTGGAAGGAGGGACTGGAGGTGGGTGCTTGTAGGGAAGGAGTGTGGCATGGGTGCTAGAGGGTGGGTAATTTTTTAACACATTGCGGGTGGGAGTCAATACTAAGGGTGGGGTAGCACATCTTTATTCTGGTTTTATATTGCATGCATCTGAATATGTGTTTGTATTTGATTTTAAGAACATACAAAATTTGCCAGCAGATAAAGGCCTAGAGGTCTATCAAGTCTGCTTGAATGTGCAGCTAGCACCCCTTATTCTGCAGCTGCCCCTCCCTTCCACCCTTCCCCTTCATTAACCCTCCCCCTTGTCCTGTCCCATCCTCGTTTGAAGCAGTCCACTGTTCTACTGCATACCACTTCAGCAGGTAACGCATTCCACCCAGCCACCACCCTCTGTGTAAAAAAGTGTCTCCTCATCTCCCTCCTGAACCTTCCTCGCTCCAGTCTCATACCATGGCCCCTGGTGGCCCTCCCTTCCCTTACTTTGAACAGCCCCTCTGTACCCGCCTTGTTTATTCCTTTCATGTATTTAAAGGTTTCGATCATGTCACCCCTGTCTCTCCTCTCCTCCAGTGAGTACATGTTCAACTCCTTCAACCTCCTCTCATATGATAAGTCCCCTAGCTCCTTGATAATCTTTGTTGCTCTGCGCTGCACCCCCTCCAGTAACTTAATGTCCCTCTTCAGATACGGACGCCAGTACTGCACGTAGTACTCCAGGTGTGGTCTAACTGATGACCTATACAGTGGCAGAATCACCTCCTCCGTCCTCGAGGATATACCCCTTGCAATACAACCCAGCATTTTGTTGGCCTTTGCAGCTGCCTTCCTACATTGTGCCGAGTTGTTCATTGACCCTGTAATGAGCACACCCAGATCCTTCTCCTCCTCCTCTGTATGGGCTAGCTGCACCCCCTAGCTGGTAACTCCTCCTGGGTTCTTCATCCCAAAATGCAGCACCTTGCACTTTTGGCATTAAAGCCCAGTTGCCAGGTGTCTGACCAGGTTCAAGCTTCCAGATCATCCTGCAACCCCGTCATCCCCTAGGTCATCCACCACTGCGCCTACCTTGGTATCATCAGCAAACAGACTGATCTTGCTCTTGATGTCCCATGATATGTCTGCAATGAATATCCCAAACAACACTGGTCCCAACACCGAGTCCTGTGGAACACTGCTAGTCACTGCCTTTGGATATGAGAGCTCCCCACCCACCACCACCCTCTGTAGCCTTCCCTGCAGCCAGTTTCCTACCCATCTCACCAGCTTTGCACCCACCCCTGTGCCTACTAACTTCCTTCCCAGCCTTCCATGTGGCACTGAGTCGAATGCCTTACTGAAGTCCAGATACAGGACATCCACTGTATGGCCCCTGTCCAGTTGCCTAGTTACCCAGTCATAGAACTCGACCAGGTTGGTTTGGCAGGATCTGCCATGTATGAAGCCATGCTATCTGCTGTCTTGTAGTCCTTTGGCCTCTAGGAGGGCCACCAGCCTCTCCTTCAGGATAGTCTCCATTAGCTTACCCACAACGGATGTGAGGCTCACTGGTCTGTAGTTTCCCGGTTCATCCTTGGGGCCACTCTTGTGGAGGGGCACCACATGAACCATACTGCAGTCCTGAGGTACACACCTCGAATATAGTGAGGCATTAAATAGGCCTGCCAAAGGTCCTGCAAGGACCTCTGCCAGCTCCTCCAGTACCCTGGGGTGGATGCCATCTGGGCCTGGCGCCTTGTCCACCCTCAGTGCCTTCAAACCCTCTTGAACTCTGCTCTCCATAATTTCCCCATCTGTCACCACTTTCCACCCTGCTTCTGCCATTTCTCCCACCTTGGGTGTCACCCCCCTCTTCTCTTTAGTAAATACTGAGCAGAAGTACTCATTTAGTGCTTCCGCCTTATCGCACCCTGCTTCCACCTAATCCTTACTATGTGGTCCTTACAGCTCCTTTTCTCCATGATGTACTTAAAGAAGTCCTTCTCCCCCTTCTTAATGCCTTGTGCCAGCCTGAGTTCCATAGATGCTTTGGCTCCCCTTACTGCCCTTGTCACCTCCTTCGATTCTGTTAAGTACTCCTCCCTGTCCTCCCTCTCCCTGTTTTCTTGTACTTCCTAAAGGCAGCTCTTTCCTCCTTACCTTTTCATGACCTCCTTGCTCAACCAGATCGGTTTCTTAGCCCTAGCCTTCTTGCTCTGGGCTTTGCAGCAGGTTTTGGTTGCTTCCACTATCCCCAGCTTTATGAGCTCCCATCTCTGGTTAGTGTCCATACTAGATTGAATTCTGGCTAGGTACCCTTTTACCACTTCCCCCGTCCTCCCAAAGTCGTCCCTCCTGAAGTCCAGCACTATTGTGCCAGATTCCACTCCTTCCTTGCCCATATCCAATGTGAGCCATACTGAGTGGTGGTCACTCCCTGACAGTGGTTCCTCCACTGTAAGTTCTCTCACAAAGTCCCCATTTGCCAGCACAAGGTCAAGGGTATTCCGTAACCTGGTTGGTTCACTGACCATTTGCAGCAGGAAGCTGTTCTGGAAGGCATTCAGCAGTACCTGCTCCCTTCTGTTCCTGGTTGTTGGGGTGCTCCAGTCCACACCTGGTGTGTTGAAGTCCCCCACAATCACCACACTACCCTTCTTGCAGGTCCTCCTGATCTGTCCCGCTAGTTCCCTGTCTAACTCCTCCATCTGAGATGGTGGACTGTACACCACTCCCATTCAAAGAATCCTATTCTTGGAATCCTGGATTTGCATCCAAAGTGACTCCGTACTACCCTCCTCCCCTTCCTCCCTTACACACTTCAGTCCTTCCTTCACATATAGTGCCACCCCCCCCTCCTTTCCCAATCCAAATTTTATATTGAATGTATTTGAATATGTTTTTATGTTTGTATTGGCCGTGCAGTGCCTTGAGATTCTGATAGGCACTCAATTAAATACATCTTATTATTTATTATTATTATTATTATTATCTTCTGCTAGTTTTTAAACTTCTAAATTGGTCATGTGGAAGGGAGGAAGAAACCAGCTATGGGGTTGGGCAATAGCATCTGGAATATCGACAAAGTTCAGGTGGATGGATGCAAGCGAGTACTGGTGGTAGGGTTGAGCAGCTGCTGCCAGTGTAACTTCGGAACTCGAGCATGCAGAAGTGGGTGGTGCAGTGCAAGTCACATTACACTGCTCCTTCAGCGCACTGCCTTATCACTTGTTATAGTGTTGCAAAGGCAGTGGCAACCCAAACAGTGTTAACTGTCCACTGTTTTCCAACCTACAAGCAACTCACATGAAGTGCATATGCACCTGTTTCAGATACTTTCCTGTGTCCTCCCAATGTTTAGCCAATGCATATCCAGTGCCTAGCTGGTTTCTCAGTCACTGCAGTACTGTGCTGTAGGTTGATCTGCTGAGTGCACAGTACTGCACTGCACATTTCATGGCAGTTTTCTACAGTATTGTACTGGTAAGAAAATCAATTACATGTTTTAAGGACATCAGCTACAGTATGCACTGTATTTATTTAACAGAGTTGCTGTGTTCAGTGTTTGACAAACAAAAACACGGCACTCATGACTCATTGTGTTAGCATTATGCTGCGGAGCACTGTCTCAATTGTGACTTCTTCCGTTATCTCCACTGTGTTTACAGAAATATACCGAACTGTTTGGTAAAGGTACTGGACTGCATCTGAATTTTTTACAGGCTCAGACATACAGTGCAGTAGTGCCCATTGTCTAGGGTCAGTGTCAATGACTGTACTTGTGGCTTTCCTTGTCGGGTCAATGCAAGTGCATGAATGGGACTCCAACCTCAAGTGAAAGTGAAACAGTCAGGGTTCTCATGCATAAAAATACTTTATTCCAGACCAATACATTTAAATAATAGTAATATTTTTAAATGTTCAATGTGTAAAGAATGACCCTACTGCCCTGTTATGGGGACTGTGTACTGAGCATGCATGCATAACGAACTGAATCGAGTCCCCCCCTTAGTTCATTAAAGTAGCTCAGCGTGCCCATGCCAGAGCATTTTAAAAAGGTGTGCCATGATACTAAAAGACAACAAATATTTTTGTGCATCAAACCCCTAGTCAGGGGTTTACACTTAGGGTTTAATTCAGTTTTTCAGACAGGAGCAATTCTTTTGACTGAGACCCACTGGGGCTTCATTTTCAGTATGCCTGCACTTATTGTGAGCGTGTTGCACTTAAACGAAATCATTTTGTCATGAGATTTTTTCTATTTTTGTCTATTATTAAGAAAGTGCTAGAATTTGACATGAAGTGCCAGTGTTTCTTGCTGAATTTGTATATCAGACACACCAGCGATCCCTTGAAGTTCTTCCATTCATTGTTTGGACTGCAAAGTACATTTTAAAAGATGTGAAACACTTCAGCAGAGTCTATGTAATGCATTTCAGTAAAAGTTGCAGCTATATAGAAACTTTTAGGAAACCACAATGAAACTTTTAACAATCCATTGAAAAATATGGTTAAGCCATTAGGAAACCCACTTAAAAATACTGAACCAATGAATTAGAGGAACAGTTTAATGTGACTTGTACTGTACTGGCAATGGAGTTAGGTACCCTACACCGGTATATAGACAAAAATTGGGTAGGTGAGTAACAAGGGTACCAGTGGCTGGGATTGTCACCTGCCCCAGGTATCTCTTCAGAAAATGGGTGAGCAGGATGGGCATGGCACTAAGATTGGGCAAAAACTACCTTTACAGTTATTTACAAAGATCAGGCTGAAGGGAGGGAGAGGTCACTGATGGTGGGGTTGGACACCCACTGCTGGAAATGTACAAAAATTGGGATCAAGCTACAGTAGGGAGAGAAGAAGGAAGGGAGGGAAGGTATACTGCCTGCTGATGTAAATTAACAGATCAGGCAGGCAGGAAGGAGGGGGTACCAGTAGCAGGGTTGGGTACCTGCCCCTTTTTTATTTAAAAAGATCAGACAGGCAGAGACAGGATGGCAGGATAAGGAAGCAGTAACACCAGGGTTGGGATGCCTCTGGCTGGATATTTAAAAATAAATCAGACGGAAGGGATGACCCATTGGGGCTGAGCAAGTTAGAGGTCTAGGTCTGTGCTGCATAAGTCTATGTATAAGTCTATAACATATGGCCTGGAGCAGCAGATGGCTTTCTTTACACAGGCTAATGTAGCCCTGATCAAAGCAGAAGATCATTTATAACTTTCTTCATGCAAAGCCTTGCATGAATCATGAGATCAATCTTAACATTTTTGTGCATGGCCCCTAGGTCCTGGTGCGGATCAGGAGATTGGGTGTTTGCAATGACAAACTCTTGTGCAGCATTTCTTTTCTTTTGTGACTTTGGTGCCCTAAAATGCATCAACATAGTCTGTTTGTGATGCATTGTATTACTTTTAGAGAAAGTAGAGTCCTAACTTGTCTCATGCAGGTCCTGCACAAGGCAGGAGATAATACATAAATGTATTGCTATTTTGCCCATGTCTAACTTTAATAATACTATAACTAGGTATGGGTGATGTGGCTGAGATTCACTAAGAGAAAGAATTCTCAAATCTCGGCAACTTTGCTTTGCCAGTGCCTGCAGTTCTTGTGGTTATTTTCCCCGGTGAATTGCCCAAATTCACATGGTCAAACTATGCAAATTGACAATTCGTGGGCCAATTAGGCAATTTACGTAGCATGCTGTATGACTCTGTATAAATCACCTGTGAAAAACTATGCAAACTAGTGTTTCAAAACTATAATACCTTCCCCCACCCACTGTGCTGTAATGCCACCCCCCACCTCCGAAATAGTTTTTAGTTATATAAAACCCTCCAATTCCCCTGCTGGCACCCCCACCCTGGAGAATTTGATTTATTTATTTATAAAATCTTGGATTGCAGTCACCTTTGAGCTGGGAGCTCTTTTACAAAGGTTCCACATCATAGAATAGTACAATAACAACAAGGGTAGCCTGGTGTTAACCAAAAGATAAGCATGCAAGACAATAGGCAATGGACAATAATCTATGTCAAACAGGTTTTCACATAACACACAATAACTTAACAATTGGGGAAAAAAAGACAATGTGGGGTCATAATCAATAATGAGAATCAAGCAGGGTGGAAGGAGGGGTAGGCTGAGAGGAAGGGATAGAGGAGGTTGAGGAAGGGAGAAAGGAGGGGTGCATGCAGGGAGAGGGGCTGGAGATAAGAGAAGGTAGGATATGGGGAAGGGGCTGTGAGGTCAGTGTATGGGGAAAGTGCGACTAGGGGAGGCAGGCTCAGCTGCTAAGTGTGGTGGAGAACTGTGTTGAACACTCAAGAAATAGTTGTTTAGGGACAGCAATCACTACTACAAAGTGCTGTGAGGTGTTGGCAAAGCTTAAGTTTAAAAGGACCCAGTTTTGACTTAGAGAGAATGCCACTGTATAGGGAGCTGAGCCATTTAGGCACTATGTATGCAAAAGACTTTTGATCTTGTGAGATGCAGCAGAAAGGGACCTTATAAGGCTGGCTCTGTGTTTCTCTAGTTTGGTGGGGGTTTGTAGCTCATCTTAACAAACTCTGAACACCCTGGGGAGTTAAGCCCTGGCTATTTTTTTAGCCAGCAAACATGTTTGATACTTGATCCTACTGAGAAAGAGGAGGTGCGCACAAAAGACGGGGTCCAGCAGTTCAGTTCCTGGTAGCCAGCCAATTAAGTACATGAAAAAGTGAGCTGCACTCATGGGAATAATATCAGGATGCAAAAATGGTTTGCAAAGATTTAGTCCAGTTGGAAAGAACACTGAAAACAACCCCACTTGTTCGTGTACTGATACTTTATCCTGCTTTTCAGGTGTAGCCTTCCCGGCTGGGCTTATAGCTCACATATATGCATGAGCCAATGAGCCCCAGTAGTAAGCCTACTGGCTTCATTTAGTGCCATTGGGGCCCTTTTTAGGGTACTGTCAGTGGCTGCTCTGTATATAACTAGTCCATAGTCGGGAGGTCACGTGATGACAGCTTGCTGAATGGCAGCGGGGGCCTAGAGCTCTCCCCTCCTGACACCCTAATCGCCAGAATTTGAGACCCCTGAAGCAATAATCTTCAATTAAATTGGTAATATTGGAACATTTAAGTGTCGTCTACTGGTCAAAGTGAGTGTTTCTACCAGTGCATCTTATCCTTAGAGAGGATGGAAGTGGATAGGAAGCAGGCGCAGTGAAGCTGCGCCGCCTGCGACCCCTGAAAGGCCTCAAGAAGCCGCCAAAATCAGGCAGGCTCAGGGTCGGAAGATGCGGGAGGCTCAATCGTCTGTCACTCTCATGGAGGACAAATTTATGCAGGAGCTGGCACCATTAAAGAGCATTCTCCAAGATATCACTGGAGAGCTGAAATCCCTTCGGAGTGACCTCTCCTCACTCACTACACGAGTATCAGATACAGAAGCTCGATTATTTTCACTGGAGCAGTGGAGGTCGAAAGCGGAAACTGAGATGGCGGGGCTAGTTCAGCAGGTCCGAAAGCTTCAATCCAAAATGGAGGATCTAGAGGGCCGCAACTGGAGAAACAACCTGCTGATTCTGGGACTACCGGAGATGGAAGAAGGGCCTGACCTGACGGCTTTCTTACAGAAGTTGTTTACTAAGATAGCAGGCCCCTCACCGATTAGCCCGAGTTACCACCTTGAGAGGGCCCATCGATCGCTGAGGCCTCGACCACCGCCTGGCTCACCCCTGCGTCCTATCATTATGAAATTCCTGAGCTTTATAGAGAGGCAACACATTTACAGTAAGGCTCGGGACTTGAAAGGAATTACATGGGGGTCGGCTAGGATACGCATCGCCCAAGACCTTCCCAAGGAAACGAGGGAGAAGAGGGCCGCTTTCCATCCCACAGTCCAGAAATTGATCACCGCGTCCATACCTTTCATGATGGTGTACCCTGCTATTTTGAAAGTCTCGATTGGAAGCACTACTCACAGCTACAACTCGCCAGAAGCGGCGTATAAGGACCTCTCCACCAGGCTCTCCGATCTGTTTAAGCCTAAAGGCTGAAGGACTAGTTGTATAAATATTTCTGTGGGAGGGTCTGATATTAGTTGACATACAGGAGGGTGCTAAGGTTTTTTTTTTTCTTTATTCTCCCCTTTCTTCCCATTTGTGTCCCATTTTGGGGCTTTCTCCGTTCGGGGGGTTTTTTCCTTTCTCCTCTCTCTTTTTTTGATTGTTTCCAGGGTAGCGGGCTGTTCTCCCCCCTCCTCCCTTGACTGCCAATTGTTATTCTTACCTGTCCCATGTTCATTCCTGGCCTGAATGCTGGGCGATGTCTTGGATGATAGGGCAGGAGAGGAGTGGGGTTGAGGCGACATGACTCACGGATTCTTTCCGGAACCCACGTCACAAGGAGGCAGTTACCCAGGGGTTTGCCTGGCGGTCGGACCTCTATGGGTCCCGCATGGGAACATTGTCCCCCTGGAATCAAAGCGCCTGACTGACGATCGGTCCTCGGTGTTGGGGCCTAGCCTGTGATTTCGATTCCCGTTTCCTTCGCTACCGGATAAAGGGTGTGAGTTGAATCTTAATTTTTTCCAAACCCGCTTATTTTTCCACTACTTAAAGGGACTGTGGAGTAGCGCTAGAGTGGATTTGGGTTTTCTTCTGCATAGTTGGATGTACGGATTGGCGGTTTTGGGGGGGGGAGTCTGGCTCTGGGGCCTTGTGCTTAGCGGAGGCTGAGTCGCGAGCCTACAGAAGGGGGGTTTGCCAATCCAGTCCCAGCAATCGGGTTACTGGTGAGTTTCGCAATCTGGACTGGGTCTAATCCTTGTTTTGGGGATTTTGAGGTTTGGGGCCTTTTTTTTCTGATCGACCCAGATGTGCTGGGACTTTTTGGATTCACTTGGGGGGACTGGTTACCAGGATCTGATGTTACCCATCTCAGTTTGGTCCTTTTTCAATCCTGGTTCCAGGTTGTAAATAGTGGTTTGTTTGGGGTAAGGGGGATCTTGAGATGGTGGGAGGGAGGGGGACCGTGTCAAATTTATATTATATCAGAGTGTCTTTTGATTATCATGGGTTTTTCTAGACTGTTCATATCGTTGTTGAGCTTAAATGGGCAGATTGGGGGGGAGTGGGTCTTTGAGATCTTTCTCCATTTCTGGTATCATGTTGCATATTGTTATTTAGTGGGGATTAGAGAGGGTATTTTGGAGGGGGATGGGGGGACTCTGCCTGCCAAATTTTACATTGGGGTGGATATATATCTTAAGTGTGGCCGGATTTAAGAGGCTGGTACTATGTTCAGGAGATACCCTTGGACAGGCCGGGATGGTATGGGATTTGGGGGTTCGAGTGTGCCTTTATCTCTGCGGTATTTCTGGTTGTTTCTATATATGCTCCCTTCTTACACTATCTTTAAAATGGTTATTGGGGAGGTTAAAATAGCGTCGTGGAATGTGCGTGGGCTTAGGGAAAAGGTCAAAAGAACTCAAGTGTTTAATCACTGTACTTTGGTGCAAATAGATATATTATTTTTACAGGAAACCCACTTAACTGGGGGGGAGGTTAAATGGTTATCTCGATCAGGTTTCTCACAGGTATATGTGGCAAGTGGATCCAATTATAGTAGAGGGGTAGCTATACTGATTAAGAAACATGTACTGTTTATGAGAGACCTAGTGGTGGAGGATCTGGAAGGGAGGTTTATTCTGGTTAAGGGCACCCTTAATGGGAATACTGTAACCTTAGGTTCAGTTTATGGGCCTGTTGGGGGAAGTCCCGAATTTTTTATGGTCCTTGCGGATAAAATTAGTGCTTTCCTTCCCTCACAACTTATTTTGGGGGGAGACTGGAATGTATCACCGTCCTACCTTTTAGATAAAGATCCCTCAGGATAATCGGCCCCACATCCACGCAAAGGGCTTTATATGATTTTTCGTAGATGTTGGGGCTATGTGATCCTTGGAGACTCTCTTATCCTCTCTCCGGCTTTTCTTTCTTTCTCAACCTCATGGATCATGGTCGAGCATAAATTATATTTTGCTTAGCAAATCCCATCTTCCAGCCCTCTGTCAGTCTGGCATTGACCCGATTATTCTTTCGGACCATGCGATAGTCTGGATCAAAATCTCTTTAGACCCTGAGTTTCACTGAGATACTATTTGAGACTTAATACTCAGCTACTTAGGAACCCCATACAGTGATGCAAATAAGATCTCTGATCTCTTTGTTCATGGCAGACAACCTTGATTCTTCTCCAAGTTCGATGTTATCTGGTGCTCTCAAAATGCTACTCAGGGAGATCTGATTAAATTAGCTTCATGTGAGGAAAAAGTCCGGTTAGCGCGGGCAGTATCCTTAATGAACAGAATTAGGGAATTAGAAGCTGCCCATTCTCCGGCCTCTCCATTGTCCTCTTTGGAAACCCTTGCAGCAGCTAAAAATGAATATACCGACCTCTTAAAGGAGAAGGCAGAGTATTGTTTGATTAGAACCCAGGTCAAATACATCGACCAGGGGGAAAAGGCCGGGAGGCTTCTGGCTTTGCGCCTTCAGACTCTAGAAGGTTCTAGGATAATTCTGACTTTACAGGCACCCTCTGGTCCTGTAGAAACCTCTCCTAGAGGAATTGTACGAATTTTTGAGAATTATTACAAGGATTTGTTTAGCTTACCCTCGTCTCCTGCCCCCCTTTCAGATATTGAGGCCTACTTAGCTGGTCTTGAAATTCCTCAGCTTCTGTCTTCTCACAAAGATCTTGTCAGCTCCTCTTTCTTTGGGGGAGATAGAGAAAGTCATTACTTCTATGACTTCGGATAAGGCACCTGGTCCGGATGGATTTCCCATCAATTTCTACAAAGTTTTTTCCAAGGAGCTGGCTCCTATACTTCTTAAACTTTATGAATATCTTTTTGCTTCCCATACTATAGATCCTACTCTTCTTGAAGCTACCATTATTTTAATTCCCAAGCCGGGTAAAACTCCCATGGATCCAGCGAATTATAGACCCATATCCCTACAAAATTACAACATGAAAATTCTCTCTAAAGTTCTGGCTGAAAGGATTAAAGTGGTCTGGACCCAGTTACTTAGCCCAGAACAGGTGGGCTTTGTGCATTCAAGATCCTCGTCTGATCACTTGAGAACCCTGTCTCACATATCCCAACACGCTCATGCATCTCAATGCCCTATGGTTTTAGTCTTGTTGGATGCAGAGAAGGCCTTCGACTGGGTGGATTGGCCCTTTCTCTGGGCCGTGATGGCCAGAATGGGTTTTCCAGTTTCTTTTTTGGAATGGGTTCAGACCTTTTACAAGGCTCCTTCAGCCAGAATATATTGTAATGGGGTTTTTTCCTCACTATTTCGACTGTATACGGGCACTAGACAAGGTTGTCCCCTCTCGCCTTTCTTATTTAACCTGTATTTAGAGCCCTTACTTATTAAACTTAAATCCTCAGCGCTTATCAAGGGATGTTTAGTAGGCCACCAGAAGTTGGTCCTCTCTGCTTACGCGGACGATATACTCTTGCATATTGAATCTCCTGTGGACTCCCTTAGCTCTGCACTAGATGTTATTAAGCAATATGGGGTCCTTTCTCAATACAGGTTAAATATCGCTAAATCTGAGATCTTTCCCTTGAATGCCCATACGTACAAACAGGATTTTGTGAATTTTGGTATGAAGTGGTCTCTAGGTCGATTAAATATTTAGGATTCATTTTGCAACAGACCCTTCCTTCTTAAGAAGTTTAACTTGATGATCTTAGGAGTATTATCCAGCAGGATCTGTCACGGTGGGCTGCTCTTCCTATTTCTTTATGGAAGTATCAACATTATTAAGATGAATATTCTCCCCGTATTTTTTACCCTCTTAATCTACTTAATCTTTGGCTACCTGTTTCATATTTTCAACAGTTCCATGAGATGTTTTCAAACTTTATCTGGCGAGGAAAGGGAGTGCGCCGGTCTTTTGTTAAGCTCTCCCTTCCTAAAGATAAGGGCGGACTCCGGCTTCCAAATCTGTTGCTTTATCATTGGGCGGCACACCTTTCTAAATTAGGGAGATGGCTTTCTGCTAATCCAGATTCCTTTCAGCTGATTTGGCTCCAAATCGAGAAGCTGGCTCTTTCCGAAGCTAAGATAGATCCTTACGCCCTTTTTTATACCCCCTTTAATCCTTTCGCAATGGATAGACGATTGTACTATTCTTATGTCCCTTAAATCTCTTTTTCAGTGTTGGCGGTTTGTTAATGTCTTTCCTGCGCGGGATCTAGGCCAGCCGATTATGCGTAATCCCAATATTAAGCTGGGAGGCGACTACGGCGGTGTGCCAGAGTAGCTCCCACAACTTAGAGAAGTTAATTTAGAACATCTTTACGATCAAGGATCCCTTCTCTCATCAGTGGATATACTTAACAGGTATGCTATCCCTAAGGCCATGATTTTCAGGGTTTACCAGTTGAGACATCTTGTTGCTGGGAAATTTGGTGTCCTATTTAGGGAATCGGAACTCCGTCCCTTTCTCTCTCAGATAGTAACCTTTGCTTCCAAGTCGCATTCTATTTCATTAATATATTCATTTCTCCTGAACTATAAATTTCCGGATCCTGTGGAGGTTCTAATGTTTGGCCCTCATTGCTGCCTGAGTCCGCTCTGGATTGGTCTCGTATTTGGAAGGATCTCCACAAGTATCACTCACAGGATAGGTTCAAACTTACTCAGTATTACATAATGAATAACATGTATTACACCCCCCAAAAAGCTTTTCAAACTTAAGAGGCTTCCCACTTCTCTCTGCTCTAGGTGTATGCAGGGGGAAGGGGATCTCTTACATATTTTCTGGTATTGTAATAAAGTTGCCCCCTTGTGGTCCTCTATCCGAGATAATTTAGATCCGTTACTAGGTCTCTCAGATTGTTTTACCCCTGAGATTTGTATTCTGGGTGATTATGCTGACATAGGCAGTGTGGAGCGTAAATACCATATTGCGTTAATATCCGTTGCGGTTAAGAGGCTAGTTCTTAGGCATTGGACTGATCAATTGGTGTTGTCCTATGCTGAATGGTTGACTGAGCTCTCTGCCTATCTCAATTCAGAGAATCTAGTGGCCAGTGTGCGAGGCCACACAGACTTGTTTAGGAAAAAATGGGGCAAGCTCCAAGCGTTATATTTGCACCAATGATTTCTTATGGCCTTATACCCTATCCCCATAATGGTACTCCACTGTGATACTTTTTGGGAGTTCTGTATTTGGTAATCTAGGGAGTAGATTACTTCCTGTATGGTTATTATGGTAAGACCTAACTTGAATGTATTAACTACATGGCACACTCATCTGGGTTGGGTGGGAGGGTGTAGGGGTTGGGTGGGTGGGGTTCGGGGGTTTTGGGGTGGGATCGGGGAGGGAGGTTTGGGGTGGTTACTTTGTTGTTTATGTTTTGGGAGGGGGGTTTCTTTTTTGGGGGGCTTTTCCTTTCTTCCTTTGTTATACCATATATTTCTCGAGTGTTGTATATTTTTGTGTTTTTGTGGTTGTATTATGTGTAAAATTAATAAACTTAAATTTCAAAAATAACTAGTCCATAGTCAACGATGGAGATAACTGAGCAACAGTATAAACTGCAATCCTAAATGCCTCAGAGGTAAGGCAGTGTTTATTCCTATGCAATAGTCCAATTCATGTATTGACAGCTTTGGCAATGTTATCAACATGAATTGCGAATGTGAGGGAGCTGTCAATGGCAACCCCAAGGTATTTGAAGGAGTGTACCAGGTCAAGAGGGGTGCTAGCTCTGTTTAGTATTGTGAGCTGATGGGATTTATGCTTGTTATTGGAGTTAGAAAACATCATTACTTTTGTTTTTCTGTAGTTTAAGAGAAGTATTTGGTTCAAAAACCAATCTTCAATGTTAGCAAACTTAATCTGAAGCTGTTTTTCCAGGAGTGTTGGTCAGAGCTACTGGCAAAAATCACAACATCATCGGCAAAAAATCCTATCAGGGCAAGCGAGGAGGAGATGCTTTAGGAAGAGATTGAACAATAATGGGTCTAGTATAGATTCTTGGGGAACCCCTTTGCATACCTGTTTCCTATCAGAGAGAATGGCATTTATCTTCACCTGTTGTGATCTGTTTGTTAGGTAGCTCTTGAACCAACCCACGGAATCAGCAGAGAACCCGGTGCTGGAGAGTCGCTTGAGCAGCAATGTGTGATTAAGCTGTATCAAATCTTTAGTGAGAATTAAGCTATGATCGCCCCCACCAGCTGACCATGGTCCAGTGCGTCATTCATGTATCCTGTAAATTCTAGTAGTGCTGTGGCTTTACTAAAGTGATGTGTCAAAGAAAGAACTGAAGAAGTGAAACTATATATTAATGGCGGTTTAATTTTAATATAAGGGCGGTGCTAATGGGAGGATGGGATGGGGTTATATAACTAAAATATATTTGGGAGGTGGGATGGAGTGGCATTACAGCATAGTGGGTAGGAGGAGGTATTTTATCACTGTTTTAGTTTTTTATTTAAATTAAACAACATTTTCCTGGCAAAGTTGGTGCTCCCACTAGAACATTTGTGAGAATTCACTAATTTCCTGATTTTTGTGTTAGCTTTCCTGGTGAATTAAAGCTTCACTGCATCTTTAATTAAAACCTTTTTGTTGGTTGTGCTCTCAATTATTTTTGTGTTTCTCTACGTTAAAACATTTTTTCATGATTTATTTATTTAATTTATTTATTTAAACAATTGTAATGAGGAAAGGCGCATTGAGCCAAGGCGCTTTTCCAAGTGCTACCAAGGGGAGAGGGAAAGGGGAATACAGAATAACAAAATTACCGCAAGCTAAGAGATGCTGTTGCAATGGTAAATTGCAAAGTGTAATAACAGAATACAGAACAGGCAGCTGAACAACACCATGAAAAATGAAGGGGACCATAACATTAGCTTGCAGTGCAAAAACAAGACAAGATCTAAAGTGTGAAGGGGTGGATCTAAAGGCAGACTGAATGGGCCAGTGTGGTCTTTTTCTGCTGTCACATTTCTGTGACTCTGTCATTGTGTGTCTGTTGAAAAGAGTGACAGTGCTTTCGCACTGCAGCCAAATTAAATCAGTAAGTTTCAGCTCACAGGACGGAGCCAAAATAATGAGGGAGGCCAGGCAATCATTTGCAGGAGGGGAGGTCTGGAATGGGGAGAAGGTCAGCTGTAGAAATTTGTGAAGTTGGCATAATTTGCTCCGTAAATTATTTTGTGAATTGCACTCAATTCATGAAATTCATCAATTCGAGGATTGATCCTTTCAAGATATAAGCCTAAGATTATATCTGGGCCCTGAACTACAGAAGAAAATATATAATACTAGAAATCACAATAAGCAGCTAAAACAACAGATGTGAAAGTTAAAAAAAGGAAATACTGGTTCAATCAAAGAGTGGTCCCTCATTGGAACTCCTTTCCTGAACAGATTGTGGAAAGCCCAGCTTTAGAAATATTTAAAGCAAGGCTAGACAAGTACAATAAACATAAGGTTAGAGAATTTTAATAGATCAAATCATGGCAAGCAAAAGAAGGACTAAAGTCTAAAAAATGCTTTGTGATTACTATGATACCATGATACTATGGTGTGCAATTTTACCGGTGAAATTCCAGGCTTTGCAGAAAAAACTTAAGTCCCTGGTATCTAGTGGATGGTCCCCCCTGCAGACTCCAGGCCCCAATGTAAAAAACAATATATCATCTAAGTCCCTGGTGTATAGTGCCCTCTCCCACTGTTGATAGCTGGCCCCAATGTAAAAAAACATATATTATTTAAATCCTTGGTGTCTAGTGGTCCCTCCTGCAGATCACTGGTCCCAATGTAAAAAAGGTACATCAATTAAATCTCTGGCGCCTAGTGGCCCCACCAGCCAATCGCTGGCCCCAATTTAAAAAAATGTATATCAATTAAATTCCTTGTATCTAGTGGCCCCCCTGCCAATCACTGACACCGATGTTAAATAAAATTGTATATCAATTAAATCCTTGGTGTCTAGTGTCCCCCCCAACTGATCGCCAGCCCCAGTTTAAAAAAAAAAATATATATATATATATACATACACATACACATACACATACACATACACATACACATACACATACACATACACATACACATACACATACACATACACATACACATACACATACACATACACAGCATGGTGGCTCCGAGGATTGAGGTGTTGGATGTTGCACCTCACGCCACACCAGCGACCTAAGTTTAGGAATGAGCCCGGGTCAGCAGAGGCAGTGGGGGGCAGCCTGGAGATGGATTAAGCAGCCATGGGGCCGCTCTCCCCTCCTGGGTGGGGACCCAGCCATGCCCACTGTGGGGCTGACCCTGGGTAGTGCAGTTGGAAGTGACTAGTGTAGGGAGGGTGCTACAGGTGTAGGGAGGGTGCTACAGGTGTAGGGAGGGTGCTACAGGTCACTGTGTGTGTTCATGCCTCCACATGCATGTGAGCAACCGCAGCAAGGGGTGGGGAGAACATGTTAACAATTGGAGCTGGCAGGTTCCATAATGCCCCCATAGCACCAGTACTGCCCCCCCATGGAACCCATGTGGGTTTACAGAGGAGAGAAAAAGTTGGCACCCTTCTCCCTTGGCCCTGCCATGGGGGAGGGCAACCTGTGGGGGATTGCTGGGAGGGTCAGCATGGGGGAAGCAGAGGTCCTGAGACTGAGCCCCCCCAAGAAGGGGGGGATGGAGCAGCCTGTCATCTCTACCATGTAGCCCCATCACCACATCCCAACTACTTGGTGACAGGGTATATAGGCAACATAGGTTGTATTGAGCATATAAAGATGTTAGTCCATTGAGCTTGCTCAAGATATTAAGAATAACCCTGAATGCCTTTACTAATAACAAAGTTATCAAGTTTAGTTTTAAACTCTGTCATGGTTTTGCTATTCACAACCATGCATGGTAATATGTTCCAAATTTCTGTCACCCTGATGTTAACCCAAAATGTCCTTTTTTTAGTAACGAATACATTGTTGAATAATTGAGATGGGTGAGCTCTGGTTGAACTTATGCTTATGTGGTTGAACCCTCAGTACTAAGCCCAATTGTTCCCACATTTGTGCATCTAATAGGGCTCTATAGATCAGGCACATATTACCCCTCAATCTGCAGTACTCAAGGGAAAACATACCCAAATGTTATCACCTCTGCTCATAGTTCTGACCTCTAACTTCACTAATTTTCCTTGTTGCCCTCCTCTGAACCCTCTCAAGTGCCCCAATATCCACTTTGTTGTCAGGGGCCCAAAACTGGGCACAATACTACATGAGTGGGTGCACTAGAGTGTTGTAGAGGGGAATTAGAACCTCTTTATACCTGCTTTTAATGTGTCTATGTATGCAATGGAGTATGCTGCCAGCTTTTTTAACAACCTGGCTACACTGCATTTTGAAGTTTAGGTCATTACTTACTCTGATGCCTAGATCTTTTTCAACAATAACTACTTTAAGTGCCCTGCCTTCCAGTGTATAGTTAAATTCTTTATTATGTTTCTCCAAGTGCATAACAGTGCACTTCTCTAGATTAAATATTGATTTCTTTGTTTGAGTCCATAGCTCTAGATCAGTAAGGGCAGCCTGTAAGGTGTCCCTTTCCTCCTGGTTATTTACAGGGTAATCTAGGTGAGTGTCAGCTGCAAATTTTTAAAGCCATACCCCCGACTGTACATGCATTGAAGAAATGTATAAATTAGACATGTGCCCAAAACTGAGCTCTGGGGTATTCCACTGGTAACATCCACCCAACCTGAATATTCATCCCTAATACAAACTCTCTGACATCTCTCATGCAGCCATGACACAACCCATTGAATTATATGTATATCAAGTCCCTGATCAATTAAAGCATTAACCAGCTCAACATGTGAAACTTTGTCAAATGCCTTGGTGAAGTCAAGGAAGACAACATTCACCGAGTGGCCCTCATCCAAGGCTTTGTTAACCTTTCCGTAAAATTCGAACAAATTGGTTTGGTATGACCTCCCCTTGGTGAAACCATGCTATTTATAATCTGTGGCTCCTTTCTGACTCTTAAAATCAATGATGCAATCTTTTATGATGCTCTCGAGGGTCTTACCCAAGACAGAAATCAGGCTAATAGGCCAGTAATTCTCTACCTCCTGCCTTGATCCCTTCTTATGAATGGGGGTGACCACAGCCTGTCTCCAGTCCCTAGGGACCTCATCCTCATCTAGATATTTCTGAAATATATATTCATGGCAAAAATCTCGTGTTAATTCATCAGTTAGATGTGTTGACAGCAGTGAGGTTATCGTTATTTCCAACTCTTGCACCTCCACCAACAGGCTTTTTGGTGCGCTGAGTCATCTGGTCCTAACTCTCACCCCATCCTATGCGTACAACAAGTCAGTATAGGAGAATGGGATTAGAGCTAGGACCGATGGCCCCAACTTCCTGAAGCCTGTTGAGGTGAGGGCAGGGGTGGGAACTCTAACATTGAATTTCTCACTTTGCCGCTGTGAACAACCCTAACTGATGCATTAAACAGATTTTTTGCCATGAATTTCCTTCTTTTTGAGAATGTGCAGTATAAATAGTGAAGTAACGGCAACGCAAATGCAAGCGCAAATGGTAACGCACATGGTGACGCTAATGTAAACAGTAACGCAAACAGAAACACCAACAGAAATGCAAATGGTTAAGGGAATGGCAATACAGAAAGAAACAGTAATGCAATTGACAATGGAAATGCAATCGAAAACGCAAACACTAAGGGCAACAGAAACGTGAATGGCGAAGAAGATGCAAACAGTAATGGTAAAGCAATTGAAAATACAAACAGTTACAGTAACAGCAACAATGATGCCAAAGTGAAGAGTAATGCAAACAGAAACACAAATGCAAGGGCATTCAGAAATGCAAATGGTAATGCGCACGGTCACGGTACCTCAATTGGAAACGCAAATGTTAATGGTAACAGCAATGATGACACCAAAGAAAACAGAAACACAAACACATACAGAAACGCAAACTGTAATGTGCACAGTCATGGTAACGCAATCGGAAATGCAAATGGTAACAGTAACAGCAACGATGATGCCAAAGTAAAGACAAACGCAAACGGAAGTGCGTACGCAAATGCAAATGGTAATGCACACGGTTATGCAAAACAAAACGCAAACAGAAACCAGTAATAGAAATGCAAATGATAACAGTAACACAAACAAAAGCACAAAAGAAAACGCAAAGTGTAACACACACGGTGGCATAGACGGTAACGCAAACAGTTACAGAAAAGCAAGTGGAAACACTAACTGTAACAGTAACGAAAATGCACACCCTATTTTTCCCCAAAAGCTGCATTGAAAAACTCAGTGAAAACAAAGAATTTATGCATAATAATGGGCCTCGGAGCAGAAAATGAGGACTTGGAATACTAAATTGCTTATATCTCAGGAACTGTACAACATAGAAAAAAATGTAAATTTCATATTATTTGTGACTTTCATGGCTAGTTTTGCACTTAGCCCCTTAGTGGGAGGTTAAGCATTTTTCTGACAAAGTCTGTATCTCGAAGCGTTTCCGAGATACGGGCCCCGAAAGGCACAACGGGCGCCATAATGTTATCCTGTGGGGAAAAAAGTGTCAACTTCGGAGTGCTGTAACTTTGCAGCCATGTAATATGTTATCACCAAACCACAAAAAGGCACATCTGTGGGATGTTGGCTGTCTTCTCTCCAAATTTCAGTCCAAAAGACCAAACTGTTATTTTGAAGCAGGGTGGCAAGAAATTCCTGTTATTTTGGGCATAGTGTTGCAAAGTAGTGTCACAAATCACGACACTTTCGCAAAACAAGTCATGAAAGTGTCACAGTGCAACACTACTCTGTGACACTGCTTTTTAAAAAAATTTCAAAAACATATTTCTGGGGTGTTTAACCTCAAAATAAAGACATGGCTAGCATCCTCAGGGTCCGACTAGGTGAACACAAAAAGAATTGTGTCCCTAGAGGGTCCCAATTTTAAACGTCAAGCATTTCTCTGATCATTAACTGAAAACAAAATGGCAGATTACACTACAGGGGTCATTTGTGACACTAAAGTCCGCATTTGCGACACTGTCAAACATTTTGTTAACTTTTCCCATTGACTATAATGGGAAACTTGTTTTTTGAATAACTTTTGAACCGTTTAATATTTTTTCATGAAATTTTTGAAAGGCACATCAGGGACCCCAGCTGCATGTTCCCTGAAGATTTTGGACTGGTCGTGCAAACCATGAGACCTGTAGGCATGAGCAAAGAATGCACAAAAAAGAATAAATGAGTTACAGAATGTCACTTTATAACTCCACCTCCATATATCCAACTGGTACAAAACTTGGCAGATCCAGAGAGCTATGGTACTGCTCCATGCCTGCCAAATTTCAGGTAAATCTGTCATACTGTGGCAAAGTTATTAAGATGCAAAATTTCACACTTTAACCTTAAATTACCGTGCCACCATAATATATGTAGCTATACTGTGTGTGTATGTATGTATAGAGATAGATATATATATATAATCAATTAAATCCATTGTGTTTAGTGGATCCCCAGACACCATCAAGTAGTGCCCCACCACCCTGCTCTCCCCAACCTGACCCAGAAAGGGGTGGCCAGCACAGCCCTCCACTCTCCATCATGGCTGGCTGCCGAACTGGAATGAATGAGCTAGTACTTGTACAAGTAAACACTCATTTGTTCCAGGTCAGTTGGAAGGCCGGCCATGGTGGAGAGTGGAGGACTGTCCTGGTTGCTGGCTCGGGGTTGGGTGGGGAGAGTGGGGTGCTGGGGCACTACCTAACTGGGTGGGGTTTTCACTAGACACCAGGGGCCTGATTCCAAAAGGTGTTACATCTGGCACAAGGTAATTTATGCCAGACCCAATGGTGCACATCACACCTTGCACCAGGCATTATGCAAGTCACGATTTCAAGTCGCCGGTTGCACCTTGCCATATACGGGTTGTGCCAAAGGTGGGCTATGCCACCCACTATGCCCAAAACCCACAACAGTGTGGCACAAGGGTGGGTTATTGCAGCAACTATACCCTATTCCAAAAGGGAAGCTGCTGTAACCCACCTACGCTAGCGCAGTCGAGTTAGATCTGCAGGGAGATGGTCTATGGGGCATCCATCCATGCCAATCAATGGATGCCCACTCAGAAGCACTGCAGCATGCATATTGGCCATCTGTCCATGCCCCCAATACAGACATGCCCCCATCCCTTAAATGTCAGGGACCCACGCGTCCATTCCTCAAAGTGCCCCCCAAATGTTAATGCCAGCTGCCATCCCTCCCCAATGCCCCCTGGTGTATGTGGCAGTGTTCCAGGGTGGGGGGGTCCAGGGGGCAGTTCTCTGTGGGCTGCAACTTGCAGTGCCCAGGTCCATTGTGTCATTCCTGTGGTGCTAGCCTACGACTGCTGCAAGTCACAGGACATAGGTGTCAGGGACCCTTCCTGTCTTGAAATACGGTGCGGAGTCCCCAGCATAGTGCCGCATGTGGCAACTCGCATACCCTCGCAAGTTGCACCATGCATTTTGGAACCAGGCCCCAGGGATTGAATTCATATCTATATTTTTAAAATTGGGGTTGTTGATCAGTGGGGGGGGCACTAGACACAAGAGTTTTAATCTATATACTTTTTTTTACATTGGGGTGGGTGATCAGTGGAGATGGGCCACGAGACACCAGGGATTTTATTGATATACATTTTTTTTTTACATTGGGGCTGGCGATTGATGAGGGACAGCTACTAGACTCCAGGGATTTTATTGATTTACATTTTTTTTTAAATTGGGGTTGGCGATCAGCGGGGGGTGACCACTAGGCACAAGGAATTTAAATAATATCTTTTTTTTTAATTAGGGTCAGCGATCGGTGGGGGTGGGCAAAAGACACCAGGAACTAGAGATGTGTGAAATTGACAAATTTCTTTATGCAAAATATTTTGAGTAATTCAGCCATTTCACGAAATGTAGAATTTTGCCCTCGGAGTTCTAAATTTCACCCATGGAGTGCAAAATTTTGCCTTGAAACAGCAAAATTCACCACTTGTGGGTGAAATTTCATCATTTTCAGGTGAACGTTCGCATTTGGTGGGTGAAATTTCAGAATTTGGCACCCCACAAAATATTTCTTGGAATGGCTAAATTATGCAAAATATTTTGTGCAGTGAAATTGCCGGTTTCACAGGAATTTTGCCCACAAAATTTATTTTCACATCTCTACCAGGGATTTGGGGGATTCTCCCTTTTCTAACTTCTCCTTGCTTTGTTTTTTTTTTTTTAAGTGGAATTTGCACGTAAAAAAAAAACAAAATCAAGGTAAAGTTGCAAATGGTGATGTTTTTTCATTTTTCGAGTCAACTTCATGAAGTGATACATGGAGGCAAATATGACGACTTTGCCAAAAATTTTCCAGTGAAGTAAAACTTTGCTGCATCACTAGTTAGGTGAAGGGTTGGCAAGAGCAGGGAGAAGCTTTAGCTGATGTCTATGGGCTGGGAGTGAGGAAGAGAGGTGGTGGAAGGAGGGGTGCAGGTTACAAAGATAGGGGAGATGATTGGAGAAGGCAGACTGCCCAACAGAGAAGTGAGGAGGGGAAGGGAGAAGGTGTTAGAATCCCTGGAGTGAAGGGAGTAGGAGGAAGAGGGGATGTGAGAAAGAAGTTAGGACAAGAAGGAGGGGAGGGACCCAAACCAATATTCAGAGATGAAAGAAGTGCAGTGGCACTGACAACGTGAGGAGCAAGGGAGAGTGGAGAGGGAGAAGCAAAGGAAGCAGTGATGCATAGGAGGCCAGAAAGCAATGCAGAGGGTATCCAGTCTGATGACATAAGAAGCGAGGGCAGTGCCATAGATTACATCTGCATAATCAAAAGGACAGTGCATAGGGTCTCTGCAGCCTTGGTTTCCTGAGACGTGGAGAAAGCCTTTGACTAGCAGGCAGTATAGCCTAGAGTAATGACCTCTGAATAAGCTTGGTATATCCAGCCGACCAGACCTGGGTTTGATTCTCACAACCTCAACTTGAATACTGTGTAACTCTGAGCAAGTCACTTAACCACCCAGTGCTCCCAGGTCGCCCCTGAAAACAGGCACTTGTGCCTCGTGGGCCTTACCTGGTTACCAAAGACTAAAAAAAAATAAAAAATAAATTAAATAAAAATAAACTGTGTTTCATGGACTTATCTTTTTGCTGTTTAGCTTAAATTTGGATTTTGCTCATAGTTTGTCAATGAGTTAAAATACTGTACAGTACCCTCACCACCCATATATGGTGTAATGATTCGTTATACGACCCCTTTATTGTTAGCTGTGGCACCTGACAGGGCTGTCCCCTGTTCCCCTTGTTGTTTAACCTTTATTTAGAACCTCTGCTATGCAGTTTATGCAACCATGTAGGGATCAAGGGGGTTTCATTTGGGGTATCAAGATTTATTTTGTCAGCATAGACACTGACGATCTATTGTTACACCTAGAGGACCTGGTTACAACAATCCCGATTGTTTTGGGTGAGATAGAACATTTTTCTCATATTTCTTTATATAAACTCAATGTAAACAAGACAAAAGCCCTGCCACTTAATAACCTAGTAAACAAATGTGAAATAATCAAGCTGGGCCTTTCCTGGGAACCTCGTGTCCTTACTTACTTGGTGATTCGCTTGTCCAGATCCCTCCAAGGTATGATTAGAGGGAATCTTACCCTATTACTGAATACACTCAAACTAGACTTTGAGAGATGGTTGTCCCTCTGGGGCAGGATTAAAATTATTAAAATTAATGTTCTGCCTTGCTTGCTTTATTCTTTGTGAATGCTAGGAGTCCACCTTGCTAAATCCTTGTTTTCCTGTCTGCAAGGATTACTTAATTCCTTTTTGTGGAAGGGCGTCCTGTTCACTGGGCTTGCCACAAACTAACAGCCCCAAAACACAAAGTGGGTGTAGCTCTCCCTAATGTATTCTTATATTATTGTGCATTGCATGCAGTCACATTTCTCCAGTGGGACTTGTTTAGTGATCAGTCTCGATCCCTTCCCTATAAACCCTTGTGGCTGGAAATTGAAACTGACCTTTCTCTTCCCAGTTTGCCTTATATCAAAGCTTCCCAACTTCCCACAGACTTGCATGCTGTGCCCCTAGAGTGGTCCATAAAGGTGAGGTCTCAAATGGAACGGTACCTGAATTTGAACTGGAGCAAGGTCAGGACCAAGCCCATTTTAGGCAATCCAAATATCAGAATTGCAAATTGACCTATTCCCCTCTCCTTTTGCCCCCAATTTAGAAACTGTCCCATTGCAACCTTTTTTGGAGGAGAACAATTTTCTGTCAGCACAACAAAGAGGGGTTTGGTCCACACCCAGGGTGCTTGGCTGCCTCCATGGAGGTAGAGACAGCTGTTTCACCCATTGCAAGGGCACGGGCATGGGGAAGAAAAATGGAGGAAAAAATATCAGGACTCGGCAGGACCTGTGATGGCCCCAATGTGCTGGAGGAAGTACCCCTTGGGGGGGGTTGTAGCCACTGCAAGGTCCACAGAGGTGGTGACAAATAATGTCATGATAAAAAAAAAAAAGAGTGGCACCAGAAAGTTCTGTCTGCACTTTTGAGGAAGCATTCCCATATTTTTCAAGAGAAATAGAACCTCGTTATACCCTATTGACTGTTGCCTCGCTGGAGCTAAACTCTTAAATTTCCTTATGCCTTCAGTCCCTTTTTTCCATACCTTATTTTGCTTTATTCACTTGGGTCAATTATAAAGTCCATTCTGATACCACTTGAGCAATATTGTGCTGCAATAGTGTGGGTGGGGGAGGGCTGGGTTTTTGTATTTTGTTTTTTCTCTTTTATTTAACTATGGACATTCATTATTTTGCCTTTTGATCTGTATTTTACATTCTCTTCATTGTGTAACATCTTTTCACTTTCTTTTTTATTTTGGTTGTTAATATAAATTCAATAAAGCATATTAAATTTAAATTAAAAGTTGAAAAATCTAGGTACTTCTAAAAAGAACTAGAAGACAATAAAAACAACTCTGCCAAATTTTGAAACATCCTCAAAGAAGTCGAAGGTCAGTCCACTGCAACAGCCCTTCCAAACAAAACTGTGTCTGATGGTACCACCTATATGGACAAAGCTGATATACTAGAGAAGCTTAATGATCACTTTGCCTCTGCAGGGTTTGCCTTTGACAACTCACCTATCAGCAAACTTAGCCCAGCAAGAGACTCCACTGTTGGTTTCACTGATAATCACAACCATAACCTACCTCATCCCACCCCCTCCAGCTTCCTCCCAATTATGTTCAAGCAAGTGGAGGACCTCCTCCTTTCTCTGGATACAAAAAAGAGTGCGGGTGCAGATAATATTGAACCTTACTTTCTAAAACTTGGCCATACCTATCTGATCGCCCCCATTACACACTTATTCAACACCTCTCTGATTCAAGGTGAGCTACCTGTCTTGTGGAAAACTGCCCACATCCTACCATTATTCAAGACTGGGGACCAAGTGATCTGAACAATTACCGGCCTATTTCTATACTATCCATCCTCTCTAAATTACTTGAAAAAATTGTCAACATCCAACTTAGAGAACATTTGGATTCACAAAAGTTGCTAAACCCAGCTCAGTCTGGCTTCAGAGCCAAACACAGTACAGTATCAGCTCTTGCCAAAGTAACTACAGACTGGCAAATGGCCTTGGACTCTAAGAAGCATGTATTTGCCCTCTTCCTTGATCTAAGTAAGGCCTTCGATACTGTGGATCATACCATCATGCTTACTGCACTGAGTAACATCGGACTTGATAGTTCTGCCGTTAAATGGTTCACCAGTTACCTAACCAATAGGTTACAACAAGTCAAAGTCATAAGAGATCTGTTCCCCCCAAAAATCCTTGTTACGAGGAGTCCCACAAGGCTCCATCCTGGGCCCTATCCTCTTTGCAATATACATTAATAATCTGGACTCGCAGCTGGTCACAGCAAATGTGCACTTATTCACAGATGATACTGTACTCTGTACCACAAATTCATCCTTGGTTCTGGCCCATGAGTACTTACAGAAAGACTTTGTCACCCTCCAATACAGCCTTCTCACTCATAAGCTCCTCTTCAATACCAAAAAGACTAAAGCAATGATTCTCTCACCAAAGTCTACTTCTGGATGTCCACATATCACACAGATCCGAACACTCTTAGATGAACCCCTTGAAGTAGTTGATACCTTTAAATACCTAGGGTTCTGGCTGGATAACAAGCTCAACTTTCTGTGCCACTTAAATGAAACCTCGAAGAAACTAAGACAGTGATTAGGTTTATTCTATTGCATTAAACACCTACTCACGTTAGAAGCCAGAATGAGACTAGTACAAACTACATTCCTACCTATACAGGACTACGCTGACTTCCTTTACAGTCATTGCCCATCAATGTTGCTAAACAAATTGGACACCCTTTACCACCGGGCTTTAAGATTTATCTTAAATCTACCCCGTAGTACACATCACTGTAATCTATACCAGGTTTTGGGATGGACCTCACTCTCAACTAGAAGAAAAAGGAATGCTTTCCTCTGTTTTTTAGAGCATTATCTGATAACCTCCCTGCATACATCTTGAACATCTTCAAATGGGCTAAAGGTTCCTATGGCCTGAGATGCTTCTCCTTAATCTGCTTCCAGATTCCTAGAGTGACAACTACCCATGGCTCAGCAGCAATCAACTTCTCACTTCCAGCACTTTGGAACACTATGCAAGACTCATTAAAATTATCCTCACTTCCAAGCATTTTCACATTCAAAGTTCTATTAACAGATTATCTGAAGGAATCATGCAACTGTTTCAGACGCCAATGACCCCTAAGCCCCAGGTGCCACTCTCAAATCCTACACCTAAGTATCTCATCCACCCCACATTCCTAACAACAGAAACCTAGGACCTACAAGCCTAGTTCCCTTAATCCAAGATGGCACTGCCTATTCTCTACCTTTTGCCTAATCTGGCCTCCCTTTTGGCTGCCTACTCTTTCTCCCCAATTTCTACCCTATTCCTTAATACCTCCTTATTTTTTATCATTTAGGTATGAACTCTTACTTAGCAGGGACTATACGGGATTGTTGTCTCTTCTGATTTCAGTAAAGCATATCATTATGTACCTTTGCATGTTAATTATATTGACCGATATGTATAGGCCCATATTGACTGGCACCTTCACAATGTTTTTCCTTTTTTTTTTCACCGTTGTCCACTGTAATTGTAATCTTATGAAGTGTACTGTATTGTATTAATGCCCAGGACCACCTTGAAAATTAGCTTACTCAATGGTGTTTATGCCTGGTTAAATAAAGTGTTTGATTGATTGAAATTAAAAAAAGAACAGTGCCTTTTTCTATGATGGTATGCCTCTTATGTATTTTGTTTTGGTTTGCACTTAGAAACATTTTTGCAACCATTTTCATTTTTTTTGTTCATGTTGGATTTAGAAATTGCTTAAAAATGATTTTCGTGCTTTAAACATTTTGTTCATGTTGCACGTTAAAAACATTTTGCTGACTTCCAGTGATGTTATCGGCTATACGACAGGCTGAACTTTGTACTCTGACTCTGAAGTTGAATAATACTCATTATACAATAGGGGTGAGATGATATGCCATTCTTTATTTCAGCATAAAACCACCACGAGTTATCATACTCTGCTGACATCGCCAGAGTGTGATAATTGGGGTTTTCTCCAATTATCATGCTCCTATTGTATAAAATGGATACATGATGTGCACTCGTGTAATATGGAAAATATTTTCTCTCCTGCACAGTGACCTCTGGATACTCACTCATGGCTTCGCTACTCGTGAATATCCACTGGTCTCTCTAAAGGAGTGAAACTATTTTCCATATCACACTCATTCCCATCATGCATCCTCTTATTCTATAGCTGTCTGTCTTCATTAAAATTGTTATAGATGCACTGCATTACAGAGTGAGAGAGAGAGAGAGAAAGAGCAGTGCCAGAGCCAATCATATTCTGTTTTACTGGCAATGAAGATGAATAAAGCTGGGCTGTGCACAGGCCAAAAGTTGGCCTGCTAGGACATCTCCACCACCAGCTTCATGTGCCTTGATAACGAGACAGATGCTGAACAAGAAAAACTCTGTTGCTCCTGATTAGGGCATTTGGTCACAGTAATTAAGCTTTTTAGTCAAGAGAATAAGAGGGGCTTCCACTTCTAGGGGGACTTGGGCATATAATAGCCATCCTTTCTAGGGCATTTCTCCCATCTTTATTTCACAGATGGCTGCTTTCACTTCCTCCCCAGAAGACAAGGGCTGAGATTTTGTTGCTCAGCCACTGATTGAAACTAGAGAATATTTAAAAATCCATTAATGTGAGGGACAGGAAGAAATGTATGTAGGATATGTAGCATTGTAGAAAGGTACCCACTGTATCATTATGTTGCCAGTTCAGAAACTTCAATTTAGCAATGGATGCCATAGATCTTTCTTTTTAACATGTAAGTATATTTGCCAACCTCCACCACTCCTGTATTATTTGTGGTTGGTATACAATAGATTTTCTCCATTTGATAATTTATGAAATCCCACAGGGAAGTTTGGATCTTTTTGATTTTTATCTCCCTAGCCTTATCCCACTTAACCTTCTGCTTAGCTGAGACTTAATTCAAGTAGCTGCTAGACTTACCTGTTTAGCATCCATCTCTTGCATTTTTTGGTCTGCAAGAGCTATAAGTTGTCTCCTCAGAAATGATTAAATAATATTCCACAATACTGCTAGAGATACCAAATGATCATTTTTCTCCCAAACAATTGCTGAGGTGGAAACATGTGTCAGCACCACCTAAGATCAGATAGTCAGTGGGAAGCAGAAAACACCTGCCTGAAGAACCTGGTGGAACAGCTCCGGGGGCATATTGACAACCAGGAGAACAGGACACGATGCTGCAATATTCAGTAATAAGTCTCCCAGAAGAATTAGAGGGCTCCAAACAAGAGGAATTCATCTCATCTTGGTTAAAACAACATCTCAGGTTTGGGGACACAGGCCGCAACTACAAAGTCAAGATGGCCCTCAGATCACTAGGAGGTCACCTTCGCCCAGGAGACCAGCAGCAGCACTTCCTTGCCTATTTCCACAGATATCTGGACAAGGAGGTGGCCCTCCAGGCAGCTAAAGCCAAAGTCCCAGTCCAAGCTGGGGAAGCAGAGAGACTCATATTTACTTACTGCAGCAAAGAGCTTCATTTGAAGAGGAAACAGCTGGCAAAGGTAAAGGCCAAATTATGCAGTTTGGGGTGGCAGCATCACCACCATATGTGCCTTTCCAAGCTGAAGATTGTGCAGTGTGGACAACCACCAGAACCTTCACCAACCTGGCTAGGAGATTTTCCCTCATGCAAATTTTGACTGGCTTTGGACATCAAATTTCAATATGTTTCTTCTATGGTCCTAACTATAACTGCTGGGAATTCTTCATTAAGCTCTTTCTAGAAATGGCCCAGACTGACGGAGAATGGCTGGTGACAGGGGATGCTAACTGTGTCTAGGATGGGGTCTTGGACCACTTCTCCCTTATAATATACCTATATAATATACTTTTTACTCACATACCCATAATCCCTGTGTTAGGATATACCTCGTCTTAACCTCCAGGGTAGTGCTGCAAGGGATAGAGGGGGTGGAACAAGGTGCTGTCCTCCTCTCTAAGCATGCACCACTAATGTTTAGGGGGAAGGATGAGGAAGAGGAGGGCATGCCTAAAGTCTGGAGGATGGATCCCAACTTGCTGATGGACCCACAATTTAAGGCTCACATAGATAAAGTGTCACATCAAGCCGGAGGAGAATTCTGCATCTATCAGATGGGAGGCCTTTAAAGCCACCCTTAGAGGAGAAATCATCTCTTATGGCAAATGATATATGGGCCTGGCTAAGAGAGCTTGAGTGCTCTGTCCAGCAGTTAGAACTCAATCATAAAGCCCCCTTGGACCTATACCTTATAGCTTAACATATAAGTACATACCTTTGCTAACTTCCTCCAACTCCTGTATTATTTATACCTGCCTGCACTAATGTGATAGTACCTCACCCAAGTTTTCCATTTACCTACCACCTCCGAATCTTTCAGCTATATACCACTTGTTTCTTAGTCCACTCCCCTACCCTCAATTACCTGACGATGGCCTCACTTGGTAGAAAGCTCCACCTCTCTTCCACCTCAGACGATGCCACCTGCCTGGGCTAATGTGATAGTACCTCCCCCCTAATTTTTCATTTACCTACCCCCTCTGCATCTTTCTGCTATATACCACTTTTTTCTTAACCCGCTCCCCTACCCTCAATTACCTGATGATAGCCTCACTTGGTTGAAAGCTCCACCTTTCTCCCACCTCATAGGATGTCACCTTTGGCTGATCCCCTAACCCCCTCTTATCTAATCCATCTATCTGTTAATATTTACTAATTTGATGTGTATAAGTTAAAATTTTACTATTACTGCCTGTGTATATGCTTCAATGTTTTTCTCTCTTTTTTTTCTTCTCTGTAAACCTTGTATTTTTGTAATGTTTGTTCAACACTGACGTAGAACCTTTGAAAATGAGTCCTTGACTCAAAGGTATTAATCCCAAACTGAAATAAATAAATAAAAAATAAAATTTGTGGTTGGTATACAATAGATTTTCTCCATATGATAATTTAGCCAATCCCACAGGAAAGTTTGGATCTTTTTGATTTTTATCTCCCTAGCCTTAGCCCACTTAACTTATGATAAACTCCAGGAAGCCAAAACAGAATATAACACTATCAATAAAAAAATCCTAGAGTCAAATTCTCCTTTCGAGAATGGGGGCCTATTATGGGGAGACCACCCAGAAAGTGGCTGGCATGGCAGCTTCATCAGAGATCTGGGGCTGCTACCGTATTCAGGTTTCAGAGGGAAGGGGGGTGGGATATCATGGAGAAATTCTCACAAATCAAGCAGGAGTTTTGCACTTTTTACCGAAGGCTTTACTCCTTGGACTGTGACCCACACGACAAGACATGGAGACCTTTTTTTGCATCTGCCCCTATCAGCTGCCTGACTGTGGAGCAGAGGGAGGAGCAAGATGTTCCAAACACCTGGGAAGAAATCCAGAAGGCCATTGTGGGACTTGCAGGGGGAAGTGCCAGGCTGGGATGGCCTCCCAATAAAGCTGTATGAGGCTTGTAGGGAAACCCCACACATTACCCTGATGGTGATGATATAAGAAATCAGGGTGAGTGGTTGGTTTATCCCCTCCACAAGTAAAGTGGCCATAGTAGTACTCCCAAAGCCTTGGAAGGACCAAGTCCTTGGCCCCTCCGACTGCCCTATTTCCTTATTGACTGCAGAATATAAAATTGTAGCCAATCTGTTGGCCTCCAGATTACAAAAAGTACTGCCAGACATCATCCATCCTGACCAATCAGGATTTGTGAAGGATAGGCAAAGGAAAGGGAACATCTGCAGGACTCTTAATGTTGAATGGTGGTGCAGTGGTGGTGGGTGGGACCCACTGGGTATTATTGCATTGGATGCAGAGAAGACATTTGACTAAATGGAGTGGGGACACCTCCACTCTGCCTTGGAGTATTTTGGGGTGGGTCTTGGTTTTCATAGTTTGGTCTGCCTCCTGTACTTAGATCCAGTAGCACACATCATGGTAAATGGTGGACTCTCCTCCAGCTTTAGCCTGGGTAGAGGAACTCACCAGGAGTGTCCCCTGACCTCTCCTCTTAATGTCATGGCCCTGGAGCCATTGCCAGTAGTCTTATATCACAACCAACAATTTGAGATGCTCAGAGTAGGTGGGGTGGGCCACAAACACTCACTGCTTGATGATGACTTGATGTTATATGTGAAGAGTCCTCATACTGCCCTGCCCCTAATAGCTTTGATATTGAATCAGTATGGCAGCGTGTCTGGGCATAAAGTTAACTAGAGGAAGAGTGAACTTCTCCTACTGGACAAGGGTAAGAGAAATAAGGGTAATATGGGTCTGGAGCTGAGGGAGGTAGTGGCCCTCAAGTTCTTAGGGATATATGTTCCAAAGCAATTGCCTAGACTTTACAAGCTTAAGCTCCCACCTCTACTCAGGGCTATCAAGGGGTACCTAGAGGACTGGACAAAATTGCCAATAACTCTTCTGGCCATGTAAATTCTATTACAATGTGTATCCTCCCCAAAATTTTATACCTGCTTCAGGCCCTTCCTATCAAACTCCACCAAAAGTGTTTTAGTAAAGTTAACAACTTATTCTCCAACTTCCTATGGAGGGGTAAACCAGCCTGTATTAGGGTAGCTACAATACAAGCCCCCAAATAGAGAAGAGGAGGGTAATGGGTCTAAAGGGAGTACAAGGGGTGAGAATGGTGCAGAAATGGACACAAGTCCCTTTACACGAGAAAGGGTCCTGAAGGAACTGGAAGTAATAAGAGTTGGTAAAGCAATGGGGCCAGATGGGGTGCACCCCAGGGTCCTTAAAGAACTAAGAGAGGTGGTGGCTGAAACTCTGGCTATCCTGTTTAGCCGATCACTGGAAACAGTGGAGGTACCCAAAGACTGGAGGACAGCAGATGTAGTCCCCTTATACAAAAGTGGGAACAAAGAGGAAGCAGGGAACTACAGACCAGTCAGCCTCACCTCGGTAGTGGGGAAGATCATGGAAGCACTACTGAAGGAGAGATTGGTGGAACATCTGTTGTCAATGGACTACAGGACCAAAGGCAGCATGGTTTCACCAGGAGGTCAGCGTCAGACCAACCTCATTGAATTTTTGACTGGATGACTAGGGAGGTGGATCAGGGAGGCAGTGGACATGGCCTATCTGGACTTCAGCAAGGCCTTTGACACTGTGCCACAAAGAAGACTATTACACAAACTGGGAATATGGTGTGGGCAGGACAGTAGTGTGGTGGGTAGGTAACTGGCTGGGTGGCAGGACACAGAGGGTGGTGATAAATGGCTGTCACCCACAGAGGGAAGAGTGACCAGTGGGATACCACAGGGATCAGTGCTGGGACCGGTCCTATTCAACATCTTCATCAGTGACATTGCGCAGGACCTAGAAGGCAGAATTTCACTGTTCGCTGATGACACAAAGCTCTGTAACAGAATAGACACACCAGAGGGTGTAGATAGAATGAGAAGGGACCTGCAGAAACTTGAAGAATGGTCAGGGGTTTGGCAGTTGAAATTCAATGCAAGGAAGTGCAAGATAATGCATATGGGGCACAAAAACCCTGGCACAATATATCAGTTGGGGATGAGGATATAGCATGCACCAAGCAGGAAAGGAATCTTGGGGTTATTATCTCTGATGACCTCAAGGTAGGGAAACAGTGTGACAAGGCAGCAGGTAAAGCAAATAGGATGCTGGGATGTATAGGCAGGGGCATCACCAGCAGGAAAAGGGAGGTCATAATTCCGCTATACAAGACACTAGTGAGGTCCCACTTGGAGTACAGTGTACAGTTCTGGAGACCATACCTACGTAAGGACATAGACAGGGTAGAAAAGGTTCAGAGGAGGGCAACAAAGATGGTGCAAAGATTGCATCACAAGTCCTATGAAGACAGGTTGAAGGAACTGAACATGTACTCCCTGGAGAGGAGGGAGAGAGGGGATATGATAGAGACATACAAGTATCTTACAGGGAGGAACAGGGTACAGGAATACACTATTTTTAAGCAAAAAGATGTTCCAGGACTAGAGGGCATGGGATGAAGTTGGAGGGAGGACGATTCAGAGAAAACATGAGGAAGAATTTCTTCACAGAATGGGTGGTAGACAAGTGGAACACCCTGCCAGAGGAAGTGGTGGGGGCTGAAACAATCACAGGATTTAAGAATGCATGGGATAGACAGAAAGGAATTCTGGAGGTCAGGGATAAGGGGCAACAGACTTCTAGGAAAACATAAACTGAACTTACGAGCTCAAATGGGCAGACTGGGTGGGCCATAGGCCCTTATCTGCCAACACTGTCTATGTATCTATGTATCTATGTTATTAGCTCTACATCATATGGAACATTACTACTGGGTGGCTCAGCTTACATTCTTGGGGAAAGCTACAGGAAAGCAGAAGCCCCCTTGGCAACAACTGGAGGAGATGTCGCTGGGCAGTGATGGTTTGGTGGGGTGTCTGCTTAGCCCATCACTATCATCCAAGACCCAGCAGGTGATAAGGAACCCCTTTATGATGATTGCATGGGATACCTGGAGCAGGTTATATGGCTACATACTTCACCCCCCCGGGGCATCTCCCCTCATGCTAGGTTGGTGGAAGCTTTCAAAAAGCAGAACAGATATTCATTTTTTGTTCATCAGGGCCTGCTAAAATGAGTGGGGCAGGGTATTGCCACATTGGGGGACTTATTTCAAGGAAGGGGAGTGTTATTATCTTTACTGAACTCAGGGACCAATTTCATATCTCCAAAACCTCTTACTTTGTGTGTTTGTGTGAGAGGGGGCTATTGGGGGATGGCCATGGAAGGGACATCTCACAGCCCCTTCTGCTATAGAGAACATATATACATCCAGGCTACTTGCAGTCCAGCTCCTGTCATCATATTACCATATGATTGGGGGAGTGGGGGCACATCCCACTTTCACAACTGAGTACATGTACACCTGGAAGAGAGATCTGGGAACTCCAGTCACCCCTGAGGTTTGGGTAGAGGCAATTCACCACTCAAATTTGTGTGCCAGATCCAAGCATTTGAGACAAATTCAGTTCAGCTTCCTATATAGAACCTATCTCTTCCACAGGAGCTTAATAGTCTAAGCCCTCTCTTAGTCCTGACTGCCATAAGTACAAAGTTGCTGAAGGCTGCCATATTCATATGATTTGGGAATGCCCAAAGTTATGCTCTTCTGGTAGGAGGTTCATAGAATATTGGAGGTAGTACTGGGTCCAGGATTCCCTTCCATACCCCTTGTGTTTTTGCTGGGAGTGGGGGGGGTTAGATGGATGGGGAAGGGAGCACTATGGAGTCTGTCCTTGGTTAATCTGAGGAAAACCATGGCCCATAATTGGGGCAAGCCAGCTCTACTCCTTCTAGCAATGTGGGTGTCTAACCTACTGGAATGCTTCAATTGGAATGTGCACAACAATCTAAATAATTCAACGTTCTTTCTACTTATGATCCCTTTCTTATACACAAAGAAATAAGAAGAATCAACCACTATTCATATTTCTTATTTCTGGTGCTTCTTTGATGACCATGAAAAATCCCCCTCATAGGTTAACCAGCTTGATAGAGCAATCTCTGTTGCTAACCCTGCCCAGATAAAATTGAGCCTCCGGCTCTATATGAGGCCTGTGTGTTTGTGTGAGTGTACGCCAGTGGAATTTTGCAGAATTTGGATTCATGCATTCCATTTCAACATTTTATGCTTCTGGCGGAGGGGGGGGGGTGGTAGCATTCTATTAGAGGAACACTGCAGAATATTGAATTCCTATGTTCCATTGTAGATAAATAAATCTCCTGCTGCATGCATAGAAAGACAAATGACTGATCAGTAGAAACCATCTGTGGAGGGACTATTCATATCTTCTAAGCAATATTTAATTGTATTTTTTGTCTTTCTTTTATCTTTTAGAGATTTCTCACTGTTTAATTTGTCCAACTCATTTTCTAAGCACAATAAGACCCTTTAAACTATGGGTTATTGGCAGTGTTAGGTAAGTTACTTTTTCTATTACTTTCTATTACTTTGGAAAACTTGTTCCAGCAAGCTCTGTGCAGTCACTAGCAAGGATGGAGAAGTACTGCAAAAAGTAGTATGACTTACAGTTACAGTTACTTCTTTCTTTTTATACAAAAAGAATACAAAAGTAGTAAAGTAACAATAACAGATTACATTTATTTGAAAGTAATAGGTTAGTTACTAGTTACTTTTAAATAAATGTAATCAGTTACAGTTACATATTACCTTTGTATAAAAAGAAAGAAGGAACTGTAACTGTCAGGTGTATTACATTTTCTAGTACTTCTCCATCCTTGCTAGCGACTGCACAGCACTTCTTGGAACAAGTTTCCAAAAGTAATAGAAAAAGTAACTTACCCAACACTGGCTATTGGTGAGTACCTGCACTTCCAGAAGCTGTAATGCCCTCTGCCCGTGGCACCAGGCCTCATCACACCTATAGGCATGTCAGTATCCACCCATATACCACACCCTGCCAGGTCTTATTGCTTACAAAGAGAGAACACAACAAATTATATTACTAAATGTAATCTTACTCTTACATGCTTATATAAAGTGTTATCATCTTAAAATGATTGCAAATCTCTTTAGTCTTTAAGGGGACATAAAAGGAAAAATGGGATTAAGTGACACAGAAGTATATGCCAGTATTAGGGCCAGTACGTGTCATCATCATAGCATTTCCATTTGTAATGCATCAAAACATACAAATTACAGTTTACACTGCAATTCCAAAGATGGCTGTTTCTATAGCTTGAGAGCCTTATGTCCTGTATGTGGCAGAAAGGAAGTGCCATTTGATTCAGAGTGATGCTGTTTCAGTATGTAAGTCTGCAGGCTGGTGTGCTGCTGGTGGCATACCCCCATCCCAAACACACACAGGGACGGATTCTCAAAGGGCTCTTAGATTGATGCAAGCTGCAGCTAAAGGCAGCTTAACACAGAAACATAGAAACATAGAAATTGACATCAGAAAGGGACCACAAGATCCATCTAGTCTCATCGATATGGCAAGCTATCCCCCCCTTTCTATCCTTTCTGTGAAATGTTACATTTGTGCTTGTTCCAGGTATTTCTGAACCCATTTACCATTTTGGCCTCTACCACTTCACCAGACAGGTGATTCCATGAGTCAACCACCCTCTTAGCGAAGAACAACTTCCTAACATTGTTCTGAATTGCCCACCATTGAGCCTCATATCATGTCCTCTGCTTCTGATGCTTTTCTTTTCCTGAAGGAGCTCTGTACCCCTACCTTATGTGTACCCTTGACATACTTGAATGTCTCAGTCATGCCCCCCTCTCCCTCCTCTGCTCCAGGGAGTACATGTGGAGCTCACTCAGCCTATCCTCATATAACATTTGATGCAGACCCTGAATCATTTTGTGGCTCTCATCTACACCATCTCAATCTTATTGATGCCTTTCCTAATGTGTGTCCTCCAGAACTGAATGCAGTACTCCAGGTAGGGGTGCAACAGCACCCTGTAAAGAGGCAGCACTACCTCCCTTCTGTGACTCTTGATTCCCCTCCCTATGCAGACCAGCATACCACTGGTCTTCAGCGCCGCCTGTTCGCACTGCTTCCCCACCTTTATGTCATCTGATATAATGATTTCTAGGTCTTGTTCCTGGTTGGTGTATGCCAGCTGCTCCCCTCCCAGTTAGTATCCCACCTTGGGGTTTCCCTTGCCTAAGTGCATGAACTTGCACTTTCTGGAGTTGAACTTCAACTGCCAGGTGTCTGACTACTCCTTGAGTTTTCCCAGGTCTGATTCCATGCTCTTGACTCCTTCTGGGGTGTCTACTCTTTTGCAGATCTTGGTGTCATCTGCAAACAGACACATCTTCCCTTCCAATCCATTAATGATGTCAGCTACGAACACATTGAAGAGTAGGGGCCCCAGCACCAACACCTGAGGTACTCCACTAGTCACTTCCCTCTCTATCAATACCACTCCATCTACCTGCACCCATTGTGTTCTTCCCTTCAGCCAGTTATCTCACCCAACCCACTACTTCCTTACCTATGCCGATGTAGTCCAGCTTCCTTACCAGCCTCCTGTGTGGAACCAAGTCAAAGACCTTACTAAAGTCCAGATAGATCACATCCACTGCTCCCCCTTGGTCCACTGCTGTCGTTACCCAGTCAAAAAAGTTGACCATGTTTGTCTGACATGACCCTCCAGCCATGAAACTGTGCTGTTTTGGCTCCTGTTGCTCACTGGATTCCAGATGTGCTACAATTCTTTGCTTGTGCAGTGTGTCCATCAGTTTTCACACCACTGATGTGAGGCTCACTGGATGGTAATTTCCAGCCTCCTCCCTGCTCTCTGATTTGTGAAGTAGGACCACTGTCGCCCTCTTCCAGTCATCAAGCACTGTTCTGCTTTTCAGTGATTTGGTGAAGAGCTGCATCAGGGGTGCTGCTATCACACTCCCCAATTCCTTGAGAACTCCTGGGTGAGTCTTATCTGTCCCCATGAGCTTGTCCACCTTTAATTTATTTAGGGCTTCCAAGACTTGTCCCTCTGTGAAGGGGTTCCCTGGTCCCTGGGTGCAACTGCTTTGTGGATTTTGGCCATCCCCTGCGTTCTCCCTAGTGAACACGGAACATAAATATTTATTTAGGACTTCTTTCTTCTCACTGTCCTTCTCTACTAGTCCCCCTCCTGAAACTGCTAGCCTTACTATTCCTCCTCTAGTCTTTCTCTACTCTCTTAAGTACAGTACCTAAAAAGGTTTTGTTTCCCCCCTAACACCCATGCTATGGTTAGTGCGGTGTGAGCTTTAGCTTTTCTTATTACTTTTCCCGCTTCTCTCTGTGCAACTACGTCAGTTTCCCTGTCTTCATCCTTGTTTGATGCCATATATGCCTTGTAGGCTTTTCTTTTCTCCCTTACTATAGTAGCCACCTTGTTGGAGAACCAGAGGAGTTTCCTTTTATTATTTGCCTTGTTGATCCTCCTACGCACTCTTGGTTACCTCTTGGTAGCTCCCTTTAGGGTCTCCCACATTTCCTCCACCCCTTTTCCCCTCTTTGCCTGACTTTCTCTGCTAGGCTGGTTCTCCTTCTGGAAAAGTCTGCCTTTCTGAAATCCAAAACTCTGATCTTGGAATAGCTGGTATCCATAGTTGTGTTGATTTTGGAACTAATCATATGACGGTCTCTGTTGCCAAGATGGCACCATACCTTGACCCTTTCAACCCTGTCACTAATGGCCAGAACCAAGTCCAAGACAGCTCCACCCCTGGTTGGTGAATCAGCAAGTTGCTTCAGCCCTGTCTCCTCTAGGGCCATTACAAATTCCCTGCCTCTTGTTGTCAGTGCTGTCTGAGAACCCCAGTTACCATGTCTAGTAAGTTAAAGTCCCCTACTATAATTGCCTCACCCTCGTCCGCCATTTTATGTATCATCGCTAATGTTTCTTTGTCCCCATTTTCCCCCTGTGAAGGGGGCCTGTAGATAACTTCTAACCTAATGGCTACCCTGTTCCCTGTCTCAGCTGTTACCTACAGTGCCTCAGTGTCACCTACATTCCCCTAGATTTCTGTAGTTTTGATTTCCCCCCGGATGTACAATGCTACCCCCCCTCCCTTTTAACCCCTTTCTGTCCCTCCTCTACATGTTGAATCCAGGAATGGCCATGTCCCATCCATGGCTTCCTGCAAGCTAAGTTTCCATCAAAGCCACTAAGTCTAGTCCATCCTCTGCTATAGTGGCATTGAGGTCAGATATTTTGCTAGCCAGGCTTCTGGCAATAGTTACGATTCCCTTCCATGTGCTACCCTCCTTCTTTTTACAAGCATGATTCCTCTCTGAAGACCTCCTTTCTGTAGTTTCCATGACAGAACTCCTTGGCTCCAGATCATTGAGATTACCTCTTTCCCATAATGCTTCTGTCATCTTTGGAGTAGTTTTCCTTTTTTTTTGCTCCCTGTGTATATAGCACACTGTATGTTAGCAATGCGTTTGGGAACATCTTTGTGGGATTTTGCAATTGGTGTCACATGTTCTGCTTGAGATACAGTGTCCTGACTCTGACTGAGTAACATTTGATGGGGGAGTGGCATCCACTAGCCCATATGATGCCATGGGTGCAGGCGCCTCTTCCCCACCAATAAGTTTAAATGGCTGACGAAGACATCAAACTTTTGACTGAGAGCTTGTGTCCCCACCTTTGTAAGGTGCAGGCCATTGAATCTAAAGAACTTCCTTTCCCAGAAGTTCTGTCCATTCCCAATGTAGCCATACCCTTTTTCCTGACACCAATTTTATTTTTAACTTTCTGTTTATTGCCATTTACCAGAAATAACAATTCAGATAGCAGCTAATGCAGAATATCTACTGTACATATAGAATAAAAATGCCAACAAAGATTAAGCTCGCAGATGTCCTTCTCTCTGCATCAATGCCTGGTGCAGAACTGATTCTCTACTGGGCAGGGTCCCGGCAGCAAAGTCCCTTGGCTTGCGGTAACCCTGACCATGTGCCAAACAGGTGATGCATTCAGCGGATATGCTGCAAACTGTGGGGTGGCTGTGTGCTGCTATAGCATTTCTCTGGTGGCTAGCAGCAGCCCCCAAGCCTCGACCCCTGTTGGTACATGTAAACATCTCCCCAAGCCTCAATCTCCCATTAATATACATGACACCTCCCTGGTGGTCTAGTGCCCCCTCCTCGATCCCTGACATCCCTAATAATTATTCATATCTATAATGCCTTGGTGGTCTAGTGGCTTCCCCTCCCAATCCCCGATGTCACTAATAATCATTCATATCTGCTGTATAATGCCCTGGTGGTCTAGTGGCCCATCTACCTGATCCCTGTTGTCACTAATAATTATTCATATCTATAATGCCCTAGTGGTCTAGTGGCCCCCCCTTCCCGATCCCTGATGTCACTATTAAATAAATATATATCCATAATTCCCTGGTGATTTAGTGGCCCCCCTCAAGCCTCAATCCCCCATTATGAAATAACAAGACATCATTGGTGGCATAGTGGACCCCCACCTCCCCCACCCCGGCAAGCAGTGTTCCTCCATCCCACTCCCACCCATCCCCAAACTTAGCTGGCAATTGGCACAGCCCACCATTCACCACCATGGCCAGCCACCGACTGAGCATTCAGTGAGCACTGCACTGAGTTCAATGGTCAAGGCCCATAAGGAGGACCTAGTGAGGAACTGGAGGAGTACAAGTGAGCATGTTGTGGTGTGGAGATCAGGGTAGATGCATATGCCATTGTTGTTAGGGTTAATTTATCTCACCCTAAGGCCCTTACTTTTATCCCGCCACATGACATAGTTGTGATGGATGACACAGCAGAGAGAGAGAAGGGGGAGACCATTGGGGTCTCACAGGGATCTGTGCTTGTACCAGTCCTCTTTAATGACTTCAAGGGTGTAAGAGAGATACAAGATGGTAGCATCTTTCAAAAAAAAGATGTTCAAGAACAAGGGGCCATGATATGAAAATAGAGGGGGGTAGATTTAGGGATAACATGAGAAAGTATTTTTTTCACAGACAGGGTGGTAGATCCATGGAACAGTCTACTGGCACATGTTGCAGGGGCAAAAATGGTGGAGGAGTTAAAAAACACTAGGGACAGACATAAAGGAACTGTAGCGATAGGGAATAGAGGATAATCCACAGATCATTTAGGATCCACGGTATATGAAACAGGCAGGAAAAAGCGGAAGACTAAGTGAGCGAAGCGATCATTATCTGCAGTTAAATTCTATGCTTATATGTTTCTATGTGATACCACCATTGCACTTGCCTGTCAAATGGGTGCATGCCATTGAGTGGTCCACCTGGACTAAACACTTTCCTTTCCGTACAAAAACCCATCAATCACTTGGTCACCAATCCTCATGCATCTCAACCCAACCTGCGCACATAGTACCCTGACATGATTTATTTCTTTCATAATGCACCTATGGATTATTACAAAATATCTATACATTTTGGTAATTTTCCCAGATGTCTAATCAGTTACAACATCACAAAAAAAAAAATCAGAAAGAAAAGGGATACCTGTACAAGCTCAGTATGCAGTACTTTCTGTTTCTTTAAACTGTTGACACTGTACTTTTCGGAGTGGCCAGGACAACATCATCTTGCATCCCCTCCAAGGTGTACCGGGCCATCAAAGCTTGCTATAATACTTTGTTGCTGCCTATCCCATACACATTCAATTGCTGGGATAATGTATGACCTTTGATAGAAACAAAATGTAAGGTAAGATGTTCCATTCAAGTTCATGGACATCATTGTTAATGCTTTTCTTGGCATGACTCCAGTTAAAAATATTGCTGTTGCCAACTCCAGATTCCCATAAGCCATCTTTCCAGAGAAAGACTGGCTAGACCATGTCCTGCTATGACCATTGCTGCATGTAACATACAGCACTACACAGGTTCCAAAGCTGCAATAAATAAACACCTGACATGGTCAGTGAAATGACACACATTTGGAAAATATCTTAAGAAGAGCTTCTTCATATACAGTAAATTTCTTTTGTCTCACTGGTGATAATTTGTGACTTAATTCTTCAGTCCTGCAAATAATGATAAATATATATATATATATATATGAATTGGTTTATGAAGTGTGTTTAAAGGATAATGGGTCTGATTCACAAAGATCGGCTCAAGATTTGCTGCAGGCAGTTGGTCCCGATCACCAGTGAGTGAGGGTCAGATGTTGTCCACATGGCTATGTCTTGCAGCTTGCATTAACTGTGGTACTTCACCCACAGAGGGCATATCTGGATGGTGGGCCACAAGGCTAGGGGCAACCATACACCAGCAGCACCATATCTGGATGGTGGGCCACAAGGCTAGGGGCAACCATACACCAGCAGCACCATATCTGGATGGTGGGCCACAAGGCTAGGGGCAACCATACACCAGCAGCACCATGCTCAGCAGTGCATAATGGTGAGTGGCCCCCCACCCCACCCCATCAGTTACTGTCAACACTGTAACAGTAAAACCACATCCATGATGGTCCAGCGGATCCCATTTGGCCCTGATCCATGTTTAGTAATATGAATAAACATTTCGTTTGGTGTTCCTGGTGCTTGCATGTCCAATCATCTTTACTTTAAAAAAGAAACAAAATTACCTTGGAGGCCTAGCAGACAATGCATATTATCCCAGATCTGCCCACAAAATCTACAGAGATTTTCTCTATTGGTTTATTGGGCACCCTGCCCTGGACACTGGCTATCAGTGCCCAAACAACACAGTCTTCCAACTTCAGTCACAGATTAGGCACCCAACACAGCCCTCCACTCTCCAGCTCAGCTGGGTGCATACTAACCTGACAAGGAACATACAGTACACAGTTCACGTGAAGTGTCTCAAACTTGAACTGTGTACAGTTTGGATCTTGACAGTTCAGTTGGTGTCAGCGGAGATGGAGAGTGAAGGAAAGTGTCAGGTGATGGCTCAGGAATGAGACATGGTGGAGAGGAGTAGGGGGTGGGCTCACTACCATGTCAGAACAGCTAAACAAAAACCATCTGGCAATAACCATGCAGTGCAGAGTGTGCCTGCATTTAGAGTGACAGGGGTATAATAATGGTAGGGAATTACTGCTACCCCTGTCACTCTACACTTCATCTAAGGAGAGTTCAGGTTGCCAAGTGCTGGGGTGCCTGGTTGAGCCACTCCTGTGGTGGAGTGGCTAAGGCACCAGCAAATGGCAGGGTCAGAAGACCTGGGACCATGGTTTGGTTCCCACCAGGTAACTTAGTGTTAGTACTTTTTTTTTTGTGTGAAATAAACGGTTCCCCCCTCCTGAGTTTCTTCCCATCTCTGAAGTCCACACCCCCCTAGGAGTTAGTTATTAAAAGTTTGGATGATGTGTGGAGTGAAGCCCCCATGTCAGGTGGTCGTCCCCCTCAAAAAATAGAAATTCCCATTATTTTCAATGGGCGTGTTGTTTGTGTTTCGGTTGGTGTTTTGTCCGACCTTATTTCGGTGTGCACTGTGTTGCTTGCAGTTTTGTTCCTTGCTGTTATTGTCAGCCTGGTTATGACCAATTCCGGTGGTCTCACTGTCTTCCAGGGTGGTGAGGGTGGGGGGGGTGGTCCACTAGACCATCAGAGTCACACTCTTTAAAATGTTATGGGCAGATTCTGAATACTTCAGATGCATTTCACTGACTCAGTAGCTGCACAGAGATGTAAACTCACATGTTATGCAGCTTTTGGGTCTGTTTGCAAGTGCCCGATGGATACCAATCAGGATCATGAAGTGTGTTGTCATGATTTTCTTCAGACAATGATATGGATATATTCATAATCTTTTCAAGGTCAGCTGTTATATGTTCATCACAAAGTACTGCAATGTCTCTATTCTCATACTGAGTTCCTTGTCTACTTTATGTAACTTCAGTAAGCAGATCAAACTGAACGGCTTTATCACAAGTTTTTATAACAGATGAAGTCTGAGTACTATATCTAATACCAAAAAGTTTAGTCTGGGTATGTCTGGAACGAGTTTAAAAAAAAAGGAGAAAAAAAGCAACAGACTGTCACATTACTCATTCGAATAAAAGGGTTTCCAATCTGATAACCATGCTACCTTGCTCGAATTGATTAATCTGGTTCACAGGTTGCATTAATGACTTACAACCAGACACAGCCACATTCTATATATGAATTTGTGAAGCAGCATTCTTGGCAGTCTGACAGTATTCAGTGTTGCTATCACTCTCAATACAGAGAATACCTCTTTGTGTGTGACAGTGACTGAGACAGCCTGACCACTCGGCACAGCAACGACCAACCTAAATGCAGACATCATGCTGAGCAATGTGACCGCTGGTCGGAATTACAATAATGCTGCGATTCTACATACATGTGTCAGTGACGTGTGTGACATTGAAGATGATGACCAATGCAGAAGCACCACACTAAATAATGTGCTTGAGTGCAAAAAGCATTAGTAATGATAAATAGCAGCAGAATCATATCACACCAGGGCGAGGGACCGGGATTTCAAGACGACCAGTTTTAATGTGTGGGGAATATATCAGAGAGGCCAAGACTTTATCAATAGGGCTCAATGGGGCATAGGTAGTAACTAGGTTCCTCCCATGGTCAGAGGCATAGTGAGGCAGGAGGTGAGCCGAATACATGGCCAAGGGTGTAGTGATGCAAGACAGGAAACCAAGTAACTTCAGTTCTCTGACCATGGGGGAAAAAGTACCACCAACATCCCTAGAGTGCCGTATTGCTTATATAACATGGGCACATTACAATATGTAAAAAAAGCAAACACTGTAAAAGCTGTCAAAGCCCCCACAAAAAATAAATAATTGAATGTTGCTAAATAATGTAAAATAGTCCTTCCACAGATGTTTTTTTTAATTGTCAATCTTCTGACTTTCTTCACATTGAATGCATTTTGTAATTGTTTGCCATGGAATAGATGAATTAAAATGTCTGCATTATTCCATTAGTAGACAGCCCCCCTCCCCGCCACACATACACACATGGAATGGTAACATGGAATACGTGAATTCAAAATTCTTCAGGGTTCCACTGGCACACACACACACAGACAGGTGTCATACTAGATGTAGCTCATTTCATCATAAGGAGAACAAGCTAAAACTTGATGAGAAAGAGTCCGCTATTATTGCAAACATTGAGATGGCTTGGAAGGTAAGGGATACAGAGTTAATACCCAGGGATTATAAGAAGACATAAATGGTTCAGGATATATAGATGCATCAGTAGCAAACAGCTGGAGTGTTGGTCATCAGTATGGCAGATGGGTTTCCATGACAAGTCATTCATAAACACATGGGTCAGACCACAAAGTTACTGGGCACAACCAACCATTAAAGAGGCCAGGGTATAAGCATATCAGATGATCACAAGGTGACCAAGCAATGTGTCATAGTACTCTTGGTGGCTAGTATGATAATAATGTGGAGCATGGTGAATGCATGATCAACACACAGAATGAACTGGTGTTGCCACTACATATCTCTACATATATCACTGGTGAGAGGACCACCTGTGGCACTTTTTGCGCAGCACAGTTGAAAACAGTCACTACAGCACTGGTATTCAGTACTCATATACCCTCCACATCTCCGATCACAACATCAAACAGTGACCGGGACTAAAGACCAAACCCCCTCCCCCACCCACAACCCAATCCAATCCCATCCCATGTCAGGGGAGAAGCACATCAATTCACTCTCCACTACAGACAAATGCTGACTGAGATGGCAAGGAGCACGTACTATGCAATCAGCTTCCACATTACATGCAATTTCTTAGCTCAGATGGTTGCTTGCCATTTAATAGAATGGAAGGATGTGCAGGCAACCAGATGTGTGATGAGATGTGGGGGTGGGGCTGCGTGAAAGGTAATAACCAGGAGGATGGGGTAATCACTTATACAACAGGAACTGTTGGCTATCGATGGACGAGGAATTCGGAGATGGAGAGGAAGGAGGAACACTGGACATTAGTGCTCTTGTTTCTCAGTTATGGACATTGGGATGGGGGTAGTATAATGGGCACACAGGAAATAATTACTGTTTTGTATACATGGTATCAGTGATGATGAGTTGGGAAACACTGGTCGTGATGACAGTGGTGACTGTATTGTATATATGCTATTGTCAAATGGGATGGAAGTGGAACACTGATCACCAAAGCAGTAATGCCAGTTTTGTAAATATGTGACCACTATTGGGTGACGAGGGAGAGGAGTGTGTCAAACTTTGGTCACATAGCCAGTATTTACAGTTTCGTATATATGGGAATATTGTTGGGTTCGGTGTACCACATCACATGATCCCTCCAGCCCAGATATGGCCATGGTGGGTGGTCCAATTACTCACAACTTTTGAGGGCCACTTCTTACTACCCACCCCTTGGTGGTATACGGCTACCTAAAAGTGTACACTCTGAGGGGAGGCTGGGGCAACGCTCAGAAATTACAGGAAGTTATGTTACAGCAAGCAGGAGGGGGGATATTAGGGACAGAGGACACTTAGATAGGGATGTTGATGCTAAGGGGAAAACGTACGGGGTAAACATTCCAAATATAAAGAGAGTGGAGGGAGAAGAGTCAGGAGGGTCTGTTGTATGGAAGTCTAGAAGAGCAGACAGTGAGAAGGGAGGGGCTGTTGTGGAGAAGCCTAAAAGAGCAGTCTGTGAGAAGGGAGCTCCTAAGGAGAATGGGGCAAGAGGGGAGGAAGAGGGGCAGTTTAGAGGGGCAGTCGGGAAACTCAGGTTACTTAATGGAGGCTGGCATAGAGTGTTACAATAAATTTGAGCTACTAAGTAACCTAGAGGGGGAGGAAGGGGTTGGTGGAAATGAGGAAACTGATACAGAGGCCGGGGGGAGGGAGTCGGATACCCATAGGGCATCAAAGACTGGCAATGGAAAGGATAGAAATAGTCCCAGAGGGAGAAGGGGAGACATAAATGTTAAGCAGATGGGGAGGATGCAACATATTGCAGACATGAGGGAGGAGAGCATGACTGGAGGGAAACTGGGAGACAAGGAGGTGGGGGAGGGGCCCCCCTTTCAGCAGGGGTGTCTGTACCAAGAGTGGGGCCCTAGGCAAAGTGGACCCACAGAGGGCCTCTGGAGGTAGGGGTACTATTACAAGGGGGAGGATGGTGGTGGGAAGGGAACCATCAGAGCCAGGATAAATGGTTCGGATAAGAGAGGGTTAAAGGGGACACCTATTCGGGGATCTGAGTTAAGTGGACAAAATAACAAGGAAGGCAGAAAGGGGAGGGTGACAAGGGGGTCTCTAATAAGGCAGGAAGACTCCCATGGAATTGATATCACGAATAAAGGGGGAGATGGGGGGTTGAGAGTGCATAGTGGAGGTAACCATAAGGATGATGGCAGTGTTAAGGTTCTGTTATTGGGATACTCAATGATTAGGGGTATCCAGTGGGAGGGACAGGGGGGTGGATGCCATAGCCAGGTGAAGGTAGTGAGTATCTCTGGGCTGACAGTGCACAGAGCAAAGTTCATGGTGTATGAATTGGTTAGGGATTGTGTAGGGAAAACGGATTTCCTGGTGCATTTGGGAACTAATGGTCTAGAGGGAAATAGCGTTTTGGAAATCCAAGCAAGGTTCCAAGAACTTGCCAGAGTCTGTCGGGATAATGGATGCAACATTTCCTTTTCAGAGATATTGCCAGTACCAAAGGCCTTAGTGGAGAAAAACATGAAGATCACAGAGGTTAATGACTGGCTCAGGAAGTGGGGAAAAGAGAGTTGGTTGGGGGTGTTAGGGAACTGGAAAGGAGTTTGGGAGGATAAGGGACTGTATGCCAAGGACAGGCTTCATCTTGCCCCGTTAGGGAAGGAAGTCCTTAAACAGGGGGTGGCTGACTACATTCAAGAAAGGTGGGGTTTAAACTTGTGAGGGGAGGGATAAGGGAGGGCTGACCAGAGCTCTCCTCCAGATGAGGAGTAGCCTTCAAACCCGAGGGGGAGGGGGAAACAGACTGGGGAGGAGGTTTCAGGAGGAGCAGAGGGAGGATGGAAGATAAGCAAATTCCCGGGCGCCACTTTAGGGTCACTACCTCTGCCTGCCTCCTCTGAGACAGGGTAAGGGGCCCAGATCCATTGACGGGTGCCTCCACCCAGAGGTCAGGGTTAGTTCTGTCGAGCTTGCCTCGGTCACAGCCCTCCGGGTTACTGCAACCCCCCTTTCGTCCCGCTAGTGGCTCACTCAGGGTACACACAATGCTTTTCCCAAGTTCACTTACCCCCCAGCTAGTATCTCCCAACTCACTCCGGGGAACCCCTGTAAAGTAAAGTACAGTTTTATCACAGTAACTATACAGTAGTTCACCAGTAATGCACACAGTAGCCAGGATGTAGTTGCAGAACAAACAATCTTATTTATTCCAGGGGGAAGTAACCAGGACGGGGGTGATCAAGTTAATTGGCTTATCACTATTCCTGTCTACCTAGGGCTCTGTGCACAGGCCTGACCCTAATATTTACTGTCCCTGGGTACCCAAGCCCTAATGGCTAGTCCTCCGTGGCAGCTGGGTGGCACCCTAACGCAGGTAGCCTTTTCAGTACTGAGAATGTCAGGGTGGAAAGGTGATTCAGCTAGGCGGCCAGCAGTATAATTAAACAACTTGAGACCACTGTTGCAACTTAGCAGGGAGCTACCCTGGTTCTGTACTCACGACTCCAGCAAGCAACAGTTTCTGCACCCCTGACAGGGCTAAGCCTGAGTTTCACCAGCCTCCTCACACATTTATATGGCAACTCCAGAGGGGTACCACACCAGGCTGCAGTCTCCAAGGCTTACACAAACTCTCCGCTGGCTAAGGTGCTGCAATGGCAGTTTCAGCTTTCCCGAGGACCGAACGCGATTCTGCAGATTCTCCAATCCTCAAAACAGATCGAGCCTGGTGGGTAGCTGGGCTGGCACCAGCCTCCTCTGACCGCATGCGTCGGATTCAATCCAACTTACTCAACGGCAACAAAAGGCTGCCTCAGGCCTTCCCGCGCTTCCTGCATGAACACTTCACCAGCGCAGAAGCACACACTCTTTCCTTCTCCTCAGGCACTACGCATCTGCTCCTTCTCAGCATGGGGCTCTCTTTGCAATTCAGGCGCTACCCATTTCTATTGGCTAGCACACCTGTCAGTCAATCAATCTTCTGCCTCTCAGTGGTGTGAAAAAGCGCTATAGCCCATAATGCCTTCTCCAACTTATAAGCAGTTCCTCTATTGGTCAGACAGCTCTCCAGAGTCCCGAGGTACTGATTGGTCCAATTCAGCAGTTCTGGACCAAAATGGAGGAGACAACCGAAACAGTCCTCACTGCAAAGGAAGGCAGGTTAGAACAACTACATTATCATTATTATTTTACGTTATTTCCAACAAACAATCACATCCTCCAGCAAAGCTCCCTCTGCTCCACTAGCGATGGTAGAAGTGAGCTATTTTTTCAGCATCCCAGGTGGGACTCGGGCATACAACCACACAGCTCCCCATTTCAGTTAATCATGACTGCAATAGGCAGCCCTTAAAGAGACAGTATACGGAGGCTTTAAAAGCGCTCCTTGCTACCCATTTAAACGGCTTTATGCCGATCACCAACCAGGCATGGAGCAGGAAAACGAGCTCCGGGAAAGCTTTTAAGAACCCCCATTTGCAAGGGGGTTACACCCTCCATGGCCTGGAAAACTTGGCGTCCGCGCCAAATAATTACACTTAATTCACTTAAAGGCACACAGCCTACTTGACACTACATCACACTTTGCATTACATACATGAGTATTCACAGTGCACTATGGGTTATACAACAGGGTACACACATAACCTTTTGTTCCTCTTTTTCCCAATCAGGTCACTATCTCCTGCTCAGGGCTCCGGGACTGGGGAAACTCCTCCATTTCAGTTACTGGTGGGTCACCTAAAGTAGGGGCGCTACACCCAAAGGGTAATACCAACAAACTAGAGTTATCCCCCAGAGCTAACTTAGGCAAGGAGCTCGGGGACACATACACCCTTTGTGGACCACATTTAAGGGCAGGTCTACTGGCTGACCCAGAGACTCATAACTCAACTTTATTACAGGCCGTACTTCTCGGCTGGAGCATCTAGGTGTCTTGGGGAACCCTGAAACAAGCCCTGATTCCAACTCAGCCCCACTGACATTAGGGATGGGAACCTCCACAGGGGAACAGGGCCCAGGGCTCATAGTATTATTGGTGGCCTGACCCTCTACCCCAGGACCCACTCCACTGTGCTCAGCTGAGGACTGGGTAGCTACTAGTGAGGAACCATCAGAGCACTCAAAATATTCTTCTGGTTCTAGCATATCACTGGCTTGTCCCCCCACCTCACTCTCTTCATCCAAGAAGTCAGATAATTCAGCCAGGCCAGACAGTTCAGCCAGGCTTAAGGACCCCACCCCTTGGACTTGTCTGCTACCCAGCTCATCTTCTGGAGGTGTCGGCTCCGGAGACAAAGTAGGAGCCTCAAACAGTCCAGACGGGCCAATCTCATTTCCAGAGTTAACAAGGGAATTGCCCCGAAACAACTGGCTCAGTTCGTAAGAGGAATAGTATTCAATATCATCTTGATTGTCTTCCAACACCGACTGTTGATCATCCCCTTCTGCAGGGTTTGGACAAGGCTCTCTTGGTGGGCTTGCTGAAGAATCCACGGGTTTGGTTCTTTTCTTGGCAGCAGATCTAGTCACAGGCCAGGAGGGGGCGGCAGTGGAAGGCTCGGCTTCAATCAGGATTTGCCCGATTGGCAGCAGATGATTTCGGTGACTAGTTTTCACATCTTTGGAATTGTTTTCCTTTTGCACTTTATATACAGGCAAATTGGCCAGTTGCCCCACTACAATGTGCGGGAGGTGACGCTATCGGTCAGCAATCTTATGTTTTCCATGCAGCCCCAGATTTCGCATCAACACTCTATCCCCTTCTCTTAGCTCCAATGTCTTCACTTTCTTGTCATACCTCTCCTTATTGGCCAAGTTTCTTTTAGCAGCCATGATCTGGGCCAACTGATAAGCATGGTTTAACTGGGCCTTCAGCTTCTGTATGTATTATAGATGATTTTCTGCTTACACACCATCAGGGGAAACTCCAAAACACACATCCATGGGCAGTCTAGCCTCTCTCCCAAACATCAGTCGGTACGGGGAAAATCCCGTGGCATCACTCTTGGTGCAGTTATAAGCGTGAACCAGGGTACTAATCTGCTGGCTCCATCTCGGTTTGTCTTTGGGTTGCAAGGTGCCCAACATGTCAAGTAATGTGTGGTTAAACCTTTCAAGCTGGGGATCTCCCTGAGGATAGTAAGGGGCAGTTCTTGACTTTCGCACCCCCCACAAAGACAGCATCTTTTTAATCAAGCGGCTCTCGAAGTCCCTCACCTGGTCAGAATGGATCCACTGGGGGGCCCCGTAGTGGACAAAAAAGTTTTCAACAAGTATCTTAGCCACCGTGGTTGCTTTCTGATCCTTAGCAGGGAATGTCTGTGCGTACCGGGTGAAATGATTGGTAACCACCAATATATTACTGATATTTTTCAGATCAGGTTCCAGACTTAAGAAATCAATGCAGACTAGTTCCATAGGGGTGCTAGTAGTAATGTTGACCATAGGAGCAGCTCTCTGGGGCAAGGCTTTCCTCTGCAAACACCGACTACAGGTCTTGACATACCGCTCCACATCTGCGCTCATTTTTGGCCAGTAAAACTGGGCTCGTACCAAATCGAGAGTTCGGTCGATGCCAAGATGCCCCATCTGATTATGCAAAGACTTTAAAACCAGTTCCTTTAACTCTGAAGGCAGCATCAGCTGTTGTTTGATGATCTGGTTCTCTTTATGTACAGTCTCTCGGTATAGTAGTTGGTTAATCAACCTTAATTTGGGCCCTTCTTTATATAATAAGGTGGCTCTTAAGTCGGTAGAGCTCAATTTGGACACATCTCACCCGGCCTGCAGGGCTTCCACCACCAGCTTTATCAGAGAATCTCAGGATTGAGCCTGTTGAAGACTAGTATTGTCAAACTGAGGCAGTGAACTAGTGTCCAGGGTGGAAAAATGACAGTAGGCAGCAGGTATACAGCTCTCAGATGGCCCCAAGCAATCCACCATACAGTTCACAGCATCCGGGGACACCTGATCTTCCTTGTCAAACTTCTGGCAAAGGGCTCTTATGTCAGGCTCAGACAACCTGACCCAATCAGCTTGGGGCATAGGCCTCCAAGAAAGGGCATCCGCATCTATATGGTTTAAACCGGCCCTGTATTCAACAGCATAGTCGTAGGTGGCCAAGGCAGAGAGCCACCTGTGGCCAGTGGCGTCCAACTTAGCGAGGTTTGCACATAGGTCAGAGGATTGTTATCAGTCTTTACTAATATCTTGGCACTGTACAAATAGTCATGGACCTGATCAACAATGGCCCACTTCAGAGCCAGGAACTCTAGCTTATGCACGGGATCATTTTTCTCTGATGGAGCCAGACTTCTGCTGGCAAAAGCTACAGGTCTCAGGCCATTTGAATGCTCCTGATACAACACAGCCCCCAATCCTTGAAGACTAGCATCGGTATGGAGAACGTAGGGCTTGGCCCGGGTCAGCATAAGCCAACATGGGGGCATGAGTGAGTTGATATATGATGTCATAGAAAGCATCCTCACACTCAACAGTCCAATGATCCCCAAACAGTTCATTCAGCTGGAAATACCTCTTCACGGTCTCGGATCGCACAACTTTCTTATACTTTTTGTGTGTAGGAGGGTACCCCTGAGTGAGATTGAGGAGGGGACGAATCACTTGAGAATAGTCCTTGACAAATCGCCTATAATATCCGCAAAACCCCAGAAACCGTTGTAACTCTTTCAGGTTCCTGGGTTGGGGCCAAGTAGTCAATGCCTCCACTTTGCTAGGGTCAGTCTCTATGCCCTCAGTAGACACTATGTGGCCCACATATTTTACGGAAGTCTGGAAGAATTGACACTTATCTATAGTCAGCTTGAGGCCGAACTCCTCCAGCCGATCCAAGACCTTAAATAGTCGCTGTTCGTGTTCTTCCAACGAGCGTCCAAACACTATGACATCATCTAAATAGACCAGACACTTGAACAAATTTATATCCCCCACGGCTCTCTCCATCAGGCGCTGAAAGGTGGCTGGGGCACCTGAAATCCCTTGAGGCATCTGAATGAACTCATAGAAACCTAGGGGACAAATGAATGCAGTCTCCTCTCAGTCCCCTGGGGCCATCGGGATCTGGTAGTACCCACTGCGGAGATCCAAAACAGAAAACCACTTTCTGCCATTTAAACAGTCCAAAGCGTCCTGTATTCATGGCATGGTGTACTGGTCTGGGATGGTCCGCCGATTCAAAGTGCGATAGCCTACACACATCCAAACCATCCCATTCTTTTTCCTTACCACCACAATGGGGGAAGCATAGAGCTCCTGGACTCTTGAATCACACCAGCAGCCAACATCTCTTTCAGATGCCACCGTACATCATCGATGTCAGCCAGTGCCAGGCGCTGGGATCTCTTTCGGAAAGGCCTTTCGTCATGCAGCCGAATGTGATGCTCAGCCCCTTGCACACATCCCACATCCCATTCTTTCAGGGAGAATACCTGGTCCCTTTGGGAAAGCCTCTCACTGATCCTCTTTTTCCATTCAACTGGCCATGGAGAGTCACCGAAATCAAACAAATCAGGAGTAACTCGATCGGCTGCCTTGGGAGCCTTGCTACTTGGCAGTACTGCAGTATCCACACAATGGACACTTGCCAGGGTGCACCCTCTTCTTATTCGAATCTCTTTGTCCGACACATTATGCGCTTGAACCATCAATCTCTTGACATAAGCATGAGCTCTAGCTGGCAAGATACTGGGCTTTATCAGCAGTCCCTCAGGCAATCTCCCCTCCCCAGGTGCATCCAACATCAACAACTTATTCTTGACATCCGTCCTTAATCGTACTTCTCCATGCAAGACACACTGGGCAATTGGGGCGAGTATCACTGGACCCAGATCCTTCTTCCACACCACCCCCACCGCGCCCTCAGGTTCCTCTTGACCAACCCTCCTCTGGGTGGCAACTGCTTTTTGGAGCACAGCGGATATTTTTAGAGCTCACCCAGTTTTGCATGTTTGTTTTTCTGAGCACAACTGGGCCAATTGTTCAAACATATGAGCATTCGTCCCAATCAACAAAGGCACCCCATCATACAGTCCAGTGGGTGGGCAAACTAAAACTAAAGTTTCCACCTCCTCATCCATTCCAGCCACAGATTTCGAGAATGATAACCAAACTCGGATATACCCCAAATACGGATATGCCTTGTCGCTCAACCCCCATACATGTAGACCATTCAAGGGTTGAAGGGGCACCTCAGGTAAATGTGCCTGATACCAGTCCTGAAACATGACGGTTACCTGAGAGCCACTGTCTAATACAGCCCAAATGGGAATCCCATTTACTCACACCAGGGTCTCCATGGAAGGCCCAACCACATCAGACCAGTCGGGGGCCACAGCATTGAGGGTCGACTGAGCCTGGGCCAGAGTCGCAAAACTTTTCGTAGGGGGTCGAGACTGGGTCCGGCGATGCCAAGTGATCAGTCTACTGTTAACTTTCCTTAAGTTCTCCGGCCTCTGACACTCAGGTTGAAAATGCCCATCTTCTCCACAATGGTAACAGAACTTGGGGTCCCGGAGATCACTGTTAGGCAATGGGCCCCATGTTTGTGGGGGCCCTGAGGGGGGTTAGGGGGCTCCCTTGGGCCGGGGGTCTGGTTTTGGTTCATCTCAGGGTCTCCGGACCTAACAGGGTACATAGAAGATTGCTTTAAGTCCCTCACCAGTTCCCGTAAATTCATGACTTCGGCCCTCAACTCACTCTCTACATGGGGGTCAGAGGAAACAACTCGCATTCCCACAAAACCAGGAAAATCTGGGGATCCCTCAGACCCTCTAGACAGGCTGACCTCCTCAGGGGTGCTAGGCTTAGGGGTCCCACTAGGGTTTACCGCCCCCACACATGGCTCCCACCCCTCTTCATCAGTCTCCACCTCTCTAATTTCCCTCATTAACTGACAATATTCAGGTGGGGTGGCCCGTCGATCATGTAACTTAAGTTTCAGCAGTATTACAGTAGAGAATCTGTCAGATTTTAAAACATGTTCCAACCTGACCTGATTCAGAGCTGCAGCAGTGATTCCCCCCTTTCTATAGGCCTTCTGCAAGGCCCGCTCCACCCTAGTGACGAAGGTGGACAGTTTCTCATTCCTCCACTGCTTAGCAGACCTGAATTTCCATAATAGGTCTTCACCAGTCTCTGTACTCCCAAAAACCCCCTCTAAAGCAGAGAGATACTCTGCAGCGGTGGTTTCCGAACTGGTGGCCCGGAAAAACCTAATGGCTTCTAAAGCGGGACCCCACAAGCTCTCCATCAACCTCTTCCTTTTCTCCCCCTCAGAGCATTGCCATCCCTGAACTAAGGGGGTGGCATAGTCCATCCAAGCCTCCAGGTCGTCCTCCCCTGGAGGCACTGGCACCGTGCCAGAAAAAAGTTTTAACTTACGGTAAGAATCAAGCTGTATAGGTGGGACCACTAGGGGCAGTGAAGCCAACACAGAACTCTTGGGGGGACAGGGGGAGGTGCCAGGGGAGCCCTGAGGGGTAGCATTACTGGACAAATCCAATGCTTGCAGCAGTTCCTGAGTAGTCCTCCCCTCCACAGCCAGCAATTTAAGCAGTTTGTCTTTAAAATTATTCATTTGGGGAGACCCCCCAGGGGTGACTGACCCACTTTGGATATGAATTAGCCTCCATCCCTGTGAGGCACCCTTCAGGTAAATCATGGGAGGTACCTTCTCGGGGTCAATGGCCACAATGCACAGGAGTAGCACCTGCAGCGTCTGGTCGAGCAAGTCAGCCATACGCCCTTTTACCTCCACTTTACCTAAACATTTTACTCACTCGGCTGTGGAAATGATGTCAGCAGTTGGGGTTCCCAAAGGCACATCGAGCAGTAACACAATTTTCTGGGAGTCCAGCTCTTCGGCTTCACCCCACCCCATCAGTCTGTGTACCGTGATCTTAATAGGTCCCAACTTAATTTTTCCCAACATATCCCCTTCCACTTTTTCCATCTCTTATGTACTTCCCCACTTGGCCACTAGGGGACGCTGATCCCAGCAGTGCCTCCAATTTGTAACCCACAGGGGGTGCTACCCTTAGGGTCACTACCCCTGCCTGCCTCCTCTGAGACAGGGTAAGGGGCCCAGATCCATTGATGGGTGCCTCCACCCAGATGTCAGGGTCAGTACTGTCGAGATTGCCTCGGTCACAGCCCGCTGGGTTACTGCAACCCCTCTTTCGTCCCGCTAGTGGTTCCCGCTAGTACCCACAATGCTTTTAACCAGTTCACTTACCCCCCAGCTAGTATGTCTCAACTCACTCTGGGGGCCCCCTGTAAAGTACAGTTTTATCACAGTAACTATACAGCAGTTCACCAGTAATGCACACAGTAGCCAGGATGTAGTTGCAGAACAAACAATCATATTTATTCCAGGGGGAAGTAACCAGGATGGGGGGGGAATCAAGTTAATTGGCTTATCACTATTCCTATCTACCTAGGGTACTGTGCACAGGCCTGATCCTAATATTTACTGTCCCTCGGAACCCAAGCCCTAATGGCTAGTCCTCTGTGGCAGCTGGGTGGCACCCTAACACAGGTAGCCTTTTCAGTACTGAGAACATCAGGGTGGAAAGGTGATTCAGCTAGGTGGCCAGCAGTACAATAAAACAACTTGAGACCACTGTTGCAACTTAGCAGGGAGCTACCCTGGTTCTGTACTCACGACTCCAGCAAGCAATGGTTTCTGCACCCCTGACAGGGCTAAGCCTGAGTTTCACCAGCCTCCTCACACATTTATATGGCAACTCCAGAGGGGTACCACACCAGGCCACAGCCTCCAAGGCTTACACGAACTCTCCGCCGGCTAAGGTGCTGCAATGGCAGTTTCAGCTTTCCTGAGGACCGAGCGTGATTCAGCAGATTCTCCAGTCCTCAAAACAGATCGAGCCTGGTGGGTAGCTGGGCTGGCACCAGCCTCCTCAGACCACATGCGGCGGATTCAATCCAACTTACTCAACGGCAACAAACAGCTGCCTGAGGCCTTCATGCGCTTCCCGCGCAGACACTCCACCAGTGCAGAAGCAAACGCTCCTTCCTTCTCCTCAGGCACTACGCATCTGCCCCTTCTCAGCATGGGGCTCTCTTTACAATTCAGGCGCTACCCATTTCTATTGGCTGGCACACCTGTCAGTCAATCAATCTTCTGCCCCTCAGTGGTGTGAAAAAGCGCTATAGCCCATAATGCCTTCTCCAACTTATAAGCAGTTCCTCTATTGGTCAGACAGCTCTCCAGAGTCCCGAGGTACTAATTGGTCCAATTCAGCAGTTCTGGACCAAAATGGAGGAGACAACCGAAACAGTCCTCACTGCAAAGGAAGGCAGGTTAGAACAACTACATTATCATTATTATTTTATGTTATTTCCAACAAACAATCACATCCTCCAGCAAAGCTCCCTCTGCACCACTAGCAATGGCAGAAGTGAGCTATTTTTTCAGTGTCCCAGGCGGGACTCGGGCATACAACCACATAGCCCCCCCCCATTTCAGTTAATCATGACTGCAACAGGCAGCTCTTAAAGAGACAGTATATGGAGGCTTTAAAAGCGCTCCTTGCTAGCCATTTAAACAGCTTTATGCCAATCACCAACCAGGCATGGAGCAGGAAAACGAGCTCCGGGAAAGCTTTTAAGAACCCCCATTTGCAAGGGGGTTACATAAGGATCCTGGGTGGGGTTTGACAAAGGGGATCAGGGATAAGGGTTGGGGGTTGGTGTTAGTAAATGCCAGGAGCTTGGGAAACAAGTTGCCAGAGTTCCAGGCCATGCTGTTCGGGGGGGTGGATGTGGTGGTGGTCATGGAAACATGGGCCAACAAAAACCATAACTGGGACCTAAACATACGGGGGTACACTATGCTTAGGAAGGATAGAAAGGAGGGCAGAGGGGGTGGAGTAGCTATGTTCATTAGAGATGACATAGAAATTGCTAGGGTAGAAGAGGCAGAGGGAAACGTGGAGGCCTTATGGGTCGCCTTACGAACCCCAGCAGGAGGTAAGGTCAAGTTGGGTGTAGTATATAGGCCCCACGGGATGGGTGATGTTCTGGAGGATGGTTTGCTGGACAACATCATTGCCCAGTGTGGGCCAAAGGGGAAGGAGTGGTGTTGATGGTGGACCTTAATATGCCAGGTAGAAACTGGGGAACCATGTCCTCTAAGGTGGCCAAGGAGCAGAGGCTGCTGGATGGCTTCCAGGATGTGTTTTTAACACAGCATGTGAAGGAGCCCACAAGGGAGAGGCATGTCCCAGATGTGGTTCTGGCAGATGGGGATCTGGTAAGGGACCTGGTTGTAGAGGATCCCCTGACTGGGAGCGACCACAATACTGTCTGGTTTCAAATAAGCATGGGGGGGGAGAGATCTAGGACACTGGCAGTGGACTTCAGGGGGGCAGACTTTGTGTTCAGGGGGCAGACTTTGTGGGCATGGGAAAAATTCTCAAGGATCACTTGAAGGGGATTACATCAATGACAAATGTGGAAAAGAGTTGGGAGGTCATAAACCGGGGACTTCATGAGGCAGTCAGGACTTGCGCTAAGGTGAAACGTAAGGGAGCAAGGTCACTTAAACCATGCTGGTGGTCCAGTGAGAGTCAGGTAGCAGTCAGAGAAAAGAAGGCAGCCTACAAAAAATATAAAACAACAAGAGGGGATAGGGAAAAGGAAATGTACCATCTTGCATCTAGAAAAGTCACCCGGATGGTGAGGGGGGCGAAGTCCAGTAAAGAGCAGCGACTGGCACAGGGTACACATGGAGGGGAAAAGGGGTTATTTCGGTACATTGGGGAGTGGAGAAACACTAAGAGCCATCTCGGCAGATTGAGATCGGAAGGAGGGTGGGTGGAAGAGATGAGGGACCCGGCAGAGGTATTAAATGGGTACTACGGTTCTGTGTTCACTAGGGAGGGGGATGGGATATCTACAAAGCAAGGCACAATGGGGATAGAAGCTGTAGTGAGTGGGATCAGAGGAGCAACAGAAATGGAGCAAGAGGGAGGGAGGGAGAGGTACCCCAGGGGTGTCACATCAGGATAAGGATAAAAAGGCCAGTAAGGTGGAGGGGACGGATGATGCTATCTCCACCGAAAGGGTGTGGTTAGCCCTCAAGGCCCTAAAGAAAGATAAATCTCCTGGACCAGATGGCATTCATCCAAGAGTACTATGGGAATTGGAGGACATACTGGCTGCACCCTTGGTGGAGCTCTTCAACAGGTTGCTTGAGACAGGAAGGGTACCTTGGGATTGACGAGAGGCACATGTGGTGCCAATCCATAAAGAGGGGTCGAGGGAAGTACCAGATAACTATAGACCCATCAGTTTGACCTCGGTGGTGGGAAAATTAATGGAGAATATACTAAAGGAACGATTGGGGGTGTACTTGGAGGAGGTGGGAGGTCTGGATAGTTGGCAACATGGGTTTGTGCCAGATAGATCATGTCAAACCAATCTTGTTGAGTTCTACTAATAGGTAACATCAGAACTGGACAGGGGAAAGCCTGTGGATGTATTATTGTTGGACTTCAGCAAGGTGTTTGACTCTGTCCCCCACAATGGTCTGGTGGAGAGACTGACAGGGTTGGGAGTAGGCTCTTTGATGGTCAGATGGATTGAAAACTGACTAGCTGGATGCACCCAGAGAGCAGCGGTTGGTGGGAAGCTCTTGAACCCTAGAGAGGTCAATAGTGGGCTACCGCAGGGCTCGGTCCTGGGTCCAATCCTGTTTAATGCATATATATCAGACATCAGGGAGGGCATAGGGTGTGAAATGAGTCTCTTCGCTGATGAATCCAAGGTGGGAGCAGTAGTTGAGGGGGAAGAGGGGAGGTTGTCCCTGCAAGGGGATCTGGACACCCTGGAAAGCTGGGCTCACACATGGAAATTAAATTTCAATATCACCAAGTGCAAGGTGTTACATCTTGGGTGGGGAAACCCTAAACACAGGTACACCATGGGAGGGGAGGCGCTAGAGGCCTCAACAGGGGAAAAAGACCTAGGGGTCATGGTGGATGCATGTATGAATAACTCTGAGCAGTGCAGGAGAGTGGCTAGCAAGGCAAACAGGATGTTAGGATGCATCATAAGGGGGATCACCTCTAGGAGCAGGGAAGTGATTCTGCCACTGTATAATGGACTGGTTAGACCACACCTTGAGTACTGTGTACAGTACTGGAGACCGCACTTGAAGAGGGGCATACAACTCCTGGAGAGGGTACAGAGGAGGGCAACTAAGATGATACGAGGACTAGGGAATTTGACGTATGAGGACAGACTTGAGTAGCTCTGCCTGTTTTCATTGCAGGAGAGGGGAGAGAGATGGGGGGACATGATTGAGGTCTTCAAGTACCTCAAGGGAATAAATAGGATAAACATGGAGGGGATCTTTAGACTAAAACAGGGAGGTATCACCAGAGGGCATGGTTTGAAGTTGGAAGGTGGAAGGGTGAGGGGGGAAAGAGGAGGAGATTTTTCACTGAGAGGGTGGTGGACCCTTGGAATGCACTGCCTGGCGAGCTGGTTCAGAGATCCACAGTGGAGGGCTTCAAGAGAGGGTGGGACATACACAGAAAGCAGATGTATCAGATGATGGCCTGGCCCAAGGGGTTGGGGATGGATGATAGGGGTTTCTGGAACACAAGGGGGGAGGGCCTCAGCACCCAACTAGGGCTCTGAGGTTCAAGCAGACTCGATAGACCATAAGGCCTAATCTGCTGTCAATTAGTATGTTAGTATAATCCCAAATTAGGTGATATGGGCAGCATGTATCTGGTGCAAGCTCTCTAAAGCAACAACACAGTCCACTTCCATAGATACATAGAATTTGACAGCAGATAAGCACTGCCAGGCCCACCTAGTCTGTTAATTTCCTTATAAGCTGCAGTAACCAAACACTATACTTGATCTCTGGCTTTGATCTCCTACCTATTGCTAGGGTACCCCTATGCCAGTCCCACACATTTTTGAATATCCCTAATGAGCTGGCCCCAACTACTTCCACTGAGAGACTGGTTCATGCATTCACAACCCGTTCTGTGAATAAAGGCTTCCTAATGGTACCCCTTAGTCTACCCCCTTCTGGCCTCATGTCATCTCTACTTGGTGTAGAACATCTCTTTTTCTGAAAGGTGCTACCTTCCTGTACCTTATTTATGTACTGAGATATTTGAAAGTTCTTGATCATATCCCCCCCTCACTCCTCTCCTCCAGGGTATACAAATTGTGGTCCTCCAATCTCTCCTTATATGCCTTTTGTTTCATGCCCTGCACCATTTTTGTTGCCTTTCTGTGAACTGCCTCTTCCCAGACTATGCCTCTACAGTGATGTGGCATCCAGAACGAGAGACACCACTCCAGATGAGGTCTCAATAATGATTTTTGAAGAGGCATAATGGCACTAGGTCATATCAGCGCCTGCATGGACAGCACTGTCAAAAACAACGCCGTCCATACAGCGCTGACAAGAAAAGCAGCAGGAGACAATGTCGCCAACAAAATCAGCACCAGTGGTAGAAATTCAAGTGTGGTTAGCAATTGCTACCACTGGAAAACATTATTTTTGAGAGGGGCATTACCCCCTTAACTCCAAGTCGGAGTTGGATCATGGGGGAAAAGTAAAATTGTGGAGACCAGGATTAGAACTCTGGTCACAACCCCCTTTCCAGTCGAGTTGCTTATGCAGTACTCGTCCATACCACTGAAGCAGCTCAGCCAGTCTCCTCCATTCCTTGACCCTTGTCTTCATCAATAGCACCACAGACAGTGACCAGGGGAGTGCTTACTATATGGCACTGTAATTCCCCTGTCTCTTTCTCTGTGGTAGCACAGTATAGACCATGCTGTATTAGCTTGCACTATTTTTAAAGCACCATTTAGACCAGGTAGGAGACATAACCACCTCCTTTCTTCTGCTGGTGATACGTCTCCATATGCACCAGAGGACTACACTGGCTTTTCTTGTCACAATGTTTGGCCACCTGTACATCATCTGATATGATTACCCCCAAACCTCTCTCCTGTTTGATAGTCGTCAGTATCTATGCCACCATCATGTCTACCCTATTGCAGATCTTAGTATCATCTACAAAGAGGCATACTGTACTTTTCCTTTCAGATCATCTGCATTGTCACTTACGAATACATTTAATAGGACTGGCCCCAGAACTGACCCCTGCGGCACCACACTGGTTACCCTCCTTTCATCGGAAGGGGCTCCATTTACCACAACTCTCTGTCTTTTATCCCTCAACCAGTTTTTAACCCTGTTTACCACCTTGTGACTCATTCCCAGGCTGCATAACTTGCTTACAATCCTTTTTTACATGGAATGGTGTTGAAGGCCCTGTTGAAATCTAGGTAGGCCACATCCGCCGCTCCCCTGATCCACTTCCCTGGTCACCCAGTCACAGAAATATACCAGATTTGTTTGACATGACCTTCCTACTACAAATCAGTGTGGCCTAGGATCCTGTGCTCTGCTGGATTCGAGATGTTCCACAATCATTTCTTTTTGCATTGATCCCATTACTTTCTCCACCACTGAGGTGGGGAAAAGCGATGTCAAAAGCACCCTCTAATGCACATAGCCTGCGTTTGTCACAGGCAGTGTCTGAGTGTTGTACTTGGTGCATCTTATGATGCAAATCTTGTCTACTCCCTTTCTTGTAGCGCTATCCACTTGCACCATTCAGGAAGGGTTTTGAAATTGTGTGCTTCTAACTCACATTCATAAGTCTGTTCACGGATACAAAACATGCTACAAGGTGATTACCAGCTCATTGCCATATTCCACAGAAATGCATTAGTGTTACCATAATTTCAATTATATGTGACATAATAAAAAAGTGTTACAGTTAAATAGCAATTTAATTAATGATACATTTAGGATAAAGATAAAAAATAACGATGCTAGTAAGCCTACTAATAATGAAAAATTTCTGTTAAGCAATTTTTTTATGCAGTTCTCATCAATATTAGATGTGATCATGAACACGTGTTCATGTTATACAAAATCCAGACGATAGGTGACACATATAATACATTACCTCTTGTTCACTCTGAGTCTGAATGGTGCAGTTTGGAGAGATTATTTTGGCGCAGTTTTCGTGTGGTCTTTTATCAATGCTAATATCTTCACCACCAAAATTCATACCGGTTGTTGGCAAGACTGACTCTGTAAGCACCTGGCTTGCACTTTCTGCAACTGTATTTGGAGTTTTAAAAAAATGGTCATTAACAAAGTAGCAGATGCACAGTGAACTCTGCACTGTCAAATACTTGTATCACATTACCACTTTTTGGGGGGAGCATAACTTTGTTGAAGAATTCATGTACATTTAATCTATGACCCAGACTATTTATAAAAGGAAGAAAAAAAAAGAAAATTCCATTGGATGCAAGACAACACATAACCGTTAACTAATTTCCAAAAATGAATGAACAGGTGCTGAATCCTGCTTTTCCACCCATCCATGCAAATGTCATAGATCATTGCTACAAGTTAAATAAGCCCCACACCACTCAAAGTGATGTCAATCAAATGATTGTATAGCACTTCATATGATCATAAGGATGCACAGCACTCTGACACCTGCCTTACAACACACCTCGAGGTGTATAATAAAATCATGTAATGCATTCACTGTCATGGCCTATTGCTTACTTATCTTACTTCAGTAAGTACAGATACTAGTACCAAATCTGGACAGACTATACTCAATCTTTTTTTTTTTATTTGTTTATGTGCACCCGGGCCCCCAGATGGCCACTGTTTCAAACTGTCTAGGATCACCCCATCCCCACCAATTCCCTCCACCACCACCCCACTATCCCCTTCCCATGGCCCCCCCAGTCTGCTTGATGTATCCGTTCAGGCCCCCCATGGACCATCAGATAGGGGAGTGCTTGCTTGTAGGTGCAGAAAATTCACTGGGGGCACATGGAGGGACCAGCATGGGCTATGTGGCTGGTGGGGGGCCCTTCATCTGGCCTGCTGAGCAGTAATTTTCCTGTTATCTTCCTACTCACCCCCCCCAAGATGGCCACAAGCTGAGACATCCTGGAGAGATGGGGAGGGAAGGCTTGGTGCACCCTGAGCAGTGATAAACGTGAAAGTAATGGCAGCAAACAATACCAGCAGATGGGGAGGGGAGTTATTGACAGGTGGCAATTAGCACGCATATGTGTGATTCATTTGGGGTTCAAAAAGTAATCACACACATGTGTAGATATATGGATTCATTACATAGATTATGAACCCATGCCCATTACATAAATTCTTTTATGACGTTACAGAACAAAAGCAAAAAAAAAAAACAAAAAAAAAAACAATGATTGATGTCATGCTTATTTTACATTAGTATTGCAACTTTGCATTATTTACTTCTCTTTCAAATTTATAGAGAAGCAACAGATCCACATAACTAGGTCAACCTCCAAAACTCCACCACCAAAATTCAGCACAAAATTAATAGAAATGCCGTAGTGTGTCCAGTGATGCGACAGGTTGGGATGAGCCAAGCTTGAGTCATTTCCATTATCCGTTTACATACCTTTTCATCCAGATTTTATAACTTACTGCTTACACAGACGTACTCCACTACACTGTGACACCCTCTGAAGCACCAAATTAAACTCTTGGCCTACTACCTGCCTCCCACCCCTAAACTCAATTTGTGTTGCACTGCCAACAAACCTCCACAAGGTAGCAAACAAATAACACAAAGATCCAATTAACAAAAACAGGTAACTGGCTGGCAGCCATATTATTCTGCTCCCAGACCATTACCTCATTCGACATGTGATGCTTAAAATTTGAAATAGGCATGGATCACCAACATAGGAGAGCTAATGGGGCAAATCAACACAGTCGTGCACCATTGGACCAGGTCATGAGTTTCCATTTTTTTTTATTTCTTTTTTCTCTATTTTTTTTTGGGATGTCAATAAACAGTTTCAAGCCCGTCACGCAAAATACTCACCATCAACAATAAACAAAATGGTGTGAGTAATGTACAACACACATAAATGTCATGATGTTCAACTGTAAAAACACACTCAATGTATACTCAGAAAAATATTAGAATTACCTGTTCATTACCTGTTCTGTCTCCCTCCTTTTACTGTAAATGCTTTGCCTTCTGCTTACTTTATGCAGGGATACTTTGTTGCACAGCTTCCTTCTTTAAGTCTAAATGTTGATAACCATATCGCTGTGCAATGGTTGGTATCATTGTAAAATCACCAGTATCAAAATGTTCCTCACACAAAGACTGTTTTATCACATGGGTGTCAACCCAGTTCACGACGACAAGCCTTAATCAAGGCTTGTCTTGTTTTCATATGCTTTGGGAATGTAAAAAAAGACTTGCCACTCCTGTCATTGTTCTTAGACAAGGGGAATGCACAATTAACCATTTTTGAAAAAGAAAATGTGGTCCGTCAACAGGAGTAATTACTTTCTTTATTTGTTTATTTATTAATATATTTATTTATTCAATCTTTGTTATCCAAGTTGGCCCACTAGGCACAAATGTCACTTTTCAGAGGCAACCAAGGAGTTTGGGGTTTGCTCAGAATCACACAGAATGTAAGTGGCAGTTGTGGGAATCAAACCAGGATTAATTGGATGTACCAAGCTCAGTCACAGCTCCTTCTTCTAACCTCTAGGCTGTACTGCAAGCCATAATAATTATTAAATATAAAAAAAATCACTATCTTGGTTATTTTATATGTAAATAGATGTCATGGGCTGCTGTGAGTGGTAATTAAATACTGGGGAAAAAAATATTAGCCATTACAGGAATTGCAGTTTACTTTTACAAAAATAGCACTTGTCATACATTTTGGAAAGGTGTCACATTTCAGACAACATAGATGAAAATGTCAAAACTAAATTAAATTAGTGTCTTGACATGGTCCCATAAGCTGATGATGACTGCATGGTAATAAGATATAAAACAGACACAATTATGAAATGAATGGGCTCAGCGAATGTCACAGGCAAGCAACATTTTCTTTATGTACTGCCTGTGAATTGTGAAAAACAATTAATTAAGCTACTGTAATTCCTGACTACCAGCATCTTCAGCAACAGATTGTATACCATTGCACATCCCCTCATGGCTGATGTGCTGTCAGAACAACTGAATGAATGGCAATTTCATCCAAATAATAAAAAATCTACTCCCATTGTAAGTCAGTATCCCACCCGAGCGAATCCGTAGTAAAAGAAGTCAATGCTGCACTAGAAAATTTTCTGTGTGTGTTAAAAAAAAAGATGCCGAAAGTAAAACTACGCAGCTTATCAGAGCTGTCAATTACCATAAGTGACAGCTGCTGAACTTGACTGCAGGAATCAGCAAGGGTGGAAAACAGAGGGAGTGACGTTGTGGTGTCTTGAGCTCTGCTTTCAGTCTCTTCACTTGCATTGTTGAGTGCTGCCGTGCCTGGCAGAAAACACTGCTACATGACATGAACTGTTTAACCATATAAATCAAAACAATTTACACGGATTGGATTGGAAAATGAAATAAATTACATCAAACACAAACAGGTGTTGGAAAAACAGACAGCAGACATTGAAATTCAGCAATTAAAGTTTATTAGATTACACCTTTAAGAGAAATCCAGTCCTATGGTCATGCAACTGTTTTGTTATCAGTTCTACTGAGTGTATGTAACATAAGGTACATTTACTGCTTTTACTGTTTGTTGACTTATTTCTCTGTATACTGATTTTATTGGTACAATGTCCTGTGATAGCTTATCTGCCCTTCTAAATGGCCTGAAGGAGCCTTCTCCCTGCTCTGTAGTTTTGCTGTGGTAAGGCTTACACCCTATTTTGTTGGATTGCAACAGCTGGTGTGGCATGTGCAACATGGAATATGTGAGGGCTTAATTTACCAATCAAACAGAAGAGCGTTCTTGCCAGACTCAACTCCCTTAGCGTCCAATTAGGATTCCTCTAGAAAATCAAACTGGTAGCAGTAGAACCCCAAACTTTCTGCCATGAAAGGGTGAGACTTGAAGATTACAGCTGTGCTCCGACCTCCAAATGTGGAGTGTCCATTTTGTTGCTTAAGTCTTTGCACTGGATAATAAAAGCCCAGGAAGCAGGTAAAGAAAGTAATGTTGTATCTCAGGATGTCTATTCCTGAAGGCACCCTCACTTTGGGCAATGTGTATGGCCCTGATGTGAATGACCCTGAGTTCTTTCATGGCTTTGTGCAGGTGCTGGCAGATTTCGTGCCAGGTGGTTCCACCCACTTCCTGGGAGGGATGATTTCAACTACTTTGGACCCTGCCATGGACAGATCTCAGGCATCTCTAAAGCCACACAGTTGGGTGATGGGGCACTCAAAGTAGCAATGTTAGGAGTCACCTTCTTCAACATCTGGTGGCTCCTGCTTCCCTTGGTGATGGATTGGTCCTGTCTTTCCACCACCTATGGTACCATCGGCCAGTTGGACGTCTGTCTGGGCTCCTCCAGAATATATCAAGTGACAGGTTCCTCCTTCATTGTCCCAAAGGACAAATTAGACCATGCTCCAATCCTGCTTACCTAGGTGTGTGGGACCCTGAGCTTCTCTGAACCTCTTCTTGGAGCCTCAACTCACTTCTCCTCTGGGATGCTGTCTTTGTGCTTTGGGTATGGGATGAAGCCACTGCATATTCCTGCATTGATAATACTAACAAGGCCTTGATAGCCACTCTCAAGGGCAGTATTATGAATTATGCCTTAAGGCAGCATAAGGCTAAAGAGGCAGAACTTAGAAACCAGGAAATTTATTTGAAGGAGAAAGAGGCCTTGTATATGGTGATACCCTCTTGCCGCCCATTAAGCGGCTCCTTGCAAAGCTGGTGGGGTTGAATGTGCAGCTCAATATCATTTCCTCTCATAAGGCACAGCTAGTGCTTCTGTGCACTAAGCACCATAGCTGGCATGGGGGAGAGCAAGGAAACTGCTGCCCTACTGGCGGCACAGGCGGCAAGTGGAGCAATCCATACTGGCCTTGAATGATGGGACCCACGCAGTCCAGACTGCACCTCATGGAATTGTAATGTGGCTATGGTGGATTTTAATATTGCACATCACCAAAGCCAGTGTTACCTGCCCATCCAGCAAAATATAAACAATACTGGGAGGGCTCTGCTCCACAAGGCCACAGAGTACAAATCACCTCACATTGAAGTAATGAGCCACTTATCAGTTGAGATTTTTTGAATTTTATTGTCTTAGAACATAACTCCTTGATGTACAGGCTACAATACATCAGCCTTATTACTTCATCAAGATTTTAAGCCTGTTGTTCAAAACACACCAAATCAGAACGTGAGCAACAGCGCAAGGAGATGTTGGAGAGCTGATAGAGCAACATGGCGTGGCTGCTATAGCCACAGAAGCTACAGTACTAGGGTCAGCACTGGAATAAGAATAGCTCCTTCTGTTTCATTTCCAGTAAACAGCAGGAAAGGAGCACAATAACTTCCTCCACTACCCCAAGAAACAAGCTTTCAGGCAGAAAACAAAATCATCACATTTTTCAAACCTGCCTTTTTGTGTTACACTTGCTGTTTTAATGCTCTTATTTCAGTGGAGTTTTTACCTTGGAGTTACTTCATAAGGGAGTGTATCCAGAAAGGAACTGAGTCCCTGAAACTGACTGCAGCAGTATATTTTTGTATGTGTGTAAGAACGCCCCACATAGGACTAAACAAAATACGTTATTTATTTCCGTATGCTATACCTTGTTTTTAAAATTGTTCTACCAGGATGTCTCCAGGTCGAAAACATTTGTTTCATTGAAAAACATGGACTCTGATTCTGCACCCGAAACACCTGCAGATGCTGCCTGAGACACATTTGGGGGAACAAAAATGGAGGAGGTGGTGGCAGCAAGCTGAGTACAGTACGCGTTCTTCAACTTGCAACAGGAAATGCAACATCTGGAGCTGTGATTTTTTTTTTCAATCTTTGCATTATTTTATAGTTTTGTTTTAAATACAAAAGACGTCGTCTTTTTTGGTGCTTTGCAGTGAGAATGATTGCAAGGCTGTTTGCAATGGTCACGTCTTCTTCGTTTTTCAATCCCAGCTTTGCATTTAGCTCCCACTTTGATCCTGTGCACCACAGTTTGAGCTTTCAACAACGTTTTGTGAGCAGAATAGAACAAAAAGTATTCGAGCCCTGATTGGGCCGCTGGGTCCATCTCTCGGTGCGGCCGCGACTCCTGTATCTGGCCGCACCAGCCGCCTCTCCTGCCTGTCTCTGAGCTCCACAGCACAAGGGTAAGACTCCTGCCTGGGGTTGGGGAAGCTGCCGGCAGCTTCCATTGGTCGAGCTCTCACTGCCTTGCTCCCGGATTGGTCGCCCACTGCCTGTGCTGCCCCTGATTGGCTTTCTGTTTCTCTCGGCTTTTCCTCTGCTTGCTGGGCACTGCGCCCATTGAAAATCATAGACTTTTGCCGTAAATTGTTCCTTTTTTAATGCTTGCTTAAACCTACTGTAATTGTGCATGACTGTTTGACTACTGACTGATTACTGCTGTTAAGTGTTAACTGTGCCTAAAAACAGTTCTGTGTTGCTCTACAGCTCTCTCTGTGTACTCGTCTCCCTGCTTTTCTGCACTCCCTCTCAGTGCTTTCCTGTGCAACCCCTCTAGCCTTGTGACTTTTTCTGCATTTATTATTCTTCTTTCTCTTCCCTGGCGCCAGGTCTGGAATATCCATTGTCTCTGACCTTGGCTGCCCCCCACCCCCGCTTCAGCTAAGCTCTTTGCCTTTGTTCTTTTCTTTTTCTTTCTCTCGCTCCACGTCCCTCTGGCTGAAATCTCTCTACTGGCCTCTCCTGCTTTGTTCTGCTATCCCCTTATAAGTAACTCACCTCCTCTCTCTTCTCCCACTAGATTCAAGCCCTGATTGGGCCGCTGGGTCCATCTCTCGGTGCGGCCGCGGCTCCTGTATCTGGCTGCACCAGCCGCCACTCCTGCCTGCCTCCGAGCTCCACAGCACAAGGGCAAGACTCCTGCCTGGGGTCGGGGAAGCTGCCGGCAGCTTTCATTGGCTGAGCTCTTGCTGCCTTGCTCCCCTGATTGGCTCCCTGTTTCTCTTGGCTTTTCCTCTGTTTGTTGGGCACTGCGCCCATTGAAAATCATAGACTTTTGACGTAAATTTTCACCCACCTCCCTCCCCCCTCCTACCTTAGTTAAATATGCTTAAACCCCAGCCCCTGGTACCACCAACCCCACCCTTCCTTAGTCCATTGGTTCCCTGTCTCTGGTCCTTTCCCACCTCTCCTGCCTCCACTTACTACCCCTCACAATGCCTGCCTGCTATTAGCACTGTCTTATACTAGGCTCTAGCTCTACCCACTGTCTGTATTTCACCTTGATACCCCTGCCCCCTTATAAAATGCCTACCTCTTGGTCACTCCTCACCTTTGTCCTACTCCTCCTCCTCCTCCTCCTCACTCTTCCCCCCATTTTCTTCTTCCCTGGCCCCTGCTACCCCTGTCCTCTCTCCCACACCACCAGCATCCATGACTACTCCCATCTTTCTAAAGGAACCCTCCACTACTCACTCAGGCCTCCTCCTGGCCCTCCTATGGCCAACACTGGGCTCCTGCTTAACTCAACTATGCCTCGATTGTGGGCTGGGGTAACCTCGCTGCAACTTACTATACCACCCTGGGACTACCATCTAGGACCTACACACTGCCCCCACTTCTAAACAGCACCACAAATTATCCCTTAAGAAGCTACGCCTTGGCTCCTTAAAACTACTCCTTCTCCTCCTACTGCTCTCAGGGAACATCCATCCAAATCCAGGACCATGCACATCAAGCAACAAATCTAATACAGGTGCGCTTCAATTTGTTTATCTCAACATCTGCAGCCTGCTGTCTAAACTTGATGCTCTTCAAGTCTTCATAAGGCAACACAACCCTGATGTCCTAGCAGTGAAGGAAACATGGCTGACGCCGAAAGTTCCCAGTCAGGCATTAACATTGCAAGGATACAACATCTTTAGACTGGACCGGGTCACCAAGAAAGGGGGTGGCTGTGCCATCTACGTCAAAGACTCCCTGCTGGTGCTCCCTCTCACACCCCCAAAGTTAGACTCCTTGGCTCAGTTGCTACCCTTAAGAATTCTCCTTGGACCAAACCAAAAAGCCTTAATGATCGGTTCCGTCCACATCCCACCTAGGGACCAGGTTAAAGGTCTCAACGATGTCCTCAGGTATGTCAGTGCCCAATCTACAGGAACTGAAATTGTCCTACTTGGTGACTTCAACATCAGTTGGTTAGCATCAGATATTGGGGAGCTGAAAGATTCTGTTGCCTCTGCTAACCTCTCACAGATGGTTGTCTCACAGACTAGATCTAACTATAAGACTGGAACTAGTACCCTGCTGGACTGCATACTTACCAGCCACCTATTCAGGATCCTCAACACCACTGTACTGCTGGATTCCCTCAGTGACCTCCCCCTGTCGCATGTGAATGGTCCAACAAATTTCTCAAACCCCCCCACAAATTCATTCACAGTAGGGTCCTCCCACATGGACAACTTGTTCATCTTAAGCACTACCTGACTCTAAATGACTGACAACCTACCTGCAAGGCTACTAATGTCAACCTGACCCTTGACTTATTCATTGCCACTTTCAACAAGGCCTGTGACATCTTTGCTCTGGTTAAAAAATGGAAAGCCAAGACACTCTGTAATCCCTGGATTAATGCCAAGCTCCTATCTCAACTGAAACAAAGGGACCACCTTTGGGCAGAGGCCAAATCTACCGGCACACTGCCCAACCTGCAAAAATACAGACAGGCCCATATTACCTGTACCAAGGCCATCCGACTCACAAAAATCTCCTTCTATAAGAACGCACTAACCAACTCCTGGGGTAATGGACATGCTTTTTGGGATAACATTAAAGGAATCACAGGGCTACAACCAAAAAACCCTCCTGCCCTGCTGAAAGTTAATGGGACCACGATTCTAGACCCCTTGGTCATTGCCAATACCTTTAACTCTGCCTTTACTGACCTTAGTGCTGTTCTTCCCCCTGACTTCTTCAAAGTAGATAACTGCTCCTTTAACATCCATCCTACACAGGCTGTTACCCCCCATTTCCTCTTCCGGGAAATCTCATGGAATGCCACACGCCGCTACATCACTACTGCTATCTCCAAATCCAGAACCAGTGGCCACTCTCTTGACCTGAAGATTCTGTTGCTAACTCTTGAGGAAGTTCTCCTACCCTTAACCAGCATTATGAATCTCTCTCTTTCTCTCTCTCTCACTGCACTAGTCAATTCCTGGACCTTTGGAAAATTTCCTCGGTCATCCTGGTCCACAAAAGTGGAGACAAGTCTAGCCACTCAAACTATCGCCCGATCTCAATTCTGTCCCCCTCTCCAAGGCTCTTGAACGAATCGTAGGTGACCAACTACCTGACCATCTGGACAAATGCAACCTACTGTGCACTCAACAGCACGGTTTCAGAAAGGGTCACAGCACCTCCTCTGCTCTGCTTGAATTCACTGGGGCAGTACATAAATCCCTCAATCAGGGCATGCTTACAGGGGCGGTTTTCATAGACCTTTCCAAGGTGTTCGGTACTGTCCACCACCAGCTGTTGGTTGACCAACTTCGGAACATTGGTGTCTCCCCTGACACGGCCTTGTGGTTCAAAAGGTACCTTGAAAACCACTCACAAAAAGTGAAAATCGCCAATACCCACTCTGTCACCTTACCAGTTTGATCAGGTGTCCCACAAGGGTCAATCCTGGGCCCGCTCCTCTTCAGTCTCTTTCTAAACTCTCTACCAAAATCCTGCACTGAGAATATCATCCTATACGTGGATGATGCTGTTGTTTTCTCCTCTCACAAGGACCCTATGGCCTTACAACAGAATCTCCAACTTGCCTTCAGTACCGTTGAGTCATGGTTTTCTAGGCATAAACCTGTCCTTAACCACAAAAAGGCTAAGTCGATGCTATTCTGCAACTCCCACAATAGGCACAAATCTCACCCCTTGACTATCATCACTTCACCTGGGAATACCCTGGATCAGGTCCCACACTTCAAATACCTGGGGATACTGTTGGACCCTTACCTGTCATACAGTGCCCATGTCGACTCTATGGCAAAGGCAGCGAACACCAGAATAGGTCTCCTCTACAGACACAGACAACATCTCACCCCTGAAGCCTTAAAGACTGCCGTACAGAGTTCTGTGATATCGATTATTGACTATGGTCTCATCATTTGTGGCTCTGCCACTGTGACTACCCTCAGATGCATCTCTACCACTCTCAATAAGTCTTGTCAGCTCATCTCTGGTGCCCACCGTCTCACCCACACCTGCAATCTGTACTCTAAAACTGGTTGGCTACAGCTCTCAAATCACATTACGTACCTGACCTGCACAATGGCCAAGAAAATCATCCTTGGCCTTGCACCTTCGGGGGTCACAGCCCCGCTACAAAGTAACAGAAATCACATGCAGGCCACCAGGGGATCAAAATCTCAACTCCTGCAAGTTCCACACTGTCACACCTCCGAAGGTCAACGCTCTTTCACCTACAAAGCTCCCCTTTGGATGAACAGTCTCAACCCTGCCATCTTTACTGCACCTACTCTTGGCACTTTTAAGTCTAGACTATGGTCGCACCTTACTGCCTCTAGCTCTTGTGACTGCCCCCCACAACTGTAGCTGTCTTCTCACTGGGGTCTCCTCTGCCTCTCTCAACTCCCATCGGGCGGACCATTTCCCTTCTGATGCTCTTATTTCTTCGACATCCCTACTTCACCCGCCCTCCATTTCCCTTTCCCATCCCCCCTCTTGTCACCAGCACTTATCCCCTGTTGAACTTGACAACCGCCTATGACTGCAGAGTTCTTTGTCCTCCTATACCCCTCCCTCCACTGTCTTCTTTATCCTCTGTTTCCTTTTAGCTAACCGCGCACTCGCTGCAGGTTATCTGATCTTGTCAGAACATCTAATACCAGGCCTTAAAATGTTATTTTGTTTAAACTATAACTATAGCGCAATATTGTTGACTAATGTTATAATCTTTCCTACCATTGTATGTCTATTCCCCATGACATGGAACATTTGTAAAAGAGCCATGGCTCAAAGGTATTTGTGATCCTAGACTTGAATAAATAAATATTACTTCAAAACTCCATAAACTAACTCACAGTATAAAAGTGTACAATCATCCTAATTCCAGTACATAACCATATTTAAGTAAACTACCTTTGAAACCTTCTGACCCAATTTTTCATTATTTCAGTATGAAATTCTTACTGAAAAGAACATTCTAATATTATATTTACTCAATATCTTATATAATTCTGATAGCAAAATATATAGTGATCCCCAGTGTTGGTCTCTTAGGTCATAACATAGCAAGCAAGCAAGTAAAATTTGATGTATGAAACACTATTCCAATGGATCATAGCATTTTCCAAAAATCACAGATCATAAAAAATAAATTCATTAAATCAAAACATTAAAAGCATATATAAACAGCAGGATTAGGAATCACAAAATGCCAATTTAAATAGATAAGTTTTCAAGGCAGACTTAAAGGCCTCAAGGGCCAGGAACTCCCTAACCCAGCAAGGCAGAGAATTCCACAGGGTTAGAGCTGCAAAGGCAAATGATCTAGCACCTGAAGTTGTTAAACAGACCCTGGGGATCTCTAGCAATCCCTCATCGGTGGAGTGGAGAGGACAAAGGGGGCAGTAATGACAGAGGAGTTCTTGCAGATACCATGGCCCCTGTCCATGCAGGGCTTAATAGGTCAGTAATCTGACCTTGAAGGTGATCCTCCACTGTACTGGCAGCCAGTGCAGTCTGTGGAGCCCAGGTGTGACATGACAAGAGCTTGATAAGCCAGTAGTAAACAACCTAGCAGTTGCATTCTGCACCAGCTGCAGGTGGCAAAGGTCCATCCCTGGTAGCCCTAGGTATACACCAGGATAAGGAGCTGCTGTTGTAACTGGACTTCTCTACTGGAGCTATATTGCCCTCCTTCCCTCCCCTATACCCCCACCCAGAGCCAGTTCTACTTTTATAGGCACAGGATTTGACTGACAACAGGAACTTCCTGTTTGGGAGCAGGAAGTGAATGATCATAGAACCACCAAAGACTCACCATCCTAGAAGGACAAGAGTAGCTCTCCATCCCCCTAGCTGCTGGAGGTCTGCCTCTGAGCAAGTAAGGGGACTACTAAGAAATATAGGATCGTCTTGTCTCAGAACAGGAAGATCAGGTGCTTAAAGGGCACAGAGGCAGTAACTAAGTAGGAGAAAAAAAATAAACAGAGGAAAGCGTAAGTATTCCAAACAACAGAGAAGGGGCCAGAAATAAGACATGATGGGAGTGGTTCAGTGCAGTGGCTGTGGAGCAGCAGTCTTCTGGGAGACATTATGGAGGTTGCAGTGTTGTCCCATCTGCAGACACCTCTCTGGGCTGAGGGAGGCAGTTGCTCATCTCCCGGCTGAGTTGGCCAGGATTTGTGGGACCTCCTCTCCCATCCAGGGACCATCAGAGTCACTGTCGTTGCCTCAGAGGTTGCCAAGAAAGAGGAGTGGTTGGACCACAGTGGGCTCAGGGAGGGTTAGGGTGGTGGAACAAAGGCACATCCTTCCAGTTGTACCTCTCCACAATTCATATGCCATTCTGGCAAAGTGTGGTTCCTCTATGGAGGCACCCATAGTGGAGACCAAGGAGGATACTGAGAACCTCCACAAAGGAAACCCACAGAAGGGTGGCATGGGACCCCACAGGGGAAAGAAACTACTCCTGGTGGGGGACTCCATTGTTAGGAAGGTAGAACTGGGGGAGGAAGGAGAGAGGGAGGTAAGGTGCCTGCCTCCCTGGCACCATGGCTTGGAGGGACAGGGAGAAAATTCTCAGGATCACCACAGCAGCTGCACAGGGGAAGGAGCTGGATGTCATTGTCCACCTATGAACAAATAACCAGCCAAGAAAGGGACCAGAGCAGTGCAGGAAGAGTTTGTGGAGGTGGGGAGGGGCCTTAGATAAGTAGCATGCACAGTAACCTTCTAGGAGGTGCTGCCTGTCTATGGCGTAGGTGAGGCTAGGGTGCTCCATACCATGGGATTCAATGACTGGTTGAAAAACTGGTGTGGAGCTCAGGGATTTGGCTTCACTGGGGACTGGGGGTCCACCTGGAGTGATGCAGGCCTATACTGGAGTGATGGTCTGCATCTGTCCAGGAGGGGAACCAGGATCCTAGGTGATAGGTTTAAATGCTTCATTGTCAAGCATTTAAACTAACCAAGGGGGGAGGCATTGTAAAGGAGCAAGGAAATCCTAGACCCCCCAAAAAGTCAGGTTAGTAAGTGAGGTAAACGCCAAGTTAGAGATGTCAATAGGGAGAAGGGCAGGGGTAAATGGAGAAAGTGACAAAGGGATGGGGCAAAAAGGGGTAAGGCCATCAGGAAATGGAGGGTAATAAGTACCAATACCTGTAGTCTGGGCAACGAGCTCCCTGAACTGGTGGCCTTGATGGAAGAGGGATGCCTGGACATTGTAGCAGTCACAGAAACATGGTACACAGAGAACCATGACTGGGATGTTAACATACCCGGGCACATGAAACACAGGAGAGACAGGAAGGGGAGAAGAGGGGGAGAGGTAGCTCTCTATGTAAGGGAAGGGATAAAAGCAAATGAACAAAAGAGTAAACAGGGAGAAGAGGAGGCACTGTAGGTTACCTTAGAGACTGGAAATGGCACCATAATCTGCACAGTGGTTGTATACAGACCCCCATGTCAGGGGGAAGGAATGGACAAGGATATGATAGAAAGCATTCTTAGGATGGCAGAGAAAGGGAAGAGACTGTTGATGGGAGACCTGAATGTGCCAGATGTTAACTGGAGCACATTTTCTGCAGCCACATCCAAGAGCAGGGCCATTCTCAATGCCCTTCAGGTGGTATGCCTCAGACAGCTAGTTTTGGAACCCACTCATGAGGGAGCAATCTTAGACCTTGTACTCTTAAATGGGGACAGTGAGAGGATCTCAGATCTAGAAGTGGGTAGCCACCTGGGAACAAGTGACCACCAAACAGTGAGGTTCACAATAAACTCAGCTACAGAGTCAAGCCATACAAAATTGAGGGTACTGGACCAGAAGGGCTGACTTTGGAAAGATGGGAGAGTGCCTTAGAAAAGCACTAGCAAATAGGCTAGAAGGAGGGGTGGAGCAACAATGGGGAAACATCAAAACTGCCATCACAGAAGCAACAAGCCTTTGTGTGAAGCAAATCAAAATGAAAGAAAAAGCCAATTTGGTTCTCAAAAGAGGTGGTGGGAATGGTCAGGGAGAAAAAGATAGCAATCGGGAAGTATAAGGAAAAACAGAAGGACCAGGACAGAGAGCTGTACCAGTTAAGGCAGAAGGAAGCTGGGAGGGAAGTCAGAATAGCAAAGGCCCAAACTGAGGAAAAGATAGCCAACTCGGTTAAAATGGGGGATAAAACCTTTTATAGGTACATCAGGGAGCATAGAAAGACAAAGGAAGGGATAGTAAGGCTGAATAGAATGGACGGTGGGTGGGCAGAGAGGGACAGTGAAAAAGCAGGGATACTGGATGAATATTTCTGCTCAGCATTCAAAAAAGAGGAGGAGGGGAGGTGCTTAATCCAATTATGTTATTTAACATAAGCACTCTGGATAGGGGGGTTGATTCCAGTCCTTTCACAGAAGAAAGGGTTCTGAAAGAACTCGTAAAACTGAAGGTGGACAAAGCAATGGGGCCTGATGGAATTCACCCCAGAATTCTAAAAGAATTAAGAGGAGAACTAGTGAAACCACTAACTACCCTTTTTAACAAATTGTGGGAGGATGGTGTGGTACCTGAGAACTGGAAGAAGGCAGATGTGATTCCCCTTCACAAAAGTGTGAGCAGGACAGAGGCAGGAAACTACAGTCTTGTCAGTTTGACCTCTGTGGTAGGAAAAGTGATGGAATCACTTCTGAAGGAAAGAATTGCTGATTACCTAGAGGATAGGCACAGGACCCAAAGCAGCATGGGTTCACAGTGGGAAGGTCATGTCAGACGAATCTAATTGATTTGTTTGACTGGGTGACAAAAGTAGTGGACCAGGGAGGGGCTGTGGACATGGCCTACCTAGACTTTAGCAAGGCATTTGACACAGTCCCACACAAAAGATTAATAGTCAAATTAACCAGCCTGGGAGTGGGTCCCAGGGTGGTAGCCTGGGTAAAACATTGGCTGGACAACAGGACACAGAAGGTAATTGTAAATGGAGTCCACTCTGAAGAAAGAGGGGTTACTAGTGGGGTGTCACAGGGTTCAGTACTGGGTCCAGTCCTTTTAATATCTTTATAAGTGACATTGCAGAGGGACTAGAAGGAAAAGTATGCCTCTTTGCAGATGACACAAAGATCTACAACAGGGTTGATACACAAGAAGTGTGGAAAGGATGAGAAGGGACTTGGCAAGGTTGGAGGAATGGTCAGAAGTATGGCAGCTTGGATTCAATGCAAAGAAGTGCAAAATAATGCACTTGGGAAACAAAAACCCAGGGGAAGATTACACATTGGGGGGGGTAGTAACAACAACACAAATGGAAAGGGACCGGGGGTAATCATATCAGATGGCCTTAAGGTTAGCAAGCAATGTGAGAAGGCAATAGGGAGGGCTTGAGGGATACTGGGATGTATAGGGAGAGCCTTCACTAGCAGAAAACAGGAAGTTGTTATCCCTCTGTACAGACAGTTGGTGAGACCCCATCTGGAGTACTGTGTCCAGTTCTGGAGACCCTATCTCTGCAAGGACATAGACAGGATAGAGGCAGTCCAGAGGAGGGCAACTAAAATGGTGCAGGGTCTGCAAGAGAGTCATACGAGGAGAGACTAAAGGAGCTTAATATGTATACCCTTGAGGAAAGGAGGGAGAGGGGACATGATACAAACTTTAAGTACCTCAGTGGAATCAACAAAGTCCAAGGGTAGCATCTTTCAGAAAGAGAGTGCAAGAACAAGGGACACAATTTGAAGATGGGGGTGGTTCAGGGCAATGTGAGAAGTATTTTTCACAGAGAGGATGGTGGGTGCATGGAACAGCCTTCCTGAGGAAGCTGTGGGGTCTAAAACTGTGGGAGAATTCAAGAATGCATGGGACAGACATAAGGCAATTTTTGTGAGGGGTAGAAGGAAATAGGCTGTTGGTTAACTAGGATCTGTAGCTTATCCTGTAGGTAGGGAAATGGGCAGGCTAGGTGGGTCAATCGGTCCTTATCTGCCATCAAAGTCTATGTTTCTATGTTTCTATGTATAGGGCATTACAGTAATGTGTGTAGTCACAAAGGTGTGGACCAATGTAGGAAGATCATCAGGTGGGACCAGGTGCTTTATCTGGATGATATTTCTCAGATGATAAAATGAGGTCTTGACAATGGCCAACACCTGAAACTTAAACATCAGCTCACTATCAATCATAACACCCAGATTCCATACCTAGTCAGAGGTCACCAGATGGTTGCCACCAAGTCATAATCCAGATGGCTGCCCAGTCATTAATCTCGCTACCTCATGACCCAGATTCCGCACCCAGTCAGAGGTTACCAGCTGGTTGCCACCCAGTCAAAATCCAGATGGCTGCCCAGTCAGTAATCTCTCTACCTGATGACCTGAGTCCATAACCAACACCTCAGTCTTATCCAGATTCAGTCTCAACCAGTTGGTACTCATCCAGTATTGAATCTCAGAAAGGTAGTTGTTAAAGACTGAGATAACATTATTTTGTTCAGGCACAAAAGACATGTACAGTTGAGTATCACCTGCATACTAGTGAAAACTCAATCCATACCACCTAATAATCTCACCTAATGACAGCATGTACATCGCAAACAACATGGGGGAAAGTACAGAGCCCTGCGGTACCCAACCAGGCAGGGGGAGAGGAGCCCAGGAGAAAACACCCAACTCAGCTCTCTACATCCTGCCAGTGAGGAAAGAATGAAACCATCTGAGGATTGTACCATACAGTCCATAGAATAACCACAAGCACTCCAGCAGCACCCCACGGTCCATGGTATCAGATGCTGCAGAGAGATCAAGGAGAACCAAGATGGAATGACTCCTCCAATCTATCACTGTCAGGAGATCACTGAGTACCTGAACCAACATGGTCTTTGTACTATGCCTCATCCTGAAACAGGACTGGAGAGGATCGTAGATGTCATGAGTGGTCAGATGCTCCTCGAGCTGCAACTCAACTGCCTTCTCAATAACCTAACCCACAAAAAGTAGGTTAGAGACAGGCCTGTAGTTTGCAAGGCAGTCAGGGTCAAGAGAAGTTTTTTTCAGTAGTGGAGAACCACCGCCTCCTTCAAGGTGTCTGAAAACACCCTGGTCTCTAACAAACACCTTACTATCTCAGCAAGGACTGATCCGATTTTCTCCATGCACCCCACAAGGAGGTGTGCTGGACCAGAGTCCAAAATACAGTAAGTTAGTCGCAGGCCCCGGATCATCTTCACGACATCCTCAATCACCAGCTGGCTAAAATCTGACCAGACAAACTGGGTGCTTGCAGCCTCGCACCAATCTCCACTCTGCCAATCTGAGCAAGCTATGCGAATCTCAGACCTGATGGTGTCAACCTTATCTGCAAAGAATCGAGTGAAGTCATCACACTTTTCAGTGAAAAACCTTACCAGTTCTGAAGACAGGTTGGATTGCACAACCTCGTCACAATACAGAAAAGCTGAGCTGGTCAGTTCTTTGCAGCAACAATCTCCCTTGATAGGAACTCTGCCTTCATACAGGAGACTGCACATTGATAATCCCTATGATGGGATATCTGTCTAAGTCTGTCACCGTCTAGGTCTGATTTTCGCCAGCATCATTCCAACCTTCTCCCCACTCCTCAATTCCCACAGAGACCCATCAAACCAAGGGGATCGAGGGCAAAGGGAGAGGAGGCAAACCCGGACAGGAGTAATAGAACCCTGAGCAGCCCCCACCACCTTATTATAGGCTAGCAGAAGACCCTCTGGATCCATGCTGACACTTGAACTCCCTGACAGGTCCAGTACCACCATAAGACCAAAAAACACTATAAAACCCCTCAAAGGGCGGTACCTGTCCGTCTCAATAGGGGCACGTCTATTGGAAGGGGCTGCAAAGTTAAACCCTATAGTGTGATAATCGGACCATCTGATGGGTTCCACCACCACGTCCAAATTCTCCATCTCCAGCAGAATCACTACATCCAACGAAAGACCCTGTATATGGGTCCCAGAGGTAATCACCTGTGTGAAGCCCAATTAAATCATCATTTGGAGGAAGTCTTGTCCAAAATGCGAGAGTGCATTGTCAACCCAGGCATTGAAGTTCCCCACTACCGATCACCTGGAGGCCTCCAACACTATCTCGACAATGAAGTCCACATCTTCCTGTAGGAAATCCTTCCCATCACTGGGTGGACAACAAATGAGAAGTATCCTACAACCCACACCTGAGCCCATAATATGTTTGAAGGATCTAGTGATCCCAACTGGCATATCTGCAAGGCCCAACTCTGTCTTGAAACAGATGGCTACCTCACAGCCCCTATGATCCAATCTCAGGTGGTGTATCACTGAGTACCCGGTTGGAACAGCTGACTCCAAAATGGAACTGGCATTCTCATCCAACCAGGTCTCAGTGATGCAAGCCAGGTCAGATGACCTAACAACATCAGCAATTACTGCTGTCTTGTTTCAATTCGACTTGGCATTGCATAACACCACCCGAGTTGGATAAGTAGATGAGGTTGATCGGGCTACCTGCCCACCAAAGGTGGAGCACTTGGGTATGGGCACCAGGCAGGGCGAACCCCTCTTCTAGGCCCATTTCGCCCCAGACCATCTCCTTGACCTTATGACCCCAATTTGTCCCCTCATTTCACTCCCCCTTTAGTCATTTCTACTTCCCCCCAATAGATCTTGGAAGTATTTACAAAATCATAGTTTAATGACTACTGTGCTATGCAGAGGCCTGTCTTAACTATCCATAACTTTTAGCATTTATGGCAAGATCTACTGCTACAAATCTATTTTATTATATATTCTTAACATTCTTTTGCTATATTATAATATACACAACAGCCACTATACTTATTTAAATCATTGAAATCAAATCTGTTCATACTCAGATGCAAACTCTAATACGTACCTTGTATATGGAGGGTATTGCTAGCACAGCGGGGGAAAATAGTATCGGGTGGTCTGGAACAGGAGGCATCCTGGAGTTAGACAGAGCCTCAGGAGGGGCCTGGTTTGTTTTGCTCCTGTCCCCAGGGATCCCACTGGACTGTGTGGGCAGGTAGTTAGAGGGTCTGCAGTTTCTGCTAGTCCCCTTAGGACAGTAATGTGCAATGCTAGGTTTATGAGGAACAAGGCTGCTGTTATGGTGGACTTGATCTTCTCAGTTGACCTGGCTTGCATCACTGAGACCTGGCTGAGGGATGATGCTGGGTCAGTCTTTAAGCCATTGGTCCCCACCAAGTACTCAGTAGTGCACTGCCCAAGGAGGGAATGCAGGGGTAGGGAAGTGATTATCTGTTTTAGATCCAGCCTGAACTTCTCCACACACCCAGTTGGGTCTACCTTGTTTAAATGTGTGGCAGTGCTTGGAGTTCCAGGTACAGGCTACAGGATTCTCCTCATCTATCATCCTTCAGGACAGGATGGCAATTTCCTTCAGGAGTTAGCAGACTTCATTGCCGACAGGATGTTGGAGTCCCCCAGATGGTTAATTCTGGGAGATTTCAATGCCTGGATCAATGAGGAATCCTCACTATTCAGTTACAAACTCCTCCAGATGATGTCCTCTCTGGACCTGACACAGGAAGTTACCTCTGCGACCCACCAACATGGCCACACCTTGCACTTGGTATTCTCGCTGTGGCTTAATATCACACACATCAAGATTGATTAAGTTGTTTGGTCCGGTCATTGCATGCTGGCGTTCTTGTTTGGAGCACCCCCCCCATTGAGATAATTCGCTATCACCCTTTATGGGGATTGTCCACAGAGGGACTGCTGGCGTTAGTGAATTTTTCTGGCATAAGTGCTACATGTGCAATTGGTATGAGTGAGGCAGTGACAGTCTATAATGGAGCCATTACCAAGGTACTCCATGCCATTGCTCTGGTCTGTATATGACCCAGGTCTTCTTGCTTGAGACCCCGCGGTTTGATGGGGCTCTGAAGGTGATGAAGACCAGGGGTCAGAGGTTGCAATGTTGCTGGCAGAGAACCCAGTCCTTGGAGGACAGACTGGCCCTAAAAAATCATTATGATGATCATCAGGGAGCAATTAGCCATAAGAAAGCAGAATTCCTGTCCAGGGAGATTGCTTCTAGGTAGAACAGACCTGTTCAGCTTTTTCAGAGAGTGGACAGACTGCTAAGACCAAATTGTCTACAGCCAAAAAAGAAGATTTTCAACTGCACTATGCAAGGAGTTTACTTTATTCTTCTCAGAGTGTCCTCCATTCAGGCTGGGATCACCCGAGTGGGACAAAATGTGTCCTGCAGTGGTGGACCTGGTTTGAGCACAGACATTTCATCTGTCTGGGGGGGGTCAGCCTGTTGAGGTGACTGAAGTCACTGAAGTGACTTCAAAACTGTGGCCCACTTCTTGGGAGCTGAATCCTGGCCCAATCCATCTTATAGATACATAGATACATAGACAGTGTCGGCAGATAAGGGCCTATGGCCCACTCAGTCTGCCCATTTGAGCTTGTAAGTTCAGTTTGTTTTCCTAGAAGACTGTTGCCCTTTACCCCTGACCTCCAGAATTCCTTTATGTCTATCCCATGCATTCTTAAATCCCGTGATTGTTTCAGCCCCCACCACTTCCTCTGGCAGGGTGTTCCACTTGTCCACCACCCGTTCTGTGAAGAAATTCTATCTCATGTTTCCTCTGAATCATCCTCCTCCAACTTCATCCCATGCCCTCTAGTCCTGGAACATCTTTTCTCTTAAAATAGTGTTTTCCTGCACCCTGTTCCTCCCTGTAAGATACTTGTATGTCTCTATCATATCCCTCTCCTCCTCTCCTCCAGGAGTACATGTTCAGTTCCTTCAACCTGTCTTCGTGGGACTTGTGATGCAATCCATGCACCATCTTTGTTGCCCTCCTCTGAACCTTCTCTACCCTGTCTATGTCCTTACGTAGGTATGGTCTCCAGAACTGTACCTGTACTCCAGGTGGGGACCTCACTAGTGTCTTGTATAGCGGAATTATGACCTCCCTTTTCCTGCTGGTATGCCCTGCCTATACAGCCCAACATCCTATTTGCTTTACCTGCTGCCTTGTCACACTGTTTCCCTACCTTGAGGTCATCAGAGATGATAACCCCAAGATCCCTTTCCTGCTTGGTGCATGCTATATCCTCACCCCCAACTGATATATTGTGCCAGGGGTTTTGTGCCCCATATGCATTATCTTGCACTTCTTTGCATTGAATTTCAACTGCCAAACCCTGACCATTCTTCAAGTTTCTGCAGGTTGCTTCTCATTCTGTCTACACCCTCTGGTGTGTCTACCTTGTTACAGAGCTTTGTGTCATCAGCAAACAGTGAAATTCTGCCTTCTAGGTCCTGTGCCATGTCACTGATGAAGATGTTGAATAGGACCTGTCCCAGCACTGATCCTGTGGTACCCCACTGGTCACTCTTCCCTCTGGGGTGACAGCCATTACCACCACCCTCTGTGTCCTGCCACCCAGCCAGTTACCTACCCACCACACTACTGTCCTGCCCACACCCATATTCCCCAGTTTGTGTAATAGTCTTCTATGTGGCACAGTGTCAAAGGCCTTGCTGAAGTCCAGATAGGCCATGTCCACTGCCTCCCTGATCCACCTCCTAGTCACCCAGTCAAAAATTCAATGAGGTTGGTCTGACATGACCTCCCCCTGGTGAAACCATGCTGCCTTGGGTTCTGTAGTCCATTGACAACCAGATGTTCCACCAATCTCTCCTTCAGTAGTGCTTCCATGATCTTCCCCACTACCGAGGTGAGGCTGGCTGGTCTGTAGTTCCCTGCTTCCTCTTTGTTCCTACTTTTGTATAAGGGACTACATCTGCTGTCCTCAGTCTTTGGGTACCTCCCTGTTTCCAGTGATTGGCTAAACAGGATAGCCAGAGGTTCAGCCACCACCTCTCTTAGTTCTTTAAGGACCTGGGGTGCCCATCTGGCCCCATTGCTTTATCAACTCTTATTACTTCCAGTTCCTTCAGAACCCTTTCTCATGTAAAGGGACTTGTGTCCATTTCTGCACCATTCTCACCCTTGTACTCCCTTCAGACCCATTACCCTCCTCTTCCTCAGTAAAGACTGAGCAGAAATACCTGTTCAATATGTCAGCTTTACTGTTGTCATCCTCCTGACCCCATCCTCCCCTTCAGTCTCACTATCCCTCCCTTTGTCCTTCTTTTTCACTTTTGTACCTGTAAAGGTTTTGTCCCTCTACCCACTGATTTTGCAATGTGTTCTTCTGTCTGAGCTTTGGCTTCCCTTACTGACCTCCCTGCCTCCCTTGCTTCTCCTGGTACTTCTCCCTATCCCCTTCTGCCTGTGTCTTTTATATTGCCTGAATGCAATCTTTTTGGCTTTCACTTTCTTTGCTACCTCTTTGGAAAACCATAATGGTCTCCTCTTTCCTTTTCCTCTTGCTAACCTGCTTAATACACAATTCTGTTGTTCTTGTAATCCCCATTTTAAATACTGCACTGTTCCTCAACCCCTGATTCCTGTCCCATTCCCTTAATGCCTCTTTCAAGTATCTCCCCATTTTCCCAAGGTCTGCCCCTAAAATCCAGGATACATGTTTTGTGTGGTTTGGTTCTGCTCTTTCTGTGATTTCAAACCACAATGACTGGTGGTCACTGTTTCCCAGGTGCTCCCCACTGTTACCCCATCACACTGTCCCTGTTTGTGAGCACAAGGTCCAGTATTGCCTTCTGCCGAGTTGGTTCCATGACCAGTTGCTTGGGAAGGCACCCTGAAGGAAGTCCAGGATAAATCTGCTCCTAGTTGATGCTGCTGCTGGGATGCTCCAGTCCACATCTGGAATATTGAAATCTCCAACCAGTACTACCTCACCCTTGTCTGCCATCCTTTGGATGGCTAGCATCAGCTCCCTATCTGTTTCTTCCTCCTGGGCTGGTGGTCTATAGACCACACCTGTGCAGATGGCTGTCCCCATTTTCCTTTCCAGCTTAACCCACAGTATCTCTCCCCATTTTGTTCCTCCTGGATCTCTGTGGCCCTTATGTCATTTTCACATAAGTGCCACTCCTCCTCCCTTCCTGCCTGCTCTGTCTCTTCTGAATATGTTGTAGCCAGGTATGGCCATCTCCCAGTCGTGGTTATCATTACACCAGGTTTCAGTGATGGCCACAATGTCCAGGTCTGACTGCACCATGACAGCCTCAGATCTTCCATCTTGTTGCTAAGGCTCCTGGCATTTGCACACATGGCTTTCCATGATTTGACCTCCCTAGACTGTTTCACTGTTCTACTCCAGCCCCTTCCTTGGTTGTCATTTATCCCTGGTTCACCTTGCTGTCTGCCCTTCTGCTGAATTTTGCCCCTTTTCTGCTTATCCACCTCTTGTGCACTAATCTCCATCTTTTGCACACTGCTTTGCAGAGATAGCCACTCCTCTGGTTCACTGGTTCCACTGCTAGCTGTGGGGGGTGAGCAAGTAGGTACCCTCCATGCTGGCCTGCCACCCCCCTTTGCTAGTTTAAATGCTTGTCAATGTAGCATTTAAACTTATCATTGAGTGCTTGGATTCCTCTCCAGGATGGATGCAGGCCGTCAGGCAGACAAACCTCCATCCCTCCAGGTGGTTCCCCAGTCACCAATGAATCAAACCCTTCCTCACAGCACCAGTTCTTCAACCATGAGTTAAAGTTCCTGGTGCATGCACTCCTATGCTCTCCTTGCCTCACACGGTAGTACTTCAGAAAGTGACAGAAGTAGCTACTTGCTTCAGAGACCCTCCCCAGTTTTCTAAACTCTTCCTGAATGTCCTTTGGCTCCCATTTGCCAGGTCATTAGTACCTAGGTGGATAATGACATCCAGCTCACCCTCCGTCTTGCCTTCCCAGTGATCCCCAGGATCTTCCTTCCATCCCTCCATGCCGTGGCACCTGTGAGCACCTCACCTCCCTGTTCTCCCCTCCTGTGTTCCTAGCTGGATCCCTCTTATGATGAGTCCCCACCAGGATTTGCTTCCTCCTCCTCTGGGGTCCTGCTTTCCCTGCTGAGGTCACCTCCTTGGCTAACCTCCACATCCTTTCCTTCCACTTCTCTGGGTACCTCTATTTGGTTGTCCTCGTTTGCCAGTGTGGCATATGAGTTCTTGAGTGGAATAGGATCTGGGATGTGCCTCTGCCTGACCGCTCTAACCCTCCCTGAGCCCACTGTCATCCAAGTGCTCCTCGTTCTCGGCATCCTTTGAGACAGTTACATTGGACTGGGTGGTCCTGGATAGGGGTGATGGTACTCCTGACCCAGTTTACTTCCGCTCTGAGTCTGGCTACCTCATCCCACAGTCCAGAGAGATGCATGCAGATAGGGCAGCACCTCAGTGTCCAGAAGGTCTGCCTGAATATGGCTGTCCCACAGCCACTGCATTGCACCACTCCCCACATTATACTGCAATTCCACTACTTGTCTGCTACTGAAGCTCTCCTAGTTCCCTTTTTATTAATTTACTGCCTTAAAAATCCTGCCAATGATCCTCAGATAATTTTCTTTAAAAAAAAATAGAAAGAAAGAAAGAAACCATGAAATCAATAAATAAATAAATGAGTCAAAACGCTTGTGCTGAGGGTGGGCTTCTTCCCCCTTATGCCCCTCCTACTTCACACCCCTTACTATACCCTGTGTTTAGCTCCTGTCAATCGGATTTAACAGGGCATATAATTAAGAGTTGGGGGAAGGGGGGGGCAGATGACACCCAGCTGTATATGTAATTTCTAGCGGAAGGAGTCAGAACCATTGGTCTAGTGTTCACCAGGAGAGTCCAGTGCTCACTCTCACAGGGGTGCTTCCCCGGCATCTTGAAGGAGCTGCTGGTGAGGACCCTTCTAAAGAAACCATTGCTCAACCCTGATGTCCTGGAGAATTATAGATCTAGCTCCAACCTTGCATTTTAAGAGAAGATTGTTGAGAAAATAGTGGCTCTGCAGCTCATGGTGCAGCTCGTGGCCTTTGACATCTGTGAGCCATTCCAGTCCAATTTCAGAGCCAGGCATAGCACAGAAATGGCATTAGTTCAGGAGCAGAATGACCTCCTCAGGGTGAGGGATAGAAGAGAATGGTCAATTCTCATTCTGCTCTATCTCTCTTCAGCATTTGACACCATGGACCACATTATGCTATTGGATTACCTTAGACTGTATTGTGGACTTACTGGAACCATCATCAAATGGTTTGAGTCATACCTCTCTGACAGGAGGCAAAACAAAGTGATGGGGAATTTCTACTCCTCCTCCTGTCCCTGTCATGTGGAGTACCTCAGGGCTTAATCATTTTGCTGATGTTGTTCACGGTCTAAATGCTGCCCCTGGGGGAGCTCATTAGACAATATAGTTTGGGTTTTCTCTGCTATGCAGATGACACCCAGCTGTATATGTCATTTGCTCCTGGAACTGGAAATGCCATTGGAGTGATGAACAAATGTTTGGCTGAGATTCAGGACTGGATGTCCTCGAGCTGGCTAAGACTGAACCCTGATGAGACGGAAGTGCTAGTGATTGTGCCTGGTTGACGGCATGATGAGGAGGCCTCTGGAGTGGTAACAGGCTTGGTCCTGAGTTCCACCCCATTGATGGCCTCCTCCAGCGTGAAAAATCTGGGCATAATTCTTGATGACAGACTGACTCTGGAAGCCCAGGTATCATCTGTTGTAAAAAGCAAGTTTTACCATCCAAGGAATGTTACCCAAATTAAATCCCTGATTCTGCCTGAAGACCTGCCTTCAACTAATACATGCCTTTGTGACTTCCAGGTTGGATTACTGTAATGCTCTGTACCTCAGGGTCAATAGAGGGACCATCCACTGACTGCAGCTAGTGCAGAACACAGTGGCCAGGCTTCTTACGGGCCTGCCAAAAACCTGCCATGTTATGCTGGTCCTGTGAGATCTGCACAGGCTGCCAGTCAGGTGAAGGATCATTTTCAAGGTGTGCTTGCTGATCTATAAGGCCTTATATGGACTGGGCACTGGTTACCTGTCTAACCTCCTAACCCCAGGCATCCTGGTGCATTCCCTCCACTCCTCCACTGAGAGCATCCTGGCAATTCCAAGGGCCTGGCTGAAGACCTCAGGGGATCGCTCTCTCAAGGTGGCTGGCCCAGCCCTCTGGAATTCACCACCAAGATCTCTAAAGGAGGCCCAAAAGGTGGAGGTTTTTAAGGGGGGTCCTAAAGACCTATCTGTTTAAACAAGCTTTCCAAGACAGTTTTTAACTTAATTTTAAAATCTTAATTTTAATTCTGGTATTATAAGAAGCTCTGTGTGTTAATATGTAATGTCTGTTGTTATACTGTTATTCCCTGCTTGAACTGTAATGGTGTCCAGAGCCTCCGAGATTGGGTGCCATGATAAAATAAACTTCAACTTACTTATTTACTTACTTAACTAGATACACAGCTTTACTTTTCTCTATTTTCTTACAGTCAGAGGGTCAGATATTCAAAACTTTGCCCCTGGGCTAAGTTAGCACTGTCCAGCGGGCAAAAACAGCCTGGAACACAAAAGTAAGCTATCTTCAAGGAATAGCCAGACAAACATCTTCTGAATATAGTGTGGGAATGTGGCTGGGCAAACTGGGCTGGGAGTGCAGGGCAAACGTAGCCCTGGAATAAAACAGCACCAAATATAGCAACCAGGAAGTGCAAACCACAACAACAACACAGTGCACAGTGACGTGAGGGCAGGTAGAAATGAACTATGTGGGCAATGTGTGTACCAGCAAATGCGTGGACCCTGTACAGCTGCAGGCAGGAGCAGATGAGAAAGAACAGCAATCAAAACTGTATAATAATCCCAGAATGGTTAGATCCACGCTAACATGTTAGCGTGGCTTTAGTTCGGAGCTAAGCTGTTTGCCCAGTGCAAACACATTTGCCTGGCACTAGGATCTGCCATATTCAAAAGTGACATGCAAATGATCCTACTTAGGTAGTCCTTGGGCAAACAGCCAAATTAGCATCTCATTATTCCCTGATTTGCACGCAGTTTGCCAGGTGTTACTGCAGGGTCCCACAGCTCCACCTGTAGGTCAGTCTGACAGTGCATGATGGCTGCTGCAAGCTACATGTATGCAGTACAGCATAGCATTGTGCACCCCAGGGAACAGGCACAGGTGGTGGTGGTGCTGCACGCAACCATCACACTGTAGGCCATGCTACAGTCCACGGCAGACACTACAGTAGAAAGGGGGCCGGTAGTGTGAGGGACACAGCAATGCCTATGGTATGTAGGGCAGTGAGGACCACTGCACTGTACACAGTGACAGGCCCAGCTTGCAGGTGATTACTGACAGTGGACAGTACTGTTACGCTGTTGTGTGACCCACAGATGCTGCACCTGTGGCACGGGATGGTCACAGTGACATATACATGGCTGGCTGTGTGTGCTGTGGCATCTGTACAGCTGTGGCTGGGGGGCACGTATGATTAGACAGGCACACAGGTGGTGGGTATTCCGACTACTGGCCCATGTGCACTGCGTGATGTGTCCCAGCCCTGTGGCCACGCCTGGGCTGTGGTGAGGTCTAGCCACCCATACACCCTGCCCTGAATTGCCACCATGCCCACAGTGCTGCGTGTGTGTGCTGGCATCTGACGGTCACCATAGACGTATAGTCTGCAGGTGTGTGCTGTATGGCCACACTACCATGATATCCCCTGAGGACTGGATCACCCCTTACTGCCTGGTTTGGCTGGGACTAGTGGCAGCTGTTGGCATCATGGTGGTTCCATCAGTGAGCAGCTTGTGTCCTCCATGTCTAGCATTTTCTAAGTGTCATAATCATATGTTAGGGTTGCGCAAGCCACGCAAATCCTGCGCAAACACGGCGCAAAGCACCAATGTCATGCAAAGCTGTTTGCCCAGGGTTAAGACCAGCTTTTTCTGGGTGGTAATTTGTACCAGGCTAAGGGTTGTGCTATGTCATGCTAAACACCTTAGTATGGCACTAGTTGCTGAATATCTCATAGTGCATGTATTCATGTTCACTTTTTCCCTTGCATATATTTATGGTTTACCTGGCACTAGTACAGTTTGCTCACGCTATGTGGCCTTTTCAATATGGCAGACCCACGCTAATCCAATGCAAAGCTTTGAATATCTGGCCCAGAATTTCCCAAAATAGTAATTACAAACAATCTTTACTATTATTCATTTGGAAAATCCCAAATAGCAGAAAAGGTTTTGGCACTCACATACTCATTAGAGAAACATGTAGAACTAAAACATAATTTAATAAAATACCACACAACATAACAAAATTCCTGACATGTTTCGAATTGACTGCACAGTCCTTTCTCAAAGGTTTAAAAGACATCTGGAGAACACAGCACTTATATCTTAACATCAGTTATCCAAACAAGCATTCAATTAATTGCATGAATCATTACAAACAAGTATCCATTAAAACCTGCTTAATGTAAATATTGACATCTGTGGTGAGACACATTCACTAAACAATTACAAACCTAATACTGTTGAATCTAATCCTTTTCTAAAATAGATTAACAAAACCTAAATCTTAAAATAATCATATCTTACAATATAAAAGTACAGAGTACATAGCAAATAAGAGTTAAACGAAAGCAGGAGAGGGAACGTAAGGAAGGAAACAGATGGGATGGGGGAGACATGACAACATAGAGCAACTGCATAATCTAAGGAGAGATAGTAAACATCTATATATTATTTCAGGGATCAAACCACCATCTAAATAGGACTCTGCTATAATTCCAAACTATTTAAATATAAAGTCATGGCTTATTATCGATCTTTCAAATATGAGTACAGTTCCAAAGGACCATTCAATCCTGGACTTGTGTATGCTTTCAAAGTTAATATCCAAAAATTCTCTCTTTTTAAAACTAAATTGTTATAATCCCCACCTCTTGGACTTTGATTAACTTCATCTATTGCCATTAATTTAAATGAATGGCAATCAGGCTCCTTTGCCATATGGACATGAGCTGCCATAGCATAAGTGTTGTCTCTTCTCTGAATGGCACGAACATGTTCCCCTATTCTTATTTTAAAGCTCCTAATCGTTTTACCAACATAAAAGGCATTGCAGATGGCCAAATAAATCACCTCCTGTGTATCTCAATTAATGAACTGTCTCACCTCAAATCTTTTATTATTATTAATGCTGGAAAACCATTATCCTGAATTATGAATTCACAATAAATATATCTTTTACATTTAACATTTCCCTTCACTTTATTCAGCCAAGTCTCTTTGGATTTTGTTCTATAATGACTCTGTGTTAACATATCTGCTAAAGTGGAGACTTTTTTATGGCAGAATCTCACTGGCTTACTCACTGCTTCATGCATTCCTGGTTCGACTCCCAGCACATGCTTCTTTACTGTGCTTTCGATCTCTTTGGCATGTGCTGAGAAGTTTGTCACAAAATTAAATCGATATTCTGTGTTTTTATCCCTATTACTATTTTGTGTAAAAGACTACTCCTTTCCGTATTTCTAGCCCTAAAAAGAGCTTCACCTATGTTGTTCTTATTATATCCCCTCTGTACTAATCTAGCTGTTAAATCTTCTGCCCCCTCTTTCAAAATCTACTGCTTCAGAGCAGTTACGCTTTGTCCTGAGAAATTGACCTATTAGTATGTTTCTCTTTACATGTGTTGGATGACAACTACTTGCTAAAAGGATGGTATTACCATCTACTTCTTTACAGTACAGGGTGGTTTTCAGCTTTCTTTCTTCCGATAACCCAATCATCAGGTCTAAAAATGTAATTTTATCCCTGGAAATAGTTACCGTGAACTTCAAAAAAAGATTTGTTTCATGCAAGTATTTGATGAAAGAATTAAGACTCGCTTCATCACCCTGCCATTACGGTTTAATTCTATGCGTTTCTCTAATGAGTTGGTGAGTGTCAAAACCTTTTCTGCTATTTGGGGTTTTCTGTTGGTTTTAGAGCACCAGTTCCCAGTGTGCACTCATTTAGAAAAAGTATTATTCATTTGGGCATACCAATATTTCAGATGTAATATCAAAGTATGCCAGCATTTTGTTATGTTTAATCACCTTTATGTACTGTAAGTGCTTCTTTCTAATACACCTTAGTTTGGATGTGATCTTTACATGAAAACTACACTCTAAAATATTCATAATTTCTATATTACATAGCCCAGTTACAATGAAATGTTTTGAAAATGCTAGATGCATCAAAAATCATCTCTTAAAGACACCTTCTTATTATTCTCTATTCTTTTAACATGGCTGTTTCAGCCTGTATAATATAACTGCACTACACATCTTGACTCCTTCCATGGTCTTCAGAATCATTTCTACTTCCCCTGAATAGACCTTTGCAAGTATTTACAAATTCATAGTTTAACAGCTACTGTGCTATGCAGAGGCCTGTCTCAACCATCCATTACCTTTGAGTCTCCACTATCAAGGTTGCCAAAGGCCCCTGGGGTTGTGCTAGTTGAATATATGGTTTCAGCCATAATAATAACTGGGACCCCACTGCCAAACAAATTGAAAAGGGATTCCTCTCCTCGATCTATAATCATGGAGTCCAAGTGGGCATCATGCTGGGTAACAGTACGTAACACTTACCCTGATACCCCTGTCTACCACACTATACTGTAGATTTTTAATGTTCATCTTATATTAACTTTTACAATACAGCACAGTGATAAAATTATACAATTTAAAAATAGGAGACAATGTAAAAATTCAAAATAAAACAGGATTATATGATCTTTGAATAAACTATAAAGGATGGTGACAAAAATTCCTAAGTCATTAGAAAATCTCCTACGATATGAAACCACTTTATCTATTCCATGGGGTTGGGCCTGGTTATCTACTGTACATTTCCATCAAAGCAAATCAAATCAAATCAAATTAAATCAAACTTAATTTGTAAAAGATACCTTTCCAAAACCAAGGTGCCTGTACATAACATAATAAAAACCAATAAATAATTAAAACAATGTTAAAATTAATCCAAGGCAGCAACATTAAAAATCATTATATGCAAGGCTAAAAAGAAATGTTTTCAATCCCCCTTAAAGCTTTGGACAGTCGGGCAATCTAGCACCCGACAAGGTAAAGAATTCCACAGGGTTGGGGCCATAAAACTAAAAGATCTGGCCCCAGATGTCTTTAAACAAACCCTAGGAATCTCCAGCAATCTGTCATCAGTGGATTGGAGAGAGCAAGAGGGACATTAGGAACAAAGGAGATCTAACCAGGTCCGTGATTGTGTAGGGCCTTATAGGTCAGCAAACTGACCTTGAAGGTGATTCGCCAGCATATTGGCAGCCAGTGCAGTCCATGGAGCACAGGTGTTATATGACTAGCCCTAGAAGAACCAGTTAATAGCCTGGCTGCCGCATTCTACACAAGCTGCAGGCGGTGAATATCAACCCCCGGTAGCCCAAGATAAAGGGTGTTGCAGTAGTCAAGGCGGGAGGTAACGAAGGCATGGACCAAAGTAGGAAGAGCATCAGGAGGAACCGGGTGCTTCACCTGGGCGATATTCCTCAGATGGTAAAAAGAGGCTTTGATAACTGCTGACACCTGAAATTTAAGTGACAAACAGTCATCAAACAGAACGCCCAGGTTCCGCACCCAGTCTGACGTAGTTAGCTGAACACCCTCAAGCCATAAACCCCAGGGTGATCCTGCCAACAAACTCGCCTCCCGGCGACCTGGGTCCACAACCAACACCTCAGTTTTCCATGAAAGCCTTGTAGTTCCTATAAAGAATGAGGAGTATATATCACTCACTAAATGAAATAGGAGTTTCTCAAAATCTAGATGCAGTACACATAACTTGAATGACGTGATGAAATCAGATATTTCCTCAATGATAGACTCAGAATAGCAGTACCCCCTATCCAGTGTTTCAATGTATCTGCTAGCTATTTAAAATATACAAGATATGTAATGATACAAGATATCTGGTGGTTCAAGTAAGAATAGTCTTATCACTGGATGTCAGAAAAAAGTGAAGAGTTTTATCCAAGGAGTTACAGACATTTTCTAGGATCACTCAAAACCACTTACTCCTCTTGCTTTTATGGAAAATCCTACAATGTATGGCAGCAGAAGAGGTTTGTCTGTGGGTACACCCCCGGATAACACCTCAGCAGGCAGAAGAGTTAACTCACTCTCACTAGGGACAGAGTCAGGCAGGTACACAAGGTTCCCAGAAAGAGCTACCTGCTGATGGGAGAAGCACTATTGATTTAATCCTGTGTAACAAGTGCTCTTTGTACTTATGCAGCAGATAGCTCACTTCTCCAGTGGATACCAGGAGATCAAGACATCTGGGCAGCAGAATCTTTAGATGGTGTACCTCTAGGTAAGGGAACTACAAAAGAACCCCAGAGCAATTGCATTGGGGCATGGGTTATCCCAGAGGATATTGGCCATACAGCCAGAAAACACAAATTGCACATACCCCAATAATGCAAAGCATCATGGGAAACATATATAGATGCCCATGAATTAATTTGGACTGGTTTAACTTTAAGCAGAATTGCATGGTGCCAAAAGCCTTCACAATACAATGAGCAAAGGCTGAGAACAGCAAACACAGACACACATTTTGTCCTCATTTGGACTCATCAGTATGCCATATCCGTATATCAGCCCAGAAAGAGTTAGCCAGCCACCCTATAGTGGATCTTATTTGTTTGGGTCATGGGCAGCCCAAAGTACAGAGAAAAGAGAACTATGAAAAACCCAAGAGCAAATGCACTGGGCCATGGGTTATCCCACAGAATATTGACCACACACTCAAATTTTAAAGAAAACACAAATTGCATATACCCCAATAATGCAAAATATATTAAGAAACATACACAATCATAAATTAATTTAGACTGGCTCAACTTTAAGCAGCATTGTATAGCACCAAAAGATCTTATAACACAATCAATAGAGATCAGAAAGATACACTTATTACAGTCTCATTTTAATTCATCAGTGTGTTATGTCAATAACTCAAGTAAGAGAGAGTTGCAGGGAATCTTATTTGTTTGGGTCATGGGCAGCCCAAAGTAGAGAGAGAAGAAAACTACAAAAGAACCCCAGAGAAAATTCACTGGGGCGTGGGTTATCCCGGAGAATATTGGCCATACAGCCACATTTAAAAGAAAACACATACAACACATAACCCAATAATGCAAAGCATCATGTGAAATATATGCAAATACCCATGAATTAATTTGGACTGGTTCAACTTTAAAGAGCAGGTGCTTAGTAAGGGTACATATCTCAAAGAACAAATGTTTGGGCCTTTAGATGCCTCTGCAATCATTCAGTTTGCTTTTATTTGTTTATTTACTTATGTTTCCATCTTTTTATTTGTATTTTGCCAAATGCTAGTGAAAAAAGAGTACAGTGGAGTCCCCATGTGATGATGATATAAAACCCTTACTAGCAAGGCTGCCAGTGTATTTCAATGGAAAACTACAAGTCTGTTTTCAGATTTTTCTTCCAGACTGACCAATAGGTGGAGGTGTGAGCAGACCCAGCCTGTCCCTGTGCTTGCAGACTGACCTGCAGGTGGAGCTGTGGGACCTTGCAATAGCTTTGGGCAATCTACATACAAATCAGGCCATAATGAGATGCTAATATGGATAATTGCCCACTGACTGCCTAGATGGGTTCATTTGCGTATCAATTTTGAATATAGCAAATGTTTGCCCTGGGAAAATGTCCTAGCACCAGGCAAATGGGTTAGCCCAGCGCAAACACTGTACAGATGTATTTACACCGTGCAAACCTGTCTTGAACCATAATACAGTTCTGCAGAATTTGGTCTGCACCATTGTTTGCTGCTTTAGTGCATCCACTTCTTTGCTAGCACACACATTGGTCACATAGCTCACCTTTACCTTCCTCCACATCTGTGTGCATTGGGCTGCTGTTTTGATTTGCACTTCCTGGGTGCTATATTCAGTGCTCTCTTATTTGTTGGGCTATTACTGCCCTGCATCCCAGCCTTATTTGCAGGGCTTCATTTGCACACTATATTCAGTTGCTTTAGCCCCGTGGCTATTCCTTTAAATATAGCATGCAAATGGTTCTGGACTAATTTAGCACATCGTGCAGTGCTAGTACTGCCCCGGGACTAAGTTTTGAATATCTGGTCCCACATGTTATCAAAAAACACATATTTCTATTAAATATATAATATTTTGGTGGCAGGAAGTGTTATTTTTCCAGGAAGGTAAAGGTGAACTACGTGGCCAATGTGTGTGCTAGCAAAGAAGTGGATGCACTAAAGCTGCATACAACAGTGCAGGCCAAATAAACCAGAACTGTGTTATGGTTCAGACAAGTTTGTGCAGCTCATATACATTGTGCAGTGTTTGCGCAGGACTAAGATGTTTGCCCAGCGCTAGGACATTTGCCGAGGGCAAACATTTGCTGTATTCAAAAGTGATATACAAATGAGCCTACTTAGGCAGTTGGTGGGCAAACATCCATATTAGCATCTCATTATGACTTGATTTGCATGTAGTTTGCACAGCACAATTGCAGGGTCTCACAGCGCCACCTGTAGGTCAGTCTGAAAGAAGTATCTGAAAAGTAGAAAAGTTGTAGTTTCCCACTGAAATACACTGGCAGCCTTGCTAGTAAGTGTTTTATGACATCATCACATGGGGACTCCATTGGACTATTTTTTTCACTAGCATTGGCAAAATACAAATAGAAAGATGGAAAGTAAGTAAATAAACAAATAAAAGCAAACTGAATGATTGCAGAGGCATCTGAAGGCCCCAAACCTTCATTCTTTAAGGTATGCACCTTTATTAAGCACCTGCTCTTTAAAAACAATTGCATGGCGCCACAAGGGGTAAGTCTAGTTAGCAGGGCTTTATTTCATGGCCAGAGGCAATGTTTAGCAAAGCTTAAGCTTCAATCATTTTTTTTTAAACACCTCTTTATTCATCTTTTTAATAAAGTACAAGACAACCATACAACAAAACCTGCCCCAAAACTGACTGTATAAACTATGTACATTGCAACTATGTATATGAACAGAGATAATGTCCCCCCCAAAGCTGCAACCATTTAAAATGTATTGGTGGAGCAGCCTGTGAGACAGGGCGTTTGCTGCTGGCTTTGCATTTTTCATTTTACAGATCACAAAATAATGCTTCCGTTTACCTTGTATGGTGCAGGTGACACATGGGGGTTATAGGAAGGGCACTCGGGATGGTGTACTCATCTTTTTTTAGGTGGATGAGGGGATAGCACCATTGTCTGTCTCAGGTAGCAGAGCTGGGGGGTAGCTTGCAAACCTTATCACAGTATACCTGGCTGAGCAGTCACAGTGGAAGCAAAGACAGCTGATGAGGTATGTAGTGTGGCTGATGTGTTTTTATATAATTTCAGCTGATGAACTTATAATGGCAGATATCAGGCCCAACACAAGCATGGAATTCAAGCAACAGTTGTCAGCCCTGGTAGGGGCAAAAGGATGCGATGCCGAAAAGCAGTATTCAGCAACCCAGGTGGACCAGTTGGTTCCATGTCAGTTCAGCAAATCAATTTCAGCAAGTGTAATATCAGAGAAGTTATAACAGCGATGGCAATAATAGAGCACGGCAATTTCAGCACACACACACAGAATCAGCTACACAGTTAGAAAGGTAAGACTTGTGTTGGCTACAGGATCAAATGCTTTATTTTACTACATTATGAAGGGGGGGGCTATGCCCCCATGGAGGGCTGCCCTTCCAGAGCCACCCCTGTTTCTAAAATAACATCCTCCGAGGCTCCAAAGTAGGCTACTATACTATTGTTACTGAAACTGTTCTTTGCTGTAATGCAGCGATCATTATTATTGCAGTCACTATAATAGCGTTGCTGTAATTGACTTGCTGAAATTGAAGCACTGTATTGACATGCTACCGACCAGATCTGGTGGGAAAAACTGAAGTCCCACTATCATTGCCCGAATCAATGATCCCCATGCCAGCAGACCCACAGGAACCAGTGGCAGTGCCAAATGACCAATGGGAAGTTGAGGGGGGCCATGAAAGGTCAGAGAGGATCCTCTGGCTTCTGCACTTCCTCAACCTGGTAGGCCTGATTTTAGTAATATGTCTGATGATGAGTTACAGGAGCTGTTAAGAAAAATGTTTCAGGGTACCATGCCTGGGCCCATGGCATTTCCCCCCAAGAAGCCTCATAAGGGGGTGTCAGTGCTGACAGGTTCTGGTTCAGTGCTGCAGCTGAAGTCACCAGCACCCTCGACTCTGGGTCCCACTTCCTTGCCCACACTGAGTCCAGCTTCTATCCTGCTGAAACTGCTACCAAGTCTCAACTGCTTGTCTTGGCCCCCTTTTTTAACCACTGCCATGTCTGTAGCCAGTACCTTTATCTATGCTGGTTCAAGTCCCCTACCCTTTGGTTCCACTACCAACCCCTGCACTCCCACTGCCAAGTCTGCAGCCAATGCCACTCTCCATGCCAGTGCTACTGCTGGCTCCATGGTGCCTGATGCTAGCCTGTCTCCCTACAGCTCTGGCCTGATTGACACTTCTGCTGGGACCACAGTCAGAGGGTCCCACTCCTCTTCCACCAGCACCACCAGTGCTGCAGCCTGACAAATCCTTCCAGCTGAGGGAACTGGTTCTACTTCCCCAACCAGTGGGTCCTCCCTCTCCCTCTCCCCTCCCCCTCTGAGCTTGGAAGAGAAGCTGGAGAAGGTGCTGGTCTTGTTGGCAGCACAGGAGAAGAAGCAGATGGAGTCACTCTCAAAAAGCATGGGGCAGGGCGTAGGACAGTTAGAGGGTGTGGCACTGGTGCCACAGCTAGCAGCACAGTGCATGGTTCATATGTGACAATTGGGGAGCCCATGAGGTCGCATGTTTCCAAGAAGGTGCTCCCAAAAATTACAATGAAGAGTATACTGATGTACTCACATTGCTTAACAAACTTAGGCAGTCTGAGGTGGAATAATAGAAAAAGAAGGACAAAGACAAGGAAGATAATGGTAGAATGGTGGAGCACCCGAGGTGGGTGGTCATACAACGCAAATGGGAGAACTGGGCAGCAAGTTTTGTGATTATGTGGGCTTGTTGATGGAGCTGCGTCCACAAAAAAATCAAGGGCTGTGGAATTATTACTGTTGCATCATGGCAGTGCATGCTGACAAAGGGGGATGGACTGGCTAGTGCCCGACGAGGAGTTCCTCCAGCAGAAAAAACCCAGTAGGGTGTGGGGGTGTTAGACCTCCTGCTGTTGTGGTCTATTGAGGCTGGAGGATGGGTTCAGCATTCCAAGAGTACCTGGCTGGTACGATGACCAGGGGTTCCTCCTACAGGAAGAGTAGGGAATTTTATTTGGGGAAGAGAGAAAATAAGATTCAAAACAAAACATTACAGGTACAAGAAGAACATTTTCCTTACAATACCTCATAATATGTACAAGTAAAGGTTACTTTCACCTATTACTCTCTATATATTTCATCCCCCCCCCACATACACAGTGTATTTTCCATTCATGTATTCAAATATGTATGACAATTTTGCCAAAGAGCTCCTTCTTTCGCACTGGAAAATCTTATTTCATCTTTCTCATAAAGATTTCACAGAGATATGTCGATATCTTTTACCATATCCGTAGAAGTTACAATTTGCTGTTTCAAGATCCATTTACATTGGGCTTACCATAAATGGTATTTTATTATTGTCATAATGCCCTGTAAGGTTTCATCATGATATTGTTTCCAGTGATTTCTGTATATTTTTAAAACGAGAGTTTCATGATTAATTTGTGAGAATACATTTGTTGCCATATTGTATTAAGTTGTGTCCATTCCACATGAATCGTGGTATCCTATCATTTGTTAATTATAATAGTGCTACTGTATTGCTATTTTGAGGACAGTAAGGGATAATCACTTTAGTATTATAACCTTTTTTTGTTATAGTATTGTGAATACTTTTCTAGTATTTGTAAGAATAACACAAGGAACCTTCCATTATATCAATTTTTGAAATATAGGTTTAACAAACGGTGGTACTATTTGTGGGAGGATATTAACTTCTATTTAAAATGTAGCCAAGCGTGTTTGCATAATTCTGACCATTCAGATAGTACATTTTTCTATATCTGGTTACCTGTATTTCTACTGATGAATATTTTATTATGTGAAAATATGCTATAGTAGAAAACAAGTGGGTTTATCATATCAAGGCCCCATCTCTAACTGCTTTGTAGGTTATATCTCTTTTTAACTGAGTTAAGGCAGCTGCCCCAGAGTGCTTGAAATAATATGCTGTATATTCTAGTCTTTAACTGAATAGGTGGTGGGAATAAGTAACTTGCATACAGAAATACTAGTATCAACAATATTTTAATCAGCAGTATTCTTTTTTGTTTTGAAATATGTTTATTTTTCCATTTGCCTGTTATTCATTCTGCATTTTGAAGACAGACTTCCCAGTTAAGAAAAGCCAGATTTCCTGTTCCAAAATGAATTCCTAATATTTTAACTGTATTTTCTGTCATTTTTATGGCCATTGTTCACAAACAGGTAGGTTATCCACAGGAAATTCAAATAATCTACCCACACAGCTCTGCACCCATGGATGGATGCATAGTGGCCGGCATTCATAATCTCTGTCTTCTGGAAATTGTGAATTATTCCACATTTGTTCACACTATAAAGGATTTGAAGGTCCACATTTGTAATTGCTAATTACTATTTATAAGAGCCGCATAGTTTAAGTCCTGTATTTCATACAGGTTTGATGGTAACACTTTTTAATTTTTTTATTTTTTTTTGCTATATTAGCAACATTTATATATTATGTTAATTGTGTTTATGTATATGTTGCATTGGAAGTTTGTATGTTTTTTATGGCAAATTCTAGCTTGTTGTTATAACTACTGCTTGCACTTTAGACAGGGACTTCACAGGTCTATCTTATAAACTGGACTATTGTCCAAATGACATGTATTACCTGTATAAAAATAAACTTTTATCTACCTACTTTTTACCTACCTACTGCTCTCCTCCCATCCAAGGACCCACCCCCCCAGGTGTGTTAGGGCACAGGGACACATCAGACGACATGGGCAAGCACCAGTGGAATGCCTAGACCCCATCCACTAGTAAATCCCCAACCCCATACAGTGCAGGGCTTTTAAGGATGAGTACCGCATTCTTGAAGGGATGCCAACCGTGGGCTCAGGCCACTGCCCCAGCCCCCTCTCTGGTCCCTGGGGCTGAGGAATCATGGAGAAGGGGATTGCATTGCTTTGCCAAAGCCAGAACTGGGAGGGGGTGAAATGGGTACATCTGTGTCCCCCCCACATGGCGGATGCAGCCCAGAATGGCATGCAGTGCCATAGTGAATGGGCACAGTGCAGGACATTCCCCTGGCATGCTCCTGTCCCTCCCCTTGTGAGGAGCACCATGGCCTGCTGTGGATCCATTGTGCTGAATGCTAACATGCCCATCAGTTAATGCTGCGGGGGGTGTGCCGGGCACCACTGTATGGCATTCAGGCATAGGAATGCCTATGTGCTGCCCTTGCTTGGTACATAGGCATTCATGAATCAATGCCTATATTTGCAAAAGTATTTGCTACATTAGATGCTGTATCTCATAGTGGAAAGCAAAGGCTTTTTTCACAAGTTATTTTTGATCCTGATATTGATGTAAACACGTTCAATTGTCCAATCACAATAGCCTCAGTAGTATCTTTATGTGGGGTTAGCACTACGCCATTTGCATTAGCCAGTACCTTTAGAAGTGGTACTGAGTAGATTAGATTAAGTCCTATAATACTTTGTTCATTTATAATATTTCTCAGAAAGGGATCAATACTGAACACATAGGCCCAGATATTCAGACTGCGCTGGGCAGTGGCACAATCCTGGGCATAGTGCAACTGGGCTGCGCAGGGGCCAGTACCAGGCAATATTCAATGGTGATGCACCATGGTGCAGCACTGTTGAATATGGCAGGGTCAGTGCACATACTGTGCATGGTGCAGTGGCACTGCACCAGCGCAAGCCACAGATAGGAAGCACGGGGATGCACAAATGCAGTTGTGCTAGGTGCATTAATCGTGATATTCAGTATAGGGCATGCAAATGAGGCCATAATATATGCAAGGCACAACAGGGTCCATTTGCATGTCATTATGGCCCAATTTGCATGCCTTGCAGCTGGCACCCTGCACAGACTGATCTGTGCACAGTGGGGGTCACGGGGCATCCCCAACCCCCATAGCCACACTCATGGTACAAACTGCAGTACAACACTACCATGGTAGTATAGTGGACCCCCCTCCCGTGTCCCCAGTCGGTGGGTAAAGTAGATTAAATGAGCCCTGGTAGTCTAGTAGTACCCCACTCCCTCCTGTGTCCTCGATCGTCGGTAAACATTGAGTTCATTAAGCCTTGGTGGTTTGGTGGAACCCCCACCTGTTGCATGATCGCTCACAAAACACATCCTGGTGATTCTGTGGAACCCCCATCCCTCCACCCACAGAATCCCTTTTCCCGCTCCCCATCATCGGCGGGCAGCTTCAGCCTGCCTGCATACCACCCGGTCACTGGCTGAATGACAGGTACAGTATGGACTGTAAGCTCATTGGTCCACAGTGTGGACCAATGAACTTGCAGGGCATACTGTACTAGACAGTCCCATATATGTGAATGAAGCCATTCACATATTTGGATCTGTCTAGTACAGTGTGCCCTGCAAGTGTGGACCAATGGGCTTACAGTCCATACTGTACCTGTCATTCAGCATGCAGCCGGGCAGTATGCGGGCAGGTTGCAGCCACCCGCCGATGATGGAGGGGAAGTGGGGCATGGGGTTCTGTGTGGGTGGAGGGGTGTGGGTAGCCACTGGATCACCAGGGATGTGTTTTACTGATCAATGATGGCAACAGGCTGGGGTTCCACTAGACTACCAGGGCTTAAAGAACTCAATGTTTACTGCTGATCGGGGACACAGGAGGGAGGGGGGTACCACTAGAATACAGGTGTATGTGGGTGCTTCATGATGGTGTTCTGGGTGGGTGGGTGGCCACCCATGGCTGGCAACTACTGTATTGCACTTTTCAATACAGCAGTCCTCCTTTGGGTGGCTGGGAGTTGTTCTACTGTTTCATGGACTCAACTCTGAGCCCCCCATGCAGCGCAATGCAGGGGTGTGCTGGCATATGCACTGCACATCCTGGGCTGAATATCAGGATGTGCCACGTATGTATGGGCACTCCCCCTGCATCTCCGCTGCATACACTTACATTGTGACCCGGCACATTGAGATTTGTGCTGTGCCTGGCAGCCTTCTCAATATCCCACTGGGGCATAATGAGATATTGCGCCGGCACAACTCTGTTGCACCAGGCGCAACTCCTTTGAATATCCCAGCCATAGAGTAATGGACTTAAGGGGCATCCCTGTCATACTCCCCTTTTAAGTTTTACTTTATTTCCCACCCAACCATTAATTATTGGGTGTACCCGTGCTTAATCATAAAAAACTTTTAATCCATTTTATGAACTTTTCTGGGAGTCCATATTTTTTAAAGTAAAAAAATAATCATGTGACGGATAATCAAAAGCTTTTTCCAGGTCTAAACTTAATACTAATCCTGAATCCATTTCATTTTGGCCTCTTATAAACAGTTCTCTTAATAAGATTAGATTTTCTTGAATGCATCTGTTTGGAATAGAGCAAGTTTGGGCATTACATATTAAATTGCCTGATATTTTTGGTAGTTTACTTGCTAAGATTTTTCCTAAAATCATTATTTAAAATATCAATAGGCCTCCAGTTTTTCAAATCCCTCTTGCTTCCTTTTTTATACAAAAATATCAAGTTTGCCACTGACATTGAAGGTGGCAGAGAATTTTTATCTAGAATATCATTGAATAAATTTCTTAAATAGAGTGCCAGTTCTGATAAGATTTTATAAAATTCTGAATTCAAACCTTTGGAACCTGGCAAAATACTGTTCCATAAAGATTTCACAGCATGAACTACTTCTTCAGTAATGATCTGTGTTAGTTGATCATTTTCTATGTCATTCAGTATTCGTATATTTAATTTTCCGTGGTAGTGCTTATTTAGTACAGTTGGTATTTGTGTTCCAAATGTCTGAGTTACAAATTCATCTACTATTGTGGTCATCTCTTCTATAGTTTTTTTAAATTCCTGCTTTGTTTTATAATTCAAAAAATATCTTATATTCTATTCTTTGCTTACAGTTCTTGAAAGGATCACAGATTCGTTTTTTTGGTTTTGTGTCTGAATCTTGTTTCCTGTTGTAGTATTTTTGCTCTATTGTAAATTACACATTTCCCTTTTTTTATTATATTAATCTATTTGTTGAAGTCTGCTTTTAAGGTTTCAGATTTTGATATTAAGCTGTGTAAATGTTTTCTTAGTTTTAAATACTGTAAATAGGTGTCATTTGCTTTCCTTCCTGCTGTCTTCTGGAACAAGTTCCTGAAATCTTTTTTGGAGTCCTCCCACCACTTTAGAATCATGTCATACATGCCTATAGTAGTTTTTCTGGCTGTCCATAGTTTATGCCACAGAAGTTGAGCATCTATATTTTCCAGCAATGTGGGATTTAGACGCCATGCACCTTTTGCACAACTGGGTACAGTCCCCAATAAAATTCCATCTGTAGTGCTCTATGATCCGAAAAAGAAATGAATACCATTTGGGCAGTTTAGACTGTATGTGTTTGGGATACAAACATAAAATATATTCTGGTGGCATATATCCCCTTAAAGTAAGTATTCTACCCTTAGAGTATCATCCTCTGTAGGCATCTTTTATCTGGGCAGTTGTTCTGTGTGGTTCATAGCTCAGTGCTTATGTTACATAACTGTAGCTGAATGTTGTAGGTTGTGCTTGGATACAGAGGCCAGACCAGTAAGTAGGATGATGCTTGCAGGGTACTAGTAGTATGAAATTATTCATGCTGAGGTACTTTAGCATAGGCATGAGCAAGTCAGTGATTATAATACATATGAACTGGATAGTATATGCAAGGTGCTTAGATACTTGAACTGATGAGTCACCTGTTATGATTTGATAGTTTGGGCCTTTCTCTGTATCCCACCTGTAGGGAGGAAGCTTAGTCCAGTATTATGAGACCCCCCAAAAAAAGAATTATAATATCAAGGATTGTTCTGTATCCAACTGAAGAAGGAGTCAAGTAGGAAGACACCCCCAAGAAAAAGATAGCAGTATGATCACATCCTCCAACTCCGGAGAGTGTTACCATTAGAACGCAGGACAGGAAAACCTGCCTTGGGGGGAAGCTCTGAGGACCCATGACTACTGACCCACCCATCCTTCTGGGCATACTAAAGGTGAGTAATCCTAAATATTAATCAGTTGGCTAATCCAAACCCCAAAGTTATAGAACCTGATCCAGAGAAATGGAGAACTGAAGAAGTAATGAATCGTGACATGTCAGGCGAACAGAGCAAGCATCCTCCTAATAAACTCCAAGTTCGAGAATCCATGTGCAGGCTGGAATGATAGTAGTGAGCAATCCATGGATGATATGAATTTGAAGCGATGAGTTGCTTTGGTGAAGCACTCCAGCAGGTGAGGACTTTGCAGAGGAGAACCAGGAATCAAAGTCTAAGCATCCATGTCCAGAAAGGGGGAACAATTCGGGTCATGTTCCACTTGGCAAGCATTGCAAATGGAGGCCATGGCAATGAAACTTAGGAACTGGCATATACTGGATGATCGGGAAGGATGGAGCATTAGAAACTTCCAATCCGGAGAGGGGAAGCAAGTAAGTGAAGCAGGTAGAGATCATGGTACAAAAAGGTGGACAAGGTCAGATGCACCTCCAGTTCTCGTGGAGCTAAGTAGGTTGTAAATGGTGAGGTAGTCATGATAACCTCTAGGCCCTGTAAGGGTGAAGCAGGTAATAAGAGCAGTAGGGCGAGAAGTGGACCTGTATTTAGGTCAATAGTTGTAGTAGTAGTAGTAGTAGTAGTAGGAACATGTAGCAATAAATGCATCCACATTGTGAAGCCAGAATGGTACAGTAGTTAGAATTGACTCGGTGAACAGTCTGACAAGTCCTGAATAGTCGAGTTAATGAGTCATAAATGGTGATAGCTGAAGAGGCTGAGGAGAATGAAGTAGCGCTGTCGTGGACCAGAAGCTGTGGTGCACAAATCATGAGATGTGAAATCTTCTGGATAAGCTCAGCGAAGTCCTGGTAGGACTGTAGCAGTAGTAGTTCATGTGAGTGAAGTGGCAAAACAGAAGCATCCAAAAATAGATGAAAAATGGTTAAACAAATCCAGATGTGAGTCAATAGTAAACAGGAGCTCCTAGGCTAGCAGACACGACTGCAGGTAGATGTTTAGTGGAATATGTGAACCTTCAGGCCCCAAGCCGGCCGAGGTGAGTGAGAACAGAGTAGGTAAAACCCCCTCCACCTGATGGGTGAGGCAGGTCATAGAAGCAGGTGCATATAGTGAAGCAATACAAGTTCAAAGGACCTCTATGCCTGCAGGGGTGCAGGTCTTTCAAAGGCGATGCATGAACCTCTGGCCCAGTGAGGCAAGTTGCAGAGCAGTGGTAGATAGTGTAATAGTAGAGCTGAACTGTGTGCAGTGCAGACATAGCAGAAGTAGTAAGGGATAGATTGCAAAAGCAATATGAATGGTAGCATGATGCTGAGCCAATTCTGAGCAGTGTAGAACTATATATTTTGAGGTATATGTATGAGAGCAGAGGATGAGCACTGTAGACTGTCATGTCCTGATGATTGAGGAAGGTAACGTATACAAAAGAAAGGACTGATGATTCCTATCAATATGCTTAAGTCATGGATGGTAACAATGAAAGAGAGGGTCAAGAGGGAGGCAGTGATGCATAATAGGATCCAATGAACCATGGAACACTGGAGTAGAAGGAAGTCATGGTTATACTGAGATAGAAGTCTTCCAGATAGGGCTCAGCTAAGTGTCCAGGCAGGAGTGAAATAGTAGTAATCCAGTAACTGACACGGCAAAGCAAAGCATCCTAATGGAATTGATATTGTATCCACTAGTCCAGATGTAGATGAGAGGATCAATGGCGAATGTCCAGCTAGTCCAGATGTAGATCCACAGTGAGGCAAGGCTCCCAGGGGGTTAGCAGAAAAGGCAGGCAGGCAAGGGCAACATAGAGTACACAAACTTTCAGGCCCCAGTGCTGGCCAAGACAGGTGTATGTAGTCGGAACTTCCAGGCTCCAATATTGGGGATGCAGCTGTAGATAGAATTAGCAGATCCTCGAATGCCTCGCTGAGGAGTGAAGTGGGCGAACAAAGCACAGATAGAGTCACATAAATTGAAGCATCCTGATAGAAGCATCCAGGGGAGTGAAAGGGAGCTAAACCCAGACGAGGTGTAGGATGTGCAGCTGGACCACATGTAGGCCAGCCGGTGGAAAGTATGAAATGTAGGATGTATGGCGGACCACACGAGGGTCAGCCGGTAAGTGAATAGAGAGGCAGCAAAGCCCCACAAGGTCAGCAAGCTCAGCTGGACCAAATATAGGCCCCCGCATGGCCGGTGGTACAGCCAGACCTCATGTAGGCTGACGGAAGAAGAGCAAGTCAAGCTAGACCCCACATAGGCAGGCAGGATGGGGTGCCACCACAGAGATCTGCCTGGCTGGACAGCCAGGGTAGAAGATGAATGGAAGTAGTTAAGCATGAAAAGATGGAGCAAGTAAAGGAAGCCGGTTGCCGCCGAGCATGTTGTCGAACGACGACATAGCTACATATAGATAGGCCTCACATTATTAGTGAAGGGAATGTCCATTACAGTAATATAATAATGAGAGTGTGTGTGTGTGCCCAACAAGGGGTCCAGCAGGGAATGAGACCATGCCGTAATCCTATGCAAGTATGGACAAGCGTTAAGTCTGGAATCCTAGCTATACGAATTGTCATGGCAGAAAAGTATGTTACCACTGCAATAACTTGGAAAGGGGGAACATAAGTTAGAAGCATCAGGATCCTGAATTGTAGCATATAGGCAGAAGGTGTAGTGGAGGAGATTCCAAAGGCAGCAGCAGCAGCACTGATTGTATGAGAGTGCAGTGCAGTGCAGCAATGGCTAATGCTGAGTGAAGGCATCAACCAGGAATGCCACTCAGTTAGGACCGAGTACTGAAGCAACAGAACTGTAGATGGCCAGTAGTTCATATTCAAATCTTGAAAATGAGTCAGAGAATACCTGCAGTATCAGTGGCAATAAAGAAAAAACTAAATAAATACATTGATTGTAAGCATAGGCAGTGCAGCAGGCGGCAGTCAAACAGCTCCATGATGGTATAGAATACTATCTATATGTAAGAGTAGATAGGAAATAGCATAGTAGGGTGTGCTGCCTTTAAATTATCATAGTATTAGGTTCAATTATATAATGCATTGCTCGCTGAGGTCTGTGGAAGCACTAAAAATGGACGTGACTTTGACAGTGACCTCTCAGTAAAGGAATAGAAAAAATCTGATGACTCATAGAACAAGGAAGTGAAAAAGTATGAAGAGCTGGAAGGAAAATGGTTGTATCATTCCTTACAGTTCCCCAAGGTATGGTGAAAATCCTGTCTGAATTACCACAGCAGTGAGGAACTGAGAGCAGGTATGGAGCAAACAGCAGTGAGGTACGAGCGGCCGCTTCATGGCCATGCTGCAGTCCATTGAGTGCGACTGGGAAGTGTGCAGGAGAAGGAGTAATGGAGAACGAGGAAGCCGGTGCAGATTAAATGAAAAGCTGGTAAGGCATAAGCTGTGGCGGTTGAACTGAGGCACGGAGGCAGAAGGTCCCCCCCCCAAAAGAAAAGAAAGCAGACAGAGAGGATGAAGAGGGGATAGGAAGCAGAAATGGGAAGGGGAGCCAGCAAGGCAAGACAGGGAGCAGGAAGCAGATGAGGAGGAGAACGGAGGGAGCAGCTGTGCTGACGACAAGCAAGTGCGACTCACTCTAAGCAGAGTGACGGAGCCTGAAGACTTATATTGGATAATAATAATAATAATCTTTATTTTTAATGCGCCTTTCAAACAATCAAGGCGCAGAACAGTCTATAAAATATATCCAAATAACACATCATAGTAAAAATCGGTAGAATAAATAATATCAACATCATAATAAATAATAAAATCAGATTGGTTCAATATCATCCCCAAACGCTTTCCTCCACAGAAAGGAAAGGATGGGATGTGGGGGAGGAGCTCTTCCCCCACAGAACTACAGGCATGCACCTTACAATTATGATGTCTTTTAAAGCATTGTTATCACAATATAACTTTAGTGTTTTTAAACCTCCGTCAGATTGATGAAGCCCACAATTTAAATCTCCTCCCCAAATCAAAATTCTGGAAGTGTGTAAATATGGCTGTACTGGCCAAAAAAATTCAACTCTTTAAGATTTGGTTTGTGGTGCATAGGTGGTGATTAATCTTATTCTTGCCATACCAAACTGAACACATAAAAGCAAAGCCCTCCCTGGTTCAATTTCTACTAATATAGATACTTTCAGATTAACATTTTTAAACAAGATTCCAATACCATCACACATATTATTTCCCACTGACCAGAAGGTGCCTCATTATACCAAAGCTTTGTAGCTTGTGATATTTCATAGAGAGAGATTTTAGTCTAGCATCTTGTAGATAAATAATATTACTGTTAAGCTATTGTAATTCTGTTAAAGTAGTTAGTCTTTTCTTACCACTTTTTATTCTGTCTACATTTATGGAAACTGTAACAATAAAATAATTTTTAGTGTGTGGCCGCAACACAACCATTGTAACAAAACTGTTTTATTTTCTTATTTCTTTATTACAGACCATAATATGATCAAGTGTGCTACTATACTTGCTATATACAATATATGCTTTTAGATTATATGTTAGATTATATGTTTGAAATAACCCAATGGGACTGCCCCATTGGCTGTTACTAAAATGGCATTTAACAAGCTCGTTTTAGTAGGTTTGAGATAATTTCTGCATTTTTCCTCCATTTTTGTGATTATAAGTTAAAAGTTAGGGGTTTTCCAATGTGTTGTGCAACTATTAGCTAAAGGGTCTTATGACCTGTTTGCAATTGTCAGCCTAGATATTAATAGATAGTTACAGTACATAAATGTTGCTAGTTATATGCAGTTACATGCACTGATACAGTAAACATGATAAAAGCTGTAACTGAGTTAAATAAAACAAACAGGAAAGGTCAGTCAGTATATGCATGCCATAGGGAGCTATGACAACGTACAGATTATATGACCTTAAATCACCAGTTAGTTCATGGAGAGACACGGCAGTGTACGGGTTAAGACTCCCCACCCTAAAAGTACTGGGAGAGACCCAACACAAGTGTATATTTGTAACTGCCTATTCAAATGCTAGCAAGTAAATAAACTTCTGCATTGTTAAACAAAGATTACCAACAACTTTTTCTGTGTTTCTATAACAGCAGCAACTGTAAAAGATGCAAAAATACAATGCAACAGCAACTGTAAAAGATGCAAACATACAACGCATGATAGAGTGTGTGTTATTCTGTGTAACCAAAATGCATACCGTTATTTGCCACTTAAAGGTTAAGCCATTGTATCTAAATCATTAGTTATACAATTCCGCCATCTACTGGCCATTGAGAATATTGCAGTCAATTTTAGTCTATAGGAAGTACAACCTCAACAATTCTGTCTTAAGATAGCAACCATTGATATGCTTCGTACTAGCAGTACTAATTGATTTTTCAAGATAAAAATTGTAAAATTTAGTTTATAAAAGCACTGTATGTAAGCTGAGTAGCTCACCTCAAACTAATGACCGCATGTTTGGGCAAAGTATAAGATAACAGCATGTTTAGGCATTGAAGGCAAGCCTTAAGTTGTTGTATGTTGTTATAGTGTAAGTGTAACTCATTGTTTCATCTAGGTCAAATTGACCCACTGGTATATGTATAAAAAATGTTGTGTAAAAACAAAGTAAGCTGTGGAAAACTACACCACACCTTGGTGTCAACTTGATATTCTGTTTTATGATTGGCTGACTGCGAGATTTGCATATCTAGTAGTGATTACATGTATATAAGTGGGTGCTCTCAAGGCACTGAGAGAGAGAGAGAGACCCAACATCAATGTGCAATGCAAGGCAATGTGCTGATTAAATCTGCTAGCTCTCCTGGCTGTGTCCGTGTCATCTCTGACTAAGTACTATACAATGAACGTTGTAGCTGGGGTCTACCTACAGCCCTAAGTTACAGAAACCACCTTTAAGGATGTCATCCATACTAAGTGGCAGAGAAAACCTATACATTGAATAATTTTTGATCTGGTATCCCATTTCTTACGGTATCCCCTCCTCCTCCATCCTCATGACCTGAAGACAATCCTTTTGAAGATGCTGTAGAAGAGGTGTCTGAATCTTCTTTCTCATCTTCTGTGTATCCCCATTGTTTCTTATTTCTCAGAGATTTATATCTATTTTCAATGGGCAAAGTAATATTTTTAGAGAAAGTTTTCTTTCTTTTCCTTTGGGTGCATTTCCTTTTCTTGATTTGTTTCTAGGTCTCTTCCTTGGTTCCACTACTTTAAAAGGGATTTCTTCTGGGGAAGGAGTGGGGTTAGGGGTGGGATGGCATCCTGTCATGTTCTGGAGTGTCAGTTGCATTCTGCTGTGTGTTTGTTGTAGTGTCAGACTGACAATGAAGAGGTTCAGCAATTTGAATGTCAGTGTCTGGGAGGGTGGCCATTGCAGAGGGGTCAACCTCTTTTTTGTAGCTTGTTCCTTTTTTAATGAGGCAAGCCTAACTTTGGAAGCATGTGCTGCTCCTTCTTCTTGAGCTTGTGTAATTAGTGGCACGTGTGAAACACTTACTTCATTATTATGTGAGGCCCAGAGGCATCGGACATAAGAATGTCCTTTTCCCTCATATAAATTGCATCTGAAAAGGTTTACTCATACTGCAGCATGGTGTCCCAAGTCTAGGCAATGTGTACATCATTGTGTATCACAAGCCTAATGGGTCAATATGTTGTACGCTTAATAGCGTATGACAAAACCCTGAAAGGAAACAGCGCAGTACATGACAGAGAGAGAGAGCGCAATACCACGAATGTTTCTGTGCGCGGTACTGCACCCTCTCACTGTCCCAGGCAGAGGATAAGATCTCTGTTGGGAGAGACTTCTGCTGAACATCTGCCATGGCTCAAGGAGATGAGCCACTGGCAACAAGGGATGCAGGTAGAGCATTTGGGACCGGGTTCAATTCCTGGTCCCAGATGCATAAAATTTTTTTGTTTTTGCTCTTCATGCAATATTTATTTTAACCCCCCCCCAGAGTTAATTATTTTAGTTGGGGGCTTCAGGGGGCACAGCCGCCTGAAACAGGGGGTGTGTGGAGTGGACCCGACCAGAAAAAAAAACTTATACCGCATGCAGGAAATTGCACTGTATTGGAAGTGATATATGTGCATGCAGCATTATGTCTTGTGACATTATGATCCCGTGCCTATCACAAGCAGTGCTCAAATGCACATGGGAGCCATGTTTGTGGCATGGTTTAGGCTGTCTAGGGTAGAACAGAGAGCCTCTATCCCTTCCTAGAAAAAAAAAAATTAGGAGATGCATGATGCCATTGGAGGACATTATTAACTTAACTTTGATTCTCCACCCTCCGTCCAGATCTGTTCTGAGCCAATGATTGGTACTGAATTTTCAAGGACTTCGCATCTTTTCTTTAACCAAAAAATAATATCTGATACAGTTACCTCTTCATTCTTAAAAATGTTAATAGTACAAATAGCTGGTTTTGTGAGAGGTATGGCTAAAAAGAGGGTCCAAAGTGGGGTATCTTTTAAGGTGTTATATTTAGCCCAAAACCTATCTAGACTGGCAACAGTTTTAAAGCTTATATTGCAGTTATGTTCATCAGTGTGTATAAAAGCGAACCACTTCTGATGCATAAAATGTTAGAGTCTTTAAGTAACGTTCTTGCAATATACACATGGTCGGGGGTGTTTCTAGTCCACCTTTATAAAGGAGTCTGATGGTGTTCTTCCTGGATGCCGGTTCCCCTCTACTCTTAAAATAAATCTGATAACCAATATAAAGGTTTTATAAAGGTTTTAAAACAGCTCTTTTTTCAGAATCATTTAGAGTTTGTTCACTTAACCCCATAGTAATATTTTCTTCTGTGTTTATTACAACAGTGCTTTGCCTGTGTGGAATAGAGGCTGAAGTTCCTTCTAATTGAGAATCTGGGTTCTCCAAAACAACAGTGTCTGTTGCCCTTCTGGTAAAATAGTGGTTTCTGAAGGTATTTGATCATTTATAATGTTTTATGACATTGGTATCGGTTCAGTTAGTTCTGTTGTTACATCTAACATCTAGGCTATACTAGGAGTTACAGTAACAAGCTGTGAATGAGCTTGGTACATTCAGCAGACCTGTGTTTAATTCCCACAACCTCCACTTGCATTCTGTGTGACTCTGAGCAAGTCACTTAACCACCCAGTACTCCCGGGTCACCACAAAATACAGGCACTTGTGCATAGCGGGCCTTACCCATTTACCAAAGAATAAAATAAATAAATAACTAACTAAATAAATAGGATTACTCACACTGTCAGATATCTGTTGTTGTGCACTCTGTTGTTTTTCTCCTGTAATTTCTTGCAAGTCTGTCATCAGCATTCAGGGCTCTGAGGTGCCTGGTTCATGTATTTTACTGCTGTCCTGGTATCTGAGAACTGCTGGGTATGAAGTGTCTGGTATCCATGCTCCTTCTGTGATTTGGACTCAGCCTATGTTCTATTAGGGTTTGATTTCCTGTAGTAGAAACATTGCTACTTGATTTTCTCACTCCAAATGAGAGTCGCTGCTTTGGGCGCTCCGGCTCTGGAATGCATGATTTCAAGGGAGTGACTGCATCCACCACAGCTGGATGCACTGACTCATTTGGGTGCTGCAGTAATTCCATTGCTTGTTCAAACATTTCCCCCTCTTCTGCAATTTGTTGCAGCAATTGTTTCTTTTTCCTTTCCAGTGTGAGTCAGAGTACTGTTTTAGCATTTTCTGTAGTGTTTGTGGTCGGTGAGTTCACAGGTTCAGTCCACAAATTGTCAGTATTAGTGCTCATTCATGGCAATTCTATAGTTGTAGGTGCTGGGCAAGAAACTCCATTTACCTTGTCCATGTTTCATGTGGGAGGTTGTTTCAGCCATGTCAAGTTATTTTCATCCAGATCCCCATCCATTTCTATATTCGTGGTGTCTGTTGTGTTCGGGATCAAACCTAGGATCAGAGAGTACCTAAGACCTCCTCTATCCTCCTCCATGTGTAAACAAGCTGAGATGGTACAATATAGGAGAATAGGGTGAGAGTTAGGCCCGATGACCCCAAGGCACACTCCAATGCCTGTTGGTGTGTGTGGGGTGGGGTGGTAAGGTTGGTAACCCTAACAAAGAATTTCCAGACTTTTGTCACTGTAACAGAAACCCTAACAGATACAATAATAGAGTTTTTTGTAATGAATTTCACTTCTTTTTGAGATAGTATAATAGTATCTTTATTTTACTGTGAAGGACCCTCCGCTCCAATCCCTCTGTAGGTGCACATATGTATGTAGGTGTGGAAGAGCAGGGCCCTGCACTTCTATGTGTCAAAGAACAGTTATCACATTTTCAGCATAGCCACCTTATTACCCCACCTCACGTACCCCAGTGCAGAGACATTGTGAAAAACAAGGCAAAATGCAATTATGTACAACTGCAGTGTCATTCTGTGCCACAGGTGCAGAAACATGTTTTGGGCAGGATGTGTAAAATGTCAGCTGTACTATTCATGAGGTAGTGTGAAGAAATGGCAATGTTGAAAATTTGATATCAAAAGATTGAAAAGTAACAAAGTTATGCATGTGCGTACAATAAAATCAGAGGACACACGTAACTTGGGCATTTGTAAGAATTTTGTCACCAAAATTTTTTACGTGGTCTTTTGGGGACCTCACTTCATGAACAGTGGCACTGTCATTTTGTTCACTGGCCCTGAAAGGTGATTTTTTTACAGCGTGCTGTACATGCCATTCTGCATCACAGTAGTGAAATCATGTTTCAGGCAGGATGTTAAAAATCACAGCTGTACTATTCATGAGGTGGTGTGTAAAAATGGCAATGTTAAAAATTTGGAGTGAAAATATTAAAAATTTATGAAGTTGCAAGCGTGCATTGAAACATTTACATGGCCGTGCATAACTCGGGCGTTTGTTGGTGTTTGTGCACCAGATTTTCAACATGGGTTTTTTGGGACCCCACCTCATGAACACTGGCACTGTCATTTTGTTAATTAATCCCAAAAGGTGACTCCACGCAGTGACCACAAAATCACCTTTTGGGACTGAGTAATGAAATGACAGTGCCAGTGGTCATGAGGTGGGTTCCCAAAAAGCCACCCATGTTGAAAATTTGGTATAAAAATAACAAATAATGGCAGAGATATCAACATAAGTTCAAAATGCCATTGACAGCCATTATACGTCATTTTCCTTGATTCTTCAGTTCGCGGTTCGGCTTAAAGTGTGCAGACATGTCCCTGTCCAGAGAATATCGCAGCTGCTGACCTCCAGAGGTAAGTATGGGGTAAGGGGGGTGCAGGCAGGTGGGTGCACATAGGGAGGGAGTGGGGATGGGAGGGAGATGACAGGGACAACAAGGGACTGTTTTCTTCTTTACAAGTTTAAACAAAGATGTTGGGGGACTGTTTTCTTTTTTTCTTTACAGGAAAAAAATATATATCAGGACATTGGGGGTCAGCTCCCCAGTGTCCCACCATACTAGGGGCATAATACATAACTAGGGACATTGGGAGTAGGCTACCCAGTGTCCCACACTGGGGAGGGGTAGTGGCAACACAGGTTTTGGGCACCCACGATGTTGTAATAAAAAAAGGGGAATTACCAACATATTTTTCGGTACACTGGGAGTGGGCTTCCAAGTGTGCCACAGTGGCTGGGTGGTGGGGGTTGGATTTCTACTGGTGACAAAGGGAGTGGGCACCACAATGTCAGCAGAAGCATTTAAAAAAAAGAAAATATTTTTGGGACACTGGGAGTGGGCTACCCAATGTCCCACTCTGGTGGGGAGGCTGACACAGAGATTGGGCACCCTGATGTCAGCAGAAACAATTTGATTAAATAACTTATGCCTAAGCGCACACATAGAGGTTGTAAAAAGAGAAAAACTCCTTTTAGTAGGAGAACACCAACAGGTGTTTGATTAAACGGGGGCAGAGGAACAGGATTCTGACATTATTTCAGCCCAAAAGTGGCCAGAAAAGGTTTTGAGGGTTTTAACTGGTGTCAATGTTTTTACGCATTGAGGTAGTGCCGCAACTTGTGTCAATTTGTGTGAAACAGTGCCGTTAGATGTTCAAAATTGGGGCACTGTTTTGTGAAACAAGCCCCAATTTGCAGCACTACCAATGGCCAAAACACCCAAAACATATTTCTGGCCATTATTTTACAAAAGTAATTCCCTGGATCTTGTTCCTCTGGCCCCAATTAGGTAAACACAACTGCTGATGTTTATCATGGGACAGTATTTTTTGAATTACAGCATTTTTTTTGACATCACTAAATGGAAACAAGATGGCAGCAGCATGAAAGTACAAAACCAATTTGCACATCGGTGACCCAGTCCCCATATACCCTAAAAATTTCAGACCAGAACCACAACCCGTTCAGTCTGTAGAGACAAGCAAAGAATTTGTCAAAAAGTGAGGATTTTTCACACTTTTTGACACTCAGCAGTTCTGCAACTGCACATCTGACTGGAAAGAAACTTGCCAGATCCAGAGATCTATGGTACCAGACTGTCTGTGTGAAATTTCAGGCACATCGGACAAACAATTGCAAGGTTCTTAAAGTGCAAAATTTGAGGTTTAACATTAAACTGTTTACTCAATCCTAACTATAGTGCCGTGGCACTATAATTCCTACTTTGTCTGGACACTGATGACATGTATGTCCCAAATGGTCACAAAGATTGCACTTGTAGATGTTATGACAAACCATACTAACATGGTCAAAATCTCCACAGAGGGCACATCTCAGACAGATGCAGGCACTGCCCAAGTGGGTTCTGCTGCCACACTTATAGGATGCCTTTGCTTGTGCAGGGTAGAAAAATACCCTCCTGTCTCTGCCAAGAAAAAAACTATTTGGGATGTGTTGTACTTCATTGTCCCTCTGTAAAGGTTTTACTTTAAAGCTCCACTCTCCCATCCAAATGCCTTCAGAATTAGTTATGGCTACTGGAGGACCAAGCACATTACCAAAACTGAATATCATGCACATTAACCCCTTCATTTCTTAGCATATTAGTAGCTGATTTAAAAAGAGGTTTTGTAAGTGGAATCACCATGAAGGGTATCCACAAAGGAGAAGATTTTAAATTATTTTATTTCTTCCAAAATATTTCAAGATTTGCAAAGGTTTTGAAAGAAACATCACATATATCTCCCCCTGAGACATGAATTAAAGCGTACGCATCAGCTGCCTGGAAATTCATTGAGTTTTTCAACAATATTCTTACTACATATCCACTACATATGCTACATATACTCTATCTGGCTGTTCTAAAAGTCCCCTTCTGTATCTAAGCCATATGGAATTTTTCCTAGGTGCTTGCTTGAGTTTATTTTTAAACGACTCAGAAAAAGTAGACCTTGTTTTATTTAAATGCTGTCTCTGTTCATTTGAAGTGGATGGGGAACTGTGTTCTGAGTCAGAGTCTGAATTCTCAGATGGTTCCCCATCCTGTCTATGGGACGTGGCTTTTGAATGTAAAGTAAGACTTTTACTAGTAGAAACTCTGTGTTGAGGTACCTGAGGAGTGAGCTGCTTGGGTAGCACTCCAAATGGCTCACTGGTTGACAGAATTTCAGTGTCTTTAATAATCTCGTGGGCCCCTTTGAAAGATTGCTTTCTTGTAAAAATGTTTTCCAGTGTGGATCTGGCATACATTTACCTTCTGAATCTTTCATCCAACCCACTTTTAAAAGCATATTGTCAGCAGTCCAAAAGCCATTTGAGTGTTTTGCTGCACTGTCTACAGTTCACTTGCTTGACTTTTTTTTCTTTCTGCCATGAGCAGTCAGAAACTACTTTGTCACTGTCTACTGAATGATTATCAGGAGCAAATGTGGACTTTGGCACCATCTCCTCACATAGACCTTGCATTGTACCCTCCTCCACAAGTTTATGCTGTGGTATAGATTCTGGTTTCACAGTTTTGTTCTCTGAGTCTCCAGCACAAGGAGAATTTTGTGACTCTTGATGCACTGAAACCTTTGTACTTTCCATTGCTTCATTCAAAAACTCCACCAAGACTGTCATTTCTAGTGTAGGTAATTCTACCTACATGGCGGTAGCTATAGGAAAATTCTATGTGTCTTCAACCTGTTGCAGATCCATTTCTTCATGCCCTAAATGTACTTTAACTGGGGTCAGGAACCATAACCCTATCTGCTGCAACACTTCCTTCTCCTCCAACTCCATGCTGGAGTCTGCCATCTGGGAATCAGACAGCAGCGCCCCTTACCCAAGAGTAGGGAATTTTTATTAAGAAAATAAATCTGTAAACATTACAACTCAATATAAACAGCACAAACACCCTGAAAGAAATAACATACAAACTCAGGAAACTGGCACCACACATTCCCTTAAAATAAACCCCTCTCACTGAACTACACCTAGGAAACTACTCAAGTCAAAATAATACTAAGTATAGAACTTTCGACCCTCCACCAAATTGTACATGTGCTGCCTACTATTACCATTATATCATGGAGTCAGCCATGGAAAGTGTCTCTAAGTCTCCAGAACTTTGCTGGGTAACCATCTTTGATCTTTACAAAACAAAAAATTCATTTATTCATTACTTCTACCAAACCTTCCACTGAAATAAACTTTTGCTGTAATATATATTGGCAGCACACTTGCCAAATGCCCCATTGTATACTAGCTGACATAAGTTGCAAAGTCCCCAGATGGAACACTTTCCATCCATCTCCAAAGTCTCCATTAACCAAAACATCATACGCCATATTTTTAAATAGAGGTATGTCCCACTGTTTAGATAGCAACAGTTGTACCTTTTTAATATTGGGACAATCCAAAAATAAATGATCCATTGTTTCCACCTGCAGATCACAGTCATCCCTTAAACAATACCTTTCATCCAGCATTTTATGACAATGATTCCCCCTAACATTCAATTTCTCATGACAACATAGCCACACCATATCCCACATTTTCTGAGGCAATGGAGATTCCATTAACTGGTTTATAAGACAATTGTCAGGTATACAGGGTTGACACTGGAAACAAGGTTCAGTAAAGAACTGTAAACTCAGAATATGGGCATGCAAGTCTTTTTGAGATTTACAGAGAACATTCACAGTCGTAATGTTCCAATGCTTCAACTTTTTTAAATGGGACACTAAATTATCCACGACCCCAGTTGGTACATTATGGAAAACACCCCATAACCCTGAGTTCCATTTGGTAAATAAGGTTTGACACCTAGCATGCAATAAGACGGTCCATTCTTTCTTTTGGGCTTGTATAACGGGTAAAAAATTAGCATGCAGATATATAGAAAAAAAGAAAACAGTAGGGTTAATCATATTGAGTCCCCCACACTTAAGAGGCCAATGTGTAATTGCACATTTCACAGGATTTAATCTGCTTCTCCACAATAGTCTAAAAATTCCGATACACCCATGTTTCTCCTCGAGTGGGAAGTGGAAACACATAACTGACATACAATAAAACAGATAAAATCAAAATCTTTCATAAAAATAAATTTTTCTTCTTCATCATCGGCCAAGTTTTCCATTTTCCAATTTTGATTCAGCTACTTTCAATGTTTCTGTCCAATTCTGTAATGCTAGATCTATACCTCTAAGCAATATACTTAAAATTTTTACTGGACCTGGAACAATTTCTATCCCTACAATGTCTCCCACCTGACCCCCCTGTGTTCCTCTCAGAACCAAGCTCTTCCGCTTTTCTTTATTAAGGGCTGCCCCAGACACAGATGAAAATTCCTGTATTACAGACAGTGATGTTTCTCCAGACTGCAGATCTGCTACCATCAGACACAGATTGTTTGCATATGCCATGATACATAGGTAGACTCTCCCCTGAGATCCACCTATATGTCTAATGTTGGGGTGTTGGTCTATTTTCTGAATTTGTGGGCTGATACAAGACACATACAATAAGGGGCTAAGGAGGCACCCCTGTCTCACACCCTTACATATTTTTACTGTTGCCCCAGGAGGCCATTAACAACAGGCCAAGTGGTAACATCCCTATACATACATCGAATCCATTCCACAAACAACGGCGGTATACTATAATGTAATAAAACAGAGAACAAAACTTAATGGCACCAAAAGCCTTTGCTTGATCCAGACTAATGATATATCCCTGGCTTTCTGGATCAGCACAAATTTCTATAAGAAGAGAAAGATTGTCTTGGGCTGCTCTCTTCAGAACTGCACACGTCTGAGTCAGGGCAATGAGAATGTGAGCTGCACTTGACAGTCTGGTACCTAATAATTTGCATCAAATCTTCCAGTCCACATTAATCAAACTAATTGGCCTCCAATTATTCAAGTCCTCTTTGTCCCCTTTTTTATATAAGTATATCAGAAAACTTTCTGATAATTCTGGAGAGATTACTAGCTGTCCTTGTAATATCTCATTAAATAATGCTACCTGGTGTTTTACCATTATGTCAATTATCTTTATATATAGCTTTATCGACAGACCATCCGGTCTTGGAACCGTAACCTCTTTTAGTGAAGATACAACCGCTCATACTTCTCTTTCAGAAATTGGGGCCATCAAGAAGTCCTTTATCTCCTGTGGAAAATCCGGCATAAGGAGAGTATGAAGAAAACTTGGTGTCCTACCGAGACTAGCGTCCTTATTTTCAAACAGATCTATCATATTCGTAAACAATTTGTGCCATTTTTAAGTTATGTGTAGCCAAAGAGCCATCCTTTCATTGTAATTGGGTCATATACTTTGTCTCAATTCTGTCATATGAGTTAACTTGGCTATGTTTCCCTTGTGTCCCATATTTCTGTTCTGCCCAAAGAGTGGCCACTCTATCATACTAAGCAGAACACATTTCCTTCTTAATGTTAGCAATCAGTGTCATATAGTTATATCCCATTTCATATGTCCTTGAAATCAAGGATTGTAGGTGTGTCCTAAGTTCCAAATAGTGAACATAGTGGCCGTAAGATATATATTTTTTTAATTTAAGTTTATTAAGATTTTCAACATTACAGGCCATGACAAGGTACAATTATAACAGGAATTGTAAGAAGCATTCCATCAACACCTGTCAGCCCCCCCCAGCCACCCTAACCTCATCCCCCACCCCCCTGGCTTGGCCTCCCATGCAGTAGTGAAATACCTCAGAAAGTAATACACTATAACATCTTACCAAGACTGAAAAGAACTGACCAAACCTGCGAGTTAGCAAACTGTATTGCTGGGACATTAAGGCCCAGACCTGTTACTGTCTTGTGCTTCCCCCAGTTGAAGCAAGTAAAGAGCGTGGAAGCCATCCCAAAGACGTTTATATCTGGACAAAGAGCCCCAAAGGTTTTTTATTTATTTTATTTATTTAGAGTCTAGGATTCCAAGTACTTTTAAGCCAAGGCTGTTTTACAAAGGTTCCACTTCAATTGAGGTACAATACAAACGTTACATAGAGTTGAGTAACAGTGCAGAAATGGTGTACAGACATTTTTAGCAGCTAAAATATAACACAGTTAGGGAAAGTGGGTGCCAGAGGGGGCAGGGTAGACAGAGGTACCTGTGGCTTGGAATGGACACAAAAAGAGCAGTGTAGTCGTGGGCATTTGTCAGGCCTCAAAAAGTGCTAGTGGGTGGTAGGGCCAAAAATGGGAGGGTAGGCTGTAGGATGAGGGAGAGAGGGGGTAGGAGTAGAAGTGCTGGGGGAGATCAGATTATGAGGGACAGTTACAGGAGCTAGAGGCAGCTAGGTGGAGGTGAAGGTTGGCTTTGAATGGGCCTAGCTTTTGCACAGAGGAAAGATCTTTGTTGAGTCCATTAATCCAGCTAGGAGCTCAGTGCATAAAGGATCTTTGGCCCAGTGTGGCGCGGCACTGAGGAAGGTGCAGCATTTTGATTTTCTGAAGCCCTGGTGAGGCGGGGGTTGCTTGCTGTATGGAGAAGAGTTTGAACTCTGGGGGAAGCAAGATGTAGCATAATTTTCTTAGCCATTAGGCAAGTTTGGTACTTGATACAGTTTGATAACTGGAGCCACCCTCTTTGGGCATAGAGGTCCCACATATGGGTGAGATGGTGGGTTCCTGTGATGAGTCAGTAGGCTTTGTTTAGGGCCAAGAATAAGCACCCGAGGGCTGTGTCAGTTGCAGAACTGTAAATAATCAGACCATAGTCAATTAGCGAGACCATGGAGCTCTGAAATGCTATCCCTAAGGCATCTGAGGTAAAGCATTGCCTGTGTCTGTAGAGAAGACCAATGCATGTATTTGCAGCTTTGGCGACGCTATCTATGTGGATGCTGTAGGATAGGTTGCTGTCTATGGTGAATCCCAGATATTTAAAAGAGTGAACCCTGTTCAAGGACGACACCAAGGCAGTTTGTAATATTAAGGGGGTGAAGCCTGTGTTTGTTGTGGGAGCCACAGAAAAGCATTGACTTGGTTTTCTTATAGTTGAGAACCAGCTTTTGATGACTAAACCATGTTTCAATGGAGGTGAAGCCCTTCTGAAGCTTGTTTTGAAGTAGGTGGGGGTCCTGTTGGGTGGTGTGAATGACAGCATAGAGTAGGATTTATTCCAGACAGGATTGTGGAAGATTGTTCAAAAACAGGCTGAAGAGGAGTGGCCTGAGAATGGATCCCTGGGGGACTCTTGAGCATACAGGTCTAGCAACTGAGAGGACATCAGCAATTTTCACTCTTTGGGAATGGTTTTCCAGGTAGCTCCTAAACCAAGCTGTAGACACAGGGGAGATCCCAGCTTTTAGCAGTTCTGTGAGGAGTATTCAATGATGGATGGAGTCAAGGTCAGGTCTAAAAAGGCCAAACCAGTGAGGTAAATATTGTCCAGGGAGTTGTGAATTGCTCCTATGAATTAAAGGAGGGCAGATGTGGTACTGTGGCCTTTTCTGAAGCCATGCTGTTGTTTACAAAGAATGCTGTACTTGTCCAGATATTCTATTAGCTGGTCAGATACCAGACTTTCAATGGCCTTAGAGAGGGGGGTAGTATGGATATAGGCCTATAGATTCCATGAAGGGCCTTATCCCCAATCTTGTGAACTGGTGTCACGGTGGAAGATTTCTATCTGTCAGGGAACTGGCCTAGGGTGAGGGAGAGGTTGAAAATTCAAGTTAGAGGAGATAGCTCTTCATCAAGAGTAAGGGACAGCAGTTTGAGGTTGAGTGAGTCGCCACTTATTCTAGAGCCAGCAATTGCTTTACTGACATATCTATGGACTTCATGTGTCCTGACTGCTCTGAAGTAAAAAGGGGGGTGATTTGATAAAGGGAGTTGGGGTGGAGGAGGGTACAGGAGGGAGGTCTTCATTGAAGAAGTCTGGAGGAAGAACACTACTGAGGTCAGTGAGTGCATTATTGAATGAGTTAGCTATATTGGAAGGGTCAAGAGTTATAGACCCATCCACGTCCAGCATTGAAGGTGATGTTTTGGGCAGTTTCCCTGTAACTTCATTGAGATTATTCCAGAAGGAGTTCCCATTCCCCCAGGTGTTTGTGAGGACATCTTTGTAATAGTTACTTTTCTTAGGCATATTTCTTTGGTGCAGTCATTTTGGGAACGTTTGTAATTTTATATATCTTCTTGCCTACCAGTGGCTTGATCCTGAAACCAGAGGTGGTCCCTAGCTTTCAGCAATGTTAGGAGATCAACAGTGAGCCATGGATTGCTAAGGCCTTTTACTTTCTTCTTTTTGAAGGGGCATAGATGTCACAGTCAGCACTGAAAGAGCTGATGAAGAAGTCAAGCACAGAGTTGGCATCCAATGCATGGGAGATAGGTGACCAGTCTTGTTGCCTAAGGTGTGATTTGAGGTGCTTCAGTTGACCACATGGAAGGATTCTGCTGTTTATTAGTTTGGGTGGTGGTGGGCTGAATTTGTTAGACCATTCACAGGCAACTGGGGAGTGATCACTTAGCATATCTGGGAGAACAGAGACTTTTGAAATGTGGGATGGGTGGCTGGTTAGTATCCAGTCTAGGAGGGTGCTTGTCCCAGTCTTATAGTTGAGTCTAGTGGGAGAGATGACCAGTTGGGCAAGGCTGGCAGCTGAGACGGCATCCTTGTAGCCACCCATATCTGATCCAAGCCAATTTATGTTAAAATTGCCTATTAGGATTATCTCAGTGCCTGGTGGTAGGGAATGGACAAGGTCAAGGATGGAGTTGAGACCTTTACCTTGATCCTTGGGAGGGATGTAGACAGCAGCAATAGTCAGTGCCTTGTTGTGAGCTCACAGTAGAATTCTGATGGGTAGTATCTAAGTGGTAGAGACTGAGGTGGGGGATTGAACACAGTGCCCCAGGAGAGAGTCTTTGAGGTAAATAGCACATCCACTACCTCTTTTAGTGGTCCTGTCAATTTGGAATATGTTATATCCTAGTAGGGTAATTGCACTGTTGGATATTTTTGGAGTGAGCCAGGTTTTGACAATCACAAGAACATCAGGGTTGTGTTGGTGTGCAAATAGTTGCAGGGCATCAAGTTTGGGTAGAAGGCTACAAATGTTAAGCATTGCAAAGGTGAGTCCCCCAGAGTGACTCTGCCAGAGGTTGGAGCTTGGGATTGTAGGGCCTGGGTTAGGGTGAATATTGCCAGACAGAAGTAGTAGTAGAAGCAAGAGTTTCAGGGTGCAACAGCGTAGCTGTTTGAGGGAGATTATAGTTGATAATTTCTTATTGGAGAGAAAGCTGCTCTGTAAACTATGATCTCAGTAAGTGGTGATGTAGGCCAGCAGTGAGAGTGGGAACAAGTGAATGTAAATCACCCCATCTTGATTCCAGGAGTGGTGCAAGCCTGTCCTGGTGGAGGTTAGATATGGAGGGTGTAGCCCAGTGGGTATGGTCTCCGAGTGCCGGTAGATGTTGTCCAGCTGGAAGCACAGTGGGAGTTTTAGATGGCAGACTCCAGGCAGGAATGCCATGGGAAACAGGGAGGAGACAATATGTTTATTGTCAGACAGAGGGGCAGGAAGGGGAAGGTAGTAGAGGGTGAGAAAGGTCTGAGGGAGGGGGAGATAGCCAGTCAGAAAATGGAGGTGATACAGGGGAGGGAGAGATGCAATGGGTGCAATAGGAGATATGAGGAGGGTGTCAGGCACAGAAGGGAGGCAGTGGCAGTGAGGAGACAGAGTTGATTAGTAGAGGGGATGGAGGAGCAGGAAGGAGGGAGACTGGGAGGTACAGAAAGGAGGTACAGGAGAGAGATTATCCAATAGGAAATGAAAGGGCGTGTCCCAATGCATAAGTGAGTGGAGCTAAGGCCTCTTTAAGTAAGGTTGGAGGTGGGGGGGTAGGCAAAACTTTTCTTCCAAAACCCACTGAAGTCTATGGGTGCAGAGCCAAGCAGAACAGTTTGAATCAGTCAAGATTGCAGGGCCAATCAGTGGCCGTGCAGAGCACAACAGTCCAATAAGAGATGGAAGAAACAGACGGAGGCCAATAGGAGCCTTTCAGTGCTTCCCTGTTCAGCCTGGTAGCTTACCAGCAAGAGGAGGGTTCCTTGGTGGCAAACACTGGTGGCGTAGGCGGCTGGTCCAGGTAGCCCCAGCTGCTCAGATGTTTGCCCGATCAGGGATTGAGAGATCTAAGGGAAGGAACAGAGCAACAGATTGTGAGTCACAGTAATAACATAGGGTGATGCTGGAGAGAAAATCAGGGGCGTGGGCAATGGAGAGACAGAGGGGATTTAAGCAGTAGGGGGGCAGCCACAGATGAAGAATTAAGCTTGAACTGGAGCCAGAGGGATGACAGTGGGGCGATTTAGTAGAAAATTAAATTCACAGTGGGAAAAAAAGAGAGATGCTGCATTTAGCAGCAGGGGGAGGGTGGAGAGAAAAGAGTGAATGCAGAGGAGCAGGAATCACTTCATAGCTTTAAATTACAACAGTTTCCTAACTGCAATTTAGAGTTCAATGCTAAAACATTTAGGTAGGTCTACACAAATAATTTTGGCTTTGACAAAAAAATAGCAAGAAGTCTAGCAATTTAGCCCAGATTCCTGTCCGAGACCCGGACTTTTTTGAGGTTGATTGGTAAAAACATCATGGAAGATCTACACATTAATTGAGATTTTAACAAAAAAATAAGCAAGCAGTCTAGCAATTTAGCTAACATTTTCTTTCAAAACCCACTGAAGTCTATTGGCGCAGAGCCCAGCAGAACAGTTTTTAATCAGTCAAGGTTACAGGGCCAATCAGTGGCTGCGTGGAGCACAACACTCCAATAGGAGATGGAAGCAATAGGTGGTGGCCATTGGGAGCCTTTCAGTGCTTCCCAGTTCAGCCTTGGAGCTTACCAGCAAGAGGAGGGTTCCTTGATGGTGAGCAGTGGTGGCATGGGTGGCTGGCCCAGGTAGCCCAGACTGCTCAGATGTTTGCCCGAATAGGGGCTGAGAGAACTAAGGGAAGGAACAGAGCAACAGGTTATAAAAAATAATAATAAAATTTATTTAGTTAAGCGCCTTTCAAATTTTTCAAGGCGCTGTACATAAAAGCATGAGAACACCAGCATAAACAATACATACAGTAAAACAACACAGCAAATATTACAAGCTAAAATAACCAATTACAACATAACAGGAAATGCCTTCTCCCATAAAAAGGACTTTAAGGCCTTTTTAAAACTTCCCACCGTCATACCCTCTCGGAGCTGACGGGGAAGAGAATTCCAAAGGGTAGAAGCCACAAAACTGAAGGCACGAGCTCCAGAGGACTTCAAATTTACCCTCGGAATCTCCAGCAACCCCTTGTCAGCCAAGCGGAGCTGCCTCAGAGGGGTGTAGGGCACCAGAAGCTCTTTCAAATAGTCAGGACCAAGACCGTGTAGGGCTTTGTTGGTCAAAAGACCCACTTTAAAGGTGATCCGCCACTGTATTGGCAGCCAGTGCAGAGTGCACAGCACCGGGGTGATATGGGACCTTCTTGAAGCCCCAGTCAACAAACGTGCTGCTGCATTCTGCACTAGCTGCAAGCAGCAGATATCAACCCCAGAAAGTCCTAGGTAAAGGGAGTTACAGTAATCAAGATGAGATGTCACGAAGTCGTGGACCAACACCGGCAAGTCACAAGGTGGAACCAGGTGCCTAATCCTGGTGATGTTTCTGAGATGAAAAAAAGCAGTCTTGACAACTGCAGACACCTGATAACGAAGGGTCAGACCAGAGTCAAGCTCCACACCCAGGTTATGCACCCGTTCAGAGGTAGGGATCTGGTCTACCCCCAGAATTAATCCAGAGGGGGACCCCACCCCAAACCCTCAACCCTGCGACCGGGGTCCACCACCATAACCTCAGTCTTTCCTGAGTCACAGTAATAACAAAGGGTGATGCTGGAGAGTAAATCAAGGGCATGTGCAGTGGAGAGACAGAAGGGATTTAGCCGGGGGGGGCAGCCACAGACAAGAGACTTACGCTTGAACTGGTGCCATAGGGATGACAGAGGGGTGATTTAGTAGAAAATGAAATTCACAGGGGGAGAAGAAGAGAGATGCTGGGTTTAGCAGCAGGGGGGAGGGTGTAGAGAAAAGAGTGAATGCAGATGGGCAGGAATCACTTCACAGCCCTAAATTACAGCAGCAATCACCAACTAGGGGCTCAAACTTACTTGATTTAGTCATTACCAACCTCGGTAATTTGGTTTCTGATGTGGCAATTTTGGCTCCTATCGGTAATAGTGATCGTAGCTCAATCCACTTCAGTTTAAATATTCAAATTTACAAATCAACTAACAATTCCACACACAAGGACTATAATAATGCAAAGTTTGATTTAATCAATAAAAATATTGGGGAAATTGATTGGGAGGAAAAATTTAGAAATAAATCAGTAAACTGTGCCTGGATAGAACTAAGGGACCATATTTACTATTTGGAAAATAAATATATTAGCAATATAAAAAAATATAATAAGAAGGATAAAATTCCCATCTAGTTTAATAAATCTATTAATAAATTAATCAAAAGAAAGTAGTTTTTGTACAAAAAAACTTAAAAAAACTCTAATGCTTCTATCAAACACCAATACAAAACTGTAGTTTTTTCTCTAAAATCAGCCATTAAACAAGCAAAACTAAAATTTGAATTTAAACTAGCTCATTCAAATATAAGTCAAAAATCCTTTTTTTCATATATCAATAGTAAGAAAGGTAACAATAAAACATTGGGCCTATTATTACATAATGGGAATCCAATTGTAAATGATCTTGAAACAGCCAACTATTTTAATAATTACTTTTGTTCAGTTTTTAGCTCACCAGATGTTTGTCCTATATTAGTTAATGCGAATTCCAAATTCTCCCCTTTTTGTTATGATGAGATCTTACAAACACTATTAGCACTAAAAAGTCCTTAAGTCCAGGCCCCGATAAAATACACCCTAGGTTTATAACAGGAACAGCTAAATCACTGGCCATCCCTTTAGTGTTGTTGTTTAACAAGTCCCTCCACTCAAAAAACATTCCAGATGATTGGCGCTCTGCTATAGTCATCCCGATCTACCAGAAAGGGAATAAATCAAATGTTCAGAACTATAGGCCAATTAGTCTTACATCTATATTAAGGAAAGTTATGGAGAGGCTAATTAAGGTTCGGTTTGAATCAGAAATGGAAAATTTAAGTGTTAAGGACAACTCACAGCATGGCTATAAACAAGGTTATTCATGTACCACTAATTTAATTTCCTTTTATAATGATATCAGTAAATATTTAGATACCAAAAATCCATCAGATGTCATAAAGCCTTTAGCAAGGCTTTTGATAATGTATCCCATTCTATTCTAATCAATAAATCATTCAAATTTGTTTTTTTATCTTATCTTGTTAATCGGACTGCTTGCTGGTTACAAAACAGGACCCAAAAAGTAAAAATAAATTATTTCCATTCACAAACTGGTAAGGTCACAAGTGGGGTTCCCTAGGGTTCTGTGCTAGGCCCCTTCTTGTTCAATGTCTTTATAAGTGACATGTCAGTTTCTCCAACATGTCATTTAGCAAAATTTGCTGATGACACAAAATTAGGTGGTAGGGTTTATTCCATTTCTGCCATTAGATCTCTCACAAATGATCTTCAAAATATTGAATCGTGGGCAATGAGCAACTTAATGACATTTAATGCCAATAAAGTGCGCAGTCCTTCATTTTGGGATTAGAAATCTGAAAACCAATTACTACCTTAACAACACCCTATTAAAACTGTCAACTGAAGAAAGAGATTTAGGTATTATTATTGATAGTAATCTATGTCTCAAACAGCATTACAATAAAGTTATAAGATCATCCAATGTTTTAATGAAGCAAATCAGATGAACATTTGTTAGCAAGTCTGAGAAATGTTTAATACCTTTGTATAGAACTTACATCAGATCTCAACTTGACTATGGATCTACCTTTTGGAACCCCTTTCTCAAAGGTGACATTATTTGCCTGGAACAAATCCAGAGAAGGTTTACAAAAATGGTACCTCGACTAAAGTCTTTTGCTTATGAAAATCGACTTAAAGAAACTGGACTCTCCCCCCTTGATAAGCGGAGGTACAGGGGAGATATTCTCTTCATTTACAAACTACAAAAGTTTCCATCATTAATGAATCAATGTGGACTAAAATTTGCTGACAAAAGAATAGTGGGTAGATGACATAATCTACAATTATCCATTGAATGGGCAAACACAAAAAAACAAGATAATTTTTTTTCCATAAAAGATAAGAAGTATTGGAATTCATTACCACAAGAACTACTTTAGAAACCTTTGACTTATTCAAAGTCCAAATAGATCTATGGATTAGCTCTCATTATTGTAGCTACCATTGACCCTCCATTGCGGGGGACAATCTCGATGGGCATGTGCCCTGTTTTGTCCTATGCCATCCAGTAAATCTAGTTTCCTAACTGCAATTTATAGTTCAATGCTAAAACATTTAGGCAGGTCTACACAATTAATTTTGACTTAGACAAAAAAATAGCAAGCTGTCTAACAATTTAGCCCAGATTTTTGGCCGAGACCCAGAGTTTATAGGAGTCGAGTGCTAAATACATCAAGGCAGGTCAACACATTAATTGGATTTTAACAAAAAAATAAGCAAGCAGTCTAGCAATTTAGCCAATATTTTCTTCCAAAATCCACTGAAGTATATGGGTGCAGAGCCCAGTAGAACAGTATGAATCAGTCAAGACTGCAGGGCCAATCAGTGGCTGCACGGAGCACAACACTCCAATAGGAGATAGAAGCAACAGGCAGCAGCCAATGGAAGCCTTTCAGCACTTCCCAGTTCAGCCTTGGAGCTTACCAGCAAAGGAGGGTTCCTTGGTGGTGAGCAGTGGTGGTGTGGGTGGCTGGTCCAGGTAGCCCCGGCCGCTCTGATGTTTGCCCAAATAGGGGCTGAGAGATCTAAGGGAAGGAGCAGAGCAACAGATTGTGAGTCATAGTAATAACAAAGGGTGACGCTGGAGAGGAAATCAAGCGCATGTGCAGTGAAGAGACAGAGGGGATTTAGGCATGAGGGGCAGCCACAGACAAGAGACTTATGCTTGAACTGGTGCCAGAGTGATGACAGAGGGGTGATTTAGTAGAAAATGAAATTCACAGGGGAGAAGAAGAGAGATGTTGGGTTTAGCAGCAGGGGGGAGGGTGGAGAGAAAAGAGTCAATGCAGAGGGGCAGGAATCACTTCACAGTTCTAAATTACAACAGTTTCCTAACTGCACTTGGCTCTCATTTGCTCTACTCTAAGGTTGAAAAGGAGCTTCTTTAACCATTCCACGTAGAATATCGCCTGCCGGTCCACCCAATGGCATTGAGCATGTTTCTTCAGAGTAAGAGATAGGAGTGCCATATGATATCTTCAGATCCTCACTGGAATCCAATGAAATTTGCCTAGGAGACATATCTCTGGGGTTAATAAATCACCTAAGCCCAACAAAGGGTCGGCTCTATCCTTGATCTGGATCCACATTTTTTCTATCTCTGGGCAGTCCCAGAAATTGTGTTTAAGGGAGCCTTCCACCTGTCGACACCTGTTACACAGATTGTCAGGAGATCTTCCCACTTTCTGCGATTTTACAGGGGTCCAGTACATGTCATTTAAGATCTGGTACTGGGTAAGTGTCAATCTGACCTGTGAGATGTACACATAAGTGGCTTTCCAAATGCCCTCCCATCTTTCTACAAGATCGGGGAAATATACGTACCAGGCCCTGAGGACAGCAGCATGAGAATTCAAGGTATTGCTCCTTAAGAGTTTGTACATCTTAGATATAGCATGCGGCTGACCACTCAGTTTCACCAACAGTTCAAGGTTTTCTTTATGACTCGGGCCTTCTGTCAAATCTAGCGGGAGGTGTACCAAAAGATGGCGCAACTGAAAAACTTAAAAAATCTGGTTCAGCTCCAGTTTTAAGTGGAGCATAATTCCTCTCGAATCCAAACACTCCCCCCTCCTGGAAAAAATCTATCACGCTGGACCCATTGAGATCAGAAAGCCATGTCTGGGAAATAGGTTTACCCCCAAGTTTGAGGTTAGGCTTTCCAACCATGGGTTGTCTGGGGTCTCTGGTGTGTTTGTAACACAGAAAGGTGCACATTTGGGCATGTACTCTGATAGAAAAAGCAATTGGGGAGTTAGTCAGGGAAGCTGGAAGAGAGTTTGCTGCAATAAGCAACATGGCCTCTGGGGAAATCTTAGCTGCAGATATCATACTTCTTTCCAGTAACAGCCAAGCTGGAACATAGCTGCTTGCAGCAAGCTCTGCTTGAGGAGTGAGCTTCCTCAGATATTTAGCCACCTGACTGGCTCAGAAATACAAATTAAAATGATGTAACTTCAGTTGACCTTTTGGAGTTGAGGCTGCCAGCTTACTACAGGCACGTTAGTGCCGCTTCCCTAGCTAAATAAAAGAAGAGATGAGTGTATGTACCTTCCTGAATCAGGCAAGGGGATTCACAAATTAAGCATGCTAAGGAGATAGATCAATCTGGGTAGTACATTTATTTTAATAATGTTGATTCTCCCCCAGAGCAATATCGGAAGAGACTGCCACCTATTTTTTTTAACGTAGGTTTTTTATGATGAACGATGATTAATCTGTGCTAACTGGTCTGAGTTTGTTATTGTTTAGTTTTTATCCGAGTTATTTTAATTTAATTTTTTAGGATTGTGTTTTGATTTGAATTTTATTTCTACTACAGGGAGATTAGAAGTTAGTGTCATTGTTCCATGTTAGTGGATTGTAATATATATTGCTATCCCACCCCTCCGGTCATGCGCTATTCATCCTCCTCCCTTCATGCCCTCTGCCCCTTCTTTCTCCCCCGCTGTTCTTTTCTGTTTACCAATGCTGTAAGGCTTTGGGAATTGCCTGCAGGAGGTTGGGGAGGGTTGGGGGTATGAACAACGGAGGATGGATGAGGGGGGCGCTCGCATCAGAGTGGTTAAGTCTAGAAAATGCCCTGGGGTGAAATGGAGTGCACAACGTGGGCCTTTCTGTCTGGTCTCCATACCCAAGGGCACCACCTCTATATATGGTGGGCAGGTGGTTTGGGCATCCCAGGAGTTCTATCCAACCCAGGCAGTGTTATGCAATACCAGGTCTGTTGTGAACAAGACTGCAATTGTTGCAGACTTGGTGGGTACAGCGGACCTGGCTTGCATCACCGAAACCTGACTGGATGGTAATGCTGGCCCTGTACTCGTGGCAGCAGTTCTAGCCGGGTATTAGTGATACACCGCCCGAGATTGGATTGCAGGGTTGGGGGGCTTGTGGTCTGTTTCAAGATTGAATTGGATCTCACTAGTTTTCCAGTTGAGGAGACCAGATCATTCAAATGTGTCGTAGTGGCAGGTGGGGGCTATAGGATGGCTCTCATCTATCGTTCACCCGGAGATGAGAAGCTATTCCTTAAGGAAGTGGCGGACTTCGTCATCAACCTGGTGTTTGAGTCACCCAGGTTGATGGTACTGGGTGACTTTAATGCCTGGATCAATGACGAACTCTCGCAACTTGGACAGCACTTCCTCCAATTGATGTATTCATTGGGCCTCTCACAGGTGGTTACCTCTTCCACTCATAAACATGGCCATTCCCTTGACCTGGTCTTCCTCCTGGGGATGGAGCCTCCGATGTGGGAGTGGAACCTGTCGGATGGTCTGACTATCACACTGTGAGATTCAATTTTTGCACCCCTGTGGGAGATGGTCAAGTATCGCTCTTTACGAGATGTGACTCCCTATGGCCTAACTGCGGTACTTGATCTATCAGAATTTCCTGTGATAAGCTTGAATCCTGAAGTTCTGGTTCTGGCCTATAATAAGGCCATTACCTCTGCTCTGGATTCTATTGCTCCCACCCATGTGCACCCTCTCTCCCTTCGCCCTCGGTTCCCATGGTTTGATGGGGACTTGAGGGAGATGGGGCTATTAGGACACAGGTTGGAGAGCTGCTGGTGGAAATCTGGCTTAGATGCCGACTATCTTAGACTCCTAGAGCATTATCAACTCTATCAGTCAGCAATTACTCATAAGAAGGCAGTATTCCTGTCCGGAGAAATTGCTGCTGCGCAGAACCGACCGGCCCAGCTCTTTCGAACCGTAGACAGGCTGTACAACCCAGCCTGTCTACAGGTTCATTGATCCTTTTCACAAATGCAGTGTGAGGAGCTTGCTCGGTTCTTTGCAGATAAGGTGGATGACATCAGGGCCAAGATCCGCGCAGCGCTCTCTATGGGAATTGCGGTGGACCAGCCTGTGGTCGCAATCCCTCCATTTTCCTGGAGTTCCTTCAAAAGGCTGGAAATTGAAGCTGTCATGAGGATTGTGCAGTGTATGCGCACCACATGCTGTAGTTTAGATCCGGGCCCCATTTGTGGGGGGTTTTAAATGAGGATTGAAGTCCTTTCTATGGAAAAAGGCATACGGGGATGGTATTGACATGGACTGATACTATTGATTTTAATGTTTTTATGATGTTTTAATATGATGTTATTTTACTGTAATGCGCCTTGATTTCAGAAAGGTGCAATATAGATAAAGATTATACACACAGCACACTCATACAACCCAGCAGCAGCATGCACGATGTGGTCACTGTACACCGTATACAGTGGAAACACACAGCCACGTGGACAGTCCATGTGCCGTGTATGCAGACGCATGCCCACATACCCGGCATGTAGACTTCTTCTGAGCACATGCACAACCATGCGTGAGGTGTGCATATGCCTACCACATGGTGCGTACAGATACATGTGGTCAGTGGCACCCGTAAAGTGCCACTTTAGCCTACGCCACCGGCAGCAGGTCAAACAATGGCAAACCCCAGTCGACAGGGCCACAATAAAGGACACAGCCATTGGTCTGCTGCATGGGTGTAGCAACGGACAGCCAACCACACACAGGCTGTGCCACCAGCACCACAGACTGACAGGCATGTGTGGTAGAATGCAGTCATCATGTGACTACAGCCACATGAACGAGCAGTCATGTGTGGCACCCAACCTGCTGCATCCGCTGGAGTGCAGATGCACAGCAGCACACCACTGTGGCATGTGCAACACCAACATTGTGTGACACCAGCACAGCAGACACACTGTACTGCACACAGGCAAGCATAGGCACATGCAACCCTGGTCAAAGAAGCAAGGAAACACCGGTAGACCAGACCGGTGAACTCACCACAACCTGCCTGATGAATGCCTGTGTAGAGGCCCCCCCCCACAATGGGCAGAGAAACTGCACATGGTCCATCAGCCAAATGCCCCTGCAGGGAAGCACACACTCCCACCACAAGCATACATGGTGGAGGACCGGACACATGCATGCAGCTGGATAACAATCATGACCCTCCCCATGTACAATAAAACCTCATGACAACAGACCTCCCCCAGCAGCCCTCAATGTCCTGCTGCAGATGAAGATGTTCCCACCTGTGCTACTCCACTGGCCAATGGGCACACATAACTGCACGGACTACTTTGTTGCCTGGTGGTGACATCATCTATCCCCTCCTCCTCCTCCTCATCCTCATTATCATCATAGTCATCTGGAACCATGCACATTCTGCCCGGCACCTGGCATTTTCCTGGGCAACTCCACCTGCATCAAGATCATCCTCCAGACTGGTCCCCTGTAGTGCTGTTGGGAGAAAGACACAATTAGTACCATATGCAGGGCCATGCCCACCCCCCCCCATGGATGGACACATCCAACCCCCATCAGCTGGAGATCACTAGATTGGGGAGGCAGTGCAGACATTGGCCAGATCACCACTAATGTGTTATGTCTCTCAGGGACAGAACACTTAAAATATTAATCGTGCATTATGCCTCCCACCACACTTTGCAAGTCTTGCACAGTTGCCCTGTGGAACTCCCTAGGCACTGAGCTAACAGTTTGATGGGGAAAGTGGTCCTCTCCAAAGGCCCTGCTGTGGGGGGGGTATGGAATACAAGGAGGAACACCGGGGGGGGTAAGTACTGGAGGGATGGATGACCAGGCTGTGGGCAGAGGTTGGGCCTACATGGGTCAGTCTGTGAAGAAGTAAAAAGCAGAGTATAATAAATAAATAACAGCTGGCTAGATACAGTATTTTTTCCAGATGACTGGAGCAGGCCATATGTTGTTCCACTTCACAAAAAGTGCCATCTGGGAGGAGACTGGTAATTAATCACCTGTCAGCCTGACATTGGGCTAGAAAAGACAATGAAAATACTGCTGAATAAAACAGTTGTGGAATATCTTGATAACAAGAGGTTTATTTATTTATTTATTGAGAAGTTCCACTAGGTAAGGTAAACTGAACAACAAGTTGCTCGTCTCCTGGTACGACCTGAGGAGAGAGTAGGGGGAGTTACATCATAGAATATTGTACAAGCAGTTCACACATAATGAATAAAGCATGGTTTATAAAGTAGGTAGTTACAACATTTACGGAGACCTTATGGATGACCCATAGTGTATAATAATGCAAATGCTCCGAAAGTAGAGGTTAAAATAGTCATGGACATACAGATGCACTGGGGGGGGATTCAAATTGAATCTGACATATTTCTTAGTATGGGTGACCATGCAGTTTGATGAAGGTGGAGCACTGGGCATGGACTGCATAGACTTCAGTAATACCTTCGACACAATCCCACATAGGAGAATAGTAAACAATCTTGGTAGCTTATGAGAGAGGTTTAAAGGTGATTATAAAAAGGCTCTCAAAAATGCTGCAATCTGATCGGCTGTTAGGATACCAACAGCCTTACATTATTCCCTGTTACACTGTCATGTATAGCTGGATCACCATGGTACAGGAATTCTTCATGTCAGCATTCCATTCTCTAGCACTGCTGAATGACTGGAATGATGCTTGGCTGCGACTCATGCCACATTACACCCCTAGGGGGTGATTAACAGACTGTTACTCTAACACCTGTTCATGTCTTATTGCTTAATAAACTGGCTAAAAAATTTCTTAGGGGATAGATGACAGAGGGTATTTGTCTGGTAGAAAATGACGTTCACTCCAAGGAAGGGTGGTTGTACAGTGAGGTGCTTTGGGGATCACTGCTGGGACCCAGTCCTCTTTAATGTCTTTATAAATGACACTGCAGAGGTGCTGAAAAGGAAGGTTTGTCTCTTGGTGGATATCATCAAAATATACAACATGGAAGACACTTCTGGAGCGTGTGCTGAATGAATGAACAGAGATCTGAGCAAACTCAAAAAGTGGTCAAGGGTATGGCATCTTGATTTCAATGAGAAAAAGTACAAAATAATGGACTTATGGCACTAAAACACTTTGCGGAATATAAAATGAGTTGAGTGGTTTTGACAACAACCAAGCAGTAAATATACCTAGGGGTAATCATATTGGATGACCTAAAGGTGGACAGGCAGTTGAGAGGGCTGGTGGGATGTTAGGGCACATGGAGAGGGGTATCACCAGCAGAAAGATGGAGCTAGTGTTGCCACTGTTTAGATCACTTGTACAATCATACATTGACTGCTGTGTCCAGCACTGGAGATCAATCCGGAAGGCAAGTCAAATCAAAGTGTATATGGCACCAATTCTATGTTTCTAGACCAGCAAGTATCTAACATGTGTAACAGAGTGCAGGTGGAGAGTTTCTTTCAAAGTAGGATGAGTACCAGGACCAGGTGGCATGGGATGAAATTGGAGTGGGTGTGGGTGTGAGGAATTCAGGAGAGAGATGAGAAACATTTTTTTTATAAAAAGGGTCTTAGACGCCTGAACAGAATGCCAGTAGAAGTGATGGGGGCTGCAACAGTGTGTTTGGCTTCAAGCATGCATGTGATAAATATAGAGATATATTAGAAAATAGGCACGGAAGGAGGAGGGTCATGATGACTAATTAGGGTCTGTGGAGGGAGAATAGGCAGGGAACTCATGGGCAAACCATGTGGGCTAAGCAGTCAGTTGCTGCCAATAAATTCTATATTTGTATCTCTACACTGACCTCAGCACTTGCTTAAGTCCCTGATTACCCCCCCTCGTCACCACTCAGCATCAGAAGATCACAAGGCTCACAGACCATCTGTCCCTGGAGGAGAGTAGTCCATCCAACCCACAGACCCATTCAAGTTCACTCACAAACAAGGATCATCGGCAGGGCAAGAGATAGTTCTGCAGTTGTGTTGGTGTGTTGGCAAGCTCACATATATTAGACATGTATATACACCACGCCAAACAGTAGCAGAGATCTCACAACTACTTGTGACAGGGAGCTCCTGCCACTCTTGAGGACCGACCTTTTCTTAAATTTGTTGCAACAGTTCTATTTCTTAGCCTAGTCTATCCTTTGCAATTTCTAGTCCACAAAGTTGGCCACCTATGGGCACCCCTTCCCTTTCTTGACTATGCTATAGTGTCCTCTTTAATTTTCCTTTTCCCTCTCAGGTCCTCATACAGGGAGGTTATTGTGGTGACCTCAAGCATATGTAAAACAGGTTGGGCTTGTTATTCAAAAGGGTTGCACCATGCGCAATAGGGTTGCGCCTGCGCAAGTCCGAAATTGCACCATTCTGCCATACTCAGCAGGAGGCAGTTGCACCCCCCAAGTCATGCTGAGCAACAGCGCAATGCTAATGAAGGCATGCTCAAGTGGAGGGGGAGGAACCATGCATAAACTGCACAGCCCGATATTCAGCCGGGCTGTGCTGAGTTGTGCAGGCGCAACCCCCAACCTGCGAATGCACAACTTTGAGCAAAAAAAAAAAGGAGTAAGTCAAGGGCCACCCACAGGTGAGCTGCCACATTGCAGAGCACAACACAGCAGCTGACACCTGTGGGTGGCCCTCCACTTCATCCCTGTGCCCCCCCCGCAGCCCAATCATGGGCATAATAGTAATCCCCCTTCCCCCGACTGGCCCGATCGTGGACAAACCCGTAGTAATCCACTCCACCCCCACTAGCCCAATCGCAGGCAGAACAGAGTTCAACCCCCAAGAACAATATCCTGGTGGTCCAGTGGACTCAAGCCCGATCACGGGCATTAGAGTCCACCCCAAGGTCCAAGTACCCTGGTGATCTAGTGGCCTCACCCCACCCACTCACGGAGCCCCACCACCCCGCCCCCAGTCAGCCGGCGGGTGGTAGCACCTCACCCACCTGCCGCCTATCGCCTGCTGACTGATCAACAGTTGGTAGGGGGCTGCACCCATTGGTCTGAGAGCAAGAGCCAATGGGTGTGCAGCCCATACCATATAAGGCAGTCCAGATATGTAAATGAATGAATTCTTGCTCTGAACCAATGGGCGCAGCCGTATGAGCAGTCAGTTGGAGGCGGAGGAGCGGCAGGCGGTGGGTGCTACCGCCCACCGGCTGATGGGGGAGCAGGGTGGTGGGGCTCTGTGGGTGGGTGGGTGGAGTGGGGCTACTAGATCATCAGTGTACTGGACCTTGGGGTGGACTCTAATGCCCGCGATCGGGCTTCATGGGTCCACTGGACTACCAGGGATATTGTTTGGGAGGGTTGAACCGCTAGTGGGGGTGGGGGATTACTACAGGTTTTCCCATGATCGGGCCAGTCAGGGTCGGGGATTATTTACGGGTTTGCCCAACGATCGGGCCAGTCGGGGGGAGGGGGGATTACTACAGGTTTGCCCACGATCGGGCCAGTCGGGGGGAGGGGGATTACTATGGTTTTGCTCGAGATGGGGCTGCAGAGGGTGTTGGTCCCTGACAGCTGCTGCCTGGCAGGGCGCCAGGTGCAAGTCGTCGGGGATCAGCGCACCTGCATGCTAATGGCATGCAAATGGGGCCATAAGTAGATGCAAATGGCCCCCCCTGCGCCTTGCATGAATTATGGCCCCATTTGCATGTCACCTTTTGAATATCGGGAATTTGTGCATGGTGCAATGGAACTTGTGCCACTGCATCTTGAATGCTCCACTCTGACCACTTGCGGTGGCACAAGTTCCACTGCGCCATGCACAGTGGCTGTGGCTGTGGCTGATATTCAAAGGAGTTGCTCAATAGAGCAACTACGTTGAATATCGCCTCGGCCACACCCCAGCACAACTTATTTGAGCAGCACAAGGGCTTGCACCACAGAATGGTACAGTTTGAATATCCATCCCGTTGTGTTTATTGTTGTTGGATTTAGTATGTAGTGGCACTATGTTATAAAATACCTTAATGTATATACCTTATGTTTAAGAAACCTGTAAATGTTGAAAATACCATGGCACTTGGTGTTTTGATAATGGCAAAAAGTACTAGTTGACTATTATAGAACTTAAGCTAGTTGTGTTATTTAAAGTGCATGTATATTGTTGTAACCTTAAGTAAGAAATGTCATTATGATTTGCATATATCCCATGATTCATTGCATTATGGAAGTATGTATGATGTATTTCTGTGAAACTTGATTTGCTGCCAATGCCCTTTGGGGTAGACCTTCTTTCAGTGACTTTGCATTGAGATTCTTTGTCTACAGCTTCTTTTTTCTTTTTTTCCTTTTCAGTTTTGAAACCCACTACCCAAGAAATGGTCCCTGCATAGGGGTGGTGGCTACATCTCAACTAGTGAATTGGATCAGAGATCGGTGTTAGTAGGTGCTGGTTAAGTGCAGAGAAAGGACATTCATAGTCTGTTATTGCAAACTTATGTACTGAAAAAGGAATCTGGCATTGCAGAAGCTTATTTCCAGTATTTTGAATAAACATCACACAAAGATTGTGTGTTGAACCTGAAGTTTGGTGTCTGGTCCATCTGTTATCCCACAACCCCTCCACAGACTTGGTGTCAGAAGTGGGATAACTTGCTGGAAGCATTTGGACTGTCCAAAGAGGGACATTTTCTGGTGGATATTGCCCAGATATCCCAGGTGGACCAATGCACCAGGAGCTGTCAGAGAAGAAAGTCCGTGGAGTTTGGCCCAGAACTATGGCTGACAGATGGAAAGAAGCTGCTGCCTGGACTGGACTTGGGAGCTCAGAGGAAGGCCAAGCCTGAAGACAACAAAGAGATGCCAGTCAAAATAGATTGGCAGTGCGAGAGACAACACCCTGGAGGTGGAGACCCTGATGAGGATGGTCCAGTGGACGAGTGTGCAATGGCTGGAGGAAGACCGACTATGCAGAGAGGTGGAACACTGGTGCCAGGTGCTTGAGAGGTTCCTACTGGAGACCTTGGACAAAGAGTTGGAGGAGGATTTTTCATGGGCTCAGTTTGAGGAGGACCCTCTGACTAAGCAGGATATTCCTTTCATAGGATTCATAGGAAAATACTGAGCTAAATGGACCTGCGTCCTATATGCTCGCCATGATCATCTAATTTCTAATCTGATACATATTCCTATCCCACTTGGATTTGAACTCAGCAATAGATTTGCTTGCCACAATCTCCAAAGGCAGTGCATTCCAAGCATGCACCACCCTTTGGTTAAACCACCATGTAGTTCTCACTTTATTACAGTTAGATGCTGTTAATTGCAATGGGTGGGACCTAGTTTTATACATACAACTATTGAATGTTAACCCCATGACATCCCACAAGTCATCATTTTGCCAAGCTCTGTATACCAAGCACATATCCCCTTGCTTTCTACGTTCCTCCAAGGAGTACATATTCAGTTCTCTCAATCTAGTCCCATAGTCTCTACCCGTCATACCACAAACAGCTCTTGTTGCCCTCCTCTGCACTCCCTCCAACAGGGCAATATCCTGTTTTTTAAAAGGTGACCACACCTGTGCTCTGTATTCCATAATTGGCCTCACGAGGGATACATACAGGGGCAAAACAACCCCCCTACTTCTAGATGATATATGCCTCAACATGCAGTTTAGGATACTGTTTCCTTTCTGGGCTACATTTTGGCAATGAGATGAAAATGTCATATTATCAGAAACTATTATACCCAAATCCCTTTCCTCGTATGTTATTTTGAGTGGTACATTTCCCAATTTATAGGGTAATTTAGGGTTTCTGTTTCCCAAATGCATAATGAAGCATTTATCTAGGTTCAGTGCCAATTTAAATTTATTAGACCATGTGGCTATATCATCTATTACATCTTGTAGTTTAGAAGTGTTTAATTCAGTACTTACTTCAGCTCCAACCCTACAATCATCAGCAAACTTTTGCAACCAGACAGATTTTTGTTTTATTTGGAGTGCTGATGCATATAGATTGAAGAGGTCGGGGCCCAAGACCGATCCCTGGGGTACCCCGCTAGTCACCCCCAAATTATCGGACAATTCCACTCTAATACTCACTCGCTGATTCCGATCAAGTAACCAATTTTGAACCCAATCTATTATATAAGGATTTATGTTCAGGTTACTCATTTCCTGTATTAATTCATGGTGAGGTAATCTGTCAAACGCCTTAGAGTAATCAAGGAAAAGCACATCAACGGGGATACCCTTGTCCAGTCTATCAATAACTAGATTATATCCTTTGTTCCCAGGATGTTACCGGTTGGAGGTCAGAGATGTAAGTATGAAACTTAAATGTGAGACCCCATGTAGAACTGTGTGTAGTGATATTGTGCTGGGGATGAAGACTCCAAGCAAGCAAGAAGAAGCCTATGAGGCTGAAGGGACTTTTCTCTTATATTGACTCAGCTAATTAACAGTACTGACTGGGGTATACTTCATGCTAAAAATACTAACATTGTCAAACTGTTACAGTATGTTAAAGTTAAGGAGGGTAGAGATAATTTAAAAAAATTTCACCGTTGGAAAAAGGGAAACTCTCAAATAGGTTACGAGGTATTAGATGGTAACAGATAGCTGAAAATAGCACAGTGATTAAAAGGATGTTTTCTAAGACACCGCAGAGTTAAAAGGTTTAGGAATCTGCTGTTTAATATTGCAGGGTATTCAGCATGAGAGGTTCCTTGGGGTCTTGTAGGTGGTTCCTTGGGGGTCCTGCAGGTTTCTGTTAGAGACCTGCCTGGGGATAAGATGGCCAAGAATTTGGGGTCATAGGTTATAAAAGGTTGAAATAGGAGAGTAGAAACTACTATTGCTCCGTCTGCATTCCCACAGGCACTTTATGTAAGACAGAGGGGTCAAGTTAGTTGCAGGCAAGGCCAGAGGTGGCTCTGCAATGGTCCCTTTCTGTAGGCAAAAGTGTAGCAAGTTTGGTCAGGGGGGCTGGCCTGATGTCAAAGAAAGAGGTACCCAAGGGCAGACAAGGAGTCTGAGGTGGTACATAGAAACATAGAAACATAGACTTTGATGGCAGATAAGGACCGCTAGGCCCATCTAGTCTGCCCATTTCCCTACCTACAGGATAGGCCGCAGATCCTAGTTAACCAACAGCCTATATCTTCCTGCCCCCCACAAGAATTGCCTTATGTCTGTCCCATGCATTCTTGAATTCTTCCACAGTTTAAGACCCCACAACTTCCTCAGGAAGGCTGTTCCATGCATCCACTACCCTCTCTGTAAAATAATACTCTCTCACTTGCTTCCCGAATTGCCCTCCTTCTATCTTCAAATTGAGTCCTCTTGTTCTTGCAAGTCTGTTTTTCTGAAAGATGCTACCCTCTTGACTTTGTTGATTCCTGAGGTACTTGGAAAGTTTCTATCATGTCCCCCTCCTCTCTTTCTTTCCTCAAGCGTATACATATTAAGCTCCCTTTAGTCTCTCCTCACGGCTTCTCTTGCAGACCCTGCACCATTTTAGTTGCCCTCTGGACTGCCTCTATCCTGTCTATGTCCTTGTGGAGATGGGGTCTCCAGAACTGACACAGTATTCCAGATGGGGTCTCACCAACTGTCTGTACAGAGGATAACAACTTCCTGTTTTCTGCTGCTGATGCCTCTCCCTATACATCCCAGTATACCCCAGGCCCTCCCTACTGCCTTCTCACATTGCTTGCTAACCATAGGGTCATCTGATATGATTACCCCCAGGTCCCTTTCCTGTTTTGTTGTTGTTACTACCTCCCCACCCATTGTGTATTCTTCCCCTGGGTTCTTGTTTCCCAAGTGCATTATTTTGCACTTTTTTGCATTGAATCCTAGCTGCCATACGTCTGACCATTCCTCCAACCTTGCCAAGTCCCTTTCATCCTTTCCACACCTCCTTGTGTATCAACCCTGTTGCAGATCTTTGTGTCATCTGCAAAAGGCATACTTTTCCTTCCAGTCCCTCTGCAATGTCACTGATGAAGACATTAAAAGGACTGGACCTAGTAATGAACTCACGTGGTACCCCACCTAGTGTCGCCTTTCTTCAGAGTGGACTCCATTTACAATTACCTTCTGTGTCCTGTTGTCCAGCCAATGTTTTACCCAGGCTACCACCCTGGGACCCACTCCCAGGCTGGTTAATTTGACTAATAATCTTTGTGTGGACTGTGTCAAATGCCTTGCAAAGTGTAGGTAGGCCATGTCCACAGCCCTCCCTGGTCTACTACTTTGGTCACCCAGTCAAAAATCTATTAGATTCATCTGACATGACCTTCCCACTGTGAACCCATGCTGCCTTGGATCCTGTGATCCACTGACCTCTAGGTACTCAACTATTCTTTCCTTCAGAAGTGACTCCATCACTTTCCCTACCACAGAGGTCAGACTGACAGGTCTGTAGTTTCTGCCTCTGTCTTGGTCCCACTTTGTGAAGGGAATCACATCCGCCTTCCTCCAGTCCTCGGGTACCACACCATCCTCCCATGATTTATTAAAAAGAGTAGCCAGTGGTTTCACTAATTCCTTCCTTAATTCTTTTTAGAATTCTGGGTGAATTCCATCAGGACCCATTGCTTTGTCCACCTTCAGTTTTAGGAGTTCTTGCAGAACCCTTTCTTCTGTGAAAGGACTGGGATTGACCCCTATCAAGAGTGCTTCTGTTAATTGGATTAGGCACTTCCCCATTTTATGAATACTGAGCAGAAATATTCGTTCAGTATTCCTGCTTTTCACTGCCCCTCTGCCCACCCACCGTTCATTCTATTCAGCCTCACTATCCCTCCCTTTGTCTTTCTACGCTCGCTGATGTACCTATAAAAGGTTTTATCCCCCTTCTTAACTGAGTTGGCTATCTTTTCCTCAGTTTGGGCCTTTGCTATTCTGACTTCCCTCCCTGCTTCTTTCTGCCTTAACTGGTACAGCTCTCTGTCCTGCTCCTTCTGTGTTTCCTTATGCTTCCGGAATGCTATCTTTTTCTTCCTGACTTTCACAGCCACCTCTCTTGAGAACCATAGTGGCTTTTTCTTTCATTTTGATTTGTTTATTTGCTTCACACAAAGGCTTGTTGCCTCTGTGATGGCAGTTTTGATAATTCCCCATTGTTGCTCCACACCTCCTTCTAGCCTGTTTGCTAGTGCTTTTCTGAGGCACTCTCCCATCTTGCCAAAGTCAGCCCTCCTAAAGTCCAGTACCCTCACTTTTGTATGGCTTGACTCTGTAGCTGAGTTTAATGTGAACCACACTATTTGATGGTCACTTGTCCCCCAGATGGCAACCCACTTCTAGATCTGAGATCCTCTCACTGCCCCCATTTGAGAGTACGAGGTCTAAGATTGCTCCCTCAAGAGTGGGTTCCGAAACTAGCTGTCTAATACCTGCCACCTGTAGGGCATCAAGAATGGCCCTGCTCTTGGATGTCACTGCATCAAATGTGCTCCAGTTAACATCTGGCATATTCAGGTCTCCCATCAACAGTATCTCCCCTTTCTCTGCCATTCTAAGAATGCCTTCCATCATATCCTTGTCCATTCCTTCCCCCTGACATGGGGGTCTGTACACAACCCCTGTGCGGATTGTGGTGCCCTTTCCAGTCTCCAAGGTGACCCACAGTGCCTCCTCTCCTCCTGTTTACTCTTTTGTTCAGTTGCTTTTATCCCTTCCTTTACATAGAGCTACTCCTCCTCTTCTCCCCTGCCTGTCTCTCCTGTAGGTTATGTACCCGGTGTTAACATCCCAGTCATGGTTCTCTGTGTACCATGTTTCTGTGACTGCTACGATATCCAGGCATCCCTCTTCCATTAAGGCCACCAGCTCAGGGAGCTTGTTGCCCAGACTATGGGCATTGGTACTCATTACCCTCCATTTCCTGATGGCCTTATCCCCTTTTGCCCCATCTCTGTCCTTCTTGCCTTTATCACTTTCTCCATTTACACGTGCCCTTCTCCCTATCGACACCTCCATGTTGGTGTTTGCCACACTTACTACTGTGATTGTTTGGGGGCTAGGATTTTCCTGCTCCTTTCAGTGCCTCCCCTTGGCTCATTTAAAAGCTTCCAATGAAGCATTTAAACCTATCACCTAGGATCCTGGTTCCCCTCCCGGACAGATGCAGCCCATCATGCCAGTATAGGCTTGCATCCTCCAGGTGGACCCCAGCCCCAATGAAGCCAAACCCTGAGCTCCACACCAATTTTTCAACCACTGATTGAATCCCATGGTACTGGAGCACCCTAGCCTCCCTATGCCATAGATGGGTAGCACCTCCGAGAAGGTTACGTGCATGCTACTTGACTAAGGCCCTCCCAATTCCACAAACTCTTCCTGCACTTCTAATCCCTTTCTTAGCCGGGTCATTTGTCCCTAGATGGACAATAACATCCAGCTCCCTCTCCCTGTGTAGCTGCTCCGAAATCCTGAGGATTCGCTCCCTGTCCCTCCAAGCCATGGCGCCAGGCAGGCACCTTACCTCTCTCTCCCCTTCCTTGCCCAGTTCTACCTTCCTAACAATGGAGTCCCCCACCAGGAGTTGTTTCCTTCTCCTGCAGGGTCCCCTGCCACCCTCCTGTGGGTCTCCTTTGTGGAGGTTCCCAGCATCCTCCTTGGTCTCCACTGTGGTGCCTCCATAGAGGAACCACACTTTGCCAGAATGGCATAGGAATTGTGGAGAGGTACAACTGGAGGGATGTGCCTCTGTTCCACCACTCTCACCTCCCTGAGCCCACTGTGGTCCAACCGCTCCTCTTTCTTGGCAACCTCTGAGGCAGCGCAGTGGCACTGGTGGTTCCTGGATGGGAGGAGGTCCTAATCCTGGCCAACTCAGCCTGGAGATGAGCAACCTCCTCCCTCAGCCCAGTGAGGTGCCTGCAGATGGGACAACACCGCATCCTCCAGAACATCTCCCGAAGACTGCTGCCCACAGCCACTGCACTGCACCACTCCAATCATGTCTTATTTCTGGCCCTTAACTGTTTGCAATCCTTACTCTTTCCTTTGTTTTTTTTTCTCTCCTTACTTTCTGCCTGTGTGCCCTTTAAGCTCCTGATTGTCCTGTTCTGAGACAAGAATATACTATATTTCAGTAGACCACTTGTTCAGAGGCAGACCTCCAGCAGCTAGAGGGGCTGGAGAGCTACTTGCCCTTCTAGGATGGTGGGTCCTTGGTGGTTCTGTGATCACTCACTTCCTGCCCCTAAACAGGAAGTTCCTGTTGTCAGTCAAATCCTGTGCCTATAAAAATAGAACTAGCTTCGGGTGGGGGGGTGGAGTGGAGGGAAGGGAAGGAGGGCAATATAGTCCCAGCAGAGAAGTTCAGTCACACAGAAGTCCTTTCTCCTGGTGTCTTCTGCCAAGCTATTAGCAGAATCTTTCTAAGACAGTCTTTAAATGTAGCTTCCTTCTAGCTAAGCCACTCCCCCTTCTTACCAGATCTTTCTACAAGTAATTTAAACCTCACAGCAGTTAAGTCCTTTCAGTCACCTGAGATTTACACCTAGATGACTTTTCAGTTACCCATTCAGTTCAGTTAACCCAAACACACACTTTTTTTTTTGTTGTTTTGTTTTGTATGTTAGTTTTTTTACCCTAAATTAAAGGTCCAAATACAAAAGTTCTTCTACTTTAGTCCCAGCAGAGAAGTTCAGTCACACAGCAGTCCTTTCTCCTGGTGTCTTCTGCCAAGCTATTGCACATGCATTTTATTCTTTTCTGAGTGAAAACCTACAAAGGAGAAGTGGGTGGAAAATGGATTGGAACCTGTGCTGAGGTAACACATTGAGTGTCTACCCTCAGGTGTCTGTATCTGTAACAAGTGAAATGAATCAAGAGTCATAGTGAGTTTATGAAGAGGGGTTGAACCTAGGAATGGACCCCTGCTTAAAACTGACTTGTCTGGTGGGGTTGGAGCAGGTAGTTACTCACCCAAGAGTAAGTCTTTCTATGGTACTGGACTTTACAGCTGAACAGATTTTTGAGTAAGAAATATAACAGACTTTCCCTAAAAGGAGATGAGAAAGTACCGTTGGTCTCTGTTGAGAAATGTGTTTATGCCTCAGGGTAAAGAATGATGATAGCCACCATGTTTATGATAGAATGTGTATCGATAATAGGGACCCTGAGACAGAGCTTCTGAAGATAGATGGCAGAAACGCCATCCCCTTCATGGGACAGGAAGGTGGTAAGCAGTCTGCAATAACTGCTTACCTCTTAAGGTGGGGGATGTGTGACCGGGAGCTCCTGCCACTCTTGAGGACCGACCTTTTCTTAAATCTGTTGCAACAGCCTAATCTATCCTTTACAATTTCTAGTCCATAAGGTTGGCCACCTATGGGCACCTCCTTCCCTTTCTTGACTATGCTACAGTGTTCTCTTTAATTTTCCTTTTCCCCTCTGAGGTCTTCGTACGGGGAGGTTATTGTGGTTGCCTCAAGCGTATGTAAAACAGGTTGTGTTTATTGTTGTTAGATTTAGTATGTAGTGGCACTAAGTTATAAAATACCTTAATGTATATACCTTATGTTTATGAAACCTGTAAATGTTGAAAATACCATGGCACTTGGTGTTTTGATCATGGTAAAAAGTACTAGGTGACTATTATAGAAATTAAGCTAGTTGTGTTATTTAAAATGCATGTATATTGTTGTAAACTTAAGCAAGATATGTCATGGTGATTTGCATATATCCCATGATGCAATGCATTATGGAAGTATCTATGATGTTGTATTTCTTGAAACTTGATTTGTTGCCAATACCCTTTGGGGTAGACCTTCTTTCAGTGATTCTGCATTGAGATTCTTTGTCTATAGATTGTTTTTTTTTTCTTTTTGGGCCCCCACTACCCAAGCAAATGGTGCCTGCATAGGGGTGGTGGCTACATCTCAACTAGTGAATTGGATCAGAGATCAGTGTCAGTAGGTGCAGGTTAAGTGCAGAGAAAGGACATTCATAGTCTGTTACTGCAAACTGATGCACTGAAGAAGGAATCTGACATTGCAGAAGCTTATTTCCAGTGTTTTGAATAAACATCAGACAGAGATTGTGTGATGAACCTGAAGTTCGGTGTCTGGTCCATCTGTTATCCCACAATCTCTCCACACTACTCCAGACTGAAGAGTCTTATCCAGAATTAGATAATAGAATTTCATTACGGTCAAGTGCCACAAGTTAAAGAAATGCTACAGTACTGTCATATTCTTTGTTTAACATTCACTGTTGTTTTATTGTTTTTCATCAACATTAACATACAACACGAACAATCAATACAGGCTCACATTCATCTCCCCCTGACCTTTGTTATTAGAGGATCAGCGTGCCATATTTCCGTAATTGCCACTTAGTCTAGATTCATCTTGGCTAGCAAGTATACAAGACCTGGGTGTTTGTTTCCCTGTATGTGGGCATTTGTATACATGGCTGTCAATGTTTCCCAGACTGCGCCACTTGCATTTCTACCTCTGCATTGTAAACCCCCACTACCCCTCTCTTCATGCACACACTTCATACTCTTTTTTTTTTTAATCAATGAAGCATCAAAACGTCTCATTTAAGAATGAAGCACCCTACCTTGACAGCTGTAGACCACTCCACCCATACTGGTCACAATCAATCCAGGTTGGTCCATAATCCCCAATGAATTAAAAAAAACATTATCTCCACAACAGTTTTTGAAACACATTTTAAATTGACTGATATGGACTATCTGAGCCTCACTGCTGACAAGGACTAACATACTATGTGGTAGTGTGGATAGTGACTAGTGAATAAGACAAATTCAGAGAGATTCACAAAAGCATGAAGGGTAGTGAAAAGTCTGGCAGTTAAAGTTCAATGCTAGAAAGTGTAAGGTAATGCACCTAGACCATGTATACATAATTATCCAATTATGTGAATGTCATTCATTATGCTGTCTAACTTTTTGTATTTATAGATTAAGCTCTGTACAGCGCACCACAATTGGTTCCCTCAAGCACTAGTTCATCACCATCTCATCATAATCTTGGATCATCTCCAGAGGACTAGGTTGAAGGGGTGCTCGAGTAATGTCTAGCAGACGTCTAACTTTCAGGTGATCTTTATTAGACTTGGCTGCAGCAGATACAATTTGTGATCAGGCCATAGAAATGTAGGTGCACTTATAACATTCCTTCTTAACTCTAATTAAAATGTTTTACACATGGAAATGGTTATGGTTCAATTGTTTGAGCTATGGTGTTTTCAAGATGATTGTAATGACATCACATACAATTTGAGACATATACGCTAGAGTTTAATGATGCCTTCAAACATCCGAGACAGCAAGCCTGCATAGATTGCTTTGGTTACCCTTGTATTGTGAATATGCAGTTGTCCCTCACTATGGCAAACCACTCAATAAGGAATTTCTGTTGTAGTGAATGCCTGTGATGGCAACAATTATCTAATAAGGCATATTAAAGTATACAGTCAGTAAAATCATTTATAAAAATAATTATACAAAGGGTTTGAGAAATAGAGTTTTCTGATTGGCTGTAAGCATTCTATCAGCCTTATGTTAATCTTTTATTAACATACATGTACAGTATAATCATATGCTGAACAAGGTTTAACACTGCATAACAAAATTTTTCTTATTATAATAGTAATTATAAAAATGGTCTCAGAAATGCTGCAATCTGATTGGCTGTTAGGATTCCAAAAGCCTTACATGAATCCCTGTTACACTGGATACAGCCTCATCACCATGGTACACACATTCGTCCTGTTAGCATTCCATTCCCCATCACTACATCCCTGTCAGCATGCCATTCCACATCAATACATTCTGAACCAGCATTACTAAACTGTTGGTGGAAGAACCACCCAGTCTGCCCATTTCCCTACATATTGGATAAGATGCAGACCCTCGTTAACCAACAGCCTACTTCCTCCTAACCCCACCAGAATTGCCTTATGTCTGGCCCATGCATTCTTGAATTCCACCACTTTTTTTGACCCCACGACTTCCTCAGGAAGGCCATTCCATGCATCCACCTCCCTCTTCATGAAAAAAATACTTCCTTTTGTTGCCCCTGAGCCTCCCCCCTGTATCTTTAAATTGTGCCAACTTGTTCTTGCACATCTCTTTTTCTGAAAGATGCTCCTCTTGGACTTTGTTGACTCCCTTGAGGCACTTGAAAGTTTCTATCATGTCCCCACTCTCCTTTCTTTCCTTGAGGGTATACATATTAAGTCCTTTAGTCTCTCTTCATATTACTTCTTGTGCAGACCCTGCACCATTTTAGTTGCCCTCCTCTAGACTGCCTCCATCCTGCCTATGTCCTTGTGGAGATGGGGTCTCCAGAACTGCGTGCAGAGTTGGGGTCAGATGGGGGTCTCACCAATTGATTGTGCAGAGGGATAACAACTTCCTGTTTTCTACTGGTGATGCCTCTCTCTATGCATCTCAGTATCCCCTAGCCCTCTTTACTGCCATCTCACATTGCTTACCCACCTTTGGTTCATCTGATATGACTACCCCCAAGGTCCCTTTCCATTTTGGTTGTTGTTAGTACCCTCCCACACATTGTGTAATCTTCCTCTGGGGTTTTGTTTCACAGGTACATTACTTTGTACTTCTGTGTATTGAATCTCAGCTGCCATACTTTTGACCATTTCTCCAACCTTGCCAGGTCCCTTCTCATCCTTTCTACCCTCTTCTGTATCAACCTTGTTGCAGATCTTTGTGTTGTCTGCAAAGATGCCTACTTTTCCCTACTACTAGTCCCTAATACTATTCCCTCTGCAATGTCACTTATAAAGACATTAAAGAGGACTGGATCCAGTACTGAACCTTGTGGTGCCCCGCTAGTAACCCCCTTTCTTTGGAGTGGACCCCATTTACTATTACTCTCTGCGTTCTGTTGTCCAGCCAATTTTTTTACACAGACTACCACCCTAGGACCCACTCTCAAGCTGGCTAACTTGTTTATTAATCTTTTGTTTGTAACTGTGTCTAATGCCTTGCTAAAGTCTAGGTAGGCCATGTCCACAATACCTCCTTGGTCTACTACTTTGGTCACCCAGTAAAAGAAATCTATCAGATTCGTCTGATATGACCCTCCCACTGTGAATCCATGCTGCCTTGGGTCCTGTGTCCCACTGGCCTCTAGGTACTCAAGAATTCTTTCTTTCAGACAGCTCTATGATGCTGGTTCAACAACTAAGTTGTCGACCGCCATTACAGTGAATGCTTTATGTCAACTGCAACTTGCATTTGCCATAATTCCAAATGGAAACCATGGCTGTCTTTTCATCAGGGGGCTTTGCCCTCAAACCCCCTTGCTGAGGGCACTGCCCCTTACACCCCCTGATGTTTAGGATTCTAACTCCGAGTCAGTGTTGGATCAGGGAGGGGGTGCAGGACTGGGGGGGAGAGAGTGCGGGGGTCTAGGGTGGTCTATTACAGTAAAAACATTGATGTTGTCAGCATTGACATTTTAGCTGTAATAGTGTCGCCATCCTGGGGGCATACCATTTTGGACGTGATTCCATCATGTACGCTATCACTGAGGTCAAATTAACAGGTCTATAGTTTCCAGCCTCTGCCTTCCTCCCACTTTTGTGAAGAGGAATCGTATCTGCCCTCCTCCAGTCCTCAGGTACCACACCATCCTTGATTTGTTAAAAAGTGTAGTCAGTGGTGTCACTAGTTCTCCTCTTAGTTCTTTTAGAATTCTGGGGTGAATCCCATCATGCCCCATTGCTTTGCCCACCTTCAGTTTTATGAGTTCTTTCATGACCCTTTGTTCTGTGAATGGACTGGTATCGACCCCCCTATCCAGAGTGCTTCTATTGATTGGATTATGTACCTCCACCTCCTCTTCTTTTGTGAATACTGAGCAGAAGTATTGGTTCAGTATCCCTGCTTTTTCACTGTCACCCTCTGCCCATCTCTTCCCCTGCCTCACTATCCCTCCCATGGTCTCCCTTTGCTCCCTAATGAACCTATATAAGGTTTTATCCCCCTTCTTAACTGAGTTGGCTATCTTTTCCTCAGTTTGGGCCTTTGTTATTCTGACTACCTTTCTCGCTTCCTTCTGCTTTACATGGTACAGTTCTCTGTCCTGCTCCTTCTGTGTTTTCTTACACTTCCTGAATGCTATCGTTTTCTTCCTAACTTTCCCCACCACCTCTTTTGAGAACCATAGTGTTTTTTTTCCTTCATTTTGTTTTGTTTATTTGCCTCACACAAAGGCTTGTTGCCTCTGTGGTGGCAGTTTTGATTTTTCACCATTGTTCCTCCACCCCTCCTTCTTGCCGATTTGCTAGTGTTTTTTTGAGGCACTCTCCCATTTTGCCAAAGTCAGCCCTCCTATAGTCCAGTACCCTCAGTTTTGTATGACTTGACTCTACAGCTGTGTTTATCATGAACCACTCTGTTTGGATAGTTGCTTGTTCCCAGAGGGCTACTCACTTCTAAATCTGAGATCCTCTCTCTGTCCCAGTAGTAAAGTTCTCATTCCTTAGTCCCAGTAGTAGAGTAGTAAAGTTCTAGCAGCAGCCTCTCACCTCTTGCTGCTCTCTGGCAAAAGATAACTAGAGAAGTTTTTAATGCAGACACCTGGCTTTCTGCTGCCTACGCCTCACCCCCTAATTTACAGCTCTCCTCTTCACCAAGGTAACTGCACAGATAATAGTTCCTTTCCCCCAACTAAGACAAGCACACTTTCTCTTGTTTTTTATGTTTGTTTTACTTTTTACCCTACTTGAAGATCCCAGTAGTAGAGTGATGAAGTTCTAGCAGCTGCCTCCTACCTCTTGCTGCTCTATGCCAAAAGCTAACTAGGGAACATCTAGTTCCTTAGACCCCTATGCTTGTAGGTGCAGAGCACCTCCTCACCATGTGTGTGCAGCATGAAGACACTCAACACCCATTGCGCCGCCCATGTGCCATTAACAAAACAGGGTATTCAGCCCCATGCACATGATCCCCAACCCACATAGACTGCAATGCTCAGGGGGTATGCCAGCACTATGCGGCATGCACAGAACTGCATAGAGCTGCACACCAGGACACATGGGGAGCAGCCAGTATGCCATGGAAACTCTGCAGTAAGCCCACTATGTGCTCAGCGCAACCATCCCTCAACAAAGGGACACTACACAAGAGCTGTGAGTGGCCACCCAGGGCCACCCACTCCTGCACCCAGCCATCCCCCACACCTCCCCATGCATGCCAGCTCCCCACACACACATATGGGGCACTGGCCCCTGGACTACAGACCATCCAAGCCACTGCCTGCCTGCCTCATATCCCCTCACCCCACTGGTGTAGTGGGCAGTGTGATCCTTCCCCCATCCCACCCTCATACCAATGCCCTCGATCCCAGCTGCACCCCATCTAGTTGGGGGAATGGCATGGCCGGCAGTACTACCCACTTCTCACCTCCACAGCTGCTGGCCATGCAGACATCCATGGGGGAGTGCAGCCAACACATACCCCACCACACAAGGGATCCACTGTTGGTCCCCGGATGGGCATCCTATTGTGTGCCAGCCTGAGTCTGGGACTCCGCCCCAGCCACCTTGTGGACAGCTATGCATCAGGGGGTACCTGAGGACAGGTCATGTCCATTGGAGAACACTGGTGGTGTGCACCTGTCCACAGGTGGTGGGTAGGATATGCACCTCACATGAATATATCCCTCCCGGTGGAGCATAGGCCCTTTAGTCCCAGTAGTAGAGTAGTAAATCACCCTCTGGGGGCATGTGGAACTCAGCCACACCTCATGCAACATACACCCCTAGAGTGTGAATAAAATTATGCCTCTAGAGAGTGATTAACAGACCATTATCATAACCCCTGGACATTCCTTATTGCTTAATAAAAGCCTTTCAGTGTTTGGGGTGCATTAGAATCATGTTTAAGAACTTGTGGCTTTCAGGGAAATATTGTGTTTCTTGGTTTTGTGTTTGGTGGGGGTGTACTGATATAAACAATGATTTTTAGTCAAGACTGCATTGTCTTCATCAATTAGTCTTAAGTTATTTTCAATTGTTCAGGCATAAGGTCAAGTTTATTTACATGTTAGTACTGCAACAAATGACCAGTTCATGGAATTTTGAGCTCATTCCACATATATATTTTTATGTGTGTTTGGTGAGCAGGCTGATCATGCTTCTGCCCTCCCCTGCAATGTGCCTGATAAAGATGTTGATCAAAACAGGGACTGGTACTAGAACATAGAGAACTCAACTAGTCAAGTGTTTTGACTGGAATTCCTCCCACTCCCCTCCCACACACACACACATATACAGCTATAATCTTCTGTCTGATCTGCAGTCAGCTCCTGACCTCACACACTAGTTTGTATCTTAGAGACACTCTGGTTCCTCAGATTTTCCAAAGAAACCTAGTTGTGCGGCATCATGTTGAAGTCCATGGTGAGGTCCGAATACAGGGCTTCCACCTCATAGCCATCATCACTGGATCTTATGTCCCAGTCAAAGGGTTAGGAAAACATGATCTCTTCTAGTTGAACAACTTTGGACCAGGTCTGATTACTCTCTGTACTGACACATGTGTCTCTGGTCTTGTTCAGGCCCCCCCCCCCATTTATGATAGATCATTTCAGCATAATAACGTATTGAAATCAAGCAATCAGGGACAGGTCAGTACTTATTCTGAAAGTGTTTTTTCAATCAACTCTGATAAATTAATTAAAAAAAAGGCATACTAAAAAGAAATTAGTTACTGTTTAGTAGTAGACAAAGACAGATCTCAGAGAAAACAACATGTTTTGGAGTTGCTTCAGATAGATGCAGCTTGTTAAATTACAGATTTCTTAGTATGCAAATGTATTATACAAGTCACTCTTTAGGGAATTTCACTTGTTTATTCCATTCAAGGGACTGAATCAGACCATGGATCACGATACTCTAAATGACCTAATTCAATGGATGATGATGCGTCAGCCGGGGCTGTTTTTGATGTGTTGAACTCGAACATCCAGTACCAATACCAACATTCACTGCCAGACAGACCTCCATGGTGTATGTGCAATAGATGTTGTGCCATGCCAACAGACATAGATACATACATAGATACATAGACAGTGTCGGCAGATAAGGGCCTATGGCCCACCCAGTCTGCCCATTTGAGCTTGTAAGTTCAGTTTATGTTTTCCAAGAAGTCTGTTGCCCCTTACCCCTGACCTCCTGAATTCCTTTATGTCTATCCCATGCATTCTTAAATCCTTGATTGTTTCAGCCCCATCACTTCCTCTGGCAGGGTATTCCACTTGTCCACCACCCGTTCTGTGAAGAAATTCTTCCTCACGTTTCCTCTGAACCGTCCTCCCTCCAACTTCATCCCATGCCCTCTAGTCCTGGAACATCTTTTTTGCTTAAAAATAGCGTATTCCTGCACCCTGTTCCACCCTGTAAGATACTTGCATGTGTCTATCATATCCCCTCTCTCCCTCCTCTCCTCCAGGGAGTACATGTTCAGTTCCTTCAACCTGTCCTCATAGGACTTGTGATGCAATCCATGCACCATCTGTGTTGCCCTCCTGTGAATCTTCTCTACCCTGTCTATGTCCTTACATAGGTAAGGTCTCCAGAACTGTACACTGTACTCCAGGTGGGGCCTCACTAGTGTCTTGTATAGTGGAATGATGACCTCCCTTTTCCTGCTGGTGATGCCCCTGCCTATGCATCCCAACATCCTATTTGCTTTACCTGCTGCCTTGTTGTACTGTTTCCCTACATTGAGGTCATCAGAGATGATAGCCCCAATGTCCCATTCCTGCTTAGCTCATGCTGTATCCTCACCCCTCAACAGATATGTTGTGCCAGGGTTTTTGTGCCCCAAATGCATTATCTTGCACTTCTTTGGGTTGAATTTTAACTGCCAAACCCTGTATAGATGCTCTTACATTATCGCTTATATTTTATAACATGGACAAAAGATGTCAAGCAATCTGATTGATTGTTAGCCATGTCTAACACGTGGCTAAAAATAAAAACAGTGGCTAAAGCATGACAAAAGCCACTAAGTAAAAAAAAAATATTGCAATGCAGGCAGATTAATGATTTTATTTCAAAATAAATTAAACACTTAAGAATTTTAACATTTAAACATGAAAATTATTTTTATCAATCAAGGGGGATAGACACTGGGGACATTGTTTAACCAGGAGTAGCACACTAAGCAGAAGCTTGTTTCCAGATGTGACCTGGCAGCACAAGGAAGTTAAGTGACTTGCTCAGAACCACACAGTATGCACCTAGGTGGCTGTGGGATTCAAACCCAGGGCTCCAGATCTGCAACTCAGAGCCTTAACCCACTGTGCTATACTACCTCTTGTATCTAATACAGTGGCCCATTTTCTAAGCACAATAATACCCTCCAGGGTGGGTGGTCTGGGCTATATCAGACCTTCTGGGGGCTATAAGGCCCCCCAACTGTGGTGTCAGGCAACATTAACCCCCTGGGTGGTTCAGTATAGCCCAATACCATCCACCATGTCAGGTATTATTGCTGACACGATAAATCAAATTTAAAGTATAGATCCACTTTGGGCATTGAATGTGTATATATAAGATGATACTACAAAACTGGTATCAGGAATGTTTCAGTCTGATTATCTGTTAGGACTCAAACGAACATGCATTAATTCCTTTTACATTGTCATGTACAGTCAGCTTACAATGTCACATGGAGCCAACCCTCAATAATATATGGATAAGCACTGACTATGGTAAATAACCATATGCTTCAAACAATCTATTCATTATTCTCATTCAAATGTATTTTTCATGTATACCTCAACATTTCGCCAGAATCTGGCTTCTTCTGGGGGAACTATCAAAAAATGATAAAATATATAAATACATAAGCATTCACATATGATTCCTAACATTTAATATTCTCAAATAATATAAATGTTCACCGCTTTAATCCATTTTAAATATGTCTTTTTACATGGTTAACTACATCACCCATTGGGCTGGATATTCAAAAGGGTTGCGCCATGCGCAATAGGGCTGCACCTGCGCAAGTCCAAAATTGCGCCATTCTGCGATATTCAGCAGGAGGCAGTTGTGCCCCCCAAGTCATGCTGAGCAACAGCGCAATGCTAATGAAGGCATGCTCAACCAGAGGGGGAGGAACCATGCATAAACTGCACAGCCCGATATTCAGCCGGCCTGTGTAGAGTAGTGCAGGTGCAACCCCCAACATGCGCCTGCACAACTTTGAGCCAAAAAAAAGGAGTCAGTTGAGGGCCATCCACAGGTGAGCTGCCACATTGCAGGGTACAACACAGCAGCTGCCACCAGTGGGTGGCCCTCCCCTTCTTCCCTGTGCACCCCCTGCAGCCAGATCATGGGCATAATAGTAACCCCCCCATAGCCCGAGCGCAGGCAGAACATAACTGAACAACCCCCCCACTGGCCCGATCGTGGGCAGAACAGAGTTCAACCCCCAAAGACTAATATTCCTGGTGGTCCAGTGGACCATGAAGCCCAATCATGGGCATTAGAGTCAACCCCCAGGTCCAAGTACCCTGGTGATCTAGTGGCCACCCACCCCACCCACCCAAGGAGCCCCACCACCCCATTCTCCTGTCAGCCAGTGGGTGGCAGCACCCTCACGCCTGCCACCCTGCGCGCCCTACTGACTGCTTGGTAGTGGTTCGTTGTTCAGGAGCAAGAGCCATTGGAAGAAGCTATATCAGATATGCAGTCCAGATATGTGATTCATTCACATATCTGGACCGCCTTGTACGGTATGGCTGCATGCCCATTGGCTCTGCTCTGAACCAATGGTGTCGGTCCCCGATGGCTGCTGCTCTAGCAGGGCGCCAGGTGCAAGTCGTCGGGATCAGCGCATCTGCATGCTAATGGCATGCAAATGGAGCCATATGTAGATGCAAATGGCCCCCCTGCGCCTTGCATGAATTATGGCCCCATTTGCATGTCACCTTTTGAATATTGGAAATTTGCACATGGTGCAATGGAACTTGCGCCACCGCATCTTGAATGCTCCACTCTGACCACTTGCGGTGGCTCAAGTTCCACTGCGCCATGCACAGTGGCTGTGGCCGGGGGGGCAATATTCAAAGGAGTTGCTCAATAGCGCAACTCCATTGAATATCGCCCTGGCCATACCCCAGCGCAACATGTTTGAGCAGCGCAACGGCTTGCACCACAGAATGGCGCAGTTTGAATATCCACCCCATTATGTTTAATTTTCATAAACATCTTTATAAGTCTGTGCTAAAAGGTTTCATCCACGTATAGAAACAATAATATTCTATTTTACCATATGTAAATACAAATCTTAGAACTCCTATGGCCTATATGACTCTCTTATCTCAAACAAATGAATCCATTAGTAAAGATGCTATCCCACTCTTGACCCTTATTATCTGAAATGATTATCTTAAATTGTAAAACATTTCCTAAATCATCAGTAACAATATATGGAAGTAATCACAATCACCTTTAAATATTTTTATCTGGCTCCAAATGCCAAAAAGATTCCAAACTGCTTCTGTATAATCTCCTAAAGGGTGTACAAAAAAGCCTCAATTCCATTATTTAGGTCTAGATCATTACCATTACACATATCCAAAGGTACGCTCAGACTTAGCTAAATAGCACGGCTGTATTACATGCTAAAATGCAGGAAGAGTTTCTTCATGTGTTGCAGTGCCTGTAATTCATAGAAAAACTTTATTCAAATCTTATTTCATGAACCAATCCTCATTTTCTGTGTTAACGCCATAAAAATTACCTATATAGTACTAATACCTTTATCATCATAAGTCGCTTCATTTCTCTTATTATTCTCACAAGCCCCTTATATCTAAAAGACAAAGCATTGTCAGCACGATGAGAGTGAATTCTTTCTAAATGATATACAATGTTATTCACCATGTAAATAAAGAGTTACTTATGAGGGGTCAGTGTTTATTCTACGTTCAGATTTTAATGTTGAGGCCAGAGGCTCAGCGTTGGCCTGTGTTTATATACTCGTGCTGAAAGCCTCTGATGTCAGTAATTAGCACCAAAGTGCCATTGCCTAATACCTGCGTTGCTAAGTTAAACTAAACACATGGGTGGTTTCATAGCACAAGAACCAAAACATAAAAGAATTTTAAAGTTACTGTGCTAGCTCAGTAAATTAGACTGAACACATAAAAATGATCTCTGGCCCAAGAGATAAGCAGTATTTTAAGAAAATTTAAAAATGAAAAATGTGGCTCATGTTTATTCATTCTAGGAAAAACCCTTCACATTCTAGTCATAAACTTTTACGCATTTGTTCTTGTACTAACACAAATGAATGGTCCTAAGTAATATAAAGTAAAGAAAATAATTAGAGTATAAAAATAATAGTGCTGGGGGGAAGAGAAAAGGAAGATGAGGACAAACTGCTCTTACATTCTAATTGTATGTAAACAAGATTACCATCATGCTTGCCATTTGACCTCTTCATTCAAACCCCAGTCTTTAGAATATGCATCAAGTTCATAAATCCATCTTGTCTCTTTACTCTCTAATAGCTTTTGATAATTACCTCCCCTGTGAGGCTCTGGTACTTTTTTAAGTCCCCAAAATCTAAGCTGCATCACAGTATGACATCTCTCTCCAAAGTGGCTTGCTGCTGACAAGTTCTCATCTCGGGTTCTAATTCTACTTTTATGTTCTGATATCTGCTTTTTGAGTTCTCTAGAGGTTTGTCCTACCTATAATTTGTCACAGGGACATTGTAACATATAAATAACCCCGGATATATTACAGTCAATATGCTGATTGATGTAATGAATTTTACCTGTATAAGGATGCTTAAACTCATCTTTCTTTGATGTATTCCCACATGCTATGCATCTACCACATGGAAACATTCCATTTCTTAAAGGACCCAACAGTAGTTGTCCCCCACTTTTTTCATCATATTTATGAAATGTTTTAACCAGTTTATTCCTAATGTTTGGTGCTTTCTTAGATGTTACAAAGGGTTTACATCTAAACATTTGACTAGTTCTAGGATCATTTTGAACTATGCTCCAATGTTTTAAAATAATTTTCTTAATTCTAGATATTTGATTACAGTGAGTTGTACTGAAAGTAAGTCTGCTATCATTTTCTTTAATGTTTTCTGACACTTTAACCGTAACTAAATCCTCTCTCTTAATTTGTGAAACTCTATGTTTTGCTTATTTAATAACTCGAGCTGAATATCCCCTAGTTCTAAATCTGTCCAATGTGATCTTTTCTTCTCTTTTAAAATCTTGTTGCTCACTACAATTTTGTTTTGTTCTTAAAAGTTGGGAGTAAGATATACTGTCTTTGAGACTTGTGGGGTGAAATCTACTGCTGTGTAGAGTAGTGTTTCTATCCATAATCTTTCTATACAGCCTTGTCTCTAAATTGTTTCCACATTCAAAAATTGTAATGTCAAAAAAAATTACATTTTGTAAACTGTAATTTGCTGTGAATTTCAAGTTTAGGTCACATCCCTCTAGATAATTCAAAAATTATTTTAATTTATTTTCATCGCCTTTCCATAATAACAACACATCATCTACAAAGCATTTCCAAAAAATAATATGTTCAAAAAATGGTCCTCCTGTGTCAAAAATGTATTTGCACTCAAAACTGTGCATATCTTGGTGCCATGCTACTCCCCATAGCTGTACCTTTTTCTGTCCAAAAAAGTCTCTTTTAAATTTAAAGTAGTTATTGTTGAGAACAAAACATGCCAACTCAGTCAGCAGCCTGGACTTTGGTCTCTGGTCTCCTGGTCTTGTCTCCATTAATTCAAATAATGCCAGTAGTATAAGGGGATATAACTTGTCAAATGTTAAATTTCAGCCAATCAGAGCGTGCCACGTCATTTGACAGGTGGTTACCATGGCAACGCCCCACCCCCTTTCCAACTGGAAGTCCCACCTTCCTCGTGCCATGGCAACACCTCGCCCCCCTTCGTGCCACAGGAAGTGACGTGCATTTTGGTCCTCGAACCCAGAAGTCCTCCCCTTTTCTACGCCGTACGTGCCTCCTTCTTCTCCCCCTCCTCTCGGATCCTTGCCACAGACTCGCACCCGAGTCCCACCATCTCCCTCCTCCCCTCACATTGGTGTGCTAGCAGCCTCGAACCTCTCCTCGACCCGGTTCGGCATCCTAGCTTGCACCCGGTCCCTCCTCACATCGGAGTGCTAGCAGCTCTCGAACTCCTCCTCAGACCCGTTCGTGTCCTAGCTTGCACCCGGTTCCTCCCCTCACATCAGAGTGCTAGCAGCTCCTCGAACCCTTCCTCTTGGACCCGGTTCGGCATCCTAGCTTGCACCCGGGACCCTCCCCTCACATCGCAACCCAGCCGCACCATCCTAATTCACACCAGAGTCTCCCTCCTCGATCTGCCACCACTTGCACCTGAGTCCCTCTTCCTCCACACCACCCTGCTCCCTCTTGCACCCCTGCTGAAACATCCTAGCTCGAACTCGAGCCCCTCTCCTCACCACACACCCCTGCTCCCTCGTCCTCCCCCACCCTTTTGCAGTCCTGCTCTCCTTCCCTCTCCTCGATCCATCCACCTCTTGCACCCGAGTCCCTCTTCTCACCACACACCCTGCCCCCTCCTCCACCCCCTACCACCGTGTCCTAGCTCAAACCTCAAGTCCCCTCCTCCATTCCCTTCCCTCAGACTGCTGTCCTCCTTCTCCCTCCCCATCGCACTGAGTCCTAGCACCTTCATACACCCTACTCCCTCGCTATTCATTTGCACCCTGTAGGTCCAGGGATATAAGGACAGGATGTGTAAATGCTTTGTGACTTGGAAATCTGTACAAGGAACGATCATCAGTCAGGGCCATGACCACAGGGGCTATTTGGTGACAGTGGTGTAAGCACACTTTGTTTTGAGACCAGGTACATATTTTTAAAGGTTTAGAAAAGTATTCATGTAACCTATGAATGTCCTACCAAGAACACATTGTAAATGTTCAACGTCATCTCAGACTGGCAAGGCAGCATTCATCATCAGTCTGCAAAGCAGTGTGTGTGTGTGTGTGTGTGTGTGTGTATGTGTGTGTGTGTGGTGTGTGGGCATCAAACAACTCTTAGGAAAAGGAAAAAATCTCTACAGGGCTTTAGATAGAAAAAAATCTTTACAAATCTAACTTGTTTGCAGTAAAAAAATACATATTTCCTCCAAGTTTCCTGGGAATGTTACAGAAAAAAATTATTCCTATTGAGGCTGATAACATTTTTAACACACAAAGAAAAGATGATAATCCACAGAAAAGTTTCCAACATTTGTCAAGGGTTGCCAAAGTATATTTCCCATTTACTCCGGTGAGCCAGCAAAACAAATTTCCCTTTTAACACAGAATAAAAAGTATATAAAGTTCCCCAAAAGACCACATAAAATGTCTAACGGTGTTAAATCCATCTGTAGTCCTTGCTTTACTGGAAGTAAGTGACTAGAGTCTGAAGCCTTTGCTTACAGATAGATTCTCATCCTATTGCTAGTGTTCATGTGAAACACTCTGAATACTGATAAGCTTGTCATGAATTCTTAATGAATTAACTCTGGGAAAGCAGTGAGAGCATGGGTAAACATTTACATGTGAAAAGGTAGTATTGTTAAATCGTACAAGGGTTTGTTTTGTTAGCATGCTGGGAGAAGCCGATGAGCTCATCTCTGAAGAATAGAACTTTTGTTAGCATGCTGGGAGACGCCAATGAGCTCATCTTTGAAGAATAGACACAGATTTACATGTGAAAGGAGCCTTTTGTGAAAACATACACAGGGGTCTTTTGTGAGCGATCTTGGAAAAAGAGTCACGTTAGTCACCCACGTAGAAGGGTTCTGTTAAGAGTGTGAGAGATTTAGGCAGGTGGTCTAAATCGGCATGAAATCATCGGATACACAATAGAAGGGGCCATACATTTACATAGTAGGCATCTGGGAACAGGCATTCAGTATCTTACAAATGAAAGCATAATGATACAGGAGGAGCCAGCCTTTTGAAAGTGGATCTCACAGTCTTATATAAACCCTGTGCTCGGGGCTTGATAGTACAGTTTCCCGAGAATCGAGGAATCTCTTTTATAGAATTTGTGCAGATTATTCAAAACATTCAAGAAGATGGCACAGCGCAGCACTTTTAAATGTTACCTCCCAGAGACAGTCCAGACTGTCACACCACCAAATAAGAAGACAGAGGAGAAGATGTCTATCGGGCACCCAAGCCCGCATTTGTGTATTACACAAGGTGTGATAGGAATGCCCCACTCAGACCTTGCTGAGTGGAAGGATTGTGATGTGAAAAGGAAGCTGGCTACAAAGTATGAGTCTGAAAAACTTAAATCAGATACTACTGACCAAGAGCCACCACCACTGCCTGCCCTTGAAGAGCACCTAGAGAGTGAATCTGATACCATGAAAATGGATACTGAAAGAGAAAGTGACCTGGAGGAAGAGCCGCAGAGTGATACTGATACACAGCCAGAAGCAGCAACCAAACAAGAGTCGGATGATGGTGAAATTCCTACCACCAGCAAGCCCCAGGCTAAGGAAGAAGAAGAAAAGGAAACAGAAAAGTCTTGTCCAGCAGAGGTAAATTCTTGTATGTTTTTAAACATTAATGAAAAGGTGTAGGTCGTGACAGAGACGTGCGTGCATAGTATAACTGAACAGACGGGTTAGAGGTTGATCAAGAACCAACGCTGTTTTTTTTATTTTAATAGAGCGATGAATTTGCGATGGAGCAGCAGTCATATTTGGACACCATGGATGCTCGAGTCTCCACAAACCTACTGTGTGACTGTTTGTGCTGCTTTAAAGATACAGATGTAGTCATTAATGAGCAGTGTGAGGACAGTATGTTAGAAATACAGAGAGTATAGAATGTGTCAAAAGAAGACAGAAAATACTGTAATCACTACACAACCAGAGCCGTTCTGTTCAACAGAGATTAGACAGGGACCCTCAAGTGAAAAAACAGATGTCAGTGTTAAGCCCCCTAAAACTGCCCATGACATGTATTGTAAGTATGTTATGTACCATGCCATTCGTGGCGTAATTGCCTCAGTGATACAGAGGGTGATACAGTGTGAATTGATCGATTCCTGTCCAGGTTGTGAGATAGATGATCCAGGTCAGAAAAACCATTCGTTATCCTTGATGACTTGATGTCTAAAGAAGCATACAGAAATGTTTCTGAGGCCATCATATAGGGCAGCTCATGCCGTGATCTTGGCAATCACTATGAAGCATCAGGGGTTAAATATGACCAATTGTATGCTGGAAACTATAAGTCACGTTTTAAATGATGTGAGAAAATCCGATGACCCCATGTGGTTAGTTATACATATGTTACAGGAGACAGATTGTGAGATTAAAAAAGATGCCTGTCGTCTGGTCAGCAAAGGCTCCTTTAAAAAATTTCTAAAAAGAAGATCAGGGACCATGTTAATTTTTTAAAAATCATTTACCCGCCTTTGTCACCTTTGTTTAATGATCATCATAGTCATGTGTGTGTGTGTATGATTTGAAACAGAAAAAACAATGTGATATCCCTGAAATTGTGAAAAGTGGCTTCTCAGCTTGTCAAAATGCTCCATGGTCTGTTAGGTCACTAAACATCACACTGTATGTTTTTTCATAGTGTATTAAAATGGGACCCCCGCCAGTGCGTACAGTCACTTATTTAGCACTTGCTTTTCCTGAATATAAAAAAAGTGACACACTAATCTGTATAACGTGTATTATGATATACTTTCAGATGATACGTGATAAAGAAATGATCCCAGTATTCCTGTCAGTCTTGGAGTGTACCATGTACCATGTGATAAAGGACATACTAAAGGACCCTGTATATGTTGTAAAGAAAACAGCATTTGATGTATCCTCTGGAGCCGCATTGAAACCGTTGACAGAAGGGACAATGTCTCTGATTAAAAGTATGTCACCGTATTTTTGGCATGTGTATCTAAATGCAATGGACACAAAAAACAGACTTCGTATCCACTGTGGACTGCATCTTTGCTGCTACAAAAGCCCTCAAAGAGCATGAACCTCAACATGAGTGGTGTATGGCCAATGTGTATGCTTTGTACTCACCTTATCACCAGGGGAGAGTGGACTAAGCCCATGTCTGTGTGAAACACGCTGCCCAGTTGCTACTGTCTTTGGGCATCTTTAAAGTGGAATGTATAAGGACTCATGTTGCATGTACTGTAAAATGCTAATATGTTGTACTCTTTATACTGGATGATAGTCTGTAGTAACATCTCTGTTGTATGTTACAGGGCCTATAAAATACTGCTGATATGACTTTGTAGGATACGTGTACAAGTAACAGTCAAGCATCGATAGCTAGCATAGAAACATGATAATGTAATCATTTGCACGTTTTACATTTTGTATTAACACGTTTGCCGAGTGTATCACAATGCATATAAAATACTGATATGACTTTTGTAGGATATGAATAAAATATAGTTACACATTGCCGTCTGTGATAAAATGATTCAGGGTTAAGGGCACACTCATTTCTGACAGTAGCGAGGCTAAGCTAAAAGGGTATTATTAGGGGTGCTGATGAAAGAAAGATGACCAATCATCTGCTCCGGAGTATATATTTTAATGCAAAAAAAGTGGGCAGTTTTACCGGTGTGACTCAGCTGTATAAGGCGGCAAAGAAAATCGATAAAGGTGTCAGCAGGAAAGGTGTTTCAGATTGGCTTTCGAGGCAGGATCCTTACACTCTACACAAACCAGCGAGAGTCAGATTCAAAAGAAATCCTGTCATTGTTTCTGACATAGACAGACAATGGCAGGCCGATTTAGTGGAGATGGGTCAATACGCAAAGTACAAAAAAGGTTTTAAATACATACTGACGTGCATCGATGTGCTGTCCAAGTATGCTTGGGTAGTGACTTTAAAAGACAAATCAGGCAAGGCTGTGACGCAAGCCTTCAAAACTATTTTTAAAAGCGGACGCACACCGCAGAAACTGCAGACTGATCAGGGTAAGGAATTTCTGAATGCTTCCTTAAAGACATTATTAAAACAAAAAAAGTACACCATTTTGTGACAAATAATGAAGTTAAGGCCAGCATTGTAGAGCGTTTCAATAGGAGTTTAAAGTCACGCATGTGGTGTTACTTTACGGCCCAGAACACATGGAAATATATAGATGTGTTGCCCGACCTGGTGCACAGCTATAATTATACTCATCACCGAAGCATTAAATGCAGGCCTGTGGATGTTAACCCTTCCAATGCCCTGGGGTATGGAAGAACCTCTACGGCAATACTGTTCTTGGGAAAAAACAAAAGGGTACCTTTCAGAAAGGTGATCACGTGAGAATATCTAAGCTGAAAGGGGTATTTGAAAAGGGATATGAACAGACATACACAGATGAGATATTTATTGTGACGGAGGTCTTGACAAGACGGAGAGCCGCCTATAAGCTAAAAGACTATCAGGGGGAAGACATCAAAGGTACTTTCTATGCAGAGGAGTTGCAGAAAATTGAACCGGATGAGGACCGTTATACAGGGAAGTAGAAAACTTGAGAGAAAAAAGCGTGAAGAAAATCCTGTATCTGGTAAAGTGGCGGGGTGGCCGCTAAATTAATAGTTGGGTCGAGGCAACACAGGTTCAGGACATTAGAAGCCTGTAAGATTCAACATGTTCAAAATGGCTTTTACATCACCTTGCCGAGTAACGCCGCACGTACTTTTTCCCCGCTAATACTATATCAGCATTTACAGTAAAGTTACCACAAACACTTGAACTACAAGGGAATGGGAAGTAGGGGTAGAAATTCAGTACCCCATACCTGGGACAATGTACCTGTACACAAAACAGGTTCACTATGCTCTATCAACCTTTAAATGTAGCCCACAGTAAATGTCGCTAGTCGGACCTTTACTGAGTCAGTGGCATTTAAAATACCATCGGGCTATTATCATAACACATAGCTGAGTGTTATCAGTCAAGTCAATAAAAGTATATTTGAAGTAAAATGAACTGCCTGTGGTTTTGGGAAACAAGTCAGTCGGAAGAGAAATAAGCATCGACAGTGACATCAAATGCATTCTATTCATGCACGGCAATTGCAGCACCTTTGGGTTTTAGCAGACTCGAGGTAGGCGTGGTAAGAATGTAGCAAAGAACCCTCACATATTAATTGGTGGTTTTACACATTATATATCTACACCGACATTATTTCAATGAAATAGTGGGTGACAGTCTAGTGCCTTTGCTGAGATCGTGCCGTGAAGGGGCCAAGACATTGAGATAGTGACCGTGACCTATGATAAACCCCACTACCAGTCAGTCAGTAAGCATCAGATCAACACTATCACTATTGAAATAAAGAATGATCAAAATGAACCTGTGTCATTCGGTTTGGAAAGGTGATCGTGAAGTTGCACTTCGCCTGAGAGTATTTCTTTAAAACTTAAGCCGGGATGGTGATTGTCTACATTATGGGGACCCGTATTGTACAGAAGTTATTACAAGGCACAGGCCGGATACGGTCTTCCAGGATTTCATGGACTTCCTACTATGTATGGGTCTGGTATAGGGGGGATATTCCATAGTCTGTTTAGAAAAGCAGTACCATTTTTACGAAGGGGATTCTAAATTGCCAAACCACATCTACAAACGGCCGTTAAAAATGTCGCAAAGGATGTTGTAGGGCATGTGACTAGTGCTGTCGCTCAAAGGATGTCAGGAGGAGATAAGACCACTCAGGGTGGTTCGGGGCTGATGGTGTTCAAGAGAGGGAGAAAGAGAAAGCGCAGAGTAACTCCTTCGCTTCTCATCGACCAACTCTACTTACTTTAAAAGAGCATCAAGGCGCAAGTCACATAAAAGAAAGAGGGCAAAGTCCAAAGGACGCTCAAGGTGTAAAAAAATCTAGAGATCTCTTCTAAAATAAACATGGCTTCGTGCACTGTGGGTCGGAAGAATGCACAAAATCAGAACTGGACTTGTTTACCGTCCCTCCACAGACGAGCATTGAAAAAGCATTTATGTAGAGATACCCTCTGGCAGCCCTTTCAGAATCCTCACCAATCGAGTTTTATATAGCAGGGAATGGTGAAGACTATTTAGATCTAAACAACACGCTTCTTTACTTGGTTTGTAAAATCACCGAAGCGGACGGCTCAGACATACCGCAGCCAAGGTGGGCCTCATCAACTACCCAGTGGCCACCATTTTCAGCCAGCTGGATGTGACCGTCGAGGATCGGCTCATCAGCCAGGGCATAACTGTTACCCTACAGGGCTATCATAGAATCAGTGCTGAACTTCAGCGAAGAGACCCTTTCTACCCAATTCACCGCAGGATTATTTTACAAAGACACCCGGGAAACATGAAATCACAGACAGAGCCGGTGACAATGCGGGTTCAGTAAAGAAGCTCTTCACACATCTCAGCAGGGGATTGGAGCTTTTGGGCCGCCTGCACACTGACTTGTTTTTCCAAGAGAAACTGATGCTGAATGGTGGATATTAAAATTAAACTGACGCCAGAATAGGGACAGCTTTGTTTGATGAGCGGAGATGCCGATCTTTATAAGCTAAAAATCATGGCCGCCTCTGTTTGTCAAAGGGAAAAGTGACTCCGGTGTCCGTCCTGGGACACTCTGAAGCCCTGCTGTCCTCCAACGCTAAATACCCCATAGATAGAGTGGTATGAAAGTGTTCAGCATACCTGCAGGGAGCAGGGTCTGCAACCAGGATAATCTGTTTTTGGGGCAGTTACCAAAAATGATGGTCATGGGGTTTGTTGACAATGATGCTTTTAGCGGTTCCTACACTAAAAACCCCTTCAACTTTAAACATTACAGCATTAATTTTGTGGTTCTGTACCTGGATGGTGAACAAATCCCCGCTAAGCCTCTCCAGCCCGATTTTAGAAATGGAAATGCTGTGAGAGAATATTTTAATCTAGTGCAGGCAGCCGGAAAGCACATGAAGGATCGCCCCCTCATCGTCAACCGCCAAGAATTCACCGAAGGGTACACGCTGTTTGCCTTTGATCTGACCCTCGACCAAGAATGTGCCGACCATTATTCCCTGATTAGAACCGGGAATCTGAGAGCAGAAATCAGATTTGCAGAAGCCCTTCCTCATACAGTTAATCTCATAGTCTCACTGTTTTTGATAATGTCATCGAGATAAACAGAGAAGAAATGTCATTTTTGATTACATGTGATAAAACCATAAAATGAACACCAACAGCTGGAAAATGTTTTAGCCCATGACCCCCATGTCCGTGACTGTTTTCTGGGTGTGTTTCCCTGTGATATGCTACCCAAGGAGAGACTGAGAAATCTCCCCACAGCACTGGTCATCAATAGTGACCCCCATGACCTCCCTGGACAGCACTGGTTAGCCGCATACATCTCAGAAGATGGCTCTGGGGAGTTTTTCGACAGCTACGGTTTTCATCCAGATAATTACGCACGAATGATTGGGGGCTTTTTAAACAGAAATGCAAAACGTATCCTGTACCAAAACACACAGTTGCAAGATACCTTCTCTACAGCCTGTGGCTTTCACTGCATATTTTTCTTACACCACAGATGTAAAGGATTTTCTTACGATCAAGTTCTAAAAATGTACTCTAATGATTTACTTAAAAATGATACTGTGGTGACTAGTTTTGTACGTCGCCTTTTCAGACATTTAAGCATGTCAGGGCATGCCCTTCCATCTTTCTCAACATGTTCAGACTTGTTTGACTTGTAATGAGTTTAAAATATGCAATTCTTGTAACTCAAAAAGGTCATCTATAAAAGCATATATGAACCATGTTTTGATTTATCGTCCTTCAATCATGACACAATGTGTAAAATATAAAGGTGTTTATTTAAAAGACCATAAATGTGATACACATCAAAGGTAGGATTATTAGTAAAGTACAGAAACAGTAAAGACATCTCTTGTTAGAAATTTGCCCATAAATGAGTCATACATCAGAGGTAGGCTAACATACAGAAATATAAGCACCTTTGTAAAAAAAATGCTAGCATATTCAATATGAGGTAGACTAACATACAACTTCTTGTAAAACATGCTAATATAGGTTGTACACATCGACCAGCGGTCTATAATATTTACATTTATACAGAGAGCCAGGCTGGTTTTTTAATGTCTTTAGTCTTTGGGTGTCACTGACCAGCTGCTGACTGGAGAGGGCTCAGTGTTTTGCATCAACTGTCTTCTACTTTCAACATATCTCGATTGGTTTAATGACCAAAGATGGATGTGGGTATGTTAGTCTCGGGCGGTGGCTCTCAGGAAAACATTCCAACCCTTTGGTTTTTTGTGTCAGGATAGTGTGTGTCTGTAGCTGCCCTTACCAAATCAACTCATGTGAGACCCAGAAATAACATTACCTTTATACAACAGTTCACCCTTATCGCTCCAAAAATAATATCCTTGTTTTGCCATTTGATTTAATAAAGTTCAGCATTTTTTAGACCTTTGAGAAACACTGTTTAAGATGTCTTTTTCCATTGAACTCGTAACAGAAAGTGTGCAGTGGGTGGTTGCTCAGAAACAGCCTCAGAGTCAGGCATGATAAAGTCAAACTGGCTTTATCCTGTTCCCCTTGACGCACTAGAGTGAGGTAACATTGTAACACAGCGGAGTACAGCTTGGCTTTCGTGATCTGACAAATCAGTCCGGAAAGTATAGATCATTTCAGTATCCAAGCTGTAAGTTGCTACTTTTCTCATGTCCTCTACATGGATAGTTCATTCTCATACGGTCCAATTGCTGTTGTGGTACCAGATACATTTTCTGAGTAAAATCCATTATCTGTTAGCCAGCAGTCCTGTAATCAATGGATAGCGATCCCCAACAACGCCCCTATGAACCCTCCTGTCTGGTTTATGTTTTTTTTCGTTTTAAAGACACCTTCCTGTTGCTTAAATTTTTATGACTTTTCCCTTTTTTCAGAAAAGCTAGTTGTTTAGCTGACAATGGTATGTTTCTTCAGAGTGTTTAAAGCAACCTCTGCTATGGCAGATATCAAGTCATCAGAGGCTGAGACCAAAATAGCTTTTTAAACGGGAGGTCCTCTCACTAGTAACTTTAGAACAGACAAGTTTCTTCTGCAGTCTTTTAGACATAATGGCATACAGCATCATGTATTTCTAGGACCAGAATGTGATTTTTCAAGACGGTGTCATGCCAGTCAGGGGGAACAATCTACTACGCAGCCTATATTCATCTGGTGTACCAGCCCTTAAATCAACCAATAAATAACCGTAAGGTCGCTCTAGTGGCATCTTCAAAAGCTTCTAAAAGAATTTTGCCTGGCTGGTACATCTGCTCTACAGAGTCATAGATCTGCAGTTTGTCCTGTGGATTTTTAAACAAAACCATGTATTTGGCATTTAGTGTGATGGTCTGGCTTTTCTTGCCTTGACAAAACACATTCTGTACAAGGTAAAAGGCTGACAGACTACGATGATGGCTGTACTTGGTAAATACACATTCTATCTCACCATTTTGACAGGCCGATTCCATCAGATCATCAATGACAATCAGATTAATCTTGTCAGGAGGCAGCAGATCATCATCGGCTAATGATACAGGCAGCCCCTCTACAAATTTAATCTGTGCAAACTTCAACATCAGCTCATTATACAAAGGTTGCCAGCAGCTGTAAAACCAGACAATATTTTCAGGTTTGTGCGATAAAGCAATGTCAGAATGTTCCAATACATTTTTTATGAAAAAGCTTTTACCAGAATTGGATGGTCCGGCTATCAGACATGAAAAGGGGTGTTGCAATCTAATGTCCATTATTTTCATTCAGTACCCGTAAGGAAGGGTTTTAAATTCGTCTTGTAAAACTCGTTTGTCATACACTACTCTGTGTTTTGACAGTGTTCTTGTTTCGAGGGACCTCTGCTTTTTATTTCTTACTATGCCTGGTTGCCTCACCGTGATTTCTTTAGACGCCTGTGAACCATTGTAATCAAACACCAGATCTTTAGTTGTCAAATTAATGTGTTCACTGTTGCCACGTATGGGTAAATCCTCTTCACTTTGAGGACTGTCTGTCCTCTGACAGCCAGTAGTCAGGGTTTTGGGACCTCTGGACACAAACTCAGTAATGTGTTCATCTGCTGGAAGCTCGCTGGTCAGCTCCCCCAATAGTCACCTAGAGGAGGGTTCCAGTCACCGGTCTAGACACAAAATGACAGAGTCTGTGTCGTATACAAACACCTGTCCTGTAACTTATCTAGCAAATTGTACAGTTCTACTCTGGCATATGCTGTAGTAACTCGCTATGAATATGTTGATGTTGTTAGAATTTGGGTAATGGTCTTTAGTGTACTAACTTAAAACACGCCTGTCTCATCATCGATGAAACAGCATGAGGTGACGTCGTAGTAGGGGCTATACATACCGAAAGAGTTCATCGGGTCTGTAACTATAAGCTGTGGTCGGTAAATTAGGTCTCTGTCCAAATTTATCTCTAAAGAGAATTTAAAAACAGCTTAGATATATTTTCTCTCGGGATTAACGGTGATGGCAGCGGGTTCAAATGTACATTTTCTCTTCAAAATACTGCTGTACGTATCTGGTTTTATCTGTTTATTTTTACCCATGAAGGAAACCAGATGCTTCTTGCTTCCTTCAGGTGCAGTTTGATGTAGTCAGCAAACAGCTCTGTCGATGACTCCTGAAATCCCACACTTCAAAAACATCAATGATTCGACACCCTTTCTACAGCCAGGTTTAGCTCCACGGTACAGTAGGTACCAGTCAGAGCCCTTCCTCATCGCTGTGCGTACGATTTTGTCTGAAGTCTCTCTTCAGTGCACGCATCTACATAATGTAAATACAAGTTTTTTTCCAATCCTGGATGGCAGCACTGGAAAAAAAGGACCTCTTGGGGTAAACTTTACTTTGCCAAACCAAAGTATTGACTGAGATCTGTAAAGTTCTCATAGATGATGGTAGGGTGACCCACGGGTAACGCTTTTGTTTTGTTGACAAATGGGTACAGGCTAGTAAAATCATAATACCAGATCTTTTCATCCCGCTGCGATTATAGTACAGTCGGATGGCATTTGTCCTCCCCAAAACAGAGACTCCTAGGCTCCAGGGGTTGTGGTAGCTGTCTGCTCTCAAGAAATTATTCAAGCCCTCATCTGTCGCCAACATTTCTTTCCATTCGTGTTCCCACAGTACTCTAACGGCAAACCCCTTGCTTTTAAAAATGGGATTTATGCATGGTCCGCTTGTATAACTGTCCAAAACTAGTGCCTGTCATGCGGTTTCTGTCTTTCTGTACAGTAACATATTGTTGCATCCATGAAAAAGCAGCCATTGAATTCAAAGGCTGTCGGACCCTTCAATTATAGCATACCCATCCAAAAAGTAGGGACTCTACTTTTAATTCTCCACCCTGAGAGCATGCTGAATAGAAATGTTTTCTTCTCAGCTATGTACATTAACCACTGAATGGCTGGTGGAGTACCTTTGCTGACCGTGGTAGTTATCTGGGGAACGCGAGGTGTTCTCACCAAAACAAAAATCTGTAGGTTGCCATACAAACAGAGGCTATGGTCGTGTATTGAAGGGATCTAAAGAGACTGTTTTGTACTCTGCCGTGTCACAGTCTGACTGTTGTAAAACACATTTGCTTGTCATGCTCATCACTTCCTGCCTAAATCTGTCACAGGTTTTCAAGAATTTCAACATCTGACAGTAGTAGCTAAGTTCTTTTTCAGGTCAAATTCTGTATGCCTGTTTGCCGTGTACCACTGCATGAACTCTGATTTTCACTGACATCATGTAGTCCAATTCTACAAAATTTGCATCGGGCAGGGGACCTACGTAATTTTCATTGCCCTTGGTGTTGAAAAATGTGGAAATACTCTTTAGCCATCTCATTCTCAAACCGAATGCGGTGGAATTTTGCTTAATTTCATAGGCATAAAGGATAATGAATCAATAAATCTGATTTGTAGGGCGATACGGGTCACACACAGCAATTTTCCTCCCTGGGTGAAGAACTTGATAGCTATTTTTTCCTTGACCAGCTGGCTAACGATAAAATAGCTGTCATAGCTTTGGCATTGTGGGCTATAAATGTAGTAGTGTTGAACGTGTATCTATAAAATGTCTGACAAACTCTCTTACACATTCCTCCCTTCAAATTCCTGGTGATCTTTCCCCATCCAATTGCTTAGCAAATATAAAATTAGGGGTGTGTACCTGTTTTTGTCTGGCCTCAAATCAAACACTATGTATCTGTCAGAGTTTTTACTTCTGTGAGGGTCATGTAACAGATATGTTTGTCTGCAGGCATCAGAGAGCCACATCTAGCACACTGAATGTGTTTGCATGCATGAGACATCTTGTAAAAACAAAACGCTCTTTCACACATTTCATCGGGTTCACAAGAGACTCTGCCCAAAAGTCAGCTCTGTCCAAATGCCTTTCTAGGCAAGCTGAGGACCTGCAAATCTTTTTACACTTTAGGCATGATGTTGCACCTGTTTTCTGTTCTGAGCAGTTTGGCTCACCGCATGCATTACAAAACCATGCACATGAATGATTATTTTTGTGACTGTAAGCTGCATGACAGTATTCACACAGGTATTTGGCACCTATAAATTTCTTTACATCCGTGACACCGTAGTAATGGCCATCATGCAATAATACAAACAGTGTCTTAGGAAGACTTTCTGGTCCTGTCGAAAATGTCTGCCAAGCTCCCTGATTGTGGTACAAAATCTTAATTCTGACTCTTAAAAACTGCTCAAATCATGACACATCACTAAAAGTGACAGGCATCTGTTCTGACAAACCCAGTTCAGCGTGCAAAATTCTACCCTTATTAATCAATTGTGCGTCATTATATCTGTGGGGGTTCAATAATGCTACTATACTGGCTGAAAACCAGAGAGCATTGTCTCTGTTGTCTAAATGAATCAGATGGCGTTTTCCTCAATGATTCTGCTGTGTAAAACAGAACTTAGTGTACATCTTCTCCCCACTCCCTCTCCTCCCCGTTTCTAACAGTGGTTAACACGAGGAGCAGAGACCCATCGGCGATCACCTCAGAATTGCTCTGAAGCATATCAGCTATCTGGTCTAAAAACACCCCAGCATTAAGCTCTCCAGGGGCCCTTCTCCTTGAGAATAGTGGATGATTTAAAGAGTCAGCATCAAAACGCAACTGCAGAAAATCATCAGGACCCAGTTCAGGTATCACCCTATCTAGCAACTGTTGGATAGCTTGGTGTATCGCCCTAATGGCGTCTGTAAAAGACTGAAGTCTGTGAAGATTGACAAAGTGAAACTGCTCATAGAGCTCGACGGCTCTGAAATTATTTCTCACCCTTGTGTAACTTTGAATCTTTCTAAAAACTACTGGAGGGGCTGGTGGTTTTAACTCCTGCATCTTACGGAGAATCGTGATTCTCCGCAAGATGCCGTGATGCCCTGCGTTGTAATAGTTTCCTAGCACGCTTTAACTTCCTTTTCAAATTTTCTCTGATTTTTTTATTTTTATCCCATATCTTTCTTTTCGCCAGTCTGTTGTGTTTGGTCTTATGTTTTGCATTGCCCTCCTTTTTATTCATTCTATTCGGTCACTGTTTTGTAGATGCAAACATTTCTGATACACAGTTAAGCTGATCTACCATCTCTATATCACGCCTCAGCTCTAACGCTGACCCCTTCCTACCTAAACATACCAACAAAATGCAGCATTCACATTACGATACCTTAGTAGTTTTTGTAAAGCACATACAGTTTCTTTCTCCTTACCACTTAATCTTTCAACGTTGTCAAGCAGTTTAAACAATTTTTCAGCAAGCTGTATCATTAACCTTGTCAGCTCATAATCCCTTTTCCCAAACTGAGGAGGTGAAATTGGTTTCCTTTGTTGGTGAGCCTCAAACTGGTGGAGGCCTGGGAGGTAAGACAGGATTCTCGTTGTCTGTAGCCCCAAATTGGCAGATAGCTGTGACCCATGATATAAAACAAAGTGCCTTGTAGAATCACCATTGGGTTTAACAACCAAATGTGCGGGTGCCTGGGAAGCTGCATCATGATTGATGGAACTGTTGGTGTTTTCTGACCCTTGGAGTAAACGTATGCTGTTATTTATGGATTCTAAAGCATCACCCTGATGTCTCCACAATCAACATTATTCACAATATTGGCAGCCGTCTCGTGTGTTCTGTGCTGATTCCTTCTTTACTTTTTTCTGAGAAGATTTACCTTTTGTAGCTATCAACAGAAAAGCAGACGTCACATATTTCAACCATGGTCTTTTAAAATGGTAGATACATTTAATTAATGAGCTGTCATAGATCACAAGGAAGTCTGTATGTCTGATTTTGAACCAAAGATTTATAATGTGTGTATTGCTTTTCACTTATGTTTAAACTTACAATAAACATTTAAATTATAATAATCATATTTCATGCATTACAGTTGTAAGAATCCAGGTTAGCAAAAACAGTAAAACAAACCCTATTTTTAATTAAAGTATCTTCTATCCACCAATGATACATTTCTGAGCTAGCAAAAAAAAAAAGCAGTAACACACCCTAACTGATTATACAGTTCTAAAGCAGCAAATGTAGATATGCAAATACATGGCATTTTTTATCCACCAATGATACAGTTCTGAGCTGATAAAAAAAAGGCAGTAACACATCCTAACTGATTATACAATTGTAAAGCAGCAAATATATTTACAAATACCTTGTGGGGTGTTTTTGGTGGTCTCTATCTGTTCAACACTAGTAGTAGGCTTCATCATCACTGATATCAACAATTTCAGCACCTAAGATATATTCCATTTGCAATGCTCCATACTTTAGCAGTTTCTCTTCGGTTTTCAGCCAAGACTGTGTCACACTGGAAATGTCTAACACTTATATACTGTAGCTAACAATACATAGCAACTCCCCCATTTCTTTGCATAAAATAGAAAACTATGCAAGGTTTTCTTTACACTATTTCCAGATCTTACAAATGTGTTCCCAGACGCCTACTATGTAAATGTGTGCCCCCTTCTATTGTGTATCCGATGATTTCATACCGATTTAGACCACCTGCCTAAATCTCTCACACTCTTAACAGAACCCTTCTACCGTGTGTGAATATTATTTCCCAGATCTTACAAATGTTTTCCAGAGCCTACTATGTAAATGTGTGCCCCTTCTATTGTGTATCTGATGATTTCATGCCATTTTAGACCACCTGCCTAAATCTCTTCACTCTTAACAGAACCCTTCTACTGCGTAGACTAACGTGACTCTTTTTCCAAGATCGCTCACAAAAGATCCTTTTATATGATTTCACAAACCAAATAGGCTGTTCTATTAATGCACATTAGCATGGTTATAATTTAGCACAGACATTATAATTTGACATATTCAGATAGGTTCTGTTTGTGAAAAGTAGTATTTCTCTCAGATACATACATAAAAAATAGGTACACAGTGCATAACATAAAATTATGAGTCTTCAAGACACTGGCTAGAAGCTAATTAATATGCTGAGCTCACCATCAGAACCGTCAGAATCTCATTACGGAGGTCAGGAAGGTCTGCTGGTACTTAACTAGACATCGTTGAGAGAACTTCAGCAAATTACTTCTCAGGCCCTTCTGTTTAATACAGTTTGAAAGAACATAGTTATTCATAGTATGTATTCCTTTGGTATATGTGAGAAATTACCTGACAATTAATAGACTACAGGCTTTTCTAAACTATTTATTTTTTAGCTATGTATGAAAGCAAGATAAGCTTTAATGTGATTCCTTTTAGATGTAAACTTTTTCAAGACTAAAGCAGCATGCCCATTCAAATGCAAATGTGTGACATTCTATATAAAGCTGAGCTCATCAGTGGTGCATCCCTGGCTCTGTAATGAAAGGTACTTACTATACAGAATTTCACTAAAGAATCTTGAGAATGTCTGCCATTAAAGAGCTATATCTCTGGGAAAACGCTAAGCTATTACTTATCAGAACCCTACCGCTTAATAGAAATTGAAAAAGTTATTCCCAGTATGTATTCCTTTGGTATATGTGAGAAATGACCTGACTATTAATAGACTGCAGGCTTTTCTAAACTATTTATTTTTTAGCTATATATGAATGCATGATAAGCTTTAATGTGATTCCTTTTAGATGTAAACTTTTCCAGACTAAAACAGCATGCCCTTTCAAATGCAAATGTGTGACATTCTATATAAAGCTGAGCTCATCAGTGGGGGTCCCTCGCTCTGTAATGAAAGGTACTTACTATACAGAATTTCACTAAAGAATCTGAGAATGTCTGCCATTAAAGAGCTATATCTCTGGGAAAACGCTAAGTTATTACTTATCAGAGCCTACTGCTCAATATAGTTTGAAAGAATATAGTTATTCATAGTATGTATTCCTTCTGTTTATGTAAGACATGGCCAACCATTTAATAGAGGATTATAGTCTTTCTAACACACAAAGTATCCTTTCACATGTAAAACAGTCTCTTGTTCCATTCTTACAAGATGCTCTCATCCGCTAACTCATCAGTATTCGAAATAACTTTCTTTGACTGTCACACAGGAACCTCTGCTTAAATCATATTTGAGTAAACTGCAAAAATAGATTTTACAGTTGTAAAGACTTCAGCCTTCATTCTGTAACATTCATAATTACTTAGCAGATATTGTACACAGTTCTGAATCCTATTTTTATACTGCAAACAAGGTAAGATTTGTAAAGATTTTTTTCTATCTAAAGCCCTGTAGAGATTTTTTCCTTTTCCTAAGAGTTGTTTGATGCCCACACACCACACACACACACACACACACACACACACACACACACACACACTGCTTTGCAGACTGATGATGAATGCTGCCTTGCCAGTCTGAGATGACGTTGAACATTTACAATGTGTTCTTGGTAGGACATTCATAGGTTACATGAATACTTTTTTTCTAAACCTTTAAAAAATATGTACCTGGTCTCAAAACAAGTGTGTTTACACCACTGTCACCAAATAGCCCCTGTGGTCATGGCCCCTGACTGATGATGCGTTCCTTGTACAGATTTCCAAGTCACAAAGCATTTACACACATCCTGTCCTTATATCCCCGGACCGACAGGGGTGTGAATGAATAACGAGGGACTAGGGTGTATGAAGGTGCTAGGACTCGGGTGCGATGGGAAGGGGGAGGAGAAGGAGGGGAGCAGCAGTCTGAGGGAAAGGGAATGGAGGAGGGGGGACTCGAGGTTTGAGCTAGGACACGTGGTAGGGGTGGAGGAGGGGCAGGGTGTGTGGTGAGAAGAGGGACTCGGGTGCAAGAGGTGAATGGATCGAGGAGAGGGAGGAGAGAGCAGGACTGCAAAAGGGTGGGGGAGGACGAGGGAGCAGGGGTGTGTGGTGAGGAGAGGGGCTTGAGTTCGAGCTAGGATGTTTCAGCAGGGGCGCGAGAGGGAGCAGGGTGGTGTGGAGGAAGAGGGACTCAGGTGCAAGCAGTGGCGGATCGAGGAGGAGACTCTGGTGTGAATTAGGATGGTGCGGCTGGGTTGCGATGTGAGGGAGGGACCGGGTGCAAGCTAGAGCAGAACCGGGTCCGAGGGAAGGTCAGGAGCTGCTAGCACTCGATGTGAGGGAGGGACCTGGTGGAAGCTTGGGACGCCGAACCGGGTCTGAGGGGAGGGGTTCGAGGAGCTGCTAGCACAATCATGTGAGGGGAGGGAGAGGAGTGGTGGGACCTGGCAGCAGTCTGTGGCAAGGATCCAAAAGGAGGGGAGAAGAAGGAGGCACGACGGTAGAAAAGGGGAGGACTTCCAGGTTCGAGGACCAAATGCACGCCACTTCCTGTGGCAGATGAGGCGTAGGCGCTGCCATGGCGCGAGGAAGGCGGGACTTCCGGTTGGAAAGGGGCCGGGGCGTTGCCATGGTAACCACCTGTCAAATGATGTGGCACGCTCTGATTGGCTGAAATTTAACATTTGACAAGTTATATCCCCTTATACTACTAATGCCTGCACACCTTCCTAATGTGGAATAGACGTATATAAATATTTAGCATCTATGGTTACCAAAACTGTATTTTCATCCACTACATCTTGTGAATTTACCTCCTGTAGTAATTGTATTATATGCATTGTATCCTTAATATATGCTTGGGTATTCTGTACGAGATCCTGAATATGGAAATCATTTTATTTAGAAATTGGTTCTAGGATAGATCCAATGCCTGATACAATCGGTCTACCTGGTGGTTTTATAATGTCTTTATGAATCTTTGGCAGCGCATAAAATACTGGAACTCTCGGGTATTCACATACAAGTAATTCTGCTTCCCATTGGTGTAGCCAGCCAATTTTAAGAAATTATTCTATCAAATCTCTTATTTTGTGATTGATGTCATGTGTGGGATCCCCTAACAGTTTCTGATAATTCTCACTCACATTCAAAAGCTGATAACAAATATCTCGTTATTTATCTAAATCCATCAGGACTATTGCCTCTCCCTTGTCGACCAGTTTATTTATTAATGTCAAATCATTTTCTAACTCTTGCAGTATTTTCTTCTGTTTTAAAGATAGATTTTGTTTATTTAGCTGACTCATATTACTTGGTTCACACAGATGTTCTATCTCTTTAGACACTGTGTTTATATATGTTTCCACTGCATTACTTAAGCCTACTTGTGACATACTGTTTCATAGACATGGAGCCAAACTGTCAGCATTTTAACTGTTAGAAAATCTCTCAGAAAAGAAGTACTAGAGTGAGAACTGAGTTGCTTTCGCTAACATGGAAGTGAGATCTCAGGTACTGTAAGAAAATTTCTTCTAAATGACTGCATCTGAAAATTAAAATTATGTGCGAAGTAAGAGAGTTGACTGACATAAGGTTTCAAATGCTAATTAATATGGTCACATCACTTCTGGTTCACTATTGGTCACCAGGTTCTATGTAGTTTTAATTTCTTTACGAACATACATAACTACCCTCCATACTGTTTATTTCTTCCTGTTTCATTTGTACAGGTTGTACACCATGATAGATCTGTTCCATCCATGGTTCTCTACAAACCAGTTTTCCATCATATCCACTAAGTCTAGTCAGGTAATCCCTCCCTGTGGGCAGTGACACATTATGCATTACACCCATAGTAGTTCAATAAAAGCCTGCTAATTTACCCCACTGTTCAAATGCAATGTTGATTCTAACATTAATCCAAGGGGTATGTGAAATTCTGGTTTTGTATGATCAGTAACATGAACTTGGTCACTGTGTTATTCATTGCATGAGTACATGTAACAATGAACTAGCAACTTACATTACTTCATTTCTAACCTTTAGAATATTATGGTTCAAGTGGGAATTATAGTCGATGGCAGCTAGCTTTACACGTGCCTCATTCGTGTCATTTCTAAAAATGTGAAAGAAACTAGTATTTATCATAGCTCATTAGTTATACGGTGTTGTCTACACAGAACAACTTTATCAGATTCATGTCTGGTCCTCTCTATATTCAGGTAACAGTAGCCGATGATGAGAGAGTGCTCCATTAATGAGAGCACACTCAAATCTAATCTTGGCAGCATAGTATGAGACACACATTTTGTTATTGCTGTTGTTCTGCAAATATTCATGCTGTAGCTGGTTGTCTGAGAATGAATCCTGTTTACTTTTGTAATAGGCAAGAAAAGCCACTGACCCCGACCGCTCTCAAAATGGTCTGGTCGGGTCAGGGCACAGGTACACCCCAGCTAAACTTGGAAGGGAAAACACAAGGTAATCCAACTGCACCAACCACCCAGAGGTGGATTTTTGTATGACGCCTGGCCAGCAGGTGTTAGGAGAAAGTTTTGGGAAGGGGGTCCAAGTTCAAATACTACTACTGGAAACACAAAGACAGGTGTGAATCTGACTCGAATGCAAAGAACAATGTAAAAATGTATTAAACGTTACTAGGCAGTAACATTACACTAAATATTTAAACTCTAAGCTCTAAAACTATAAAGGACTAGAACATTAGTAAAGTAATGCACTGCATTTCTAAATTCAAAACTGTAACAGATATGACATCTACACATTACTAAATTATACTGTACCCTACTGAAAAAAAACAGCTGTAAACATTCTATGCCAGCCATCCTTGCATATCCAAACAGGGAAGTGGAAAAAGTAAGATGGGGAACCAGCTGCCTGGGGCTGGGGAAAACACAGAACAGGACACAGGCCAGGACTGTTCCGAGGTAGTGTGGGTCATTGGCATAAAGGTCTCCATAGACATCTGGAAAATGACACCCTTCCAGGAAAAAGGCTGATAACTCCACCCAGCCCCACCCCCACGTGGACTGCTGGTACATGAGGTCACCCAGCCACAGCCCCTACATGTACTGCTGGGACACAAGGACAGACAGCTGGTCAGAGAAAACAGGGTCAGAGCACCTGGGATCACATGCAGGCTGAAGGGTGGTGGCACAGTAAACATTGTCTTAAAACCCCTATGTCAGTGTCTTTATTTCCGGCAAAAGCATTACTTAGGGCACTTCATAGACAGATAAAACAATTCAGGTTATCAGATTCCATAAAATCACATGGGCACTGTCACTACGTGGCCATCTTCAGCTGGCACACAGATACTGGCATAGGGACAATGTCATCACAGGGGCCCAAAATCATTGCAATAAATCAATTATGTACATTTACTTACAAACAGTTCACTTTCGAGAGTGCGTTGCCTTTTTAAACCTGGCCTCTGGTTCAGGCCACTTGAAATCTGCTGACAGGCATTAATCCACAATATTTAGGCAACCAGTCATTTATCTACAGTTCCTTCCCCCCTTTTACACCTGAGGAGCCTGTCATTGCCCCTTTAAATCCTTTGTGACTAGAATTTTTCCCTTTAAGTCACTGTCATAATTGTTTGAATAAGTTTCTACCCCCTGCTCACTATCTATGGGGCTCTTCAAGTTCAAGTTTATTGCAGGAAAACTCCGTTGAGCAAGCTCATTCACAATGAGGTCCTGAGCCGTGCATACATTCACAATGAAGTCCTGAGACTGACGTACAAAGAAGTAGTTTAAGTGCTTACATCATAAAACACAGTATACATAATGATAAGAGCTTACATCATAAGACACAGTGTACATAATAATAAAGAGCTCCCAGGGTGCTCTAAGTTCATGATGAGAAGTTTACACTGTTTATAAAAACAATACATCGCATACATTAGGAATTTCTCAGAGAAATTAAAAATTCCTGGAGGAAGTAACAGTAATTACATAACAATACAATAAAGATTCCACCTGAGACACTGATAGTGGTGCGAAACAGAGTTGAGGAAGTGTAGGAATGGGACCTGGGATATCATGGAGTCACTAGATTGTGGCCTTGTGACAGTAATTCGTTAAAGACAGTAGCAGGTGTCTTTTAGTTTAGCCATGGCTATCCTTTTGAAAAAGTTAACAGGGACAATACTGGGTAATTTCAAAAATGATTGCAGTCAATTCCAAATAGTTGGCAGTGAACATGAAATAGCGCGTTTCCCAAAGGAAGTGCGGGTCCTAGGTACATCAAGAAGGAGAAACTGTCTTCCTAAGTGAGTAAACACTGCACGCTATGTGTATTAAAGAGGATAGATATTGCGGTAGTTTGTTCTGAAGAAGTTTTAAAGTCCATGTGCTGGCATGGACTGTCCGTCTAACAGAGAGCGAGGGCCAGCCAACTAAGGCATATAGATCACAATGATGAGTCAGTGGGAGGGAGTTTGTTATGAATCGTAGGGAGCGGTGGTCAAGAACATCTAGTTTGTGGAGATTAGTAGAAGCTGAGGAATTATAGATTACATCGCCATAATCAAGGAGGGGGAGGAAAGTGGCCTGAACCAATCTGGTTCTAATCTCAGCGGGAAAGAAAGATCTATTGCGGAAGAAAAAACCTAACCTAGTTTTGAGCCTTTTAGCCAAGTCATCGATGTGATCATGAAAGGAAAGCCTTTTGTTGAGCCAGAAACTGAGATATTTGAACTTTGAAACTATTTCCATATGCTCACCTAGGGTAGTATTTATAAAATCACTGGGCAAAACAGGAGTAATAGCGTGTGAGGAGCATGGGCTTAGTAGCATAGCTTTAGTTTTTTTTGTCATTAAGGAGTAACTTTGCATTGATTAAATTTTTTTCTAATTGCATAAAGTCAGCTTGAAGGATGTCCCTAGTTACCTCTAGTGAGGGCCCAGAAGTATACAGGACTGTGTCATCTGCAAAGAAGTGTAACCAGGACTTGGTAATCTGATGGTTGAGGTTGTTTATATATAAGGAAAAGAGGACAGGACCTAAAATAGATCCCTGTGGGTCTCCCCTAGCAGTAGGTAGAGAGGATGAAAACACATTTCCTGATTTAACTTTCTGTGTCCTGCCCGATAGTTATCTTTTGAACCATTGGGTTGTAGATGGAGTAAAGCCAAGATTAGTAAGGCTGAGAACTAATAGATTATGATCTACTGTATCAAATGCTTTGCTTAGATCCAAAAACACCACACCAGTAGTTTTCTTAGAGTCCATTGCAGAGACCCAATCATTGGTAACCTTGGCTAGAGCTGTAATGGTACTATGGTTTGGGCGAAAGCCAGATTGAAGAGGGTTAAGAATATATTGAATTGCAGTATGGTTTTTCAATTGGGCGTAGATCAGTTTTTAAAATGCTTTTGAAAGGATAGGTACTACTGAAATAGGTCTATAATTATTGAGATCACATGGATCACCCAACTTAAATAGGGGGAGAATATGGGCGGATTTCCAACACGAGGGAACTGTGGTGGTTGAAATAGAGAGGTTGAATATATGAAGTACTGGGGTGGTAAGATAGGGGTATCCAAGTTTTAGGAATAATGGATCTATGCTATCCTTCCCCACACTTTTTTTGGTATCCAGGTTAATAAGTGACTCCTCTTGCTTTTACTTTGTCCAGTGGGCGGTCTTAAGGCAGGGCCTTGCCCACAGTTGCTTGGCTCAAGGGAGCCCTTTCTTGAACTCTGCTCCAAGGGCAGTCCTTGCTGGGGCCTTGTGCACCCCCACATTTCCCTGGCTCTATGGAGCCTTTACTGATACTCAGCTCCATGGTCAGTCTTGCTGCTGGGGCCTTGCATGGCCCAATGGATGCCAGTGCCTGGAGCACCCAGAGTTTATTTATTTAAAAAAAAAGCCCTTTTCTGATGGTGGCCAGCACCTGAACCTGGTGCTGTCACCACTTACCCTGCCGCCCTCTTCCATTGGGGTCGGGATATCTGCTGCTGGTGCTGTGAGGGCCTGGACCCACCTCCTCCCATGGGCCTCTCTTGAAGCTGGTACTGGAGGGGATGGCCTACTTCTGCTGCTGTCGTCCCTCCCAGTGAAACTTCCACTGCTGGGCTGCTGGATGGAGGGGGAAGCCTGGACCTGCTGTCCCTCCCAATGGACCTCCAGGGACTGCTGGACTGAGGACTGGAGCTGGAAGGGTCAGCCTTCTGCTATTGCTGCCACCCCTTCCAAAAAAACTGCTGCTCAACTGCTGCTGGAGGGGACAGCCTGGACTTGCCACCCCTCCCAATGAACATCTGCGACAGGGCTTGCTGCTGGAGGGGTCAGCCATTTGCTTTTGCTGATGCCCCCCCATGGAACCACTCTGCAGCTGGTGTGGAATGGAGTGGATGACCTGGACCTGCCACCCCTCCCTACAATGCTTTATTGCCACTGCAGTACCAGAAAACCTGTCAGACTACAACTGCCACTGAGGAAGAGGAAGCAATCGCTGATGGACTGGCCGGGGCATATATAACGAAAGATAAGTCTCATGTTTTGCCAAGCCCAAGCCAGCCTAGTGCTCCCTTGGATGCTGCTGCTTCTCTTACTGTTCTCTGAACAACTGATTGAATTGCTGTTGCCATTCAAATGGGCTGAGGATTCCATCACAGAATCCTCACGAGCTCATTCCTGCTTGCTTGTCCTCGTGACCGAGCTCATGCGTGCAGGTGCCCCGCGTGAGATTACTGGGGGGTCTGTACAAGAAGCTGCAGGCATGGAAAATGAAGCAGCAATCTATTTTCTTTTTAAAACAGAGCCCAGCTGGGGCTCTGCACTGGGGGGATACCTACTGGGACCCATGGCACCTAATTAAGAGGCACCTCCCTGCCTACAATGCCCCCAAAGCACCTGTATGCCCATTTTTGGAGGGCACCAGGACTCTGGGGCACTACACTTTTAATAAGTGTAAAGGAGTGACCTATATGCTCATACTTGTGAGGATAGCAGGATACATCAGAATAAAAATAAGACCAGAAAAAAGATAACTAAATGTTCTGGGACTTCACCCACCATAATCATAACTCAGCTTAAACACCACTGCCAACTGTATAATGATCTTGGCTGGCTGTCTCCCTCTGCTACCAGGAAATACTATCTCAGATCACTTATGATTCAATAATTTGGAATCAAACCCCTAGGTCTCTTGCAGCTATGCTTGCTCCTCTGTTCACACTCCATGGTATACGATCAGCCGATAAATCATTCTTGAATATTCCTAGGTGTCGCACTAGGAAAGGTACTGCTGCTTTTGTGCATGCTGCTCCACGGCTGTGGAATTCCCTTCCTCTTGACATTAGACTTTCCAACTCACACATATTCTTTAATGGAAAATTGCACTCAACTCTGCTGCTTGCAGATACCTGTTCCTGCTTATACCCTACCTAATGACTTGTGTTATTGGCAACTATGCTATCTTTACCTCTTCATAACCCACTGACTGCCACATCCTGTTCCCTGCTCCCCTTCTGTGCTCATACATAATCTAGCCCTGCAGTCATCTCTCATGTCCACATACTTACACTCATATTATCTAATTTCTTGGTCTGCTTCCATCTTCCTCACTAACAGACCCTTTTATTTGCTGACATCACTGTATTCCCTGGCTATTTCTCCTTTTTTCTGACTTTCCTTGATTTGGGCTCTCTGTACTGTTTATAAGATTTTGGCACCTGATAATCTGTTGCAATATGTCTTCTCTACTCATTGTATAGTTTTGCACCTATGAACTTTTGAATTATCTTTTCTGTATTGCTCCTATATACTATATCCTTTAACTCAATGTATGCAAAGCACTTATAAATTGTTACCCTGTATGTTTCTGCATATCTGTACTCTCCCGGGTCATGCCTGAAAATACTCATTTTATGGCTAGTGCACTTACCAGTTAATAAAAGCTAAACAAAATAAATAAATAAAACCATATTACACCTACACACCACTACCATGTCACAATGCCTTTCCAGCAACAGGGTATGACTTTTTTACGGAGTTTCAATAAACTCAATAACATGAATTTAAACTAACATAAACAGCAATTTTCAATAATTACATTTCATTTGCATCAAATAAAAATCTTAGAAAACATTACGATCGCAACTGGCATGATAATAAGCAATGTACTTAAGTATATGCAAATCTTTTTGATGCATACATTAACATGTGGCTTTGAAACATTTCTAGGTCACTGGTAGATATAGATAAGTAAGTTATAGCATGCTTAGTATTATCAATTAACAACAGGCTAACATCAAATATAACATTACATCTACTGGATTCATGATCTTATTCCTGTACCACACATTAATTTATAAAAAGGTTCTCAGAAATGCTGCAATCTGATTGGCTGTCAGGATTCCAACAGCCTTACATTAATCCATGTTATACTGTCATGTACAGCCTGATCACCATGGCACATGGATTCTTCCTGTCAGCATTCCATCATCTAGCACTGCTGAATGACTGGAATTATGCATTCTGATTGTGAACCAACATTCTTAAACTGTTGGTGGAAGAACTATTTTATTAAAAATATCCCTCTAAATGAGGAAAACATTCAAAAAGTATACTTTTAACACTCTACATTTAGAACATTTTTTTATAATAGCAATAAGGCACTCCCAGGAGTTAGATTAACAGTCAATCGCCCCTAGAGGCAATATGACACTCAGTTGAGCCTCATGCCACATTACACCACTAGGGGTAATTAACAGACTGTTAGTCTAACCCCTGGTCATGCATTATTGCTTAATTATAAATCACATCTGAATACTGAGTTTAAAAAAAAACAGCAGTAATCCATCGCAGCGCACACCAAATACAGTATGTGCATGATATTTTAATACAGCCGGCTACGAGGCATATGGGATGGATAGAGGTGGTATTGTATATCTCAATGAGACAGATACACAGATATATACATTGTCTATATCAGTAATGTGGTAAGGACAGTTGCACACCTGTAATAAAAAAAAGAAAAAAATACAACAATCTCACCAATAATTACTAAATGTGCATGTACGAAATAAGGAATCTTGTTTGTCAACCAGCTATCATATATCACATCTGACAAGGCTTTGTGGGCAGGACTTTCTAGAATAAGCCACTTTTTTTTTTTCCATAGCAACAGTTGGCTTGTGTGCACATCTGTCTCCACCTTTTATTATCTGCCACTCTGCAAAACACTGTGCCACATGCTCTTCAGAGAAAATGAAATAAGACAGATGAAAGTAAATGCGATATTATAATCTCAAATACACACACTGCATATATGTTTTGTGTTGACATAATACATAAATATAGAACTCTTCACTGCATAAATGCATCTTGCAACAAGTTTACACACCTCAAATAGTTGCACTTTCCCCTCACAGTGCACTGCACAATACAAAAAATGGTTTCCAACGTCTCTCACCCATGGTTTTACTTCTGTGTTGGCTTTCAGTCTTGAATGCTGGTGAGAATATTTATTTAAATTAAATAATTACAAAATTAAATAATATATTTTATACAGATATATATATATATATAAATAATGCGACGTATACCAGGTGGAAAGTCAAACATATCATTAGATCATATGACTTTACTTGGTATTACTTGGTATGAAAAAACAGAAGAAGACCAGAGCCCATTGAGACTGTTCCCCACACAATGTGGGACATTATTTATCTATTATCCCTCAACCAAACATCTAATTTGTTTTTAAAGATAGTGGCACTCTACCAATTCTTGTGGCAAGGTGTTCCATACAATGGATGCTTTTATTGGAAAAAAGTTTCCCCTTTTGCTGGTTTTGTAAGTTTTTACTTCAAGCTGTTTATTATGCAGTCTCTGAACATGTCTCCTTTTGGAGAGTGTTAGACCACATTTTTCCATTAGATCTTGTGAATTTATTAAATTAAAAACCATAAGCATATCACCTCTTAATCTTCTAGTTTGAAGAGAGAAGAGACCAGTAACTTTGAATCTGTTCTGTTAATCCAAGTTTGTTAATCTTGGAATCATTCTAGTTACTCTCCTTTGAACCTGTTCAAGAATTGCTATGTCTTTTTTTTGGTTTGGATTCCAGAAAGGGGAGCCATAGTCTAGAGATGGTCTAATGTATGCCCTATACAATGGAATAAGGCATTGTTCAGTGTGATTAACAAAAGTGCATTTTATTTGCCTCAAAAGTCTGTTGGTCATGCAAGCAGTTCTAACACAGTGATCATTTGATGTAAGTTTATTATTAACATATCCCTAAATCTTTTTCACAATTTGATGAGTGAAGTGGTAGTCCATTTATATGATATATCGTTTTTGGATTATTTACATCGAAATGCACTGCTAAACATTTGTCTTGATTAAACTGCATATGATTTTCATTTGCCCAAAGTGTTAATTTTTCCAAATCCTTCTTTAATGCAGAAATATTTTCTTGATTATTAACCTTGCCCCCCAATTTAGTATCATCTGCAAATTTAACTATGAAGTTATTTGGCCCTGTTTGTAAATCACTGATAAAGAGGTTAAACAATGTTGGTCCCAAGACCGATCCCTGTGGTACACCACTTGTCACACTACTCGAATCAGATAAGATATAATTAATTCTGACTCTCTGAGAATAATTTTTCAACCAGTTTAAATTCCAGTTGACAGTATCAGGTGACAAACCTAGATTGTGCATTTTAGTAATGAGTTTTTAATGAGAGACTTTATCAAAAGCTCTACTAAAGTCCAAAAGAATTACATCATTAGGGATACCCACATCTAGTAGAGTACTTATATTATTGTAAAAAGATATCAGATTGGTGGTGCAGGAATGCTTGGGAGTAAACCCATGCTGATTTGAATCATACATTCCTAATTTTTTACGATCTTGATCTGTTAGAGACTTCATTACTCATTCCATTAATTTACCAGCCACTGAGGTCAGGCTAATTGGACGATAATTTTGCACAGAACCTCTACTGCCTTTTTTAAATATGGGAGTAACTATTGCTGAATGCCAATCATTTGGTACAATGCTTCCTTATAAGGATTTATTGAAAATAATTGACAAATGTATAGAAATATTTATAGAGGTTTCGATCAGAAACCATGGATGAATACCGTCTGGGCCCGGACTAGTATTTTTGTTTTTGTTTTTTGATAGCCTGTATAATGTCAGTTGGATAGAACCTATGATAATCTATGTGGTGAACTTTAAATGTACTAATAGGTGATTTTTGAGAGAAGACAGAACAAAAGTACTTATTAAAGAGATTCAAGGTTTCTATATCAGATAGAGAAGAGCAATTGGTTATAATGGGACCTATGGTCCTTGATACACCTGAGACACACATTAAATTTGCACCATTTATTTATCATTCATTTCCTTGTCTTCTCAAGTCATATTATAGAACTATTTAACAAAATTGACATGGAAGGATGAGTTGTGATTTGTACATTTGGAAGTGACAGGCAGTAACAGGAAAAACATGACATTCAGTTCACCACTTTACTTGCGTGCCACATGTCAATCTGGAGAGTCAGATCTGGATACTGCTGTTCTGTTTTTAAAATAAAATAGTTCTTTTTTATCATTACTTGTGAGAACCAACATATTCATTAAAGGACAAATAAAGAGGGAATTGGGTTGGGGGAGGGTTTGGGGGGGTTTCCGGATCAAATCTGAAAATGTTCTCAGACTATGGGGTGCTAAGTAAGCACTGATACATATGTTGATACCCACTTATTGAGTAAACATAACAATACCATGAAGCACCATGTTATGATTTGCATTTCATAACATTTCAGACCACACTCTGAGAAGGAAAGATCTTAAAAATTGTACTCTTAAGTGTGTTATCATCTGGATCACAACTGTCATGAATAACTGCAGATATATTAACATATCTACATATATTTGGGGGTATACTGATAGCACAAGTTAACATAATATTTAAATACTCCCTCAAAAGTGATTATTTGGACATGTGCTACTGTGACAATTTCCTCTACTATGACTCCATCATGCATCAGACTGTTGAGACAATGCTTGAATCCCAATACTTCTAAGTTCAAAGACTTCTCATATACTTCCCAGACATCAACTGTTTTCATTTCTACAATTTTTTTTGTTTGCTTGTCCGATTGTCCATCATGGTATATGTCAGATATTTAGCTGAATGCCCAGGGCTGCCATTACGTCCATCACCAATAACGGTAAAGGGTCCTTTCAGAGAACAACTGATCAGGCCTCTGTAACCACTGAATATGTGTGTTGTCTTATTATCCACCCTGATGTGGAACCTTTGTAAAAGAGCTCAAGCTCAAAGGTCTTTCTGAAATACTAATTAAATTAAAAAAATTAAAAAAATATTCTCTTGCCTAATATGTTCCCAGTACTGCAGGACAAACATATTTTCTTTGAACAGCAAAGAATGTAGATCTTGCCAGTGGTTTCATCTGCATAAATTTTAAAAGGAGGGCAATCTTCCCATAATTATTTCCTGATAAAACAAAGTTGGTAGCAAGTAAAAGATTACCCAGTGACAGCATTTTCCTCACTAATGGTTGTGATCTCCATATCTTTTTATGATTAAGTGTACAGCACATCATCAGTCTTAATGCTGTGCCCACAAATGAACAATCTATATTCACTGGCTCATCACAGTTATGGTGTGTGCATTTCTAGAATGCAAGTTGTACTAGCTGTAACAAATTCTCTTCAACACAAAAATAAATGTTTGTTTGTCTCTGTCATGTAATGAGTCATCATAGGCGGACTGTTCATGTGAATTAGAACATTGATAAATGTCCTAGTCACTGACTCTATGTGGTATGTCAAATATCATCTCCTCTACTGTGGTGTCTAATGGATAACTCTTTAGGAAACTGCAAATGAAACATTAACAACAAATTTAAGCTGCATAATGCTGCAATGATATATCTGGATAAGTAGTCCATGATTAACGCAAGCCAGATTGCATTTCTTGTTTTGGCAACAGCATGTCTACATGAAATAAACTATAAAAAAAGTGCAAGAAAGCAGTAAAAAAGGCAAACATGATGCTGAGATGCATAGCTAGGGGGATCAGTAGTAGGAGAGAGGTTATACTGCCCTTGTACAGGTCACTGGTAAGGCCACATCTAGAGTATTGAGTTCAATACTGGAGCCCACACCTCAAAAAGGACATTAACCTGCTGGAGAAGGTCCAGAGAAGGGCTACAAAGATGATAGCTGGTCAGCAGGGCAAAGCATATGAGGAAAAGTTGAGGGCACTGAACATGTAATCCCTGGAAGACAGGAGAGAGAAAGGGGACATGGTTGGGACATTCAAGTACTTGAAAGGGATAAATAAGGTTGATAAGGAGAGTCTCTTTAAGCTGAGTGGCAAATAACATCACAACGGGGCACAGTCTTAAGCTGGAGGGTGGGAGGTTTAGGAGGGAAGTCAGGTAGCACTTCTTCATAGACAGGGTGGTGGACACTTGGAATATGCTGCTGGAAGAGGTTATCTCATTGAAGACAGTGGGCAGCTTTAAGAGATGCTGGGATAGGCATAGAGGCAAGGTAAGAATCATGGGTAGGGAGGATGGGAAGAGTGGGGAGGGAGGGCAGGGTGGATAATAAGACAACACACATATTCAGTGGTTACAGAGGCCTGATCATTTGTTCTCTGAAAGGACCCTTTACCGTTATGCTGACATAGCTCAAGCTATGGACCCTGCAATATGAGCAGATTTGATAGACCAAATGGCATTCTTCTACTGGCTTCTTTGTATGTTCATATGTTCATGTGTTCATATGTAAGAAATCACTGACAAGTTAGACTGCTAACTGAAAGTGAAGATATATCATCTTGTCAGGCTAACTAGAATGATTACCAACTATGATTAATCCCAGCACACAGTATGCTTACTTCTTCAGAATTCAACTGCTGGGAATTTTGCTTAAGTCACGAGCATACCAATTTCACAAGTCAGGTATAGTTAACAGTGGATTCCAGTCCCTATGATATTTCCATTTTCAAAGAAGGAGGAAAGCCATCTGAACATTCAGCCTCTTGGACATCAACTTCTACACATATACAATGTGCCCACACAAAAAACAGCATACAAGCTTAATGTTGCACATCTTCATTCTGCCATGTATAGGTACATCATGTTTGTAAGTGTAATATCACCGTTGCTCGGTTAGCTTAAAGGATACATTGGAATTTTGTACATCCACCGCATACACCTCTGAAGACGATGTATCAATTATCATTGAATCCTCATTATCACTATACAGAAAATGCATTTCTCAATGCCGAATGTTATCTCGTTGGCATTGGCATTGGTAGTGCTGGAGTTAGAGATGCATAATAGGAATGGCAGTGAAGTATTGAAGTTATACCAACCCCACCCCCACCCCCACCCTGTAGAGAGCAACAGGCATTGGGTGTCCCTTTGGGTCATCAGCTGTAACGCTTATGCCATTGTAACTCACCCTACCTTGTAGGCGCTGACAAGTGGTGTGGTGTGCTTTGGGGTCTTTGGGCATTATACTTACCCCATTCCATAAGGAAATACACTGAGGTGGGTGCAGTATAGGAGAATGGGGAGAACTTTGTATCCGAACAGTGCAAGGCACACCACAATGCCTGTCACTGGCTGCAGGGTGGGGTTGGGGGTGGAATGGCATGAGCATTACAGCCGATGTTCCATTCACACCCCTGATACCTGTCAGTCTCTGCAGGGTGGGGTGCTGCAGTTGGAAACCGTAACAAAGTAGGTGTCTGTTGGTATTTTCACTCCAAATTTACAACATGGACTTTTTGTGAGCCCACCTCATGAAAAGCAGAACTATCAGTTTGTTAGCTGAAAAGTGCTTTTGCACAGTGGCTATGCCATTTGGCGACACAGGGATGAAAACACATTTTGGAGAGTATGTAGAAAATGACAACTGTATTGTTTATGAGGAAACGTAAAAAAATGGCAATGTTGAAAATCTGGAGTGAAAATATGAAAAATTGATGAAGTCATGAGCATGCATAGAAACTGTGCAACACACATCTGTAACCCAATTATTTTTGGGATTTTTTTTAACCACATGTTTAACATAGGTGTTTTGGGACCTCCCCTCATGAACAATGGCACTGTGATTTTGTTAATTTGTCTGAAACGTTGATTTCACACAGTGACCACGCCATTGTGCGCCACAGGTGCGGAAACACATTTGGGGCAGGATGTGAAAAATGACAGCTGTACTGTTCATAAGGAGGTGTGAAAAAAATGCCAGTGTTGAAAATGTGGCATGAAAATATTGCAAATTTGGAAGTTACAAGGGTGCGTGGAAACTGTGCAACCCACACTTGTAATACAGTCATTTTATGGAATTTCATCACCAAATTTTCAACATAGGCATTTTAGGAGTTCTTCTCATAAATAGTGTCACTGTCATTTCCTCAAACTGTCCCAAAAACTGATTTCCCACAGCGACTGCGCTGTTCTGCGCCGGATGTGCAAAAACACATTTTCAGCCAGGAAATGTAAAATGACAGCTGTACTGTTCATACGGAGGTGTGGAAAAATGCCAATGTTGAAAATCTGGAGTGAAAATATTATAAATTCGCGAAGTTACGAGTGTGCGTGGAAACTGCTCAACGCACGCTCATAAAACAACTATTTTTTTGGATTTTTCCACCAAATTTGCAACATATGTTTTTTGAGAGCCCCCCTCATGAACAGTGGCACTGTTGTTTCTTTCATCAGTCCCAAATGGTGATTCCACGTAGTGACCACAAAATCTCCTTTTGGGACTGAATAACACCATGACAGTGGCTGATTTCATGAGGAGGGGTCCTAATAACCCTATGTTGAAAATTTGGTGCCAAAATTCCCAAAAATGGCTGAGATATGCACCAAAGTTGAAAAAACCCTATTTATGCCATTATACAGCTTAACAGCATTTCTTCAGTTTGTGGTAAGCTTTGAAGAGTGCAGATGTGTTCGGTCCACCAAAGATCATCCACCAGACTCGGAGATAAGTATGGGGGGTGGCAAGAAAGAGCAAGTGCACAGATGGTAGAGCATGGGTTGTAGGAAGGGCAAGTAGACCACTAAGGACCATTTTCTTTTTTACAGGTTTACAAAACAAAAAAATCATTGCATGGTTTTTCTTTTGCAGGGGATTTGGCACACTGGGGTGGGCTCCCGGTGTGCCACCTAAGGTTTTTTTGGGGGGATGCTGTAGCCAACGGGGGATTGGATACCCCAGTTGGCACATACCAAAGGGGAGAACATGAGCCGAGGGGGATTGGGCACCCCCTTTGGCACAGAACAAAAGAGGGAGCAAAGAGACATTATGCTGATGGGGAGCTGGCTCCCCTGTTGTCAAAATAAACAGGATGGGGGACAAACACCAACTGGGATTGGGCCCCCCGTTGGCAAAGAAAAACTGCTGGGGGGCTCATGATGCCAAGGGGGATTGGGCATCCTATCAGTATACATTTTAAATGGGAGGGGAGTCATTATGCTGATGGGGAGTGGGCTGCCCCATTGGCATTGTGACAGGAGGTGGCGGCAGTCACTGCCACCATGTTGTGTGCTCATCGGGAGGTGTTTTGTGGCTTCGCTCTCATTGCAGTGGACCTTTTCTTAGATCTAGTGGCCACATTAGGGATTCATGATGTCAGCGCCTGCTGCTGGCTGATTGGGGAATGAGGGATGCATCTACTGATGCGTGCCCTGCAATCACCCAACAGTGACAGCACCTCCAAATCTGCTACTACTGCAAGATGTTGGCTGGCGCGCAAGCGCGAGCCAACATAAACATTTAAAATAATCACAAAATGTGTTTCAAATGGCATTAGAAACATTGATATTGCATGTTTCATACTGAATAAATAATCAATATGAGATAGTCACACCATGCCATATAACAATGTAATTCAAAACACAAAATATGCATTGACCTTACTTGCAGGGCATGATAGGATCAACTGGCATTTCTGCTATACTGAAAATCGGCATTGGCATCAGGTGTGCTGTTTAGGAGAAAATGGTTCAACTGATGATGTGTCAGTATTGGTTGATGATAGCATAGTATCATAGCATCATAGTTGGCACAAAGCATATATAGACTTTCGTCCTTGCCTGCTTGCATAAGCTTAGTGAGCTAATTAATAAACTAATGACTTGGTTCTACTATAGTCATCCAATCTTATTTTAAAAATTTCTAAAGTTGGACTAATAACTACATCATAGGGGAGAGAATTCCACCTTGAAATGACCCTCTGACTAAACCACTGTTTTCTTTTTTTTGATTTCCACTTTTGTTGTTTTAATTTGTCTACAATGAGCTCTTGTATTATAATTTCTGATACATAATTCAAGTCCTAAATCTTCTCTGAAGATATTATCTTGAAATAATCTATAGACTAAAATCATATCACCCATCCATCTTCTATAAGCCAAGGAATATAGCTCCAATTTGTCCAACCTCTCCTCATATGTCATACTTTTAAGTCCTATTATTGATCAGGTAGTCCTTTGCTGCACTCTCTCCACTCTCACTATCTCCCCCATAGTATAAGGGGACCAAACCTGGGAACAGTACTCCAAGTGGGTTCTTACCAATGATCCATACAGTGGAACCAAGACCTTTCTACTTCTACTTACTGTATGTCTCAATATATAGTTAAGAGCCTTATCAGTGTTTTTTATAGTTTGATCACAATGGACAGTAAAAGAAAGGTCATTTTGTATGATAACGCCCAACTCCCTTTCCTGTATCACTTGTTTTAATTGTTTATTATTAATAATGTAATTGAATTCCAAATTCTTCTTGCCCATGTGCAGGACAATGCATTTTTTCCTCATTAAGTTTAAGTTTATGGTCTAATGTCCATTTCTCAATATATTCAAGTGCTTCCTGATGTCCAGTATAATCTGAAGATGAGTCTATTACTGCTCCCTCTCTACAGTCATCTGCAAACTTGTTTATCCATACATTTCCCTTATTATATTGTAATGATGATATGTATATGTTGAACAGACAGGGGCCGAATACTGAACCCTGAGGGACCCCACTTGTAACAGAAAGCCAATCAGACAACAACCCATTTATCACCACTCTCTGCCTCCTATTCTCTAACCATTCTACTATCCAGTTTACAAGGATCCCATTTATATGTAGCACAAGTAGGGATTTAATTAATTCATCATGTAGTAGTTTATCAAAAGCTTTTGAATAATCTAACTGAATTACATCCACTGACCTACCCTGATCCAAAAAACTACTAACTTTTTTATAAAAACTCAATAGGTTAGTTTGACATGATTGTGACTTTGTAAACCCATGTTGTCTACAATCTAAAAGTTTGTTTGCAATCATGTGGTCCTGAATTAGATCTTTTATTATACTTTCCAAAATTTTCCCAAATGTAGATGTTAAACTAACTGGTCTATAATTGTCAGAGGAATCCTTCTTTCCCTTTTTAAAGATGGGGAACAGGTGTGCTTCCCTCCAATTGCTAACAACTTCACCTCTGTCTAATGACTCCTGAGAAATAAAGGTTAATGGGTAAGCTATTTCCTCTGCTATTTCATAAATCATTCTAGGATGTATATTGTCCGGTCCAGGGGATTTGTTAATCTTAACTCTCTTTAATCTATCCATCACATCTTTTATATCAATCTTGATTTGTTTTTCATTTTTTATATTATATTTAGTATTAGTTGGTACTGTATCTTTAGGGTTAAATACAGTAGCAAAATATTGATTTTGTGCCTCTACCATTTCCTTGTCATTTAGTAGGTTGCCACTGTCATCCTTAAAGGGGCCTATTGTTTGCCTGTTCCCTTTTTTGTTATTCATATATGCATAAAATGCTTTATAATAATTTTTACTTCTAGTCGCAAATTTGATTTCAAAATTTGTTTTGGCATCTTTTATTAATTTCTTTACATGTTTAACCTTTTCCTTATACTTTGGCAATACATTTGTATTACATTTGGCTAATCTGAACATTTTATGTTTTTCTTTTATCTGTCTTTTAATTTTACAGGTTATCCATTTTGAGGAAGCACCCGATTTAGGGTTTTTACTTGTATATGGTACATTTACATCTGTAATCTCTCTAATTGTATCCACTAAGATGTTCCACATTTCATCCAACATTAACCCAGCGAAATCTGATTTCCAATCCCAAGAAAGCAATGCCTGTCTAATTTTATGAAAATCTGCTTTTGTAAAATTGGGAATATTTATACTATTACCCTGTTGAGTAGGTAATTCACTTAATTGAAAGAAAACAGTGTTATGGTCACTATTTGAGATTGGTGTTCCAACCTCAGTGACAATTAATCTGGATCCCATGTTTGAAAATACGAGATCCAATATATTATTAGATCTTGTATTTTCTAAAACTAACGGATCCAGGCCCAGTTGATTAAAGCGATGATGAATATTGTGAATTCACAACTTCATTATGTAGTTCTTCCTGTATTGAACTGAAATGAGGAAGGAGCACAGTGCAGACTTTTAAGAGATTATGCTCAATACAATTAAAATTAGATAGAGCTATCTAGATTGAAGGTATACATATTTATAAAATGTGCCTTGAAAATCCTTTAAACATATTAGTCAAAACATGACACATAACCATTTGTAAATCCTGCAATAGACAACTGGTAATGTTCATGGTAATCAAATGATCAGTTTCTTAAAACCTTAATCACTGTAAATGTAATTTAATTTTTAATAATAGATTAATTGTAAAATTGTAATAATATGCTTCAGGGCATGAGTGGCTGTGGAAGTTATACAAGTCTTGTATGGTTGTAGTTACTAGGCTTAAGCTCTTGACACACCACACAAGGCATATGTAAATCACACAACACAATGCCTGACATGCATTATTGCTTAAATATAAAATGAGTTGAACAGCTAAAATTTTCACACACTCAATAAAACTGTACAAGTACAGTTCCTTGTAAAATACTAGCACAGAAACAGTATTGCGTACCTATATCTGTCAAGCAGAAATTCTGCAAGTTCCTGGTCACTTCTAATATCAAATGTCATTTTTAGACTGGACCATCATTCAACAGCACCACCTATATTAATTGTTATGTGGTTTTGCAGCCTGTCCCTCTCAAGTTTCCTTCTCTTTTTCTCTGGTGTCGGTAGTTTTTGTCCTCTCCGTTTCAGGGCATCACACATTCTATGACAATAAGTAATACGACCAAAATGAATAATGAGTAAGTTACACAGTTATCATTCTTACAATACTGTTGCATATTGTGAAATATGAGTAATTCTATATAATAATAAGTTTCTAAAAAAAATAATAGACAGAGACCTGAAGGCTTGAGTCTGCCATACATCACTGATTCCATGATAGTCACCAGGATCAGACAACTCAAATGGGTAATTGAAGGTCAGAGTAGAAGATCATACATTATTGTGAGCGTATGACATCTATCTTCACTGAATTTAGGTTGAGGTGAGGGGCATGCAGGATGTCAGTGGAGAGAACATGCACACATCCGCACATGCTCCCTCCAGAAGTCGGCCCCATCTCCACCCCCAATGTTTGCACCATTGGTACACTGCCCCCCAGCCACCACTAGGGGTCAGTCAGCACCGACCACTGGAAAACCCCCCTACCTGGAGAAGGAGAGCAGTCCCTCAGATGCTCAATTCTTCTCCAACCCTGCCAACCCCCAGCGACCCATGCTCATTCCCAAACATGGGTCACTGGCGTAGTGTGAGGTAAGGTGACCAGCACCTCAGCCCTCAGCATCACCATGCCAGCTAACTGGCTCACATTTGTGTGGGGGGTGTCAAGGGGGAAGAGGCAGCTGCAAGTGGCGTGCTAGCTGCACACTCAAGCAGACTTGATAGACCATGTGGCCTGTTTCTGCTGGCAAGTAGCAAGTATATATGGATGCCACTGGGGTGATACAGATGGGAGCCTATTTCAAAGGAAGATGTGTTTTTGAAGCATGGCCTGGGGAATAGGCACAACAATGCTTAATAAGGGACATCACTTTCTTAGAGATTTTCCGCACATGGGTAGCCACACTGGCCTGGGGGAGGATTTACAAAACCAAAAAGTAACATTCTGGTGTGACAGAAAGGCAGTGGTGGAAGTTTTGAATAAAAGGTGGGCTATGTCCGAAACAGTGATAAGGGTCCTGAGACAACTAGTACTACAGGGTCTGAAACTGAACATGTCATTTCTAGCTAAGCATAATGAAGGGGTGCAAAACACAGTGACTGACAACTTCTCCCATATGTAGATGGACAGGTTTTGGGCTATCTCCCCAGGGGCAGAAGGCAGAAAAATAATGGTACCAACGTATGCTTGGGAGACTGGTTGAAGGGAGCTGAGCTTTTGTTCTGGGAGTTCTGCCCAGCAAGGACCTTCAGGACTTATGAAGGCTCTTGGAGAGTGTTCCAGGCTTTCTGGGAGAGCAAAGACATGGAGGAAAGTGAGGCAGTCATAGAGGAACAGGTAGCTAAGTTTGTGGTCGATAGCTGGAGGAATGGAATGGCACATTCCACCATGGTGGTACACCTCTCAGTCATAAGTTTAATCAGTAGCCTAAAGTGGTGGGGGAATCCTACAAAGGGAAATATAGTAAGGAGAATGATGCAAGGGTGAATGAGACTAAAAGGGAAGGCGCTTGATCAGAGGCGCCCAATTTCATTGGTCTTGTTAGACAAACTAGTCAGAGTTCTTCCAAATGTATGCCATTTAATGAACAAAGCATATTTATTTGGGGCTATATTCACGGTAATGTTCCATGGGGCTTTTCCAGTCAGTGAGGTTCTAGGCCATGAAAGGGGAGGGGAAAAGAAGGGGTTACTATGGGAAGAAATACAATGGCAGGGAGTAGCATTAATTTAAGATTAAGAAGATCCAGAATGGATCAGGCTGGTTGAGGAGTGACCATCACCCTGCAGAGGAAGGAAAGAGTGGGTATATACCCTGTCAGGGCTTGGATGGCATGCACAGTGGTCAGACCAGCAGGGGGAGACCCTTTGTTTAAACAAGGTGATGCAGTCCAAGCATGAGGTGCTCAGATGGTAGCTGTGCTAAAAAAGGTATGGAGTTCCTGGGTGAAGACCTAGAGGGTTATTCATCCCACCCATTCAGAATAGGTGCTGAATCAGAGGCTGCAGCCCAAGGGGGTTCCAAAGAGGAAGTAAAGAAATTGGGGAGATGGGCATCGAACTGTTGTAAAACATATGTGATAAAATGTAATTGTTGACATTTTTTCTGTTTCTTTGCAGGGTCATGAGTGGGCCTCAAGGGTGGCATAAAACAGAAGGGGAAAGAGGCATATAAAAAAGGGGGATACGAGGTGAGGTGTGGGGGAACAGGGGGAAATATCCACACTGGAGCCTCATGTGTTTTTTCTGTTTTGATCATAGGTCTAGGAGAGAGACTACAGGTATGGATTTGCGGTCACTCTTTTATATATTGGGCAGAACACAGAGCAGCCATGGAAGCAGAGGGAAGGCAGTTGTACCATGATTGGCACGGCATAAGATTGCAATGGATGGTGATGGGAGGGATGTATTTGGCCTAATTAATTCCACTGCTACAGGACATACAGACAAAAAGACCCAAGCCACATCTATTGATTATACACCTGGGAGGAAATGATTTAGGAACTATGCCATGGATGGACATATTTTTTTCAGATGAAAAACGGCATTCATAAAATTAAGGAATGGTGTTGGAATGGTCAGAAATGCTACTGCAGAAGGTGTGGCAGTATGCAAATAAATAAATAAAGCAATAGACAGAGCATGTAGAAGAATGAACCAGAGAATAGGGGTTCTATTTGCTTCCTTTGGTGGAAAGATTATAAAATATGGGGGGATAGATGAGGATGACTCAGAATTATACAGGTCACATGGAGTGCAATTATCAGATCTGGGGACTGGTATGTTCAATGCAGAGCTAGGGACAACCATAATGGGATGGAAGACAGAAGTGCACTCCAGATTTTAAAAAAAAATCTATAGGAAAAGCATAAGGGGGAAGCTCACCATCCTGCATGAACTGGAGGTGGATTTTTGGAAGAAAAAGAAAGGGAAGGGAGGTAAAAGGGAGGGAGGAGGAGGATGAATCTGGCCTGGGTGTACATCAAGGCTTAGGGACTGGTGGCTCTGTATGTACATCAAGGCTGGGGCCAATGGCTCTGGGTGTACATCAAGGCTGGGGGACCAGCGGCCTAGGTGTACATCAAGACTGGGGGACCAGCGGCTCTGGGTGTACACCTGGAGGACCACAGAGCAGAAGAGGGCTGCAGGTATACACATGTACCCAGCGAGAAAGATAGGCAGCGGAAGAAAATACAGTAACCCACATGTACAACTGGGGGTTAAGAGGAATGTAAAAGGATACAAGAATTTAAAGAAAATTAATTGTTGGAATGACAATATATATGACTGGAAAAATTGAGAATTTAGTGTGTAAACACAGGGTATTATATTTATTAAATAAAATTATTGCTGACTGAGCACCCAACAAAAAGGTCTAGTGTATTCATTGGAAAGGGGATCAGGGGACAAGGAGATTTGTCTGATAAGGGGCAAACCCTTTTGTCCCAGGTCACCTGACAAAAAAGGGTTTCTCAGTCTGGGAACTGATTTGGAAAGAAGGGATTCCGGAGGAAGGGAAGGGGAGGGACTGGGGAGGAATGGGGGGATGAGTCACACAAAGGGGGTGGAGTTAAGGATGATACAGGGAGAGGGGATTAGTAGACAAACGAGAGAGGGGTGGAGAGAGAGGGGAGGTTTAAAAGGGTCTGCTCAGAGCAAGACAGCCTCACAATTTTTGTTAGCTGGTAGTTTTTCCCACCCATCCATCCAACTAAAAGGGCAATAGGAAGAATGAAAGATGAGGGAGTTTGTGGCAAAGGCAGACTGCTGAAGGCGGACAGTAGAGTCTAAAAGGAAGTACAAAAAAGAAGCGAACCCCAAGTGGACTGCTGAAGGTGGATGGAAGAGAGGAGCTATGAATGGGAAATACATGGAGGAGAAAGAAAGTGAGGGGAGGGTAAAGGGAGAGTGAGGGAAGAGGAACCTTGCCTGGGTGTTCTTCAAGGCTGGGGGTCTGGCGGTCTGGGTGTACATCAAGGCTGGGGGACTGGTGGCTCTGGGTGTACATCAAGGCTGGGGGACCAGTGGCTTTGGAAAAACATCAAGGCTGGGGGACCAGTAGCTCTGGGTGTTCATAAAGGCTGGGGGACTGGCGGCCCTGGGTGTACACTCATAGGGCCACAGAGCAGAAGAGGGGTGTGGATGTACACATGTACCCAGCAAGAGAGATGGACAGTGGAAAAAGATAACCCCATATGTACATCTGGGGGTAGAGAGGAATGCAAAATGATACAAGAAAATAAACCAGCCCTACAAGAGAGAGCAAGTAACTTGTCTAAAGTTGCACAGTGAAGTGATTGTGCTGCTAATGACCAGTCTATATTTACTGCTATGTTAGACTCACAAAATGTTTTTATTTTTGTACTAAAAGATAACAGTTACATACAAAAGAATTTAGTTATTTTACAAAGAACCTCAGTGCATTATGGGGTATGTGTGAGTATGTATTAGTTATTTTAGTTATTTATTAGATATTCGGATAACACCGTGGAGCACAAGTGCTCTTTTCCAAAGGTTCCACGTCAATAAAAGATTACGATACATTTTAAAAGACATGAACAGCACTAGTTCAAGTAGAGCCTGGTCAGGTACTGACAATGGAGCAATGAGATAATGGTATTGTAATCAGATAGGCCTGACAATAAGGTTCTTAAGGTTATTGAGTCATGTTAAAAACAGTACTATAAGATAACAGGGCATATAAGATAAACCCTCGGTCAATTTTCATTTAAATAGTTACTCAAACTAGTTTCTTATCATCTTTCTAGTGTAAGCTAATGAATTGAATTGTATTTATTTTTTATTTATTTATTTAATGGAGCTGGAATTGCAAACCTTTAAGTCAAGGACTCGTTAACAAAGGCTCCTCATCACACATACAATCACAGGAACAATGGGGTCACAGTAAAGACATAAAGGAGATATTAAGTTTCTATACAAGTATATACACAAGTTCTCTTTTTATGTTTGCTTGGCACATGCACAAGAAACATTATGCAGCAGCTGAGGAGAGAAGCGGGTTGTGGAGGTGTGGCACTGTGGCAGCCACAGCAGTACTGCATTTGGTGGCTTGGCACTAGTGGATCAATGCAGGCACACTGTGCTGATGACATTGGTTTCCAAAAGTGCCACCAAGTTGAAATGATTTTGCTGCGCAATGAAGGGCCACCTCATCATTGCAGCGCCAGCCATTCCGCTGCAATGAGGGAATGACCTGTCATTGCAGGGTGATACCTTGCCCAGTGTAACATTTTTTGTAAATGTGGTGGTGGCTTGCCACTGCCTCACAGCCCCAGGAAAGCCAATCGGGGTGTCCAGTCCCCCTAACGGCATGCCCTAGAACCAGTTCATTTGCAGATGGGGGAGCCCAGTCCCCGTCGGCATAACATAACCCCTTCCCCCATTTGTTGAGTGCTGAGGGGGTGCCCAATCCCCCACGGCATCATGCCCCCCCAAACAGCTGTTCTTTGCTGATGGGGGGCCCAATCTCTGTCAGCTTAATTCCCCCATCCAAAAAAAAGGCAGCCCACCCCAGTGTGCTGAAAGCAAGCCTGAAAAAAAAAACCTCCCATGACATCTTTTTTCCTCCCTGAAAGAAAGGAAATGGTCGAACGTCTGTCACCGTCCCCGTCCCCCAATCCACATCCATCCACTGTGTAGCCTACCTCCCCACACCTCCCTCACCCCATACTTACCACTGAAGCCTGGCGCAATGATCTTTGGTGGACCAGGAACACTTCTGCACTCTTCAAAGCCGACCACAAACTGAAGAAATGCCGGTAAGCTGTATAATGGCATAAATAGGGCTTTTCAACTTTGGTGTACATCTCAGGCTTTTTGTGGAATTTTGGCACCAAATTTTCAACATGGGGTAATTGGGACCCCTCCTCATGAATTCAGCCACTGTCATGGCATTATTCAGTCCTGAAAGGTGATTTCGCGGTCACTACATGGAATCACCTTTCGGGACCGATTAGTGAAACGACAGTGCCAGTGTTCATGAGGTAGCTGTCAGAAAGCCTATGTTGTAAATTTGGTGAAAAAAAATCTAAACAATGACAGTTTTGCAAGCATGCATTGCGCAGTTTCCATGCATGTTCGTAACTTCGTGAATTTGTAATATTTTCATTCAAGATTTTCAGCATTGGCATTTTTCCACATCTCCTTATGAACAGTACAGCTGTCATTTTTCACATCCTGACCAAAATGTGTTTTTATACTTCTGTCACAGAATAGCTCAGTTGCTGTGGGAAATCAGTGTTCGAGACACATTAAGAAAATTACAGTGACACTGTTCATGAGCAGAGGTCCTAAAATGCCCATGTTGAAAGTTTGGTGACAAAAGTCCATAAATTGACTGTGTTACAAGTGTGCATTGCGCAGTTTCCACGCACGCTTGTAACTTTGTGAATTTGCAATATTTTCACTCTAGATTTTCAACATTGGCATTTTTCCACACCTCCTTATGAACAGTATAGCTGTCATTTTTCACATCCTAGCCAAAATGTGTTTTCATGCTTCTGGAGCAGAATAGTGTGGTCGCTGTGGGAAATCAATGTTCAGGACAGATTAGGAAAATCACAGTGACACTCTTCATGAGCAGAGGTCACAAAATGCCTATGTTGAAAATTTGGTGAAAAAATTCCTCTAAATGACTGTGTTACGTGCATGCATTGTGTAATTTCCACATAAGCCCAGAAGTTTGAGTATTTTTAATATTTTCACTACAGATTTTCAACATTGCCATCTCTTCGCACCTCCCTATGAATGGCACAGCTATCATTCTTCACATCCTGCCTGATCTGTGTTTTCATACTTCTGGCGCAGAAAGGCACAGTCGCTGTCGAAATTCAAAGTTCGGAACATATTAACAAAATCACAGTGCCACTGTTCATGAGAAGAGGTCCCAAATGCTTTCATGAGGTGGGGGTCACAAAAAGGCCATGTTGAAAATTTGTAGTATAAATACCAACAAACGCCCTGGGGCATTAGGGTTTCTAACCATAAAGTCCCACCCTGTACAGACTAACAGGCATCAGAGGTGTGCCTTTGGATTGCCGACTGTAATGCTCATGCCATTCCACCCCCACCCCACCACCCCACAGCCAGTGACAGGCATCAAGGTGTGCCTTGGACTCTTCGGCCCCAGAGTTCACCCCATTCTCCTGTACTGCACCCATTTCAGTGTATGTCCTTATGGAATGGGGTGACTATAAACCCGAACACCCCATGGCACACCTCAACACATGTCAGTGTCTGTAGGATAGGGTGAAGTGAAATGGCATGATCGTTATGGGTGACGACCCAAATGCATACTCCAGCGCCTGTCCATCTCTGCAGGATGGAGGTGGAGTTGGCGTGAAGTTCAGCACTTCACTGCCATTCCTATTCTGCATCTCTCTAACTCCTGCATTTCCAATGCTAATACCAGCAAGCAAACATTCAGCACTGACAAATGCTTGTTTATATTTCTCATGGTCACATGAATTAAATAATTTTGTGTTTTTATGCATTTCTTAATGAATGTACAGTATGTCATGTTGTTCTGTGCATAGGGACTACTTCTTGGCTTCATGCAGTCACTGTACATTCTATGTGTGACTCAATGGCTAGTAAAATAGTTTGAAATAATATATAGAATGTGTTGCAGTGCATTACATACATTGGAATTCTGTTTTGTTCTGTTCTATTTTATACCTTTTTGAATAGGCTGCTTTTTAAACTCATTAATGTGCCTCACTGGGCCAGTTGCTAAGGATTTGTTTACAGTACGTCCTGAATGTACTGTAGAGCAGAATGAAATTATTTTAATTGTAAGAAACAAATAAAAATGAAAACATTAAGATACATAACTATACTTTTTTCTGTCGTATAAAACTCTAAGATAAGAATCCTTTCAGAAACATGTTGGCACTTTTTTAAATTATTCAGTGCCTGAAGTGTAGAGCACATCAAAAATACATCTGTTCCTCAAAACATTATTTAAAAACATGAGGTGTAGAACCCTTCAAAATATATTAGAACTTCTGTTCATCACTTGTAAGAGAACAAAATGCATTATTAATGATCTCTGTGCAACTGTAGTATAAGCATCCATACAAGTTCCTTTCCTCCTAGTGTAGTTTTCCATTTTAATTTTCACTATTACTGGGCACTAGAATACATTGTACATAAATAGAGCCAGTAGGAGTTTTCCATATGAAGAAAACTATTATTAACCATCTGTAATGTGTGCTTTATGGAAGTAAGTATGAAACATTTGTCTGTAATCAGATTGAAGGAGAACTATATGATACACAGATCTCTATATGACTCTAGAGAGAAAGGCAAATATGATGTTTATGTCACAGAAATGGTTGGTATGCCATATTTATTTTACATTTTTTTACAAATTTAGTTACCCAGGAGAGCTCAATTCAGATGCAGTAATCTTTGTAGGTTCTAAAATGTTAAGACTTACAAAACACAAGGCTTATGATAATGTGGCAATCCATGTTTAAATGTTATTCTCTATCAAATTTAGAAAATAATATGCCGAATTTACAAGCATGTTATTATATTGTTTTTATTTGGTAATCATTTTGACTCCTGAGCAGAAACTTGACATTTACCAATCTGACTTTATTTATTTATTTATTTATTTTTGTTGACTGGGTAAATGCACTGGTCAAATTCTTGCCTATTTTCAGACTTAAGAAACAATACAGGCAAATTAGGAATGGGAGGATCAGTTTTAAGTCAGACTCTGATCTGCTTCCAAGAGGTTTCGATTTTTGGCCAAAATGGGTAAATCTTTCCAGACAGACTCAGAACTGGGTCAGAAGAAGATCCCAACTGGGTCAAATGACAGACTTTGGTTGCCCCCTACTCCCTCATAATGGGTGCTATGCAAAAGAAAAAAGATTGTATATGCCCCATGTATCCATAGTGCATAGACACACCTAAGTCAGGTCCCTATTGCATGCACTACAGGGGTGTATGGCCCTTATGCACCTGATCCCCTGGCCATTCATGATGCTATGCACAGCTTGTCTGGTGTCATGCTTAGAGATGCAGCGAATTTAAATTCCGCTGGCAAAGTGAACGTGAAGTGGGCACTTCGCGTTGCCACTCCACTACGTTAGATGGGCAATGCAAAGTGCTCACTGCTTGTTGTCACTTCACTTCACGTGCTAAGGAGGAATGGCAACGCAGTAAGGCAAAGTCATTGTTTTAATGGACTTGAGGCTCCTCATTATGATACTAAGTGATCCACTTGTTGTTTCAGATTTGGCAGCTCCCCCCACACACACTTCACATGGCTTACAGTACTATAAGTCACATGCTCTTTATCTAGGCAGAAAGGAAGTGAGTCATACAAGCAGACATTTTTACTTTCTCCTGTGCAGACGGAGAGAGAGAGGAGTGTGTTTTGTGCCTGCTGATACTTTGAGATCAGAAAAAGGTGGTGATTTAAACTTTGATTTAGACTCAACAGCTTTTTTAAAAGCTACATTTTTTTGTCTTTTCTGTCTGTACTCTTTTTTACTTAATTTGTTCTTTCTGTAAATTTCATTTTTCTTACATAGAGGAACATCAGTTGCAAATTATGTCCATGCTGGAACTGCTGCTGGATCACCATGGGATCCCACATTAGTTTTTTTTTCCTCACACCATGTGCCCCACACCTTCCTTGCTGTGTTATAAAATATATTCCTCCACCATCCCCAACCCTTGTATGTAATTATGCCCTTTTTTTGTTGTCTTCTGTATGTATTCTGAGCAGTGGAAGTATACTGTGCTAAACTGCATGGGTGCAGCCTTCTTTCCGGTCTGTGTATGCACTGCAGACACTGTCCAACTCCCTGACTTACAAACACTTATTAATGAGTACTATGGTTTACAGTACATCCAAGTAACTAGTACAAAAATGAATATTGTGATTCATGACTTAATTGTAAATTGTGATTTGTGACTGCATTTGTGACCGTGATGATAAAGAAACACAAATGCCTATGGCTGTACTTCACTGGACCCCAATGAGGTGTGGCACAAAACTCCCCAACTTAAAAACACTCATTAATGAGTACAATGGTGGGTTGGTGAAGCATGGAGAGATACTACAAAACAGGCTTACAATACATCCAAGTTACTAGTAAAAACAATTAATGTTGTGATTCGTGACGTGATCATAAATCATGATTTGTGACTGCATTTGTGACCATGATGATGAAAAAATGTGAATACCTATGGCTGTACTTCCCCAGGCCCCGATGAGGTGTGGCACAAAACTCCCCGACTTAAAACCACTCATTAATGAGTACAATGGTGGGGTGGTGAAGCATGGAGAGATACTACAAAACAGGCTTACAATACATCCAAGTAACCAGTAAAAAAAATTATTGTTGTGATTCGTGACGTGATCGTAAATCATTATTTGTGACTGCATTTGTGACCGTGATGATGAAGAACGTGATTTGTATCACAAGTGACTCCTGATGATGGTCCTGACTTAAAAACACATGTTAATGAGTACAGTGTTCATGCTGAAATATGCACCACACTTGTCCAGTACTCTGAAGGGAAGCCAAAGAAACAACTATGACTTGAGTTAGAGATGGAGATTGGTTTCGTAGGTTTCATAGGTTTTCAGAGTTTATAAAGACTATAGTCCATATACTCGCCATTGATTTTTGTATATCCAAGAATATTATTCTTGATCATATATTGATCAATTAGCTTCTTAAAGGATTCCATTGTTCTGCTAACTATTATTTCAATTGGAAGCCTATTCTAGATCTTGACCACTCTCACTGTTAACCAGTACTTTCTTCTGAGTGTTTTAAACCTATCTAATTTATTCTGCAGTGGATGAGCTCTAGTACCATAGGGTTGATCCCTTAATACAAGATTTAGCTGTTCCCAAAGTGTGGGGTAATTTAGTGCCCTATATATTAAACATAGGTCACCACGCATTCTTCGATATTCCAAGGTATACAGGCCCAAAGCTGTCAGTCTCTGTTCATACTCCTGCCCCTGGACCCCAGCTATCCTCTTTGTGGCTCTCCTTTGTACCCTCTCCAAAGATCTTATATCGCCCTTGACTCCTGGTGCCCAAAACTGGACACAATATTCCATATGAGGGCTCACCAAAGATGTGTAGAGTGGTAAGAGAACTCCTTTATTATTGCTCTTTATATGTTTATTTATGCAATATTGTACGTTGCTAGCCTTTTTTGTTATTTGATTGTAATGTGGCCTGAAGCTTAGGTTATTACATATTTTAACTCCCAGGTCACTTTCTTCGGTGACAACCTTTAATAATTCATTGCCACATAATTTGGCATTATTGGGATTGGGCCCTAAAGAGATGCAAATGTACAGACAGATTCAGATTGTGCTGTGCACTGAAGAGATGCAGATGCAAAGGCACAACACCTAACCAGTGCACACCATCAGAAATTCAAATCTGGAAAACAATATCTTTGCTGGTTGGGACGGGCCACGGGGGGGGGGCAGTGTACTGCACTGCTGCAGTAACAGTCACTAGTACTAGTACCAGTAAAGATACCACAAAGAAGTATAAAAATTACACAGCTGCAGTGGATAGCAGGTTCACATTGATGAAATTATGTGGCACAATAAAAGGTGTCTGATTTCATGACACGCGTCACACAGATATTAAGTAATGCATAGCAAATTGAAAACTTCAGTAATATAACCACATATTTTAAACAAACTAAAATTATGCACTGCTGCACCACATCAATCAGCAAAAAAATGGCAAGAATTATTGAAAATATTACTGTGTGTACATTAACACAGTTATACAAGAAAAATATCACCTACACCACAGAAATGCCCCTTCCCCAAAGCACACTTCCACTGCCTCTCAGTACACAGACTGAATGTTGTACATTGACATTCAAAATATGCACGCAAGCAATAAATCCTAGATGATATGAGCATAGAAGGGTTTTCTATAATTGATGAACTAAAGTTTCAATAAAAAAAATGAAAAAAATGGAATAGTCTGCCACAGGAGGTAGTGGGAGCAAGCATGGTGGAGGGATTTAAACATGCCTGGGACAGGCACGAGGGAACCTTTGAGATGGTCAGCAGTGGGAATAATCCATTACCAGCTAGGGTCACAGGCCGCAAACAAGTGTAGGGCAAAAGGGCAGACTGGATGGGCTTAGCGGTCCTTGTCTGCTGACAGTTTCTATGTTTCTATGTTCTATGTAACATAGCCATATCTTCACAGCACCTCATGAATGTGACGGCTGTCATTTTTCAAATACTGGCCAAAATGTGTTTTTGTGTCCCAAAAGATAATTTTACAGTTGCTGCGGAAAACCACCTTTTGAACATGAGTTGAACATTTTCTCTGCACTTGTTCATGGGGTGGGTTCGTAAGAAGGCTATGTTGAAAACGTGGGGCAAAAATATTAAAAAAAACAACAAAGTTATGACTTTACATTGACATTTGAAAATGCAAGCTTGTAACTTTGGTAATTTTCAATATTTTGACCCAACATTTTCAATGTGGGGATTTGCATATGTTTCCCAGGATGCTTTGCATCAGTGGGGTATGTGCAATTGTGTTTTCTTTAAAATTTGGCTGTAAGGCCAATATCCTTTGGGATAACCCATAACTCAGTTCATTTGCTCTGGGGTTCTTTTGGAGTTCTTTCCTTCTTTATTTTGTGTTCCTCATGGCCCAAACAATTACCATCCCCCTTAAGGTGTGGCTGGCTCACTCTTTTTTCTCTTTATGGGTTAAGATACAGGTATAACACACTGGTGAGTCTAAATGGCATGTGATTTTTAGCTATTGCTGCTTGTACTGTAAGACCTTATGGCACCATGCAATTCTGCTTAAGATTGAGCCAGTCCAAATTTGTTCAGGTGGATTTGCATATGTTTTCCATGATGCTTTGCATCATTGGGGTATGTGCAATTGTGTTTTTTGTTTTACAATGTGGCTGTAAGGCCAATATTCTCTGGGATAACCCATATCTCAGGGCATTTGCTCTGGGGTTCCTTTGTAGTTCTTTTTCTTCTCTATTTTGGGTTCCCCATGGCCAAAACAAATAACATCCCCTTAAGGAGTGGCTGGGGCACTCTCCTTGTGCTGATACAGATATGGCACACTGATGAGTCTAAATGAGGATGAAACACATATGTGTCTGCTATTTTTCAGCCTTTGTTCCAGGTGCTTATTATAGATGCATGTCTTAAAGAACAACTGTTTGGGGCCTTTAGATGCCTCTGCATTCATTCAGTTTGCTTTTATTTGTTTACTTACTTTTCCATCTTTTTATTTGTAATTTGCCAAGTGCTAGTGAAAAAAGAGCCTAATGGAGTCTCGATGTGAACATAGGCTAATTTTGAACCTAAAAAAAACAAAGACTCTCCTATTTGCTCATAACTAGAGTAAGCTTAGAAATACCCAGCTGCAGATCCAATCAAAATCACTATACACACTGGAACAGGTCACTTCCTACAAATACCTAAAAGCTCCCTTTGACACTGCCCTCACATTCCATGGACACATCAATACCCTTGCTTCTGCTGCCAGTACATGTATTGGCCTACTGTATCACCACAAGGATTGTCTTCCACCAGAAGCCCTCAGACTAGCCCTCACCTTCTCAGTCATGTCCTTTATTGACTATGGGCTGCTCATGCCACAGCCATTAGTAAAATAAAAATGGTCATTAACAAAGCCTGCAGGCTCCTAACTCATGGCGACCATACAACTCACAAGTGCATGCTCTACTCCCTTGCCCAGATACTTAACCTTGATGAGAGGGTCCAATACCAGGCCTGCCTCATAGCCAAAAAATCACTCCTTGGCCTGACTCCACCAGGACTAGCTGCCTCACTGACCCTAGTCACCCATTCTGTGAGCACACATGGCTTGGCTAAGGCTGTCCTGGCTATTGCCAGAGTCAGGACCACCTTGGCACAGAGGTCATTTATTGTCAAGGCCCCCACCTGGTATAACTCCCATCCCCCTGGACAACCAGACATGCTACTCTTGGATCTTTCAAGGTGGCCCTAAAAGCTCACCTCCTTGCTGCCCGCACCTGCACCTGCCCAATATAGGCGCACAGCACTTGTCCTTGGTGGCCCCCATAAAATCCAAACTGACTCCTGGCTGTACACTTCAGCCAAGACCATCCACTTTGACAAGGTCTCCTCAGACGGCTCTGCAACACGTTGTGCACTAACCACCCATTCTTTCCTGCTTGGCTTACCCTTTCTGCTCTGTAAGCCCTATTTTTTCTGCTCTCACTATCTTGCCTAGTATGCCTCGCAACTATGATAGTTTCCAATATTTTTGTACCTGCACTGTCCGCAGCCATCACTCTTTATAGTATCTACAATATCATTAGCTACGGCCTTGTATAATTTATGCACTGTATTAGCTACCACCCTGTATAACTTATGCACTGTATTAGCTACCACCTTGTATAGGTCATCACACTCTCTGCACCTGTAGTAGTGTTTAGTGTTTAGCTACCAAATTGTATAGATCACCCAGTGTCTTCTGACACACAACGCAATGGCTTGTATATAGTTCATCTCTGTGTCTCGCACTATAGTAGTTGTCCTATGTATGAAATGTACTATGCTGATTCGTTCTGTTGTCTATGTTTGTTCAGTCTGCTGGTTGACGAGGAGTCCCTGATTCAAAGGTCTGTAATTCGATTGTAACAATAAATAAAAATAAATGTCATTAAACCCTTACTAGCAAGGCTGGCAGTGTATTTCAAAGGGGAACTACAACTGTTCTACTTTTTAGTTATTACTTTCAGACTGACCTATAGCTGGAGCTGTAAATAAACCTGGCCTGCCCCTGTACTACTTCCAGACTGACCTACAGGTGGTGCTGTGAGACCCTGCAATTGCAATCCACATGCAAATCAGGTTATAATGAGATGTTAATATGGATGTTTGCCCACCAACTGCCTAAGTAAGCTCATTTGTTTATCATTTTTAAATACAGCATATGTTTGCCCTCAGCAAATGTCCTAGGGCCGGGCAGACGTCGTAGTCCTGCGCAAACACTGCACAATGTATTAGAGCTGCACAGACTTGTCTGAACCATAACACAGTTCTGGCTTATTTGGCCTGCACTGTTGTACTGTTGTTAGCATCTTTAGCGCATCCATTTATTTGCTAGCACACACATTGGCCAAATAGTTCAACTTTACCTTTCTGGAAAAATAACACTTCCTGCCACCAAAATATTATATATTTAACAGAAATATGTGATTTTTGATAACATGTGGGACCAGATATTCAAAACTTAGGGCAAAATTAGCCCAGAACCATTTGCATGCTATATTCAAAGGAATAGCCACAGGGCTAAAGCAACTGAATATAGTGTGCAAATGAAGCCATGCAATTAGGGCTGGGAGTGCAGTGCAATAATAGCCCAGCAAATAAGAGAGCACTGAATATAGCATCCGAGAAGTGCAAATCAAAACAGCAGCCCAATGCACACAGACGTGGAGGACATGGAGGAAGGTAAAGGTGAGCTATGTGACCAATGTGTGCGCTAGCAAAGAAGTGGATGCACTAAAGCTGCAATCAACAGTGCAGGCCAAATACTGCAGAACTGTATTATGGTTCAAGACAGGTTTGCACAGTGCAAACACATCTGTACAGTGTTTGTGCTGGGCTAACCCATTTGCCTGGTGCTAGGACGTTTTCCCAGGGCAAACATTTGCTATATTCAAAAGGGACATGCAAATGAGCCTACTTAGGCAGTCAGTGGGTAATTATCCATATTAGCATCTCATTATGGCCTGATTGGTATGTAGATTGCCCAAAGCTGTTGCGGGGTCCCACAGCTCCACCTGCAGGTCAGTCTGGAAGCACAGGGGCAGGCTGGGTCTGCTCACAGCTCCACCTATTGGTCAGTCTGGGAAAAAATCTGAAAATAGACTTGTAGTTTCCCACTGAAATACACTGGCAGCCTTGCTAGCAACGGTTTTATGACATCATCACATGGGTACTCCATTGGACTCTCTTTTTTTTCACTAGCACTTGACAAAAATACAAATAAAAAGATGGAAAAGTAAGTAAATAAACAAATAAAAGCAAACTGAGTAATTGCAGAGGAATCTAAAGGCCCCAAACATTTGTTTTTTAAGATATGCACCCTTACTAATGTAACCCCTCACCCCTGCCTTTTTACCAAAACAACAGGTGGCATGCTGTTGGCGCTGGCAGCAATACCTGGTGGGGACCTGAGTTCAGGGAGGATGAGGTTACTCTGCACAAGGGGACCTAGGTTTGGCTACTCTGCACAGGGGCACCCAAGTAAACCCGAACACAGGAAGCAATAACTGTAATGTCCAGAACCAGGAATGGGATTTTACAGTGTAGCTTTTATTCACTACTAGCTGAACACAACAAAGCATAGATGGACCCCCATGGGGCTACATTTACTGGTAATGCAGATTAGAGACTATAAGGTGGTCCACTGGAAGAATGAACCAATTATACTGTTTTCAGGCTCTGGACCAACCAGGCACACAGCCCGGACTTGCAAGCACTTTGGATACACAGCCTGACTGGCCCGGCTCCCCTGCCAGCCACTTGAATGGCGGTCCATTGGAAGAATGAACCCATTATCCTGTCGTGGCTGCCCACACCACTTAGAGTCTGCGACTCCTAGAGAGATTTCTTTCTTACTTCTTCTGACTCCCATCTCACAAAGAGACTTTTCTTTACACTTTTTGTGGCTCCCCACACCACCTAGAGTCTGCAACTCCTAGAGAGATTTTCACATTTGCAACCCACGTCTGGGTACTTCCCTCATCACTGGCCAAGTGCATGAGGTAAGTAGCAATCACAGCAGAAATCCATAGAGGTGGACCTGGTTACTAAAGATGGGGGATGTTCCCACCTCCAGCTCCCACAGCCCATACCCGGCCATTTCTCTGGAAAAAAATGAAACTTCTGAATGTAGATTAAATGGTGGATGAACTGTCGCACCCCCTCTACAATATTACTTGAATTCACACAGCACTCTAGCTTTTGACACTACTCCATTTGTTTGTCCTAGTCCTATAGGCTTCCCAAATAATAGTTCAAATCCTAGATTTCTTCACATACCCCAGGCTGAAGAAACACATTTTTTGCCCTCTCATATTAGAGCAAACACTCACCCTTTTGTTGCAGGTGCCCCACAGGCGAAGTACAACTCTTCCAACTTTTCAAACACAGACTGAACTGAAATAGGCAGCTTTCTTTCTTCTTGCAGAAATAAGTGGATTGCCCCTGGAATCTACATGGGGATCTTTACTACCCCCAGAGGGAGGGGGGCACTGAGACCCGAACAGCGGTCTCCACCACTTGAAGGCAAACTGGAGACTGACCTTCTCTTACTGAAGGCAAACAGGAACTGACCCTTCCTGTTTGAAAGCAAACAGGAGACTGACTTACTTTGAAAACTCCTAACATTCTATCTAACTCCCTCTGCTGCAGATTCCAATGTGGCTTATGCAGCTGCGACAGTTCTATTGGTGATGTCATCTCTCAGTCTCAGCTGAGACTGAGAACAGAGTGAGACAGTGTGAAACCCATTTAACTGGAGTTTCACAAGGCTGCCTTCCCTGCCTACCACTAGGTCTTACTGGGATTCTAGTAACCCCGGGTAACAAGGGGTTACACTCGAACTTGACCAGGAAAATGACTGTCTGCAGTCATTATGTACCCGGCCTTAGGCCATCCCACCTTATGTGCTACCTGCGGAGGGGGGGTGATCTGGCTCCTACCATGTGCAAGCACAGGCAGGCAACACTAAGGGCTTAGAGGCCTGTAGTTGACATATCAGCCTCTACACTATCCACTTACTATGGACACCTAGTGGCTCTGGTAGAACTATCCAGAGCATAGCCCTGATAGATCGGCACTGCAGTCCCAATGGCCATTCAGGACCACAGCCTGTCTATCCCCCTAACCCTCTAGAGAAAACCTATCTGCCTCTAACATAATATTTTAAAACAAAAAAAAACCCAGGGACCTCCCCGACCTTGGGCAACCTGCAATCACACCATTAAAATACCAAATTACTGCCTCCTCCCTACCCCCACAACCACACCTGTGGAAGGAAAGGGTTAATACAGCAATAACCGTAACAATAACATCACAATACTTTAAATTTCTACACATTAAAGCACTGATGGGGAACTCCAATGAGCCCCTCCTCCTCTTCTTGTCTTCTCTTCTGTCTTCCCAGGAACACCTGTAAGAAAAAGAAAGACAAAACACACTCCTAATCTGCATACACAGTCTACCTAAAACCCCTACCATCAAAACACTGAAAAATCCCAAAAAGATTTTTTAGAAAAAGGTAGAAAAACAGTATTTACATTAGAATACAATAGTGACATTATTTACAATACACATTTGGGAGGATGGAGTGCCCTAAAAGTCCCAACTAGTGACCACAAGGCCCGAAGGCTAGTCCAATAAAAAGTCTCTCCAGGGCTGGAGCCCGGTGAAGCACAGTTCTAAACAGGCCAAAGTCCCAAATGGGAGAGTCTGTGCAGACAGTTCACACATTTTTGAAGTCTGTAGTGTAGGGTGTGTACTGCAATGTCATAAAGATAGAAAAGTTTGGACTTACCAGCCTCTTGTAGTACAATAGTAGGCACCTAACCTGCACCACAGCAGAAGACTCTCCCTGGCAGCATTTCTTCTGATACAGCTGGGTGGACATCTTCCGGGAACCACAGGAGGGCACATCTGGAAACAGCTGGGTTGATGTCATCTCTGGAGATGGAACCTTAGAACAGGAACAAAAAGAAAACAGCTGGTCCGACGTCATCCGATTATCAGGCGATGAACAGGAAACAGCTGGACTGGTGTCCTCTCTGGATCTGAAGTCATCTGGTAGGCCAGTGGATGGTTGCTGGACAGGACAGTACACTGTAGACTAATGAATGTGGGGCACCTGAGTCCTGGTTATTCATATTGGCGGATCAATAAGGGCACTTCACAATCTGGTGTGGCAGTACTGACTACCACTGCTCGGCTCTCCATTTTGTAGGCACGGGCACATTTGCTGGGAGGTCCTTGCACTGAGGCCAATAGTACTGGGGGTCAGGGCCTTGAATTATTACCCCATCTGGGTGCACATAATTCACACAGTGGGAGATTTCACATCCCTCTCCATCCACCACTCTCACTCTGTCTATAAACAGTGTCCTGCCTCTCTTGCACTGGGTATACTTTTCATGGAACAATCTATTCTTTACATGCTGGTTGGCCCCAAGATGCACACTTTTCATTGTTTCATCCCAGATCCAGGATTTCCTGCAGTTCTCAATCTCCTCCCAGGCTTTCTGAGGAAAGGTAGGAAAGGTCATACCATAGATCTCATTTGCCTTTCTACGAACCAGTCTCTCCTCTTTACTTGCTTTGGTCAGTCTGAGACCACTGGCCTGACTTTGGGGTGGCCAGTCCTGGTTCTGCCAGCTTTGCATCCTCAAGGAAATTAAAAATGGATCCCTGACTTCTTCCTCCTGTAAAGCCAGGGCAGTGGCATCACCACTTTCTTCAATACATTCCTCCAAGGCAAGATCTTGAGGCTGTGTACCCGTTCCTTCTTCACAAGGCCACATAGGTTCTCCCTCATCTTCCTCTTCACTGCAGATCTGAGCCCAGGAGTGAGCAGTCGTTCTCACCCCTGAGACTATCCATTCATCACTAGGTGCAGAGGTCGACACCTCCCATTCAAAAGCCTCCCGCATTTTATCTTTACCTAAGAGACTTGGGCTAGGGCCCCCACCCAGGGGTCTATTGATGCTTTATTCGAACTTTCTTTCTGGGATCCAGCATCCAAAACTTCAACTTCTGATTTTGTCTCTAACTCTGCACCCTCTAGCTTTGTGCTACACTCCCCCGAGGGACTTTCCTCCACAGGCTCCACCTGGTGTTGTGTGCTGCCAACTGCAGATTCCTGAATTTTTGTGCAGGTGGGGGCCAAACAAATTGGAGGCGCTTTATACAAGCCATATTTTTTGTAGGCATCCTGCACAGTGAGGAATCATGAAGATATCCCTTCCAGCTCCCAAGCATATCTGACATACACACACTGGATAATTAGGAATCGCCACATCAGGAGGCAGTTGCCCTCCATAGCACCACTTTTCAATATCTCTCAGTCTATTTACTGCTGCTGTTACTGCAACATGGGCATGATCCGGGTAATGAGCTGGTCCTGAGGCCATAACTGCAGAAAAATAAACAAAAGTTCACTGTATCTGAAAGTCCCACTTTATTGAACACACTCTGTAGCTGTAAAATTGCTCCTATGCTGCTGTGTTTACTTTACTACCCCACCCTGTAATGGCGGCAGCAGCACTCCTGTGCATCAACAGTTAGAATCTGAGTCAAGCCACTGCGCACCCAATTTACACCAGCTACTGATAACTTTTACTCAAACTGCACAACTTGCTCTGATCTGGCTTTACACACATTTAAGGGATTTTCCTTGGACTTTTCACAAGCTAGTAACATTTATTTTATTTACAGTCCCTTAAAAGCCTCAGGTTTTTGCACAGGATTGCCTGCTTTTACTAGTGTTGCACTTTTCTACAACCCACAGTCTCTCTCTGGCTGCAAACTTTAAACTGAGGCTATTTTCACTTCCATGCACACATTCAATGGCTTAACAGACTTGCACTTGCTGGCAGGACTTCACACAGTCGTTACTTGCAAAGCGACTACACTGCTGCAGGCACATTTTATATGGCATAGACTGAAAATCACTGTTTGAGCAGTTTTTTGAATGTTCACTTACTGTTATCAGTAGCAATTTGCTGCGATGGGGTAAAATGGCCTGCAGCCATTTTTTAAAGGCCTCAGTATACAAACAGGCGGGCAGTCTTAGCGATCGTCATTTTCAATACCAAACTCGCTATTTTAACGATCGATTTGCAGGTTGAGCCCGATTTTAAACTAAAAAGTCTATTTTTGAACTGTTCACAGCGCTTTGAATACTCTCCGATGCTCCTCCACTGCCAGTACACGCACTCCACTCTCGCTCCCTCTCGAATGCTGGGGCAGTCTCAGTAGAGCTGGCTGAAGGGTGGGACTGATTGCAGCCTGACCAACCACACGATGCCATGTAAATGAGCCGCTTCTTCCTCACGAGGGCTCTTCTCCTCATGGCGATCGTCGAGCAGGCAAACCTAAACCACAGAATGCACTTTTTTTTTTCAACTGACTCCACGGCAGGAGCACATTTCAGCCATATAACATAGCTATTAACTCTGCAGTCTCTCGATTTACACAGAAAGCATTTCCAACGTCCAGGGCATAATCTTCCTTTTGCTACCCCTAGCCTTCCACACTTTCCTTCACAAGAATTCATTTTAAAAGCATTTCAAACGCCCAGGGCATAATTTCTCTGTTGCTACCCCTAGTCTTCCACACTTTTGTTCACAAGAATTCATTTTAAAAGCATTTCAAATGTCCAGAGCATAATTTCTCTGTTTCTACCCCTAGTCTTCCACACTTTTATTTACCACAGTTCATTTTTAAATCAGGCAAAAACACTGTAAACAATTTCGATGATGCAGGACAAGGGCACACTCTTTGGCTTTAAGGCTCCTTGGTAAACAGCTGGCATTTTTAAACAGCAGCACAAGATTCACAGCACACAGCAACACACTAAGGAAATTGCTTAAGCTTTTTGGGCTACCCACTGCCAGATAGCCAAAATGCTAGCCCCCTTGCCCAAGCACCTTCCTTCCTGAAAAAATCCAAAGCGATGCCTCCATTTTTGTAACCCCTTACCCCTGCCTTTTTACCAAAACAACAGGTGGCATGCTGTTGGCGCTGACAGCAATACCTTGGTGGGACCTGGTCTGGGGAGGATGAGGTTATCTGGCACAAGGGGACCTAGGTTTGGCTACACGGTAATAGGGCACCCAAGTAAATCCGAACACAGGAAGCAATAACTGTAATGTCCAGAACCAGGAATGGGATTCTACAGTGTGGCTTTTATTCACAACTAGCTGAACACAACAAAGCATAGATGGACCCCCATGGGGCTACATTTACTGGTAATGCAGATTAGAGACTACAAGGCGGTCCACTGGAAGAATGAACCAATTATACTGTTTTCAGGCTCTGGACCCACCAGGCACACAGCCCGGACTTGCACACGCTTTGGGTACACAGTCCGACTGGCCCAGCTCCCCTGCCAGCCACTTGAATGGCGGTCCATTGGTAGAATGAACCCATTATCCTGTCATGGCTCCCACACCACTTCGAGTCTGCGACTCCTAGAGAGATTTCTTTCTTACTTCTTCTGACTCCCATCTCACAAAGAGAATTTTCTTTACACTTGTTGTGGCTCCCCACACCACCTAGAGTCTGTGACTCCTAGAGAGATTTTCACATTTGCAACCCACATCTGGGTACTTCCCTCATCACTGGCCAAGTGCATGAGGTAAGTAGCAATCACAGCAGAAATCCATAGAGGTGGACCTGGTTACTAAAGATGGGGGGTGTTCCCACCTCCAGCTCCCACAGCCTATTTCTCTGGAAAAAACTGAAACTTCTGAATGTAGATTAAATGGTGGATGAACTGTCGCACCCCGTCTACAATATTACTTGAATTCACACAGCACTCTAGCTTTTGACACTACTTCATTTTGTTTGTCCTAGTTCTATAGGCTTCCCAAATAGTAGTTCAAATCCTAGATTTCTTCACATATCCCAGGCTGAAGAAACACATTTCTTGCCCTCTCATATTAGAGCAAACACTCACCCTTTTGTTGCAGGTGCCCCACAGGCGAAGTACAACTCTTCCAACTTTTCAAACACAGACTGAACTGAAATAGGCAGCTTTCTTTCTTCTTGCAGAAATAAGGGGATTGCCCCTGGAATCTACATGGGGATCTTTACTACCCCCCAGAGGGAGGGGGGCACTGAGACCTGAACAGCAGTCTCCACCACTTGAAGGCAAACTGGAGACTGACCTTCTCTTACTGAAGGCAAACAGGAACTGACCCTTCCTGTTTGAAAGCAAACAGGAGACTGACTGACTTTGAAAACTCCCAACGTTCTATCTAACTCTCTCTGCTGCAGATTCCATTGTGGCTTATGCAGCTGCGACAGTTCTATTGGTGATGTCATTTCTCAGTCTCAGCTGAGACTGAGAACAGAGTGAGACAGTGTGAAACCCATTTAACTGGAATTTCACAAGCTGCCTTCCCTGCCTACCACTAGGTCTTACTGGGATTCTAGTAACCCCAGGTAACAAGGGGTTACGCTAAGCACCTGCTCTTTAAGGATGAGCCAGTCCAAATTCTCTCATGGGGATTTGCATCATTAGGGTATGTGCAATTGTGTTTTCTTTTTATTATTAATACTTTTGGGGCCAGATATTCAAAGCTTTGCTCCTGGGATAAGTTAACACTGCCTGGCGGGCAAACTTAGCCTGGAGCACAAAGCAAGCTATATTCAAAAGGAATAGCCTGGGGAAAACAGCTTCTGAATATAGCATGGGAATAAGGTCATGTAAACTGGGCTTGGGAGTGCAGGGCAAATGTAGCCCTGGAATAAGATAGCACTGAATATAGCAACCAGGAAGTGCAAACCACAACATCAACACAGTGCACAGCAATGTGAAGGCAGGTAGAGACGAACTATGTGGCCAATGTGCATGCCAGCAGATGTGAAAGAACATTGATCAAACCTGTATAAATATCCCCGAACCGTTAGCGCCGTGCTAACACTTTAGCACGGCTTTAGTGTGGAGCTAAGCTGTTAGCCCAGTGCTAAGATTTGCCATATTCAAAAGTGACATGCAAATGAGCCTACTTAGGTAGGTCCTGGTAGACCAGAGCATACTCTGGGCAAACAGCCAGATTAACATCTCATCATTCCCTGATTTGCATGCAGTTTGCTCAACGTTACTGCAGGGTCTCACAGCTCCACCTGTAGGTTAGTCTGGAAGTACAGGGGCTAGCCAGGTCTGGCCGCAGCTCCACCTGTTGGTCAGTCTGACAGTGCTTGATGATTTCTGCAGGCTACAAGTATGCAGTACAGCATAGGCACAGGCAGTGGTGATGCTGTATGCAACCGTCACACTGTAGGCCATGCTACAGTGCACAGCAGATGCTACAGTAGCAAGGGGGCTGGTAGTGTGAGGGACACAGCAATGTCTATGGTATGTAGGGCACTGATGACCACTGTACTGTACAGAGTGATGGGCCCAGCATGCAGGTGATTACTGATGGTGGACAGTACTGTTTTGCCGTTGTGTGCTCCACAGATGCTGCACCTGTGGCATGGGATGCTCACAGTGACGTCTGCATGGCCAGCTGTGTGTGCTGTGGCTTCTGTACAGTTGTGTGGTATGTGGTTGGGGGGGCATGTATGCTCCGACATACACTCAGGTGGTGGGGTATACCCACTACTGGCCCATGTGCACTACATAATGCATCCCAGCCGTGTGGCCACACTTGGGCTGTGGTGAGGTCTGGATACCCGTACACCCTCCCCTCAATGGCCGCCATGCCCACAGTGCTGCATGTGTGTGCTGGCATCTGTTGGTTACCACAGATGTATGGTCTGCAGGTGTGTGCTGTATGGCCACACTACCTAGTTGTCCCCTGTGGGTCAGATCCCCCCCTTACTGTCTGTGCTTGGGTGGGACTGGTGGCAGCTGTTGGCATCATGGTGGTGCCAGCAGTGAGCAGCATGTGTCCTCCATGTCAGGCATTTTCTAAGTGTCATGCTCTTACGTTAGGGTCGTGCAAGCCAAGCCAATCCCATGCAAACACCATGCTATGCACCAATGACATGCAAAGCTGTTTGCCCAGTTTTAAGACCAGCTTTTCCTGGGTGGTAATTTGTTCCGCATAAAGGGTCACACTATGTCGAGCTAAACACCTTAGCATAGTGCTAGTTGCTGAATATCTCATAGCACCTGTATTCATGTTCACTTTGCCCCTTGCATATAATTATGGTTTGCTCGGTGCTAATGCACTTTGCCTGCGCAATGTGGCCTTTTGAATATGGCAGTCCCGCGCTAATCCCACGCTAATCCCATGCAAACTGTTTGCTGGCTGCACAAAGCTTTGAATATCTGGTCCCTTATTTCTTATTTTAAAGCAATAGACACACCAGGACCAGTAAAGCACAGGATGCCACATACAACATGAGTACAAAACAGTAGAACTGGTGCTCACAGGGCAAGAGAAAAATACAAATCTAGGTGAAGGGATAAAGGTACAGAGCTCTTATATGTTAAAAAGGTGGTCCAGTATAAAGGCACAGCAGTTAGATCTGGTTAAAAGAGCTAGTACAACAGACCCTGGACACATAGGAAGCTAGGATAACTGGAGGATAAAGTGCCTAATATTGTTTGCAGTCCAAAGAATGATTCAGATGCCACATTTCTACCTGTAGAGTGAGAAACAAACAACAGAATCCTAATAACAATATTTATTTATTTATTGAAATAGTTTCACCAGGAAAGGCACACTGAGCAACAAGATGCTCGTCTCTCAGTGCAACCTGGGGGGAGGGGGTACAAGGGGGTTGGATAACATGAAGGTTATCAACTGAGCAAATAACAGAGGCAAGTAGCAGCATATGGCTACAATTGCATTAAATGACAAGCAACAACACATGGAGTACATTGGATATTGTATGGAGCATATAACAATTACTTGACACATCGCAGCAATACAAGGGAAAATTTAGCACACAGTAATATTCAGGTATAAGCAACAGGAGACATAGAACACATGATGATGCAGGACAAAAAGGCACAGGACAAAAGTGCATAGGTTGGGGCTATATGTTAGGATTTATAGCAAAGCTAAGGCCTCTGGTCAGGCAGTGGGGAGGAGATCAATTGGCTCATGGCTGAGTCAGGTACAGGAGCAATTAGTGGTGAGGAAGTTAGCTAGGGTGGTAGAAAGAGAGTGGGTAGAGGAAGAATGCCGAATTTGAGGTGGGAGATCATTCTGTAGCATATTTCCTACCTCCTAGCCATACAACCAAAGGGGAAATCCAAGGAAAGCTGGCTACCATTACCAGATAGCTGCGGGGGGGGGAGGCTAACCAACCCTTTCAGTAAACCCTGCAGGTTCATTCTGTATAGATCAAACCTGGTGATAAGAGCAGAGGATCACCATATTCCCACATGGGGGGGACAGGTTGGCCAAATAGGGGTCCAGCAGAGATGGTACTGTGTAAGGATGTTGGAAGAGATGTGGGAGAGCCTGTCAAGGGCAGCCACTTTACAGAATAAATTCAGTAGCTCAGAGATGGTGGGCACTTCCACTGTTCTCCATCAGCAAAGGATGAGCCTTTTAGCTTGGAAATGGAGCATAGAATGCCACCTCACCTGCTGCCTGTTTAGTTTCACTGAGGAGGGGGGAAGGCCTAAGGTCCACACCAGAGGGTCTGCTTCACATCTCACACCCAGGACTGGCAATGCTAGGCCCTGAATGGATGATCAGAAAGGCTGCAAGATAGGGCAGGACCACAGGATGTGTACCAGATTCCCTGCGTCTGAGCAGCCTCTCCAGCACAGATCGTTATCCATCGAGTAGTGCTTATGGAGCATTGAGGGGGTACGATACCAATGGGAGAGAATTTTGTTTTGTATGAGCCTACTCCTGATGTCCGGGTAAGCCGAATGGGTTAATTTCCAACACTGTGCCCACTGGGACTCTGTGAAGGTCTGCTGAAGGGCTGCCTCCCACTTGTCTTTGGCTCGTGTAGTTTGGGATGGCAACTGATCTCTTAAGGTGGAGTATATTAGACGGGCTCTGCAATTTTAAGGGAGAGTTATTTACCCAGAAGGGGTGCCCTCTGAAACTTCAGGGAAGATGATTTTATTATGTAGCTTTTAACTGAACTGTGAAGTTGTAAGTATTGCCAAAAGGCTGATTTCTTCAAATGAAATACCTGGTCCAGCTCAAGCAAGGATTTGATCATGACCCCATCCTCCTCTAATATGTCAGCCAGGGTCTGAATCCCTTTCGCTCACCACTTTAGCCAATGCAAGGGTTTGCCCTCCACCCAAATGGAGTTATTTCCCCATAGGAGAGTAGCAGAGAGTGGATGTTTGCCTGGAGTTCCTTATGTACAGTATGCCAGGTAAGGACAGAGTTAGCAATAGTGGGATATTGACCTACGTGTTTAGGGAGAGGATTCTACAGCAGAACAGAGAGAAAGAGTGTACCTGGACCATTGAGGTCACCATGGGGACCCACTGGGTTATCTCTGTGTGCGCCAGGGTAAACTATGCCAGGGTTTGGGTCACTGTAAAGGCCCAATTGTACAGGACTTCAATTCTATTTTCTTTGAAATTTGGCTGTAAGGCCAATATCCTCCGGGATAACCCGTACCTCATGGCATTTGCTCTGGGATTCTTTTGTAATCCAAGATAATGCTAGGCTAGCGCCTCCTTCAATTTCAACTGAAAATCACATTCTTTTAATAAATCACATAAAAAATATAGACCCTGCAGAAAGAATAATACTCATGGGGGACTTTATTCTTCCTGGAATAAACTGGCAGGATATTAAGGGTAGTTCAAAAATGGAAAAATCTTTTCTTGATGCTTTTGACCAGATTGGCCTAGAACAGAAAGTACATGATAACACTAGAGGAAGCAATGCACTGCACCTTATACTAACTAAACATGGGGGATGTGGTAAAGGATGTGATAGTGGGTAGTCCATTAGGTACTGTGGACCATCAGTCAGTTTGCTTTAAAATAGAACAGTTCCAAAAAAATCTAATGTGGGCATAACAAGCATTTTAAATTTCAACAAGGCAGATATTGCCTCAGAACCAACTTTTCTAACTGGGACTGGACAAAGGATTTGAAAATAAATCACTAAATAATATGTGGGAGATTATGATAGACAAGATAGGGGTAGAGGTACAGAACCATATTCCCAGTAGACTGAAGTATAGTAAGAATAAAAGGGCTCCCAGATGGTTGAACCCAAGAATAAAGAAGATGTTAAACATTAAAAATAAATATTACAAGAAAATTAAAGGTAGAAATAATCAGGATGGACAGAAAGTATATAGGGAGATGGTCAGAAATATTAAAAAAGAAATAAAAAGGCAAAATCTGAGTATGAACTCCTATTAGCATCAAAAGTTAAAGACAACTATAAAACCTTTTATTCTTATATAAACAACAAAAAAAGATCAAAATACCATAGATGCTTTTATTAATAAGGAGGGCAATATAGCAAAGAGTAAAGAAATGGTGGATATGCAAAATAACTTTTTTTGTTCGGTCTTTAATAAAAACACCACTGGTATTAAAATTGGTGGTGAAAAATTGAGAACAGGGCAAATAAGAATAAAATTAGAGGATGTAACTGACAAACTCAAATAAATTGACATAAATAGTTTGGATCAGTTGCTTGCCAGTAATGACAGCTGCAGAGGTCATCCACTACATCCCTTCCTGGGGGAAGCCACAGGATATGAGAACCCACCTGGTGTTCCATTTGTGAACAAATGACCTAGCTGGACATAGCCTGATGGAACTACAAGCAAGGTTTGAAGCCCTATCATGGTTCTATAATAACTTGTGCTTTCATTCAGTGGCATTCTCAGAGGTGCTTCCAGTCCCTAAAGCTAGCATGGATAGGCAGCAGAGGATAGTGGAGTTCAATAGCTGGCTCTCTAAATGGTGTGCCCAAATGGGCTGTGGGTTGGTGGGCCATTGGGGGATCATCTGGCAAGGTGACAGCCTCTTTGCCCCAGATAGGCTACACCTTAATAGAGAGGGTAAGGAGGTGCCTAAGTGGAAACTAGAGGAGTTCTTTAGTGCACACTTCAATTTAAATTGAATGGGGGGAATGCTGCATGCGACACCAAGCAGTGCACATGACAAGGGGGACAGTTATCACCCCCCCACAGAAAACAAATCAGCCAGTTGGGGCTGGAAATGAAATCCCACATAAGAAGAGGACCAACAAGATGGGGTATGGGCTAGGGAAACCGTATACTGGAAGGCCATGTGCATCAATGCCAGGAGCCTGGCCAACAAGGTCCCAGACCTGGCAGCAGTTGTGGCAGAGGAGGAGTTAGATTTAGTGGGAATTATGGAGACATGGTTTCACGATGGACAGGACTGGACAGGAACATTCCAGGGTGTATGCTTTTCAGGAAGGACAGGGTTGACAGGAGAGGGGGTGACGTCACACTTTATGTGAGGGAGGGGATCTTAGCATCAGAAACGCAGGCAGGTGGAGGGACACAGGTTCTACGGTTCTTGTTGATCGCAGAGAAGGGCAAGTTGGTGCACAAAGGAGTGGTGTAGAGACAACCAGGGCAACCAGAAGGGGTGGACAACCAGATGGTCGAGGAAATACTTAGGATGGCGGCCAAGGGTGAGGTGCTGCTGATGGGAGATCTCAACCTGCTGGATGTGGAGTGGGAATCAATGTCTGCAGTCTCATCCAGGAGCAGAGCAGTTATAGACTCTCTCCTGATTGCCCATCTTAGGCAGCTGATCAAGGAAACAACCAGGAAAGGAGCGGTGCTAGATCTGGTGCTTACAAATGGAGACAGGGAGGGGGAGGTAATGGTAGGGGGGAACCTAGGCACTAGTGACCATGGCACTCTGTGATTCATGGTACGTATATCAGCCTCACACTACCAAGACGAAGGTTCTTGATTTTAAAGGCGTGCAGATTTCGACAAGTTGAGGTATTATGCTTACCAGGCAATTAAGGGATGGGGAGCTTAGGAGGGGTGGAAAATATGTGGGCCACAATAAAGGAAGCAATCATGGGAGCTACTAAGCACTGCACAAAGAGGGTAAGTAAGTAAGTAAAAATGTATTTGTTAAGCGCCTTTCAAATTGTCAAGGCGCTGTACAGTAAAATAAAATATAACCAAAAATATTAATAATAAAATTTAAACATACTGTATACTGAAAAAGCTTGATAAAACAAATAGGTTTTTAAATCTGATTTAAAATTTGCGACTGTTGGGCATTCTCTTAACTGACGAGGTAGAGAATTCCACAGAGTGGGTGCAGCGTAAGAAAAAGTGCATGCTCCAGATGCTTTTAAGGGAACCCTGGGAATCTCTACCAATCCCTCATCAGCGGATCAGAGTGGGCAGTAGAGAATAAGGAGCTCTTGCAGATAACAGAGTCCCTGCTCGTGTAGGGCTTTATAAGTCAGCAAACCGACCTTAAAGGTGATCTGCCACTCAGGTCGCAGCCAGTGCAGTTTAAAGCGTACAGCGTAATAATATAACTAGGGTCCTAAGTGTACCAGTTCAGCCTGGCTGCTGCATTCTGCACCAGCTGCAAGTAGTAGATATCAACTTTTGGAAGCCCTAGGTAGAGGGCACTGCAGTAATCAAAGTGGGTGGTTACGAAGGTGTGGACCAATATAGGAAGTTCAGCCAGGGGAACCAGGTGTTTCACCATGGCAATATTCCTTAGATGGTAAAAGGAGGACTTAGTGACAGCAGATACCTGAGATCTTAAGGTCAAACCACTGTTGAAAAAAAAAAAACCCAGGCTACGCACCCAGTCTGAGGTCATGACCTGGAGATCGTCAAGCCATAGACCTGACAGATGTCCGGGTCCATGACCAATACCTCAGTCTTGTCTGGATTTAACCTCCGCCAGTTAGTACTCATCCAGTTCTTGATCTCGGCAAGACAGTTGTTAAGAACAGAGACCGCATCATCCTGTCCGGGTGAAAAGACATATACAGCTAGGTATCATCTGCATAACAGTGAAAACCCAAACTGTATTGCCTAATGATATCACCTAATGGCAGCATGTACACTGAAAACAACATGGGTGCCAATATGCAGCCCTACAGCACCCCACCAGACAGAGGGAGGGCATCAGAGGAATAAATTCCAGTGACAACCCTCTGTGTTCTGCCCATGAGGAAGGATTGAAACCAACTTAGAACTGTAGCAGACAGTCCACAGAAATGTTGCAGGTGCTCCAAAAGCAAACCATGGTCTACAGTGTCAGCCAATGTCAGTGGCTCAGTAGGTAGCACACTCGCCTCTGAGGCTGGGAGATCAGAGGGCTGTGGGTTCAGTTCCCACATCTGGTACTTGGGTTAATATCCCAGTACTGACACTGTTGTGCAGCATGAGAGGGGTCGTTCAGATGAGACGTTAAACTGATGTCCCATCTTCCTGGATTGGTGGTAGTTCAGGTGGATGTTAAAGATCCCACGGCACTTATCGAAAATAGTAGGGGTGATTTTATTTACAGTAGTGCATAAGAGAAACAATCATAAATTAACAAATAACATACTACATATAAAGAAAAACAAACTAAGTACTAAAAAAACCATAACAAAGGAAACAATAACAAAACTGAAACAGAAAAAAAAAATTTCCACATCCTGAGCAAGCCAGTTTTTTTTTCCTAAACTATTTAAATTTGATTATGTGAGAAAAACCCTTCCACCACATTTTAACTTTCTCTGCATTATAAAGCTGCATATCTTTTAAATATATTTTTTGTAATTCATTCATTATGTATAAGCAAAACCCCTCCTATGTAGCTTTCTTTTGATAAATGATCCATTGGCATCTCACCTGCCATAAACAAAATCGTAAACTTGCAAAAAATACCAACATTGTTCTATAATCATAAACTCTAAGACTTGGAGGGAATATACCAATCACCAATCTATCATTAGTCAGTTTAGATAACCATTTCAGCTTCCATTTTTTTGCCTCATAGGACTATAAATGATTTGAGTAAGAACAAAAAAAAGAAAGAAATGTTCAATTGTTTCTTCCTGGTTTATTCAGTCTGGATAAGGGCAATTTCTCTCCTCCTTTGCCTTATATTTTGCAGTCCCTCTTTTATTCAACTGGCCATACATAATAAGCCATTGAGCTTCCCACATATGAGGTGGCAGTCTATGATTATTTAATTGTTCCAAAATCCTACTATTCAAAGCTGTATGACAATTCTTAAAACTAGGGATTGTAGGATATATTTGGGAGATAATAGAACTATAAAGTTTTTTTTGAAGAGTTCATGCATATTTGGCCTTTAGTAACTTGCCACTTATATAGCTTCTGAGCAGCTGGCCTAAAATAGGGTGGAATATGAATATGTGGGTTCATTTTAGGTGCACAATTAAGCCAGGCTGTCAAATATCACCCTAGTGTGTTCCTAAACTAAAGACTGTCATCACTTACTGGCTCTGCTAAACTTAGCTTTATTGTATATGAAAAAAGGGCATGACAAGACACTACTGGGTCGATCATTCATAGACCTCCTTTATCTTGCGCTAGATATGTACAGCATCTTTTAACTGGGTTTAATCTGTTACCCCATAACATCTGAAAACAATTACTACAAAGTTTAGTTTCATATTGAGATGATAAGGGGAAAATGATGGCTAGGTACTGTAAGTGTGGCATAATGAACTGTTTAAGAATGAGAATTATTTTTTGTTTCGAAAACCTGAACTGTTTCCATTGAACTACTTTTCATTCTACCTTTTTTAATACTTGATCCCAGTTAACATCTGGGAGATTTTGGGGCCCGAACTGAATACCTATAATAACAAGGGGTTCCTCTGATATTTTTATATTATTATGATAAAAGGGGGAGTGGAAATTACTTCCCATCAGTAAACCTCTAGATTTAGGAATATTTAGTTTAGCATTGGAAAGTATCGAGAAACACTGGAATTCTTTAAAAAATTCTCCTATTTGCTCATTTAAAAAAATAGATAAACAAACATCATCAGCATATGCTAGTACAATCAAATGATGATTAGTCAGTGGCACTTTAAAACCTTCCCATTTGGGGAATATGATTAATGCTCTTATTAAGGGTTCCAAAGAAAAAATATACAGCAGAGGACTTAGTGGGCAACCTTGATGCACCCCTGTTTTGATAACAATCCCTTTAGATATTGTACCCTTTATTACTGGATACACTTTTGTAGAGTCATATAAAGATTTTATAATCTTAATTACCTAACTAGGAATCCCAAAAAATTCTAGCACTGTAAATAAAAACAAGTGATTTAAACTGTCAAAAACTTTCTCTAAGTCAATAGAAAGCAGACAACCTGTTCTACCGTTTAACGATAGAGACTCAATCAAATCTCTTATGGTTGATAAGGCAGATTGAATTCGCCTATTTGGTAGCCCACAAAATTGAAACGGTGAAATTATCATTTTAGGCATATTTTTTTATTCTGCTATTTAACAATGTAGTAAATATTTTGTAGTCTGAATTTAGTCTTGTAATCGGTCTCCAGTTTCTAATATCCCCTCTTTCCCCTGATTTAAAAATATATATCAGTAGTCCTTTAGAAAAAGAACTGGGATTGATTCTCCAGCTGTAAATTTTTGAAACACCAAATTTAAGCATGCTACAATATCTGCACAAAAGGTTTTACAAAAAAGGTTAGAAAGGCCATCCAAACCAGGAGAAATATTATCTTTTAAATTATTGATTACAGATTATATTTTCTTCAAAGAAAATGGTACCTCCATGTCAGAAACCATTGCATGGTCTAAAAATTGGGTGGGGGCCCAAGTAATTATTAATGTCCTGTAATGAAGGGTAAATCACTAGTTGCAAAGCCTGGAAATGTGCTTCAATAATGGAGCAAATAGATTCCACATCATAAACTCAATTGTTACTATGTTCTAAATATTCCATGGAGGAGGAGTCCCTAATAGTTTTACATAGTTCAAATGGGTCCCCTTTCACAGATTGTCTCAAATGATTAGAAATAAGTGCCTGTAGGGTTCTAGCCCTATTATATTGTAGTTCCCACATCCATGACTTTATATTATCAATTTGAGTAGAGAGGTCCGTTCTGGATGAGTTGGCTACTGTTATTAAATGTTGCAATTGTGTTCAAAATTTCAAATATGAGAAAAAATTAGAATTCCTCTGACGGGTCCCATAATGTTTGAACCAATTTTTACAATCATTTTTGGTTTCCAACCACCATACAGCTAAATCTGGGTATAAAAATGCCACTGACAATCTAGCTTTTAGAATCAGTGTTATTGAGTTTTTCACTATAGCCTCACGAAGAAGTGTTCAGTTTTCATCTTTTATTCTGATACCTCTCTTTAGATGTGCTTCCAAATTCCACCTGAACAAGCAAGTGGTCCGAGAACTCTACTGGGACAGTTGTAAAAGTCTGCAGTATACGTTCTTTAGATGTAAACATATAATCTATCATTTATTTATTTATTTATTGAATTTTGATGACCGGGTAGGCCCACTGGGCCCCGAAGGTCCCTTTTTCAGGGGCGACCTGGGAATAACAGTACAGACATTATGAACTTTGTGCAGTTACATAATACAGGAAGTTATGGGCATACAGTATTCAGCTGTTTACACATAGCAGTAGTTATTAGGGTATTATATATCATATTGGTAAGTTGTAGTTCATAGCATTCGAACATTTGTCCTGCATGTAAGTGAGACAGCATTATGGATTCCTTGGGTGACATACTTTGAGAGCATTAGGATGGTTCAGTGAGGAGAAAAATTAGTGCTACCTTGATTGGGGGGTTGACTTTTTAGTTCATAGTGGTAGTTTAGGTAGTGTCAGGTGTAGTGGCACTGGCATACACTTTTTGATAGGAGATGGGTTTTGAGTCTGGTGTGGAAGCATGGCACTGAAGGGGTTTCACGCACTTCCAATGGGAGGTGGTTCCATAAGGAAGGGGCAGCATACAAGAAGGATTTCTGGCCTGCCTTAGTCCTAGCCTTGGGAACCTCTAGTAACGTTTGGCCTGAAGACCTAAGGCTGCGCTGGTTTCTCTTTACTGTGAGGAGTCCCGAGGCTGGGGAGGGAAGGCTAATTATCTTTTCGCCAGGCAGAGCATGGGGTAACTGAGGCGTGCTTCAAAGAGGATGGCCAGTTAAGCTTTACTAGCACCTCACAGTGGTGGCTCCTTGAGTGGGATAGAGTGGCAAGGGTCACTTTGTTGTAAAGAACCTGTAGTTACCATACTCCCACTTTGAGATACCCTGGATGACGGACACGAATATCAATGTTGGAAGTAGGACACCTGCTCATAGCAGTCCTAGCTTCAAGGGTTAACAGTTCCTTAAGCCGATATAGTAATCTGAGTTTGGAATGGATTACTTTAGTGACTTGGTCCACTTGTTGTTTGAACGTGAGGCCCTGGTCGAGGGTGAGGCCGAGGTATTTTGTAGAGGGAACAACTTCTAGCTTGTTGCCCTCCAGAGATGAGAGCTGGAGAATTTGCGATCTATCCTGTCCTAAGGCTCTTGGTCCGAATAGCATAACTTTGGTTTTATTGGTGTTAAGGACCATTTTGTTGTTAATGATCCACCTCTCCATGATGTGAATGTCCTTTTGGAGAGAACTGGATAGGTCATCCAGGTTGTAAGAGGACGTGTAAATAACAGCATCATCCGCATATTGGATTATATTGCTGCTTCCACAGTGCTTGTACAGTTCATTGACGTAACAACGAGAACATAAGGGGCCAGTATGGACCCCTTGGGGTACTCCCTCCATTAGGGACTGAGGTTTGAGAGTTTGTCCTGTCACCTGACTCTCTGAGTCTGACCTGTAAGGTAGCTTCTATCCATCTGAGGCGGGGCATCTAGGCCTCCGTGGAGGAGTTTTTGGAGGAGTAGTCTGTGATCCACCCGGTCGAAGGCCTTGGAGAGGTCTATAAAAACCGCCCCTGTGTTGGATCCAGCATCTAGGTCTTTAAGTACGTCTGAAGAGAATTTGGTTAGGGCAGTGTCTGTCCCATGATTGGCTCTAAAGCCGTGTTGCAATCGGGACAACAGCATGTGGGCTTTCAGGTGCTCCTTGAGCTGGGCATATATGATTTTCTCTTGTATTTTTGCCAGGGTACAGAGCAGGGAGATTGGCCTGTAGTTTTCAATTGGTTCTGCCGGCCCTCCCTTATGGATTGGGACCATGTGCGCCTGTTTCCACAGGTCAGGGACATATCCCTCAAGTAGGGACCTATTGATCAGCTAGGTGAGTGGCTGAGCGAGCGCCGTGGCACCATCTTTTAGCAATCTCGCTTTGAGTCCGTCCGGGCCTCCTGAACCTGTTGTTTTCTAGGTTTTTAGGATGGCCAAGACCTCTTACCTTGGCCAGCCTCAAGTGAAATGGTGGGCAGTCAGGCAATTGAGGAACCAAGCGGAGCTGACAGGTTTTAAGGCACCAATGGCCCGCCTGATGTTTATCCGGTTGGTGAAGCACGACAAGGGTCTCAGCAATTTGTGCCACATCATGTAGTGCCTTTCCATTACGTGTGATGGGGCCCGAGGTAATCTTTTTTTTTCTCTTCATTAGTTCATTGATGTGGGACCAGAAAGTCCTAGGGTTGCCAAGGTTGGCTTTTTGGAGGTGGTTGAAATACTCCTTTTTCGCTAGTTTGGTGGCCTGTTTACATTGGTTTCGGAGGGTCCTGTAGAGGACCCGGTCTGCTTGAAGAGCTGTGTCCTTGGACTTTTTCCAACCAGTTTTCCCCTTAAAAAAGGTACAACCCTAGCATTTAACTGATTACATACTGTATAATCAAACCTGCTGTTTTAATGATAGAATGGAGACAGTTAGAGTCACAGTAAATTTTCTTATTAATAGATCCTTTAGGATGCAAACTACAATTAAAATCACTACCCCAAAAAATATTTAAAGAGGTAACTAAATAAGGTTGAACTGCCTTCATGCATTCAATTCTTAAAGCCTTTGTTTTAGGATTATAAATGTTGATGAATTTATAGTTACTGGATTGCCATCTACCATCTAAAATTAAGATTGCCATCTACCATTTAAAATCTGTCTGTATAGAACGAATTGAAAAGAATTAAAAAGAATACCAATACTGTCTGCACTATCTCTGCCAAAGGGCCAATATGAAGGCCCCCAAGGCCAATACCTTTTAAAAGAGGCTATTTGATCCCATGAAAACATCCAAGTTTCTTGTAAGAAACACACTGATATGTTTTTATTGTGTAGAAGTTGAAAAACAGCTTGTCTTTTATTAATATTCAAAATATTATGTGTATTTAAAGAGCCCATATTTGCAGGCATAAATTTAGTTTATGTAAAACAAAAAAATGAATAATTTTTTCCTTCTATTTTTGCTTTTCTTTATAGTCCTCAGTTAGGATCTCTAAATTATCCTGTGTAAATTTTTGAGCGTAGGAGTCACTAACCTTCATTTCAGAATCACCCCAAGCAGAGAAAAGGGTGGCATAAGAATTCTGGGATTCAATTGAGACTATCATGGGAACAGAAACTGTTTTTAGGTTCCTACTGGACCTTCTCAGAGGTAAGGGAGACTGAGAGACATGGCGAACACCTGTTGCTGCCACATCTTCTGGGTCTTTATAAAAAACAGGATCTAACTGTTCTGTGTCTTGTTCTGTTTTTTCAACTACAATAGGTTTAGTTTGTGACTTGGGGGGCAAGGAGGAGGAACTGAGGCAATCACTGATGTAGTTTCTAATTGTTTTGGGGTTGGGGGTTTCCCTATTTCCACAAGTCTAGTTTCTGCCTTTTTCTCCATGGCCTCTTGGGCCTGTTGTATTATCAGGTCAGGGCTCCCACAAGAGGCCTTATTTTTTGCAGCCCAGGGACACTCCTTAAAGGCATGTCCATACTCCTCACACAGGTCATATCGTGTATGGTTGGCACATTGTATAGTCACATGCCCCACCTCCCCACAATTATCACATCTAGGTTGATCACAAGTACTGGAAAGATGCGTTTTTGACCCACACTTATAACAAGCTCTGGGCTGACCGCTATAAAAACAACCCCCTCTATCCCTTCCCAATAAGGAAGCATTGGGGATATGCTCTATCCCTGTATCTGTTTGCCTTAGCTTAACTTTATACCTCCACCCTCCAGTCCAGAATTGTTCTGAATCTAAAACTGGTTCTGGGTCACTTTGAATATCGCATTTTTGAGACAACCAATATGTTATATCCTCAACATGGACTTTCTCATTCCTAAACATCACCGTAGCATTTTTAATTTTTAATTAATGGTTTAGTTAAGGGAATTACTAAGAAGGGGGCTCATGTTTGGGAAAATTTCACTTGCCCTTATCTCTCCCAAAACAGATCTAATGTATAAGCGGAACGAAAACTTATACAGTATCACAATTGTCTTCTCCCGAGATGTTAATAAATGCAAAAACATCTCTGGGAGAAAAATGCAAAGAATCTTTTATGAGGTATTTCCTCACATAATGCCTGTCTGGTCTATCTTCCAGACCTCCCTTGTAATGAATGCGCACAGCGTTACACCGTGGTGCAGCCTCCCTTTTGGCATGAGAAAACAGTTCTGACATCAATAGTTTGCATGTAGACTGTTTCTCCTCTAAGTTAATTTATGTAGCAACCTCTGAACCAGAAATGTTCCGTGAAGAGGGATAAGCTGCTGGGCCCTGACCTCGTGTTTTCACTAAGTTACAGTCAGATATTCCTGCTACGGTTTCCTTCACCCTGTTCCCCTCAGTTGGAAAACATATAGCACAACCAGGTTTCCACTCCAGGGAATTGGGCTGTAAGTTTAAAGAGGAATCCCATGCTGAGTCAGGAGTCAAAACCCCTGTGGACGATTTTTCCCTGCCTGCTGCCAAAAGGGCTTTCTGAGGTGACCAGTCTTTATTGTGCTCTTGCAAGTCTGAAACTTGAATTTCTTTTATGTCTGATACTAAAACATTTTCCTTGGGGATTGACTTTTCTATAGCCACAGGTTTAGGTTTAGTTTTCACTGTGTCCATTTATGGGGTCATTGGACGATGAAAACTGAATTCTGTCACTCCCTCTTGCTTATTAGCCTCCGTTTGGTATCTTATTTGAGTCAGCAAACCTGTGACTGCTTCCCCCAAAACTGTAGGTTGAAAAACAAACCCTGCTTCTCTTGACAAGTGCACTGACTTTGGAAGACTTTGGAAATGGAATTTGGAATCAGAGTCAGATTTAGGTAGCGCTAGAGGGGAGGCGTGTGCACTGACCACTTGTAAAGTATTTAACTTGTCAGTTGGCTTTAGACACTCTCTAGCTTTAGAGATTTCACTGCCAGCCATAACAGAGACCTTTGACAAAGTAGAAAAAAAAAGAGGCAGACATCGACTCACCCGCAATCGGGAGTGGATTTTTGGCAGTTACTTCCGCATTCCTGCTGTCAGGTTGAATGCTCAGCTTGTCAGGGGAGTCAGCTGCTGGCTGTATTAACTCCGTATAGTAAGAATATCATGACATGTTCTAGGTGCTTAAAGGATCCTCCGCTTACACAGCCTTAAAGGAACTCACTTTATTTTCTTCTGTATTTGCTGTTGACTCAAAATGAGAAAATTTCACTGTTGTTGTCACTGCTTCATGGAATATCTCCTCTCCCTCCATATCCTGCATCTCTTGCAGTAAGTCAGACTTTTGATTCTCAGGTAGCAGAGAGGCCTTCCCTCCTGCTACATGAATGTCCTTCTCCTCCAGTGTCTGTCCTACAGTGGCCATTTCACAACCAGATGGCCCGTCCAGCTACAAGAGAGAGTAGGGGAATTTCCCCAGTGTCCTGGCCAAATTTCCCTCATTCACTAAAAATACCACCAACAGCTTAATGTGGTTCAAGGTCAGTTGACATTCATCTGTATCCCCCATCCCCTGGGTCGTGCCTGAAAATAGGCAGGATTTGTTTAGTGCACTTACCCGGTCAACAAAAATGAAATAAATAAATAAAAATAAATAAATGCTGTTGAGAGATCAAGAAGGACTAAGACAGTATGAGCCTTTCAGTCTCTAGCAATTAGGAGATCATTTAACACCTGGACAAGGGCAGTCTCGGTGCTATGTCTTTTTCTAAACCTGGATTGGAGAGCATCAAAGACATTGTAGGTTGGAAGATAATCATCCAGCTGTGATGCAACCACCTTCTCAATAACCTTACCCACAAAGGGTAGATTAGAGACATGTCTGTAGTTTGCTAGACAGTCAGGATCCAAGGAAAGTTTTTTAAGGAGTGGTTGAATGACCACCTCCTTGAGGGGATCAGAAAAGACTCCCTTTTCCAAGGAACTCCAGACAGTTTCAGCAAGGATCGTGCAGATGGCATCTACGCAACATACGAATAACAGCCTAGGGCCCAGATCCAAACTACAGCTGGCTGGTCACAAAGTTTGGACAGTTCTTGCAATGCCCAAGAATTCTGTCTGGCTGAAGTCAGACCAGACAGAACAGGTACACGCAGCCTCCCGCCAATCTCTGCAATCCCTCATAGATAGAGTTTGGCTGATCCCCAACCTGATGCTGGCAACCTTATCTGCAAAAAATTGAGCAAGCTCATCACACTTTACTTGTGAAAAACCTCTTCCAGACTGAAGACAGACTGGATTGCACAGTCTGTCCACCATCTGAAAGAGCTGAGCTGGTCGATTCCATGCAGCGGCAATCTCCCCAGACAGAAATTCTGCCTTCTTATGGGTGATTTCTGATTGATAGAACTTATAATGTTCCATCAATAGAAGACTGCCAGCATCCAGGCTGGATTTCCGCCAAACTCTCTCAAGCCTTTGACCCACTCTCCTCAGCTCCTTCAAGGACCCATCAAACCATGGGGTCCTTGGGCACAAAGTGAGTGGGTGAACACAAACAGGAACTAATGAGTCCAGAACATCTACCACTGCCCTATTATAAGCCAGTACAAGACCATCTGGACTCAAGCTTTCACTCAATGAACCTGATAGGTCCAGCACCGCTGATAAGCAAAAATAGGAAGAAGAGGAGTCCACTGTGGTTTAGTAAGGAAGTGGGGGCCAGTATCAGAGCTAAGAGGTGAGCTTTCAGACAATATAAAACTACTCAGAGTGAACTAGACTGAGTGGAATACCAGGAAAAGCAAAGGGAGGCAAGGAGGGTGGTCAGATGGGAAAAAGCAAGGATGGAAGAGAATATCACCAAGATGGTCAAGAAGGAGGATAAGACCTTCTTCAGGTATATTAGGGAGTGGAGAGAAGGGGAAAATGGGATACCTAGTCTGCTAGCTGAGACAGGCAAAAGGGTAGAGGAGGACCGGGAGAAGGCTGAAATGCTGAACAATTACTTCAGCGCAGTATTCACGGAGGAGGTGGCATGTGCGGAAGGCAACCAGACCAGCTGATATGGAGGGGGTAGGGGTGGATGTGAGTCACTTCTGGGAAGAGGAGATTTTGAGAGACCTTAAGGGCCTGAAGGTGGACAAGGCCATGGGGCCTGATGGGGTTCATCCAAGAGTGTTGAGGGAACTGGGGGAGGTGCTAGTGGCCCACTTGAACTATCTGTTCAATGAGTCCTTACATGCGGGGGAAATCCTGAAGGACTAGAAGTGCGCGGATGTACTACCCCTGCATAAGGATGGGGGGAGGCAGAACATGAGAAATGACAGGCCAATAAGTCTGACTTCTGTTATCAGCAAGCTCATGGAAAAACTGCTAAAGGACAGAATCACCAGCTACCTGGAGGCAAATGGCCTCCTTGACCCAAGGTAGCATGGCTTTTCCAAGGGCCGATCTTGTTGAACAAATCTGGTTGGGTTTTTTGACTGGGTCACTAGGGTGGTGGATCAGGGTGGGTCAGTGGACGTAGTTTACCTGGATTTCAGGAAGGCTTTTGATATGTTACTGCACAGAAGGCTATTGCACAAAATGGAGTGCCTGGGGCTGGGGGGTGGTTATAAGCTGGGTGCACAACTCATTGGAGGGCAGAATACAGAAGGTGTTAGTCAACGGGGTCCCTTCAGGAGTGTCAGGGGTTACTAGTGGTGTTCCCCAAGGGTCAGTGCTGGGTCCCCTGCTGTTCAACATCTTTATAAGAGACATAGTGGAGGGGTTGGAGGGTAGAGTGAGCCTGTTTGTGGATGATGTAAAGATTTGCAATAGAAGGAACGTACAGGATGGAGCTGAGAGGATGCAGAGGGACCTAGGTAAACTAGCCATGAAGAAATTATTGCTCAGCATGGCAAATGCAAAATCATACACCTGGGCAGAGAGAATGGGAGAATGGAATACAGATTGAGAGACAAACTGCTAGCAGTTACTATGGAGGAGAGGGACCTGGGCATCATCATCTCACAAGACTTGAAGGTGGCTGGGCAGTGTAGTATGGCAATGGCAAAAGCCAGCAGTTTGTTGGTCCTGATTCCCTTGTACACCCAGCTGGTTAGGCCTCATCTGGAATATGGGGTCCAGTTCTGGAGGCCTTACCAAAAAAAGGATATGGAAAGCATGGCGCGGGTACAAAGGATGGCAACCAAGATGGTGAAGGGGCTCAACCACTTGTTGTATGAGTAGAGACTGGGAGCCCTTTACATGTACTATCTGGAACAGAGAAGGGAGAGAGGGGACATGATAGAGACTTTCAAGTACCTAAAGTGATTAACAAAGTGCCTTCAGAGAACTGAAGGGGTGTTCCAGAAAAAGAGGTTATGATCTCCAACTTAAGGGGGGAAGGTTAGGGGTAACATCAGGAACTATGTCTTTACTGAGTGGGTGGTGGCCACCTGGAATGGGCTGCCTAAGGAAGTGGTGGGTGAGAATTCAGTGGGGGGGTTCAAGAGGGCTTGGGACAGACATAGAGGGCTGTTGAAAGCAGGGGGAGGAAATCCAGAGCAAGCCTAGTGGATGCTAGGCAAACGGGCAGACTAAGTGGGCCTGGTGGGCCTTTTCAGCCATCACTTTTCTTTGTTCCTATGTTCCTAAATCAATAGGGTTGGATAGAGTTCATCCCAGGGTGGTCCAGAAGCTTGCTGAATACTTGGCACCACCACTTATGTTGCAGATCTCACTTGATAGAGGGGAAGTAGCACTAGGCTGGAGGGAAGCCAAAGTTGTGTCCCTGTTGAAGAAAGGTCCAAAATCTAAACCTGAAAACTTTACACCAGTGCGTCTAGTGTTGGTGATGGATAAAATACAGAAGGGCATAATAAAAGAGCACATTATAGCACATCTAAAGACTAATGAACGCGACGATCCAGCTCAGCATGGATTTACTAAAACTCGGTCTTGTCAAACCAACGTGCTTGCATTTTATGACAAAGCAAGTAAGGCGTTGGATAATGGATATTCTGTGGATGTGGTCTTTTGGGATTTTGTGAAGGCCTTTGATATATTGCCACATGTAGAGTTATTAGATACACTAAGGTGGATTGATTTAAATGAAAACATAGTAAATTGGATCAAGGCATGGCTGACGGAGAGAAGGCAGAGGGTGATGGTGAATGGGGTTCTTTTGGATTGGGTGGAGGTGACTAGCGGGGTGTCCCAGTGCTCTGTGTTGGGACCCTGTCTTTTTAACATCTATGTAACCTCACTAAAAGTCGAACGTCAAAACTTATGGATTACAAAAATTGCAGATGTCTGCAGGATCGGGGCTATCACAAATGATACAAAAGATATCACAACATTACAAGAGGCCCTTGATCATATTCATAGTTGGACAATGAATAAAAAATTAGAACTGAAAATGGCAAAATGCACTGTAATGCATATGGGTAAAAAGAATAAGAAATTCAACTATAAAATGGGGATTCTTATTCTATCTGTGACATCCAAAGAAAAAGACTGAGGAATCACTATTAGCTGTGATTTGCAATTTAGAGCTCATTGTGATAAGACAGTCAAAAGGGCAAACTAAACTCTAAATTGCATTCTGAGGCATATAGGAGCAGAAGAAGTGAATTTATGATGCCAATGTATTGCTCCCTGGTGAGGCCACAGGTGGAGTACTGTGCACAGGTTTGGGCACCTTATAAAAAAGGTGATATCTGCAGAATCGAAGGGATGCAAATAAGAGCTACACGAGTGGTATATGGACTAAAAGGGGTCACTTATACAGAGAGATTGCATAAACTTGATCTATATACCCTGCAGTATAGAAGAATTAGAGGTGACATGTACATGCTTTACAGAGCCCTAACTGACAAATCACTGTGGGAGGAGCTGGGTTTGACACTCAAAGATTATAAGTATAATTCTAGAGGACACCCTTTACAACTTGCAGTAGGAAAATGGAAGCTACCGATTAGGAAAAACTGGTTTGGCCAAAGAGCAGTGACATTGTAATATGGACTGCCTTTAGAAGTGGTGGGCAGTGAAACAATGGATATATTCAAAAGATTTTACAGATTCTTTAAAAATAAGAATATACCCATACAGAGTTACAGTAACTGGCAAGCATAAAGAACTCAAGTCTAAATAAGCTTGTATACAGCTATGAAACCTATGAGTGGTCATAAAAGGAGAATGTTGAAAATGTAGGTTAAAAATGTGAGAAACCAGTACAAAAGCAATACCAGTGAACATCTGGCATTAACAAATGCCTGTTGCAAACTGGTACCACCTCAGTCTTTCTTCAGTCATGAGGTAGTTTACCTGAATTTAGGTATTTACTGAAAACAAAGGTTAATGGATCACTGATTCACAGGGCTAATTTTTTTAATGTATGTGGCAAAATCCCATCTGGCCCTACAGATTTAGTTGTTTTTAGACCTCTTAGCACTAGGTTTACATTAGTATCTTTTATTAAGTCATCCACCCTTACTGTAGTAAACAGTTTTTCGGTGTTAACTTTGTCCTGAAAAACAGAGCAAAAATAATACCCTTTTGTTAGGCGTGCAAAAAATTATTGAAAGGGTCTTTGTTGTGACCCTGCCTAGATCCCCTCTGGAACTACTGTTGGGAGCAGAAGTAAAAGGTACAAAGCAAAAACACTGGCCCCTCTGGGGACCAGCCCTGCTTAATGCAAGGAATACAATAGCCTAGTACCGGAGCCAAGTACGCCTGTCACCTGTGACCCATTGGATACAGAAACTAGTAAACTGCAGGCACTAAGAGAAAGTCCAAATGAAAACAAATAAGGAAGAGGAAAATTTCAAGGAGATGTAAAACTCAATAGTAGCAGCCTTACAGCTGGGCACCCTTACAATTTCAGGGGCAGGCCAGGGAGTTACAGGACATGGGTTGAAGACACCACCATGTGGCCATAGGAAGCAAGGCCTAGGAAGTCCATTGACAAGTAGTAAACATCATGGTCATGGTTAGGGAAGATGGGAGGAGTGGAGAGAGAGGAGGGAGGGAGGGCAGTGACATTAGCTCAAGCTGTGGGCCCTGCAATATGAGCAGACTTGATAGACCAAATGGCCTTCTGCTGGCTTCCTTATATGTTTGTATGTATGTATGCAAACCTTAGTATTCGTGTCTGTTCCTTCCTACCATTAGGGAAAATATTTTCTGTGACTGAAGAGACAAGAGACCATAAAAATTCAGGAATTGTAAGTACTACCATTATATGGATTGTGTTTAAGATGTTTTTGTATAGACAGGTACAAATTTATGTATGTTCAACTTATTATGTATGATACATGAAACGTACTCTCTGTATCCCTGCAAAATTGAAAAAAGCAGTTTGCTTTTTTAATGGTGGTTTAAGGTCTCTGCAATATCTTCCTCTCTTGTAACTAGCTTATTTTGTATTTCAAGGGGCCCCATCTGTGATTTATTTTTTTCTAGAATTTTGATAACTATAAAACACCTTGTTATTCTGTTTATCTAGAGCTAAGTTTACCAGGTATTCCTTTTAGCCCTTTTGATTTCCTGTTGAGCTTCCTGTCTATTTTCCAATAGTTATCCAAATTACTACAACCTGTGTAGTGAAACACCAATATATATGCCTTTGCTTTTTTTCTGAATAGGTTTCATCATTTTTTGAATATCATGGGGGAATTTCACCCCTTTTATTATAGACTGCTTTATATGGGGCATATTTATCCTGGACAAATTTATCCTGTAACTCACATACCTTATTTTTGAATATTTCCCAAAACTCATTTGCATCATTGTTGTCAAACACTCCATTCCAATCCCAATCTATTTCCTATCACATTTTTACATGACTTTTTATTTTGTAATTATAGTAACTAGACTTTCCCTTGTTACAGTATTATGTATCCTGATCTTAAATACAACTATAGAGTCATCACTAGTTTCCAAGTGGTCAATTATTTTATAGGCATCATTTTCAATATTATTTATGAGTGCTAGCTCCATGATGTTTTCATGTTGAGTTTTGTGTTTAACAACTTGCGTTCAGCTACATTCACTGGTTACATCCAGGAAGACATTCCCTTGTGAATTACTCGGTACAAGGTTGACCCAATCTACGTCCGGCATTTTAAAGTCACATAAAGTAAATGTATTCCCTAGGTTACTGAAATATGATAATTCATTCATATAACCAATAACATTTTCTTAATTAGCACCTGTAAGAATATAAATTGTTCCTAACAGACATTTTTGTGATTTGATATTAAAGAATCTGGCCAATAAATTGGTAGGCCCTTTGATGGCCCTGTTTACCAACTCACTGAGGAATGGACAAGTGTTGTCTGAATGGAAGGAGGTCATAGTATCACCAATTTATAAAGGGAGCAGCAAAAATGATATAACTAACTATAGGCCACTAAGCCTCACGTCGGTGTTAGGGAAGATCCATGATAGTTTAATTAAAGATTGGGTAATTTTTTATATGGAGAAGCAAGGATCCGTTAACGCAACCCAGCATGGGTTCAATAAACGGAAATCATGCCTGTCTAATTTACTTGCATTTTATGAACCAGTAAGTGCCGCACTGGACAGAAATATGGGAGTTGACATTATATATCTGGATTTCTCTAGGGCCTTCGATTCTGTGCCTCACAGAGAATTAGCTTAAAAACTGGTAACCCTTAATCTGCACCCTAATTTAATCTCTTGGATCAACTCATGCTTAGATAACAAAAGGCAGAGGGTGAGTGTTAGAGGGCATCTTTCAGACTGGGATTCTGTCATGAGCAGAGTGTCCTAGGGGTCAGTCTTGGGGCCCAAATTATTCAAGGCATATGTGTTGGATATGCAGGTATCACATAGTGCCTGGATTTGTAAGTATGCTGATGAGAGCAAGCATGGTTGTATAGTCAACAAACACAGGACACTCTTGTATTACAGGAAAATCTGGATGTGCTTTCCTTATGGGCCGATGCCAATAAACTGCACTTCAACATTAGTAAATGTAAGGTAGTGCATCTCTGGTATGGTAACCCACATTTCAGTATAGACTAAAGGGAAATACAATATCAGAAACTACTCAGGAAGGGGATTTAGGGGTAACTATTGGTAATGACTTGTTGTTCCACATGCACTCCATGTGCACTGCTCAAAAGTGATATAGGATAATGGGATGCATACATAAGAATATTAGAAGTCTTGACTCATGTGTCCTAATGCCCCTGTACACTGCCCTTGTGAGACCTCACCTAGATTATTGTTTGCCCTTCAGCTCCCCACACCTGGTAAGATATAAGATTATGCTGAAGAAGATACAGAGAAGAATGACAAGAAGAGTAAATGGTATGGGTGATAAATCATATGGTGATAGATTGGAGGAACTTGGGATGTACTTGGTTGAATATAGGAGAATTAAAGGGGATATGTGTTATGTCTACAGCAATTATGATAACTTATACATAACGGCAGCAGTAGGGTTAGAATCCTGCAATAGGTCTGTAAATACCAGAACACATGATAAGCAGCTCAAAGGGACCAGTTACTAAACCAATAAAAGGGGAGGTTGGTTTAGTCAGAGAGTGGTGTCAGTTTGGAACAGTTTACAGAGAGAAGTAGTAAATAGTGGCTCTTTAGACACTTTCAAGAGGAGATTGGATCATTTTGTTGGTGAAAGGTATAGGCATTTCAACTGATATTGTGGTGAGTCTCAATAGGGCTTATGACTTCTAGACTTATATTTAAAGCTATGAAACTATAATGTTACTAGTGCGGCACGGGATCAAAACCACGCATGGCAGAATGTTGTCCGGCTTAAGTGCATTGTGGGCTTCACTGGTTTTTTCTTTCTGTAGAGCTGCCCCACCTACCACCCTTACAGGGGGTGTGCCCCCGCATCCCCCCTACTAAAGATTCTAACTCTGAGGGGAGTCCAACTGGGAGCTTATTGTGTCCGATTCGCATAATGTCATGCTGCTATTATGCGCATTTACATTACACCCGGTACGTACTAATAGAGATCTAAACTGTTTCTAATGAGGGAGAATCTATACCATGCAGCTCAATACATTTGAGAGCATCTGCCACCCAACACCCTTCTATCCTTTCTGTTTTTTTTATTTTAAATAGGATATATCGTTATCGTTATTACCCCACCATGTTTCTGTAATAGCAATTACATTGGGATTTTTTATTGTCAATAATAAAGTTTAAGGCTATCAAACGTGTTCATTAATCTTCTGTCATTTAAAGATACAGCATAACTGTAAGATCTGATTTTTTTTAACTTGTTAACCTGTATACGGACCCTCCCCTTATGTCTGTTCCTCCATTGACCCCATATTCTAGCTTAAATTTTTTCTACCATTTTTTGAATCTTTCTGCTAACACATTAGCCCCTTGTGTACTCAGATATAAACCATCTTTAGAGCACTTTTTTTTCTGACGACTAAATCCCAATGTTTAATCAGATAAATGCAATTTTTACATGCTTAGTCATCTTACTATATATATTCATTTATTTTGATTTTCTGTTGTCTTGTAACAGAACCTCTCAAAACAGGTAGTATTTCTGAAAAAATTAAGGTGCATCCCATGTTGTTTACTTCGTTCCCCAGTTTTCAGAATTCTCTTTTAATATCCACCTCAGGTTTCTTGCCTGTGTTGTTTGTTCCCATGTGAAAAATAACCTTGTATTACTTAACATTCTTTTAAAATGTGTCCTGACATCCTTAATTTTTGCGCCAGGCAAGCAGGTTACCATATTGTATTCCTTGTCACCTTCACACACAACCCTGTCTGTGTATCAGATAATAGTCACCTAGAACTTTCTGTGTTTCAACTCCATTAGGTATTTCTATGTTACTTGCAAATGGATTGCAATTTCCTGGAAAATATTCCTGTATACCTAGAATAAATATACAGGGACATTTATTTATTTGGATATTGTTTACCAGGTATGTATGCTACATAAGGTAACTGAATGTCTGTTTAAAGAAATCACCCAGCAGAGTACAAGAAGTCATGTAACAGGAGATATATGGATGCCTAAAAAAAAACGCAACATGAAAATACAGTAAGATTACAAATTGTGGTAAAAAAGAATGTTACACATATACATACACACACACACACACACAAAATAAAAAAACAGTACAGTAAAAGACTACAGAAAATAATACAACATATAGCAATGATGCCATGCATGACAGGAAGGAAAGAACTCACAGCTAAAGAAACAATGTGTAAAGCCAGATCAATAGGTGGTTATTCAAACCCAATCATGTGTGGTCAGGAAATCAAAGTTTGCAAGTGTACAGACATAAAAAAGTGGAATTAGTTTCATGCAGAAGCAGTGGAGCCTAATAAATGTTTCCTCAATGTTCACTTGAAAGACACATGGGAGGGTGAGCTGCATGCAGTTATGGGATGAAAGCTCCAGAACATACAAACATACAAATATATGAAGAAACCAGAAGAATAAGGCCATTTGATCTATCTAGTCTGCTTGTATTGTAGGGTCCACAGCTTGAGCTACTGTTCCTGCTCCCCACTATGCCTATCCTCCCTACCCATGATCCTTACCTTCCCCCATGCCTATCCCAGCTTCTTTTGAAGCTGCCCACCATCTTCAAAGAAACTACAGTGGCGTGAAAAAGTATTTGCCCCCTTCCTGATTTTCTTTATTATTGCATATTTGTCACACTGGATGTTTTCAGGTCTTTAGACAAAATATAATATTAGATAAAGGAACCTGAGTGAACAAATAACACTTTTTTTTACTTATTATTTATTTATTTAATGAAAAAGTTAACCAACACCAACTGGCACTGTGTGAAAAAGTAATTGCCCCTAGTTAAATCAACCCAATTAAAATGATAATTAGAGTCAGCTGATTGAACACAGCCAGGCTTGATTACAGCCAGCCCTGCTCAATATAAACCTCACTTATTTTGACCCTTACCATCAGAGTCACATTGCCAGCACAAGATTCAACCAGCACATTATGCCATGATCAAAGGAAGTTCCTGAAAAGATCAGAAAAAAATGTGTTGCCCTCTATCAGTCTGGAAAGGGTTACAAAGCTATTTCTAAGGCTCTGGGACTCCATCGAACCACAGTGAGAGCCATAATCTCCAAATGGAGAACACTTGAACAGTAGTGAATCTTCCCAGGAGTGGGTGGCCTGCCAAAATTACTCCAAGGGCGCAGCGTAAATCATCCAGGAAGTCTCAAAGGATCCTAAAACAACATCCAAAGAACTGCAGGCTTCTCTTGCCTCAGCTAAGGTCAGTGTTCATGACTCCACAATCAAGAAGAGACTGGGCAAAATGGGCTTCATGTGAGGAAGTAGCAAAGGCGGAAACCACTGCTAACCAAGAAGAACATAAATGCTCGTCTCTCATTTGCCAAGAAGCACCTGGATGATCCACAAGCCTTTTGGGAAAATGTTCTATGGACAGATGAGTCCAAAGTGGAACTTTTGGACGACATGGATCCCATAATGTCTCGCAAAGCAAACACGGCATTCCACAGTAAGAACACCATACCAACAGTCAAACATGGTGGTGGTAGTGTGATGGGTGGGGATGCTTTGCTGCCTAAGGACCTGGATGACTTGCCAAAATTAAAGGAACCATGAATTCTGCTCTGTACCAGAAAATTCTTAAGGAGAATGTCAGGTCATCCTTCCGTCAGCTGAAGCTGAAGCGTAGTTGGTCATGCAGCAAGACAATGATCCAAAATACAAAAGCAAGTCCACATCAGAATGGCTAAAAGAAGTAAAATTAAAGTTTTGGAGTAGCTAGTCAAAGTCAGACTTAAACCCAATAGAGATGCTGTGGCAGAACCTGAAACGAGCAGTTCATGCTCGAAAACCTACCAAATGTTACTGAATTAAAGCAGTTCTGCAAGGAAGAGTGAGTTAAAATTCCTCCACAGCGATGTGAAAGACTGATATTGAATTATAGGAAGTGTTTGGTTGCAGTCATTGCAGCTAAATGTGTATGTAACCAGTTATTAAGTGTAAGGGCAATTACTTTTCACACAGTGCCAGTTGGTGTTGGTTAACTTTTTTCATTTAATAGGTGAAATAAAAAAAAAAAAAACAAGTGTTATTTGTTCACTCAGGTTCCCTTTAACTAATATTACATTTTCTCTAAAGACCTGAAAACATCCAGTGTGACAAATATGCAATAATAGAGAAAATCAGGAAGGGGGCAAATACTTTTTCATGCCACTGTATCTCTTCTGGCAGCATATTTCAAGTGTCCACTACCGTCTCTGTGAAAACATGCTTCCTGACCTCCCTCCTAAACCTCCCCCCCAGCGTAAGACTGTGCCCCCTCGTGTTATGGTTGCCACTCATCTTAAAGAGACTCTCCTTATCCACCTTATTTATCCCTTTCAGGTACTTGAAGGTCCCAATCATGACCCCTCTCTCTCTTTCTCTCTCTCCTGCCCCACCAGGGAGCACATGTTCAGTGCCCTTAGACTCTCTTCATATGCTTTACCCTGCTGACTCACTATCATCTTTGTAGCCCTCCTCTGGACATTCTCCAGCAGGTTAATGCCCTTTTTGAAATGTGGGCACCAGTACTGAATTCCACACTCTAGATATAGCCCCACCAGTCACCTGTACAAGGGCAGTATCACCTCCTATCTCCTACTACTGATCCCCCTAGCTATGCATCCCAGAATCTTCTTTGCCCTTTCTGCTGCTTTCTTTCACTGTGTGAAGTGCATCAGGTCACTAGTGATCATCACACCCAGGTCATTCTCCTCCTCTTATGCAGATACCTGTACTCCACCCAAGTAGTACTCTATCTTTGGGTTCTTGGCTCCAGTGTGCATAACCTTGCATTTCTTGGCATTGAAGGCAAGCAGCCAGATCCTGGACCACCTCCCATGCTTTTTCCCAGATCATCCTGTAGGTCCAGTATCCCTTCAGCTGTATCCATTCTCCCACATAGCTTGGTGTTATCTGCATATAGGCACATTTTGCCCTAATGCTATCCCCAATGTCATTGATGAAGACATTGAACAACACTAGCCCCAGCACTGGGCCCTGTGGGACACCACTGGTGACCTCTCTAGTTTCAGATAACTCTCCATCCAAAACCACCCTCTGGGATCTGTCCCTTAGCCAGTTTTCCACCTATTTAGCCATCTTATCCCCAACCCTGAGATCTGCCAAGTTCTGGATCAACCTCCTGTGGGGCATAGAGTCAAATGCCTTGCTTTCATCCAGATAGAGGATGTCTACTGCTTGGCCCCGGTCTACTGTCTTAGTGACCCAGTCAAAGAAGTCATTCAGATTCATTTGTCACAGCCCCCCCCCAATGAACCTGCTCTATCTCGCATCCTGGAGACCATGCTCCTAGAGATATTCTACCAACCATTCCTTAAGTATGGTCTGCATGAACTTGCACATGATCGAGGTCAGATTGACTGGTCTGTAATTACCTGGGCCATCTTTGGGATCACTCTTGTGGAGGGACACCACATGTGCTGTTCTCCAGTCCAGCGGTACCACACTTGACTCCAGTGAACTATAAAAACATTGAAACATAGAATCTGATTGCAGATAAGGCCCACCTAGACTGACCATTTTCCCTAGCCATTTCATACACTGCAGATCCTAAATGATCTGCGGCTAACCCTGTCTTTCCTGTCACTAGAATTCCTTTATGATTGTCCCTTGCATTTTTGAATTCCCCTACCTTTTTTGCCCCTATAACCTCTGCTGGGAGGCTGTTCTATGGATCCACTACCCTTTCCATGAAAAAAATACTTTCTCACGTTACCCCTAAGTCTACCCCCCTCTATTTTCATATCATGGCCCCTTGTTCTTGGACATCTTTTTTTTAAGATGCTACCCTCTTGGACCTTATTTACACACTTGATATATTTGAAAGTCTCCCCTCCTTCTCTTCTTTCTTCCAGGGAATACATATTGAGATCCTCCAGTCTCCCCTCATATGACTTTTTGTGCAGCCCCTGCATCATTTTTGCCTCCCTTCTCTGAACCAGTTCTACTCTTTCAATGTCCTTACAGAGATGTGACCTCCAGAACTGGACACAGTACGCTAGATGAGGTCTCACCAATGTTCTAAACAGTGGGATCACCACCTCCTTCCACCTCCATCCTTCTGCTGGAGATACATCTCCCTATCCACCCCAGTATTCCACTGGCTCTCCTCACAGCCTTCTCACATTGCTTGGTAACCTTTAGATAATCAGATATGATTACTTCCAGGTCTCTTTCCTATTTGGTGGCCATCAGCACCCCCTCATCATGTACTCCTCCCACCCATTTCTGTGCCCCAGTGCATGATCTTACACTTCTCTGCAATGAATCTTATCTGCCACACCCTTGACCACTTCTCAAGCTTGTATAGGCCCCTTCTCATTTTCTCTACCCCTCCTGGAGTGTCAACCATGTTGCAGATCTTCATGTCATCTGCAAAGAGACACACTTTCCCTTTCAGACCCTCTGCAATATTGCTTATGAAGAAATTAAAGAGGACTGGTCCAAGCACTGATCCCTGTGGGACCCCACTAGTCATTCCCCTCTCTTTGTATTGACTCTGTTCACCACCACCCTCTGTGTGCTATTGCTCAGCCAAATGTTTACCCAGTTTACCACCCTGGGACCCACTCTCATAAGAACATATGAACATATGAAGAAGCCAGCAGAAGAAGGCCATTTGATCTATCAAGTCTGCTCATGTTGCAGGGTCCACAGCTTAAGCTACTGTCCCTGCCCATCTCCCCACTCCTCCCATCCTCCCTACCCATGACCCTAATAATCCCCCTAGATACCTGTCCCAGCCTCTCTTAAAGCTGCCAACTCCTTTCAATGAGATTACCTCTTCTGGCAATGCATTCCAAGTGTCCACCACCCTCTCTGTGAAGAAGTGCTTCCTGACCTCCCTCCTAAATCTCCCAACCTCTAGCTTAAGACTGTGCCCCCTGGTGTTATGGTTGCCACTCAGCTTAAAGAGACACTCCTTATCAACCTTATTTATCCTTTTCACGTACTTGAAGGTCCCAATCATGTCCCCTCTCTCTCTCTCTCTCTCTCTCTCTCCTGTCTTCCAGGGAGTACATATGAACATACGAAATTTGCCAGCAGATAAAGGCCTAGAGGTCTATCAAGTCTGCTCAAATGTGCAGCTAGCTCCCCTTATTCTGCAGCTGCCCCTACCTTCTACCCTTCCCCTTCATTAACCCTCCCCCTTGTCCTGTCCCATCCTCATTTGAAGCAGTCCACTGTTCTACTGCATACCACTTCAGCAGGTAATGCATTCCACCCAGCCACTACCCTCTCTGTAAAAAAAGTGTCTCCTCATCTCCCTGCTGAACCTCCCTCGCTCCAGTCTCATATCATGGCCCCTGGTGGCCCTCCCCTCCCTTACTTTGAACAGCCCCTCTGTACCTGTCTTGTTTATTCCTTTCATGTATTTAAAGGTTTCAACATGTCACCCCTGTCTCTCCTCCCTCCAGTGAGTACATGTTCAACTCCTTCAACCTCCTCTCGTATGATAAGTCCCCAGCCCCTTGATCATCTTTTGTCGCTCTGCGCTGCACCCCTCCAGTAACTTAATGTCCTCTTCAGATACAGATGCCAGTACTGCACGCAGTAGTCCAGGTGTGGTCTAACTAATGACCTATACAGTGGCAGAATCACCTCCTCCCTCCTCGAGGATATACCCCTTGCAATACAACCCATCATTTTGTTGGCCTTTGCAGCTGCCTTCCTACATTGTGCTGAGTTGTTCATTGACCCTGTAATGAGCACACCCAGATCCTTCTCCTCCTCTGTCTGGGCTAGCTGCACTCCCCCTAGCTGGTAACTCCTCCTTGGGTTCTTCATCCCAAAATGCAGCACTTTGCACTTTTTGGCATTAAACCCCAGTTGCCAGGTGTCTGACCAGGTTTCAAGCTTTGCCAGATCATCCTGCAACCCCTGCCATCCCCCTAGGTCATCCACCACTGCGTCTACCTTGGTATCATCAGCAAACAGACTGATGTTGCTCTTGATGTCCCATGATATGTCTGCAATGAATATCCCAAACAACACTGGTCCCAACACTGAGCCCTGTGGAACACCGCTCGTCACTGCCCTTGGGTGTGAGAGCTCCCCACCCACCACCACCCTCAGTTGCCTTCCCTGCAGCCAGTTTCCTACCCATCTCACCAGCTTTGCACCCACCCCTGTGCCTACTAACTTCCTTCCCAGCCTTCCATGTGGCACTGAGTTGAATGCCTTACTGAAGTCCAGATACAGGACATCCACTGCATGGCCCCTGTCCAGTTGCCTAGTTACCCAGTCATAGAACTCGACCAGGTTGGTTTGGCAGGATCTGCCATGTATGAAGCCATGCTGTCTGCTGTCCATAGTCCTTTGGCCTCTAGGAGGGCCACCAGCCTCTCCTTCAGGATAGTCTCCATTAGCTTACCCATGATGGATGTGAGGCTCACTGGTCTGTAGTTTCCCTGCTCATCCTTGGGGCCACTCTTGTGGAGGGGCACCACATGAGCCATCCTCCAGTCCTGAGGTACACACCCTGAATGTAGTGAGGCATTAAATAGGTCTGCCAAAGGTCCTGCAAGGACCTCTGCCATTCTTCAGTGTTCTGGGTGGATGCCATCTGCCTAGCTCTTGTCCACCCTCAGTGCCTTCAAACCCTCTCGAACTCTGCTCTCCATGATTTCTCCATCTGTCACCACTTCCCCTGCTTCTGCCATTTCTTCCACCTTGGGTGTCACCCCTCTTCTCTTTAGTAAATGCTGAGCAGAGTACTCATTTTAGTGCTTCCCGCCTATCGCACCTCGCTTCCACCCAACCCCTCCTTCCTAATCCTTACTATGTGGTCCTTACAGCTCCTTTTCTCCCTGATGTACTTAAAGAAGTCCTTCCTTCTCAATGCCTTGTGCCAGACTGAGTTCTGTAGATGCTTTGGCTCCCCTTACTGCCCTTGTCACCTCCTTCAATTCTGTCAAGTACTCCTCCCTGTCCTCCCCCTCCCTGTTTTCTTGTACTTCCTAAAGGCAGCTCTTTTCCTCCTTACCTTTTCCATGACCTCCTTACTCAACCAGATCAGTTTCTTAGCCTAGCCTTCTTGCTCTGGGCTTTGTAGCAGGTTTTGGTTGCCTCCACTATCCCCAGCTTTATGAGCTCCCACCTCTGGTTAGTGTCCATAATAGACTGAATTCTGGCCAGGTACCCTTTGACCACTTCCCCCATCCTTCCAACGTCGGCCCTCCTGAAGTCCAGCACTATTGTGCCAGATTCCACTCCTTCCTTTCCCATATCCAATGTGAGCCATACTGAGCGGTGGTCACTCCCTGACAGCGATTCCTCCCCTATAAGTTCTCTCACAAAGTCCCCATTTGCCAGCACAAGGTCAAGGGTATTTCCTAACCTGGTTGGTTCACTGACCATTTGCAGCAGGAAGCTGTCCTGGAAGGCATCCATCAGTACCTGCTCCCTTCTGTTCCTGGTTGTTGGGGTGTTCCAGTCCACTCCTGGCATGTTGAAGTCCCCCTCAATCACCACACTACCCTTCTCGCAGGTTCTCCTGATCTGTCCCGCTAGTTCCCTGTCTAACTCCTCTGTCTGAGATAGTGGCCTATACACCACTCCCATTCTAAGAATCCTATTCTTGGAATCCTGGATTTGCATCCAAAGTGACTCTGTACTACCCTCCTCCCCTTCCTCCCTTACACACTTCAGTCCTTCCTTCACATATAGTGCCACCCCGCCTCCTTTCCCAATCACTCTGTCCCTATGAAATAATCTGTACCCTGGTACAGACAGGTCCCAGTCATTGTATTGGGTGGCCCATGTTTCCGTGATGACTGCAATGTCCACCTCTCCCTCTGCCATGAGAACCTGTAACTCTGCAGTTTTCCTCCCAAGACTCCTAGCATTAAGGGTAACCACCTTCCACCCTTTTCCCCACCTCCCATCCTGCCTTCCTTTCCTAGCATCACTAACAGTACTTGCCATTTGTACTTTGTCACTGTTATGGGGGGTAAGCTCATATGGTTTCCCAACCTGTGGTCTCTGCATATCTCTTCCCAAACTGCCACCCCCCCCACTCCTAGTTCAAATTCCCAACTTCCTCTATGTACTCCTCCATCCTCTGTTTCAACACTTTCTTTCCCTCCTCACTCAAGGATATGCATCCCAGCATCTTGTTTGCCTTTGCTGCTGCTTTCTTGTACTGCATGGAATGCTTCAGGATGCTAGTGATCATCACTCCCAGGTCCTTCTCCTCCTCTAATGCAGGTACTTGGACTCCACCCAGGTAGTATTCTGTCATAGGATTCTTGGCTCCAATATGCATAAATTTGCATTTCTTGGCATTAAAGCCAAGCTACCAGATCCTGGACCACCTCTCTAGCTTTTCCAGATCTTCCTGTAGGTCCTGTATCCTTTCTGCTGTGCCCACTCTCCCACAGAGCTTGGTGTCATCCACGAATAGGCACATTTTGCCCTTAATGCCATCTCCAATGTCATTGATGGGGTTTAATGCAAAGAAGTGCAAGATCATGCACATAGGGAAGAGAAACCCGGAAGCCACCTATAGGCTGGGCCGGGAGTTGCTGGCAGTCACAAGGGAAGAAAGAACAAAACTTAATTGATTGATTGATTGATTGATAAATACCTCTAAGTGGGGTCCATTTGTTGTATGTACTTACGTAGCTCAATTAGTAGTCTTTTATTTTTTTTTTGTTGCTCTCTTTCCCTATAATTTTACTGTCTGTATTTTATTGTTATGCTGTACCCAGGTCCATCTTGTAAATGAGCTTGTCTCAATGGTGTTCCACCTGGTAAAATAAGATTGATAGATTGATGGCTATACTCCATTCAGTAGGGCAACTCTTTCAGCTTTAGACTGGGGGCCATATACTGAAATGAATCTGTATGAAGAGTTTTTCCATTTCCCATCCAGTATTAAAACTTTGCCGGGCAGTAAATCTGCCAGTTTAGAAAGTGAAAATGAAAAGGATTTAAAGATCATACATATACTGTCAGCCCTATCAGGCCCAAAGGACCAGAATGAGGGTCCCCATATCCACTCTGACTGAAACAGATGGGCTTGATCTAGTGCAACAGTTCTCAAACTTTGTCATAGTGAGCCTCCCCTAAGCCATGGAAAAGATCTTGAGCCTCCCCCAAAATACTGAATTGTTTTGGGGTCTCTCCACAGAAAAATTGCCTAGTTTTCACAGTACACCAAGAATAAATTGAAACCTCTTTGCATAGCTGGCTATCATGTTATTAAGCTGTTTGTAACCCCCCCCCAACAGGACAACCTACTTGCTCCAATATGTTGACTCTCGAATCATTGTTACCCCTTACTGCCATACCTTCATGGGTCAGACTGCTTTTTCTGTTTCCTCTCTATCTGGAATAACCTTCCTGCCGACCTCTGCTTCTCCCCCTCTCACCCTGCTCTTAAGCAACTTCTCAGGGATCATTTTGCTCCCTCCTGCTCTTATTCCTAGTACCTGTTTGGTTAACTCTTGTATTTGGACAGTTCTGCTGCCAGTCTAATTGATCAATTGTTCCTTGCATTGTTAGTTTATTGTTCTTAATTTGTTTGTACTTTTATTCACTTTGTATTGCTTAAGTGTTTTGCAGTTACATTTTGAATTGTATTCTCTCACTAACCTTCCCTGAGTACACCTGAAATAAACTACAAAAAATGGGATATCAGGATGCCTCCACACTTGTCAGTGTATGTTTTCTATATTGGGTTACCCATTAGCACCAACACATATACAAGTAAAAATAAATACAGATGGGTAAACTCCACTGCATCAATTTTTAATAAAAAATTGATGCAGTGGAGTTTACCCATCTGTATTTATTTTTATTTTTACTTACACCTGACATAAGCCATGGCTCAGTGTACAGTACCTTCCCTGGTCACAGACTTTTGAATAAATACATAAATTCACCTACTATTATCCTCTTTCAGTTTGCCTTATCCCTTCACACAAAATCTATAAAGTTCAAAACTGAAATCTAATACTTTTTCAAGACTTGCTTGAGCCTCCTCTGGAACAGATTGGGGCCTCCCCAGGGAGGCTGGCCTCACCCCTTGAGAACCCCTGATCTAGTGTAAACATCCATGTTTCTTGTAATAGGCAACTATTTATATTAGAGTCAAGTACCAACTGAAAAATAGCATGCCTTTTGGTTATATTTAAGAGACTGTAACCGTTAAATGACCCTATACAAAACTCAGCCATATTTTATGTGTGGTTGTCAAGAGTTATTTTTTTTCCTGTTTCCTTTTTCCCTTTATAATCTGCCATCTCTGTGTTTGTTTCTATTTTCCCTTTATTGTGAGACTGAGTGGCGAAGTCTCCAATCTCCATGTCCGATTCCCTCCATGTAGGGGCTAGCACTGAAAAGGGGTTTTCTGATTCCACCACTTGTACTGGTGGAGGGGGGTTTAGTATTCCTAGTCACGTCTCCTAGGAAGTGGTGTTGCTTGGAGGAGAGGGGAAGGGGGTCTGGAAGCTTTTTTAGTTGTGTCATACTGGTTTGTTGATGGATCTTGGTAACACACTGGAAGAAATTCCACAGGGTCAAGGATGTTAGAAGGTGTCTGAGCTTCAGGACCCTTGGGTGTTTCTATGAGTTCTAAATCCTGTTCCTGGGATTGATCTTGTTGATGAGACGAGGAGGGGGATCGCCTGTCCTGGCCTGTTTGGGTTTTATTGCCTCATCCTGTGCCTTCTGGATCAGTAATTCTGGACTAATTATTGTGGTTTTGTTTTTGGCTGCCCATGGGCATTCAGAAAAAAACATGGCCCGTCTCTTCACAGAGGTCACATCTGGTGTGATTAGCACACTGGTGAATACTATGCCTCACTTCTCCACAATTGTCACAACAGAGAGTGTCACAAATGATGGACAGATGTGCTTGAGCTCTGCACTTATAGCAGGACTGAGGATGTCCAGCGTGAAAACACACACCCCTGTCCCTTCCTAGAGGAAAGGAGTTTGGAATATGTTTGATCTCATTATTATTTGGTTTCAGTTTCACCTTGTACTTCCACCCCCTTGTCCAGAATAGCTCGGAATCTAGAATTGCTACTGGGGAGCTCAAAACCTCACACTTCTGGGACAATCAGTAAGTGATGTCCTCTACGTGGATTTCCTTATTCCTAAACATTATAGTGACAAATGCAATCAGTGATTTTGATAGGAGGAAAACCATGAAGGGGTCCACAGAGGAGAAGACTTCACTTGATTGTACCTCTGCCAGAAAAGGTCTAATGCATAAGAATATCTAAAACTTATATTGAAGTTGTCTTCACCTGATATATTTATAAATGCAAACACCTCTTTTGGGGAAAAATGCAAAGATTCTTTCAATAAATTTCTCCCAACATATAACCTATCAGGTCTTGTTTCTAGTCCCCCTTTATAGCGTATCCTCACTGCATTTCTCCTAGGTGCAGCTTCTTTCTTAGTTTTTGAGAAGAGGTCTGAAAGCAGAGGTCTCTAGAGAGAGGGGGGTCCTCAGATTGTTCATTATTGTCTGTTGAAGGGTTTTGTTCAGTTGGGTACACCCTTTCATGTTCTTGCTCTCCTGATGGAGGAAGGGGTGGGACCACAGTGACTAACATTTAAACATTGTTTTCTTTGTCCTTAGCAACCAAGGAGGCAATTGTTGTTGAAACAGGGTTAGTTGTTGCCAGAAGCACAAGTACCTGCTTCCCAGTCAGTGGGCACCATTCAGGGGAAGATTGTGAGAAGGGTATTGTTGGTTGCCATTCTGGATCGGGCAGCCAGTTTCCTTCTGGCATCCTTTTTTAATCTGCTTCTTTGACGGCTTGTTCCAGTGACCACTGAAAGAAGGGGTCTGGGGATGCTGGTTGTACCATGAAGGCAGATTGAATGGCAGTAGAGGTTGTTTGAGGCTAAGGCCTGTTCCCCACTTTGGGGGTAATCTCATCTGCTAGGTCATCACTCAGGTTTGATACGTCCATCGGAATGTTTTGTTTTGCTAAGTTTAGGGCTGTTCTTTTATTTGTCCTCCCATCTTTAACACCAGGTTTTAGAGATCTGTTTCTGGCTGAAACTAAGAAAGTTGTTGCCCCCACTTGATCTTGCAAGTTAGTTTGGCATATTATAGTGTCAGTATGAAGAGTCGATGATTTTATATTTTTGGCAGAGGCCTCATTTTCATTTTCAGGTATGTTTGTATTATTTTCTACAGGCAAAACAACCTTCCTGTAGTTTTTGAATGGATAGCAGAAATGTTTTCCCAGCCACTTGTCAGGTTAGATGAGGTAATTTTGGGCTGCGAGGGGTTTATTTCATCTTTTTTCTACAAAGCTTCGGTCGGCTTTCTGCACATGCAATGCTCAGCATTTTCACTGCCAGACAAATTTTTACCTCAAGCTTCACTCTCTTGAAGTTTTTTTGCCATACTCAGCCATAGCGATACATTCCTTTGATGCTACTGCATCATGAATGTTTATGACAGTTTGGCAGCACCCACTGTCAAGAGTGCTCCCAGCCTGAACCTTTGCTAGTTCTGCTTGTAAAAACATTTTATACTTCTCATGACTTTCCTCTTCCTCTAATAATTTCAGCAACATTTTTTCTTGAGACATTTCAATATCTGAGCAAACAGTTTCACTTATCTTGATTTGTTCCTCCAAGGCAGGTTCTGCAATAATGATTTCAACAGCCATACTTAGATCCTCAGTAGAGACAAAAACTTTGTTCCCTATATCTTCGTCTTTCAAACCCAGCAAATCTATTTTGATCTTGGAGACCTCTTGCACTGAAGGAGCAGAAGAGGAGGCCTGCTCCCCTGCCTCTGAGATATCCATACGCTGCAAAGGGGAAGTGGCCATCCAGCTGCTCGGAGGAAGCAAGGCCCCCTGCAGGCAGAGATGGGGTAATTTTATTAAGAAATCAAATACTGTAATATAACATTCAATAATCATAACAAAATAAATAATCCTAAAAAACATGAAATTATCCCAAAAGGATCAAGGTGTATATGCCATTCAAAAAACACTCAATATATCAGTCAAGTAACAGCAGAATCAGAGTGGGGAGAAATTTATTGAATACAAAAACTAAATACAATATTCAAGCATGTGCAATCACAAATAAATTCATACGACCAACATTCAAAAAGAAAACCCAAACAAACCCTCACATATATAAGACAGTCTCTGAAAAAGAAAATTATACCAAAATACAATAAATTAAACAGAGTTCTAGATAGAAAGTTTCCTTGGCCTGGGAAATTAAGAAAAATAAATTTATGTAAAACTATGATAAACCATTTAAACCAGACTCTTTCTATCTAAAGAATAATAAAATAAAACAAAAAAAATATGCCAGACCCACCTCCCCAAGAGAGGACATATGCCCAAAATCTGGATTTACAGACACCATACTTAATCCTTGAACCTTATTACCTTCCTTCATGTAATGGGTGTATCCGAGTCCATGATCCAGGGCAAGTCATGCCATCTTCTCTGCCATAGATCTTCCTGCATTACGACCCTGTCCTTTGTACACATCAGTTGTAAATCTTTTGTTATTTTCCCTACTATTTCAGCATGAGTACACTGTTTCTGTTGCCAGGAAAATAAACATCTGGCATTTCAAATTTGCCATTTTCATATTGTAAAAATTTATTTAACCGTTTCAAATTCCCACACCCGCCGTGGTCCCAATACTTCACCAAACATAAGATTCTTCATTGACATTAGGGAAAATGTTGGAGTCCCCCATGCCCTAGCCAGAAAAGTCCAAAAACCCCGTATGACTGTACAGAAAAAAAACAAATGGTCCATAGTTTCTAGTTGTGCAATGCATTCTGGTCTGCTAAATCCTCTCCTCTACCTGTTATGTTTATGACTGCTTTTAACATTAATTCTGTTATGGCAGCTAAGCCAATGAAGATCCCAGGCATAAGAAGGCATTCTGAGGTTCCTTAATAATTGTAAAAGATCCCGTTTATTATTTTCTGGACAGTGTTCAGATATCTGAGGCACTGGACACACCACATCTAATAACACATTGTATACCCCTTTTCTGTGTAATGTCATTACTCCATGCACAGTAACCTTCCACTGCCATACTCTTGTAAAACTGTCTCTCCAATAAGATGGTGCATATGGTTGTTGTTCTCACAATTTTTAGACCACCACCCTCCCAAAGCTGAAACCAATATTGTACCATATCAAAAATCCAAGGTTCCCAACCTTTGTCCAGATGAATTAATAAAGGGTATAAATTAGCCATAAAAAACAGGCTATTAAAAAACCGTAAGGGGTGTATTATATTTACGCCCCCCCGATTAATTGGCAAGTATAAGATGTTCCTTTTAATGGGGTTCAATCGGCTTCCCCATACTGCCTGGAAAAAAAAACAGTATTAACTGGGTTTCCAAAGATTTAGGTGGTGGAAAAATATAACTTAGAAATAAAAAAATAGTATCAAATACATTTTAATCAAGAAAACCCTTTTCTTTTTTCCCATTTTCCACCTATTCTAATTTGAAACTTAACCTTGAGCACTAACCAATTTATCTTCCCAGTTTAAAACATCTGGCTGTTATAGCCCAAACTAAATTTCTAAAGTCCAAATAGGTCCATCACAAAGTTCCACCTATTTCTGTAAGGTCACTACTCTTCACCCCATACCCTTTGGCACACATTTTTGTAAATTTAACATGGCACCTGCCATGTTCCCAAAGGTTGAGCAGAGGAGTAATGCCTCACCTATTGAGGCCTCATCTTTTAACAAAAGACACATGTCATTTGCATAAGCCATGACTGTTGGTGCCGTCACTGCCAACATAGTAGTCTATGGGCTTATCAGGGGAGATTCCATAATCCAACGTAAAAAGGGGTAAAAAAAAGGCATATAAAATTGGGCTGAGGGGGCACCCCTGCCTCACCCTTTGCTTAATCCCAACTAGGGGGCCCCACCACCCACTTACCACTGGGAAAACTGTTGCTTTTTTATACAACCCCTTAAGCCATTGAATAAAGATTGATAGAATCTGATATTTGTCCAGAACTAATCACAAAAAGTCATGATTCACAGCATCAAATGCCTGTTTTTGATCTATTGAGAGAATATGCCCTCTTAACAGGTTTAGATCCCCTTTATCAAAAATTTCCTGCAGTAAAATTAAATTATCCTGAATACAGCATCCAGGTATAGATAAAGTCTGTGCCATTGAAATCACCCCATGTGCTAAAGACAATCTTTTGGCCAAGAGTTTCGCTAATAATTTAAAATCCATATTTATGAGACTCATTGGTCTCCATTTATTCAAAGCTAACTTATCACATTTTTTATAAATATATATATCAGGGATCTCATATTAAACTCCACGGGGGTCGCTGCCTCTGTCAGTTCTTCTCCTATCTCTACTGACATAAATTTATACACCTCAGAAGGTAACCCATCTGGACCAGGGGCTGTGCTATTATTCAACATGCGAATTGTCTCCATGACCTCAGAGATTTGTATTACTTCAACCGTTTTTCTACCCTCATCCTGTGAGATCCCCAGACAGTTAATCTGTGCAAGTACCTACTTTATTACTTGGTATTACTTGGTATGAAAGAACAGAAGAAGGCCAGAGCCCATTGAGACTGTTCATCACATTATGTGGGACATTATTAATCTATTATCCCTCAACCAAACATCTAATTTGTTTTTAAAGATAGTGGCACTAGTTGCCTCTACCAATTTTTGTGGCAAGGTGTTCCATACAATGGATGCTCTTATTGGAAAAAAGTTTCCCCTTTTGCTGGTTTTATAAGTTTTTACTTCAAGCTGTTCATTATGCAGTCTCGGAACATGTCTCCTTTTGGAGAGTGTTAGACCACATTTTTCCATTAGATCTGGTGAATTTATTAAATTAAAAACCATAAGCATATCACCTCTTAATCTTCTAGTTTGAAAAGAGAAGAGACCAGTAGCTTTTAATCTGTTCTGATAATCCAAGTTTGTTAATCTTGGAATCATTCTAGTTACTCTCCTTTGAACCTGTTCAAGATTTGCTATGTCTTTTTTTTGGTTTGGATTCCAGAATAGGAAGCCATAGTCTAGATACGGTCTAATGTATGCCCTATACAATGGAATAAGGCATTGTTCAGTAGGATTAACAAAAGTGCATTTTATTTGCCTCAAAAGTCTGTTGGTCATGCAAGCAGTTCTAACACAGTGATCATTTGATGTAAGTTTATTATTAACATATATCCCTAAATCTTTTTCGCAATTTGATGAGTGAAGTGGTAGACCGTTTATATAATATATCGTTTTTGGATTATTTACACTGAAATGCACTACTAAACATTTGTCTTTTAAACTGCGTATGATTTTTATTTGCCCAAAATGTTAATTTTTCCAAATCCTTCTTTAATGCAGAAATATTTTCTTGATTATTATCCTTGCCCCACAATTTAGTATCATCTGCAAATTTAACCATGAAGTTATTTGGCCCTGTTTGTAAATCACTGATAAAGAGATTAAACAATGTTGGTCCAAGGGACTGATCCCTGTGATACATCACTTGTCACACTACCTAAATCAGACAAGATATCATTAATTCTGACTCTCTGAGAATGATTTGTCAACCAGTTTAAAGTCCAGTTGACAATATCAGGTGACAAACCTAGATTGTGCATTTTAGTAATGAGTTTTTCATGTGAGACTTTATCGAAAGCTCTACTAAAGTCCCAAAGAATTACTTCAGTAGGGATACCCACATGTAGTAGAGTACTTATATTATTGTAAAAAGATATCAGATTGGTGGTGCAGGAATACTTGGGAGTAAACCCATGCTGATTTGAATAATAAATTCCTAATTTTTTACAATCTTGATCTATTAGAGACTTCATTACTCGTCCATTAATTTACCAGCCACTGAGGTCAGGCTAATTGGACAATAATTTTGCACAGAACCTCTACTACCTTTTTTAAATATGGGAGTAACTATTGCTGAATGCCAATCATTTGGTACAATGCTTTCTTGTAAGGATTTGTTGAAGATAATTGACAAAGGTATAGAAATATTTTTAGAGGTTTCGATCAGAAACCATGGATGAATACCGTCTGGGCCCAGACTATGTCGAATGCCCTTGGAATATATTTTTCTCCTGACTATACCAAAATTACTTCCATAATCCCGACAGTAGTACTCGCCGTCTGATTATTCTTATCATATAAAGCTAAAATTTCCTTCTTCCCTACCCTAGCTTGATATGGGCAGACAAAGTCTGTCATCCCCAATATACCAAATTGTTGTTGTTGTCTGAGAGAGCGGACTTTCTCTAAATGAAACATTCTTAATTGTTTTTTTAAAACTTGAATTTGGGAAGTATAGTCCTATTTAGTTATTACGGATAATGTCATTAATCTTTGTAATCATGTTCTATTAGCTAGGTATTCTTTATATCTCATGCCAGCATTACATGCCCTTGGAAAAAGGATGTAGGGAGGTTTTTAGTATAAAGACAGCAGATAAAGAACAAATACTGAAGAAAATGGTTACTATAAACTGGGAAGGTGTACTGTAGGATAAAACAGTTGAGGAAATGTAGGCTACTTTTAAAAATTAAATATATACAATTTGTGATGAACACAAAAAAGGAGAAGGTGTATAATACAAAAGGAAAAAAACCTTGATGGCTGACAAAGATGGTAATTAATTTAATAAATAAAAACACACAAATATATAAACAATATAAACAAGATAGTAGTACAGTCACCTGGGCAAAATATAAGCAGGCACAGAACAAGTGTAAGAAATTGATAAAAAGAAATAAACAAAGGATGGAAGTGAGGTTAGTGTCCTCAGCACATAAAGATAACTTGCAAAGTTTCTATAGCAATGTGAACTCATTGAAGAAGACAAACAATAACCTATGTACCATTAAGGAAGGAAGGCCCCAAATATCGGATCCCATTAAGATAGCAAATATCTTTAATAAGTACTTCAGTACAGTTTTCGCTACTAAATCAGTAGGAACAGTAAATTTTAATCCTAATGAAATTTTAGACATAAGAATTTCTGCCGAGGTTATTTTAGATAAAATTAGGACACTAAAGAATACAAATGCAGCTGGGCTGGATAACATCTCAAATAACATTCTTCAATTACTCTCTCCAAATATTACTATCCCTTTAAATATTATTTTCCAGCAATTGCTGGGGAAGGGGGTGGTGCCGAGAGACTGGCTGACAACAAATGTGATACCCATTTATAAGAAGGGAGATAGAGCAGATTGCACAAAGTATAGACCCATAAGTTTGACATCAGTGCCAGGCAAGTTGATGGACTCAATTTTAAAAGATGTAATAAATCTATACCTAACTGAGACTAAACAGGATGATAGGGAGCAGCATGGATTTGTGGCTGGGTGGTCATGTATGGTAAACATGTTATGTTTTTATGAGAACATTTCAGCAGTATTGGATGGGGGGGAAAGATGGTGGAGTGTATATATTTGGATTTTGCCAAGGCCTATGATAAAGTACCACATTTTGAAATATTAAAATTTTATTGGAAATTGATATGGGCTTTAGAGTGTGCCAGTGGATTCAGGCCTGGCTGGCGGATAGGACTCAGAGGGTATGTATAAAAGGATATTTGTCTGGGAAGATCCCTGTGACTGGGGGATCCCCCAAGGGTCGCTGCTGGGGCCTGTGCTGTTCAGAGTATTCATAGCATCAATGGGGAAGGGGGCAAATAATTGGGTAAGCAAGTATGCAGATGACACTAAGCTGGCCGGTAGAGTAACACAGTTAGAGGGGGCAACGACAATTCAGAAAGACTTGGATATAATCTACAAATGGGCAACTGAGAGGGGAATGAGTTTTAATATAGACAAATGCTGTGTGATCCATATGGGCAATAGAAATCTGTAACATAACTATAAGATGAAGGGGTATACCCTAAGAAAGTCAGAAGTGGAACGGGACCTGGGCATATTGGTAGATCAGAAACTGAAATACCAGGCTCATTGTGACAAACAAATAATAAAGGCAAATATGGTCTTATGGAATATAAAAAGGAACTTCATAAGTGGGAAGGAGGCAGTGATTATGGCTTTGTACAGAGCCTATGTATGGCCTATTTTGGACTATGTGCCCCGGTGTGGGGGCTCATAAATAAAGGGGTGGTGGTGGGGTTACAGACAGTGCAGAGGAGGGCTACAAAAATGGTGCATGGTATGCAGGATAGAACCTATCAACAGACATTAGCAGATTTAGGGCTGATGTCACTGGAGACTAGAAGATTTAGAGGAGACTTGATGTTATGTTATGATATAATGAGGGATGATTATATGTTAAATGAACTACATCTACAGTTTACAAATGATACAGTAGGTACCAGAGGGCACCACCTTCAGCTAAGACATATAAAGTATTACACAAGTAGGCATATGGCCTTTTATACCCAGAGAGTGGTGGCTCCATGGAACAGGTTGCCGGATAAGACTGTATATGCTAGAAATAAAGCACAGTTTAAAAGGAACTTAAATACCTATATTATGGAAGGACACAACCCGGCGTACTATGGGTAAAGTGGAAAGGAGCATTTTGTATGAGTCAAACATAGGCCCCCTTAGCTCCTTATTACTTAGTATGAAAACTTAGACCTAGATATTCAAACTGCACCCAAAAAGTGTGCAAGAGGCGTGATATTCAAAAACTGAGCCGGCCAAACTGCGCCTACAGCCAACGACTGAATATCGCACCACCTGCACCATAGTGCAACTAGGGAGGGGAAGCTGAGCAGATCAGATGCACCATAGCGCAACAAGGGATGTTCAGCTGAGCAGTCCAGAGGTGCCATAGCACAACCAGAGATGACCCCCAGCAGCAGGGTGGCAATGCAACTGCACAACCAGGGAGGTAGGGGCTCACCACCCATGCCCACAGATGGGCAGAGGAACACACAGCAGAACAGACATCATCCCCCCCACACCCCATGCACTGCACAACTGGGGGAGGGCTGGAATAACCACTGGCCCATGGAGACCAGCAACCAGCCCACAGCTGAGCCATGGTGCCTCATCACACCCCCCCGGCAAGCTGTGCCTTGCATACAAGGAGGGCTGACCACCCCATGCCACACCATCCCCCCAATGCAGAGCACACCCTACACCGTGACCCCAGACACCCTGCCCAGGAGCAGCATCCATCACTGCAGGAAACTCCATGCATGCCACCACCCCTACTGTGACAATGCAACCCTGTGTACCACAGAACCATGCAAGGCAGCCCCACCACGAGCACCCATCAGTGGGTGGCAGCACACAGCAATGCAATGATGGCATACACAGTGCCACCACGCACAGCCCCCCTGAGGTACTGCTGAGAGACCAACCATGTGTCAGCACACGAGGCACCCCACACAGGACAGGGCATGCCCCGGACACCACCACCAGTGGTACAGCACCATGCACACTCTCCCAATGACACACCCCGACCCAGCACTGGCCACAGCAGCCAGCGCAGACACCCACAGTGGTGCATGGAAGCATGCACCACACCGGATGATGCACTGTGCATGGACAGACACCCACCCATACACAAGGGCACAACAACACAGGGATGCAGTCCTCCATGGCACAGGAGTGCCAGCCACCCTGCGCAGGCACTGTGGACCTGTACGCCACCAGCATTTGCCAGGAGCACAAGTCACAGACAGTGGTGCACATCCCCTGCAACACACACAAGCCACAGCATGGAGGTGGGTCAACAACTGTGGAGGCCACAGTGTCACCTGAGGCAGACATGCACCACACCAGTGACAGGAGGCAATCCAGCATTGTGATGGGTACAGTGGCTGCCCTGCATGGACAGTCACCACTGACATGCCAGCAGACCGTGCAGGTCACAGACATGCATGGGTGTCAGCTGCACAGGCCATGGACGGGCTGACAGGGGCACCATGGACACAGAGCATGCACCATGGACCACTGCACACAGTCATCCAGTGCCCAGGGCACAACACACACACACCACAGACACTGACTGATAGCTACCCCCACACCATAGTCACCTACCCATGAACACACACACATACCCATGACTGCACCACCTCTGATGCCATGCACACCACTGCAGCTGAGCACCTATAGCCTGCTGCAAATCAGAGACCACCACAGTATTCATATCAAAAGATCTGTATTAAAACAAAATATAAAAGTTAACTATATACAATAATATATACAAGGTGGGGGGGAGGGCCACAGGCAAGGTGGGGGTGGGTAAGGGGAAGGGGTGGACAAATGGGACAGGAAAGGAGGGGTGTGAGGGTGGGTCCAGAGGGGTAGGGGCTATCAGGGGCAGAGGGACTTTCAACGGGAACCCGCCCCCCAATCTGGCTTCTCCTCTGCCAGTGCCTCCTGCAGATCCCAATCTGGTCAATGCGGCGAAGGATTTCCAGGGACGTCCTTGCCACGTGCAGGATCTCCCACAATGCCTCCCTGATGTCGTTCAGCTGGTGGACACCTAGGACAAGGGAGCACAGTCAATAGGTGTGAATGCACAGCCCCATACAGCCCACCCACTGTGCATGGCATACGGCCATGGGACATACCTCTGTGATGGTGTGTGACCACCCACATTGATCACGTCCACATGACCTGCCCACCCAGTCACATACAGCCATGCAGAACGCTGCACACACCCACCGGCCAAGTCACGCACAGCACCACCATGGCAGTTTAGTGACATGGCTATGTGGTGCAAAGGCAGTGGCACAGCCATGTACCCAGTGCATATATGGACCACCATCAACGCACTCCCAGACATGCATTGCCACTGGACAGTGCTGACTGTAACAAGTCACATGCATGGCAGTGGTGTCGATGGATGGTGGCCATGCCCCACTGCCCACCCTGTTACACAGCATGCAATAGTAATAATGGAGGTATGGCACTCACCATCATCGGGCCGGTCCCTCGGGTGCTGTGGACCCTCACCTCACCTTGCCTCCCTGTCCTCTTCATTGCGCCGCAGCTCACGTGCCAGTTGCCACTCCTCCTGCCCTGTGGTGCAAACATGGAGAGAGGAACATCAGTACAATCCCATAGCAAAGCCCCCCTGCCCCCAGGTGTGTTCCCTCCCACCCAGCCAGACCCACCCACCCCACACCCTGATAACACCACCACAGCCAACACCGACGGTCCCTCCCCATGTGCTGGACACATACAACTGTGATACCCATATGGAATATAAAAGTGTGTTGACGTAACACCTACCTGGCCATGGCACCATGCCCCTCCTTGCACATGCCCGCAGGCGGGCCAGCAGATCTGGCTCCCTCCACTGCAGGTCGCCATACCTGTGGCAGCACTACTCTGCTGTCTTCCCCCTTCCAGTGGCCTCCTCAAGTGCAGTGGCCATCTCCTCCCATACCTGGCTCCTGGACCTGTTTAGGGTGCCTCCCCAAACAGTGGTCCATGGTGTGGCTCCACTATGGTCACTAGGTTGGCCAGTTCAACCTGGCTCCATTGAGCAGCCCTCCTGCGCAGCATTCTCTTAACTTGGTCTGCAAAAATGGTGCTCTGCAGCATGGCTCTCCATGTGCAGATGCTGCGCGGTACAGCGCTGCCATTCCCTATCACGCTGTCATCGTACAGCACGATAGTGGTGCACCCACGCCTGACACATGGCACCTAGGGGGCAAAGATCAGGCTCAGGGTCAAGGGGCTCTGGCGCACGGACACTGACAGTGCCATTGGAACCCAATGTGTGTAGCGCAATTGGCTGCCTGTGTGCTACCTCCAGTAGCGGCCTACCGCGCTGTTGCCCCAGTGTGCCTATGATGGCCCAGTGCCACAGCACCATGTAGGTGAACATCGCTGTAGCACCACTGGCACAATGATGGCTGTGTCCTGCATTGCTTCCCATGCACAGCACGTCAGCAGCACGGCAGATACCTGTGTCAGCAACCCAGGCATGAGCAGTGAGGTGTGTACTATGCATGTCACAGAACTGTGCCCTTGGCTCAGCACATTCAACACAATTGCTCAAAGCGCAACAGGGCGATATTCAGTCATCATATGCAAAACAGCTAATCAGCCATTCAATGGCGCAGCACTGCTATTTGCATCCACTTAAAGTTGCGCCTCGCCTCATTTGCATGGGTTGCGCTATAAAAATGCAACATTGGGCTGCACTGGCCATAGTCAGTTACTGCAGTCTATTGGTGAGTTGCATGCTTTTTGGGAGTGTGGACTGTGGATTTAGGGACATGCATGGGACTGCACAGGCACAGGTAACAACTGTCATTCTTACAGGCTTAAAAATGACTGAGCAAGTTGTGGGAGAGGTGGAACACAGTGGTGGGAGGAGGAGGAGGAGGCCTAATTTTACCAAGGCCAAGACCGATGCCCTGTTTGAGGCCTACCTGGATCAGCAGACGCTTCTCAGCGGAAGGCAGGGAACACCTCAAGCCCATGCTGCTGCATGGGAGGAGGTGGCACGTGCTGTGAAACCTGCATGGCAGTCACCAGCGCTCCGTGCAGGAGTGCAAGAAGAAGATGGGCACAGACAGGAGGAGGATAAAGGAGAAGGTGGCTGCCATCAGGACAGCATGAGCTGCGACAGGTGGGGGACAGCCGGAGGTGGTACACTGGACCCCACAGGAGGAGAGAACTGCTGGAAGCATGCAGGGTTGTGCCATTGAGGGTATTCTGGGTGGTGGCTTCCAGACGGGTGGTAGCCCATCACTGCATGGTAAGTCATGGTTTGTCTATGGGGAGGCAGGGTAGGTCACATGCAGTAACGCAACTTTGTTTTCCCTTACAGATCCTGAGCATCTGCATGGGTCAGCGGTGGTGGGCCTGTCCACTGAGGACAGTCAGCTAGAGATGGAGGAGGGCCCATTCACCTCACAGGTATACGTGGCTCAGTGCGACAGTGGGCCCGCCTGGCTGTCCACACTGATGTTGTTGGAACAGGTGCGGAGGAAGCCCTGCCGATATCCTAGCATGCCAGCATCCACGGATGCTGGCATGCTGTGACTCGGGCTGGTGTTGAGTCCATCACCAATGATGATGTCGCTAAAGGCATGGGCAGTGACACGTGTGTGCCATGGGATGACCACACAGCAGATAACATCGCGGCCATGGCTGTGGGTGGTGCTGCCATGGAGGTCTGCATGTCAGCACAGTCCCAGCCTGTGCCTGTCAGCACTAGTGGGGCAGCACTGGTGTGTGTTCAGGACAGTGGGACTGTTGCAGCCACTGCGGTGACACCACTGAGCCCTGGGGAGTGGCAGCTGGAGCAGCAGCATCAGCAGTCAGCCAATGGGCTTGGGGGTACAGGATTAAGTGGCGGCGTCCATGCACCACCTGTGTACATGCCCAGACCTGGTCCTGGTGTGCAGCACCCACCCTCAAGGGGTGCTGAGCATCAGGGCCATGCACTCCCTGAGGGACAGGATGCCGAGGAGGCAGATGACCTCTTGGATGAGCACACCCACCTACTTCAAGCATCAATCTAGCAGCAGATGCGGCTTGCAATGTCGATGGATGCACTGCGTGCTGCTCTGGAGTGGACAGAGGAGCTTCGCAGCAGAGACACCACTCTGATCCTGGCAGGGATGGACCATTTGCAGGAGGATGTGACCGCTGCCATTGACAGGCATGCACAGGCATTCATTGCTGTCATGGCCACAATGGGCACACAGTCATGTGCCCATGCATCGCGGACACAATGCAGTGCACTGTCCACCCCTCATTCCCGGTGTCATGCGACACCATCCCTGTTGACACCGGGATCAGCTGTGGGCATCCTGAGCATGCCTGGAGCAGGCATGTTCAGTGTGCTGCAGACCCCTGCACGAGCATGGTTGCGTTCATGCAGTGGAAGCCCTGGGGGACCATCGGTGCCACCCATGAGGCCAGTGGTCTGCCTGTCAGTGCTGGTGGGTCTTGGCGGGGCCGCCCAAGCATCCGTGGCAGCTGGGCCACTGTATCGCATGACTGACCTGTCTCCCAACGTGGCTACTGTCTGGTGCTGCCCTATGTGCTTGTGCCTTTCAGTGGGCAGTGCACGGGTGGGTACCCGGCCCTGCATGCGGACACACAATCCATCTGCACACCCTCCTGGCTGCTGTCCACAGTTGCATGTGTATGATGATGCCTGCATTACGCTGTACACCAATGTGCAATGGTGCTCAGCATCTGACACATGCACATGGACAGGCAGTGGGCGTGGTGGTCTGTGAACATGTGTGTGGCTAGGGGTGATGTTCTGGGCCGGTGTGCCTCCTACCCTTTCTGCATGTTTGGTGTATTGTGTGTGCATGTGCGTGTGTGTGTGTGTGTGTGTGTCCGTCCGCGTGGCATGTTAGACCTCACCCATCCCTGGTTGTGTGTGTGTGTGTGGTTCCATGCCCTGCCACTTCCCTTGATGGCATGCAACCCTGCTGTGTGTCCATGCATTTTTGTGGGTTGTGCCTTAGCCACTGTTGGCTGCACAAGGCCCCATGACTTACCTGGGTTGGCTGAAGTGCTCCTCTGTGATGGTGTCCTGGTGCAGCTGTGTCAGCTGGAGCAGTCAGGGGTCCTGTTGCCCAAGGGGGGGCATCACCATCATCACCGGCGTCCTCATCGTCCCCATCCCTGTCCCCCTCTTTGACCTGTATGGCTATCTCACATTCGTTGGCCATGGTGTAGGATGCAACAGGCCAGAAATAACCCACAGGCCTTTGAGGGGCTGTACTGTAGGGCACTGCAGGAGGTGTCCAGGCAATGGAAATGTGCCTTCAGCATTCCGAACTCCTGCTCAATGACATTACGTGTGGTGGCGTGTGCCTCATTGTAGCATTGCTGCGATGGGGTTGTGGGCCACCGGTAGGGTGTGAGGAGCCAGGGATGGAGTGGGTATCCACTGTCACCTGTGTGTAGAAGGTGGAGGTTAGTTTGGTGATCAGCATCAGCCTGCCCCGGGCCATGTAGGCCACTACCCATGTCACCTCTAACCATGCCCCCCCAGGCCCTATGATTGTCCATGTGGTTTGCATACTCACCCACTAGGTGTCCAGTTGGGATATCCCCACTCTCGAATCTGTGGCACAGTGCTGACTGGTGCCAGATGAAGGCATCGTGTGATCCCCCAGGGTGCATGGCACAGATATTGATTATGCGCCCCCTGGCATCACACACCACCTGACAGTTGATGCTGGCATAGCCCTTGAGATTGATGTATGTGCCCCCTTGGGGCCAGGTGGTGTGTGGATGGCCACATGGGTGCAGTCAATTGCCCCAGCATGCCAGGCATACATGCTACCCTCTGGAACTCCTGTATGTTTGCTGTGCGCTCTGCCAGTGTGCTGGGGAAATGGATGTACTTCGCAGCATGTGGCAGCAGTGTGCTGAGGGATTGGGTGAGGTGGCGTGACGTGGCCGACTCGGTTATGCCTGTGGTGTCCCCAGGTGGTCTCTGGAAGGTACCCGTGGTGAGCAAGCACATGCAAGCTGTCACTTTGGTCTCCACTGACAGGGCATGGCTCAGTCGTGTGGGTGCCTGCATCACATCACTGCTCAGCTCACAAAGCCACCTCAGAATTGCCCGATTCAGGTGGTACCGACCCACAATCTCGGTATCACTGTACAGCTCGAAGCTGGTGTGGGCTCGGTACTGCCTGTTGGGGGCATACCGCCGACAGGCCCTTCCACGGCCAAGCCCTCCTGCTGCTCACCCCCCTCATAATGGCCTCCATTTGGAAGGTGGCACTGGCCATGTCCCTGGCTTGTGTTCACCCCCCCCAGCAGCTGTTACTGTATTCCCCCCCGCTGTCCTCACTACTACTTCCCCTGCTCCAGGAACACCTGCCTGTGCTTGCCTCACTGCTGTGTGGTGTACCTCTCCCTTCTGCAATGTCTCCCCACACCTTCCCCTTTGGCTATTGCTTCCAGGTGCCCTTTCCTGCCTGGACCTGTGTGTCCCTGCTGCCCAGTGTGTCTTGCTGTATTTTGCTCTCATGTGGCTTCTCTGTAGCGTTCTTGTGCCTCTCCCTTGCTCCCTTTTATTTTGGCTCATTTCTGCTGTGGCGCAACTTCCACTTGCTCCCCTATTGTGCATGGTGCAAGTTGTTGAATAGCGCACTGCGCCATTTATGCATGGTTCCTCCCCCTTCAGTTGTGCATGCCTTCATTATAATTGCACTGTTGCTCAACATGATTTGGGGGGGCGCAACTGCCTCCTGCTGAATATCGCAGAATGGCGATTTATTCTTCTTCATGAGGCACAACCCTATTAAGTGCGATGGCTCAACTTCTTTTGAATATCTGGGCTTTAGTATATTTTATATGACACAAATTTTTACTATATTGTTTAAAGAAATGCCCCAGCTCTCATTTGGTGTCCATCCACCAAGTAATGGCATTATCATATAAAATAAATACTGACTTCCTATCTTTTAAGAAGTCAGTTAGAAGTGTCTGGAATATCCTATCCAACAACAGGGAGGCATTCATCCTCCATGTTCCTGGACCTTTCCAAATAGAAGAGGCCTCCCCTATTTCTATTGACAAGATATCATGATCTGAAAATTCCGTCACTGCCACTGCTGCCTTTTTAATCGGTAAAAGTTGAGATATGAAGAGGAAATCAATCCTGGTGGCTAAAATGCCTTTACAAAAGTAGGTGTGTGCAAGCCAGTGTGTACTTTGTAAGAGTCCACTAGGCGAGTTGTTTTAAGCATGGAAGATAAAAAAATGGAGTCCTGGAATACCTTTGAAGTTCTAGATGTAGCCCTCTTATCTTTCAAAGATAAGCCACAATTTAGATCACCTCCAAAAATAACAAATTGTGAAGTATGAAGAAAGGGCTGAATCATTTTTAAAAGGTCCACTCTCAATGCCTTGGTCTGTGGGCCATAGACATTTATTAGTCTATACAGCATTAGACAAATTTTAACATCTAATATCAACACCCTCCCCGGTACTAGGTCATATAATTTTATTAGTTCTACCTCAGGGCCATTAAACAGGATACCTACTCTGGAGCATGTCTCCTGTCCTGTGGACCAGAATAAAGGTCCAAAGTACCATGTTCTGGAAGCTTGTGATATTTCTTGTAATGTGTGATATCTGACATCCTGTAAGAACACAATACCCAGTGCCTGCTTCCTAAGATAAGAAAAAAAAACCCTTTTGTCTGAATTCTTAATACTGTTTTCATTTACTGTGTGACAGTTCAGATTTGTAATATTCATCAGCAAGGGGAGAAAGCAGATTAGAGATGAAATAAAAAACATATTCATTTCATCCATCCGTGGTGGATGACCAACTCACTGTGCTTAGTTTTGGCTTTTCATTTCTGTGCACCTAAACGTTCAATCGATATTTCTGTGTCTGTTGTCTGATCTGGGATAGTGGACTATATGGAAGATGAGTCCAAATCACTACCAGTGCCCTCTTCCTCCATCTGCAATAGTTCATCTCTGTTTCAGATAGAAATTGTCCCAGAGTCCAATGAGGCTACTTGAGGTGTACTCATCCTTCCTCTGCTATGAGTGATCCTTGCTGTAGTGACTGATTGCCCCATTTGGGGGGAGGTTTCATTACTTCTGTATCCACTGTCAAGACCTTAGATGATCTCTGTACAGGAGATGTCAAGGGTCAATCGTCCCATCGACTTTCTGAATCCTGTAAAGGCAGAATGATACTCTCTTCCTCCTCCTCTTCCCTCTCTCTTGTGGATTCTCTTTGGGGAGGGTCCACTTCCATCTGCTGAGAACAGACCGGGGTTAGTAGATACTCTTCCCAGTGCTGTACAACAGTCTTTGTGTTGGTACTTTTAGTTACACCCTTCGGTACTACGTCCTCCTCTTTGCAGGGTTCTTCCCGGGCAAAAATTCTGTTTTTTTGTGCCAGAGTAGTATAAAGATGTTGTTTCATTCCATCTGCCAAATCTGGGTGATTATGCGCAGCTTTCTGACAAGTTTTAAAATGATGCCCTATTACATCAGAAAGATTACATTTTTCTTGTTCCACGCAGTGCAGTCCCGAGTGACCTATTGCACCACAAATTGAACATTTAATCTGTTTACATGCACTACTCAGGTGTGCCACAGAATGACACCTATAGCATGCTTTCAGCTGTCTAGAGTAGAATAAGACACCTCGATCCCTGCCAAGGAAAAAGCTGTTAGGCAGGTGTAGTAATCCTGTATCTCACCCTCCATCCCCCTGTCCACAAGTGTTCTGCGTCAAATATTGCCTCAGGATCCTCTAGAACTGTGTAATGGTCTTTTAACTAATGTTTCAAATCACTCATACTGACCCCTTCACTCCAGAAGAGTACTGTAATAGTTTTTTGTGTGGGCTTTGACAGGGGCAAAACAGAAAAGGGAGTCCAAAGTGGGGAAGTTTTCAGCTTGTGATATTTAATCCAAAACCTTTCTAGGCCTTGTTGTTTTGAAACTTATATCAAACGTTGTTTCACCTGAAACGTGAATCAGGGCATGTATTTCTTTCGCAAAAAATGTTAGTCAATCTTTAATGAGCACTCTTGCCACATAGATTCTGTCAGGAGCCTCTGCCATACCCCCTAGATATCTCAACCAGATGGCATTATGTCATTTTGAAGGGTGTATGGGGCTCTGGGAAGAGGAGCTTTTGGTCTAGTACCATGTTTTGCTGCTATTGCTGAATATGAAAGTCTAGCAGGCCTGATCAAAGGTGTAACAATCTGTGGAGCATGCAGCCCTGAACTTCTCTGTGAGGAGGCAGTCCCCATAGTCTGTACTTGCATAATGGGGTTTTGAGTTAATTCTAATTCCTTTGGAAGTTCCAAATCCTGTGCCGCCTCCTTTTGTTGAAAAACATCACAATTTTTTACTTGCACATCCTGTAGGGCTCCAGGTATATGAATAGGGGATGTCCCCGAAATCCACTGACCATTCTCCTCATTCAGCTCCCACCCTGCTGCTTTCGGAGCTTTTTCAGCAGACCATTTTTCTTCACATCTATCTGTTTGCACATTCCCCATTTTGCATTTTACAATCTCCCTCTGTACTGTTGCTGTTTCCTTTTCTTTATCCCTGATTATCTGTACAGCATTAACTACATCGCACATAGTGGCTGTAGGGCATCTTAGGCCAGGTAGCACATCCACATCTGCTATTCCAGATGCTATTCCCACACTTATACAGTCAGGTATATTATTTTGAAAAGTAGAACTTCCACTAACCTGTATGTCTACTGCTGGAGGCCTTGTGTTTGCTGTCTTTTTCGCTGCATCCAACTCAATGCAAGCATTTGTTTCCATAGCAACTTCTCGCTGCTGTATCTCCCTTTGATCCTGTGTCTGGGTTTCTTGCACCATAAGTTGCACTAGCAAGACTCGTTTAGCAGCATCATGTCATTCTTCCTCCTCCTCCTGTAGTAAATCCTGTACCTTGGAGTTTGGACTTGTTTGTGCAACATTAAATCCCTCTTTTGTAGCCATTTCTTTCAAATTCTCTTTTTCTTGTTCCTCACACCTATCAACTGGGACAGAATCCTCCTCCAGAGCCATATCCAATGAAATTCTATCCCTGAAAGTCTCTAGTATTGACAAGACAGGGGAAGAGACCATCGCCCTTATCTTTACAGCCTCCAGTCTCTCTTCTTCCTCACCGGATGCCATCATGGTGCCACAGACAAAGGGTTCCCCTCTGCTCACAGGAAGCAAGGCTCCCTGCAGGAAGAGAGTAGGGGAATTGTTTATTGCAGAAGCTAAAAAACATCAACACAATTTCACAAAAAAATCATAAAAAGCTCTTTACAAAAACACTGAAAAACAAAATAATCTGTACAATCACAAGAGAGAAAAAGGGACAAACACCGTCAGATCCAATAAACATGTTTCCAATATTCATGAAACAAATGAACCGTCAAATGATGTGATTCAAATTCCTTTTGAGTTCGTAATGCTGATTCGATGTGATGTTGGACTACTACAGGTAAAGTATCAGTATGCTGTAAGGAAAATCAGCCTCTCGCCTGCCACATATAAAACTTAACACAGGCAAAAATCTCAGACCAAAATTGACGGGCATAATGACATGTAAGATAAAAATGAGGCATAGTTTCTTCCATGCCAGCACATTCAGCACGAATACAATGTCTCTCAGAAACAGCCTTATGCTTTAGGTTTCCCTTGACCCCTAATCTACCATGACAACTGAGCCATGTCACATCCCACATCCAGTCAGGAATCCTTCTGTCAGCAAGAACTTTTAAAGCTAAATGAACCTTACTAGGAAAATACCTAGGAAAATCAACCTGGACTAAAAAATTAGAGTACAATATCCTGATATATAAACCCTTTTGGGAGAGCCGATGAACCTCACTTTGAGCCAGGTGCCACTGACGTAACTTAACAGCTACTAAATGAAGAAATGACGGCACCCCATAATTAGATTTAACAATAGGTGCCTCAGTTGACCATCATGTCAGATAATCCTTAAGCAAAAAAAGTCCATAAGTCCCAAGAATGGGACTGACACTGTGCAAATTCTTTAAATGTAGATTTGATAAAAAAAAGAGAAATAAAAAACTAACGGATTTATCATACCGAGTCTGCTAGCCTTAATCTGTAGATACGTAAAGTCACGCTTAACCGGGTTCAGTCGGCTCCCCCATAACATTTGAAAAAAGACAGCATAAAGATGAGTTTCATAATGTCTAGGCAAAGGAAACACCGTACTTAAATATAAGAACAAAGGTAGGAGGAATTTCTTAACAATCAAAACATGTTTCTTTTTAGAAAAAGTCCAGGACTTCCATAACTGAACCTTACCCTCACTTAATTCAATGTGTGGTTTCCAGTTAAGGTCAGCCAGATCACCAGTACCAAAAAAAAAACAATATTTTAATCAGGCCTAATGAAATAGCTATTTGTCCAATAGTAGGTTCAAAATGTCCTTCCCCCAAAAAAATTCCAGCACTTTTATCATAATTTATTGAAGTCCCCAAAATTGATCCAAACTGTACTAATATAGACAAAGTGAAAAGACCTGAAACTGAATCATGTAACATAAGACACATGTCATCAGCATAAAAGCCAATACCTGAGGAGGAACATCTTAGGCGGGCGTCAGACCCAGTATATGCAGATGATGAAGAAGTTCCTGAATTCAAGGGTCCAACACAAAGGTATATAGTAAAGGGCTAAGCGGACATCCCTGGTGAACTCCTCTACAAAAATCAATCCCATCCCCCGATAGATAATTAACCAGGGGAAAGTTTCGAACATCATTATACAAAAGCCCCACCCAAGTTCTAAGTTTATCTGAAAACCCATATTTCTGAAAAACTTGAAATAAAAAACCTTGTTGAATGCCTTAGCCTGATCCAAGGAAAGTAACTATCCTGTCAGCTTCCCCAGCTGCCTACCTGGGATAGAACATGTTTGGACAGGATGTATCAGGGAGGGAGCCAGACGTTGGAGCCTATGACACAAAATGGCAGAAAAGATCTGATAATCCGTATTTAGCAAACAAATCGGTCTCCAATTCCCAATAATGTGTTTATTACCTTTTTTAAACAAAAAAATCATCAAGGCATCCGAGAATCCCTTAGGTAAAGTAGTACAAGTAAGGATTTCATTAAAACCCTGTGTCAGAATAATGCTCATATCGTCCAAAAAAAATTATATAATTCATTTATAAGGCCATCTGGACCAGGTGATATTCCAGTTTTCAAATGGCTGATTTCCAACCTGACTTCATCCTGGGTTATGGGCATATCTATGGTTTGAGAATCAGTAGGTGAGACTGTAGGCAGCTGAAAGGAAAACAGCTCATCCCAAGTACTTGTGGTTTGAAAGGCCTGACTATGTTGAGCCTTCAAAAAGTGCTGAACAATGTGCAACATCTCTGTATCAGTAGTTTTCAAAACACCCGTAGTATCATAAAGGCCAGTCATAAGCTTTTTATCTAAAGCTTGTTTACAGGCTGAGAAAGGGTCTGAAACAGGTGATGACTTTAATCCATAAGACAAGTCATCATGTATGCGGCAAGCTTTCCCATAATGAAATTGTCTCATTTTATTTTTAAGCATAGCAATTTGTTCTTGGATCTGAACATCGGAAGAAGTGGGAAGGGATATTAATTTATAAAATTGTGACCAGTGGCCTTTAAGAAATATAGTCCTTAGTTTGAGTATTTGTATTAAAGAAAGTGCAAATTTGTTTAAACTCAAGCTTGGTTTCCATCCACCAATCTCCCCAGGAGTCATACAACCCGGCAACTGATCACCATCAGTCAAATGTCTGAGACAAAAAAGACCGAAACCGCTCTTGAGACAGTAATATAGGGTTTAGCTTCCATCATACAGGAATGGCAGGAAAATGAGGTGGGATACAGGAAAGAGAAAAACATACCAGCAACAACATGTGATCTGAGAATTCACAAGGCTGCAACTGAAATGAAAATGGCAGCAAATAACGGGAAGCAAAAACAAAGTCAATCCTTGTAGCAAAACTGCTACGTCTATAAGTAGGCCCAGGATCAGAATGAAGCGCTCTATAAACATCTGTTAAAGAGGCTTTCAAAATTATGTTTTGTAAAGCATGGGAATCACAATATACCTTTTGTTGTAACTGGTCTTTAAATTTCAGATCCAGGCCACAGTTAAAATCACCCTCCCATATTATATGTCTAGGTGAAAAGAGATAGTGCTCAATTTCACGAAAAAGATCTATCCTGGCTGACTTAACCTGGGGAGCATAAATGTTTATGAGACGAAGGGACCTGAGACCTTATAAGACCTTTGTAAAAGCAGTCCAGGAGCAAAGCTCTACCAGGAACAAAATCCACCAGTCTGAGAACCTGTACAGTGGTATGATAAAAAAGTATGCCAACCCCATCTGCAGTGTCGGGACCACAGGACCAGAATGAAGGCCCATGAATCCACAACTTCTTTGTATAATTAACATCAGATAAAGAAGTAAAGTGCATCTCCTGCAGGAACAGAATGTCTGCAGTAAGAGACTTACGAAAGTGTAGAAGCCCAAGCACTTCCTTGCATTCTTAATACTTCAAGTATTTAGGGAAACTACAGTTAGAGAAGCCAGGGAATCAGACTAAAGTTTGTTCTTTTTACGCTTTCTCACTGACTTTTTCTTTGACTCCAATAAGTCAGGCCCCCTTCATCATTGCATTCCATACCTGAAAAAGCCCCAGATTTAACTGACATATCAGACTCAGAATCCCCATCTTGATCCTGCAGCACCTGGAAAGAATTGTGTGTAGGAGGGGTGGCCGGTTAAATAAGCATCTTAGTATGAGATCTTGACACTTGTCTTGGGTGAGGTTTCTGAAACTCCGGGTCTGGGGCAGCAGGGGGGTAAGGGTGGAAGAGAGTGTACCAGGATGTAAAATCCCTGAGGCCACAGGGAGCTGCTGAATTTGAAACTCCTCAGTGTCATTAGGCTTATCGGTGGGCTGAGACACACCACCATCAGGAGGAGCAACAGGGGATGGGCCTGGGGCAGAAGGATCTGGAGCAGGAGGAGCAGTATCCTCAGCAGTAGGCCTAAACTGGCCTTGAGCCTCTGAGATCAGGGTTTCCTTATCAAGGCCCCCTGAATTATTTTGGCCAGCATATGGACACTGATGGTATGCATGACCCTGGGCATCACAGAGGTTGCAGTGGAAGACATTACGACAGGTGCCACTGTCATGGTCCAGCTCTCCACACAAAGCATATTTTATCTTGTTGCATGCACTACTCAAATGACAAGTGCCTCCACACTTGTAGCAAGCTTTGGGCTGACCAGGGTAAAAGCACACTCCCCTATCCTTACCTAAAAAGAAGCTGTTAGGAACATGTTGGACTGTATCCCCTATAATATGCAGTTTAATCTTAAATTTACAGCTTCCAGTCCAGATTCTGTCCCCATCGATAATAGGCTCTGGAGGCCCCAACATAGTGCACTTATTCTCCAACAAGCACAAGATATCACCCACATTAACCCCCTCATTATGAAACATAACATGGATAGTTTTATACAAGGGCTTAGTAATGGGAATAGCCCAAAATGGAGTCCATAAAAGAGTGGATTTCAGTGATTCATATTTTTGCCAGAATTTGTCTAGGCCAGTAAAGGACCTACAACTAACGTCCAAAGTGTCTTCTCCACGAATATTTATAAGGGCATATATGTCTGAGGCTTGAAAATTCATGGAGTTCTTAAGCAGCCTTCGAGTGACATAAAAGCGATCAGGATGCTTCGGGAGACCCCCCGTACTGCAGCCATACAGCATTGTGCCTAGGAGCCTGATCCAGTCTGTTGTTCTGAAAAAAGATCTGAAAAGCGAGGCCCAGTATGGAATTGTTCCCAACAAGGGGCGGAAACATTTGGAAACTCAGTATCAGGATCCTCATTTGCAACTGAGGCAGAGGAAATCAAAGTCATACCACCTGCAGCCAAAGAAGAGACATCTGGAGGTTGTCGATCCACGGACTGAACAGTCGCAGTGATCCAATGTGTCTCCTTTGGGGTGAAAGTAACCCATTCTGAATCAGGTAGCCAGCGTCCATCCTGAAGCATCCAGCCCGGTGTCCAACAAAGCTGACTCCTTACTCCAGTCCTTCATAGCAAAAGAGCCATCAGACGGATTCAACTTCTGCATTCCTGGACGCTGAGTCTCCGATGCAGGAGTCAGCATTTTTCCCTGTACGCCACAGCTAATTGAAACAGCCGATATCACAGCCAGCAGGTCAGCAAGTAAAGCAGCGTCATGCATAATCACAGAAGAAATAGTTGGCACCGCTGAGGAAGCCGAGGGTATGTCTCCAGCCAGCAAACCTTGTGTATCTGTTGGGAAAAAAATGCTCCCACTGCATGGATTGCACCATGCACATCTCCAAGCAGCTCGAAAGGCACTTCATTCAAGGTAATCCCTTCTTGGGACTGTTCTTGCTCAGGCATCACAATAGAGTTCTCCAAACAAGCAGTAGGTAAGATGTCCATCTCCGTGGAGGGTTCAGCACAATCTGCCATTCCGTAGAACAGTACCAGCAGCTCCCCCTATTGCTAGCAATGCTGTAGAGGAATTTCCCCGGTGTCCTTGTCAAATTTCCCCCATTCACTAAAAATACCACCAACAGCTTAATCTGGTTCAAGGGCAGTTGGTATTCATCTATATCCCCTTCCCCCTGGGTCATACCTGAAAATAGGCAGAATTTGTCTAGTGCACTTACCCGGTCAACAAAAAACTAAATAAATAAAACTAAATAAATAATCATTTATTGTTAATAAGGGATGAAATAGCCTCTTTTCATTCTCGCCAGGTTGGGCATTTCCTTTTTTCGTTGGATAAGGCCAAAGCCTTTGACAAAGTTTTCCATGATTATCTGTTTCTGGTATTTCGGAAGTATGGCTTTTCCAATCCCCCCCCCCCACATAACACAAGTCCACTGGAACAAAGTACAGTGTCTGAAATTATCATGGACGCACATACACTATTATGCACAGGTAGAATTTGTTTTTGATGTTTAGTAATAGTATTCGATTCTTATTTACTGCCAGTTTGCCAGTTAGGCAGTAACAAGTACAGCAAACTTAAATTGGTGGTAAAGAACACAAATCTGTTGAAAGATGTGGCCAGACTGTCTCCTACTGATCAAACTTTGGGGTTAGAGGCATACTACACGGTTGTGATACATTTTGCTCCAAAATCCATTCACTGCTTTTTCCACTTAATGCATGCTCAGTAAGCAGATTGCAGGCTCATTCGTTTATAAGTATTACTTATGATTTCTGAGTAATTTATGTGATCCAATTAATATTATGTTTACATCACATAGCTTACTGTTGGCTGTACTAAATTTTAATGAAAATAGCAGCAGGCCTCAGTTGATTTCAAAGGCAGGACAACAAATGTGGAGTGTACAGTATCTTATCCAAAACACAGGAAAGGAAAAACAATAGCTAAGGCAGTAAAGGTTCCATACCCATACGGTACAGTTATTTTGTATTCCCCATGTAAGTAGGTGTAAGGTTATCATGAAATAATTCAAGTGCAGTTACAACTCAGAACCAACGCACTCCACCCCATCCACCCTCTTGCATGTTGATGAACCATCAGGTGGTCATTATCGCCATGGGGTTAATAGGCAGGTCTATGTTGTTAGTATTTGGGATGGGGTGGGAAAGCCTTGTAGAAATGCACAGCTGTAAAGTAAGTAAGTTATTTCATGGTAACAACTGACCATAAGTTCAGACATAAATATGGATTTATCGTCTTGTTTTGTTGGACGCTTTTGAGGCTTGTAAAATGTTTAGTAACTTTTTTTTTTAATTGTACATATCATATGGGGCAACTATTTATGATCAAGAAATTAACTTCTATTGTATCATCACTATCTTGTGAAAACAACATAACATAATGATGTCATAGGTTATGCATAACCAGCGTATTACAGGCATGTTATTACATGCATACCGGTATTCAACAGTTAAATAAAATGTATCCCTCAGTGATTGTAACTATTCAAAAGCTTTGGGTCTGGATGGCAGGAAGCGTTTAAGTCAGCATGACTACGTTTACGTTCAGGCGTGATAAGCTGGTCCATCTTTGTATTTTTAAATAAGGCCAGTTGTCTTCCATTAGTAGCGTGGTGACTGATCACAATCGCTCTGATAGTGAATAATTAATTAGGACTGGAATGTAGATAATACTAATTTTTCTTTTTAGGTTACAGTACATTAGAGAAATCAAGGATCATATTTTTGGTTTCAGGGAGCAGTTCCTAACATACAGTATGAAATGGCATCTCAGTAGCACACTCCTTTAAAAAAAAGAGACAAATGTCAGCTTGTCAGAATGCAGAGAACTAGATTTGGCAAACTTGACAACAATTAATGGATTCAGAAAACTTGACAACAATTGTTATGTGCAACAACTTTATTTTGTAAAAATAACAACTTGTAAATATTTGCATGTTACACTAAAGTGACACAAAAATATATGGATTGTCATACAACATTGAAAAACTTATATAGTTTTTAAAAATAGCTGAATGACATACTGTCAACCCAATCTTGGTACCTGGAGTGTGTATAAATTGCTTGCCATTCACATGTCCTGACGTGTACTGTTGTTGTCCTAGATCCCCCTTTTCCATCACAAAAAGTCAGAGACCATTGTTTGTTGTTGTGCTCAGATTGGCAGTTAATTTATTTATACTTCATAATTCCATATTCCATTTCTCATTTCTTATTATCATATTTTCAGAATTTCATTTATTTCCATCCATATATCAATCTCTGATTATCCCTCCTTCTTCTTCTTGTCTCCCCCCAGGTGAAAACCTGGGTGTCTTCTTCTCCTTTTCCGTTAGGTAACAGTGAAAACCGAGACCACTTTCTCCTTCATCTTCTTCCTCTTCTTTTGTGTTATTCCTTTTTTCTTCCCCTTCCCCTTCTCCCCCCCTTTTTCCCCACTAGCCAGTCTCCAGCTTGCATTGGGCAGCTGGCTTCCCCCATACTTAGGGTATTATTTTCCCTTACCTCAGGGAAGATCCTTTTTACTCCTTCTCTCCTTTTTTTATTTCCCATTTTTGTGTGTTTCCTCCATGCTTCTATAAAGCCCATTGTTTCTGTATTGAACATGTCTATGGCTAGGTCCGACAGGTGCACACCATGTGGCCTGTAGAATTCTTCTACCCATTCTTCTAACCCCTGCAGTATCACCTGTCCTCCCATCTGCCTTACCAATGTCCCAACCCTTCTATTCACTTTTCTCCTGGCCCTCTCCACAGCTCTATGGCTGTGCTCCTGCTTCCACAACCTCCTTGGTATCATATCCAACCAGGCGAGGCATACCTGAGGCCACCACTGTCGTATTGCTCCTAGATCACTTTTTATCTGCAAGCATGTGTCTACCCATGGCTTGCCTGCAAGGTCATTGCCCCCTAGATGTATAATAATTAGGTCTGGACTGGGTCACTGCCCCTTGAGCTCCTTCAAGGTGGGAAGCAGTTGTGCCCATCTTATCCCCCGTATGCCATGCCAGACCAACCTACACTGTTTCACATCCTGGTACAGCTGCTTTCCCCCAGCCTTCTTCTCTGCTCTATTCCCAGCCCAATAAATATAGGAATGGCCACAGATCCAGACTTCCGTGATCCTCCCTCTACCTATGGGGTTCAAGCAAAGTTAATTATTTTACACATGCTCTCAGTGTCATCACTGTAGTATCCCTCCGCTGCCCTCCCCCCTTACCATTTCTTGCCCCCCAGATCTGTAGTTAAAAAAAACAGGAGCACTATTTTCAATTTCTTACTTCAGTGCTCAAATGTATCTCTTATAACTGGCAGACCGCCAGCGTCCTTTTTCCAAAATATCATTAACCGTTTCTCCCGCTGCTGCCCACTGTGAAGCAGCCCCAATCTGCAAGGAATGGGATGAATAGTTAGCCAGGTCTTCCCCCATGAAATGCATGCCCTTTTTGAGCAATGCTGTGACTTGGTAGCCGGTGACCCTTTTCCCATCACCATGTACAAATAATTTTCCCGTCCTGGTCCCATGCTCTGCATCAAAAGCACACAGAGCCTGTACCGGGCATATTGCAACCTCTACCTGCCCCTTCAGCGTCACTATGCAACCTTGTCCTCTTTGATCTGTTTTTGACCTCCTGATCTTGATCCATTTCTCTTTCACCCCCAGCTTATATCTTCCCATTCTAACCCCCCTTCCTTGTCTTCTTTCCCATGGCCTACAACCTCACTCACTCTCATGGCCCCTGTGAACATTACAACATAAATTGTGTGAAATAGCTGGGCCTCGGCCTTTGATCTGCATATTGCCGGGAGCACATCCTTTAGCTTTACTAGCCACTGCTCTCCTATTGGCCTTCTATTATCTACTGGCCCTTGTTTCAACCTGCTCCATCCCTGCATCATTCTTCTGATGAATATTGATTTTGTCAGGTCCTTCCACCCTTTTAGGCTGCAGATAACACTAATCCCTGCCAAGTAGCCTGCCATTGTGGTGTGGGCTGTACCTTTTTGCCACTGCTCCATGGTGAACATTCCCAACTGTTCCTCTGTGAGTGACCTACTTACCTCCATCTGGTGCTCTGCTTTGAATGTTTGAAACACTCTCCAGGCCCCATCGTAGGCCCTCAGAGTCTGAGGCACCCATGAGCTGTGAAACAGCAGTTCTGCTCCTTCTTGCCAACATCCCAGATGTTCGTTGGTATGAGAGTTTTTAGTTCTTCCGCTGCCAGTGCCAGCCTCTGAAAAATGGTCCAGCTGCAGATGGGAAAGGCTGTCAGCCAGGATATTGTGTACCCCTTCTATGTGTTTTGCTCTGAATGACATGTTCAGCTGCAAAGCCCTTAACACTAAACATCGTAATACCTGCATGACTGTGTCTGACTTGGCTCCCCTGTTGTTCAGAACATCCACCACTGCTCTATTGTCACACCAAAATGTCACTTTCTGATCCTGTAGTTCCTCCCCCAAGACCAGGGTACATGCCCATATGGGCATGATCTCCAGTAATGTTATATCCCTCATTTTCCCGTCCCTCACCCAGCTGGCAGAGCAGGGTACTGCAAACCATCTACCCCTCAGGTAACCCCCACATGCCTAGCCCACCAGCAGCATCTGTGTAGAGGTCGAGGTCTGTGTTGTACAGCCACTCCTCTTGCCAGAAAGAGCACCCATTATACTCCCCTGTGCTTCAGATAATTCAGTTTTGGACTTATTTTACATCCAAAAATCAGCTAAAAACATCCAAAAATGCACTATCTGGAGTCAATTGATGTCAGTAATACTTATGTAGTTTAATGCTGATGCCTGGTTTTTATAGTGTGGACGTCACGTCATCATTTGTTTTACTCAGTTTTGGAGTAGTCTAGCCCAGCCACTGTGGAGACAACAAATGTTTTTTTTTCCAGTTTAGTCCTGTCCATCTGCTGCACACGCACCATCCAAAATGGGCCAATAATGCTCCTTCTGGCTCCTGCGATGGTGTAGAGCGCCAACTTGTATATGCAAAATGCACCAATAATGATGTATGATTGAGTAAGGAGGAGGAGTTGGGAGCTGCTTTGCTGGTGGTGCTTGCTAAGTTTAATCAGATGCAATGCACCACGAGTTGGCGGGGAGAGTGTGCTGTGTACTACCAGCAGTCCATGCAGAGGAGGCAAGGAAGCTTTGTGGCTGCACAGAGATCGACCATATTCGATCATCGGTGTGTGTGTTGTCCCATAAGTGGCTGCATTCTAAAAAATATAGTTCAGTTTCATTATCAGACAGAGATCTGATCTGTCTGTGTCATCCTGGTCCACTTTTACTGTAGAGACAGTAGAGTAGAGGCCAAGAGCAGGCTGGAGACCCAGTGCGGTGCCCAATCCCATCGTCCCTGAGCTACAGTACCACACAACTTTGCAACTGAAGCCGGACCAACAGTGAGGCCCCTGGAGCTGAGGAGGAGAGGGCTCATAGCCACCTGAGGGGACAGCCAGCCAGGAACAGCAGTGGAGGATCAAGATCAGAAGTGCTCCATGCGCATAAAGAAAACAACCATATAGCTCAGCCTAGGGGTGAGGCCTAGTTGGAGCCATGAGTGCCGTAGTGAGTGGAGGAAGAATGGGACTGACCGAACACCTGCCATCATAGCTGCAGCCAGTCAGTCCTCAGAGGTGGGTGCCAATTAAAATAAAAACTTAAAAGCTTTTAAGTTAAGCTAAAGGGGTGGGTATTTAGACTAGGATGGGGTCGGGGAGGGGCACACACACCACCAGTAGGTTGCAAGGGGAAGGCCTGCAGGCTGAGCAGCAGACTAACGGTGTTGGCCGTGCTGCTGTAGAGGGGATCGGGGAGTGGAGCAAGTGGTGGGTCGAGCGACTCGAGCACACTGGGAGGTTAGGGAGGGAGGTTGGTTTAGGCAGGCGGCAGGCCTACAAGTGGCCGGACTCTCCGGGTGGTGGTTCCGTGGTTGGTAAGTGTCCTTCTGGGCAGCCGGTGGCACAGCAAAGCACAAGGCAGCAGAGTAGCCAGGCAGCAGGTCAGTTGGAGCCTCAGAGGAGCGAGGTGAGTAGCAGAGGAGTTCAGAAGAGAGCGGCCATCAGCACAGCCAGCCAGCATCTTCCCCAGCAAAGGTAGGCAGCTGCTGGCAGCTAGGACATTGTTTCTTATTTGGCCTTACCCTTAAACCAGGAACACTAGTCTGTAGAAATACCTCAGGATGAATTAAGAAAGACTGCCATTTTTGCAGTTACATGATACATCATGGACTTTATGGGTTGGGGTTTATCAGAGCAGGTGCCCACTTCCCAGCATATAATTTAAAATGCAAATTTGTCAGCAATCCCACCAAGGCAACATCAGTGGGGTCAGCAGGACCAATTCAACACTGGGTACACAGGGACTTTATAAGGGAGCTGAGATCCCTAGATTGGTTAAATAAATAATGTACACGGGGAGGGGGTTTGTAAGTTCAGATCAGTAAGGCCACTAGTCCATTAAAATTTGCGAACAATCCTCCTTAGCTATGGTGCAGTTTTTTGCTTTTTCCTCTCTGTTGCTGCTATGAGTGGTTTACATGTCAGGGAAGGGTGAAGGGTTAAGGGGGATCCACAAGCAGAGGGGTTTCATTTTGATGGTTTTGATTGGGGGGGGCAGGTAGCCAGACCTGAACCTTACTATGAGGAGATCAATAGATATGGGAACAACTATAACAGGCTATGCCATGCCATACTTTTCCCTGTAGCTGTCCTGCATGACTGTAGGTAATACCTGCCATATTTTCAAATTCAGAAATGTGACTTGGTATGTATTCAAGAGACTTGCATGAAATCCACTAGCATGAAGTTACTATCTGGATGGTTTTCTAAAAAGGACCTATAGGGAAGTACATCTCGCTGGTGTCTAATAGATGTGTACAGAGATGCAATGTCGATCCCTACCCAGACATAGCTCTCCTCCAGACATGTTGTCTAAAGGTGTCCACTCCTGAAGCATGTTCAGGTCCTACCCCTCCAGAGTCTCAACACTGCTGCAGATTTTAGTATCATCTGCAAAAATGGATACCTTCCCCTCTAGCCCCTCTGCAATGTCACTTATGAAGACATTGATCTCAGCACGGATCCCTGTGGCACCCTGCTGGTCACCCCCCTCTCCATGGATTGAACACCATTCACTACCACCCTCTGTGATTGTGTCCTATCAGTCAACCAGTTTAATTTCTGATCCAGTTTGCCACCTTGGGGCCCACTCCCAGGCTGTCCAACTTATTTACCAACCTCCTATGGGACAGTTTTAAAAACCTTACTGAAATCTAGGTAGGTCACATCCACCTCCCATCTCTGATCCACTTCCCTGGTCACCCTGTCTAAGTACTCTATTAGATTTGTTCAACAAGATCTTCCCAATGTGTATCCATGCTGGTTTCATGCCCAGGTTCCTAAACTTGTGCTGTAGCCAATCACAACTGGCCGGCCGGCAAGCACATGGATTGTCTATGTGTGCCAGTCGGGCGGGGGGTGGGATCACTCCAAGTCTTGAAATGAAAAAGTTTGGTTTTCATGCATACAATCACAATGTCAGTGTGAAACATCTTGCTTGCAAATGTAATAGCCCATGTAGAGTAGCAAGCAGTAGTTGAGGGGTTTCATACGAGGTGGCAGTGGCACCCTCCACAACCATAGAAGCACAGCACAGCACTATCTCTATAAAAACTTCATACGTTTTGTTTCCTTTTTCCCTGATGCAGGCAGCATAGCATCTGACTGGCCGGTGGTGAGCTGAGCTGACTGAAGGAGTCACATCACACACCAGTAGAAGAAGTCAAGCAGCAGCAGGGTACCCTGGGTAGCTTGTGGTGATTGTACACGTATATTATTCTGAGAGGAAGCCATCACCAGTGACAGCATTTCATCACCTTTATTTGCAAGGTACTTACCATTACTGTTACCTCTACTGTATCTCTTCAGTAGAGAAATGTTAAAATGCTTTTTTTTGGTTGGGTTTGAAGCCAGGTTGCTAGGGGTAGTTGGTGGGGGGGAGTAGTACTGTGGATGTAGGGTAGCTGCCATAGATATAGAGGATAATGCATGAGCATCAGTGGTTAACCATAATGATGAAAAGGGACTTGGCAAGGTTGGAGGAATGGTCAGAAGTATGGCAGCTTTCATTCAATGCAAAGAAGTGCAAAGTAATGTACCAGGGGAAACTAAACACAAGGGAAAGAGTACACAGTTGGGGGAGGTGGGAGGTAGTAACAACAACAGCTTTGGGCATGTGTACTAGGTTCAGTCTGCACAGTTGGGGTTTGTGTTTACAGAATAAGCTGTGTATTTACCACCAGGTCCAGGAGATTGATGGGGCCATGCTAGACCTATCTTCTGGAAGGGAACCCAGTAAGTCCATGCATGAAGCAATAACATAATGTCCAGACCTGCAGTCTGCAGATGGGATCCTACAGACTAGTGTGACTTTATTAAAACAAATTCTCTTTAGGACAACTTAGGGTAGTCTGGTCAGCCAAAGCTTTACAACATAACACTTGGCAAATGTATTAACTTCCATTAACCCCATACATTACAATGGGGTTCCATACTTGTTTTCTCACTATGTGACGACAGTCATGTGTGATTGCTGGTAAAGTAGCGTACACATGTTGAAACGACTTTTATAATTGCTTTAGATAACCTGCTGGATGACAACAACCCGAACCAACTGTGCATAAACAACACCTCGTGACACGAATTTTGAGAAGGGAACTGTCATGACACACTGAATATGTCAAGCTCAGGTCAAGCCAGTGTGAAGACCCAAAAGAGAACCACCACCACTACCACAAAGTCTTTATTAGACTGCTGGTTCATAAAAAAATGTCCCGCAACTCAGTGCCTTGCGACTGACTTTGGAGGGAGTTCATCATCTGTGAATGGACCAACTGCTGATTGTTCTTCCAATTCCAATTGTTCTTCTTCTTATGAGTGTATCCCACAATCTGCAGTTTCTCAGGGTCACACACAAGTGACACAACAATTATCAGTTGTTCAGAAATCATGCAGTGGTGACACTAGAAATCAGAACAGTCAGTTATCAGATGCTGTGAAATCTGTTGTTATGCGTAATTACAGACATCAGTGGGAAACTGAATTTGATTGGCTGGAGGCAAGAGATGGAAAAATTTTTTGCTCTGTGTGCTGTTCAGATCGCCATCACACAAACAAATTTGCTACTAGAGGTGCAGGTGCGTTAATGTGCATGAAGTATGTCTGACAGCAACGGTTCTGAATAGCCTGATTGGCTGTCACAAAATGGGCTTTGGCTTTTCCGGTTCACAGTGGTGGTGGTTGTGAATTAAGTGATAAGGCATTCCATGAGTGACATGATCATCATAACCATATAGGGAGAGTTATGGTGTGTTAACGGCCCGCCCACCTCCAGATGGTTTGAAGCACGAGGTGCGTGTAGCAAAGTGCTTCCACCACCTGAGCAGGGCCCCCGGTTACCCCATCATAAAGCACCCCATGAAGTGCTATATTGTGTTAATGAAATCTGTCCTTTTTGGAAACCATTATGAATTTTTAAACAGGTTATTTCAACTGGGCCACGTTGTGCTGTGAGAATAGTCCAGTAGGAAGCATCTGTCTGCCAATCAGAATTCAGCATTTTTCTACACATTTCATAATCTGATATTGAAATCGGTAGAAGAGATGCTGAATTCTGATTGGCAGACAGATGCTTTTTGTATGTCTGGCCCATAATCCCACCACAACAGCCCAGGTTAACCTCTTTAACAAATTAATAACATTTCAAAAAAATTACCAATTTTATTACAATACAGCACTTCAGGGGGTGGCGGGGGTGCTTTATGTAATCAATAAGACATGACAGGGTGTGCATGGATGGAACAGATTCTACCACACACATGGTCAGGGGCATAATTTGGCACAAGGCCTTGACCGAGTACCTTTAGCCCTTGACGTGCGGTAAAATTTGTTCCATGCATACCCATCTTATTGCTTACTTCATATTCATCATAGTTCATCTAGTGAAGGCTTGCTACTTTTATTAATAATTTGTAACAGAAATGACGATTTCTGACTCAAGTTTGCTGACTTTGTCACCTGTGTTTCGGGACTGCACTGTCTCTCCCCACCCAGATGCTAATAAGTTTGATAACCTGTAGCTGGACATAGCATGGTGGAGTGCAAGCAACTGATAGAATCCTACAGTCTATCTGTACAGAGAGTGTAATACTGAGTCACCACATCAGTATTATCTATTTTTAGAATATCACAGAACATACATAGATCTTCTTTTGGGTGATCTTACTCATCAGGTAGGTATGGTACCAGTACCGTAGCAGCACCACTAACATCATAGCCATAGGAACGTCACTGCCAGTGAATGGGAATCCACATGGAAGATTCTCCGCAGTACATTGCTCACTCCTCAGTTCTTTTCCACCATCGAGTTGCAAACACATTCTCCACTGATTAGCAGCAGTGCAGTGTTGGTGGATTTAGCACCTTTTTCAAAGTAGGGCCTACTACCACTTGAAGTACAGTAGTATCACACAGTTGTTTCACTGAGGCGAGTATTACTGTCTTGATATATTTAAGAGCCCATGCATTTTTTGGAAGGGATGTCCAGCGGACTCCTGTCTTAAGTTTATGGAGTCACGGACAGATTCACTTGCCAAGGTCTTCTGTCTTGAGCTTAAGAAGATCCTTGGCTTGGCCATTTGTTCCAAGTCTCCTGTCTTAAGTTTATGGAGTCACGGGCAGATTCATTTGCCAAGGTCTTCCCCCCAGGGCTTGCATGTTGTGCATTGATCTGATCCCTTCTTTACTAGAGTGATGGTGGGGAAGTACTGCAGATGGAGTGTGTGTGAATGACCAGTGCCACAACTATATCAGACTGGTGAGGTCTTGCTGACGGTGTCACATGTGTGGCCAAAGTTGCAAACTTAATACAAATCTGGTGTGTTTACTGTCATTCCATGATGGTGAAGAGTGCCTATGGTGCACTTGTAATCTACCTGATGAGTGAGATCACCTCAAAGATCTACTCTTTATGGTACGTTCTACATATCTGTTATTTCCCTGTGTCATTGATGTATGCCATTTCATTGTGTGCACAAAAGCAGACAGCAGCTTAGCCTTTACAGTTTTATTCTCCTCTTATCCAATTCCATAGTATTTACAAGAAAATAATTTTCCTATTTTAGAAAATTGTCAGAAATCAACCCTCAGGAAGCACAGTCAGACAAAGGACCATCGTACAGCACTGGAAGCAGACCTTCTTAGAAGGAGACTGTATGCAGTTAGCGACAATGATGAGGCAGAATGTTCAGAAGATAACGATTCAGCTATTAAATTTGTAAAAGACAGTGAACGTAATCTGTTTAAAGCAGTGTACTTTGCAGCAAAGACAGATATGGCAAATTGCAGTATCAACCAGTTTTTAGATTTCATTTGCTGGACCGGAGGACAATGTTCAGTACATGATATAAGTGATTACACTGTTCATGATGTTCAGAGAAGTATTGTGAAAGCATTAGATAGCAAAGTCATAAAAGAAGCATTACAAAGTCCTGTGTTTGGCTTGCTAGTTGGTGAATCCACAGATCTTTCAGTCCACAAAACTGTAATAATGTATATTCGATATGTCAATGAAGGGGAAATGAAAACAAAACTAATTGGCAACATCAGGGTAAAGGATGGTTCAGCACATCACTTAACTGAGGCTATTGTAAACAGATGTCAGGCCCTGGGCTTTGTCATGAGTAAACTTGTGGTGTTAGGTAGTGATGGGGCTAGTATAATGATGGGCAGATCCAATGGTGTTGGTGCACCTTTGACTTCACTGCATTCACCTTTTATGGTTCATGTCCACTGTTTGGTTCATAGATTGGCTTTGGCCTGTTCACAGTCTACTACTCACTTTAGATACCTACAAGACTTGCAGAGTGACATTAATGGTACATATGCCTGTTTCAGTACATCTGCTGTTAGGCAGGCAAAGCTAGAAGATATGCAAAGGGTGATTGGTACAGTAAAAGGAAAGCTGAAAGAAGTAATTAACATACGTTGGCTGTCAATGCAAAATGCTGTAAATGCATTACATAAATGTTACCCTGCTATTCTCCCTATACTTAAAGAAGACAGGAATCATGCCAAAGCTCAGGGCCTTCACACATTTCTCACTACTTATATTTCTGCAGCTGTTCTATGTATGTTCTGTGACATCCTTAAAGTAATGGGAACTATTTGTAAATCCTTTCAAAAGCAGGATGTGCTGTATGTGGATATGAAACCACAAGTGTTCTGTGCAATTGGTGAGTTAGAAAACATGAAAAGTGAGCCAGGCCCAATCCTGACAGCGTTTCAAGAGGCATGTGAAATTGAGACTAGCGATAGTGGACAAATGACAGCATGTTGGAAAATAAAGGAATCTCAGCAAGATGACATTCAGATTGAACTCAAGGGTTCACATAAAATGACAGCACAATTCTCAAAACTGAGGGAGGAGTATCTCAATACTCTTATAAGCAACATGAAGTGTAGGTTGTGCCCAAATTCTAAAACAGAAGCACTTCTAGATGCCATTGCCAATCTGACTGACCCACAGTCTGTAGTAGACTGTAATACAGACAGTGTTCAGAAAAGTTTAGAAATTGTTTGTGAAAAATTTGGTTCCAACACACAATATGACAGTGATCAAGATAATACTGAGACACATATTCATAAGTGCAAGCCTTTACTAGATGAAAATTGTCTCCGATCAGACTGCGCAAAAGCAAAGGCAATGATGCTTGGATGCTATAGGAACCTTAGTTCTGAAAGCTTTATGAGAAGGGTAATTTCAAAGTACTCTGATACAATGCCAGTATATTCAACATTATGTAATATCGCTTTATGCATTCCACTAACATCTGTAGAATGTGAGCGAGGTTTCAGTGTGCAGAATAGGATAAAGACAAAACTTCGTTGTCCACTAACAAAAGATAGCCTAGAGCTACTAATGAACTAAACATGGGGCCTGACTTCTCCGACTTTGAAGTCGATAAATCTGTGACGTGTTGGAAAAAAGAGAAAAAAAGGTGCTATATGTCTTTGTGGCAAAAATCAAAAAGGAGGAGACTAGAGAAGCCAAATTCCCAGACAGACAGTTAGGTTTCATGTTTCCAGTAGCAGCAGCAATACTGGTGGTAGCTGTGCCATATTATCCAGAGGTAGCCGCACATCAAACAATGATTATGTCAGTATGTCACCAAGTATCAGCAGCAATACCTGTTCTGACACTGCAGATGATGGCGGCACGGGTGCCAGTGCCACTGCAGTTTATCCTACAAGCAGTACTAACAGAAGTGCTCATGATGGGGGGAGGGCTGATGATAGTGAATTAGGCGATGAGGATTTCCTAGAAATAATAGAGGGCATGCATGACAACAATAGCGAATAATTACATAACTTTCAAATTGGACTCGTTTGATCCACGTTCAGGTACACATTTTGGCCCAAATACAACTTACTGACAGACATACTGCTGCACATTGCATTGGCAGAAGCAATTATCTGAAAACCAGTATTATAAATAGTAAATTCACTCGAAAGCTGTGAAGAAAGCAAAATGTTTATTTTCTTTTTTGTTGCATACTGCCGTCACAGTGCTGCTATGTACTGTACATGGATGGAGTGTATGGACAAGGCAGCAGTAGCTGATGCAGGATGCATTGTTGCAGCCTGGCTGCTGCCAAAAGTGCAGTGGTGATGGCTGGGAGGGGAGTGGGGACTGGTGTGACTGTGAGTTGCTGAACACAATGGAATACAGTAGGGCATTGGATAATGAAAAGTTAGTTGCTTACTGTTAAAAGAAGACACAAAGTCTGTTGTTCACATCACACAATGATGTGCTGTACCTTGGTTGGTGGCGATTTATGGTGACAGACACTAGCAGACATAGAGGTACATATTACATCTAGTAGGTACACAACAGGTTGCATTGCCTCACATTGCTTGCAAGTAATGGATGTGACACAGCAGTCACATTACATAAAGCTAGAATGGGTTATTAAATGTATCATGGGGTCGGTCATACAGGGATAAGTGTATTGTTAAGGCTACATGTTCTCTGCATTGCTCTGTCTCCCCCAAATCAATTCTCCACACGTAACCAAAAAACTGGTTTGCGTACCCAGCAAGACAACATCTTGCCAGGCCATTAGTCACTCACTGTTATATATTTGACAAATTTTAGCACCGACTCACACAGACTGATGTTTTTTGCCTTGATAAGCATCAAAAATGTCATCACTGCAGGTGTCACCCAATTTCTGCAAAGTGTCAAGTTCAACCAACCAAGTGCCAACACCTATGGTATCAGCAAGTTGAAATGTTTTTATGTTTCAAAGTATAATAACTGTGGCTTACCAATTTGAATGTTATCATTAGCACTTTTACCTTGTTAAATAAGTTCAAGTTAGAATGGTAAGGTAGGTTTTAAAACAGCTGTTCCTTGATTGAGAAAGACTGTACAGTTAAATCTCATGGACGATGCACACTCAATACCCCCAGCCAGGCACTGTCAGGCTGCAGCAGGCACCCATGTAGGCCTTGGCTATTTGTCCATGATGTGTTATGTATTACAGTACATATACATATACACAATACCAGGCAGGGCCAGTCAAATACATTGTGTAAATACATCATGTTATTTTGGAACAATTATGTAGTTTTCACTTTATGCAACATCACATATTGCACTGTACTACAATTTAATTAACTTGTTATAATGTTATTTCCGCTTGTAGAAATGGAACAGGACAAAAAAACACACAGATAATAACAATGGGTCAGATAGGAAACTTACAATGGACAGAAAGGCAGCTTTGAGATAATACAAGGTAAAACACAAAACTAATACAATACTGTAACAAACAGTACAAAACCATTGAAAATGGTGTTAAGGACTACTGTTTTAAGTTTATGGAGTCCTTTGCAGATTCAGTTGTCCTTTTGTCAAGATCTTCTGTCTTAAGTTTAAGAACATCCTTGCAGGCAGCCTGCAGGTGGCTCTATATAGCATGTGATGGGTGTGTGGTACAGTATATAGCAGGGACTCCTGTCTTAAGTTTATGGAGTCCTTTGCAGATTCAGTTATCCTTTTGTTAAAATCTTCTGTCTTAAGTTTAAGAAGATCCTAGGCTCCATATAATGACAGCACACCATTTGTAATGATTGTTTGTGGTGTTTATCTTTGTTTTACCTCAAAACTTCCTTTCTTTCCATTGGAATATCCATATGTGGCAGGGAAGCCCATTATTCTGAGTTCAATTACCAGGCTATAAGCGGAGAAAACATCTTGTAATACATTACTAAATTGTAATGTAAATGAAATAAATGGTGTTATAAAGTGAGAAAAAAATATTTATGCAAAAATAAGTTTTATTTAGCCAGTTTATTCGCATTGCCAGACAGTGCCACTGGAGTATTTATGATGCAGTGTGGCAGTCGGCAGAATAGTCCATTTTCCAACATGAGTTGTGATGGTAATAACAAATTACTAAAGATTTTAGTTTATAACTAAATAAACAATGGGTAGTAATCAATCACTGATTACCACACTATGAATCATAATGTAGGTGGCAGCAGCCTAGCATACTGCTAGCAGCAGGTATCTATCTGCAAGCAACTGAAAGAGCCGCTAATGCCAAAAGTGCTACATTGCAGATTCTGAATAAGCATACTGCCAGTAAATCTCATACCAAAAACTAGATTTTTATGTTACTTCGTTTTAAAGTCAGTAGCCATTTTGTAACCTTGACTGCACTATCTGTGCAATAAAAGCAGGTGTCGTTGAAGTGCTGTGTAGCTCTGTAACATACTAGATAATATTGTATACAGTACACAATGATTATTACTAATCTATGCACAGCGATGATTTGAAGATACTGGCATGGCATTGTCTACTACACAAGAACTGAACAGTTCATGGAATAAACACATTGTCAAAAAACGATTACTGCGTGCTTACGTTTTCATTTCTTATCATTGAGAAATGTATTTATGTGGATGTAGCATGGATTACAGTAATGTTATCAGAAGGCCAGTGCGCTGACTTCTAAAACTATAGGAGTTGGAGTATTTTGACTGTCAAAATTTGTCGACTGGAATTATTTTGACTTCCAAAAAATTGGCAATTGGAGTATTTTGACTCCAGTAAAACTGAAATGACTTCCAAATTTCAACCCATGGAAGTATTTGACTTCCACCAAAAAAAAATTATCTGAAGCCCTGAAACTTCTAAAGAATTCTTCCCAGATTTTAAAATCCTCCCTGACACCTTGTGTCAGGCCCACCCAGTGATGTGGTCTGGTGGCCCTTGCTGTAGCCCTAGCCAACCTCTTTGTGAATGCCCTTCCTGGTCCGATTGCCCTGCATGCGAAGTTCAGGTGTCCCAGTACCTGCTGCACAAGTTTGAGTTGTACCCTTTTCCTGCTGGTGTGTACTTGGATCAGTTCCTTCAATTTACTTATTTTTTTGTCCGGTAGTCTAAATATTTTATTCGGGGTATCTATCTCAATCCCCAGGAACTCCATCACCCTGTTGGACCCCTCTGTTTTTTCTGTGCTAGTGGGACCCCTAGCTCCCGGCACAACTCCTCAATCTTACCCAGCATATTCTGAGTCTCCCTTTTCCCCTCCCAATGAACATAAAATCATCCAGATAATGGATGACCATCCTATAACCCATTTTTTCCTGGAATATCCACTGCAAACAGGTGCTGAATGCCTCGAATGTCGCACATGCTATGGAGCATCCCATTTGCATGGCTTTGTCGAAATAGTACTGCCCCCCCAATTTTAAAACCCAACAGAGCCCAGTCTTCTCTCCTAACTGGCAGCAGTCTGAAAGCAGATTCGATGTCCATTTTTGCCATCCATGCATCCTCTGTGGCCCGGATTATCTGGACTGTGTCCTCTAGTGTCACATGAGTCACCTTACTATGCTCCTCACTGATGAAATCATTCACCGAGTCCCCTTCTGGATAGGACAGGTGGTGAATCACCTTGTACTCCCCCTCTTGTTTCTTGGGTACCACATGTTCAGCAATGGGGGGGTTAAATGGTCCCTCTACCCTCCCTGCTGCCTTTTCTTTCTCTATCTTCTGCCTTAACATCTCTTCCTTTCCTTTTACTGACCCCAGGTTGCTCGCCTCTCTCGCTTGTCTGGGGTCCCACACTGCAGTGAAAACCCTGTGTTAAAACCTCTTATAATCATATCCCACACACTTGTGTTCAGATATCTGTCCAGACAGGCTGTCCATGCCTTCAAGTTAATGGGGGTTCTGGCCATCCCAAACTGCTCCCTGTCGTGCCCCCTGTTACTCCTTCCTGGCCCTTCCCTCTCATTTTGTGCAACATTTCTTCTCTCAGTAATTCTGACCCCCTCTACTCATGTTCTCCCTACCCCACCCTCCCCAGCTCCATGTTTGCCCTTTAAATCCCTGGCCTTCTCGAAAAACTGCTGACCTGACCCTTGACCCCCATGCCTCTGTGCCCCTTGGGCCCATGTCATTCTACATTTGTTTGCCGGGTGCCCTCCCCCACATTTTGAACAAGCATGCCAGAAACAACATTGAGGCCATGAGCAGAAGGCCCTGTTGTAAGCCCAGCAGCTTCTCTGGGGGATAGCCCCCTTTTCCCCCACTCACCTTTGGGTGTGGACTGATCTGTTACATAATCGGTCCATAAATCTAGCTGCTTGGTGTCCCATCTCATGTCTCCGAATGTTGCCATTCTCTGCCAAAAAAACTCATCATAGTATAACCACCCTACCCCATCCTTTGCTTTTGCCCTCCTTATTATCAAGGAATAAGTGATGAGTGGAATGCCTAGCTCCGGCCTTTTTTCCAGGACGATGGCTGAAAAAGTGGCAAAACCTAGGAACCACCCATCCCAAGTCTTCCCTTTTGTGAACTTGTCATCCTCTTTCTTCCCTAAAAGCACTATCGCTGCTGCCATTTCACTCTTACCTATGCTTTCGGTTTCCTCATACTTGGCTGCAGCTTCCCAGCTCACCAAAGCAAATATATCCACATACTCCCCTTTTCATATTTTTTTCTTTGTGGCCAGTGATACATGCTCACCTATCCTCATCCCATGTGCACCTGTCTCCCTTGTACCTTTCCCTTGTCTCTCTGCACCCCTTTCATGTTTCCCCGGCACCTCTTTCTCAGTCCTAATCTCTGCCAGAGCTGAGTCCATCTGCCCTAAACCTCCTGTCCCCAGCGCTGCCACAATTTGACCTATATATTCTCTTATACTGTCCCCCACTGCACTAGATGTGTTACCTGTAACCTTGTCCGGGCCATGCTGCCTGGAGTCTTCCAAGTGTACCCTTGTTTCTCCCTGCAGTTGAGGAGGAGGGTGAACTACTAGGGGTTGTGGAGGGAACACCACGTTCTGGGGATTGGGTCCGGGTTCAGCCAGGGAGATACCACCTTGATCGGGGGGGTACTGGCATCACAGGGTCTCTAGGCAGCAGAGGTACTGGATCAGCCATCTTGGTGGGTCTCACTGCCAGCGGTGGCACCCTAGTGGGACTGCATGGCCCTTCGTCTGGTTGTTTTCCTCTGCCACCTTTTCCTGGGCCAGCTTTTCTCTTCTCCCCAGATCTCCCTGATTCCTCCCCCTCCACCAGTTCCCACATTCTGTTGGCTTTTTCTGCCAATTCATTTATAGCCCTGTAAGCGTCTTCCTTTGGTCTGCTCTTCTTTGGTGCCATGTCCTTCTTTTCCTTTGCTCTGTGAAGACAACTACAGGAAGAGAAAACAGGATTAATTGTATATATATATATATATATACCTATTTGTAATGCCTTCCCTCTGTCCCTCACACCACGCACCCGCATGACCAGTTGGGCCCCCAGTAAAGGCCTCCATCATGCTGGATACATCACCAGGTCCCTTGGCTGCTCTCTGAGATGTCCATTGCGAGTGGCCAAACACTACGCGGGCCACTCCCCCCTTTGGCCTCTTCATTGGCCCCTCTAAGCCTTCTGGCTTGTGTACCATGCTCGTGCTCCCATTTCCTCATGTCAGCATGGCTCAGTTGGTAGCACATCCACCTCTGGACCAGAAGGTCGTGGGTTCTCGTCCCACACCGGGATTGGACTTGCACCTAAAAATCGCTGGCATCTGAGTGCAGTATTGGGGGGTGCTGTACTGCTGGGGTGTGCTGTCCTTTGGATGAGGCATTAAACTGAGGTCCCTTCTGCCCAGCCTGGTGTTGTCCTGGTGGGTGTCCAGGTAGAAGTAAAAGAACCCAGGGCACTCTTCGTAAAGAGTAGGGAACATTCCCAGTGTCCTGGCCAACATTCCCCTTCCCATAAACTGGTTCATGCAATTATCCAGGCTGTGTGTGGGTGATGATGTGTGATATGGCCGCCACCACACATTCAGTCACTTCACTACCAGTCTAGTATTGCTTATAAAGTGCTTTGGATGTATGAAAAGCGCTATATAAATGCTGATTCTTCTTCTTCTTCTTCTTCCTGTGAGCCAGCCTCCCTTGTGGCTCATGCTCACCTCCTTGCCTTACTTGCCATCTCCTGTCCCCCCACTGTTCTTCAATTTGGATCCCCCACCCTTGCACCCATTGTGCGGCTTCCCCCATATGACGTCATGCCGCGTGGCCGCAATGTGCTTCCACTCCCCCTTTGCTACAGGAGCCCCTCCTGCTGGCCACTGTCTCACCAAACCAATTCATTCCCCCTCTTGGCATCCACCCAATTTTTTTTAAGACCTCCCCTCAAGCCACTAAAAAACCTTGCTGCTGTCCCCCAAAAAGATGAGCCATGCTGGCCACCCCGGGAGCTTCCTCCCAGGGGAAGATGCAACTTTCCCAGCCTGCTCTGGGCTAAACCCACCAGGGCACAATGCCGTCAGCATCCCAACCAGAGGGAAAGGGTTTCCCTTGTGACCACAATGTGGCGTGTGACGTCATGCCACGTGGTCACAGAAAAATGGTCTCTCATTCCATTCTTCAGGGCCTCTACCAGCCTCCTCCCTCGACAGCAATCAGATCCAAGTCAGGGGCCAAGACACAGCAAGCAGCCCACAAAAAAGGGGCAAGGCTTCCACTGCAACCAACACGTGGCATGTGACATCACGTCGCATGGTCCCGGGTTGCACTTTCTCTCCCTCTGCCTCAGGGCCTCTCTCAGGCCTACTGCTTTAACCATTGTGACTAAAATGGCCACAAAAGCTGCAAACAGCACAGCGCAAAAGGAAAAGCTTTCTCCCAAGCCCCCACGTGGTGTGTGATGTCACGCCACGTGGTCCTGTATTGCGCTTTCTCTCCATCTGCCTCAGGGCCTCTTCCAGGCCTATTACTTTACAATTACAGCAAAAAAAGGCCACAAAAGCATGGAAACCAAAGGAAAGGCTTTTTCCCAAACCCCCACATGGCGTGCGGCATCACGTCACGTGGTTCTGGATTGCACTCTTGCTCAAAATCATCCTCCTGCAAGGACCAACCCACCACCTTTGCTACCAGTGGCAAGCTCACTGAATCACTAACACTGCTTGTCCCACTACCAGTGTCTTTTACCTCAGGGCCTCTTCCAGGCCTACTAGTGATTCCCAAGCCAAAAACAGTCCCAATGTGGCATTTAGCACAAACAATGGTAAAAGCTTTCATTACAGACACCACGTGGTGTGTGATGTCACGCCACGTGGTCCCGGATCGTGCTCTCACTCCCTTGGTTCAGGGCCTTTTCCAGGCCTGCTAATCTCACCAGCAACCCTAACAAAGTGCCCCAGCTTCCATTATCTGACCCCCATCGCTATTGCAGTCCTCCTCTGGTGTGTGCCCCAGCTTCCATTATCTGACCCCCATCGCTATTGCAGTCCTCCTCTGGTGTGTGCCCCCAAGCATCTTTGCATGCCTGCCCTGTCCTTACAACTTATTTGAGCAAATGCTACTATCATTACCAGTTAAACCAAAATAGACTGAAATGACCTTGTAACAATCACAAACCCCCACCAGCACTTCTTTGTCTCTATTCCCCCCTTTTTTAAACACAGCCTATTGTTTATCCAAACACTCCCTGCTTCACCTTGTATTCCATCATATCTTTGTGCATTGATCTATCCAACCTATTTTCCTCTACTATATACTGTAAAATATTTATTCTTCTTATTATATATATATATTATTTCTTTTTTTTTAAAGACAGCTTCACATCTCCTCCTACAAATCAATTTGTTTGTTTCCTTACCTCTCTCTCCTGGTGAACAAACCTCAAAAGAATATGCCAATCCGACGTGCTGCAGTTGATGTAGATCAAAACTCCAGCAAAAAGTGGCTGAGGCCCCCTTGTGCTGTCCTTATGTACCTCCATTCACCCCTCCCCTTCCTGTTACCTACCCATTGTTCTGACCCTTAGCCCCTCCCCTTCTTTCCTCCCTCCCCTTCTGAGCACAACCATCCTATGAAGGAGGGAAGGGGTGCACCAGGACAACCTGGTCTGCCCCTTAAAGGGCAAACTCCATTATTGAAATGGGTTCAGGGAACGATTTTCATAATTTCCGTATGAGGAATATACACTGCACTACCACTTCAGCTAGAGTGTTTTACCCCTCCCACAAAAAAACAGTGATGTATAAGTATCCACCACATTACAAGTCAGTCTCATGCATGTATTGGTGAACTTAGAAGGATTGTGTAACATACAGTTTGTCATAAATGTGTTGGTGGTGGGAAGGTAGTGCCGGGGTTATAAGTCAGTACTTTTTATAATGAGGATGGTGTAAGGAAGTATGGAGGGAGGTTATTTGGTGGTTTGGTGGTGGGGAGGTAGTGCCAGGTGATAAGTCAGTACCTTTTATAATGAGGATGGTGTAAGGAAGTATGGAGGGAGGTTATTTGGTGGTTTGGTGGTGGGGAGGTAGTGCCAGGTGATAAGTCAGCACCTTTTATAATGAGGATGGTGTAAGGAAGTATGGAGGGAGGTTATTTGGTGGTTTGGTGGTGGGGAGGTAGTGCCAGGTGATAAGTCAGCACCTTTTATTATGAGGATGGTGTAAGGAAGTATGGAGGGAAGTTATTTGGTGGTTTGGTGGTGGGCAGGTAGTGCCAGGTGATAAGTCAGTACCTTTTATAATGAGGATGGTGTAAGGAAGTATGGAGGGAGGTTATTTGGTGGTTTGGTGGTGGGGAGGTAGTGCCAGGCGATAAGTCAGTACCTTTTATAATGAGGATGGTGTAAGGAAGTATGGAGGGAGGTTATTTGGTGGTTTGGTGGTGGGGAGGTAGTGCCAGGTGATAAGTCAGCACCTTTTATAATGAGGATGGTGTAAGGAAGTATGGAGGGAGGTTATTTGGTGGTTTGGTGGTGGGGAGGTAGTGCCAGGGTGATAAGTCAGTACCTTTTATAATGAGGATGGTGTAAGGAAGTATGGAGGGAGGTTATTTGGTGGTTTGGTGGTGGGGAGGTAGTGTCAGGGTGATAAGTCAGTACCTTTTATAATGAGGATGGTGTAAGGAAGTATGGAGGGAGGTTATTTGGTGGTTTAGTGGTGGGGAGGTAGTGCCAGGTGATAAGTCAGTACCTTTTATAATGAGGATGGTGTAAGGAAGTATGGAGGGAGGTTATTTGGTGGTTTGGTGGTGGGGAGGTAGTGCCAGGTGATAAGTCAGTACCTTTTATAATGTGGATGGTGTAAGAAAGTATGGAGGGAGGTTATTTGGTAGTTTGGTGGTGGGGAGGTAGTGCCAGGTGATAAGTCAGTACCTTTTATAATGAGGATGGTGTAAGGAAGTATGGAGGGAGGTTATTTGGTGGTTTGGTGCTGGGCAGGTAGTGCCAGGTGATAAGTCAGTACCTTTTATAACGAGGATGGTGTAAGGAAGTATGGAGGGAGGTTATTTGGTGGTTTGGTGGTGGCTTGACAGATTATCAGAAACAGTGTTCTGGCAAGCAAGAGTCCTGGATTTGGGACTGTTCTACCCTCATAAATGTCAGTTTACTACACTGGTAAATGTATTGGAACTAGAGTAGGGGTGGTTAACCATTATGTTTCTCATTCTCCAAGTCATAAAATGGTATTTAATCACTTGATATGAAACATTGTTGCATATGGGCCAACATTCTAAAGTTTTAAGTTGACAAGAGCATGTGCATCTGCATCGATCCCGCTAAGTATCAGAGGTCATAAGTTATAAAAAAAGGAATTTATGCAAATGCCAGGGAGGTAAACATTATCTCACAAATTAATTGTATGTTAATGTATATATTCTGCACTGATATTGTTGACTTCAGGCAACAATGTGAATATAGCAAATACAGTAACATTATGGTTCTTGTAATCTGTTCCTGATAAAGATGTCAGCTTGTACAGCATAATTTTTAGAAGTTCATATAATATGTAACTTTTTACAAAGGTATTTAAAGAGTATAATTATAACAATTCCAGCTGTATGTATTCATCTGCAAAATGTAACATGAATAAGAATTTAACACATAAATAAACATCATTTTGACAGCACTGCTAATTTAAAGCAGTCACTTGTCAAGGTTGTGTCAAATGGTAAACAAGTGGTAGTGATCAGATCTAATACTTCAAATATGTGGGCACTTACATTAGTGTCATGGTGGCATTTTATAAATTCACAGTGTCATGTCAGAACTGTATCCAATTTCACACGATGAAACTCCAGTGCCCATAGGTATTTGTCCACTATCATGTGAATAGACATTACATGGAGATAAACACTGTAGCAAATGTTTGAACTAAGTGGATGGTTGAGATGCTGCAACCATGGAGCTTCGTTTTTATGAGTTCATAGTTTAGAGACCATGAGAGATTAAACTGGCCATCTGTTACTTTGCATATGCAAAAGTGGATAGTCATCATCAAATTGAAACATGTTTTAATGAGTTTGGATTTTGGGAGTGGGGGGAGGGATCGGAGAATTCATTACATGAACAGGGGACAGCTACTTTATATGTAAAATGGGTCACCATACAGTCAAGCAATGGTTTTGTTGTGAATGCATGCCTATCATTTATCAAGATAGATACTTAAACCCACAGTAATGTTTGGAGGGGTACTTCTCACATATTTTAGAGATTACACATGATGGCAAAATCTTTCTAACATTCTTTCCAAGTCATTTGAAAATCCACCGTATGAACATTCGGTATGCTAAGTAGCATTACAACCTGGAAAACAAAAAATAAATCAGACTTTTTATTTAATATGCAGTATAACATCAGTTTTATTCATTTTAATAAGTACACTGAACTATAGGTGAACTATAGCTACTATGGGAAAGACCCTGCCATGGATTCGAAAGGTGGCAAAGTCTTGATCAGCAGGGAGCTTGTCCAAGAGTCATGTGCCACTGCACTGGAGGGCTGCGACTGGGTTGGGGATTATGGAAATTGTAGACTGGAGGCAAAGGAAGGAGTGGGGTGTCAGAGAATGTGACAGGGACACAGTTATTGTGAGGGTTCTTGGATGTCAGAGCTGCTATGCTCCATGAGACAGAGCTGACTGGCACAGGAAGAGTGGTGTGACACAGATGCACCGTAACCTGGACACCAGGTACAGTAACATCAGCCTGTGCACCTGCACCAAGAGAGACACATTCCCATACATTATTTTAAATTAATGCTTGCATTCTGATCAGGCATGACGATCATGATGATAGTTGATATCAGTCAGTACATGTTTAAAGACTGCCTCTCATCACTGATCCACAAAGAACTAGTTACTAAGCTAATTCTCCCTACCTTTGACTACACTGATGCTTTATACATTGCTGGCTCCCAATCTTCCTTAGCCATATTTAACCCTCTCTACTATGCTTTCTGCTGCTTTGCCACCAGACTCCCTTTCTGAACCCATCACTGTTCCCTTTATTCCGCAATTGCTCTCCCCCCCCGCTCTCGTCGCCTTGCACATTGTGCCACATTTATTGCAAGTTTTGGTTTTCCGCCTTCCCCCTATCTATCGTCCCTCCTCTCCCCCTCCTCCCATCGGGTTATGGCCTCAGATCACGTGATTGTCGCTCTTTCAATCTCTCACTTCTTCACTCCCAGACTGGCAAGGCTGCCTTCTCCTTCAGATTACCGGTTATGTGGAACCAACTCTCCCAATCCATCTACTTTGCTCCAACTCTTGCTACACTAAAGCAACAGCTAAGTGTTCTCCCACCTCCCCCCTGCAACTGCTCTCCTTGGCCCTCCTTGAATATGCCTTCGACCCCTCACCCCACCCCTCACCTTCACCCTCCTCTCCCCTGTTATCCCCACTTTGTTTTGTACCCCCACCTACTCCCCTCTACTTCAAACCTCCCATTTCACCCCACACACTGTCTATTCTGCACCTGGTCACAATCACCCCTCACTTGTTTGTCCCTCTACTCCCTCCTTCTGTTCATGCTCTCTCTAGCTCATTGGTTTCTACTTCTTAAATTGGTGCCTAGGTGTTCCAAACCTCACTCTACAACCCAACTGCACTTTTATTACCACTGAAATTGTTTGCCACACTAAAATTGCTACTAATTCTAATTTTTACTTACTGCCTCTGTTTTTGGGCATTCCTGTATCAGTGTTTTTTGTGTATTTGTATTTCTTTGTTAACTATTTTGGAAACTCCTGTATCAACTTTTTGTGTTTCTGAACTGTATTGTTACCATCTACTTGCACATCCCATTTCCCTTTCCCCGGGTCTGTGTGCCTTTCCCAGTTACCAAGATTTTAAATAAATAAATATGCCTTAGGGATGCCCTGCCAGGGAGGGGTGGTGCAGTGGAGCAACAGTGGGCAAAGCTGAAAAGGGGCCTAGTGAAGGCAACAAACCTCTGCGTCAGGCAAATGAGCAAAACATGAGGAAAGGGAGCACTACCACCACTGCAGTGCTTCTCACAAGAGCTGGCTGGGAAGGTGAGAGTCAAAAGGTTAACATTCAGGAAGTACAAGAACACACAGAGGGAGGAGCACAGGCAGGCAGGGCAAGCAGTAAGGAGTACAAAGATACAAACAGAAGAGACAATGGACAATAGAGCAACAAAAGGGGACAAGACATTTTTTCAGGTATGTGAGCAACAAAAGGAAGACTCAGGGAGGGATTTTACAGATAATAAGGGAAGTGGGGGATTTGGCATAAGGGGGGACCAGAAAAAGCAGACATCCTGAACAAATACTTTTCCCTGAGGAAGGAGAAGGTGAGGAGGCATAGTAATGAAACAGGAGCATGGAAGGAAAGGAGGCTGAGGGCTGAGGCACTGGACACCTTTCCTCGCACTGTGCCAGTGACCTCAGGTTGCTGGAGTACCAGCATGGGGGGTGCAGGATTGCACAGCCAGAAAGGTAGCTCTCCTCCCCCAAGGGTGGAGGGATGGTTTGTCACACCCCCCCGTAGTTCCGCTCCCCACCTGGTAGAGGTAGAGTGGGTGACATAGGCGGGAGGGGGAGGCAATGTGTAACAGGTGGGTAGAGGGGGCTGATCTGGCTTCCAGTGTGTGTGCGCTCCTCCATGCATATGCATGGCTATGTGTTGGGAGGGGGAGAAACAGGGGGTTGAAAACCTATGTGTCCCCGTGTCCCTGTCACCAGTATATGGAAGGTGGCAACAGGGGCCAAGTAGCCAAATATAAAAAATGCATTGGAGAGGCATAAGATAACCTTAGTGTTTGGGGGGAGGCGGGTGAGGGCAGATTCAGATATCAAGTAGGGTCTGCAGCAATACAATAGGTAGGGAAAAATGGGCAGATTGGGTGGCCTTATCTATCATCAAATTATTTGTATCTATGTTTCAATCAGGCTGTGTGAGCTGTTACCCAATTGTAATAATCTCTTTACATTTTTTTCTATGGTAGCATTGCATACATTACCAATATGTGAATTTCCTCTTTTATTCATTTAATTATTTATGTATTATAAGTTGGTGACTGGGACAGGCAAACTGAGCCGAGGCTCATTTCCAGTTGTGACCCGGGGAGGGGAAACGAGAGACTAGGAATCATACAAACAATAATCAGGATGTTTACAAGTAGCCTTAGAGACAATATGATTTATAACAATTCACAGGCTTGTATCAGAAGGCCAGGAAGTGCACAAATTGTATAAATTATACATACGATTGAGGACAGTAAGCAACATGTAAGATGAGATACATCTTGTACTTATTAGTCATATATTACACCTGTTACAGAACAGCAAGTGCGCTATGTTGGGTGAGATAAGCTAACAGTAGAGGTGGCAGTTATTTGAACTATTTGGAAACATAGTCTGACCACTTCATTGGTGGTCCTGTGACCACAAACACTGTTGCCCAATGTCCCCGGTGATAAATGAATAAAATAGACCACCATCATTGGTGGTCCAGTAGCCCCCCCAACCACTCACCACAGGAGGTAGCATACACAACCCCCATCCCGAACCCACCACACCCCCATCCTGTGACAGAGCCAGGACTAGCACAGCCATTGTCACACCTGGCCCCCGGCTGAACTGTCACTGAGCATGTACTGTACTGAAGTACCTGCTCTGTGATAGTTCGGTCAAGGGCTGACCGTGGAGGTATCAGGAGGGCTGTGCTGGTACCCAGCTCTGTCATGAGGGGGGAGAGAGAGATGGGGGTGGGGAGGTGGACACTAAAATGTTTGCTTTTTCTTTACCATCTTCTGCACATTGTCCCTGCATTGAGACTTTTTGTTGCCCTCACCCTCCTCCCTGTCTTCCTTTGTTTATCTAAATATGTTTCACTGACATCCTCCATTTGGATCATTATACTCCATTAAAAAAAACATTTCTTTCTCCCTTACTGCCTTACTTATCTCCTTAGAGAGCCATCATTGTCTCTTCCTCCTCATCCCCTTGCTGATTTGCTTCAAATAGATTGCTATTGCCATAGTTATTTATCCTTTTTCATTGTGCCTCCACTACCTCATTGTACAATGCCCAGACAAGGATTTTACTAGGCAGTCTCCCATTTCTTTAAAACCTGCTCTAGTGAAGTCTGTGGCTCCCACCTCCCCATCATCCCATTGCTTGTGTGGCAGTACAATTGGTACAGATGACGTTGTTTTTATTTTTTGCATAATGCTGTCACTCTGAAATAGGGCTTCATCATCAGAGATTAATGAAATAAATCACGGAATTGTACATACGTATTCATGCATTGGCTCAAAATCACTCTGCGGGCAATCTTTATAGATAAATTCATAGTATGACGACTCCATCACATATATGTCCAAACAATTTGAGTGGAAGCCAGGATGATCAGTAATGTAATTCAGTTCCATTGGGCCTATACATTCGATGATTTTTGCATACAATGGCAACATATGTTCTCATGAGTACTTGGCATATTGTGGCAATGACAGCATTCACACCTGCGGAAACAGAAAAGTCATAGAGTGAGTATGTTGGGTTAGAGATGCACTCATACCCTTGATACACACAGAGGAACAAAATAAAAATTAATTATAAATAAAGTCAAGCAATCGTGAATCCAGATAATGGTACTCATTATATCTCAGCCTTTATTACATGACACCAGACCAGCTAATTGGTGGCATTGGACAATCAGTAGGTGAATGCTTGCTTCATATTTTCTAATATCACTTGCTGCCATCAACCATAGTAGCCCAGAATGTATTGTAGATCACCAGACTGCCCATTAACGTCTCAGCACACTCATTTGATGCACACACCACCACTCACATTTTGATGCCCAGATGTCTGCCATATTTATAATGACAGTGTGTGGATCGGGTCCATATACATGATCCTCCACACTACATTAGGCTCAACAGTGTGTATGGATTTCACATATTATTTACTATATTTTGTAAAGAAATGGCACATGTAAATGAAGTCCCAATAATCATTTGGGGTGAGTGCATATTGAGAGCATGATGCAGAGGATAAAAAGTATAAATGAGCGGTGCAAAGATAATCAATACATCACTGTGCCAGACTTTAGAGGCATATGGGCTCTGCAAGAAATCAAAATAATAAAAAAAACAAAAAAATCAACTAATTGTGAATTGAGAGTCAGGAAGGGAAAAAAAAACAAAATACTGTAGCCATATCAATGCTTAAAATGTTATTTGGAGTAGCCACACCCATTATTAAATTTTTACTCCCACCCCTAAACCCACTAAGTTACCCCTAAAAGGCTGTGTTTGGCTGTTTGGCCTAATGCCATCATCCAGGGATCACAAATATGATCACTTTGAACTGTCACCAAAGTTTCAGGTGTAAAGGATGCGAGAGGGCTTGATTTTATCAATAGACTAGATGGGTTTTCTGAATGAGCGTCTCAGTTACATTCTGAACAAAACCAAGCATCCGACGCACATAACGAGCATAAAGGACGCTTGTACACATGTCCACAGGAAACATGTGATTATGACTGCACAAGTGTATGTGTGTGGTTGTGAGGTGGGGGGAGGTTATCATGAAAACATGCTTATAAGCTATGCCTGTGGTTTCAAGCCTCATTAAAGTCCTTGGTGGTCCGGTGTTGCCCAATATCGCACACCAAGTCTAGTATGATCGCATGCAAGACTGATGTTAAAAATACCTGACTTTTTAAATATACTTTACAAGTATTGCACACAAATCATCTCATCTGTGCCATAGGGTACTACATCAGCACATTTTGTAGTCACAAAACAGTACCAGGAACTGAGGGCACACTACCCGTAGAGTCATACCTCACCACACTAATGTGAACATGTTGTGATACCTACACAGTCCACATGGTGGCACATGACTTGACTACTGAACACATATGCACACTGTGTTATGCACCAGAGGGGATTCAGAAATCTCAGCACCATACTGTACACATGAGATTAGATATTACACCTATTGTTATTAAAAAAATATCCTGAATGTATTTTTTCTCTGTCATTTTTACAGAAAACTAAAAATACAGGAACTTTGCATGTGGCAGCTATTCAGATGTCGCACTGAATTTAGCTGAGCAATTCATATATCTTTCACAGTGTTGTCCACGTTGATATGTGGTGAAACAGTATTATGAAATTTAATGGAATTCTGCTCATAACATTATTCACCTACGCCTATATATGTATCTTATATACAACAGGAATGGGGTAAAAAAGATTATATAATAAAGATATCTTAGGTAGTGACATCAGTACCAGCAAGATTTTATTTTAAATACTGACATCATAGTGGGATACTGACACACTTATACTGCAACTACCACAAAGCAGGTTACATCACAATACTTAGTGCATTGCTTAAACATTCCGTTATAATCAGTGAAAAGCAGCAAAACATTTAAACGCACTTCAGTTATAATCTATACCTTGTAAACTACTGTTATAAATATAAAGTATACAATAGGCTGACACCAAATATGTACGTTAACATTACATGTGAGTGGACAGAAGTTTAATGGTTCACTTTTGACTTTACCAATCAAGAGTTACGGTCCTACCCCCAACCCCCATCCCCCAGAATTGATGATAAATTGAATAAGTCAGCACATTGCATTTCAGCTGTACAATACTGTATATATTATGGTTAAAAGCAAAACACTGTAAAAAAAATGATTGTATTTACTGACAATGAATATATAAATAAAATTGTGCCAGACTAACCATGTAGCCTTAGAAACATCAGATATTTCTGATTGCGATGGAGCAACCACCTCATTAGGTGTGCTACTTTGTGGGTAATCAAAAGCTAGTGACTCAAAACTGTAAGGAGTGACTGTCTTTACCACAGCACAGCACAGTGAAGGTCTGCCTCTTCAGTTTCCTCATCGCTGGAGCTCAGAAAATATATTGAATCCATTATGGCATGACTAACAAAAGGAAAAAAAACAGCATGAGAAAATAATCAGTAAAGCAATTTTAATTGTGAACGAAGGATGTTTGCTTCAGTGGATTGGATACATTAGTGTTCACATACTAGTCATAGTAAATTGGTATTATGTGGGTAATATATAAGAGATACACAATGGCCTTACTCAAAGTATACAATTTATCTTCATGAGTGAGGGGGCAGGACCATAACCAGGGACACTGGTTTACCGGGATTGAGAAAGGGCATATTCTGTTTTGCACATTGTAAAAGACGATATTGTCACCAGTGTCTGCTAAGCCAAAATCCGGTTTAACCGGTGTTTGGTTTTGTGTACTTTATTTAACAATTTTTAACTCTACTAACATGCATTTTAGCAATTTTGACCTCCACTACTACACATCCTTCCATCCTTGTACCAATTTAAAGTTATTTTAGGTACAAGATGTGATGGCAGCAGCAACACTACAGCCCCCGTCCCTAAGGTGTGATGGAAGCAGCACTACGGCCTCCATCCCTCTGGTGTGACAGAAGCAGCAGCACTATGGCCCCCATTCCTTAAGTGTGATGGCAGCAGTACTACAGTCATCATTCCTCATGTGTGATGGCAGTATCAGCACTATGGCCCCCATCCCTCAGGTGGGACGGCAGCAGGCCTACATTCCCCATCCACCAGTGGTGATGACAGAAACACTACCGCCCCCACCCCTTCGGTGTGAGGCAGTAGCAACAATGCAGTACACATCCCTCTGGAGTGATGGCAGTAGTGACAGCACTATGATCCCCTTTCAACACTCACACCCTCACATGCATTTAAGTTACAAATGACTTGATCTCTTTGTTTGTTAGAACTCAGATGTGAATTAATGTGAATTAATCTGAACCATCACCGCTAAGGTGGACTACCTTTGTTTTTTCCTATCTATAATTTAACTGCCTGAATTGGATATCTGCCTTTGACACTGCTGACCAGGGTTAGGGAACAGTTGGGTGTTGGAGGGCCAGCTGGTGGGTGAAGGCTTGAGTGTCCAACAACCACTCCCCTACTCCTGAGAGGGAGGGTGGGTTCATGGCTCAGCATTTTCTGGCCCAAGGTGGAGGCCAGAGGCATGACAACACGTCAGTCCTCACAGTGGGAGGAGTGTGATGGATGTCAGCTTGTGCCTTGGCATCATGTAGCCTGTCAAGCTCCCAAGAAAATGGGAAAACACCCGCTGGCCAACAGAAGGATGGCTGCTGGTCCCGCCATACACCAGAAGTCCCAGACATGTGTCCGTTCTGACCCCCGACATGCCCAGGATACACAGAAAGCTCTTTGGGGCAATTGTCCTCCCCGGTAGTCTCCCAAAGGGGTAGGGGCCCACTCAATGAAGGGTCACTTTGGGTTACCTGGTAGCACAGCAGTAAGGGTCAGTGGATAGTGGTTGGGACTCAGCAGTGGTGGTAGGGGGCCTTGGCAGGCCTGAAGGAGTGGATGGCTAGGGGGTAGGTGGAGCAAAACAAAAACTGCTTGAATTTGCTTCTTTGAAATAAAGTGTTTTCACCTAAAAAATCCACAAGTGATTAGTGGAGGACCTTCAAATGGATTCATGCATCTCCCAGACATGTGGATGCTTTTTTCTACTTGGTGTCCATTAAAAGGGTGTCTCCCAGTTTTCATGTATTTGTTCAGATGTGAATTGAGCACTACTCTGCCCACCAGCTTCATACAGCCCCTATGTCATTGAATGTGCTTTCAAAATCCACTGGCCAAACATAAATACTCTTAAATACTTAACATTTGCTTTTTGTTGAAGCAGTCTATCAGAAAACATTTTGTTGTCAGAGAGACAGAACCAGCAGGTGGAAGAAAAGGTGCAAATGATCCAATTCACCTAAATGGGGTGCTAACTGTGAAGTCTTTGATAAGTAGTAAAGCAATTTCTTCTTTGTGAACATACTTTCATTCAGACTAGTTTTCATTCAAACAACTGAGGATTTTGGATGGCCCTACTGATTATAAACTTGAATAAGTTAGTTGGTAACAGTGATCCTGCGTTTAACAATCTACAACCTAGATGCTTATATGCAAAGAATACAATAAAAATCTAACTAAAATCTAAAAACAAGCTTACAAAACCTATCTGAATATTTATCTTTACCTATACAAAATCATTGCAGCCCAAGTAAAACTCCAGTAAATTACATGGTACCCTGATTACTACTCTATGATGTAGTAAACATATATTGGTATTTTTTTTTTATAGTCTTTGTAAAGCAGGTAAGGCCCACTAGGCAGAACTGTCTGTTTTAAGGAGTGACCTAGAAGCACTTGGGAGGTTAAGTGACTTGCTTGGATGCAAGTGGAGGTTGTGGTACTCAAACCCAAGTTTGATTGATGTACCCAGTTCAATCATCATTTGTTACTCTAACCACTAAACATGGGTGGTTAAACTGAATGGCTGATTACACAAAGCAGTGTGGGTGATTTCCTTACTGTTTCTATATGCAGCAAAGCAGAAAGAATGCAAAGCACAGCAGATTTCTTTTTAAGATGCTGAAATCTGGGTCAGCCCACCGGCACTGCGGTAGCACTACTACTTGCAATGCCAGTGACCCATGGTCAGAAGTGAACTCGGGTTGCTGGAGGTCTGGTCAGGGGAGTAGGATTGAGCACCTAGGGGACTGCTCTCCTCCTCTGGGGAGGGTGGGCTGCAGGTCCTGCTTCTTTACCACCACCCATGTGACCACGGGTGGTGGTGCAATGGTGCTGCAGAGTGATCAGGAGGGGAGGACGCTAGCCAGGATCTGGAGCAGTGGCATGTCTGTATGTGACCTACCTCCTTGGATCTCTAGTGCCGGTGCCCTCAGGGACAGATACCAGAAAACCAGGAACAATCACCTCACATTGGCCACTGGCAGAAGGGACCCAGGTGCTCCACACTTCATAACCAGGCTCCATGAGGGACCCACTGGGCTACCCAACACACACTAAGGGAGTGTGGAGGGGTGACCTAGGGTCCCCTCCCTTCCCGCCTGGGGGGGTACAACCCAGGCAGGGTAGGGGCAGGCCCACAGGAGCTCCTGAGCACTACCTGGGGGTGAAGCTAGGGGATACCAGTGCTGTGAGAAGGGGACATAGAAAGAGAAAATAAAAAAAATTTTAAAAGATACTGAAATCTTAGAGATTCTGTGCAATGACATGCAATTTCCGTGAGGCACCGGTACAAGAATTCAAAATCCGCAAACCAAGCAGGATTCCGTGATTGTTACCGGTGTTACCAGTAAAAATGGAAAACCAGGGTCCCTGACCATAACTCATGAGTGGCAGAGTCACAAGTGAGTTATGGCAGTCCTGCTCCCTCACAAATGGAGATCAGCTGTTTATTTTGAGAAAGGACATTGTGTAATCAATTTATAAAACATCAGTTTATAAGTTATACCATTTAAATCAGCTTTTTGTGTAACATTAACTGTTGCTTGTTGAATTTAGCAGATAGCTTCAGAGCAGGATGAGCTATTATGTCATCAGCACTGTGAAAGATGACTGCTCTCTGACTGGTCTTTAGGTTAAGGATAGTCATTGTGACATATCTAACCTCCAGATAAATGTTTATCTGGAGGTAAGACAGTGAGATAAACAAATTTATTAGATGGATCTCCTGAGGGTGTCATTTGATTGAATGTTGGTCATCACCAGACTGTGAGATAATCCACATTATCAGCACAGTCAGGGTGATGAGGTTCAGTCTGGAAAGGATCAAACGGCAATCTGGTACCTATTTTACATGACACATCAGAAAAGTAAACAGCAGCCATTTGTAACAGGAGGTAAGTGGGCAGCAGGGTGTCGAGCTGACTGCCAGGACAATATTGATGGTCCACAATGTTCTCAGCATGACAACAGCGGTCCCAGCACAGTATGAACCCTGCCAGATACCATGTGCACCATAGCAGTTTAGCACCAATGTTGGGCAGCGTCTCCACAATCAGTTCCCTGAAGGAGTCCACCCTCACTGCTCTCCCACTGATACATTTCATTGGCAGACATCATGGTCTCTGGTCAGTTCTGAGTTGTCTCACCCAGTCACACTGTGGACCTTGGAGATCCCTTGCAGAAACTGAACTCTGATTGTTGCCACAGCAAAGATTGTTCCCTGCCTGGTGGCTCCCTCTTGGGCAGCATGTCTGAAATCAGTTCCCTGAAGGTTCACCCCCACCCCCGCCATCTCTTTAGCCGACTGAGATCCTCTGAGCTAAACGCAGAATACTCAGAGAGCATCATGCACTGAAAAGGCAATAGTCTCCATTGTATGATTTGTGGTATGGTCTGCTCCCCCATCTGCTGACCTCCGACACCTCTCCTGACCCACACCCCAAGTGGCACAGTAGTGGAGCACAAGAGTAGTAGTGCTCCTTACCTGGAGTGTGATGAACAGCAGATAGCAACAGGAGAGCACGATAAAGTGACTGGTTTCCGATTAATAAACTGTCAGACATCTGTGGTCACTGTTAGTGCTGTAATATGTGAGTTCACAAACGCCCTGTTGCAAATGAGTGTAGGCTGTAGTTTCCAGTGTCATGGAAGACAGGAAGAGCACTGAAATGGGACATTCATGTGAGCACCATCAGTCATCGTACAGTATTTGCGTATGAGAAAAGTGTCGCTTGGTTGCTGTGTGAGCAATCAAAGCACACTGTCACACATCGTGTATGCATCTTCCATGTGTGAGCATGGGGAGATGGGCAGGGGCTGCACAGATTGACGGGGAAGCAGACAGATGGAAAAACAGGCACCCACAGATTGCAAATCAGGGAAGGGACACAATGACTCAGTAATGCTGGTAATTAATGCACAGTTAGTGAAAGCTGTATCTCAGTCAGTAATGCTAAATAAACACTTTGGGAAAGCTACATGCTACAGTTGTAATCATTTTACATGTGAGCACACTAAGTGATCTGAGCCTCCCTGCCAGGCAACAATGGCATGCCTTAAGTGAGTGAATTTTGAAAACTTCGGTGGTCATTAATGAACAGTCTCAGTAGTCACCAGTAAGAAAGAAAGAGAGAGAGAGAGTACAGTCGGCAGAGATAGAGCCTGGGGGGATTAATGACAAGTCTTACACATTGTACCAGATGTTTTTATGCAGAGAAAATGTCACAGATCATGTTAGCACTGTCTCTGTGACATTTTGAGTGCATAACTGAAAGCATATCTGTTTTTTTCTTAAGGACTGTTTTGCAAGGTGGTAGAATACTGTGCCTTTTTTGCTGTTTAAACAGCAAAAAACACCTTTTATCTTTTTTTTTTACTGTTGAAACATGCACCCCATGTAATAAGTGCATTAACACACTTCAGGGTGTGCTGATAATGTGGATTAATGTACACCCGGGGGGCTGTGAGGGTACTCGGGCTGTGCCCTCATGCCTCACCATGCCTCAGAGGTGTGCATTAATCCACATTATCAACACACCCTGTCATGTGTTAATGTTTACTTAGCAGGGAGAATTTATCACTACTGGTGTTGCATAAAGATTTTTTGTGAATAAGAGGGAAGCTCAGTACAAAAGGTTAAACAAATAAGTGACAGTGAATCTACCTACTGACATTTGGCATATACCCCTGTACATACAGACACAGATGGCATGCAGTCCCATGCTGATGTACACGGTCTACACACGCAGCCATAAAACCCAATAATACTGACCTGTACTTTGTTCATTATGTCCTTCAATCAGAGGAGGAGTCAAGAAACTGAAGTTCAGCTGAAAATAAAAGAGAGTTAAAAACTCAATCACTAACCAATTACGCTAAGTAGGTGAAGGGAAAAGACAGTGCAATGCAGTAAAGCCCCAGCACAATGAATCCATGGTGACATAGCATTGTGACCAATACTAACAGAGCTACTGTGTAATGCACTGCTCAAAGGGGTGCAGAACCCACAATAGCAGTAACTTCTGCAATGTCATTTGAGGAATGCTCTCCAAGTTGGTCCTCCTTTCTACAGCTCACCATCTCAGAACATTCTCCCTTGACCATGCCATTTTGTGTTCAGACTCATGTTGCAATTGTTTGCAGGTTGTGAGGGTGCTCACTCAACCTTTCTGAATATAATACAGATAAAGGCAAACACCAGAGTTCCAAATTTATATTTTTGATGGGCTGGTACATACAGAATTACAGCACTTGGGAGAGTTAGAATGCAGGTGTAGGGTACCATGAATGATCACAATACCTGACTGTACCACAGATGAACAATAATGACCAGATTAATAATCAATAGGTATCGAGCAGTCACCTGAACTGCGTAGGATGATAGAATGGGTAGGAGACCCATGTCTGCTGATCACTGGATGACAATCGGACTTCTGCATCATAAATACATTTAAGGTATACATACAGCAACATAAATTTATCTTTGACTATTTTTTATGATGTTGTGTTTGGACATCATTTTCAAAGCACACAATGTAACAACAGCAAGAGGAAGACAAGATATGGATATAGAAACGTTTAATAATTTCTGCATGTTAGTGCTGGACAGTTGAAGTAGGCCTACAAGTGTACAGTTGATCGCTAACTGATTGGTACCATGTAGAACAGTGTAGCATGGTGTAATTTTTATGTTCTAAAAAATCTAGAAATATTTATTAACACTATAATGAAACAGTTCACATAGTTTATTAGTAAGTTATAGACAGAACTCATTATCATTACTTCCAAGAAAAAGTAATCCAATAATGAATGATCAGAAAATTCTAAGTGCAAATAATTCATGACAAAATGTACTGTAAACATACTCAAATGGTATAGAGAAATTCAGATACAGATAACCAAGTGTCATAACATCACACAGGAGAAGTACGTTAAACAGCTCATTCTCCTGGTTGTCCATCTAAATGAATGCATGTACACAGCAATTAGAATAAATAATAAGATGAGAATAAGTGGTTGCTATTTAGAAAATGTTAGACCAGACTGCAATTACAGTTTCACTGTGCACCGTGAACAAACATTAACGTGATGAATGATTAAATGTCAAAACGTATGCTAACATCCCTCACAGTGCATACAGTTCCAGTATTCAGTAGTAGTTTTTAATCAACCCACCATGCTTCATACCAAACACATAGGTGTGAAAACATGTATGGCTACTTAAAAAAATTAGCACGTTGAGGTAGAAGAAAAAAGAAAAAGCAGACTAATACTATGCTGCGCAATGAACATCAATCACAAAATGCTATATTGCAGATGTGACTCAGTATAAACACTCGGTAATGCTTTGAGATCATTTAAAAAAACAAACTAACAAAAAAAAAACTGTGTAGCAATTTGTTTAGCTTGCAACCCCACAATTTCACAGTCTAAAAGACTAAAACAGCTATCCAGCTTTGCACGGGACCTGATTCTACAAATCTCTGAATCACCACACCACAAGGAGAACAAAAATATGAGGTTTCCAGCACTAGCATTGCAGCTATTTATGCAACAAACTGTAGATTAAGCAAATATATCAACATGACAACTCATAGAATACTATTTTACATTTTATAACAACCACAATAAAGTCACCATGCATTCAGCATCGGTGCTGTGACCGAGTATTACAGGGACTGATAAATGAGAGGCAAAAACTAAGAAGAGCGTGACTAAGTAATTTAATCAATATATCAACGAACACAGAATAAGATAAAATAAATACAGATTAAACATTTCGACCTACAAGGCCAGTCACAGTGACAGAATGTATTACTGTCAGAAGGCAATGCAAACTGCATGACATGCAACTCACATGACACCAGATTATGACTAATCAGTCACAGGGGGAATGTCATAAACTGTGGCATGCACACATTTGCTGACAGCTCCTCATGTAGATAAATCACATTTGTCCGTAAGATATCAAACATATAAATTACTAAAAACAGATTGAAAAAAATCATAAAATCATCTGACACACAATATTCATATGCAGCTACCTACAAAATACAATCAAAACAAGGCACTCCAGTACTCTCTTTATTCATTTCACCCATCAAATCATAGCAGGTTAAAGATCAACTGCCCCCTGTATTATCTGCAAGGTGTTATTCCTGCCTTGAGATTTCCCCAGCAGTCGTCTGAGTGATGGGGTGTAGTCCATTTTGCTCAAAATGCAAAATGTCCTGAGTAAAAAGGTGAAATTAATCAGTCAACACTCACTGACCACTGCACCCTTGATGTTTGTTTACCAGACGTGACCTTTCACCTCGTGTTCAGCGTGTGATGCAAATCTTCTTTGACAGTGTGCGACTGCAGTGCATGGGAGAATTCGATTTTTTTTTGCTGCAATGTCATCAGATGAGGCTGATTTTGAAATGGATCACATTCATTTTCATTTGCCCATCAATCCATTGAATGTGAACCTTTAGCCCCAGTCAGAACTGCCACATTGCCTGTTTACAGCAGCATTCAGGATGACAGTGAAATTGGTGCTAGCTTGGAGGTGCTGTTGTCACAACCGGTTCATGAGTGATCAGTATTACCACAGCTGTCACAACACTAGCTGTATTTTGCTGGCACACACTGTTGTATTTCTGAAGTAACAATCTTTTTCAGTTGTGCTATTGCACCCTTGATTTTCTTACACATGGGTCCCGCACCCCCAGCTGCATTATTATCTCGATTATTATGGGTATGATATTTCTGATTTCAAGGTTTATTTTCAGTGTTTTAATATATAAAATATTGATATCCCCCCCAGATAGGATTTGTCTCTATATTCAAGTTTCCTTTCACAACTCCTTTCACTAACTACGAGTTTGGATCATGTTGCTAAGCAGGGGTATGCCATGAAGGTGCATGTGGCTGTGTTTGTGGACATACAGAAGGTGCATGTGGCTGTGCTTGTGGACACACAGAAGGTGCATGTGGCTGTGCTTGTGGACACACAGAAGGTGCATGTGGCTGTGCTTGTAGATATACAGAAGGTGCATGTGGCTGTGCCTGTGGGCGTACAGAAGGTGCATGTGGCTGTGCTTGTGGACATACTGAAGGAGCATGTGGCTGTGCTTGTGGATGTACTGCAGCTGCTTGTTATTTTTTGTACCGTAATGCTAAAATGTACAACCTAGGTGGAGGGAGTCCATAACTGGGTGGGATGGAGGTAGTCTGACATCATGCATCATAACTTTCCGTAATGTTGAATTTGTTTATTACTCTTTCATTCTACCCCTTATGGCAAATGTATATGTGCCGGTACCTGGTAAGCTATGTCAAAGGATCAGCATGAATGCCAGCAGCTATGCACCTATGTCAAAGGCTATGCATTTATACTGCATGCAAGGCTCCAGTGTCATAGGGACCACCTGTATGCCAGCAGCACTGCAGTTACATTACAGTGAGCACCTTTGTGTTGGCTGAAATGCACCCACATTAAAGGGCATGCCTATATGCTCGTGGTAAGGTACCTTTGGTACTGGAGCTTCCTGTATGACATTAGCAAGTTACTTACACTATAGGGACCACCTGTATGCCAACTCCAAGTAACGTAAAGTACAGGAACCACCTGTATGAAAGCAGCAAGGCACTGACAGTACATGTCCTACTTGTATGATAGCACCATAGCACCTCTGTTTCAGTCCTCAGCTGTATGCTGTCATAAAAGCACCTACGTCACATGGCACACAAAACGATACCAGGAAGGCACCGACTGTACAGGACCTGTCACTATGTTTGCACCAGTGCACCTTCTATAAAGTCTCACCTGCATGTTTGCATCCAAACAGATATGTAACATGAGCTTCCTGTATGCCAGCACCAAGGCACCCATGTCATATGGCATGCCTGTATGCCAGCAGTAAAGCACCAACATGACAGGATCCACCTGCATGCCAGAACCAAGGCACCTGCTCTACAGGGTTTGCCTGTATGGCAGCTCGAAGGCACATACCGTGCTGTGGTCGCCTGTACACCAACACTACAGTACCGACGTTACAGTTCACAACTGTATGGCAGCTCGAAGGCACATACTGTACTGTGGTTGTCTGTACACCAACACTACAGTACCTACATTACAGTTCACAACTGTATGGCAGCTCGAAGGCACATACTGTACTGTGGTTGCCTGTACACCTACACCACAGTACCTACGTTACAGTTCACAACTGTATGGCAGCTCGAAGGCACATACTGTGCTGTGGTCGCCTGTACACTAACACCACAGTACCTACGTTACAGTTCACAACTGTATGGCAGCACCAAGGCAGTAATGTATAATGGACCGCCTGTATGCCACCTCCAAGGCACCTACATCACAGGGCACACAAATGATGCAAGCAAGGCATGTACTATACAGTGCCTGCCTGTATATTTTTATCAAGACACCTACTGTACAGGTCTCATCTGTTTGGCAGTACCAAGGCACCTACATTACATTTAATGCTTGTATGCCTGTACGAAAGGCACCTACATTACAGGTTCCACCTGTATGTCATAACAAGTGCACGGATACCTGTAACAAAACATTATTACTGTGTTACACTCTGACTGTTACATTTCAGCCTTGATAGTTATGGTCTGTTATTACAACACAATGTAATTTATGCCTCTTTGTACATAACATGTAATTCTTTTAGGTGTAACTGCAATTTGTGCCAATCTATGCCGACACAAGATGAGTGTCGATGCTATCATTTTTATACACAAATACGTGCCAAGATGGAACCCTTTCCCAATATTTGGTGCATCACAGAACATCCAGGTTTTCGATCAATATGCTTGGACGAATATGTTCTGGAAGAGACATTGATTGAATTAATTTACCTTGATGGCCCTGTAGGGGAGGATGAGACAACTGAGCAGTATGTGCTTATACAATTTTTCACATGCTTTTTCACTAAGGGACTTATTTCAACATCGTGACAGATGTAAACTTAATGTATATTACTTATGATACAATTAATAACCATCCAGTATGAATGATGTTTCAATGGTTTAATTTTTGCAGTCAACACAACTGGCCAACTTTGTTCCATTAGTCTGTTCAACAATTTAACTTGTCCTCTTGTAGTGAAATGCATGTTTCAATTATCAGACTCTGCTTGCTGCTAACGTCACTATTTACAGTCTATTGCTAAAACAGGAGGAATGGTCTCACATTTGGCACACTGGTTTCAATGACAACAAGTGCAAAGTGATGCATTTAATAGGCAAGAACCCAGGACATAATTAGTGGGTGGAGGGTACACCGTTAAGAAAATCCAAGGAGGACAATGATGTAAGAGTGCTGTTAACTGGGGAGATGAACCACTGTGCTCATTACCAGAAGGCAGCACCAAAACAAAACAGGATGGTAGCGTGCATAGCAAGGTAGATACATTGTAGGCGTGGGGAGGTTATCAGACCTCTGTAGTGGTCACTGGTGGGACCACGCATAGAATATTGTGAGAAATTCTTGTGCTCCTACTTGAAAAGGGAAATAACAGTACTGTTAGGGTGTACAGCACAGGGAAAGGCAAATACACTTGTGGCTGGGGCACAGACCACAGGAGGACAGAGTGAGAGAGCTCAATATGTATTCTGTTGAGCAAAGAAGGGAGAGAAGGGATATGATTGTGATCTTCAAATACCTGGAATGTTTGAACCAAATAGACACCCGCTGTATGTCAGTACTTATTATTTTTTTGTTTTCTGTTTATGTAGATTATATCATCACCTTGCATATCAAAAATTCACTTTTTGGATTTTCAAAAGGCTTGGTAGAGGAAACAGAAGGATCTTACTTGCCTGTGTGGTTCACACAATTTACAACAGATTTCCATCTGAGCACTATATGAGGTTTCGCCACTATGAATATTGAGAAGTACATGCTTGACAGTATTCTTTAGTCAGAATTGCATTGCCATCACATTAAATACTGTACTAAATGCTATATAGACATACATGCAATGTTTATTACTTGTTTTTTGTTTTTATCTACATTAAGGTTTGTTACATATATTGCATAATGTAACATTCCAAATAACAGACAATAAACATAACACCAACATTGTGTGGAATGTCTGACTCAATAATTTCACCAGTATATCTGTATTGCTTAACTACATAATGAGAAGCTCATGTTTCATGCATTCAAAATAGTAACTGAACATTGAAAAACTATTTAGCAGGACAACTTCGTCCATCAACAGATGTGTGAAATGCAAACTGAATGATTAATATCTTATATGGTTCGTAATAAAGTATAACAACCGGTGACCTATAATATCAACCAGATTACAGCAGCTGTGAAATGCCATAATTAGCTGATTATTGGTTATTACCCTCCTAAAATCTGTAACGACCAGTAAAACGGTGATTACATTGTCCTAAACAGCTTTCACTTTCCAACAGTTTTCAATGTGCCTGTAGTGCGACTGAGTGTTGTTCGATCTTGTAAATAATATTGTAGATGTTGTACAGAAAGTAGCATTGATTATTATAAAGAACATGCCAGCTGTGTTCGTTGAAGTTATTGTTTTTTAAATGCATTATAAAAGAAGCCGCTGAGTACTGGGCAAGCAGAGCGAGCAACTCAACTGCTACAGAAGACTCAGCAGGTGACAGTATTGCTATATCAACGCCTGCTAACACTTGCATCCAGTCTTGTGCAGTGACTGAGTAACTTGCTCTGCTCACTCTGTACTCGGTGGATTGTTTCATAAGAAACTGTTAAAATATCCTTGAGGAACACAGCTGGTGTGTTCTTAATAGTAATCAGTGATATTTTCAGTAACAGTTCTACAATGTTTTTTACAAGACTGAAACTTGCTTGGTCATGTAAGCAATAATATTCAATAGGGTGGGTGGTATTGTGCTGTACTACACTCCCCAGGGGTGTAATGAGACCCGACACCGCAGGCAGAGGGCCTTATAACCCTTGGAAGGTCCGGTACAGCACAATACCACTCACCCAGTTGGGTATTATTGCACTTAGAAAATGGGTACTGTAAAAAAACACAAAATAGTTAAAAAACTTTAGTGAAAAATAAGTTCAAAGTAACTTTTTAAATAAAATAGTTCCTCCACCTGCATTTGACTTTTGTCCTGTCTGAAGACTGTACTTAAAAACTGCCTCCTTTTGTAAATTGACAGACAACGTGGATTTTTTTTTTGTTTTTCTGCAGTGTCTTGTCATTACCTGTTCCTCAACCTCAACAGAAATACATAGGCACAGAGAATATCAATTTAATTTGTTTTCATGCAGTTTCTTGTCACCCCCCCCCCACACACACACAAACATATGCACACCTTGTGCTGTTGTTTTCCTCCTTGGTGATGAAGCTCCATTCATTTATTTATTTTTGGGGTAACAAACTGTGGCTTGTCATTCCTAACTCCACCAAAAAAGACACTCAGGCCCTGTCCACACTTGTGGTCTTGTAATGTTACCAGCTGTCCGTAACATTATAAGACCAGGAAAAACAGTTCGCGTCCGCACTGTAACACGGTAAAAAGTTGCTACAAACTGTGTTCTAAAACTGTGCTTGAAACCTCATGGTTGCAGGTTTTGAGCATGGTTTCAGACCAAAACAGTTGCCTTAAACCGTGTTAGCTGTAGTGCAGATGCAAACCGTGCTTTAACATGGTTTAAAGCAGCCTCCTCCAACCTATGTGGTGGTTGTACTGTTTCTCAGAATAAAAGAGGGCAGTACAACTTACATCCCCAATCTTGTGCTGATCTCTCGGTTCCAATGATATAACTTGTGCACCAATTTGTCACCATGCCCGTTCGCGAGTATCTTGGCATGCACTGTGGTGTCCAGTATTGCCACAAGCATGCCTGGGAACGGAAGCAGGCAAGCACGGTTGTCGGACCGCAGTGTGGATGCACTGACAACTGTGCTTGAAAATGGAACACAAAACATTTTTAAGAACATTTTGTAAAGAGAGATCAGTGTGGATAGGGCCTCAGCGTTGGAGTGAGAGAGGTTGTTTGCAAACGGTTGTGCTATGTGCAGCTGCTTACGGGGACAGAAGGTGTGAAGGTGAATGGAAAGAGAGAGCACAAACATGCTGGCAACAAAAAGAGTTGTAATCCTGTGAAAACAGGCAGATTACTGTATATTTTTTGTTTTATTATGTGGCTCCACTGAGTGATGTTACTTGGCAGGGCTACCATTTTAAATTAGATCCAGAGACGAATGCTGCCGACATGCTGACACCTGTGGAGCTGCCGAGATGGTACGGAACAGTGCCACTGCTAACTGGTAATGCTGATAAAGGTTCATTTTTGAATGGGTAATGAGCAGGGCAGCATGGCTCAAATCTGTGAGCCATGGCAAGTGTGCAGCATTTTCAAAACAAAGAAGTAAATTTGGAAAAAAACATCTTACCGGACAGATGAATATGGGCGAAGGAATGGAGCCACGCAGCTAGAATATCTGAGGCAGTTCTGTTGCAAATGTGTGTAGTGTGTGCTTTTCTGTCAGGATAATTTGTGTAAAATGTGTTTCTGTCAGGCTGCTGCTTCTCACACTTTGTTCTGTTGTTGACAACTGTATGCTACATGCTACCTTGTGATACCTTTTGCGGGCCCCCTCCACTTTCTGTGTTAAAAATGATGGCTATTTAAATTGAACATTCGATTGACCCTGTAATTTTGTAAGGTAAACAGGCAGCCAGAGACTGGGACTCATTCCTGGTCTCTGTTGTCTGATACTGGACTGGCAAGTTAGTGACATTAGCCAATCACAAAGTAGCCTTTGGTCTACTCATTTTCTAAGCTACATTATACAATGGGGTATGAAAATCTAGAAACCTCATTGGTCAAAACACATCACATGACCATGATAAATCCTCCAGTATACCCACTGTAAAAGTTTTATATCACTATAAAAACAAAACAAGTAGTTGAACATTGTGTAATAGCAATATACCATGACAAAGCGTGGGTATATGGGTGGATTTATCACTTCTTTAGTGGAAAATCCACCCATATACCCACTCCCTGTCATGGTATATTGCTTAAATAACTTATATTAGAAAATGGGTCGGCAAATCCTCAGGCTCTGATTGGCTGATAGGCCTCCCAAGCTGGCCATCTATCAGACAACAGAGCCCAGCCTTTTCAAATACCACCGAGAAAGACTGCATTGCCAAAATTGATGAGTATAATAAACTTTCTATTGCCAAAGCTGCCATGTTTTATTAACGTTAACGGAGAGCAACAAATTAGCCCGCATTAAAATTGGCCCACACTTGATACCCAAAACCATGTGACCAACTGTAAAAGAGTCATGTATCTTTGTAGAGGTAAGCATGCCCTTAATTCATGTGAATTCTCTGTTGCTGTCCTGTTTCTTTTTTCCCCAAGCAGTGAATTTTTTTTTCATGGAAAAAATAACAGATTTTGAAACAGAAAACTGTAGCACTGGGAAGTCGCATGCTAAGCGCTACTGTGGGATGCCCGCTCTCTGAACTCCATAGGCTGCCCCTTCATTCTAAACAGTTTTAGAATTCAATTATTCATGTTGCATCTCTAGTTGTTGGTACCAGCAGTGATGATGATGTTATATCCATTTTGAATCCCATACGATATATACATAATATAGCTGTAAGTAGAAGGTCACGTGATGCGGAGCACCTAGTGGCTGCCTTTTCTGGAGCTCCTACCTACCAGCCAACAAATCTCAAATCTGTGCCTGTTTTAATATCGGAAATAGTAAGGTGACGACTTCTATGTGTTGCCTCTTCAGCCTGGATCGTGCTGGGTTCTGCTTTTGGTTCTGCGGAGGTTATATAAGGAAATATTGCCAGTATGGAAGTGGAAATGAAGCAGGCCGGAGTGAAGCACACTCCGCCTTCTACGCCTGAGAAAGCTGCCAAAAAGTCCAAAAATCAAGGCGTGGGGCAATCTGCTAAGCAACTTCTCCCTAGTTCCTCTGCCAATTTACTCACTGAGAATCGCTTTTTGCAAGAACTGATCCCCTTTCGAGAAACCCTTCAAGATATCTCATCGGAGGTGAAAAGCATTAAAGTTACCTAGGTGCACTTACGCAAAGAGTGGGTGACATGGAGGCAAAAGCTTTTTCTGGAGAGCTGGTAGGAAAATTGACTAGAGATTGTGCAACTTCCAACAAATTAACAAGTTGCAACTTAAGACGGAGGATTTAGAGGGTAGGAGCAGACGCAACAACATATTGATCCTCGGTCTACCCGAATCTGAGGAGGGATCTGATACTATTTCGTTTATCCAGAAGCTGTTGAACAAAGTTGTTGGTCCCTCACCCCTTAACCAGCAGTATCACATCGAAAGAGCTCATCGCTCCCTGAAGCCTAAGCCTCCACCCGGTGCACCCCCTAGACCTATTATAATTAAATTTCTCAGCTTTATAGAGAAACAGCACGTTTTATCCAAGGCAAAGGAATTAGAAGCAATTCATTGGGATAACGCCAAACTGCGGCTGACCCAGGACCTGCCTTATGAAATCCGCCAGAAAAGAGCAGCATTTCACCTGATTGTGAACAAGCTTATTGCGGCGGGAATCCAATTCCGGATGAACTATCCGGCTAAGTTACTGGTGGCCCTGGATGGTGTCTGACACCCTTTCGATAATCTGGATCAAGCCTTCTCAGATCTCACCCTCAAGCTCCCCAGCCTCTTTAAAGTGAACTGAAAGATGAACGGGAAATGTATACATTTAGTTCTCCCTAATAGTGAAGGGGCACTGAGGTTTTACCTGTTGGGTGTTGCTCTCCTTGTCTCCTTCGGTTATGTGCACTGGGGCCGAGGTTGCTCTCTGAATTGGGGCCTATTAGGCCTGTGTAAGCGCCAATGACCTAGCGGATTGAACCTGAGGGGGAGGAGGTGAAGGAACTAAGTTATGGTTAGCAGTTCCCACTGGTTCTGGTTAGGAATGGACCATCTGGTCCGCCAACTTTTCTTTCCCCCTCTTACTTCTTGCACTTCGGGGCTGACTTAAAATAGCACAATCCAGTCAGGCAAGTCTCTGCCTTTTCTGGTTTTATTGTCTTGATTTCTTTTGATGATGACAGATGGCTATGAGGGTCGGTCTGGTTTTCCCCGCGAGTCTTGTTTTTAAAAAAAGATTCATAGCTTGAAATGATTTAATGGGGCAATCACTATCTTGTTTTTTTTTTTTTTTTTTTACTGTCTCGGTTGGGACCCTGCATTATCGAAATTTTGGTCTGGTAATTTGTTTTTTTTTTCTTTTGGAGGCACAGAATTTAGTTTTTCTTGCTCCAGGGGTGGTTGGTGGGTGGGAGGCTCAAAGAGGGAAAAAACGCTGGGAGATCTGCTTCATGGTCTAGCTGGAGGGGGGTGGGTCACTACCCCAGGGGAACCTCGTGTTCTTTATTTGATTTGGGGCATGATACTGGCTGTCTATGCAATTGTTTATCAGGGTAGGACTCATCTCAGTTTAGGATTGGTTATTCCTGGGCATGTAGCCTTTTGGGGTTGGCCCAGGTCAAGATTATTCCGGTTTTCAGCACCGTGGTTCCTTATCTTAGTGGGGCCTGTTGTAAATAGTTTAAAGGTTTTGAGTGGTGGGATGGGTTGGGGGAAGGGGTAGATTATGGACTATCTCTCAAAATCTACTATAATTATATTTGGTATTGCCACCTAATATTTTTATTATTATATGTTTTGGGACAGATTCTCTTGATGCTCGGGGGTTATGGAATTTTCTTAATTTTTTGGGGTGGTGGGGTGGGCATTGGAAACCTGGAGGGTGCCACTGGCATTTAAGTTTGGCGGATGTACCTTTTGACTTTGCTCTTTCTAAACTTTTTTCTACGTCATATGGCGCTGAGGGCTATTAAATTTGCTACCTGGAACATCAGAGGTATCAGAGATGCTACTAAAAGGCATCAAGTTCTCCTTAACTGCTCCCTGTTAAATATTGATATTTTATTCTTGCAGGAAACAAACTTATTAGCTACTGAAACCAGCGAGTTAAGATGGCAGGGGTTTTCTCAGGTTTTTGTATCGGGGGTGCATCGACTTGTAGGGGTGTTACTATTTTGATGAGGCGGGGTATCTCATTTGTGGCTGAGGATAGTTCTACAGATCAGGAGGGCAGATTCATTTTGGTTAAGGGCCAGCTTAATAGTATTAACGTGGTATTAGGGGCCATATATGGTCCAGTGGGGGGGACCCCAAATTTCTTATGCACTTAGCTGTTAAACTGAGTGGGTTCTTGCCATCCTCATTTATTCTGGGTGGTGACTGGAATGTCGCCCCAACTCAGGAGTTTGACAAGACTTATAGACCTATAAAACCCCTTTCCCCATCTCAAATTGCCCTTAGGGATTTCATGAACTTACTAGGGTTATGTGACCCCTGGCGCCTGCTTAACCCTTCTGGTCGTACATTTTCCTTTTTTTCTCAGGTTCATCAAACATAGTCCAGAATTGACTATATTCTAATTAGTTCTACCCTCCTAGAAAACACGTCTCATTCATGTATCGAGCCAAGTGTAATATCGGATCACTCTCTTGCATGGATTAAGGATTCTCCCGGACCCGGTGTTCAAAGAGACACTGCATGGAAGTTAAACACGCAACTCCTAAAAGATGAGCACACTATTTCCCACCTCAAATCTTTGATTTTGTCTTTTCTTGAGTTTAATCAGGGTTCTGTTGCTAGAGAGGACTTATTCTGGTGTTCTCTAAAATGTTTTCTCAGGGGCGAGTTCATAAAACTGGCTTCTAGAAGGAAAAAGTTAAGGGAATCCAAGATTATCTCTTTGGCTAGTCAAATCAGGTTGGCTGAGAATGACTTCTCTCTCTCTAACTCTCAGCAAGATCTGGAGAAAGTTTGTAAGTTAAGGAATGAATATGAGGACCTGATTAAAGAAAAAACGTAATATGCCATCCTTAAAACTAAATCCCGCTATTTAGATCAAGGGGAAAAACCGGGTAGGCTGTTAGCACTCAGGTTGAGGGAGACGGAGAGCTCAAGGTTAATTCCCGCTCTAAAATCATCAGATGGCACCATTAAAACCTCACCAAGAGATATTGCATATATCTTTGAATCCTTTTACAGGGAATTGTACAGTAGGGGTTCCTCTCTAATTTCTCTCTCAGATATTGAACACTTTTTGGATGGAATCTCTCTTCCCCATTTACAGGCACATCACTGTGAAATTTTATCCTCTCCCATCACTCTAGAGGAGATTGAGTTCGCAATTAAGGGGTTACCTCTGGACAAATCCCCAGGCCCTGATGGCTTTTTCCCTAACTTTTACAAGACCTTTTGTAAGGAGGTCTCTCCTCTCCTCCTTAAGCTATTCAATTACATGCTTATATCAGACTCCTTTGACCCCTCGTTGCTGGAGGCGACTATAATTTTAATCCAAAGCCAGATAAATCTCAGCTAGACCAGCTAGCTACCATCCAATTCATTATTAAATTATGATATTAAAATCTAACTAAAATTCTCTCTCAGAATCAAACAGGTCTGGCAGCATCTGCTGAGTCCTGAACAAGTGGGGGTTGTCCAGGGTAGATCTGCTGCAGACCATTTCGTACCCTCTCCCACATCTTCCAAGCTGCACAAGATTCCCAAGTTCCTATGGCTTTGATTGCCTTAGATGCAGAAAAGCCTTTGATCGGGTTAACTGGGTTTTTCTGTGGTCCACACTTAAAAGAATGGGTTTCCCTGATATCTTTATTCAATGGGTTAGAGCAATTTACAACTCTCCTTCTGCCAGGATCTATTGCAACAGTGTCTTTTCATCTCGTTTTCCCTTGCACTCTGACACCCGACAAGGATGTCCTCTGTCTCCTTATTTATTCAACCTGTACTTAGAACCTCTGATACTTAGTATCAAATCCTCATCTCAGATTACAGGCTGTGTTATTTCATAGGTTCCTGTGACTCTCTCGGTGTTTGCAGACGATATCCTCTTGCATCTTACTAACCCAGAATCTTCTCTACCACAGGCACTACATATTATTAACCAGTTCGGGCTCGTATCTAACTATAGGTTAAATCTGTCTAAATCGGTTATTTTTCCACTTAATTCCTTTACACATCAAGCTAACTTTACTCAATTTGGCATGAGGTGGTCCTCGGCCTCCCTTAAATATTTAGGTATTCATCTAGCTCGAGATCTGGTGGTCACTAAAAACTTAACTTAGATGACCTGCTGGTGAGAGTCCAGAAGGATCTCAGCAGATGGGATAGCTTACCGTTGTCACTATGGGGTCGTATCAACATCATTAAAATGAATATCTTACCCCGTATTTTTTACCCCCTCAATCTTCTTAGCATTTGGCTTCCCAGATCCTACTTTCAGCAAATTCATACTGCCCTGTCTAAGTTTATTTGGAGGGGCAAACATCCTAGACAGGCTTTTTTAAAGCTCAACTTACCTAAAGATAAGGGGGGTCTTCGCCTTCCCAATTTCTTGTTTTATTACTGGGCTAGTCATTTAGCTAAAATGGGGCATTGGTTCAGCCAACCCAATACTTATCAACCCTCCTGGCAGTTAATAGAACTTAGTCTGCTGGATAAATTCAATCTTCATCCTCCCGTATTTTTTTTACACTTACTCTAATCTACCTGAGGTTATTCAAAGATCGGCTATAGGGCTTTCTATTAAGATTCTATCTCAATGCTGGGGCTTTCTTAGTATACCATTTACAAAGGATATGGCACAACCCTTACCCTAAACCCTAATATCAAAATCGGGGCTCCCCACTGACTCCAGACTGGCTTCCACAAATACATGATTGGCCAGTAGACATTCTCTATCCTCAGGGTTCACTTCTCCTCCACTGGATTGTTATCTATTTGAATCTCTCACAGAAACATATTTTCAAGGTCTTTCAGTTGAGACACCTCGTTGGGCAGCTGTTTGGGACAGTAGCGATACCATCCCAAACAAAGCCTTTCCTAGATCATATTCAAGAATGTACAACCAAGCCCCATGGTATTGCCAGAATCTATTCTTACCTATTAGATACTAAATTCCCCAATGCTTTATCCGGTTCCAAGATTTGGGCGTCCCTCTTACCCGACTCCCCCTTGCCTTGGAACCAGATATGGCGTGACACATTCAGATATCTTACCCAAGACAGAAACAGGTTATTACAGTTCCACATTCTGAATAATCTATACTACATGCCAATCAAGCTGGTCAAATTTGGTAGGCTGATTTCAACTAGCTGTACGAGATGTGGAGCAGGTGAGGGGAACTTAATTCACATATTTTGGGATTGTGATAAGGTGGTCCCCCTATGGAACTCAATACAATCCAATCTTGACCCTATCCTGGGTTTGGGGGAGTTATTCACTGCTGAAATATGTATACTAGGGATGTTCTCTGATATTAGAGTTAAAGAACGCAGGTTTCATATGCCTTAATTTCCATAGCAGTTAAAAGCCTGGTCCTCAAACATTGGTTGGACCAAATTGTTATTTCTTATTCGGAATGGCTTGATGAAATTTCCCTTTGTTTCAAAATAGAAAGGTTGATTGCTAGTTCCTGAAAGAGTATGTCCTCCTTTAACCAGAAATGGGGCAAGCTATATGCCTTATATTTGCATTAAATCCCATGTGGGGATTTACCTCTGACAGCCTTTTGTACATTCTGCCTCCCCTGTACTGTTTCTAATGTCGGAGTACCTCTTGCCATTACTTTTTTTCTACTTGGGGTTGGAGGTGGCACCTCCAGGGGTGGGTGGGGGTGGGCAATGAGGGGTTCTAGGCTGGTCTGATTAAACGGTGCCTCTTTGTGGCTGTTTATACTCGGGCACGCACCATTCCCAGCTCTTTGTTGTTACACTGGTAACTAGCCCTTTGTCTCGCTACAGATTGTGATACTGTCTGTACAATATGCTTTGTTATCTTTAAAACTCAATAAAGTTGTGGAATTTCAAAAAAAAAATAATATAGCTGTAAACACATTACAATTTGCAATATTAATACTGAGTGAAACAGCATGGCCACAACATCCAAGTAGTAAATTAATTGTGTCTCTCTTCAATACCTGGCAAGTACATTAAAACACCCCATTAATACAGGAAAAGATCAATAGTTCCAGGGAAGCAATATCAGCACATAGACGAAAAATAATTTCATAACTGAAAGTCAGTACTGCTTCATCCAAACAATGACATCCATTCCTGTCATATCAATATAGTCTGAATGAAGAAAGAGACTGAGCGATCTTGTCGACCATCGCTATTCAATGTTCTGCGTTGTACAAAACAGTGGTCTTTAATCACATTCAAATTCTGCAGAAAGTGTGCTACAAGAAGTAAAGAAATAATAGACAGACAGTTAGTGTCACACACGTAACATGTGCTTGTCTAGTTATTGGTCAGTGAGAAATACTAGTACCTAGTGTCAAGAGCTGACATGTTAAATCTGCTGCAGTGATGTCTAATCAGGTCTTCCTTATCTTCCTTCTCAAATTTTTCAGCAAGCGGTTTGGGAACAGGCCTAAATGTAGCTTTTTGGGCTATTTCATATGTCGGATGCCTTTCCCGGAGCCCAATTACCTCATTGATGAGATCAGTGACATAGTCTGTGACTAAGTGAAATAATAACATTTAGACTGCATTGCTGCACCATACAATTTATCGTGGTGACATTGATTTTACCAATGTCATCATCACTAACACACTAAGGCTGTTATGGCAATTGATACAAATATATTACCTGACTGAAACATAAAGATCATAAGCTGACAGTATGTAAACAGACGGTGTTCCATATACTGTACATCTATCCTTTCACAACTGATTTAAGCAATAACCACAGATAGGCTTGTCATTTCATTAAGCAATATACCATGACAGGGAGTGGGTATACTGATGGATTTACCACACCCGGTGTGGTTTGGTCACGTGGCACAGCCAAGTGACTTAACCACACCAAAAGTGGTAAATCCACCCATATATCCACTCCCTGTCATGGTATATTGCTATTGTCCCAGATTCCCCTCTTTTCCCTCACAAAACGACAGAGTCCATTGTATGTTGTTGTGCAGAGATTGGCAATGAATTCATTATATAGCATCATTCCATTTTCCATCTCATCATCTTTTATTATTATATCTTTCACAATTGCATTTTATTGCATCCCTATATCAATCTCTGATCATCCCTCTTTCTTCCTCTTCTCGCTCCCCCAGGTGAAAACCTGGGTGCCTTCTTCTTCTCTTTTCCTGTTAGGTAACGGTGAGAACCAAGACCGCTTTTCTTCCTTCAGCTTCTTCTTCTTTTCATCTTATTCCTTATTCTTCCCCCTTCCCCTCCTTCTCCCCCTTTTTACCCCACTCTGCCATCCACCTTTGGCAGTCCAATAACTGTCCTACCAGACAATTCTGCCATCCACCTCTGACAGGCCATCAGCCAGTCCCATTTGACCGTCTTCCTCCCATGTTCTATATTTCAAGGGTGGGTGGGGTTCAAAACTTCAGCACAAGTGTCTGAACCACTCCTGTACTGTCCATTATGTACCTTCTTTAGCCTCTCCTTCCTGTTTCCTGCCTATTGTTCCATCTCCCTGCCCTCCCTCCTTCCTCCTTCCCCTCTGAGCACACCATCTCCAGGTAAAGGGAAGGTGTGCACCAGGACAACTTAGTCTGCCCCTTAAAGGGTGAACTCCATTGTCCCGGATTCACCCCTTTTTCCTCACAAAAAGACAGAGTCCATTGTATATTGTTGTGCTCAGATTAGCAATTTATTTATTATATATCATAATTCCATGTTCCATCTCATCAACTTTTATTATTATATCTTTCACAATTGCATTTTATTGCATCCCTATATCAATCTCTGATCATCTCTCTTTCTTCCTCTTCTCACTCCCCCAGGTGAAAACCTGGGTGCCTTCTTCTTCTCTTTTCCTGTTAGGTAACGGTGAGAACCGAGACCGCTTTTCCTCCTTCAGCTTCTTCTTCTATTCATCCTATTCCTTTTTCTTTCCCCTGTCCCCTCCTTCCTTCCCTTTTTACCCATTAGCCAGTCTCCAGCTTGTGTTGGATGACTGGCTTTCCCCAAAGTTTAGAGTATTGCTCCCTCTCCTCTCCATTTTTTAATTTTTTTTTTATTTTCTATTTTCTGTCTTTCTCCTCCATGCTTTTATTAAACCCATAGTTTCTGTATTGAACAAATCTATGGCTAGATCTGACAGGTGCACGCCATCTGACCCGTAGAAGTCCTCTACCCATTCTTCCACACCCCGTAGTATTACATGCCCTCCCATTTTTCTTATTAGTGTTCCTACCCTTCTATTCATCTTTCTCCTGGCTCTATCTACCACTCTATGGCTGTGTTCATGTCTCCAAACCCTTCTTGGGATCATATCTGACCAGGCAAGGCTTACCCCCGACCACCACTGCTGTACGTTTTCTAAGTCTCTTTTCACCTGCATATATGTGTCCACCCATGGCTTACCCCCAATGTCATTACCCCCTAAATGTATAATAATAAGGTCTGGAACAGGCCGCCGCTCCTTTATTTCTTTCAGGGTAGGAAGCAGCTGTGCCCATCTCATCCCACAGATGCCACGCCAAACCAACCTACATTTTCTCACATCCTGGTACAGCTGTTTTCCTCCAACCTTTTTCTCTGCTCTCTTCTCCATCCAATAAATGTAGGAGTGACCTCAGATATATACTTCTGTGATCCTCCCTCTTCCTATAGGATTTAAGCAAAATAAACATCTTATATCTCATTCTTAGCTCCCTGTTCCGTATCACACTGCTATGCCCCCCTCCCAAAGTGGCTCTGCATCTGTAAAACAAAACGCAGCTGATACGTTAATCTCCATACTGCAGTGCTCGAATGTATCTCTTGTAACTGGCAGACCTCCAGCGCCCCCTTTCCAACATACTAGTCACTGTCTCATCTGCTGCTGCCCACTGTGAAGCAGCCCCTGTCGGTAGGGAGTGGGATGAGTAATTGCCTGGATCTTTCCCCAGGAAATGCATGCCTTTTTTGAGCATGGCCATGACTTGATAACTTGTGACCTTCTTCCCATCTCCATGTACAAGTAATTTCCCCATCATATTCCCATGCTCTGTGGCGTAAGCCCACAGAGCCTTTACTGGGCACACTGTGTTGTCTACGTGAGCCTTCAGGGTTACCATAGAACCCTGCCCCCTTTGATCCATTTTTGACCTCTTAATCATGATTTTTATCTCTTTCATCCCCTAGCTTAGATCCCCCCAGTCCAATCCCCCTTCTTCATCCATACTGCCCTGTCCCACAGCCTTGCTCACTCTCAAGGCCCCTGCAAACATTACCACATAGATCGTGTGACATAGCTGGGCCTCAGCTTTCAATCTGCAGATTGCCGGTAAAACCCTTTTAATTTTTGCAAGCCATTCCTCCCATATTGGCCTTCTATTATCCATAGCTGTCTGTTTTAACCTACCCCATCCCTGCATCATCCTTCAAATCAACATAGACTTCGTCAAGTCCTTCCAACCCTTCAGGCTGCAAACTAAACTGATCCCTGCTAAATAGACTCCCATCATGGTGTGGGCCGTTCCTTTCTGCCATTGCTCTACTGTGAATTTTCCTAACTGCTCCTCTATAAGTGGCCTACTTTCCTCCATGTGGTGTGTTGCCCTGAATGTTTGAAACACCCGCCAGGCCCCCTCATAGGCCCTCAGAGCCATGGTGCCCATGAGCTGAAACAACAGTTCTGCTCCCTCTTGCCAATGTCCCAGATGTTTGCTGGTATGGGTGTCTTTCATTCCTCTACTGTAGGTGCCAGCCTCCATAAATGATCCAGCTGCAGATGGGAAAGGCTGTCAGCCAGGATGTTATGTATCCCCTCTATGTGTTTTGCCCTGAATGACATGTTCAAGTTTAAGGCCCTTAACACTAACTGTATCAAGACCCCATGACCATTTCTGATCTTGTTCCTCTGTTGTTCAGGACCTTTACCACTGCCTTGTTGTCACACCAGAATGTCACCTTTTGATTCCGCAGCTCTTCCCCCCACACCATGGTGCAGGCCCATATGGGCATGATCTCCAACAGCGTGATGTCTTTTACTTTCCCATCCCTCACCCAGTCTGTAGGCCATGGTTCTGCAAACCATCTGCCCCTCAAATAGCCCCCATGCCTAAGCCCCCTGCTGCATCTGTGTAGAGATTGAGGTCTGTGTTTTAGACCCAATCCTCTTGCCAAAAGGAATAGCCATTATAGGTGCTGAGGAACTCCTCCCAAACCCTGAAATCTTCTTCAACTCCTTTCATCATGTCTACCCAGTGATGTGGTTTGGTGACTCCCACTGTGGCCCTTCCTAGCCTTTTTGTGAAAGCCCTCCTGGACTAATTGTCCTGTACGCAAAGTTTAGGTGTCCCACAACCTGTTGTACCTGCTTCAATTGCACTCTTATTCTACTTGTGTGTAATTGGAGCAGCTCCTTCAGCTTCAATATTTTTTTGTCTGGCAGCCTAAAGATCTCTCTCAGGGCATCTATTTCAATACCCAGGAATTCTAAAACCTTACTGGGACCTTCTGTTTTTTCTGATGCCAATGGAACCCCAAATTCCCTACTTAAATCTTGGAAGCTGGACAACATTCTTTCCGTCTCTCTCCTTCCACTTCCTATTAACAGGAAATCATCTAGATAGTGAATAACCATCTTGTAACTGTTTTTTTCTTGAAATATCCACTGTAAACAGGTGCTGAATGATTCAAATGTAGCACATGCTATGGAACAGCCCATGGGCATTGCTTTGTCAAAATAATACTGTCCCCCAATTTTAAATCCCAACAGGTCCCAGTCTTCCCTCTTAACTGGGAGCAATCTGAAAGCAGACTCTATGTCCATTTTTACCATCCAAGCATCATAAGTTGCTTGGATGATCTGGACCGCTCCTTCTAATGTGGCATAAGTCACTTTACTATGTTCCTTGCTTGTAAATTCATTCACAGAGTCCCCTTCCAGAAATGACAGGTGGTGAATCACCCTGTATTCTCCCTGTTTTTTCTTGGGAACCACACCCAATGGAAAAATTCTCATATTCTGTAATGAAGGGGTGTCGTGTGGCCCTTCCACCCTACCAACTGCCTTTTCCTTTTCTATTTTCCATCTTAAAATTTCTTCCTTCCCTTTTATCGAGCCCAGGTTGTTCGCCTCTCTCCCTTGCCTCTGGCCTTCATACTGAAATGAAAAACCTGTCAGAAAATCTGTCCTGTGTGTCTCAGCCGCCTTCTTGTCCAGGTATCTATCTAACCAGACCTCCCATGCATCTATCTTGATGGGCATTCTTGCTTCCCGGAATCGATCCCCTGCCCTCTGTTTCTCCCTCCTGTCATGCTCCCCCACCCTGCCTTTTTCTTGGCCGCCCGGTCAGTAAGTCTGCCCCCCTTTATCTGTTTGCCCTCTGCCTCTCCCCCCTCTGTTCCAAGCCTGCCCTCTAAACCCCTTCCCTTCTTGAAAAAAATGATGATTTGCTCCTTGTCCCCCTGACCCTCGGACCCAGTGTGCCCATGTCATTCTGCATCTGCTCGCCGAGTGCATTCCCCCATGTTTTGAGCATGCATGCCAAAAGTGGCATTGTGGCCAGGAACTAACAACCCTATTATAACCCCAATAACACCTTTGGAGCATCACACCCCTCCTCCCCATCTCTCCTTCTGGCGTGGACTGGTTGGTCACATAGTCAGTCCACAAATCTAATTGTTTAGTGTCCCATCTTATATCCCCATACGTTGCCATCCTTTGTCTGAAGAATTCATCAAAATATATCCAGCCCACCCTTCCCTTTGCCTTTGCCAGCCTTATTATCAGGGAGTACGTGATGAGTGGAATGCCCAACCGGCTTCTTCTCCAGTACTATCGTTGAATACATGGCAAACCCTACAAACCATCCAACCCAGGTCTTCCCCTTAGTAAATTTGTCCTCCTCTTTCTTCCCCAATAAAACTACCTCTGCTGCCATTTTGCTCTTTCCTATATTCTCTGTTTCATCATATTTCGCTGCTGATTCTCTGCTTACTAAAGCAAAGACATCCACATACTCCCCCTTCCATATTTTCTCTTTTGTTGCCAGCAGTACGTGTTCCTCTATCCTCATCCCTGGTGTTCCTGTCTCTCTTGTTCCTTTTCCCCCATTCTCTAACCCTTTCTCCACTTCTTTCATAGTCTCTTTATCTGACCTAATCTCAGCCAGTTCTGATTCCATCTGCCCCAACCCCCCTGATCCGAGTGCTGAAATCATTTGGCTTATATAGTCTTTGATACTTTCCTCTACTGAACCGGGTACATTACCTGTGACTGTCAGTTTCTTGTGGCCTGCTGTCCTCCTGCATGGATGGATGTACAGATAAAGGCTGCGGAGGAACCATTGTGCTCAGAGGATCTGGTCTGGGTTCCGTCAGGGGACCCCTCACCTGTTCTCGATGAGGTACTGATGGTACAGGGTCATTGGGCTGCAGAGATACTGGGCTAGCTGATCTGGGAGGTACCACCAGTGGTGGCTGACCCCTGGTAGGGCTGCGTGGCCTCACCACCAGCCATTTCCCTCTGCCCCTTTCCCTTTTCCCACTTTCCGCTTCTCCCCAGATCTCCCCGGTTCCTCCTCTTCCACCATCTGACACATTCTGTTGGCTTTCTCCGCCAGCTCCACAATAGCCCTGTAGCATCTTCTTTAGATGGCTTACTCTTTTTTGGTGCCATTTCTTTTTTGTCCACCTATACAAGCTGTGGAGACACTGACCACTCAGAAAAGAAAACATCTAAATTAGTCATCCATCAAGCTAGGCCTAGGCCAGAATGTATCCCTCAACAGTTATGCCTTTTTTGTTTGTACTACCGATGAGAAACTTTTGTTCTCACCTCTTTGCCATCTCCTATATACCTCCTTTCATTAGGCCTGCCCCATTCCCCACAAGCACACATAACAGCCATAATTCACATCATTGCTATATAGCCATCCATGTTTGGGCCCAAACGTCCTGGGAAGGGATAGCCTGTTTCACCGAAATGGAAACAGGGTTTGCAAACCATGCAGCATGGCCTGGGTCCCACCTAAGGCCATCCTCCCCATGGTCCCCTTTCATTGCCCTCTCACTGGAATTGGCATTTTCTGAGGAGATCCTAATGCTCATGGCTTTTGCCACCAGCCCCTGGCCTGTCAGGCCCAACCTTCCTTTTCTCTGATTCCCCAACTGGCCTCTGACCTCCCGTGTCCATTCAGCGCCCCTTGCTCTGTATCTCATGGCCTTTTTGGGCATCTACATTTCCCCCCCTGCATGCCTTCACATGCCTCTGGCTGCTGGCCCTCAAGGCCTGTTCATTCTCCCCTGCCCCCATATGCCTCCGGCCATGCCACGTGGCCTCTCGGCTTTGGCCCCCAACCCCCTCCCCTTGAGGGCCCCAAGTATCTGCTGCTCTGCCCTCGCATGCCTCTGGCTGCTGGCCCTTAAGGTCTGTTCATTTTCCTACTCGCTCCATATGCCTCCGATCACGTCATGTGGCCTCTCTGCCTCAGCCCCCCACCACTTCCCCTTGAGGGTCACAAGTATATGCCGCTCTTCTGACGTGTTTTTTCACCCCAGGAAGAGCTCCATGGCCCAGTGTCCTGCTTCCCCCCCGTGCCCTTTCAACAGCCCACCCCCCCACTTCACTGCTTCCACTCATCTAGCCGCATGGTGTCTGACATCACACCACATGATTTCGAGTGAGCATTGTTCCCTTATTCAGCTAGGCTTCTCAAAACCAGCCCTTCTGTGATCCATCCACCGTTTTATTCTCATCCTTGTCCACAATTACCCAAATCTGCCAAACAACAGTAATTTCCCCAGCTTAAGCCAGCTACCTTCATGCCGCATTGCATCCACTGCATCTGATGTCACGCCATGTGGACCTCATGCTCGGGTACTCTACATGCCCGTCCCTCCATTTCCTCATCTCCACGCTCAAATCAGCTCATGTTAGCCCTTCAATGACCCAAAAAAACACAGAAAACAACCAGAAAGAGGTAACCTTTGCCCCAGGTTACCAGCATCTCAGCTCATCCCCCTTCCTCGCTCCTTCCCATTCTTGCTAGGCTGCTCTCAGTTCACTTGATCTTTCTCGGTGACCTTCCATCCCAAAGCTCCAAATCGTTAAAGCCAGTAAACATGCTTCTTGCCCTACTCCCACGCTACAACTCATCACCACACGTAGCCATCCTGCAATATCAGGACACAGACTCTCCCTCACTCTGCCTGCTAGGCCCCACTGACCACATTACCACATGCTGCTTCACATTCTTCTCCCATCAAATCAAGGCATGTCCTCCTACTTAATAACTTATTCTTTATCTTACATTCCGTTTGTTATATACATTTTTTTTAAAACAGTCAGTAAACTTAACTTGGAAGGACCCAAATATCTACCCACTGGTGCTTATGTGTGTTCCAGTCTCCTGCTTCACTATAAATGCTAACATTTACTTTCACAAGGCTCTGTCTACAACAACATTTCTCACAGCAGCATTTTTCACACGCAGCTTATTATTGAACATGTTCCCTAAGCAAAAGTCTTTATTTTTTTTAAATTACCATCTCTGATTCAAATATCTGTTTATTTCCTTACCTTCTCTTTCCTAGTATACAAACCTCTGTACAAAATCAATATGCCAATACGACATGCTACAGTGTCAGTGTAGATCAAAACTTCAGCAAAAGTGGCTGAACCACTCCTGTGCTGTCCATTATGTACCTCCTTTAGCCCCCCTTCCTGTTTTCTGCCTATTGTTTCCATCTCCTGCCTCCCTCCTCCCCTCCCTCTGAGCACACCATCTCCAGGTAAAGGGAAAGGGTGCATCAGGACAACTTGGTCTGCTCCTTAAAGGGCAAACTCCATTATACAATGTTCAACTTTTTTTGTTTTAATAGTGATATCAAACTTTTACAGTGGGTATACTGGAGGATTTATCACAGTCATGTGATGTGTTTTGACCAATGAGGTTACAGACTTTTCATACCACATTGTATAATAATGGTTAATGAGCAGCTGTGGGGATGGGTGGTGAAAAGCACAACCACAGGCCTCCTCCATCAAGTCCGTCATTACTTAGAGGAAATGTCTGTTTTCCATGTTGTTATTGTGATGATAAGCATATCCCAAATAAGCAATAAGACATGGCTGGTTGTCAGTGGTACTGAGATATCCACATGCCCAGAGGCATACTTAGGCAGGATACCACAGGTGGAGTGCATTCATTCTCTGGGTGTTCTGGTATGTCACTACTACCAATACACAGCAATATGTTATTACTGTTATAAAAGGGGCCGTTATTAAACTGTGCAAAAAAAGAAAATTCTGAAAGTTGTCAAAGTCACCAAGACTATAATGAAGTGTTGATAAATATTGTAAAATAGTCATTAAACAGATGTTTTTCTGCTGACACTCATGTGTATTTCCTCACACTCAATACAGTGTGTGATTCTCCACCACCAAGTGTGCCACCCCCTTACCAAACCACCACAGTCTATCAAATCATCCGCAAGCAGCGTAGTACTTCACCCTGTTATATGGCTACAGGCTGAATTAATTCTCACAGACTGACTGCATACAGTAACAATTACACGCACGTCATGTGACCCTGTTCTGTACATTGAATGAGGCGTGCTATTATGTTATCATATATTGTCCCTCATGAACTGAATTAAAAGTTACTACCATAAGTGGGTGGTATACGTATTGCCTTTATAACCGCTGTGCCACCATGTGACTTTGGGTAAGACACACTCCATCTTTTTTTCCCCTGCCTTGTCAGTTGCTGTGCCTTTGAGGAATTCTCATTAAAATGTAGAGCTGCAATAAGCAACCTAAACATTGAAATGTAATCAATTAATCCTATGTAATACTATATTTCAAATGAAATGTATGCAATGTATCACCAATATTATTTTTAAAACTAACCTTGCCTCCATGCAATTGAAAAAAAAACAAAACAGACTCTTGGGTGCAAAAAAAGTAACAATGCGATGATATGATTCAAGAGAAGATGTCTGCTCTGCCACTGACAGGTGTTTAGCATCATTGCATAGAATTTTACTGTACAATGTGACTTCTAGCACCCTGTGTGGTTTACTACCTGTGAATCACGGTGTTCTGTTTAGTTAATAATTCACTCAATTATTAATATGTAATATTGTAATAAGAATGATCCAGCCACATGCTAACCTTTCTTTAACCACAAACATTCCGTTAGTGGCCCATGTACACATTTATTGTATGGCGCTCCGTGTCCACTGTGAATATTGGCTATGTGAGAACTTATTACTATCCATTTTGCGTGAGCAAGATTTCCATCTCCTCCACTTGATGACACCACCCAGTCAACATGATTATTTATGGAATGTGCCCGCTCCTTCAGTTGGGCACAGTCTTTTCTTCTCCCTTTTGCCTCTACCTTCCTCTTAATACCTTAAGAAACCACCAAAAAAAGGCGATCACAGAGCTATAATAATAACTTGACAAGTGCTGATCTGCATCTACTTATGAGTTTCCTGAAGGGACATATATTTCTTAATTACAGACCAGAATGTAACATACCCTTCGTGACGTGCCACACATCAAAGCGATGTGTGATGCTTGGCTCTTCCTCCCACATATACTTTTTTACACTCACAGGCCAGTCTGTTGTGAGACTGGCAATAGTCACACCAGCTGATTTTACTTTGGACAGTCCTCGCTTCAGTCCCTCAAGCTCCATACAGTTAGAATTCGTTACTCTTGTAAAAAAACAAACAAGTTTAAATAATACCACTATCTGAACCAAAATGTCCTCAGTAGTCTCATGAATAATTCATTAGATTTAAAATATGATGTAATGAAAGTAACAGTTTCAATCCACAAAACCCCAATCATAACATCAACTGAAACCATATGCCACTATAATGTGTGCCAGTGCACACAGTTCCAGAAACAACAAATGATAGCAGGAGGAAAGGGAATCACAGGCCACCCCAAAGGAAAGCAGAAGGCTGTTTTGGTGGTTTTGCCTGGAAAAGGCTCTGGGGCTACATCCCTCTCCACCCCCTCTCTCCTCCCTTTCAATCATAAGGAACAGGAAGGAGCCAGACAGCCACTGGGGCTGTGCAGGAGGGCCACTCAGGTTGGTTGCTCAAAAGTACTGAGGCAGACTGTTTGGCTTGAAGGTACAGATGACCTCCAGCCTGGGGTATCTGGGAGGTTGCTACATCAGGGACAGATATTCCTGCCAGGGGAGAAGCAAGGGAACCTAAAAAGGTACCAGGGGAGTTGAACTGCTGTGACACCCCCCCATTGCAAAGATAAGGGGAACCATGGTGAGAAGGATGAACAGGCCTGCCTGGTGAAAGTCATATACAAAGTCCTGCAGGCAAAGCTGGAAAGGACAGGCAGGTGAAGAACTATGACACCCATTTTGAGGAAGACAATGTACTGTGGACTGCAGGGGTCATCGCCCTCTCCGGGAACTGTGAGTACCCTGAGCTCCAGCTCGGGGGAGAACATTGTTTTCTTTGCCAGGAGGGAACTGTCCTCTACACCAGTTTATCTTTGTTTTCTTGGAACTTATGCGAGTGTGTAAGGGCCCCAATGGTAAACAGCAGGCCTGCAGACTAAGGGTCTGTGAGGAACCCACTAACTGCGACTGGTCTGGGTGCCCATGGGAAAGGAGGGAAGTGGGGATAAGTGAATGTTTGGTAACCAGAAGGTTTTAGAGGAGTAACCCCCCTCCTTTGAATTAGCTTGTAGTAATAAAGTAGACATTTATTGTTCATCTGTTTCACCTGCTGTGTGTGTAAAACCATTGTGGGGAGTGATTGTGGGTCTGGGGGTCATCACGGGCAGTCATTAGAGGGAAGACCATTACTTATCCTGGGAAAGCATTCTAACCTGTTCCACCCACAGGAGACAATGCAGTGCCCCAGGTGAAGGCACTAAGGCACCAAAGAAACTACTGGTAAGGACTCAGGCCCACCCTCTTGGGGAGGTACTGCTGAGCCCCTGGTCCTGTAGGGGCAGCTCATGTAAGTGGGATTATGGTGGGTTACAAACTGGTATAAAGAATGCTGGCTGCTAATCCTTCAAAACATAGAAACATAAAAATTGACCGCACATAAGGACTGCAAGGCCCATCCAGTCTGCCCCTTTCTTTTTCTACCTTATTAATGTGCCATAGGCCATTTGCTCTGTCAATAGCCTATCTATTCATACTCATCTGTATTGCTCCCTTATGCCTATTCCATGCCTGTTTGAAGCTCTGCACTGTATTCATATCCACCACTTCCTGACGTAGGCAGTTCCATATATCCACCACCCTTTCTATGAAAAATAACTTCCTCACATTCCCCCTTAATTGACCTCCCTCTAATCTCACGCTGCATCCTCTTGTCCTGGTATTTTTCCATATTGAAACATGCTAGACTCTTTCACCTTGTTAATGCCCTTAAGGTGTTTGAATGTTTCAATCATATCACCTCTCTCCCTCCTTTGCTCTAGGGTATACATATTGAGTTCAGTTAACCTGTCCTCAGCCTGGCTTTCAGCTGGTATGTTATCCAAACCAATGTTCTGACACAACAGAATGCTCACAACAATCAATGTTCTGAAAAGTTATTCTGGTTGACCTCAAAACAACAGCAACAATTTCAGTACAACAGCACCCACACCACAACATCACTGAAAGGTACCCCTGACTCGCCCAACTCAGCAATCAGCAATGTGCCACAATGACAAGATAAGGATGAATGAGCATGTATCGCACTTAACAGTCAATGAACACATGCTTGCTTGCATTCACTGGTTAATGAGATACGTGTTCATTCTACAGTCAATTGAGGAATGGATGCTGAGATAAGCGGTCAGTTGAGCAAGTGGATGGATACGGTCAGTGGTTTGTGGCATGTTGGATGATGTGCCTGGTGTTACTTTTTCATCAAGTCAGTGGTGCATCTGAAAAAAAATAATGTTTCTGTGTATTTCTGTAATAGCAGTATTACCCGGATCAGTTGCATATCAACTACTTTAACTCGTGTTAAGTCCGTAAGACTGTATGATCCATATTTTGCCATGTGACAAGGTGAGCAACATCTTGCATCACCACTGAGAACTGCAAGTGAAGCTGGGAAGGTTGAAAGCAGCTTTGCCTGCTGATTTTGCCATACACTTCTTACAGCTGGCACTAGATAGCTTGACTGAATTTTGTGAAAGGTACATAACGAGATGCATGGTACTTTCAGATGCCTAAAAAGTTTAGGATGCAGAAAGTACTTGCTCCAGTAAATAGAATACCTGAAGCCACCATTAGGTTGACAAGTGGGAGAGACTGGAGACGTAGCTGATTTTCCCAAGTAAAACAATGACCATTCACACATATCTGTTCCAGTGTTACCAACGTATGCATCAAAGTCCATAAAAATACTCTGCAGCTGGAGTGACATTGGACGAACACTTGCAGAAGTGTGAGTATGGCACTTTGGAACACCAAAAACTTCCTCTTACCCTTGCTTGATTGTGCAAACTTTAACTCTTCAGACCTATTTAGAAGCAAACTACAGTTTACTATGAATGTGACGTCACATTATTGTTATATATTACATACACTACAATACGCTAAAAATCAGATTAAAATAAAAATTAAACTTTTTAGGAAACTTAAGAATAGTTATGTTCCATTTAAAACTACTCTTTTACGTAAATACAGACTATCTTTGAAAAACTTAAAAAATTCTATTAAATTGGCGAAAATAAGCTAGAAATTAAACTAGCTCACACAAAAGACTGTCACAAATCTCTTTTCTCCTATATAAATAGTAAAGAAGATGTATCAAGGACCACTGGTCCCATCATAACCAATGGCTCTTCTCTATCTGATATAGAAATCTTGAATCTCTTTAATAAGTACTTTTGTTCTGTCTTCTTTCAAAAATTACCTATTAGTACATTTAAAGTTCATCGCATAGATTATCATAGGTTCTGTCCAACTGACATTATACAGGCTATCAAAAAACGAAAAAAAAATACTAGTCCGGGCCCAGACGGTATTAGTCCATGGTTTCTGATCGAAACCTCTGTAAATATTTCTATATCTTTGTCAATTATCTTCAACAAATCCTTACAAGAAAGCATTGTACCAAATGTTTGGCATTCAGCAATAGTTACTCCCATATTTAAAAAGGCAATAGAGGTTCTGTGCAAAATTATCATCCAATTAGCCTGACCTCAGTGGCTGGTAAATTAATGGAATGAGCAATGAAGTCTCTAATAGATCAAGTTGTAAAAAATTAGGAATTTATTATTCAAATCAGCATGGGTTTACTCCCAAGTATTCCTGCACCACCAATCAGATATCTTTTTACAATAATATAAGTACTCTACTAGATGTGGGTATCCCTGCTGATGTAATTCTTTTGGACTTTAATAGAGCTTTTGATAAAGTCTCACATGAAAAACTCATTACTAAAATGCACAATCTAGGTTTGTCACCTGATATTGTCAACTGGACTTTAAACTGGTTGACAAATCATTCTCAGAGGGTCAGAATTAATGATATCTTGTCTGATTTGGGTAGTGTGACAAGTGGTGTACCACAGAGGTCGGTCTTGGGACCAACATTGTTTAACCTCTTTATCAGTGATTTACAAACAGGGCCAAATAACTTCATAGTTAAATTTGCAGATGATACTAAATTGGGGGGCAAGGTTAATAATCGAGAAAAAATGTCTGCATTAAAGAAGGATTTGGAAAAGTTAACACTTTGGGCAAATGAAAATCATATGCAGTTTAATCAAGACAAATGTTTAGTAGTGCATTTCGGTGTAAATAATCCAAAAATGATATATCATATAAACAGACTACCACTTCACTCATCAAATTGTGAAAAAGATTTAGGGATATATGTTAATAATAAACTTACATCAAATGATCACTGTGTTAGAACTGCTTGCATGACCAACAGATTTTGAGGCAAATAAAACACTCTTTTGTTAATCGCACTGAACAATGTCTTATTCCATTGTATTGGGCATATATTAGACCATATCTAGACTATGGCTCTCCTTTCTGGAATCCAGACCCAAAAAAAACATAGCAATTCTTGAACAGGTTCAAAGGAGAGTAACTAGAATGATTCCAAGGTTAACAAACTTTGATTATCGGAACAGATTAAAAGCTACTGGTCTCTTCTGTCTTCAAACTAGAAGATTAAGAGGTGATATGCTTATGATTTTTAATTTGATAAATTCACCAGATCTAATGGAAAATGTGGTCTAAAACTCTCCAAAAGGAGACATGTTCCGAGACTGCATAATAAACAGCTTGAAGTAAAAACTTATAAAACCAGCAAAACGGGAAACTTTTTTCCAATAAGACCATCCATTGTATGGAACACCTTGCCACAAGAATTGGTAGAGACAACTAGTGCCACTGTCTTTAAAAACAAATTAGATGTTTGGTTGAGGGATAATTGATAAATAATGTCCCACATAGTGTGGAGAACAGTCTCGATGGGCTCTGGCCTTCTTCTGTTCTTTCATACCAAGTAATACACCTGATCACGATTAAGAAGCAATCAGTGTAATCAGAGACAGGAATGTTCCATAAAACAGTAGCAATAACACATGAAATTAGTGAACTCAGCACCACAGTTAGCACCGTCAAACTAATATATTCACAGTGCTTTACAGTACTGGTGGTTGGTAACGGTTATGCTTATAAAATTTTTTTTTCTAAATATTTGTCTCACCTTACAAAATATTACTGAACTGAAAAAAACTGAAATGATTGTGTTGATTTCAGATAAAATAGCCCTTCTGCCTACTAGGTGATGACATCGTTGTCTCTTGATACATTAATATTTGTATTGTTGTGGCATCCATGCTGGCCCCCACCCTGCCCCGACCCAATGGAGAGAACAAATGTCATTGCCGGACATGCACAACAACCTCTTGCCAGCCACCACTGGGCAATACTCAGGCTCAGCATCATGACACAGTCTTCCTCTCCTTGAATGGTAATAACGAAGACAGTCCCGAACACTGTATTACAGCTTCACTAAAAAGAGCATTGACATGTCATCTTCTTGCTCTCTGTTCCCTCCCGATCTGAAGCACATGGCTCTGATAGTACCCAACTCCCACCATCATTTGGACACATGATCCTCATGCCAGGAACTGCTCTCACTGCCAGACATGCACAACAACCTCTTGACAACCATAATGCAGAGAGCCCTGAGTACTGTAGTACAGATCGAGTAAAAAGAGCACTGCCTTACTTTCACAAGCACTTACATTCATGAAGTACTGATCTGAAGTCACTTTAAAATTCAATGATACCCACGGTTGAGGTGTTTGTATCAGTCGGCATACACTGGAGTTACCAGACAAAACACCGTGCATGGTAACAACCAATCAGAACCAACACATGCTTCCAATATATTGATGAAATATACCACATTCCTACATTTCATGTAACACACAAATAGGAATAAGTGATATTCTTACATTTAAGCAATGCTATTGTCCATACAGACCTCACTGTCACTTCTGTTGCTGGAATCCATCTCCCAGTCTGGATCCAGGTGATCATCCTATGGTTCTTCATCAGAACTAAATTCATCTGTCAATGACTCTTTGTCACTGCAATTTAAATCAGTGTCCACAGGTGTTTGCACCTCACTATCACACTGAGTAGATACTGATTGAAATATTTTTGCTGTACTGTCAGTCTGAACAGCCATTTCAACACCTGTAAAGGTAGTTTGAGTGCCTCTTGACTGTCTTGTTTTCCCAATTCCAGGTGGGAAGTGCTTAATGGTTTGTGTAGACCTATTTGTAGTCTCTGGAAAGTGGCACAAAATACATTTTCAATAATAGTACTACAACAACACATTTAAATCAACTCATCAGCTGCTACGACTATAATGATATGGCTGCATGAAGATGATACACTGTTTTCAGCACCAGCATTAGCCAATTGGTGATCCATCTCACCATGTTTGTTCTCACTCCATTATATACTGTACCATGTTTCCCACAAGCCTCTAAGGCAGTGTACAGTATGTTGGACTTACAGCAATCAAAATGCAAGACATACACTGCCTAGGCCCTGATGAGTTCCATGGACATCAGGTCATAATTAAGCAGTAAGGCACAACAGGTTGTGTGGTATTGGGGATTTACCCACACATTGTGTGGTATGTAACAAGGCAACGACGAGTGATGTAACCACACAAGAAGTGGGTACATGAGCAATAACTGACAGCATGGACTGCCCTATTGTGATTTTACAGTGGATCAATCTGTAAAATAAATGTAAAATGTGTTTAATTAATTTTTTTAAATGCAATTCCTCAGCTGTGGATAATGCCTGATTTGACCATGGTCATGTGGCATATTTTGACCACATATTGGACCTGTGTAGTACAGTATGAACACTGTCAGTCAGTGGGTGGCCGGGCGGCATGCAGGTGGGGTGCTACCACCCACCACTGACTGGGGGACAGGGTGGCAGGGGTCCTCAGTAGGAGGCTGGGAAGGGGGTACCATTGGCCCACCAGGGCTTCTTTTTCCTTTTCCACCAGTGATGGGGTGGGAGGGGGAGGTTTCAAATGGACAACCAGGAAAATGAAATATACTTATGTCTATGATCAGGTGTTGGGGTGGGGATTCCACTGGACCACCAGGAATTTACGTCTATTGCTGCCAGCAATCTGGTGATGGAGGAGTCTCCACTGGACTACCAGGGTTTCACATCTATTTATGTACGCGATCGGACACTGAGGGGGGATTCCACTGGGCCACCAGGGTTTTATCAATACCTCTGCCAGCATTCAGCTGTACGGGAGTGGGGGTACTGCCATGGGACTGTAGGGCGTCGGTCCCTGATGGCTGCAGCCTAGCAGGATGCCAGGCGCCAGTCAGCGGGGATCAGTGCACTGCATACAAATGGGGCCATAATGACATGCAAATGGCCCCATTTGTGCCTTGCATGCATAATGGTTTCATTTGCATGCCCAGTAGTGAATATTGTGGTTAATGCGCCTAGCACAACTGCACTTGCACTGGCTCATCCACCTGCTCCCGTTCTGCCACTTGTACTGGCGCAGTGCCACTGCGCCATGCACAGTGCGTGCGCCTTCAGTGTCATATTCAACGGTGCTGTGCCTTGGCACATCACCATTGAATATTGACTGGTCCATGCCCTGGTGCAGCCCAGTTGTGCTGTGCCTGGGCTTGTGCCCCTGCCCGGTGCAGTTTGAATATCCAGCCCTATATAGTTGTTTGTCTGCATTACTGACATCATTATCTTGATGTGCTGCAGTACAGCTGTCACTACTGAAACAGAACAACTCTGAATGCTGCCACATAATAGATTTCCCATATACAGTTATGCTGCAAGTTCAGGTTTTTACACTTCAATGTGCAGAAACATACGTAGCACACCATGTCATTCATTTCTGAATACACCAAACAATATCATCTCCAACACCACCACAAACATCAGTTTAGGGAAATAAAGCACACTATCCCGAATCACCACAACACTATCCTATATCATCTGTTCCATTGAGAAACATACTGGGACTCCACAACTTATTCTTATGTTGTGTGATTATGGACAGCAATTTAATTCTTTCTTCAGAAAGGATAAGGACATGTGGAATTCAGAAATGAAAGACAAAAAAAAAAAAAAACAATGAATAATGTACTTACTATCATAACTGTCGGGGTACCAACATAGGTAGCTGTTAGTCAACAACATCATCTTGGTCTACATCCATATTATCCACTGCATGATGAAGGCGTTGTGGTTCCATGTTGCAACTGTGTTCTCCACATATCTCTGCCAGTACCTGGAAAGTAATAGTGAAAAAACTTCTAATTGCACATGAAATCATATTACTTTCATTTCCTATTGTATTAGACAGATGAAAAAGCAATTAATTCATCATAGAGGGACAGGACAGTGCATAGCCTGGGGTGTGGACCTACTCGACAATCCAAAACCTGACACCAGCTGCAGGTACTGCAGCATGTATTATAAATAGGACTTCAATGTTTGAAACAGTAACATGTATTAAGTGCCCAGACACACACAAATGATTACATTGAACATGATTTGACATGACTTCAACATGGATCTGCACGACTTATTAGGGAAAGGCCAAGCAGGAAGACAAAGGAAGGCTTGATCCTTCTGTATGTTGCCCAAAAGTACTGCAGTCATATATGCATTGTTGTCCATCATGCACTGGAAGAAATTATGTAAGCCACTGTGTGTGGCAATCATTGTTTGGTTACATATACATGAATAACTTCTGGTCTGATCTGTCACGACATCATGTGCGAGGGAATTAGTTCCAAGACACTGAGAGAAGCACAAACGTTGTCATGCAATGCGGTACATTCAGATACAGTACCACTTTAGTTTTCTGAATGTTTGCAATGATGTAGGGGAATTGTTAGTGGGACAGTGGTCAGGTACATAGTAGTACATGCATCATACATACAAATTAAACTGTAGAGGAATGTTGTTGTGTCACACACTGTTATTACTGTGGTGGAGCAGCAACAATGAAATGGTGAGATAAACATTTCTCAATCATAAAAAGTGGAAGTAAATTAAATAGAGGGTATTTAGTAGAAGGATGAATCAAAGCATCTAAATTTCAATCCACAGAAACAAAGAGAAAGATAAAAGATGCAGCAATTTGAATTTGAAAGTGTTCCAAGATAAGGTATGTCACAGCCAAAAATGCAAGTGAGTAGCTGGAAATGGCAACGTTAATATAAATGCTCATTTGTCAGCCCTAAGGTCAGATGTTTTTAAACAGAGTAGAAAGGGGGTAAAAGTTATGAAGATAGTAAGTACTTTAAATGTAATTTAAAAGGCATTGAGAGACATGGCAAAATATTAAAACGTTTTTGAAAAGTAATTTGAAGTAAAAAATTGTGAAAATGTTAAGAAAATGAAATAATGTCAGTATGTAATGCAATGTATACCTTAAACAGTGTTTTCTATCAGAAGCCGCCTCTTATACCATAACCATTGGTGCTTTCAAGCGTAAGATCAAGCAGTACCTTGCCGTGGAAGACAACTGTGACTGCGTTGGCCATTCATGATGACCAAAACAACTTTCCTACATTTGGACCACCGTAAAGCTGCAGCACTTAGTGTATCACCTTCTCCTAGGTGCATCAACCATCACAGCACTTCCTTGCTCCACCCCTTGTCTACTGCCCTTCCCTCCCCCCTGGCAACCCCTTCCCCTCCCTGTCACCACTCTCCTGACCCATCCCTGACAGATGCTATCCTTGTCTCCAATCTTCCTTAAGTCTATTCCTATCCCCTACACAGGCATACACCTCACTATGCCTCAGATGTGACTGTTCTCCTCTCTGTTTCTCCTCCCATAACTATGCCTAGCTCACAAATGCAGGCACCTTCTCTCCAATGCCATAGTAGTGTCTAATTGTTATACCTTAAGCTATATGCTATACCAACCTTGTATTCACACCAATTTACTATCTAGCTTGTAATGTATTGTTTTATGCCAGTCTGATTTGTACTTGTTTGTAATGTAATGCTTTGTAATGTGATGTACCTGTTTAATTTTTATAATTGCTGGGGAACCTACAAATGAGCATTCACTCGCAGGTGTACTCCAAGATATCAATAAATAAAGTAAATGATAAGTACAACAATAGAAAAATGGTTGCAGTTAAATTAGTAATGAAAGTTTAGAGATTGAAGTGTTGATGTTAAGGTGAAGCATTTTTTTTTCTTTTATACCAGGAGAAACACACTAAGCTGAAAGCTTGTTTACAGGTGCAACCTGGGAGCACAAGGAAGTTAAGCAACTTGCTCAGAGTCACAAGTATGCAAGTGGGGGCTGTGGGATTCAAATCTAGGTCTCCCAGGTCTGCAGTGCAGAGCTTTAAATCACTGCACTGTAATGGGACAGTAACATGGCATGTAGTTAGAATTGATTTCAGGGTGAAAAAATGAGTAAAGTGTATAGAAATGCACTTGACTGAAGCAAGGAGAAAAATCTGAAGTAAAATATGCAATAACTACATAACAGTGACTGGAATAAGGAAGTTAGTAAGAGAATATTAGTATACTGAGATTATAATAAAACATGTATGTCTCTGAGGAGATTTGTTGACAAATCTGAAAACAAACAGAAGGATAGCACAGGAGGAAATGGGGTAAGAAGTGAAGTAAGTGTACCAGACAGATAGACAATATGAAATAATAAAATGACTTTTTTTATATGATAATAAAATAGTTTAATTTATATTTATAGAAATTATCGAGGAATCCCTTGAAAAAGCACAATAAGATGTGCAAAACGTTGGGATGGTTAATTGAAAAAAGAATAAATAGATGAAAATGAAACATTTTGAGTCCTTCAGTTCAGCATCCCCATCTAGGGGCTAGATAAGAAGGAACATTTAAAAACTGGCTAACAGTTTGCACCCTCTTGTGAGTAGGGAGGGTTTTGGCATGGCTCAGGAGCACCATCAAAGGGTTATGCAGGAAGTCATCTGAGAGGGAATGGCGTTGGAAGATATTAGGTGGAGAGTGTGTTGTGGTGGTGGATATGTTGAGGTGGGGACCAGTGTTAGCTGGGCAGGGTAGGAGATGGGGAAGTGGGGGTGGAGAGGGGAGAAGGGGAGATGTAGGTAGTGTGGGGAGATGGGGGAAGGATGAGAGAAGAAAAGAATGCTAGAAGTATGAGGGAGGTAGCACCGGTCATGGCACGAGTTACTGTCTGGATGGAAGAGGGGAATCTAAGAGCAGGGAATTGAGAGACTATCCAAAGTGAGGGGGTGAGGGATGGGACAGGGTTGAGGTTGGGCTACGGGTGTTAATGAAATAGAGAAACTAGCCTTGAGGTGTGGAGAGTAATTAGAATAATGGTGTGGGTGTGTTACGCAGTAGTGCTGACCTGGCTCTGCTTTAGGGCACTTGATTGAGACAATAGATAGGGGGAGCAGCAAATAGGATTGATATACTGGTTTGGTGCCTGGGACCCAAAGTGGACTAAACCAGCGTGAAGGAGGGAGTGGGAGGCCGAAGGGAGGAGAATAGCAGAGGGATGAAACCTGACTGATTGAATCAGTAGGTAACAATAAAAGGACAACCACCTTTGGGCAGGAGGGTGGGAGGGCAGAATCTGTGAGACACCGCACACCAGCTTAAGAGCCACTGTATACCTGGGGGAGCTGCTTGGAGGAGATACTTGTCCACGGGAGTGAGAAACCAGATACAAGTCACCACCCAAGCTGCATTGAGACCGGAGCCAAAATTTACATGTACACAGAGACTGCAATGAGGATTAAACTTGAACAAGATATTACCTTTGTGACTCACTTTTGTGGACCTCATTGGACCTGGTGTTCCTCCTGGGGCTGGAGAAATCTGATTTGGTGCTAGAACTAGTCAGGTGGTCCAACCTTCACACCATAAGATTTAGTTTTATGGCTCCCCTCAGTAGGCCTGCTCCTACGGAGATGGTTGAATTCCACCCTTTGAGGGGTGTGACCCCAGATGGCCTAATTTTGGTGGTGGAACTATCAGGTCATGGATCCAGGGGGTCTGGTACTTGCCTATAATAAGGTGGTGACAGAGGCCCTGGATTCCATAGCTCCAGCTCATGTTCACACCCTCACTTTTCGCCCAAGATCCCCATGGTTTGAGTTGACCATGAAGGAGATGAGGAGAGTGGGATGAAGGCTAGAGAGGTGCTGGTAGAAATCGGGTCTGGAGGCTGACAGACTTAGATTGACGGACCATTATATGGTCTGTCAATCAGTAATCACCTGTAAGAAGGCAGAATTCCTGTCCAGGGAGACTGCTACTGCGCAGAACCGACCAGCTCAGCTCTTCCGGACTGTCGACAGATTGTACAATCCAATCTGTCTTCAGCCTGGTGGAGCCTGTTCACAAGAGAAGTGTGAGGAGTTTGCTTGGTTCTTCACAGATAAGATTGCCACCATCAGGTCCAGGATCTGTTCAGCCCCCACTATTGGGTATTGCGGAGGTTGGTAGAAGGTTGTGAGTGCCCAGTTTGCTTGCTCTGACTTTGACCTGCTGAAATCATTGACATTGTGAGAATCATCTAGAATTTGCGGCCAACCTGTTGTAGTTTGGTCCTGGGCCCAGCATGTCTTCTTGATGGGTGTGATGATGAAATCAGCCCAGTCCTGGATGAGATAGTCTGGAGGTCATTGGAGAGGGGGGTCTTTCCCGATCCCCTAAAGGATGTGGTTGTATGACCAGTCCTTAAACTGTCCTCCCTTGTCCTGGACTGTCTGCTCAACTACAGACCTGTCTCTAACCTTCCCTTTGTGGGTAAGGTTATTGAGAAGGTGGTTGTGCTGCAGCTGGATGATCATTTATCTACCCACAATGTCTATGATTCTCTCCAGTCCGGATTTAGGAAGAGGCATAGTACTGAGATGGTCCTTGTTCGGGTGCTAAATGATCTCCTAATAGCAAGAGATTGGAGGACTTATTCCATCTTAGTCCTCGATATCTCTGCAGCGTTTGACACTGTGGACCACTGTGTGCTATTGGAGCACCTGCGGTTCATCTGTGGACTGTCTGGTACAGTCCTTGAATGGTTTTGATCATTCCTTGAGAGTAGGACTGAGAGTGGTGTCTGGGATTTATTCTTCAGCCCCTCTCCACTTATCCTGCGGGGTACCACAGGGCTCCATTCTATTACCCATGTTGTTCACAGTGTATATGCTGCCGTTGGGAGATATCATTAGGTGATACGGTCTGAGTTTTCACTGCTATGCAGATGATTCTCAGCTGTACATATCCTTTGTGCCCGAACATGTTGCGATCTTCTTGGTCTTTAACAACTGCCTCTCCAAGATCCAGGACTGAATGAGTTCCAGCTGACTGTGGTTGAACCTGGCTAAAACTGAGGTGTTGGTTATGGACCAGATCGTTAGTAGGTGGGTTGGTTGGCAGGACAGCCTTCTGGGCTTTGGCTCAGGGGTGTTCAGTTGACTACCTCAGATCAGGTATGGAAACTGGGTGTTATTTCTAACGATGGCCTGACCCTTAAATCCTAGGTGTTGACCATTGTCAAGACCTAATTTTACCATCTGAGGAATATCGCCCTGGTAAAGCACCTGGTTCCTCCTGATGATCTTCCAACATCGGTCCACATCTTCATGACCTCTTGCATTTACTACTGCAACGCCCTCTACCTAGGGTTACATGGGGTTGATACCTGCCACTTGCAGCTGGTGCAGAATGTGGCAACCAGACTATTGACTGGCACTTCTAGGGTCAGTCATATTATGCCTGTGCTTCACAGATTTGCACTGACTGCCAGTATGGTGATGGATCACCTTCAAGGTCAGGTTACTGATCTACAAAGTCCTACAAGAGCAGGGACCACACTATTTACAAGATCCCCCTTCATCCTTACTGCTCCCTCTGCTCACTCCACTCCACCACTAAGGTATTCCTAGAGGTTCCCAGGGTTCAATTAAAAACATCTGGGTCCCGTTCTTTTGCAGCCCCTACCCTGTGGAATTCTCTACCTCTTTGGGTACAAGAGTGCTTGACTGTCCAGAGCTTTAAAACAGCATTGAAAACTTACTTGTTTAGCCTGGCATTTCCAGACTCTTTTTAATTTTGAAGCAGATATTAATTAGGACACAGATTTTATGAGAGTCTTTGATATACTGGTTTGTTTGCGATTTGATTTTAATTACTGTGTTTTGTGTTGTAATCATGTACAAGCACCTTGATCTTTGGAAAGGTGCTTTTTATAAATAAAATATGATATGATAGCCAGCCCGGTGGCGCTGAGGGTTAAGGCGCTGGATGCCGTCCCTTGCGCCATGCCAGTGACCTGGGATTGGGGTGAGCCCGGGTTGCTGGGGGTCAGCAGGGGAGGGAGAGGATGGAGCATCCAGAGGACAGCTCTTCTCTCCCAGGGAGGGACAGGGGTCCTGGATCGGTGCTCTGCTGATCTCAGGCAGAAGCTGAAGATACAGCAGGCACTGCGGAGGAGAGAGAGGAGTGGGGGTGTGGCAGACATCAGATACACCTTGAAGTCAGGGCACCAGCCACTCCTCAGAGAAAAACAGGGAAAATGCCTCTCGGCTCCGACAGAGGTGGAGCACCAGGAGCTTGCCCCTGATTTATTGCCGCCCACCTGGCATCCTCCCGACTGACATTGCTGCTGTGTTGGGGCTTTGGGGCCCCCCCGTCCCCACCTGGGGGGGTATAACCAAGGCTTCTGAGGATGGCTGAGTAGGGTGTTTGCCATAGGAGGATGACTCCATAAGCTCCCAAGGAAGACCAGAGCCGAGGGGCTGAAGGAGGCATCAATAGAAAAAAAAAAAGTATGATATGGTATATTTGTTTTCATACACAAAATGCTGGCTAGACCTGCACTTCACACTGATTTGGTTCCTTAGAGACTGGTTTGGAGCGATAATTGAAAAGTGCACTAATGCAGTCTAGAGGGAGAATTTAGTTAAATTAAGCTGCTGCTAGTCTCTAAAAGCATTAATCAGTGAACTCCTGTTTCCCGTACAGCTAGATTTCACTCAGCTAGCTGTGGTGAAAATGGAGTTAAGAAACAGACTCCTGAAGGAGACTGTGAGGATGAACATGAAAAATGAGCCATGTAACTCCTTGGATCTTACTTGGCTTTTTCTCAAGTTCCCATGGGAGCAGTGGTGGGGTATGGCAGCATAACGTTGAGCACTCCCACTGGCCTTATTATTTCCATAATAAAAGTATTTTTTAATTTTTATTCCACAGTTTTAAATAGTTCAGCTGCTAAATCTAACCCTTCTTTGCCTCAGGTTCTTGAGGCAGCTTAATCAAATCAATCAGTCAATCACTTTATTTAACCAGGCATAAACACCTTTGAGCAAGCTCATTTTCAATGTGGTCTTGGGCATAAATACAATACAGTACACTTCATAAGATTACAATTACGGTGGACAGCGGTACAAAAAAAAAAAACATTGAGAAGGTGTCGGTCAATATGGGCCTATACATACTGGTCTACATAATTAACATGCAAAGGTACGTAATGATAAGCTTCACTGAAATGAGAAGAGACAACAATCCCATATAGTCTCTGCTAAGTAAGAGCTCATACCTAAATGATAAAAAAATAAGGAGGTATTAAGGAATAGGGTAGAAACTGGGGTGAAAGAGTAGGCAGCCAAGAGGGAGGGCAGAATCGGTAAAAGGTAGAGAATAGGCAGGGCCATCTCAGATTAAGGGAACTAGGCTTGTAGGTCCACGGTTTCTGTTGTTAGGAATGTGGGGTGGATGAGATACTTAGGTGCAGGATTTGAGAGTGGCACCCGGGGCTTAGGGGTCATCGGCGTCTGAAACAGTTGCATGATTCCTTCAGATAATCCGTTAATAGAGCTTTGAATGTGAAAATGCTTGGAAGTGAGGATAATTTTAATGAGTCTTGCATAGTGTTCCAAAGGGATGGAAGTGAGAAGTCAACTACTGCTGAGCCAAGGGTAGTTTTCACTCTAGGAATCTGGAAGCAGATTATGGAGAAGCATCGCAGGCCATAGGAACCTTTAGCCCATTTGAAAAGGTTCGAGATGTATGCAGGGAGGTTATCAGATATGCTCTAAAAAAACAGAGGAGAGCATTCCTTTGTCTTCTAGTTGAGAGTGAGGTCCATCCTGAAACCTGGTATAGGAGACAGTGATGTGTACCATGGGGTGGATTTAGGATAAATCTTAAAGCCCGGTGGTAAAGGGTGTCCAGTTTGGTTGGCATCGTTGATGGGCAATGACTGTAAAGGAAGTCAGCGTAGTCCAGTATAGGTAGGAATGTAGTTTGTACTAGTCTCATTCTGGTTTCTAACATAAGTAGGTGTTTAATGCGATAGAATAAACCTAATTGCTGTCTTAGTTTCTTTGAGGTTTCATTTAAGTGGCACAGAAAGTTGAGCTTGTTATCCAGCCAGAACCCTAGGTATTTAAAGGTATCAACTACTTCAAGGGGTTCATCTAAGAGTGTTCAGATCTGTGTGATATGTGGACATCCGGAAGTAGACTTTTGTGAGAGAATCATTGCTTTAGTCTTTTTGGCGTTGAGGAGGAGCTTATGAGTGAGAAGGTTGTATTGGAGGGTGACAAAGTCTTTCTATAAGTGGGCCAAATCCAAGGATGAATTTGTGGTACAGAGTACAATATCATCTGTGAATAAGTGCACATTTGCTGTGCCCAGCTGAGAGTCCAGATTATTAATGTATATTGCAAAGAGGATAGGGCCCAGGCTGGAGCCTTGTGGGACTCCTCGTAACAAGAATTGTTGTGGGGACAGATCTCCTATGGCTTTGACTTGTTGTAACCTATTGGTTAGGTAGCTGGTGAACCATTTAATGGCAGAACTATCAAGTCTGATGTTTCTCAGTGCAGTAAGCATGATGGTATGATCCACAGTATCGAAGGCCTTACTTAGATCAAGGAAGAGAGCAAATACGTGCTTCTTAGAGTCCAAGGCCATTTGCCAGTCTGTAGTTACTTTGGCAAGAGCCGATACTGTACTGTATTTGGTTCTGAAGCCAGACTGAGCCCGGTTTAGCAACTTCTGTGAATCCAAATGTTCTCTAACTTGGATGTTGACAAGTTTTTCAAGTAATTTAGAGAGGACGGTTAGTATAGAAATAGGCCGGTAATTGTTCAGATCACTTGGATCCCCAGTCTTGAATAATGGTAGGATGTGGGCAGTTTACCACGAGACAGGTAGCTCGCCTTGAATCAGAGAGGTGTTGAATAAGTGTGTAATGGGGGCAGTCAGATAGGTATGGCCAAGTTTTAAGAAGTATGGTTCAATATTATCTGCACCCGCACTCTTTTTTGTATCCAGAGAAAGGAGGAGGTCCTCCACTTGCTTGAACATAATTGTGAGGAAGCTGAAGGGGGTGGGATGCGGTTGGTAATGGTTGTGGTTATCAGCGAAGCCAACAGTGTAGTGTCTTGCCAGGCAAAGTTTGCTGATAGGTGAGGTGTCAAAGGCAAGCCCTACAGTGGCAAAGTGATCATTAAACTTCTTTAGTACATTAGTTTTGTCCGTATAGGTGGTACCATCATCCAAAATTTGGCAGAGTTGTTTTTATTGTCTTTTTGGAAGTACCTAGCTTTTTCTGACCTAATTAGCTTGATACAAGCATTCCTAGTGGTACGGAATGCTAACCAATCGGCCTCCAGGTGGGATTTCCTCACTTTTTTCCACCAGTAGTCCCTATGCCTAAGTGCTTTCTTCAGGATGTGAGATAACCAGCCAGGAGTTTTATTTTTTGATTTGAACAGTCTTAGTGGGGCGTGTTTGTCTATTAGCCCCAGTAAAAGCCTGTGAAAGATGTTAAATGCCTCTTTAAAGGTGGGTGCTAGATAGAAATCCTGCCAAGGAATGTTACTTAGATCTTTCAGGAAAATGTCGATTGAGCGGTTATTTTAAAAATCCAGTTTAGTTTTCAGCACTTACCGATTCCTGTCATGCCGACTGAGAGCAGGAGCTTTGCGGCAGCTGCTGTGGGGCAGTCTGGGGTCTCTCGACCAAGGGCACTGGAGTCTGGTGCAGAATGAAATAATGGCAAGGGCTCTGCAAAAAATAAACAGCCTTCTTCACCTATTACCACAGACATAAACTACATAAAAGATAAGCTGACAAATATACACCTTGATATTGTCTCTATAAAGAAGCAAGTGGGGACTGACAGGGAGAAAACTGAGATTATTGAGGAAAGACTGAACGTAATTGAGGAAAGGATTGCTATGCTTGAAGTAAAGTTGAGGACAAGCCAGACAAAAGAAGGAACATAATTGAACATTTGGGGCCAAAATAGATCATCTTGAGAACAGAAGTAGACGGAATAATTTGAGGCTAGTAGGTGTACTTGAGTTTGTGGAGGGCAAGGACATGATATACTTTCTTCCACAAATTCTCCCTTCTTTACTAAACTTTAATTGGAACTGGCCTCTGGAGATCGAGAGAGCATATCGTTCTCTGAGACCGATCCCCAAACAGGGACAGAAATCACGGCCAATAATCATCTGCTTTCTCAGCTTTACAAATAAAAATGGAATTTTGAATATTGCCAGACAGAAAAGGGCTCTTTATTGGGGAAAGGACCATATTTACATATTTCAGGGCTATTCTGCTGAGCTGGTGGAAAAGAGGAAGGAGTACAATGGCATTAGGTTTCTGTTGCAGAAGTTAGAAGTGTCTTATTATATCAAATACCCTGCAGTTCTGGTTTTGTCCAAAGGAGGAGGGTCTCACAGTTTTATTACATCAGATGAAGCATGGGGGTTCATAACAAGAAGTTGGCACATCCTGAACAACAGGCCTAAAATAAATCCATCTCAATGCCACTCTCCAATGGCCCCACCAAAATTCAAAAAAATCCAACGGTTCCAGCTTAGAACCCCATGCGCGAGCGCCAGTTTGCAGACTTCACAGAGAAGCACTCCTACCATCCCTTCAAGTGATACAATGTCAGTCTCTTGAGCAGAGGAAAACAAACAAACATACATTTCAGTACTGATGCACAACACTAGACATCCCAATACGATGGTATCTGTGTTAAAATCAGTAGCTTGGCCCTCCAAGATAATGAGGAAATAGCAGCCTTTCTTTAAAAATTAAAGTGCAATCCTGGCTAAAACCCCTCCTAAATCCTCCACTCCCCCAGATTGACCATTACTTCCTGGTTGCACACTCTCCTTCGATGCCGCCCTTGGATGGATCTGCCAAAAGGCTTAGCGACTGTTTGAGAAGTTCTTCTAGCTGCATAATGGATATGTTCGAGGAGCCATCCTCCCTAAGTTATTCTCCCTCGGAGATCGAAGCATTGAAGTCCTAAGGATTTGAGTACTCCCACAATCCTCACTCTGAAGTAAGGGGGTGATCCTTCCTTATGTTCCTCTTTATGTGATTGATTTAATCAGATATCAATGGCCTTTGATCAGGACTTCCATTTTAGCTATTTAAGATTAAAGTCACCAGACAGTTTTTATATATTGTTCCTCTGCTAATTAGTGTTCTTTGACCTATGGATAAGTAGCTTAAAATGTTTAGCTAATATTTTGATAGCGTTTAATGCCTGCTTGCATCACAGGAATTGTGTGGTCTGCCTGTCCTCCTGGTCCCTACACTACAGTGCAGTCCTTTGATGTAAGTTTTCACTTTTCCCAGTTTACTTTGGCCCTTTCTCTCTTTTTATGCAAGAGGCATAGTTTGCCGGGGGGGGGGGGGTGTTGAGGAAACTGCTAAATGCCTGTAAATGTTAAAAATGTATGTAATGAAAAACCTAAGCATTTTCTAGTGTGGAAGGCAGGAGGTTAATTCATCCTTGCAATGTTAATCTCAGACATGTACTACCCTCGTCTATGTCCCCCTAGATCGCATGACTTTTGAACTTACTTGGATCAAGTTTAGATATTCCTGTAGGAACAATGCTTCAGCTATTTATTACCTGTGTAGCATTTAAGTAATGATCTTATCGTGATCATCAGCTGCTGAAGCCCTGAACATACATGTACATTGCAGGCTTATTTCATAGCAGCTTTTCTACAATCTTTTAAGGAAACAGATGTTTTTAAGACATTACAATTTTAAAAGGATCTCCAAATCCTTCCCTTAGTTTTTTTGCTATGCAAACTGCACCTTTTTTTGTGTATTAAGGAATTTCATGGGGGGGGGCCTAATCTCAGACCCTGTCCACACTTGTGTTAGTGGCAGCATAATGATATCTGTAACGGTTTAAGCCTTACCATTACAGTTCATCTGCACTCTGCCACAACCGTGCTCCCCACTCTGTGCTCTCACCTGCCTTGCATCCACATTGCTGAGCTCCTTGCATTGTTCCTTGTGGTCGACATCACCCGATAGCAGTGAAGTGACACACACAATTCCAGAATCCTGTGTGTCACTTCACAACGTACCCAGCATGCTGCAGCTCATTTCCATGGCCACAGTAAATGGAAACAAGCATGGCAGCATGGCTTGGGATTCCCAACAGGCTGCCTCTCTTCTTTCATCCTTTTTCATCTTTGTCCCTCATCTCTCTCTTCTATTATTGGCCCCTGTGTTCCTACACCAAGCATTCCACAGGACCCAGCAAGCACTCACCATAAGGAATGTGCCTGTTGTTTTCCTCTTGGAAGGTTAGAGGCAGTTCTAGTTGGCAGATGAAGAAATGGTGGAATGAGTTGTCACAGCATAAAAACTTTTTGCTGGGATTAGTCATTCCACCATTTCTTCTTCTGTCAACTCCATCAGCCTCTAGCCCTTGGAAAGGAAACAGCAAAATGTGCCGTGCTTCCGCATGGGTTGCCTGGAGCAGCCATGGAGGACTGGGAATACCGAGATCAAACACTTACCCATCCGCACTGGTGAGTATTCCAACTTGTGAGCATTTTTAAGTGACAAATGTTCCTGCTACCGATCCCGAGACTACCTTCCAACAGGTCTTGAGATCAGTAGCAAAAATGCAACGGATACCATTACAGATGCAAACTTCTGTAATGGTTGAAATGTGCAGTAATGGTACCAAGCAGCAAGTGTGGACAGGGCTTCAGACTGAGGGTTGTGGCTTGGAGGCAGTAATATTGGGGAATTTATTTCAAGTACATTTTACATACATATCTAGATACATAGACAGTGTCAGCAGATAAGGGCCTATGGCCCACCCAGTCTGCCCATTTGAGCTTGTAAGTTCAGTTTGTTTTCCTAGAAGTCTGTTGCCCCTTACCCCAGACCTCCAGAATTCCTTTATGTCTATCCCATGCATTCATAAATCCCGTGATTGTTTCAGCCCCACCACTTCCTCTGGCAGGGTGTTCCACTTGTCCACCACCCGTTCTGTGAAGAAATTCTTTCTCATGTTTCCTCTGAATCATCCTCCTCCAACTTCATCCCATGCCCTCTAGTCCTGGTACATCTTTTTCGCTTAAAATAGTGTTTTCCTGCACCTGTTCCTCCCTGTAAGATACTTGTATGTCTCTATCATATCCCCTCTCCCTTCTCTCCTCCAGGGGTACATGTTCAGTTCCTTCAACCTGTCTTCATAGGACTTGTGATGCAATCCATGCACCATCTTTGTTGCCCTCCTCTGAACCTTCTCTACACTGTCTATGTCCTTACGTAGGTATGGCCTCTAGAACTGTACACTGTACTCCAGGTGGGGGCCTCACTAGTGTCTTGTATGCGGAATTATGACCTCCCTTTTCCTGCTGGTGATGCCCTGCCTATACATCCCAGCATCCTATTTGCTTTACCTGATGCCTTGTCACACTGTTTCCCTACCTTGAGGTCATCAGAGATGACAACCCCAATATCCCTTTCCTGCTTGATGCTGCTATCCTCACCCCCAACTGATATATTGTGCCAGGGTTTTGTGCCCCATATGCATTATCTTGCACTTCTTGCATTGAATTTCAACTGCCAAACCCCTGACCATTCTTCAAGTTTCTGCAGGTCGCTTCTCATTCTGTCTATACCCTCTGGTGTGTCTACTCTGTTACAGAGCTTTGTGTCATCAGCGAACAGTGAAATTCTGCCTTCTAGGTCCCACACAATGTCACTGATGAAGATGTTGAATAGGACCGGTCCCAGCACTGATCCCTGTGGTACCCCACTGGTCACTCTTCCCTCTGTGGAGTGACAGCCATTTACCACCACCCTCTGTGTCCTGACACCCAGACAGTTACCTACCCACCACACTACTGTCCTGCCCACACCCATATTCCCCAGTTTGTGTAATAGTCTTCTATGTGGCACAGTGTCAAAGGCCTTGCTGAAGTCCAGATAGGCCATGTCCACTGCCCTCCCCTGATCCACCTCCCTAGTCACCCAGTCAAAAAATTCAACGAGGTTGGTCTGACATGACCTCCCCCTGGTGAAACCATGCTGCCTTGGGTCCTGTAGTCCATTGACAACCAGATGTTCCACCAATCTCTCCTTCAGTAGTGCTTCCATGATCTTCCCCACCACCAAGGTGAGGCTGACTGGTCTGTAGTTCCCTGCTTCCTCTTTGTTCCCACTTTTGTATAAGGGGACTACATCTGCTGTCCTCCAGTCTTTGGGTACCTCCCCTGTTTCCAGTGATCGGCTAAACAGGATAGCCAGAGGTTCAGCCACCACGCTTTTAGTTCTTTATGACCCTGGGGTGCACCCCATCTGGCCCCATTGCTTTATCAACTCTTATTACTTCCAGTTCCTTTAGGACCCTTTTCTGTAAAGGACTTGTGTCCATTTCTGCACCACTCTCACCCCTTGTACTCCTTCAGACCCATTATCCTCCTCTTCCTCAGTAAAGACTGAGCAGAAATACCTGTTCAATATGTCAGCTTTACTGTTGTCATCCTCCATGCCCCATCCTCCCCCTTCAGTCTCACTATCCCTCCTTTGTCTTTCTTTTTTCACTTATGTACCTGTAAAAGGTTTGTCCCTCTACCCACTGATTTTGCAATGTGTTCTTCTGTCTGAGCTTTGGCTTCCCTTACTGACCTCCTGCCTCCCTTTGCTTCTCCTGGTACTTCTCCCTATCCCTCTCTGCCTGTGTCTTTTGTATTGCCTGAATGCAATCTTTTGGCTTTCACTTTCTTTGCTACCTCTTTGAAAACCATAATGGTCTCCTCTTCCTTTTCCTCTTGCTAACCTGTTTACTGCATAATTATGTTGTTCTTGTAATCCCCATTTTAAATACTGCCCACTGTTCCTCAACCCCTGATTCCTGTCCCATTCCCCTTAATGCCTCTTTCAAGTATCTCCCCATCTTCCCAAAGTCTGCCCCCCTAAAATCCAGGATACGTGTTTTTGTGTGGTTTGGTTCTGCTCTTTCTGTGATTTCAAACCACAATGACTGGTGGGCACTGTTTCCCAGGTGCTCCCCCACTGTTACCCCATCACACTGTCCCTGTTTGTGAGCACAAGGTCCAGTATTGCCTTCTGCCAAGTTGGTTCCATGACCAGTTGCTTGAGGAAGGCACCCTGAAGGGAGTCCAGGAAAAATCTGCTCCTAGTTGATGCTGCTGCTGGGATGCTCCAGTCCTCGTCTGAAATATTGAAGTCTCCAACCAGTACTACCACACCCTTGTCTGCCATGCTTTGGATGGCTAGCATCAGCTCCATATCTGTTTCTTCCTCCTGGGCTGGTGGTCTATAGACCACACCTGTGTGGATGGCTGTCCCCATTTTCCTTTCCAGCTTAACCCACAGTATCTCTCCCCCATTTTGTTCCTCCTGACTCTGTGGCCCTTATGTCATTTTTCACATACAGTGCCCTCCTCCTCCTTCCTGCCTGCTCTGTCTCTTCTGAATATGTTGTAGCCAGGTATGGCCATCTCCCAGTCGTGGTTATCATTACACCAGGTTTCAGTGATGGCCACAATGTCCAGGTCTGACTGTACCATGACAGCCTCCAGATCTTCCATCTTGTTGCTAAGGCTCCTGGCATTTGCACACATGGCTTTCCATGATTTGACCTCCCTAGACTGTTTCACTGTTCTACTCAGCCCTTCCTTGGTTGTCATTTATCCCTGGTTCTCCTTGCTGTCCTTCTGCTGAATTTTGCCCTTTTCTGCTTATCCCCTTGGGCACTAATCTCCATTTTCTGCACACTGCTTTGCAGAGATAGCCACTCCTCTGGTTCACTGGTTCCACTGCTAGCTGTGGGGGGTGAGCAAGTAGGTACCCTCCTTGCTGGCCTGCCACCCCCCTTTGCTAGTTTAAATGCTTGTCAATGTAGCATTTAAACTTATCATTGAGTGCTTGGATTCCCCTCCAGGATGGATGCAGGCCGTCAGGCTTGAACAAACCTCCATCCCTCCAGGTGGGTCCCCAGTCACCAATGAATCCAAACCCTTCCTCACAGCACCAGTTCTTCAACCATGAGTTACAGTTCCTGGTGCATGCACTTCTATGCTCTCCCTTACCTCTCACAGGTAGTACTTCTGAGAAAGTGACAGAAGTAGCTACTTGCTTGAGACCCTTCCCCAGTTTCCTAAACTCTTCCTGAACTTCCTTTGACTCCCCATTTGCCAGGTCATTAGTACCTAGGTGGATAATGACATCCAGCTCACCCTCCCATCTTGCCTTCCCAGTGATCCCCAGGATCTTCCTTCCATCCCTCCATGCCGTGGCACCTGGTAGGCACCTCACCTCCCTGTCCTCCCCCTCCTGTGTTCCTAGCTGGATCCCTCTTATGATGGAGTCCCCCACCAGAATTTGCTTCCTCCTCCTCTGGGGTCCACTGCTTTCCCCGCTGAGGTCACCTCCTTGGCTAACCTCCACATCCTTTCCTTCCACTTCTCTGGGTGCCTCTATTTGGTTGTCCTCATTTGCCAATGTGGCATATGAGTTCTTGAGTGGAATAGGATCTGGTATGTGCCTCTGCCTGACTGCTCTAACCCTCTCTGAGCCCACTGTCATCCAAGTGCTCCTCGTTCTCAGCATCCTTTGAGGCAGTTGCATTGGACTGGGTGGTCCCTGGATAGGGGTGATGGTACTCCTGACCCAGTTTACTTCCGCTCTGAGTCTGGCTACCTCATCCCGCAGTCCAGAGAGATGCATGCAGATGGGGCAGCACCTCAGTGTCCAGAAGGTCTGCCTGAATATGGCTGCCCCACAGCCACTGCATTGCACCACTCCCCACATTATACTGCAATTCCACTACTTGTCTGCTACTGAAGCTCTCCTAGTTCCCTTTTTATTAATTTACTTACTAAAAATCCTGCCACTGATCCTCAGATATTTTTTTTTAAAGAAAAAGAAACCAATAAATAAATAAATGAGTCAAAACACTTGTCATGCTGAGGGTGGGCTTCTTCCTCCTTATGCCTCTCCTACTTCACACCCCTTACTATACCCTGTGTTTAGCTTTTGTCAATCAGATTTAACAGGGCATTTAATTAAGAGTTTTGGGAAGGGGAGGGAGGGGGGTGAAAATTTGCAGCAATTAAAGACAGCACAGAATTACACCACCACTATGTTTTAAATTTTCAACAGCCCAAAAACAATTATAAGTAAAGACAACAAAGAAAGTATAGTGTCACTAAAAGCCCACAATCTAAGTTTAAAAGAAAAATAGCAATTACCAGTTACTCTAAAGCACTGAATTGAATATGTTTTCTCAAAGATGACCCTGAGCAAGTCTCTTAACTTCCCTGTGCTCCGAGCTCGCACCTGTAAACAAGCTTTCAGCTTAGTGTGCCACTCCTGATTAAACAATTGGAAAAAAATATTACCAGGCCTAACAGGCCCCTCATTCCAGTAATGATTTTGAGAAAATGCCTGCCTGCTATATAAGCCCTTATATATGGTATAATCTCTAAGATTGATCACTCTTGCAGGTTGTATCCAGAACATGTATGTGAGTCATGAGTGCCTACCACATGGGCAGTCTGCCCTGTTGCTCCCTTATCTTGTGACCAGGTAAACAAGGTTGATGCAGGATCAGAAACTTTCAGGCAGAGCCCTGTCTCCTTTATGTCTAAGTTTATTTGGAAAAGGTACAGTGGTTAGGCCTATTTTACACATTCTATGAGTCTTTGCGCTGCCTCAGCCTCAACAGTAAGGAACAGGTTTTAGTTACGGGATTTATTTCTTGGATTAAGGGTGTGTATGATTAACATTGTCTAGCCATTGATCTAATGCAGGTTTTTGTTTCACAGAATCTGTAATTTTACTCTAGTATGAGTTTTAATTACCACTGATCTTTTCTTTTAAATGAATATGTTGGACTGTAAGTGCTATACTAAGCTTATTAAAAAAATAAGTGTGGGTTCTTGATGTTGTGCTGCCAAGAGTTGTGTGACATCACTTTGAGATTGCTTCTCAGTGAATAGTTGCATTTTTTCCTGCTGTGTTTGTTTTGTGTTATATAAGTATGTGTGACTGGGTATGAAAAAGTTGTCTGGTTCCAGTTCAAGTGTCTGTTTCTTGCTTTAAAAGAATTCTGATAGATATATCAGCTGTTTTATTAGCATTCTGTATTTATTTGAACTTCTTTATTTTGAGTGACTATACATCTGCTGGTTAGATATCCTCCTTAGTGTTATAAGTACTAAGGTTTATTATGAGTCCAGTTTGCACTGCTTCATGGAATGTTCAGGGGCTAGGGTCACCAATAAAAAGATACAGGGCACTAAATCACTTAAATAAGCACAAAGTGGACATGGCTTCACTCCAGGAAACTCATTTAGTTCCTGAGGAGGTGGAAAAACTTGTTCGCAGTTGGGTAGCTACTGTACGTCACTCATGCTTTTCTTGAAAGAAACAAGGTGTAGCAATTCTGGTCAGGAACGGTCTGTACTTTGTGAAACATAATCATTTTACTGACCCAAAAGGCAGGTACCAGATTTTTTGGGGCACCATTTATGGGAAAGATGTAGTATTATGTAATGTTTATGCCCTGAATGCTCAGCAAAAATAATTTTTCCAAAACATTGCTTATGCTCTGGCTAATATTAGAAATTATGAGATTATTCTGTGTGCCAACTTTAATGTGGTTATGGACCCTGCCTTGGATAAATCTCACTGCCTCAACCCTGGAAGTTTAAGTGCAGCACAAAAAGGGCTCTACCTGGCACTTAGAGACTTAGGACTAATTGACACTTGAAGACTAGTACACCCTGAAGGGAGAGACTATTCTTTTCTTTCAGCATGGCATGGTACATTAAGCAGGCCACATTACTTATTTATGCCATTAAGTTTATGCAATGAAGTTAGTCATATAAGCTATGAGAATATCTTTATTTCATTCCATTCCTTGCTGAAAAGCTCAGTGTGGTTTGAAAGTAAGGCAAGTAGGTTTGCAAGCTGGACAGTTAATTCTTCCTTGCTACAAGATGAACATTTCGGGACTTCAGTAAAGGAGGAAATATCTGTTTATTTCAAAAACAATTGTGAAAGGGAGGTAGCAGATAAAATAGCCCGGGATGCCTATAAGGCCTTCATTGGGGGGTGGCAGCATAGGATTTGCCTCTAAGAAAAAGAAGGAAAAACTCAAACAGTTACACTCCTTGGAAAGGGAACTGAATAGCATCCGATCGGACTTAAAAGGAAACCCACCAAATAAAAAAGTCTTACTTTATAAAGTTATGGGACTAAAGTATGACAGCAATAAAATGTACACCAGCAAAATTGAGTATGCTCTTTTTAAAGTTAAACAAAAGTATTTGGAAACAGAGGAAAAGGCCAGTAAAACTTAGGCTATATATTGCAGAAAATGCATAATCAGAATACTATTAGTGGTATCAGCCTTAAAATGGGGGAAGTTACATATAATGTGAGGAAAATTAATGATTGCTTTAAGGACTTCTAGGAAAAATTATACTAATCTCAAGGCTCAGTGCAGATATGTCACATAGATGATTTTCTTCAAAAAGCTAAACTTCCGTCACTGTCCCTTAGATAGGCCTCTAACCCTGCAGGAGATTTCAGAGGTAATTTCTAGTGCTCCCAAAGGCAAAACTCCAGGACTGGATAGATTGTCTAGTGAATTTTACACGTACCTAAACAACATAATAGCTCCCCATCTTGTAAAGGGTTTTCAAAATTCTTTTAAGGATAGGTCTCTCTCAGATTCTCTGAATAACGCCTATATATGTTCACTGGCTAAGAAAGGGAAAGACTTACTCGAGTGTGGGAGTTACAGGCCTATATCTCTCCTGAACTTTGATTACAAAATAATAGCAAAAGTATTAGCTGTCAGATGCTCTAAAATTCTGAACAAAATTGTGGGGAAGGTAGACAGGCTGCTGATAATTTTCACAGGCTCTTCTCGATTTTGTGGTCAGCCCAAAAATCACAAAACAAAAAAAATCTCTCAATAGCTATTCCATTGGACATAACTAAGGCATTTGATTCTTTAGAATGGGTTTACCTCCTGAATGTTCTTAAAATGAATGATTTTGGACCTAACATAATTTCTTGGGTACAAACTCTATATGCATGCCCTAGAGCATGTATAATCAGAAATTGTCTCAGGTCTTCTCCCTTCCACTTGCACAGAGGTTCTAGGCAGGTTTTCCCTCTCTCTCTCTCTCTCTCTCTCTCTCTCTCTCTCTCTGCTTCTTTTTATTCTTTCCATAGAACCTATTATCAAAAGAATAATGCAGTCTAATAGAATTCATGGGATACAAACAGGAAAATATGTTAATAAAGTCCTTGCTTTGCAGACAACATCCTTTTAATTCTGACCCAACTGGCCTTTTCTTTGCTGAATGCCAAAGAAAGGGTGGCCCCCTTTTGCCCGACATCCCGATGGCGAAACACGGAAAAAGACTACTACAGCAACAGTCGCTGTAATGGTCTGCTTCTATGTTTTGTTTTACCCCAGTGTTCTGCCCCCTCCCAAGACCAACTCCGACCTGGAGTTGAGAATCCTAAAGTCTGGGGGGTGGAGGGTGCTGCCCTCACAGAAAACACTGGGGGATTAGGCGCCACAATACCTGTGTCGGTATTGTGCCGTCACTGTGTGGGAGGTCAGCAGTTTTACTGTTGACCTGACTTGGTGCTTCCCAAAAAATGTTACAGCGCTTTGGAAAAATATCAGGCCTGTATGTTAATTGGTCTAAAACAGTGTTTGATGCTTTTTGACTCAAACTCAGAATGAATCAAAGTAGCTACTGTACCATGCTAGATGTTAAGTGGTTTATTGATGGTTTAACTTATTTGGGGATTAAGTTCTTTAATACTGCAGGGAAGATCTTAGATTTTAATATGTCTAGAATAATTGATGAGCTCAAGTTGGATCTAGACAGATGGTCTAAACTACATCTGTGGATATGGGGTAAAATGAACTCATTACATATTATCTTTGCTCCTAGGTTGTTTTATTTTATGAACGATTTTGCAGCAAACATCCCTAAGATGTGGTTCAATATACCTGAAAGGCTTATCTCCTCCTTCCTGTGGGATGGAAAGCCTCCTAGATTGTCCAAGGCTAAACCTAGAGCTCCAGTAGGTAATGAGAGCACGGTGGCAAGGGTACCTCTGGGCGTATAAGCTTAAGCAACCATCCGCTTGGATCTCTGGAATGGCAAAGCTGATATGCCCTTGTGGGTAAGGATAGGAAAAGATCTAGTTGCCCCCCTTGACCTGCCTGACTTATTTTTTGTCATCACCCCTTCTCACCTTACAAACCACACAGTGCTTCAACTAGCAATACTAACATGTAAAAAGTTTAATCATCCCAAAAAGAGACTTATGCCTTAATGGGGGAACCCCTTGATTACTCCTAATAATAAAGTACTAAAGGACACAGGTTGGAGAACTAAAGGTATTAAAATACTGGGTGATTTATTAGATACTGATAACAGATTATTCTTCTTTGAGAATCTTAGAAATAAATTTCAGTTGAATAAGAGTGATTTCTGTACGTATTTACAAATAAGGAGTTTTCTCTTTAGTAAATTCTTAGACCCTAACTATCTGCTTCCCCCTACTTTGGAGTGGGACATGTTGTTGAAGTTAGTTTACCTCCCTAAAGGTGTTAGTTTAATTTAAAAATAGTTAAATGAAGCAGATGACTCTCTGACAGACCACATTAGACTTAAATGGCAAGAAGATTTAGGACAAGTGATCCCAGCGTCAGCTTGGAACAAGGTGTGGGTAATGCCTCTAAATCATCCAAAGAGGTCCTGGGGAGATTAATACAGTTCAGAATTTTGTATTATTATTATTATTATTATTCCCCCAGGCAGTTGTTTAACTTAGGGCTGAGCTCTAGTGATCACTGCTGGAGATGTGGGATGCCCGATGCAGGGCTGGCATATTTGCGTTGGTTGCGTTGGGGTACTGGATTGCTGGAAAAAAATTTGTGCCTTGTGTCAAATCATACTAGGTCTCCCTATTCCCCTTTCTCCATTGATATTTATTATTGGTGATGTTAGCATGTTAAAACGCGCATCAAAATTGAAGCAAATTTGGGTCATGTCAGTTGCATTAGCCTTTAAAAGGCTTCTCCTTAAAAACTGGAAGGAAATAACTGTACCTTCTTTGCAACAATGTCTAACTTCTCTGGAAGGGATTGCAAATAATGAAAGGATTTGTTACTCAATAATTAATAAAAATGCTGGCCCAGATATTCAAACTGCACCCAAAAAGTGTGCAACAGCAGGAGCAAGCGCAAGTCCACTGTGCTCACGCGCAAGAAGCATGATATTCAAAAACTGAGCAGGCCAAGATGCGCCTATGGCACATGACTGAATATCACACCACCTGCACCATAGCACAACAAGGGATGCTCAGCAGAGCAGTCCAGATGCACCATAGCGCAACCAGGGATGCCCCCAGCAGCAGTGCAGCAATGCAACAGCACAACCAGGGATGCAGGGGCCCACCAACCATGCCACAGATGGGCAGAGGAACACACAGCAGAACAGACATTGTCCCCCACACCCCATGCACTGCACAACCCGGGGAGAGCTGGAATAACCACTAGTCCATGGTTACCAGCAACCAACCCACAGCTGGGCCATGGTGTCCCAGCACACCCCCTGGTAAGCTATGATCGGCATACAAGGAGGGCTGACCACCCCATACCACACCATCCCACCAATGCAGAGCACACCCTGCACCATGATCCCCATACACCCTGCCCAGGGGTAGCACCAAACAGTGCAGGATGCCCCATGCATGCCACCACTCCCACTGTGACAATGCAACTCTGTGCACCATGGAGCCATGCAAGGCAGCCCCACCATGGGCACCCTGCAGTGGGTGGCAGCAGACAGTGATGCAACAGATGCATACACAGTGCCACCCTGCATGTCCCCCCTATGTATAGCTGAGAGACCAACCATGCATCCGCACATGAGGTACCCCGCATGTGACAGGGCATTCCCCGGACACCACCTCCAGTGGTACAGCACCCTGCACACCCTCCCTAGGACACATCCCATCCCAGCAGTGGCCACAACAACCAGCACAGACATGCACAGTGTAGCATGAAGGCATGCACCACACAGGATGCAACACAGTGCATGGACAAATACCCACCCATACCCAAGGGCACAGCAACACAGGGACACAGTAGCAGGTCAACCAAGCCACTGGCATGTGGCCACAGCTGACGTGTAAACACGGCCAACACCCCTACATTGCACAGGTGTGCCAGTCACCCTACACAGACACCATGAAGCTGTATGCCACAAGCATGCTGCCAGAGCACAAGTGACAGACACTGGAGTACATCCCCTGCAACAGACACAAGCGACAGCATGGATGGTGGACAACAACAGCGGAGGTCACAGTGCCACCGGAGGTAGAAGTACACCATACCGGTGATGGCGGTCAACCTGGCATTGTGCAGGGTACAGTTGTTATCCAGCATGGACAGCCACCACTGACACAACAGCAGACTGTGCATATCACAGACATGCAAGGGTGTCAGCTGCACAGGCCATGGACGGTCTGACAGGGGTGCCATGCACACAGTGCAGGCCCCGGTGTACCACTGCACACAGGCATGCAGTGCACAGAGTACAACCCACAAACCACAGACAGAGACTGATCCCCCTGCCCACACCACAGGTGGTTCACCTCTGCTTGCGCACACACACACCCACCCATGTGTGCACCACCCCTGATGCCATGCACACCACTGCAGCTGAGCACCTGCAGCCCGCTGAAAATCAGAGACCACCACAGTTGTTATAACAAAATGTATATATTAAAACTATGTACAGTAAAGCTTTATACAGAACTATATACAATGGGGAGAAGGGCCACATAACAGGTGGGGGTGGGTAAGGAGCAGGGGTGAACATATGGGAGAGGTACGAAGGGGTGTGAGGGTGGTTGCCAAAGGGGGAAAGGTTTTATTTGGGGCATGGGGGATATCACTGGCCACCCTAGTCCTCTTCCTCCTGGTGCCAATGTGATCTCCACCTCACCTCATGGCAGTGGATGTGTCTCAGGCACTCCAAGGTCTCCCTCCTGATCCACAGCAGCTCCTGGATGCCCTGCTGGATCTGCTGGAGTGTCCAGCCACCTAGGAAGAGGGAGCAGAGTTAATAGGTGTGGCTGTCCATCCCCATGCAGCCAACCCATTGTGCATTGCATACAGCCATGTGACACGCCCCTGTGATGGTGTGCGACCACCCATAGTGACCGTGTCCACAAGACCTGCCCACCCAGGCAGCCACAGCCATGTGGACCACTGCACACACCCACCGCCCATGTCCTGCACAGCACCACCATGGCCGTACAGTGACTTGGCTATGCGGTGTGAAGGCAGTGCCATAGCCATGTGCCCGGTGCACACATGGACCACCATTGACACTCTCTCAGACATGCAGTGCCACTGGACAGTGCTGACTGTAACAAGTTGCGTGCATGGCAGTGGTGTTACTAGATGGTGGCCATGCTCAACTGCCCACCCAGTTATACAGCATGCAATAGTAATCATGGATGTAAGGCACTCACCATCAGCAGGCTGGTCCATGTGCCGCGGACCACCTTCATCCCTCCTGTCTCTCTCCTCCAACATGTGGAGCCTCCCCTCCCAGTTGCACCTCCATTCTTCTGGCCCTAAGGTGCAAACATGGAGAGAGGAACATCAGTACAATCCAGTAGCAATGTTCCCCGGCCCCCATGTGTGTGCAATCCCACACAACCAGACCCACCACCCTACACCCCGATACCACCACCACGACCAACACCGACGCCCCCATGTGCCGGACACATGCAACCGTGATACCCGTATGGACAATAAAAGTGTATGTATGTTGTACCTACCTGGCTGTGGCACCGTGCCCCTCCTGGCATGTGCCCGCAGGCAGGCAAGCAGGTCCGGGTCCCTGCGCCTCAGGTCCCCATAACGGTGGTGGCACTGCTCTGCCTTCTGCCCCATACCAGTGGCCTCCTCCAGGGCGTCAGCCACCTCCTGCCATACTACACTCCTGGCCCTGTCCAGGGGTGCCTCTCCAAACAAAGCCCCAAAGTGGAGCTCGACTATGGCCACAAGGTTTACCAGCTCGATCTGGCTCCACTGCACAGCACGTCTCCGCGCCATCTCTGCTGCTCAGTTCAAGCAAAATGGTGCTCTGCAGCATGGTCCTGCCACGTGCAGATGCTGTGAAATACAACGCTGCCATTCCCTATCATGCTGTCACAGAACAACATGATAGTGGTGCACCCATGCCTGTCGCATGGTGCCTAGGGGGCAAAGGTCGGACACAGGGTCAAGGGTTTCTGGCGCACGGACAGCCACAGCGTGATTGGAACCCAATGCATGTAGTGCGATTGGGTGCCTGTGTGCCACATCCTGTAGTGACCTACTGTGCTGTTGCCCCATTGCGCCTATGATGCCTCAGTGCCACAGCGCCATATAGGTGAACAGCACTGTAGCGCCACTGGCACAATGGTGGCCATGCCGTGCATTGTCTCCCATGCACAGCACATCAGCAGCATGGCAGGCACCTGCATCATCAACCCAGGCATGCTCAGTTAGGTGTGTACTGCGCATGTAACAGAACTGCACCCTTGGCTCAGCATGTTCAACACTACTGTGCAAAGTGCAACAGCATGATATTCAGGCAGAATATGCAAATCATCTAATCAGGCATTCAATTGCTCAGTCACTGCATTTGCATTCACTTAAAGATGCACCTCAACTCATTTGCATGGGTTGCGCGATAAAAGTGCGACATTGGGCTGCACTGGCCATAGTCGGTTACTGCAGTCTATTGCGGTGAGTTGCATGCTGTTTGGGAGTGTGGACTGTGGTGTTTGGGACATGCGTGGGACTGCACAGTCACAGGTAACACCTGTCATTCTCACAGGATGAATCATGACCGAACGTGTGGTGGAGGAAGAGGAACAGAGTTGTGGGAGGAAGAGGAGGCCAAATTTCACTAAGGCCGAGACAGATGCCCTGTTTGAGGCCTACCTAGACCAGGAGCCGCTCTTCAGGGGACACCAGGGAACACCAAAGGCCCACGCTGCTGCATGGGAGGAGGTGGTGCGTGCTGTAAACCTTCATGGCAGCCACCAGTGCTCCATGCAGGAGTGCATAAAGAAGATGGGCACAGACAGGCAGAGGATTAAAGAGAAGGTGGCTGCCATCAGGGCAGCACGGTCTGCGACAGGTGGGGGACAGCCGGAGGTGCTACGCCTGATCCCACAGGAAGAGCGGGTTGCTGGCAGCATGCAGCGTTGCACCATTGAGGGTGTTCCGGGTGGTGGATTCCAGACAGGTGGTAGTCCATCACTGCATGGTAGGTCATGGTCTGTCTATTGGGGGGGACAGGGTAGGTCACATGCAGTAACACTACTTTTTTTCCCTTACAGATCCTGAGCGTCTGCATGGGTCAGCGGTGGTGGGCTTCTCCACTAAGGCCAGTCACATGGAGATGGAGGAGGGCCAATCCACCTCCACAGGAATACGGGGGTCAGGACGACAGTGGGCACACCTGGATGTCCAGACTGATGTTGGTGGAGCAGGTGCGGAGGAGGCCCTGCCCGTGTCCCAGCATGCCAGCGTCAATGGATGCCAGCATGTTGAGACTCAGGCTGGTGTCGGATCCATCACCGATGCAGGTGACATCGAGGCCGTGGCTGTGGGTGGTGCTGCCATGGAGGCCTGCTTGTTATCACAGTCCCAGCCTGTTCCTGTCAGCACCAGTGGGTCAGCACTGGTGTGTCTAGGACAGTGGGACTGTTGCGGCCTCTGTGGTGGCACCATTGAGCCCTGGGGAGTGGCAGCTGGAGGGGCAGCATCAGCAGTCAGCCAGTGGCCATGCAGGTACAGTGTCAGGGGGTGGCATCAGTGCACCACCTGTGGACATGCCAGGCCTGGCCCTGGTGTGCAGTGCCCACCCTCAAGGGGTGATGAGCATCAGGGCTGCGAACACCCTGATGGACAGCATGCCGATCAGACAGATGGCCTCTTGGATGGGCGCACCCACATACTGCTAGCATCAGTCAATCAGCAGATGCGGCTTGTGATGGTGGTGAATGCACTGAGTGTGGCTCTGTGCCAGGCAGAGGAGAGTCGCAGCAGAGACACCGCTCTGCTCCTGGCAGGGATGGACCAGTTGCAGGAGGATGTGACTGCTGCCATTGACAGGCAGACACAGGCATTCACTGCTATCATGGCCACAATGGGCACACAGTTATTTGCCCATGTGTCACAGACACTATGCAGTGCAATGTCCACCCCCATTCCTGGTGTCATGCGACACCATCCTTGTCGACACCGGGTTCAGTTGTGGGCATCCCAAGCATGCCTGGCGCAGGCATGTTTGGTGTGCTGCAGACCCCTTCGCAAGCACAATCACATTCACACAGTGGAACCTCTGGGGGACCGTCGGTGCCACCCCATGAGGCCAGTGGTCAGCCTGTCACTGCTGGCAGGTCTTGGTGGGCCGTCCATGCACCCGTGGTAGCGGAGGCACAATGGCGCGTGAATGACCTGTCTCCCAGCGTGGCTACTGTCTGATGCTGCCCTGTGTGCATTGTTTCATTCAGCGGTCAATGCCCGGGTGGGTACCCGGCCCTGCACTCACATACACAGTCCATCTGCACACCCTCCCAGCTGCTGTCCACAGTTGCATGTGCATGATGATGCCTGCATTGCACTGTACGCCACTGTGCAATGGTGCCCAGCATCTGACACACGCACAATGACAGGCAGTGGGCGTGGTGGTCTGTGAACATTTGCGTGACGAGGGATGGCAGTCTGGGTCAGTGTGCCTCCTTCCCTTTGTGCATGACTGATGAGGGGTGTGTGTGTGTGTGTGTTTGTATGAGCTCGTGCCATGTTATACCTCGCCCATCCCTGGCGGTGTGTGTGGTTCCATGCCCGGCCACTTCCCTTGATGGCATGCACCCCTGGTGTGTGTCCATGTGAGTTTGTGGGTTGTGCCTTTGCCACTGGTGGTTGCACATGGCCCCATGACTTATCCTGGGTTGGCTGAAGTGCTTCTCTGTGATGGTGTCCCAGTGCAGCTGTGCCAGCTGGAGCAGTCAGGGGTCCCGTCGCCCAAGGGGGGGCTGCCCATCACTATTGTCACCAGTGTCCTCATCGTCCCCATCACTGTCCCCCTCTTCAACCTGTACAGCTATCCCACATTCATTGGCCATTTTGTGCAGGATGCAACAGGCCAGGAATAGCCCACAGGCTTTTGAGGGGCTATACTGTAGGGCACCACCGGAAGTGTCCAGGCAACGGAAATGTGCCTTCAGCATACTGAACACCCGCTCGATGACATTGCATGTGGTTGCATGTGCCTCATTGTAGCATTGTTGCAATGGGGTCGAGGGCCGCCGGTATGGTCTGAGCAGACAGGGACGGAGTGGGTATCCACTGTCACCTGTGTGTAGAGGGTGGAGGTTAGTTTGGTGATCAGCATTGCTCTGCCTCGGGCCATATAGGCCACTACCCATGTCACCTCTGACCATGGCCCTCCCGAGCTCTATGTTTGTCCATGTGGTTTGCATACTCACCCACTAAGTGGCCAGTGGGGATGTCCCCACTCTTGAATCTGTGGCACAGTGCTGACTGGTGCCAGATGAAGGCATTGTATGATCCCCCAGGGTGCATGGCACAGACATTGGTTATGTGCCCCCTGGCATCACACACCACCTGGCAGTTGATGCTAGCATAGCCCTTCCGATTAATATATGGGGCCCCCTCAGGGCCAGGAGGTGTACGGATGGCCACATGGGTACAGTCTATTGCCTCTAGCACGCCAGGCATGCGTGCTACCCTGTCAAACTCCTGTATGTTTGCTGTGCGCTCTGCCGGTGTGCTGGGGAAATGGATATACTCCACAGCATGTGGCAGCAGTGCGCTGAGATATTGAGTGAGATGGCCTGACACGGCCGACTGGGTTATGCCTGTGGTGTCCCCTGTTGGTCTCTGGAAGGTACCCATGGCAGCAAGCACATGCAAGCTGTCACTTTAGTCTCCACTGACAGAGCATGGCTCCATCATGTGGGTGCCTGCATCACATCACTGCACAGCTCACAGAGCCACCTCAGAATTGCCCGATTCAGGTGGTACCAACCCACTATCTCAGTATCACTGTACAGGTCGAAGCTGGTGTGGGCTCGGTACTGCCTGTTGGGGGCATACCGCTGACAGGCCCTTCCACAGTCATGCCCCCCTGCTGCCTGCCTTCTCACCCCCCTCATTACTGCCTCCATCTGGATGGTGGTACTGGCCATGTCTCTGGCTTGTGTTCGCCCCTCCAGCAGCTGTTTCTGTGTTCCCTCTGCTGTCCTGGCTGCTACTTCCCCTGCGCCGGGAACACCTTCCTGTGGTTGCCTCTGTGCTGTGTGGCACTTCCCCCTTCTGCACTGACTGTGGCTCCCCACACCTTCCCTATGCCTCTCTGTTCAGGGTGCCCTTTTCCTGGGCTGCCCTGTGTGTCCCTCCTGCCCAGTTTGAGTTGCTATAGTTCAGCCTCATGTGCCTTCCCTGTAGCGTTCTTGCGCCTCTCCCTTGTTCCATTTTATTTTGGCTCATTTCTGCTATCGTGCAACTTTCACTTGCTCCCCTATTGCATATGGCACATGTTGCTGAATATCGCACTGTGCCATTTATGCATGGTTCCTCCCCCTTCAGTTGCGCATACATTCATTATCATTGCACTATTGCTCAGCATGATTTTGGGGGGGGGCGCATCTGCTTCCCGCTGAATATCGCAGAATGGCGCATTTTCAGACTTGAGCTGGAGCAACCCTATTGTGCATGGCACAACTCTTTTGAATATCTGGGCTGATGTATTTTTGGCTATATTGGGTGTATTACTAACCTACTGCTCTACAAGAAGTTTATAAGGATAAATAGATACCGGTGTTTCGCGTATTAGTAATTTTTGGGTTAAACAATATCAGAATGCTTTAATACCTATTTTAATGCAATTATTGGATTGACTCTTTAATATATAAAAATCTTTGTAACGTTAAGTTGTATGGCTTTACCAAACTTGATGATTTATCTTTTTGTATTATAATGTGCTTGAAACTTTCTTTAATACATTTTGTAATTTATCGTTACGTAATTCTTTACAAAGGTACTGTATTGTGTAATAGAAATGTTTTTAATAAACTTTAAAACTGAAAAAAAAGGTTCCCACAGAGGGTCCAGATCTTCATCGCCATCCCCACCTAGGCTGATCACCTCTTGACATCTGTCATCCTCCTTCTCATCCTTACTTTCTTCATCCTCTCTTTTTTTCTCAGCATCTGATTCCCTGCATGATGAAACAGTCAGATCTGCCACATCAGACTGTGAGTCATGATCAAACTCATCAACACCACTTTTGGGAACACCAACCACCTCATTGTCCTCAATCACATTCTGAGATCGAGCCATTTTTGGGGTTCTTGAACTGCTTCTTTTGTTGCTGCCTCCACCACCAGCAGTTCCAGCACCAGCTGATGCCACAGATGTTGCTGAGAAATATTTGGCCATACTAATGTCCCCACCACTCACACCAACTACTCCTTTTTCAGTACCACCAGCAGTACTGGCTCCAGATGAACCTGTGCCAGAAGTAGTTACAGTACAACTCTTAACCATGGAAACTATGCTTTTCTTGGCAGCATTGGCATTGCGAGCACCTCCTACTTTACCAGACCATCTCTTTACAGGCATTTTTTATATGTGTAGATTTGGGAACACAACACAATGCTTTACAAAACTGTACTGAGCTACACAGAGGTTAAACAACAGCACACTTTTTTTGTTTATTTTTTTATGTTAACAATACAAGAAGATATATTCTGGGACTAAGGGGAGACATGCAAAAACTCTTACTCTACCTATATTCAAAAAAGATTAAAGTCCTGGTTGGAAACTTTAAATGGCTGTGCTTGTAAGTCTTCTTAATTAGATCTAGTAATTTGTATGGTATGTTTTTTATGTGATTAATTTATTGTATGTATTAGTATGTCTGTTATTTGTTTTCAATGTTACACTTGATGCGTGTGAAAATGAGAAGTAATGCTCACCTCGCTATCAAGTATGAAAATTAAAAATTAAATGAAATGAAAAACAACTCAGGTAATTATAGTGGTGTTACTGTCTGCACAAAAACTCTAATCACTAAACAAATATGAAATCAATATAGTTAAACCACCTTGACAAATATAACTCAGTAACATGCACCTAACTGTTTTACAGAACTAAAATCTCAAACTACAGAACACAGGAAAAATAATTCATACAACACACTGACTAAAACAGCACTAGTGCTGCTAAGACAGAAAAGGTTGCCTTTTGCTTGTTGCTAGTTGCTAAAACAATTCTCCTCCCACAAAACACTGCCTCACTACACACAATACAGAAAACAAAACAACAACTTTAAAGTGACTAAATCAATAAAAATTCTGCAAATAATTCGTAATTCAGAGGCACAAGGCACACTTCACACTTCAGGGAGTGATTTGGTTGAAAACACTGCATGTTTAAAATGCTTTTCAATAATTTTTGGGCACAGAGATTCATAGCAGACTTAACAGAAACTATCTCTTCATAAGACTGTACAGCCTACACATGGCAATACAGCTCATTGCAGCTCCAGTCCCATGGATCACTGCAAACTTCACCTTTGGGCACAACCCACAAGCAAAGTTATCAAATTCACTATTTGCAAAGATATAACTGTAAAGGGTCAACAAAATATAAATAAATAAAGTTCAATCAACCAATCAAATTTTTATTTATCCAGGTGAACACCATTGAGAATAGCACATTTACAAGATGGACCTAGTTAGCACAAGAACACAGGATATACAATACATGAACAATTACAACATAACACCTCAGTAATATTATACAATACAGAGATACAATAGTTAAATGTAGTCATAAATGAAGAATAGTTTGGAAACAGTGGCTCAATTCCTTCGTGGTGTATAATGAGTCTAGTATCAGGAGATGGAAGTAATAATGAGGACAATTGTTAGGTAATGGAATATCACATACAATGCCATAAGAAACAAGCAGTGAGTTAAAAAAGGAAAAGACAAACAGTGTGTAACAGGGTAGAAGGGGGGTGTGGTAGGCGAGGAAAGATAGGGTACAGGCAAGGTGGTAGGTGATAGATGAGAGACAGATGAAGCTTCGTCGAGGACACAGGACTGGTGGGCGGAGAAGTACAATTAGGTATTAGAAAAATGTGAAGGAGAGGCCACAAGGTCAGGCGTAGTGGAGAAGACAACACCATCATGGTACACTATACATACAGGGAAGTTTAGGAGCAGGGGAAGAGGTGGCAAATTTCCTTGACCGAATGGTCATATAGTGTCTTGAAGGAGAATAGACTGACTGGGGTACTAAGCTTTAACGATTTTTGTGTTTTGTTCCATAGAGACAGCAGCACAAAGCTTATAGTCATTCACCCAAAGCGTGTTTATAGCTTAGGTACCTTTAAGGAAATAAAGGAGTAGCTTCTCAGTGCATAGTTCCCAAGCAGGCATAGCGGAAGACAATCAGAGATATACAGTCGGCACCGCTTATAATGGGCACATTTGGCAAACGCCGCTATGCCCTTTATATGCACTGGTCGGTTTATCGAATTGAAGAAAAGAAACAAGACTGTCAGGCATTGTTGCAGTGAATATGCTATTTAATGTGCATTAATTAAGTACAGTATTGTAAACACATTACATTCATGTGAGTGCAATTGCAATTGGTAAAGAAATGTAAGTACCTACATCATCAGCAACAGCATCTGCAAAAAGAATCAAAGTACATTACATGAAGTAGCCAGTGAATTTTGTTTTCATGACTGATTTCCTAGCATAAGGCTCCCACACCTTTTCAGCCATGATTACACTGACCAGTTAGGCGCGATGGTAGGATGCTGCTCCATGGCCCGGCGTAATGTCATTAGTGCTGCTTTCACATCCAAAGGTGTAACTTTACTGTCTTTCTTGGTGTCAGCACTCTCGACCTCCTCATCTTCCTTTTCCATTTCTTCCGGTCGCAATTGGCTATCCACCTGACCGATGTCGTCCAGTGGTGCCTCAGCTTCTTCCTCGTCACCTAGGTGACATAGATCATCAAACTGTTCCTCTGTCAAGCCCGGTGGAACTTGAATTTCTATGCCTAACAAAGGATCTTCATCGAAAAGAGGAGGTGAGTTAGATGCTGAGGTTCCCTCACCAGGGTCAGTGCTAGGGGCAAACCTTCTTTGACAAAACAATGGGCTATGGTGTATTCTGAGACAGCATCCCATGCCTGTTTCAGCATTCACACGGCATCTAACAATGAGATTTTTTTTGTGCGACTGTGGTGGTTACTTCAGAGTCTGAATCAAGCTCATCTATGACCCTCTGTCTCATTGCTCTCACGTAGTGCAGTTTCATGGCACAGATGATTCCTTGATCCAGTTGTATTGGGTGGCAAAAATATAAGCTTTATATTTCTGAGACCCTGGATTTGTGGATGTCCAGAAAAATTGTTGAGCAACAAGGCAATTTTTCTGCCACGGAGACCCCATCCCAATTGCACGCCCACTCTGTGAAGATTTTGCCTGTCATCCAGGCAGATCTGTTGGCACAGTAGAGGACAGGAAGGTGATTGATGCCTCTGAAGCATCAAGGGGGTCACCAATTTCCCAACAACTAGGAGATCTGTTTTTTCAGATCCATCCATATTGCAGCATGCAAGGACGGATATTCTCTCCTTTGCCTTTTTGTGCCCAAGCAATGGCTCGTTTTTGAATGCCAGAGTCCCGAAACTCACACAACAGAAAAACAGTCCCGTTTCATCACAGTTAAAGATGTTGTTTGGTGGGTAGCCAATGAGTAAGCCAGAAAGAACTTCAGTTAACCACTGCTCTGCAGACTGCATGTCTGCGTTCCCCTTCTCCCCATGGCCACGTCTGAACCCAATGTTGTGTCTCTGCTTCCATCGCTGGAGCCATCCCTCAGATGGATTAAAATCGGGTCGACCAAGTGCCCTGGCTATTCTCTTAGATTTTTCAGTGAGCAATTGTCCACTGATCAGGGCATCACAACCACGGGCATTATGGAACCAACAGAGGAGAGCATCCTCAACTTCCAAATCTTTCCCTTCCTGCTTTCTTTTCCGCTCAGGATTAGTGTTTTCATGCCACTGTGTCAGAACTGAATCTCGACAACGCTGCAGGTCAGCAACAGAGGATTCTGGCATATTCAGCTGCATTGCTAACTCTCTCTGGCTGAGTTTTGGTAGCTCATCCATGCGTTTAAGCATTTCTACCTTATCAGCAAGAGTTAACGCTTTCCACTTTGGAGCCATACTGTATTGTTAACGTACTTATCCCACACAGTTCAACTCTAACTAACTGACTGAGTGCAAGTAATAAAGACTACGTGCAGCTGTGTTCAATTAGGTTATTAAGTAATTCACTCGAGCAAGTAGATGCAAGACAACAATTAAAGGAGCAGTTAAGGGGTGATTTTCGGCTACTTGGGCCAACTGATTTTGCCCGTAATAGGCAGCTGCCTTAAATTGCAATAAGCGGCAGCATTTCCACATTCAGTATAGGAAGTGGCAAATGGTTCTGAATCTCTGCCTGTTATATCAGACTGCCCCCATTAAACAAGGGCGATATAAGTGGTGCAAACTGTATGGGGTAGTTTTTTGATTATTGCTTTGAACGTCCAGAGTACAGCATTTCTGTTTCTCCTGTACTGAAGGGATGGCCACCCCATGGCAGCATAAAGAGCACAATGATGAGTGGAAAAAGGTAGGCCAGTAATGAATCTCAGAGCCCTGTGATATAACATATCCAATTTAGCAAGATGAGAGACAGGGCAGTGACTATAAAGAAAGTCAGCATAGTCGAGCAAGGAAAGAAACGTTTCTACCAACTGCCGCTTGGCATCGCTAGTAAGGAAGTTATTGATCCTGAAAAAGAGTTCAAGCCTCTGCCTCAATTTCTTTAGTAGATCTTCGATATGATCCATAAAGAAAAGTTTATGGTCGAGCTACTCTTCAAAGTATTACTTGGTATTACTTGGTATGAAAGAAAAGAAGAAGGCCAGAGCCCATCGAGACTGTTCCTCACACTATGTGGGACATTATTTATCTATTATCCTTCAACCAAACATCTAATTTGTTTTTAAAGACTTTGAAAAAATTGCCTATACCAATTCTTGTGGCAAGGCATTCCATACAATGGATGCTCTTATTGGAAAAAAGTTTCCCCTTTTGCTGGTTTTATATGTTTTTACTTCAAGCTGTTTATTATGCAGTCTCGGAAACATGTCTTCTTTTGCAGAGTGTTAGACCACATTTTTCCATTAGATCTGGTGAATTTATTAAATTAAAAACCATAAGCATATCACCTCTTAATCTTCTAGTTTGAAGAGAGAAGAGACCAGTAGCTTTTTATCTGTTCTGATAATCCAAGTTTGTTAATCTTGGAACCATTCTAGTAACTCTCCCTTGAACCTGTTCAAGAATTGCTATGTCTTTTTTTTTGGTTTGGATTCCAGAAAGGGGAGCCATAGTCTAGATACGGTCTAATTTATGCCCTATACAATGGAATAAGGCATTGTTCAGTGCGATTAACAAAAGTGCATTTTATTTGCCTCAAAAGTCTGTTGGTCATGCAGGCAGTTCTAACACAGTGATCATTTGATGTAAGTTTATTATTAACATATATCCCTAAATCTTTTTCAAAATTTGATGAGTGAAGTGGTAGTCCGTTTATATGATATATCGTTTTTGGATTATTTACACCGAAATGCACTATTAAACATTTATTTTGATTAAACTGCATATGATTTTCATTTGTCCAAAGTGTTAATTTTTCCAAATCCTTCTTTAATGCAGAAACATTTTCTTGATTATTAACCTTGCCCCACAATTTAGTATCATCTGCAAATTTAACTATGAAGTAATTGGCCCTGTTTGTAAATAATTGATAAAGAGGTTAAACAATGTAGGTCCCTAGACCGACCCCTGTGGTACACCACTTGTCACACGACACAAATCAGACAAGATATCATTAATTCTGACTCACTGAGAACGATTTGCCAATCAGTTTAAAGTCCAGTTGACAATATCAGGTGACAAACCTAGATTGTGCATTTTAGTAATGAGTTTTTCATGCGAGAATGTATCGAAAGCTCTACTAAAGTCCAAAACAATTACATCAGTAGGGATACCCACATCTAGTAGAGTACTTATATTATTGTGAAAAGATATCAGATTGCTGGTGCAGGAATACTTGGAAGTAAACCCATTCCGATTTGAATCATAAATTCCTAATTTTTTACAACTTGATCTATTAGAGACTTCATTACTCGTTCTATTAATTTACCAGCCACTGAGGTCATGCTAATTGGACGATAATTTTGCACAGAACATCTATTGCCTTTTTTAAATATGGGTGTAACTATTGCTGAATGCCAATCATTTGGTATAATGCTTTCTTGTAGGGATTTATTGAAAATAATTGGCAACGGTATAGAAATATTTATAGTGGTTTCGATCAGAAACCATGGATGAATACTGTCTGGGCCCGGACTAGTATTTTTTTTTAGTTTTTTGATAGTGTGTGTAATGTCAGTTGGATAGAACCTATGATAATCTATGTGGTGAACTTTAAATGTACTAATAGGTGATTTTTGAGAGACGACAGAACAAAAAAACTTATTAAAAAGATTTGAGGTTTCTATATCAGATAGAGAAGAGCCATTGCTTATAATGGGACCAATAGTCCTTGATACACCTTTTTTTTATTATTTATATAGGAGAAAAGAGATTTGTGACAGACTTTTGTGTGAGCTAGTTTAAATGTTAGCTTATTTTTTGCCAATTTAATAGAATTTTTTAAGTTTTTCACAGATAGTATGTATTTATGTAACAGAGTAGTTTTAAATGGAACAGAACTATTCTTAAATTTCATAAAATGTTTAATTTTTATTTTAATCTAATTTTTACTTGTCTTGTTGAACCAAGGAGGGGATTTTTCCTTTATTAATAAATTTCCTCTTCAATGGAATAAAGGTATTTTCCAAATAATGTACAATGTTTTTAAAAAAAGTCCCAAGCTTGTTGTGTTGTACAATTAAGAAGATTAGATTCCTAGTTTATGTTTTGTAAGTATTCATTGATTTTAGAAAAATGTGCTTTGTTATAATTATATATATTTTTTGTATAGTATAACTTCCTTTGTGTAGTTTTAAACTGTTAACTTTCAAAAAGAATAGATGAATGATCACTGGTCCCAAGTGGATCCCAAATTTGTAAATTGCAAATTTGTTGCTCTATGTTAGTAAATAATAGATCCAAAATATTAGGACCTCAAGTGGGTTCAGTAACAAGTTGTTGTAATCCAGTACTAACTACCACATCTATTAGTCCTTTCTCAGCATAGGACTGTCCTGAGAATGAGTCCCAGTTGATATGAGGGAGGTTAAAGTCTCCAAAAATTACAGTATCTTGAGATTCTGAAAAATGTGTAATTTCTTTAAACATATCAGTTGTGTAATCTGAATTTGCAGATGGAGGTCGATAGATGTTACGAATAGTTATATAGGACTGATCCTTCAATAAGATTTTAACCCACATACTTTCCAAAGGAAAGGGAGAACACACTTCAAAAGAAGGAATATTATTTTGTATGTACATACAAACTCCACCGCCTCGTTTATCTAATCTGTTTTTATGATATAATTTATAACCTGGAATTTCTCTGGACCAAATTGAGGATGCGTCCCGCCAAGTTTCAGTTACTCCCACCACAGCTATATTTAAAGTTTTACATTTGGCTTCAAGTTCTGCTAATTTGAGTTGGTTTAAAGATCTTGCATTCAAAGCTAGTAATTTACATTTAGTTGTAATAATATTTTGGTAAGTATTCAGAGACTTGGCAATAGACCCATTCACCCCCATTGTTTTTAGTTTAAACAATGATTTATGATTTTAGTGATACTTTTCCCCATAAATGTACTACCTCTACGACTGAGATGTAAACCGTCCCAGCAAAACAAGGAAGAAGGATCTGAAAATTATTCCCAGTGAGTAATACAGGGTATATCCTGCTTAAAACACCACTTTCTCAGCCATTCATTTAGAGCTTTGATTTTCTGTGTCATGGTAGATGTTGCTTTCGGGACAGGTAGAATTTCAGATATACATACACAGCATCCCCTATCAAGTAACAGGTTACATAACGCCACATAGTCCTGTTGTAACTGATTAAATGGGGTGTTGTTTATATCATTAACACTGGCATGTATGATAACCAATGGATTTTCCCCCGCATTTTATAAAATTTTAGGCATCATGGAGTTAATGTCAGATACCCTGGCCCCACGAAAGCTATAACAAGTGCAGTTGCTCTTGTCACTATTGCATACCGCCCTGTCAATGTGCTTAATGATTGAATCTCCCATGACTAACACTTGTTTTGAGACAGTAGGGGTAGGGTTCAAGAATCAGAAACACGTGATTGTTTAACATACTCTGGAGCAATTAACTTAATAGGTATTGATTTGGTAGCTGGATACTTACTAGGTCAAGTATTCATGGGCATTAACTCCTGATTGAAAAGTGTTTTTGAACCATTATTATCAACAGAGGGTGATGCACAGGATAAATCAGGTAACACTTCATTATTTGATACAATCTATTGCTCAAACCTATTACGAGTTTCAATAGGGGCACAATTGTGAATTTGATAGCCCCTCTTTTTTTAAGAGGTTTTGTGACAATGGTCCAGTCATCATTATCATGAGAAGAGGGCGGATAATCATCCACCTTATAAGAGGGGGGGCAGAGTCAACAGGTATACCAACACTAGTCATTACAATTGTCTCCTCATCAGGAGGCATAGACATGCTACCTAAATGTGAAGGAAATTGTTCATTAGAATGAAGTGGTTCATCCATAAGATCAATGTAACTTTCCAATTCCGTAATATCAGTAGAAACTGGTTTAATATTAAGCAGAAATGCTATCTCTGCTTCAAGAGTAGTAATCAGATGGCAATTAGCACATACATACTCGCTCCCATACTTTCCCTCACTATACATCAAACATTACATACACTTACTAAGTTCTTCTTCCATTATTAAAGGTGTATATTTACTAAGTAGAGGAATGCTAAAATTATCTTATCCAAGTTTGTCTAGTGCCAGTAGTTTCAGCATGCCCAGCGGACACAGTAGACACGCGTAAATGCAAATGTAGCTTATTTTAGTTAGAACTTGTTAGAACTTATTAAATACTCTCCCTCTCCAGTAGATCAGCCCCTAAAAGCCTCTCCCTCCTCCTCTCTCACTTTTTCTTTTTCCTTTTTCTCCCTTAAAGAAACAATACCTGGCTGTCAGGGCCTGACAACTATCGCTGAATCTTATTCTTAGTTGTCCTCTGTCCCTGCTCTCCTGTCAAAAACCGCTTCAGCACACTTCTTCCACCTCCTACTGTCTTGCCTTCTGAGGGAGGTCCTCATCCTGCTTGGTATTATAACTTCCTCCCACAGCAAAAATGTTCTTCCCTGTGGTCTGCATATCACTATGCTCCATGACTGGCCTGATTTTTATGACTGATTTTTGTGCCAGTATCCTTGCTACTGACCAAACTCACCTACTATCCTTCTCTGAAATACATTTACCCAATGACCCCAATGCACAGTAAAAGCACACTTGCCCTTCCCCTTTGGCCCTATCTTACTGGCCCTCCTGACAAACCACGATACTCATCTCCTTGGTTTGTTTCTACACTCCATCTCGGTTCAGCCTCCACACTGGCACCCCCTTACATATCACCTCCTCCAACTTCTCCTCCTAACCGGGGATGTGGAATCAAACCCCAGATCCTCAAATGTGCACACTGACCATGTCAATGCCATCTGGACAGGGTGTTGCAGCCTCAGGATTGCACACCTGAAATGTATGTAGCCTTCCAGCCAAGTACCTTGAACCTGAAGCCTGGGTGTAACTCTACAAACCTCATGTCCTAGGTCTATCCAAAACATAGCTAAAACCTTACCATGATGATGCCTCTTGCCAACCCCCTGGTTATTCATTGTTGCAGCTCAACAGCCCCAGTAGAAAGAGGAGAGGTGGGGTTGCACTGTACGTGCAATACCATATTAAAGCCACCACTATTGCCTACTCCTCACCCTTGTAATCAGTGAGTGGTTTGTTTCTGAAATTGTCCAGGGTGCATTGAAAAAATAGTACATAGATTGCTTCTATAATCCTCCCTCAGAAGGGGCTCAGGGCCTTTCAAATTTCCTGGATGGCCTTGCATCTGCCCCCTCTCCCAAAGACACTATCTTAATAAGGGATTTTAACCTCCACTGGACTGAATCCTCAGTGCGGAGTATGCACACCTGTTAAGGTTGCATAATTTTGAGCAAGTCATCTCCTCTCCCATCAGATATAACCCCACTCACCCAAAAACTCCACCATCAAATGGATTGCTACTAACTGTGCACACGTCGTCCTCCAGCTGGGACAATGGCAGACTCAATCAGTGCTCATTGCCCTATGTATATTGCTTTAACTACAAAATCTACTCAGCCTCCCCACAAATTGTTATCTTTTAGGAAACTGAATGCCTCCAACTTGGACTTAGGGCTAAGGGATGCCTAGGCCATAAATGGGTCCTCTTTTTACCAACTTGATGATGTCTCCGTAGCTGTGATGACCTTCATGGAAACTCTTTGCTCCCTCCAGGACAAATACTACCCAATCGTGACCAGGAGGGTTAGAGGTGGAAATACCAGTTGGTTATCATGCTAGCTTTTGGCCCAAATGAAACAAAGGGACAAAACATGGAGAGACTTCAAGGCATCCCCCTTCCCCTCAACTATGGAATGCTTTCAGGCAACTTCGTAACTCCTGCAAGCAGGCGATGAAGTCACTTAAACATAAATATTTTACCAACCTGCAAAATGAGTCTCTAAGAAACCCTCGCAGTTTCTGGGCCTCAATGAACACCCTCCTAAATCCCAAATCAACTAAACGAATAACTAAACTTACCTCCTCATCTGGTCCCACCACCGTTCCAGGTGAGAGTGCAGATACTTTCAATAAAATGTTCACTGACCTTACATCCTACACCAACAGAATCTCTCCTATACCTCCCTCTGCAGAGAAAACCCACCTCAACCAACCCTGTCTTCTACCTTACATCCATCAACCACAGGATCACTAGCAGTCTCCTAAAAATGTTACCCACCACTAGCAGCACAAGCAGCGATGGCCTGCATCCCACCTTCTTAAAAATACTCTCCTCTGCCCTGGTTAGGCCACTGACCCACATATTTAATCTTGCCCTCTCCTCATCTACCATGCCTGATTCATGGAAATATGCGCATGTTGTGCCTGTCTTCAAATACGGAGATCCCATGGTCCCTGAAAACTACCATCCAATCTGTCTCCCCCCTGACCCAAGCAAACTGTTAGAAAAAATCATCCACCACCAACTATCTGATTACCTTGTAAAGCACAACCTTCTGAGTCCCCTCCCAACATGGCTTCAGCAAACAACACAGCACCGCCTCTGCCTTGGCCCTTTTCTCAAACTATGTCCTCGGAAGCATGGATATGGGCATGGCCACAGATGTGGTGTTTGTGGAACTATCAAAAGCCTTAGACCTCATAGATCACCACCTTCTCATATCCACCCTGCAAAACCTAGGCTGCTCCCCAGATGCCACCACCTGGTTCTCTAGCTACCTCTCAAATATATCCCAATCTGTTTTTATAGGCAAAGCTGCATCTGCTGCCTTACCTGACCACACTGGTGTACCCCAAGGGTCTATACTCGGGCTCCTACTAGTCTCGTTGTTCATTAATGACCTTCCCACTGAGAGCATAAACTGCAAAGCACTCCTCTATGCTGATGACCTTGTCATCTTCTACAATGCCATGTTCCTCAAATCTATACCCTCCACCCTCTTCACTAACTATGGTGCAACTCACAGCTGGTTCCTCTCAAAAAAAATCCTGCTTAATGAGAAAAAACTAAGGCTATGCTACTTGGATCAAAACAATACCTTACAAAGGCTGCCAAAACTGACACCAAATTATACATTGCAACCCCTGCTGGCCCTCCTCTAGACCTTGTATCCTCCTTCAAATATCTTGGCGTGACTCTTGATCCCTCCCTTACCTACAATGACCATATTTCTAACATTATAAAGAGGGTCTACCAAAAGTTGGGGGCAGCCTACCACCTAAACCACTCCCTGACCCCTGAGGCTCATCTTTCAATTGCCCTGGGGAATTTCCTGCCACTTCTCGATTATTGTTGTCCTGTGTTCTCCTCCACATCCACCTCATTTCTCTTTCTCATCTAAGTACCATATATAACTCTATCTGTCACTTTGCCCTCCAGGCTTCCTCTTCCATGCATCACTGTTCTCTATATCATTCCTTAGGGTGGCTCTCACTAAAGGGCTAGCATGAATATGCCATGGGCTGTCTAGTTGACTCTGCTCTCAGAAATGCTCAGGAGTCCCCTTTCTCCCAGTGTCTTACCATTAGGGTGGTAACCCACTCTCTCAGGGCCTCTTCCACTCTCCCTGGTAGTCCCCTGGGTATCTTCTGTCATGGGGAGCAAGGCCACCTCTGTCTGTGCCCCCTATCTCTGGAACAGACTACTACTTGTCATTCAAACTATACCCTTTCATCAGACCTTCAAACTAAAGACAAAAGACTGTCTGAAGTAGCAGACCACCTGCTCTTGCTCCCAAGGTATCACACCTGCCAGAAATTCACCTTGCGGCAAAACTGAGCCACACGCCTTACCTCCACTGCACCTTATACCAAATTACCATGATGGCACTTATTTTCTGGGCTACATCTAGGAATCATTTGTTGTTATGAAACATCCATTCTCATACTCTCTCTGTGCAATTTCCATGGTCTAAAGGCTGTCTTCACTCACACTACATTGAATTGATGCATGGGTGTTTATCAGTAACCTGATATGCAGTGTTAATTGCAATGAGACTGTCAATCTGACCTGACTATCTGTAATCAGTGTTGCATTGGCTTAACAATGGTATGTACTTGTTTTTTTTTCTCTTTTAATTATGATGTTTAAAGCAGCTCTTGATTTCCATTTTTATACAATGTATCATACACAGTATTGTAACTTGTACCTAACTGTCTTAGTAATACATATTGTCTGTCTCTGCTACTGTCTGCCACTGTGTTGCCTGGGTTGCAACTGAAAATGGTCCCTTGGATCAGCTTGCCTACCCAGTTACAAAAAACATAAATAAATAAATGAATGAATGAATGAATAAATAAATAAATAAATAAATAGATAGATGGATACAAGAACTAGATACCCAGCTGCATGAGAGCAGGAGATCCTGGGAAGGTGTGGGACTCTATCAGAGTCAGAATATTGGCAAGTGCCTGAATGGCTGCCCTCAGTCCTCCTTGTCAGCCCGGTATGCTGGGACAGCAGGGAGAAGGATGGTTCTGTCCCACCGTAGCTGGTGGGTGTCCTTTGGAGGGGGCATTTAAAGGTTATGGGAGGGTTACACATGCTGTATCATATCTCCTCATACCCTGCACTCATTGCCTTAGTGCATGGAGTGCGGGCACGCCCCCTGCTATGCCCTCGATCAATCCATGGTATGCAGTTGCACAGTTGGATGGGGGATCATATGCAGAAGGGCTCAAGCTCCTGCCATGAATGCCACCAGGTGGTCCACTGGGTAACTGGTTAGGATAGTGCTACAAATACAGTGCGCTGTCCAAAAAGCATATCACAGACAGCAACTAGGGTAGAACAGCGTTATGCAGTAAGCGCTACTCATGTCACTGTCTGTAGTACTAGGGAGCTGCTCTATGCCACAGCCCTCTCTGCCATGGGAGCAGCTCAGTCAGCCTTCCAGATTTTCAAGCCCTTGTCTACTTTTCTAGAATTCTGGTGGAGACCAGGGTTCTAATCTCGGTCTCCAATACTTTTATTCCTGTAATACAACTCTGACTCAGAGTTGATTATTTTAGTTATGGGGAGTGCAGGGGCAGAAATATGATTTTGGACTGGTAGCAGTCATTAGTGTGCCTTGCTACCGCTATCAGTGGTGCTGCTTTTGCTTCTGACATCTGTTCCTGCCATTCTTCTGCTCAACACTGTATGGATGGAGCTGTTATTGACAGCACTGTTCATGCAAGCTCTGTTGTGACCTAGTGCCAATTCACCGGACCTCACAGCATGGTACTTCAACTTAAAGTTGATTACTTGGCTCAGATACTTGGCACATAGGCTATCCAATGCTTTGTGCATAGAACCCATAATGATTAAATTATCCTGTATGTGCCTGCCAGGTACCAAACATGTTTGATATGGGGGAATGAGATTACCAGCTACTCCAGCTAACCTAGTGGTTAAGACTTTGGATAGTATTTTCTGATTCAAGTTCAGAATACTAATGGGTTGCCAATTGTTATCATAATTATTCACTTTTTTAAATGGAAAAATGAGTAATGTTGTAGATAATGATCTAGGAGAGTCACCAGACTGTAAAACATGAGTGCACAATTGCTGAAGTATTGCACTCAGCTGCCTCAAAAAAACATTATAACGCAGGAGGCAAACCATCATTGCCTGGGGAGGTACAATATTTGTGCGTTTATTGATTGCTGTTTCTATTTCCATTATTTTAATAGGTTCAACAAATAATTCTGGTCTGATTCAGAAAGATGATGAAAAACAAAAACAGAAAAACATAACCAGAATTTAGAGATTCTAATATGTCACTTAAGGGGACAGGTGAGAAAAATAAGTCAGAAGAATGCAGTCACTATTGTTGTTATATTAGGCTTACCAGTATACAGTCTTCTTTCTTGATTCTGTATGACTGGAAAGAAACTGCGGGAGACCTATTCCTGACAGCTATAACAAAAAAACATTAAATGACTTTTTCAAGCCCTGGGTACCGGATTGTAGTTTCTTAGTTAAGGAGACAACTGGCTCTGCTTCTTTTCCAATTTGAAAAACAAACAGACCAGCACCGGTATCAGGCCAAAAGCAATTTATTATATTCTCTATCACAGACTATTTGTGTTTCCCAATATCCTAAATAATGCTTTGGCAGTTTGGTGCAAATTTAGCACCAATTAGGTAGCACATCAAGAGGGTGCTGGAATTATGGCAATGACAATTTGGGCAATGTCAAGTAGGCGATAGCAATTACGACGATCGCAAAAGTATGATGATGGTATATTGGATTGCCTCCTACCCCGAGGTGCTACAATCTCAGAGTAGGTTATTGTAGTAAGGGTGGGGGGGGGCAAAGCCCCCCACAGAAAATAAATAGTTGCCATTATTGCGGCTGTGGTACTTACTGCTGCTGTTATTGCCATCACCAAAGTGTCCGATGCCATACTTGTAGTCGCTGTAATTCCATTGCTCACGTGACATGGAGCCCACCAATTACAGTCCCTTTAAACTAAAGCCAGTACTCATCCTGAAAATTGAAGTCATTAGACGTGAGTACATACTGATCACAATTAAGCAAAACATCTTTAAACTCAGTTGGAAAGGCTGTTTTGGTATCTAAAAAGTGACAGAGTGCTTCTAATCCACTAAAATGTGGGATGTTGGTATATAGTGACTCAATGTCCGTGGATACCAGTCACCAATCTGGTTAAACTTGCATATCCACCCAAAAGATTTAAAATGTGTCCTGTATCACAGATATATGAGGGCAACAAGCATACCATCTCCTTAATGTGGTCATCTACTATCTTAGAGAGGAGCTGCATTAAGGAACCTGTTCCAGCCACAATGGAGTGTCCAGGAGATTTATACAGTTTCTTGTGATTTTTGGGAGGATATATAATGTTGCCTGCTGTTACAGTGGTGAATTTACATTGGTTTAGCCTTTTTGCATGTTTGTACTTTTGCACTATGTATTTTTTATTATTTGCCTTGAGCATGTCATAAAGCTGTTCTCGGCCTGATACTATTGCCGGTCTCTCTGTTTTTCCGGTTGCTGTTTTGACCTTTGACACAGTGCTTCTACAGAGCAGATCAGTTTTGTTGCACACAAATCCAACTTGACCTGGTGAAGAGGATTCAGTATACCTTGCTGTTCATCATCTATTAATGTGTACAATTAGGATGTTAAACTCAAATAATGTGAGGCCTACACCGGGGTGGTGGTGGTCAGGAAATGGGCAGAGTACAGATTTTAGTGGTCAGGGTACAAAATGGACTAGAAGCTCTCGGGGTAGACAAGGTGCCAGGTTTAAATGGCCTGCACCTATGAGTGCTGGGGAAACTGTTTGCAGTATTGGCAGTACCATTAACCCAACTATTCAATGACTCACTGCAGTCCAGAGTGGTGCCAATGGATTGGAGATCTACTGACATAGTATCACCCCCCCATGGGGGTAGGCAGAGAGGATCCAGGCAATAATAGTCCTGTCAGCCTTGCCCCTCTCATAGGTAAGGTGATGGAGACCATAATTAAGGAGAACCAGCATGAGCTAGTTTAAGGGATGTCTTGCCAAGCAACCTAATACTATTTTTCAATTGGTTCAGCAAGGGCTAGACAGGGAGCAGCCAGTTGATCTGCTCCACTTTGATTTCAGCAAGGCCTTTGGGTATGGTACCAAACAGGAGGCTGCTGAAGATGTTGGAAGACCTGGGAGTGGAGAGAGTGTAGTTAGGCAGGTAGGTAATTGGCTAATGGGGAGGCAACAGAGAGTAGTGGTTAATGAGGCTAAATCAGAGGACAGAGTGGTCATGAGCAGAGTGCTACAGGGATCATCCCTGGGACTTGCCTTATTTAAACATTCATAAGTGAAATTGGGAGGGTATCCAGGGCAAGTTGTGACTCTTTGCTGACAACACAAACTATGTGACAGGATGGATCATGAGGAAGACGTGCAGAAGCTCCAGTGGGACCTAGAAAAACTAGACAAATGGTCTAAGGTCTGAGGCAAGAAAAGTGTGTGTGAAGTGGTGCAGGGCTAAGGTGCAGATACAGGTTAAGTGAACTCTAAAGACAAGGCAACACAAAGAAGAAGTACCCGTATTAATGGTCCAATGTGCAATTATGTAGCACAAAGTTATACAGACCAGATAGTAGGTAGCAGCATCATTTTTATTGTTTCCCAGTTTAGAATGCTGTGTACAAAATCACAGCATTAAGTAAACATAGTAAGGACAGAGAACAATAACAACCTCACTCCAAAGGTTCCATAGTTGGACATTGGAGCTCGGAGTGTATTTACTTTTTGCTTGTGTGGTCTAAGATTCAGCAGCTAAAGTTCATAATGTGTGTACAGAATATTGGATGGGAGGAGTCAGACTGGCCGCTTCAACAAAGGAGACTGATGTGGGGCTCATAATCAGTGACTCCGTCAACCACACATGTCAATGTATTAAAGCATACAGCAAGATGTCAAGGATACGGGATTGTTTGGGATAGGGTTTTGACAACAGAACAGTAAGATTCTCTATGTTTCTATTATTTTGTTGGCTGTTTTGCTAGTGTGTTTTGGAAAAGTCTTAAAATTCTTCATTGAATCCTCCCACTGTATGACAATATTATCAATCACATTCTAGACAGAACCAGCACCAACAACCACAATGTTAATCGTAGATATTTACTCGACAAAAAGAGTGACTTAAAGTACATAACAAACTCAGTCAGAATCTAGTGCCACAGCAAAGAAGTGGAAGTTGACAAACTCAGCAAAAGCCTTGACCGGTTTTGTGAATGTGCGCTTCCTAAGGGAGTGTCACTGCATACTCTGTAACCTCCAGCAAGGGGGTATAATCCCAGTCTACGATGCTATAAGCAGCTGTGCTGCCAGGATGAGGGGGTATATTCCCAGTCTACACTGCTATAAGCAGCTGTGCTGCCAGGATGAGGGAGTATATTCCCAGTCTACAATGCTACCTGCAGCTATGCTGCCTGAACGTCTGACTCGGCTGAGACTTTTGCTGTTGGTGATATTTTCAGAGTCATGTTGTGCTCTGGCAATCAAATGGTCTTGGTCTTACCCCTCATCTCTATTATGGAAAGCCCATGGGCAATTCCCATAAGAGCGGTCCTCTTTTCACAGAGATTATAACAAAAAGGGTCCTATCCTCTTTAACATTTTCATTAGTGACATTACCGAAGGTCTGGAGGGCAAGGTGTGCCTATTCACGGATGACACAAAGATATACAACAGGGTTGACATTCCTGGTGGAGTGCACAAGATAAGGTCCAACATCAAGAAGTTAGGACAATGGTCTATGACCTGGCAGCTGAGCTCTAATGCAAAGAAATGTAAGGTCATGCACCTAGGAAGGGGAAATCTGGGGGAAGACTACCATATGGGGGATGTGACACTAGAGGTCACTAAGCAAGAGAAGGACCTGGAGGTGGTTATTATGGATGACCTAAAAATGACCCAGCAGTGTGAAAAGGTAGATTTAAAGGCAAATAGTACGTTTGGATGCATAGAGAGAGGAAACACCAGCAGGAAAATGTAGGTGGTACTCCCACTCTATAGATCACTGGTGAGGCCACAACTAGAGTATTGCATACAGTTCTGGTGACCACACCGTAGGAAGAATATAGCCAGACTGGAAATGGTGCAGAGAAGGGCTACAAAAATGTTACAGGGACTGCATCTAAAATCGTACGACGGGAGGTTGAGGGATCTCACATTGTACTCACTTGAGCAAAGGAGGGAGTGAGGGGACACGATAGAAACCTTCAAATATCTGAAAGGAATTAGCAGTGCACAGGTACAGGATCTGTTTCAAGGCAGAAATTACACAAGAACAAAAGGGCATGACATGCAACTGGAGGTCAGCAGGTTTAGGGGCAATGGGACAAAGTTCTTCTTCATGGAGAGAGTGGTGGGTGCATGGAACAGCCTTCCCCATGAGGTGCTGGAGGCCAGGATGGTAAACAGTTTCATGAATCTTTGGGATAAATACAAGGGCATCATAGCAGTGAGCAGCAACTAGGGGAAGGGGTAGTCTAAAGGAAGTTGGGGTAGTTTCCAAATGGGCAGACTAGATGGATTGTAAGGTCACCTTCTGCTGTCACTTTCTATGTTTGTATGGACGCTGTGGACTCCCGGTTCCATGTCATAACAGCGATCGCAGAATAGCAGTCGCCGTTACAGAGAGTGTACATCACCAAAAAAAAAGGCGATGTACGCTCACAGTGAGGAAAAAATGGCAAAGACAGAAAAAGTTGTTCTGCAGGGGGCTGTGTCCCTGGGCCTCTCCCCTTACTAAGGATTACTAACTTTGGGGGGGGGGCACACAGGGAGGGGGTGAAACTTTGAAAAAAATAAATTATGGAGCAAAAAAGAAAAAGAAAAATGCTGTATCCCTCCCCAGCCCTAATCCCTGAACCCTGCACCCTCCCCACTGTAGTCAGCCACCTTTACCACTCCACTACGGCACCAGCTCAGCAGCCTCCTGCTGCACTACCCCTTACATACCCTTCCTCCTCCTCTTCCAGTCTTCCTCCCATTATTCTTGTCCCCTGTTCTTTGCTGGTCGCTACCCTTGCAGGGTAGCTCACATTCCAAGCACTGAGATTGACTCGCTCATACTTTAGTCGCTCAATCTCAGTCACCCTTTTAATGGTATACCTGGACTCCCTTGATCATACTCCAGGTGTAAGTCACACCATTGATGGCTGCAGGTGTTACTCAAATGGGAGCATGACCCACATATATAGCAGGTGTGAGGCTGGCCCCGATAAAATCAAAGGCCATGGTCCCTGCTCAGGAAAAAACTGCTCAGATATGTTCCAACCCAGTGTTGCTGTGCCTCTGTTTTACCCTGAACTTCCATCCCCTGTCCAGAATTGATCAGCATCTAGTAAAGGGGAAGAAATATCTAAAACATCGCACTTCTGACTGAGTCAGTATCCAATGTCTGACACATTTGCCCCCTCATTACAAACTAAAATTGTCAAAATCTTTATTGTTGGCTTAGTCAAGAGGATAGCAATAAAAGGTACCCACTAGAGGCTGTCTTTTAATAAATTATACTGAACCCAAAATCTATATAATTTTACTGTTTTAAAGAAAATAGCAGATGTACTGTCCACAGGAAAATGAATGAGAGTGTATAGTTCTGATGAATAGAACTTCAACAAGTCTTTCAAAAAGCTATGGCAAACACTTTATCTAGCTATTATTGATAACTCTTTCTATCTCAGATGAACCACACTGTGGTGCCGAGCTGGTGCATAATAGATGGAGAAGAAAATCAGAATAGCAGAAAAGTAGATTTTTCTGGGGCTGAGTTTGTCCTTTCATGGTTTGTGGATGTCAGTGTTATTTTGTTCTTTTGAGGTCTGCAGTGCTCTCTCTGGAACAGACTCTGTGGATGTTGATGCCTGGGGAACAGACCCGCTCCGAGCAGTAGAAGAGGGAACAGCTTTTGCTGAGGATTTTGTAGTAGTTGTTTGTTCTTTACTCCCTCTGAACACTGCCAAAAGGTAAACCTGACTTGGAGACAGCAGCTGGGAATAATGTAGTAGAAGTAAGAAAAATTTCCATAGGCAAAGCATTTATTTTTTGCTTCCTGGTCTGAGGGAGAAGGGGCCAGCAGTTTTTTAGTAACTCCCTCCAAGTGACCTGATAGGGCATCATCCTCAGAGACCTAGGGCCATAAAGATTTCTGCTTTTGTGGAGTCTGTCAATGATAGCAGCCATAGTCCCACTTACTAGAGCATCAGCTGAGTTCATTACATCAGCCTCAGATATGGGGCATTAAAGACAGGATGAGCTTTCAGCTGACTCGCTACAGCCGGTCTTGAGGAGGGCTGCATCTAGTGACCTGTTATAGACCTAATCAGAGTTCATCTTCTGACCTTCCAGAAGTGTTCTAGTCAGATTTCCTCCATTAACTAAGATAACAAACAGTTAACCAGGTTCAATATCAACCAGTATTTCCTGTAAACCCCTGGGATGGGGCTGAAAACAGGAAAATATTTCTTAGCCCCTCTCTTCACGTTCAACACAAACAAATAAGTAAACAAATAAATTTGTTAATGAATTCCCCATGACACATTTGGAAATAGCCTGTCACAGCTCAGTGTGCTCAGTGTGACTTTCATGGTAACAAATTATTCCCTCAACCTATGATACTCTCCTCCTCGAGCTCACTGCCCCCTTCTCTACCCCATATTTATTGCCAGTGTATACTGCTGCCCTGGCATGTCACAATCTTCAATAACTGAGTTACTCACCACCATCTCCTCCCAGCAGAGGTGGAGCCAGGCATTGTGAACTTGTTCTCAAAGCTGATGCACTGTTGCCCCCCATTATGTAAACATGAACCAAATATGTGCTGCCATACCACACCAACAATAGCCCCCCCCCCCGTTTGCCATGTCTGAGTTCAAGTAATCCATTTCTTCCTGTAATCCTGCTTCCTTTGCTTTTCTGCCTGCCTGGTAAGTTGTTCTTGTTTGTGTATTTGGCTAGTGGCATCAGTGCCCCACAATGAACAACAAATGCAAAAGGGCTTTGTGCGACACAGACACAATGTGACTCACAATGTCCTTTCTTTCCTCTTTTTGTTGCCCTTGTCTGATTTGTTGTCGTTGTGAGATTTTTTTACTGTACTCTGCTGAGTACAGTGCATATGCCTGCCAGCACTCCTGCCTCCCAGGCCTCTTTTTGAGAATTACTCATACTATATGATTTAAATTTAGATTGTCTCTCCCCCTCTCTCTTCATAAATGTTGCCTTAATGTTTGGTCATTATAGAGCTTGTGGGAATGACAGGTGTTACCTTTCACTGTGCAGTCCCATGCATCTCCCACACACCACAGTCCACACTGCCAAACAGCATGCAGCCCACCACAATAGACTTCAGTACCAGACTATGGCATCTGCAGCCCCATGTCACATTTATACAGCGCAAAACATGCAAATGAGGCGAGGCTCAAATTAAAGTGGATGCTAATGCAGAAGCTATGCCATGGCATAGCTGATGAGCTGATTTGCATATGCCGGCTGAATATCGCGCTGCTGCGCCTTGTGCAATTGTGTTGAGCGTACTCAGGCACAGGCGCAGCTCTGTGACATGCGCAGTAGGCACCGCACGGTGCAAGCCCGGGGTGCTGATGCTGACACCTGCCACACTGCTGACGTGATGAGTGCGGGAGGCAGTGCAAGGCACGTCCACCACTGTGTCAGTGGCACTAGTGCGCTGTTCACGTGTATGATGCTCTTGCCCTGGAGCGCTGTAGGTGCCGTCGTGCCACAGCATGGTAGGCCACTACAGGAAGTCTCACACAGGTGCCCTACCACGCTACACGTGGGGAGTACCAATCATGCTGTGGTGGTCCGTGTGTGAGAGACCCTTGACTCTGTGCCCAACCTTTGCCCAATAGGCACCATGCATCCGCATCAGTGCACCCTATTGCGCTGTTTGGTGACAGCATGATGGGGAATGGCAACGCTGTACCACGCAGCATCTGCACGAGGTGGACGTGTGCTACAGACTGCCATTTTGACTCCAGTTCAGATTCGGAGATGGCACGTCGGAGGGCCACTGTTTGGAGCCAGGTTGAGCTGGCCAATTTGGTGGCAATAGTGGAGCCCCATGCTGGGGCACTATTTGGAGATGCACCCCTGGACAGGGCCAGGAGTGCCATGTGAGAGGAGGTGGTGCTGGCGCTGGAGGAGGCCACAGGAATGGACTGTTCTGTGGAGCAGTGTTGCCACAGGTATGAGGACCTCCAGTGGAGGGACCTTGACAGGCTTGCCCACCTGCGGGCATGCGCCAGGAGAGGTGCAGTGCCATGACCTGGTAGGTGCCCCATCCATACACTGGTTGCATCCATATGGGTATCGTGGTGAGCATGTGTCCACCACATGGGGGGGTGGGCCATCCAGTGTGGGCAGTGGTGGTGGTGGTGGTGTGGGGGGGTTGCAGAATGGTTGGGCTGTACCAGATCACACACACCCGGGGGTAGGGGGGCCTTTGCTACTGAATTTTACTGATGTTTCCCTCTCCATGTTTTTACCCTAGGCCCTGATGAGTGTCGCCAGGCTGGGGAGGACCGCCAATGATGTGAGTAGAGGGGAGGTGAACAATGGCCACGGGCAGATGGTCCAACTGTGGGACAGCACCAGGACCAGGCAGATGATGGTGAGTGCCTTTCATCCAGGATATTCTGTGCATGCTGTGTAGCATGGCAGATGGCAGGGCATGGCCACCATCCATTGACACCACTGCCGTGCATGCCACATGGTACACTCAGTACTGTCCAGTGGCACTGCATGTATGGGTGTGCATTGCTGATGGTCCATGCGTGCACCGGGTACATGGCTGTGCCACTGCCTTCGCACCACATAGCCATGTCACTGTACAGCCACGGTGGTGCTGTTCGGAGCTTAAGCGTTGGGTGCGAGCAGCAGTCAACATGGCTGTGTGCACCTGGATGGGAAGGTTATGTGGACATGATCGCTGTGGGTGGTTGCACACCATCACAGGTGCATGTCCCATGGCTGTATGCCATGCACAATGGGTGGGCTGCAGGGGGATGGGCATTCACACCTATTGACTCTGCTCCCTTGTCCTAGGTGGATGGAGGATGATGTGAATAGAGAGGGCAGTGCAGGAGCTGCTGCAAGTGACACAGGTCTCGCTGGAGATCCTGCAATGAATGGAACAGTGTCCGCAGAAAATATGGTGGGAGGCACCACAGGAGTGGGGAGCAGGGCATCTGCTGAAGCACACATGCCCCGGGTTCAACCCTACCCCCCTGGACCCACCCTAGCACCCCACCTTCCCTCTCCCATTTGTTCACCCCTGCCCCTTACCCACTCCCACCTGGTTTGTGGCCCTCACCCCCTACTGTGTTGTAAATAGTTGTATATAGTTGTGTTTTACCTTTTGTAATACATTTGTTTTGTTATGCTTACTGTGGTGGTCTCTGATTTGCAGTGGGCTAAAGGTGCTCAGCTGCAGTGGTGTGCATGGCATCGGGGGGTGCAGTCATGGGCGTGTGTGTGTGTCCATAGGGGAGGTGACTTTGGTGTGGGTGTGGCTCTCAGTCATTGTCTGTGGTTTGTGTGTTGTTCCCTGAGCACTGGATGACTGTGTGCAGTGGTCCATGGTGCATGCACTGTGTCCATGGCACCCCTATCAGACCATCAATAGCCTGTGCAGCTGACACCCTTGCATGTCTGTGACCTGCACGGTCTGCTGGCATGTCAGCGGTGGCTGTCCATGCTGGACAGCCACTGTACCCAGCACGATGCTGGGTTGCCTCCTGTCACTGGTGTGGTGCATGTCTGCCTCAGGTGGCATTGTGGCCTCCGCTGTTGTTGTCCCACCTCAATGCTGTCACTTGTGTCTGTTGCAGAGGATGTGCTCCATTGTCTGTCACTTGTGCTCTGGCCGCATGTTGGAGGCGTGCAGCGTCATGGTGCCTGCACAGGGTTGCTGCCACACCTGTGCCATGGAGGTGTTCTGGCTGTGTGTACACGGCTGCTGTGGCCACATGTCAGAGGCTTGTGTAACCCCTCACCCCTGTCTTTTTAGCAAAATGACAGGTGACATGCAGTTGAAGCTGACAGCAGTACCTGGTGGGGACTGGGTTTGAAGAGGATGAGGTTACTCGGCACAGGGGACCTAGGTATGGCTACTCTGCACAGGGGCACCCAAGTAAATCCGAACACAGGAAGCAATAACTGTAATGTCCAGAACCAGGAATGGGATTCTTCAGTGTGGCTTTTATTCACTTCCAAGCTGAACAAACAAAGCATAGACAGACCCCCATGGGGCTACATTTCCTGGTAATGCAGATTAGAGACAACAGAACACTTTGTCACTATTTCCAGACCTCAGGCTCTAAACCCACCAGGCACACAGCCCAGACTCGCACGCAGCTTTGGGTACACAGCCTGACTTGTACACACTTGGGTTTTTCCCACTGGCCCAGCTCCCCCGCCGGCCACTTGATCCACGATCCATTGGAAGAATGAACCAATTATCCCATTCGCTGTCCACTGGAAGAATGAACCAGTTATCCTGTCATGGCCCCCCAAACCACACTACAGTCTTCGACTCCTAGAGAGAATTTTCCTCACAATCCCATGTCTGGGTACTTCACCCATCACTGGCCAAGTGCCTGAGGCAAAGTAGAAATCCACAGAAGAAATCCGTAGAGGTGGACCTGGTCACTAAAGATGGGGGGCCACCCACCTCCAGCTCCCACAGCCCATACCCGGCCATTTCTCTGGAAACTGAACAATTCCTTTACTGAACTTTCAAATGTAGATTATAGGTAGATATCTGTTACATCTCCTGTACATATTATTTGCATCCCAACAAACTCTTGACTTGAACCTACTTTTACTTTGCTTAGCCACTACTCTAGGCTTCCCAATATTTAGTAATTCAATCCCCACATTGTCACACAAGTCCCAGGGTGAAATGCATAGGCCCTTTTAGCCAGAGCAGACACTCACCCTAATGTTGCAGATGCCCCACAGGCAACTCACAAATCTTCTTATTCTCCCAAATAAACACTGGAGCATATAGGCAGCTTTTCCTCCACAAGTAGAACTAGGGGGTTGCCCCAGGAATCTGCAGAGAAACCTTCTCTGCCCCCCCAGAGAGAGGGGGCACTGAGACCCAAAATCAGTGGTCTCCACCACTTCAGTAATCTTCTGTGTCTCTCTTTAAGGTGGAGACACACACCCTATTTACTTAAAAGTAGCCCTCTGGCAGGGCTGAGGCTCCTAGAGCCTTCACTGAGCTGCTTTACCAGCAAGCTCCCAACTTCTCACACACTTACTGAAGACTGAACTGAAGACACTGACTTCAAAACTCCCAACGTTCTATCTAACTCCCTCTGCTGCAGATTCCAATGTGGCTCATGCAGCTGCGATAGTTCTATTGGTGATGTCATCCCTCAGTCTCAGCTGAGACTGAGAACAGAGTGAGACAGTGTGAAACCCATTTAACTGGAGTTTCACAAGCTGCCTTCCCTGCCTACCACTAGGTCTTACTGGGATTCTAGTAAGCCTGGGTAACAAGGGGGTTACACTCGCCCTTGACCAGGAAAATGACTGTCCGCAGTCATTATTTACCCAGCCTTAGGCCATCCCACCCTATGTGCTACCTGCGGAGAGGGGTGATCAGGCCCCCTCCTACCGTGTGCAAGCACAAGCAGGCAACACTAAGGGCCTAGAGGCCTTTAGCTGACATATCAGCCTCTACACTGTCCACTTACTATGGACACCTATTGGCTCTGGTAGAACCATCCAAAGCATAGCCCTGATAGATCAGCACTGCGGTCCCTACTGCAGGTCAGGACCACAGCCTGTCTATCCCCCCTAACTCTCTAGGGAAAACCTATCTGTCTTCTACCTAATACCCCCAAAAACAAAACAACCTGAGGACCTCCCCGACCTTGGGCAAACTGCAACCACACGCCATTGAAATACCACATTACTGCCTCCTCCCTACCCCCAAAACCACACCTGTGGAAGGAAAGGGTTAATACAGTAATAACAACAATAACACCACAGTACTTTAAATTTCTACACACTAAAGCACTGATGAGGAACTCCGATGAGCCCCTCCTCCTCTTCTTGTCTTCTCTTCTGTCTTCCCAGGAACACCTGTAAGAAAAAGAAAGACAAAACATAATCTGTATACACAGTCTACCTAGACCCCTACCATCAAAACATTGAAAAATCCCAAAAAGATTTTTTTTAGAAAAAGGTAGAAAAACAGCATTTACATTAGAAAACAATGACATTATTTACAATACACAATTGGGGGGATGGAGTGCCCTGAAAGTCCCAACTAGTGACCACACTGCCCGAAGGCTAGTCCAATAAAGAGTCTCTCCTGGGCCGGAGCCCGGTGAAGCACAGTTCTAACAGCCCAAAGTCCCGAAGGGGAGAGTCTTTGTGGACAGTTCACACATTTTGAAGTCTGCTAGTGTAGGGTGTGTACTGCAATGTCATAAAGATAGAAAAGTTTGGACTTACCAGCCACTTGTAGTATGAAAAATTCTTGACTGACCTGCACCTCTGACAAAGACTCTCCCTGGCAGCATTTCTTCCGATACATCTAGGCGGACATCTTCTGCGAACCACAGGAGGGCACCTCTGGGAACTGCTGGGTTGATGTCATCTCTAGAGATGGAACTTTAGAACAGGAACAAAAAGAAAACAGATGGTACGATGTCATGCGATTACCAGGCGATGAACAGGATACAGCTGGGCTGGTGTCCTCTCTGGATCTGAAGTCATCTGGTGGGCCAGTCGATGGTTTCTGGAGAGGCCAGTACACTGTAGACTGATGAATGTGGGGCACCTGAGTCCTGGATGTCCATTTTGGCGGATCAATAAAGGCACTTCACAGTCTGGTGTGGCAGTATTTACTACCAGTGCTTGGCTCTCTATTTTGTAGGCACGGGCACATTTGCTGGGAGGTCCTTGCACTGAGGCCAATAGTACCGGGGGTCAGGGGCTTGAATTATTACCCCATCTGGGTGCACATAATTCACACAGTGGGAGATTTCATGTCCCTCTCCATCCACCACTCTCACCCTATCTATAAACAGTGTTCTGCCTCTCTTCCACTGGGTATACTTCTCGTGAAACAGTCTGTTCTTTACATGCTTGTTGGCCCCAGGATGCACACTTTTCATTGCTTCATCCCAGATCCAGGATTTCCTGCAGTTCTCAATCTCCTCCCAGACTTTCCGAGGAAAGGTAGGAAAGGTCATACCATAGATCTCATTTGCCTTTCTACGAACCAGTTTCTCCTCTTTACTTGCTTTGGTCAATCTGAGACCGCTGGCCTGGCTTGGGGGTGGCCAGTTCTGGTTCTGTCAGCTACGCATCCTTAAAGAAATTAGAAACAGATCCCTGACTTCTTCCTCTTGTGAAGCCAGGGCAGTGACATCACCACTTTCTTCCATACATTCCTCTGAGGCAAGATCTTGAGGCTGTGTACCGGGTCCTTTTTCACAAGGCCACATAGGTTCCTCCTCATCTTCCTCTTCACTGAGGATCTGAGTCCAGGAGTGAGCAGTCATCCTCACTCCTGAGACTGTCCACTCATCACTAGGCGTGGAGGTCGATACCTCCCACTCAAAGGCCTCCCACATCTCATCTTCATCTAAGATACTTGAGCTAGGCCCCCACAGGGGTCTATTGATGCTTTATCTGAACTTTCTTTCTGGGATCCAGCATCTGAAACTTCAACTTCGGGTTCTGTCTCTAACTCTGCACCCTCTAGCTTTGTACCACACTCCCTGAGGGGCCTTCCTCCACAGGCTCTGCCTGGTGCTGTGTGCTGCCAACTGCAGATTCCTGAACCTTTGTCCATGTGGGAGCCAAACGGATTTGAGGTGCTTTATACAAGCCATATTTTTTTAGGCATCCAGCACAGTGAGGAATCATGAAGACGTCCCTTCCAGCTATCAAGCATATTTGACATACATGCACTGGAAAACCAGGAATCGCCACATGAGGAGGCAGTTGTCCTCCATAGCACCACTTTTCAATATCCCTCAGTCTATTCACTGCTGCTGTTACTGCAACCCGGGCATGATCTGGGTAATGGGCTGGTCCTGAGGCCATAACTGCAGAAAAATAAACAAAGGTTCACTGTAACTGAAAGTCCAACTTTATCGAACACACTCTTTAGTTGTAAAATGACTCCTCTGCTGCTGTGTTTACTTTACTACCCCACCCTGTAATGGCAGCGGCAGCATACCTGTGCATCAACATTCAGAATCTGGGTCAAGCCACTGCGCACCCGATTTACACAAGCTACTGATAACTTTTGCTCAAGCTGCACAACTTGCTCTATTCTTGCTTTAAACACATTTACAGGATTTTCCAGGGACTTTTCACATGCTGGAAACATTTCTTTGATTTACAGTCCCTTAAAGCTTCAGGTTTTTAGCACAGGATTACCTGTATAACTAGTGCTGCACATTAGCTACAACCCAAAGTCTCTCTATGGCTGCAAACTTTAAACTGAGGCTGAATTCATTACTTTGCACACAGTCAATGGCTTAACAGATTTGCAGTTGCTGGCAGGACTTGACACAGTCGTTATTTGCAAAGCGACTACACTGCTGCACACACATTTATATGGCATAGTGCAGAAAATCACTGTTTGCGCAGTTTCTAGGTTGTTACTTATTGTTATCAGTAGCAGTTTGCTGCGATGGGGAAAAATGACCTGCAGCCAGTTCTTGGAGGCCTCAGAACAGAAACGGGCGGGCAGTCCTACCGATCGTCTTCTCTACCACCACTTTTGCAATTCTGATGATCAATTAGTGGGTTGAGCCCGATTTTAAACAAGAAAGTCTAATTTTTGAAAGTTTACAGTGATTTTAACACTCCGCAACGCTCCTCCACTGTCAGTACATGCACTCCACTCACACTCCCTCTCGAATGCTGGGGCAGTCACTGTAGAGCTGGCTGAGGGGCAGGACTGATCTCAGCCTGACCAACCACACAACGCCATGAAAATGGGCCTCTTCTTCCTCGCGAGGGCTCTTCTCCTCGTGGCAATTGTCGAGCAGGCAGATTTAAACTGCAGAATGCAACTTATTTTCTTTACCAACTGACTCCACGGCGGGAGCCCATTTCAGCCATTTTACATAGCCATTTACACTGCAGTCTCTCAGTCATTCAAAAAGCATTTCCAACGTCCAGGACACAATTTTCCTGTTGCTACCCCTAGTCTTCCACACTTTTCTTTACCACAGTTAATTTTAAAAGCATTTCAAATGACCAGGGCACAATTTCTCTGTTGCTACCCCTAGTCTTCCACACTTTTCTTTACAACAGTTCATTTTAAAGCAGGCAAAACCACTTTAAACAATTTGATGCAGGACAAGGGCACACTCTTTGGCTTTACTGCTCCTTGGTAAACAGTTGGCACTTTTAAACAGCAGCACAAGATTCACAGCACACAGCAACACACTAGGGAAATTGCTTCAGCTTTTTGGGCTACCCACTGCCAGATAGCCAAAACACTAGCCCCCTTGCCCGAGCACCTTCCTTCCCAGAGCAAAATCTAAAGCGGTGCCTCCATTTTTGTATCCCCTCACCCCTGCCTTTTTAGCAAAATGACAGGTGGCATGCTGTTGAAGCTGACGGCAGTACCTGGTGGGGACTGGGTTCGGGGAGGATAAGGTTACTCGGCACAGGGGACCTAGGTTTGGCTACTCTGCACAGGGGCACCCTAGTAAATCCGAACACAGGAAGCAATAACTGTAATGTCCAGAACCAGGAATGGGATTCTTCAGTGTGGCTTTTATTCACTTCCAAGCTGAACAAACAAAGCATAGACAGACCCCCATGGGGCTACATTTCCTGGTAATGCAGATTAGAGACAACAGAACACATTATCACTATTTCCAGCCCTCATGCTCTAAACCCACCAGGCACATAGCCCGGACTTTCACACAGCTTTGGGTACATAACCTGACTTGTACACACTTGGGTTTTTCCCACTGGCCCGGTTCGCCTGCTGACCACTTGATCCACGGTCCATTGGAAGAATGAACCAATTATCCCATTCGCGGTCCATTGGAAGAATGAACCAATCATCCTGTCGTGGCTCCCCAAACTACACTAGAGTCTTTGACTCTTAGAGAGAATTTTCCTCATAATCCCACATCTGGGTACTTCCCCCATTACTGGCCAAGTGCCTGAGGCAAAGTAGAAATCTACAGAAGAAATCCGGAGAGGTGGACCTGGTGATTAAAGATGGGGGGGCCAACCCACCTCCAGCTACCACAGCCCATACCCGGCCATTTCTCTGGAAACTGAGCAGTTCCTTTACTGAACTTTCAAATTTAGATAATAGGTAGACATCTGTCACATCTCCTTTACATATTATTTGCAGCCCAACAAACTCTTGACTTGAACCTACTTTTACTTTGCTAAGCCCATTACTCTAGGCTTCCCAGTATTTAGTAGTTCAATCCCCACATTGTCACACAAGCCCCAGGGTGAAAAACATAGGCCCTTTTAGCCAGAGCAGACACTCACCCTCACATTGCAGATGGCCCACAGGCAACTCACAAATCTTATTCTCCCAAATAAACATTGTAACACATAGGCAGCTTTTCCTACACTAGCAGAACTAGGGGGTTGCCCCAGGAATCTGCAGGGAAACCTTCTTTGCCCCCCAGAGGGGGGGGCACTGAGACCTGAAATCAGTGGTCTCCACCACTTCAGTAATCTTCTGTGTCTCTCTTTAAAGTGGAGACACACACCCTATTTACTTAAAAGTAGCCCTCTGTCAGGGCTGAGGCTCCTAGAGCCTTCACTGAGCTGCTTTACCAGCAAGCTCCCAACTTCTCACACACTCACTGAAGACTGAACTGAAGACACTGACTTCAAAACTCCCAACATTCTATCTAACTCCCTCTGCTGCAGATTCCAATGTGGCACAAGCAGCTGCGATAGTTCTGTTGGTGATGTCATCCCTCAGTCTCAGCTGAGACTGAGAACAGAGTGAGACAGCGTGAAACCCATTTAACTGGAGTTTCACAAGCTGCCTTCCCTGCCTACCACTAGGTCTTACTGGGATTCTAGTAACCCCGGGTAACAAGGGAGTTACACTTGGTTGACCCGCTACTGTGTCCCTGTGTTGGTGTGCCCTTGGTTATGAGTGGGTGTTTGTCCATGCACTGTGTTGCATCCTGTGTGGTGCATACTTCCATGCACCACTGTGGGTGTCTTCACTGGCTGTTGTGGCCAGTGCTGGGATGGGGTGTGTCCTTGGGAGAGTGTGCAGTGTGCTGTACCACTGGTGGTGGGGTCCGGGGCATGCCCTGTCATGTGTGGGGTACCTCGTGTGCTGACTCATGATTGCTCTCTCAGCTGTACCTCTGGGGGGACATGCAGCATGGCACTGTGTATGCAGTCATTGCATTACTGTCTGCTGCCGCCCACTGCAGGGCATTCATGGTGGGGCTGCCTTGCATGGTTCTGTGGTGCACAGAGTTGCATTGTCACAGTGGGGGTGGTGGCATGCATGGGGTGTCCTGCACTGTTGGGTGCTACTCCTGGGCAGGATGTATAGGGATCATGGTGCAGGGTGTGCTCTGCATTGGTGGGATGGTGTGGCACAGGGTGGCCGGGCATCCATGTGTGATGGTCACAACTTGCCAGGGGGTGTGCTGGGACACCATGCCCTAGCTGTGGGTTTATTGTTGGTGTCCATGGGCCAGTGGTTCTTCCTGCTCTCCTCCGGTTGTGCAGTGCATGTGGTGTGGGAGGCAATGTCTGCTCTGCTGTGTGCTCCTCTGCCCATCTCTACCATGGGTGGTGGGTCCCTGCATTCTGTCCCTGTGCAGCCCTGGTTGTGCTGTTGCACTGCTACCCTGCTCCACTGAGCATCCCTGGTTGTGCTATTGTGCATCTGACCTGTGCCACTGCACATCCCTGGTTGTGCAATAATGCAGTTGGCGCGATATTCAGTCGTGTGCTGCAGGCGCATCTTGACCTGCGCAGTGTTTGAATATCACTCGTGTTGCGCATGGGCACAGTGGACTTGTGCCTGCTCCTGCTATTGCACTACTTTGTGGTGCAGTTTGAATATCTGGGCCTCTGTTTTTTTTTTTTTCTCCTTCTTAATTTTTGATGTCATCCATACAGGGAGGTTTTTTTCGTTTAATGTCTCATATTTTTTTAGAAAATGGGATGAGGGTCTTGACTAGGCCATGCAGTTTGGTTTGTAATTTGTCCCACATGACAGAAAGTGAAGCATCCTTAAATTCTTTCTCCCAGTTCCAGTTAACCAAATCACTTCTCATGCCATCAGCATTTGCCTTATCATACCTAAAGATGGAAGGTTTACCAGAAGTAACACTTGTCTGTTGCATATAATTAAACCTAACTATTGAATGGTCACTAGAACCTAATGGAGGCAAGACTGAACAGTCTTGTATCTTATCACCTAAATTGCTCAAAACCAGGTCCAGGATGTGATTTCCCCTGGTGTTATTTGTGACATACTGTTCTACAGCAGCTAGGTCAAACATTTCTAAATAATGCTCTTTCATAGCTGCATTAACTTGCAGTGTATTCCAGTTTATGCCTGGTAAGTTAAAATCACCAAATAATATGACATCATTTAAGTTGGACAACTGCTTGACAAAACCAGACAGCATAACATCCTCCAGTGTGGTAAGCGAAGGAGATCTATAAACTGCCCCAATATTTACCCTAGTATTTTGCCCTAAAGAGATTTTCACCCATAGCACCTCACAGTTTTCCTATTTTGAAGTATCCAGGTCCTCCGATACAATACCTTCATATATATATAAGGCCACCCCCCACCTCTTGTCGATTTCCTGTCTTTATTATATAAGGTATAGCGTTGAATGTTTTTATCCCAAGTATTTTCCAGTTTCCACCATGTTTCAGTAATAACACAAATGTGGATGTCATGGGCATGCGAAATAACTTGAAGCTCATCCATCTTATTGATTAAACTTCTTGCATTATGTGAAATAAAACGTATTCTGGGTTTTGTTTAGCTATTTTTGGGTGCTGTGTTATGTGTAGTTACATGCCCCCCCCCATTTTTTAGTTTAAATGTATGTCAATTATCTGCTTTAATTTGTAGGAAAAAATGTGTTTTCCCTGTTTATTTAGGTGTAACCCATCCTGAGAAAATAAATAATGACCCTGGAAATCCTGCCAATGATCTAAATATTTATAATCTTCTCTCTTGCGCCAACGCTTCATCCAACCATTTAGCCTAAATATTTCTCTTGTTAAATCTAAATTTGCCCTAGGTACTGGCAATATTCAGGAGATTATTAGGTCACACCCCTGGGACTTTAGGGACATGCCCACCTCCTCAAAATCTCTTTGGATCTCTGTAATATTTATTTTGCCTACATCCTTGACACCTACATGGAGGAGTGTAACAGGTTTGATAGTATTTTTGGTGAGACCAGGAAGTAATCTTTTTATATCCCCAATTCCTGCTCCAGGAAGTGTACTAACCATTGTATACTCCTTCCTAGGTTTGCATAGCACAGAATCTGTATATTTTATCATTAAGTCCCCTACAACAAGCACAACTTTTAATCCCACATTATTTAATCCAGTACTGTTACATATGTCCACTGTGGTATTATTTGCCCCACTGTAGTGATTTCTCTCTACTGAGTCATGGTTTGCTGATGTAACTGGGGCCTCCTCACTCATAGGGGAATTTATCGGTTGGAGGACACTATCTATTTGGTGTTAAAATATTTGATGCACCCCCTATATTTCTCCTACCCTTTTTGTTATTTGCTTTCCCCTGAACGAGGCACCACTCCTCAGTATTACTTCTGCCACTTTCCTCATTTTGTACTGGTTTTGATGGTTCACATGTATGTGAATGAATTTCCTCAGAAATGCTGTTTGCCATAGTATCAGTATACTGCTCAAGTGAGGATATGTCAGTCTGTACTTGTATTCTTTGCTTTGATAGGGTAATCTCAACTCGCAGGGTTACCAACATACAACATTTTGGAGATTTAAAACGTAACTGCTCTTCACCCACAGCATACCTATCACAATCCACACACAGCTTTGTGCTTACATACCTTTCATAATCCACACACAGCTTCGTACTTACATACCTATCACAATCCACACACAGCTTCTACATACCTATCACAATCCACACACAGCTTCGTACATACACACCTATCACAATCCACACACAGCTTCATACATACACACCTATCACAATCCACACACAGCTTCGTACTTACATACTTATCACAATCCACACACAGCTTCATACTTACATACCTATCATAATCCACACACAGCTTCGTACTTACATACCTATCACAGTCCACACACAGCTTCATACTTACATAACTATCACAATCCACACACAGCTTCTACATACCTATCACAATCCACACACAGCTTCATACTTACATACCTATCACAAACCACACACAGCTTCGTGCTTACATACCTATCACAATCCACACACAGCTTCGTACTTACATACCTATCACAATCCACACACAGCTTCTACATACCTATCACAATCCACACACAGCTTCGTACTTACATACCTATCACAATCCACACTAAGCTTCATGCTTACATACCTATCACAATCCACACACAGCTTCGTACTTACATACCTATCACAGTCCACACACAGCTTCTACATACCTATCACAAGCCACACACAGCTTCGTAATTACACACCTATCACAATCCACACACAGCTTCATACTTACACACCTATCACAGTCCACACACAGCTTCATACTTACACACCTATCACAATCCACACACAGCTTCATAATTACATACCTATCTGAATGTTTTACAGGATGTTATATCCAGCTTCTCCAGCTGACACAGCCGACATGTGCCGATGTGCGTGTCTCTGCATGTGTCTCCGTGCGCGACGACACGCGCCCTGCTCACACTCACCCTGCTCGCTGCAGGGATGAGCTATATAGCAGCTATGACCCGGAAGTGCCTGTTTGAGGTCACGGGAGCACTCACAACAAAAGTTGCATTTTAAAATAAATAAATTAGCTTCTGAGCTTCAGCCCTGTTAGTATATGGGCTATATGTCCGCAAAGCACAGCAGAAGCCTAACAAAATGCTATTATTAGTGTTTAGTAGTTAGCCCCCTTCACACTGGGACTAGCTACTCCCTTCCTACTTTCTGTAAGGGAGTAGGGCTCCAAAATAAACAGTTAATGTACTGCCACTTGATTTAAAACAAACTTACATGCACTCCCCACACACTCCCAATATAACACACTGCATAAACAGTCAAAGTGTATATTTAGACAGATCACTCGCTGTAAGGATGAGCTATATAGCAGCTGTGACCCGGAAGTGCCTGTTTGAGGTCACGGGAGCACTCGCTACAAAAGTTGCATTTTAAAATAAATAAATTAGCTTCTGAGCTTCAGCCCTGTTAGTATATGGGCTAAATGTCCACAAAGCACATCAGAAGCCTAAAAAAACGCTGTTATTAGCATTTAGTAGTTAGCCCCCTTCACACTGGGACTAGCTACTCCCTTCCTACTTCCTGTAAGGGAATAGGGCTTCAAAATAAACAGTTAATGTACTGCCACTTGATTTAAAACAAAGTTTCATGCACTCCCCACACACTGCATAAACAGTCAAAGTGTATATTTAGATATGGGGAGAAAGGGTGATATTCTTATCTCTGAACTCCTTGCAGTTGCCTCTTCTTTCAACTCCTTTTTCACCTACTGTTCCCAATCTCTTCTCTCCTCTCCTCTCCTCACTTCTCCTCTCCTCTCCTCCTCCTCCACCACCTGTCCCCCTCTCTCTCTTCTTTTCTACCCTCTCACTCTCCTTCTCAACCCCTTCAACTGCCTAAATCTTCCATTCATTCTTTTTCACAAGCTACCCCTGTTGCTTCTTTTAAGAAGCTCTTAGCTCTAAACCTATTTAAGGGTGGGAGCCCTGATGGTCTTGACCCCGGACTCCTGTGTCTCTTTGTGCATGCCATTGCCTCCATATCATTTACCTCCTTAACCTCTTATTCTCCTTATCTTGTGTCGCTACTCTTGGATGTTGGCTACTGCCATTCTCCTTCCTAAAGGAGGTAACCACTCTTTCTCTAGTATCTTTCATCCTATCTCTCTCCTCTGCACATTGGCTAAACTCCAGGAACATCTTGTTCTCTTTCAGCTCTCCACTTTTGTTAACTTAACCTCCTTCTTCACTCCTTTCCAGTTTGGCTTTTAAGAAGCTGCACTCCACCTTTATCTCTCTCCTCCAGATCACTGATATTATCCACTCTGGCATAGATCAAGGACTTCTCACTGCCACCATTTTTGTCACTTTAGCCAAAGCTTTCAGTACTGCTGCCGACTGGCCAAGCTTCAGGCTGCTGAACTCTCTGTCTCAGCTGAGTGGTTCTACTCATACCTTGAAGGCAGGTGACAAATTGCCAGTATTGGACACTTCCTCTCCCCTTTCTTCCCTTCACTCCTAGTTAGCTCAGTCATCCCCTAAGGGTCTGTCCTTGGCCAAGTTCTTTTTTCTATTTTTCTAAATAACATCCCCACAGCCTGCTCCTCTGTATCCATTTATATGTATGCAGATGATATGATTCTCTTTACCTCTGGCTCCTCTGCCTCTAATCTCATGAACCAGCTCCACCAAATTTTAACAACATTCATCACTGATTCCGATAAAATCAGTCATCCCTCAATGGAATGAAAATGGCTTTTATGACTTTTGTCATCAGTCAGAGGGCTTGCTAGAATCTCCCTCGTCCTCCCTTTCATACCCAAGATGGTAGAACTGTCGAAGATGTCTCTTCCTTCAGGTATCTCAGGGTCTGGTTGGATCACCACCTTGACTTTTCTGTTCATGTAGAAGCAATCCATAAGAAGTACCACCCAAAATGTAGAACACTTTACTGAAATAAGAGCTGCATTCCACTTCCTGTTCAAAGAGACATCCTCACAAAGATGATTCTCCCCATTTTTGACTATGGAGACATTGAGCCTTATTCAAAAAAGGCCAGTAGATTGCAGCAAGGTGCCATGATCTAGGGCTGTGGCAAACCCCGGGAGCACCAGGGACCATGCGCCAGTTCTTGATTGGGTAGGTTACCGATGGCAAAGTCCCATGGCTTGTGGCAACAGTACCAGTGCACCCAACAGAGGGCATACCTAGACAAGATGCTGCAAGCAGTGGGCGACCGTGCAGCAATATCCCCAGACATTCCCTGGTGGACTAGTGGACCCTGCTTCCCAAGGTCCCTATGAATTATTAATTTACCATAGGTACCTGGTGATCTAGTGGACCCCCTTCCCCGATTAACCCCATATATGTAATAGTGACATAAATCCCCTCCTTAGTGGAGTGTCAGACCCTCCCATTTTCCCCATGAATTACAAGTATACTATAAGTCTCTGGCAGTCCAGTGGACCCTCCTCCCCAATGCCTGATGTCCCCATGATGTAAATATGTAATGAAATACCCTGGTGATCTAGCACTCCCCAAGCCCCAATCCACCATTACACCAGATTATGATATTGTTGATTGAATAGTGACCCCCGCCCCAATAAGCAGTGTCTCCTACCCAGTTACCCGATCCCCAAATTGAGACTGTGACTGTCACAGCCCACCACTCACCACCACAGCCAGCTGCAGACTGAGCTCTGTGGGACAGTGCACGGTATACAATACATGCTCCTTCAGAGCTCATTCGACAACTGGCTGTGGTGTTGAGCTGTGGCCTGTGCCAGTCATTAGCTCAAATTGGTGATGGGGAGAGCGGAGTAGGGGGCAGTTTCTACCACGGGGGGCCACTATGTCACCTATGATATCATTATCTGGCATAATGGGGGATCGGGGCTTAGTGCAGGGAGGATGCTTGATTACCAGGGTATTTCATTATATTGATACATAGACAGTGTCGGCAGACATGGGCCTATGGCCCACCCAGTCCATTTGAGCTTGTAAGTTCAGTTTATGTTCTCCTAGGAGTCTGTTGCCCCATACCCCTGACCTCCAATATTCCTTTATGTCTATCCCATGCATTTTTAAATCCCATGATTATTTCAGTCCCCACCACTTCCTCTGGCATGGTGTTCCACTTGCCCACCACCCATTCTGTGAAGAAATTCTTCCTCATGTTTCCTCTGAATCATCCTCCCTCCAACTTCATCCCATGCCCTCTAGTCCTGGAACATCTTTTTTGTTTAAAAATAGTGTATTCCTGCACCCTGTTCCTCCCTGTAAGATACTTGTATAACATAGACATAGAAACATAGAATTTGATGGCAGATAAGGACCACTTAGCCGACCCAGTCTGCCCATTTCCCTACCTAATGGATAAGCTGCAGATCCTAGTTAACCAGCAGCCTACTTCTTTCGACCCCCACCCCCTAGAATTGCCTTATGGCTGACCCATGCATACTTGAATTCAACCACTGTTTTTGATGCCACAACCTCCTTCAGAAGGCCATTCCATGCATCCACAACCCTCTCTGTGAAAAAATACTTCCTTACATTACCTCTGAGCCGCCCCCCTCTATCTTCAAATTGTGCCCCCTTGTTCTTGCACACCCCTTTTTTTGAAAGATGCTACCCTCTTGGACTTTGTTGATTCCCTTGAGGTACTTGAATGTTTCTATCATGTCCCACCTCTCCCTCCTTTCCTCAAGGGTATACATATTAAGCTCCTTTAGTCTGTCCTCATATGTCTTCCAGTGCAGACCCTGCACCATTTTAGTTGCCCTCCTCTGGACAGCTTCCATCTTGTCTATGTCCTTGCGGAGATTGGGTCTCCAGAACTGCACACAGTACTCCAGATGGGGTCTCACCAGCTGTCTGTACAGAGGAATAACAACTTCCTGTTTTCTACTGGTGATGCCTCTCCCTATGCATCCCAGTATCCCCCAGCCCTCCTTACTGTCCTTTCACATTGCATGTCTCTATCATGTCCCCTTTCTCCCGCCTCTCCTCCAGGGAGTACATATTCAGTTCCTTCAACCTGTCCTCATAGGACTTGTGATGCAATCCATGTACTATCTTTGTTGCCCTCCTCTGAACCTTCTCTACCCTATGTCCTTATGTAGGTAAGGTCTCCAGAACTGTACACTGTACTCCAGGTGGGGCCTCACTAGTGTCTTGTATAGTGGAATTATGACCTCCCTTTTCCTGCTGGTGATGCCCCTGCCTGTGTATCCCAGCATCCTATTTGCTTTTCCTGCTGCCTTGTCACACTGCTTCCCTACCTTGAGGTCATTAGAGATGATAACCCCAAGACCCCTTTCCTGCATGATACATGCTATATCCTCACCCTCCAATTGATATATTGTGCCAGGGTTTTTGAGCCCCATATGCATTATCTTGCACTTCTTTGGATTGAATTTCAACTGCCAAACCCCTAACCATTCTTTAAGTTTCTGCAGGTCCCTCCCCATTCTGTGTACACCATCTGGTGTGTCTACTCTGTTACAGAGTTTTGTGTCATCAGCGAACAGTGAAATTCTGCCTTCTAGGTCCTGCACAATGTCACTGATGAAGATGTTGAATAGGACCGGTCCCAGCACTGATCTCTGTGGTACCCCACTGTTCACTCTTCCCTCTGTGAAGTGACAGCCATTCACCACCACCCTCTGTGTCCTGCTGCCCAGCCAGTTACCTACCCACCACACCACTGTCCTGACCTCACCCATATTACCCAGTTTGTGTAACAGTCTTCTATGTGGCACAGTGTCAGAGGCCTTGCTGAAGTCCAGATAGGCCATGTCCACTGCCCTCCCCTGATCTACCTCCCTAGTCACCCAGTCAGAAAATTCAACGAGGTTGGTCGGACATGGTCTCCCCCTTGGGTCCTGTAGTCCACTGACAACCACATGTTCCACCAATCTCTCCTTCAGTAGTGCTTCCATGATCTTCCCCACTACCGTGGTGAGGCTGACTGGTCTATAGTTCCCCACTTCCTCTTTGTTCCCACTTTTGTACAAGGGGACTACATCTGCTGTCCCCCAGTCTTTGGGTACCTCCCCAGTTTGCAGTGATCAGCTAAACAGGATAGCCAGAGGTTCAGCCACCACCTCTCTTAGTTATTTAAGGACCCTGGGGTGCACTCCATCTGGCCCCATTGCTTTATCAACTCTTATTACTTCTAGTTCCTTCAGGACCCTTTCTTGTGTAAAGGGACTTGTGTCCATTTCTGCACCATTCTCACCCCTTGTACTCCCTTCAGACCCATTACCCTCCTCTTCCTCAGTAAAGACTGAGCAGATACCTGTACAATATGTCAGCTTTACTGTTGTTTATTCTCATGGCCCCATCTCTCCTTCAGTCTCAATGTCCTATCTTTGCCTTTCTTTTTCCTTATGTACCTGTAAAAGGTTTTGTCCCTCTACTACTGATTTTTCAATGTGTTCTTCTGTCTGAGCTTTGGCTTCCCTTACTGACCTCCCTGCCTCCCTTTGCTTCTCCTGGTACTTCTCCCTATCCCCTTCTGCCTGTGTATTTTTGTATTGCCTGAATGCAATCTTTTTGGCTTTCACTTTGCTTGCTACCTCTTTGGAAAACCATAATGGTCTCTTCTTCCTTTTCCTCTTGCTAACCTGCTTAATGCATAATTCTGTTGCTCTTGTAATCCTCATTTTAAATACTGCCCACTGTTCCTCAACCCCTGATTCCTGGCCCATTCCCCTTAATGCCTCGTTTAAGTATCTCCCCATTTTCCCAAAGTCTGCTCCCCAAAAATCCAGGATGCGTGTTTTTGTGTGGTTTGGTTTTGCTTCTTCTGTGATTTCAAACCACACTAACTGGTGGTCACTGTTCCCCAGGTGGTCCCCCACTGTTACCCCCATCACACTGTCCCTGTTTGTGAGCACAAGGTCCAGTATTGCCTTCTTCTGAGTTGGTTCCATGACCAATTGCTTGAGGAAGGCACCCTGCGTATACATATTTACATCATGGGGACATGGGGTAGGCCACTTTGGATTGTTAATAGTATAGTTGGGAATTGGGGCAGGGGAGGTGGACCATGACACATTGCCACAACTAGGGCACTCTCCAGGTCTGAGGTTTTGGTACTTTAGACCAGCTCCTATTGGTCTAAGGGCACTTACAAATTTGCCCACTGTGAGAGCTTGTGAATCGATGCAGTGGATTTGCAGCCTGCATCTGCCTCAGGCCCCTGGCACCATGCCACAGCCCAGTGTGTTGAGCAAGGGTGGCACAAGGCCTGTTTGGTTCAGGCTGCCTGCAGAAGATGCAGGCTGCCTTTGTGAATCACTTTGGGGCATCATTTGATGCAAGATGCACTTTGTGCCAATCATTGGGATGCAAGCCCCTTGTGCTGCCCTGGGAGCTTTGAGAATTGGACCCATTGTTTGCAGGGCTGTTTCAAAGCCCACTTCAGCTAGACTATCCCCCTATTTCACTCCTTCTGTTGATTTGCCCTTGACAAACCTCTGTGTACTTACCATTTTTCTTTGTTTATCTCCCTCTACCACCCCTCTCTTGATGCCAGGTGCATTTCTCTCTGTGTGTCTCATTTATTTTCTAAATTTTGGTTTGCCCCCCCCTTTAAATCTTGCTCCTCTTCTGTCTCTCCCACATTTTTCCTCTTATTCCCTTTGCAATGCTTGTGTTCACTCTGTTGTTCTCCCACCAATGAAATCTACTGCTGACCAAGCTGTCTTTTTGTTCCACGCCCCTAAAATGTGGGTCTGTCTTACCCTTTCCAATTACTCTGCAGCTTCCCTTCTAACTCTGAGATATCTCCTTTATGATTTCTATTCTAATTTCTGCAGTTATTTCTGATACTGGGGTACATTTCTGTCACTAGCCTTCCACCTACACCGTCACTATTTTATCCCCTCTTCCCAGTTCCTCATATTATTGTTTGTTGCTCACAGTTTAATGCCATTTTTCCTGTTTCAAATGTTACTGCGTGGTAATTTGCTGTATGGCAATTTTTATTCTGAAATGTTTTCTTGTAATGTGCGTACATTGTTTTACCTATTTCCATACTGCTATATTATTTTTGTGCACTGTCCCTTGGATCTGTTCTCTTCTCTCCTCTCCCCTTCCCCTTCCCCCCAAGATGAAACTGAAAACTTCCTTGGGAAAGAAAGAAAGGAAGAAAGAAAGAAAGAAAGAAAGAAAGAAAGAAAGAAAGAAAGAAAGAAAGAAAGAAAGAAGGAAAGAGAGAGAGAGAGAGGGGGAGGGAGGGAGGGAGGAAGGAAGAATAAGAGATACTGCAAATACCTAACTGAATAAATAATAAATACTACCTGCCCTTCAATGAGTTGTTGCTACTTGGCAGGGAAGATATTTTGTGTGTCAGTGTTTGTGGGGCCTTTTGATACTACAGTGCAATTTTGAAATGCTGTTACCCACCCTGGCTGACAATGTCCTCAAGATATCCATCATCTCTAGCTACACTATAGCACTACTATTGAACTCGCTAGTAGAGCTGTGTGGAATGCAAAATTCTTCTTGGTAAATTTGTGTGAATTGGCACTTCCACTTTTGAAATGCTTTTAAAAAATTTCCTTTTTAATTCCACGAATTCTAAAGAGCATCTGTATGTAGACTACAGAATACTATTCCGTGGATCATGCAATTTGTAGAACGTTGCAAAGAAATGAATCCACAATGTTCATAAACTGTGAAATACAAATCTGCAATTAACATTCTGCTTTCAAGGGGTGTGGCCTAGTCATGAGGCAAGATGGTAGTGTTTTAAAACAGCTCTGTGACTTAGCTGAACTTCAACTAATTAATCCTACTTCATCTACAAGTTAAAGCGACAATATCTCAACAGATCTTGGGTGTTAAATGGCTACTGGAAGCAAAGCAGCAAAGAACTAGATGAAACTAATATTACAGCTCACAAAAAATGTAAATGAAAAGTAGGGGCCTGTAGAGGCTTCCCAATGTGCCAACACCAGAACAGCCACAACACAATGCAACCAAGCTAGAATGATGAGAACTTCTGGGCAGGATCACCCACACAGAAATCACTATCGGTTCTACTATTTGGCATGAAAAATGACACAAAATCCTGATTCAAAAAGCTCTCAGCTAGATGTACACATCTCCACAGAACTGAACATCAATTGGGAGACTCAGTGGACTATCATAGTAATAAGCTGGAGGAGGTAGAGTTGAGTGTGATCAAGCAGGAGGAAAAGCTATCAGAAACCTTCATTAGCTGTAAGATGCCCCCCAAAAACATAGAGGAACTCCTGGATGTGGCAGATGACCACAAGAACTACAAGCATTGGAATAACGTCTGTGTTACAGGACTGCCAAAGAAGATGGAGGGTACTGACCCTCTGCAGTTTTTAAAAAAGTGCTGCCGGAGACCCTAAACATCAAGGGAACTACTGATCTGGAGGTGTAGTGGGCTCATAGATCCCCAGGGTGGAAATCAAACTTAAATCAAATGCCAAGATACTTCTTGATCAAATTTGTTGTACTACCCTGACTGGCAGCTGGTACTCCAAGTAGTGCAAAAGAGAGGACAGATCAAGATGGGGAACACAGTCATCAAGATTTTCCCAGAATACAGCTGTTGGCTACAAGACAAGAGGCAGGAATTCAGTGAGTTGAAGAGGAGCCCGCACAACCACCACTGGCAGTTTGCACTTAACCCTTCCCACCCCTTCATCTGAAAGCTATGGAAGCCTTGGCACACTTTCACATCACCGGCGGCAGCAATCACTTTCCTTGATTTAAAGCAAACAGCCCAAGAAGGCAGGTTGGGATTACAGAGAACAGGGCCCAGCATCTGATGGGAGCCAATGGAGATACCATTGAAATGTGAGTAGGGGGTGGTAAGGGGTTGGTAAGGTGAATAGGAGATTGATAGCATGTCAATGAAGTCAGGTTTTGCGTCCATAGCCAGGTATACTTCAGTAGCGTCTTTTATTCATAACTAACATTTGCACCTTGTAAATAGTCAGTTAAAAATCTTCCACATGGTTTCCTCTGCCCATGCAGTGCTTGATAGGGAGTACAAAACAGGGCCATGGAAGTTCTAGGGAGTGTGGTGGAAGGCTCTGGCCACATCGAGCTTTTAGGGTTAAAACCAGCTGACTTAAGTAAAATGCTCTAAAAGTTTTATGACTAAGGTGACCCCCTTAAAAGGCATGGCAACCCAGTCCTACAGTGTGATCAGTTTCATGCTTTTCTTGTTTCTCTCAATAGCTGATAAGGTGATCTCTAACAACTAAAAGCAACCACAAGGGTTCAGCAAAGTTAAGGGTTCTAACAGTTCAGATTGTATAGCTAATGGTGTCAAATAGCCAGGCAGGGGGAATTGTTCTGTCTGTGGGCTGAATGTCTATGTTCACACCTTTTGAAGTTGAAGGCAGTTGGACTGATGAGTGCCTGCAGTGACTTCATGGACATTTGCAGATTTTCTTAAATAGATGTACTAGGCCTATAGCTTTCAGAGCTCACTACACCACCCTTGCCAGATGCACCCTGTAGGAATGGGACTTTAAAGTCACACAGACTCATTGCATGTAACATCTGAAAAGAAGATGGCAATAGTACATGTCATAATGAATTGTTTCCATAAATAGGTCAGAGAAGTCACCTGGCCCAGCCACAAGATAATCAGGGGACATAAGGGCCTGGGGGGGGCTGCAAAGAGGTTGGTAAGTTTGTGTTTGAGTCTGTTGCTCACCATTTTAAGGTTGGGATTGGGGAGAAGCAGGGGAAAATGGAGGGCTGTGAGGGGCTATGGATATGGTTTTCATATGCTTAATGTTTTATATAGGTTCTACAAGTTATAAAAAGGTGCACTGGATATCATGCGGTGGGCACTGTGTGGGAGATCTGCAGTGGCAGGGGAGTGCGGACGAATTTTAAAACAGAAATTAAACATGATGGGTGACAATACTAATAGTATCATTTGTAACATGGCAAGAATCAGCAGGCCAAAATAACATAAAGGGATTGGAGGAAACACAGCAGGGGACTAAAGTTGGAGTGGGGATTAGTTCCCCAGTAATGCGTGCTCCAACACAATAATCACCACTAGACAGCAGATCGCACTTAGGAAATCACTGTGTGCTATGTGCAGCACTGCTCCCTATAGGTGGTGTGGCAAAATGAATCGATGCATGAACCTCTTAGCGCATAGAGTAACACAAGGGAGAAGCGAGCAATATCAGAATCTATGTTAACAAAGTTCTGCATAACACTACCAGTAACTCAGACTGGTCAGAGGCAGGAAAGACAGTAAACATGCAAAGCCAATAATGCATTGTGGAGAGAATACAAATATTTGTAGAGATTCAATATGCAAATATTCGTAGTTTACCCATAATGCATTAGAGAATAAACACAGAAAACAAAGGAAATGAGGGAACATAGTGCTCCATAAGTAGCCAGAGTTGAATGTTCACTAATGTCTGCATTCAAAAACAGCACGCCAAAAACTCTGTGAAAACAGTGGTCACAATATAAATAGATATGGAGAAGTGAATGTGCACACTCCCGCCTGTACATTGACATAGGGATTGTTTCAGTAAAAAGAGCTCATATGTAATGGTTAGTTAAGCAATATTTTGACTTTGTAATAATTTCCTAGCCACATGTAATGAAATTTTAACACTACTGATGTTGTGGTTCCCATGTTACAAGCGCATTAATCCCCTTGGAAGGAGGCCTCTACTGGGGAATTAATGCATGGTTGGGTGGTTGTATGCACTTGGCCTTTGGCCTCATGTCACAACCCCCCAACCATGCATTAATTCCCCAGTAGAAGCCTCCCTTCATTGTGGAGTAATGCTTATGTAGAACATGAATAGGATGACAACAGTGGTGAAATAGAAGACGTTGTGGCATTACAAAAACAAATTCTGGCCAGAACTGACATGGCTGCTTGGGAGTAATTTGGGATAAAAGTACATAGATACATTGATACATAGACAGTGTCGGCAGATAAGGGCCTATGGCCCACCCAGTCTGCCCATTTGAGCTTGTAAGTTCAGTTTGTTTTCCTAGAAGTCTGTTGCCCCTTACCCCTGACCTCTAGAATTCCTTTATGTCTATCCCATGCATTCTTAAATCCCATGATTGTTTCAGCCCCCACCACTTCCTCTGGCAGGGTGTTCCACTTGTCCACCACCCGTTCTGTGAAGAAATTCTTTCTCATGTTTCCTCTGAATCATCCTCCCTCCAACTTCATCCCATGCCCTCTAGTCCTGGAAGATCTTTTCACTTAAAATAGTGTTTTCCTGCACCCTGTTCCTCCCTGTAAGATACTTGTATGTCTCTATCATATCCCTCTCTCCCTCCTCTCCTCCAGGGAGTACATGTTCAGTTCCTTCAACCTGTCTTCATAGGACTTGTGATGCAATCCATGCACCATCTTTGTTGCCCTCCTCTGAACCTTCTCTACACTGTCTATGTCCTTACGTAGGTATGGTCTCCAGAACTGTACACTGTACTCCAGGTGAGGCCTCACTAGTGTCTTGTATAGCGGAAGTAACAAGTAACAAACATACTAGCCTGCATTTGCAAAATTCAACAAACTGTAGCTTCATAACTTTAAAAAAATAATATTTTTACACCAAATTTAGAACATAGCCTTCTTATGACCCTGACTCATGAATAAGGGCAGAGAAAAATATCAACTCCTGTCTGAAAGGTGATTTCATGCAAGGACCACAAAATTACCTTTCAGGATGTAAAAAAAACATTTTGGCCAGGATTTAAAAAATGACTGCTGTCACATTTATGAGGTGCTGTAAAGATATGGCTTGTTGTAAATGTGGGGTACAAATATTGAAATGTACCAACGTTTTCAGCCTGCATTAGCAAAAGTTTAATTGTTTTTAAATATTTTTACACATTTTCAACATAGCCTTCTAAAGACCCACCTCATGAACAATGGCAGATAACATTTTCAACTCTTGCCCAAAAGGTGATTTTGCACAGGGACCATGAAATCACCAGTCAGGATATAAAACATCATTTTGGCCAGGATTTGACAAATGACAGCTGTCACAATCATGAGGCACTGTAAAGACATGGCTACAGGATGTTGTGAATTTGGGAGAAAGCTATTGAAAATTACCAAAGTTATGAGCCTGCATTTGCATAATTCAATGTAAGCTCATAACTTCGTTGTTTTTTAATATTTCTAAAGCACATTTTCCACATAGCCTTCTTATGGCTCCACCTCATGAACAAGGGCAAAGAAAATGTTCAGCTTCTGCCTGAAAGGTGATTTTACATAGATATGGTGAAACTATACAAACATACGAAGAAGCAGGCACAAAAAGGCCATTTGGTCTATCTAGTCTGCTCATATGGCAGGGTCCACAGCTTAAGCTACTGTCCCTGCCCCCCTCCCCACTCCTCCCATCTTCTCTACCTATGATCCTTACTTTCCCCATGCCTATCCCAGCCTGTTTTAAAGCTGCCCACTGTTTTCAATGAGATCACCTCTTCAGGCAGCGCATTCCAAGTGTCTACTGTGAAGTGTCTCTGTGAAGTGCTTCCTGACCTCCCTCTTAAACTTCCCAGCCTCCAGCTTAAGACTGTGTCCCCTCATGTTATGGTTGCCACTCAGCTTAAACAGACCCTCCTTATCCACCTTATTTATCCCTTTCAAGTACTTGGACGTCTCAATCATGACCCCTCTGTCTCTCTCTCTTCTGTCCTCCAGGGAGTACATGTTCAGTGCCCTCAGACTCTCCTCATAATCCATACCCTGCTTACCCACTGTCATCTTTGTAGCCCTCCTCTGTACCTTCTCCAGCAGGTTAATGTCCTTTTTGAGGTGTGGGCACCAGTACTGTTCTCCATACTCTAGATGTGGCCTAACCAGAGACCTGTACAAGGGCAGTATAACCTGCTTTCTCCTACTACTGGTCACCTTTCAGGACAAATCTACCTAATGACAGTGCCTTTGTTCATGAGGTGGCATCCCAAAGAAGGCATGCTGACAATCTGGGCAAAAATATGCCAAAATGTCCAAGTTATAGCACTAAGCTCAAAACCCCATTTTTTTTTTTAATTTAGTTGTTTAACCAGGAGTAGCACATTAAGCTGAAAGCTTTTTTACAGGTGCAACCTGGGAGCTCAGGGAAGTTAAGTGACTTGCTCAGAATCACACAGAGTATGCAAGTGGAAGCTGCAGGATTCAAACCCAGGTCTGGTCTGCTGGATGTCACCAGATTCGCAGCTCAGAGCCTTAAACCACTGCACTATACTGCCTCCCAATTGAAATAAATTGAGCCGCATACCTGTTTCCTCAGTTCCTGGTCCAGCTTTGAAGAGTGAAGACGTTTCTGTAGTCTTGAGGGGTTTACGGCATTGGACCCCTGATTGGTAAGTAAGGGCTTGGAGGAGGTGTAGGGATGGTAGGTGCTGAGTGAGAGTGTTGGGTGTGGGGCAGTGTAGTGGAGCAAAAGACATTGATGGACTTTTTTTAACGGGCGGAAAAATAATCAAATGAAGATTTCTGCATTGGGGGATTGGACATCCCTCATTGCAACTGTTACATTTCTGGGGGTGAGGCAGTGGGTGTTGAGAGAAGGGACTAGTGGGGGGAGAAACTAGAAATGGAAAAAATAAAAATATAAAAAAAAGCACACAAATAACCAGACATGTGCTGTGGTGGATGGGGGCAGGGGTGGCAGTTAGAGGAATTGTGATCAGGACACTGGGGGATTGGGCACCCCTAGTGTCACTTATTATGCTTCTGGGGGAGTGGGTGGGGTGGTGGGTGCTAAGAGGGAGGGTTGGGTGGAGGGAGCAAACTAATATTTATAACAAAGAAGTAGAAATGAGCACAGACTGATGGAGGAGAGTGATCATGGGGCTGCGAACAGCATCATAGTGATGATCCTGCCTGAACTTGACTATAGGATGCAGTAGCAGGGAGTATAATAATAATAATAAACTTTATTTATATTGTGCCTATACTGCGTATACAGTTATTCAAGGAAATAAACTATTTCTGGAATTCCTAAATGTCACCTACAGTACTTTGTTCACCAGAATTCCAAAGAAAACAAATAAACCAGTTATTAATTTTTCTTGGCTGAAGTGTCAGGGCAGATATTCAGTAAAGGGTAATTGGTGGCCTAAAGAAAGAGTACCACTGTCTCAGATCTCTAGTCCTGTGAAACTAGATAAGTGACATCCAGCCTGAAAAACACAAATACCCTGTTTTTAGTGAGGCACATCACAAACAGTTAATTACAGAAACGGATCAGTACCCTAACTAAACCTGTCATAAGTAAATGTCTTACAAGCCTTGTCCATTGCACTGCTGCTTTAAAACATGAAAAAGCAGAAACTGTCGTGCATGCATGGTAGTGAACGAGGGGGACAGGGCAGTGAGAGGAGTTGTGATTGAGACACTCGGGGATCGGGCACCTCCAGTGTCACTATTATGTTACTGTGAGGGTGTGGAGTGGTGGATACTGAGAGGGATGGTTGGGTGAGGGGGTATGTATTTCAGTAGGTACGGACTGCCGAAATTAAAAAAACATTATGTGAGTGCAGGGTGTTGCATAGATGCAGAGGCAACTTTTGCCACTCCAGCAAGTTGTTCATTTGCAAGGAATACAGGGGTCCTTTTCTCATAGTAAGAAGTCTGCAGGGCTTCACCCGCTGCAGCCCTAAAAAGCAGAGAAGAGATGCTATACTGTTACAGGAAACTCATATGACCAGGGAGCAAGCAAACAAGCTGGAATAGAGGGGTGCTCATGGCAGCAGGCTTTACATGTAAAGCAAGGGGCATTGCTGTATGGTTCTGACTGGACCTTGATGTGGAGAGATCAGGAGGCAGATTATCAATCCCCAAGGAAGGTAAATCACAGTAGAAATGAGAATAGACAGGAACCTTTATGGTGTGGCTTCGTTATTTGGCTCAAATTATGACTGTGCTGATTTCTTCTATCAGTTAGCAGTGACCTTGACAGACGTTTCAGCCTCAGTGATATTACAGGAGACTTGATCAGCATATGCTGGTCATCCCCACTAACATGCCCCGAGTGCTGCAGTGCTCAGATGCGTGGTGATATGTTGGATGCCTGGTGGTTTCTATACTCCGCTAGCCAAGACTATTCATTCTTCTTGCATGCATAACAAGCATGTACCAGAAATGCATAGCAATTAGATAGCGCTGCACAGAAGTACGGGTGCTCTAAGACCAGGCAAAATAGCAAACACAAATGTCTTGGCACACCTTTTTTACAGGACAAAAGAAAAACTCACCACACATGGCAGATAGTATTTTTGCTTTACTTTACTAAAAGTATCAATAATATCAATAATAAGAAAAGCAGTTCTTCATTTAAAAAGTAACTGGGGGAGGGATGCATAATAACTATCATAAATACTATCACACAGTTGTGGAATTTCAGTCTTGTTCTTCTATCTTGACAGTTATGTACTGCTGTAGAATATTCTGTTCCCTCTGCCCCCCCAGTTCCTGTACTTTTTAAACGAAGAATTATTTTTCTTGTTATTGATATTATGCGTCTGTTTCTATGCCATAATTCTGCAAAGAGAGATTTAGAATGGGGTGTATGAAGAAATACATTTCTTTATTGAGTGACATCTTTTATTAAAAATTGTATACAAAATGAATTCCTGTTATATGTAGATCACTTGTTTGTGTCTATGAGGTAGTCTATTGTACCTTTTTGGGGGGTTTAATTTTTTGAATCTTTTTGGCGGTTTTCTTTTTTTTTTATTCAGCTGGTTGCATTTTTTACTGGGTTTTTACTGGCTTTGAGTCAAAGCATTTTGGCTAGCTATATTATGATTGGTTGGATGTCATCAGTTTTTGATATGTTCACTTCACAATATAAGTTTGTTATTTGGAACGTTAAGGGGGGCCCAAACACCAGAAAAAAGGCATATGATTCTTTGGCATTTACAGTCGCTTGGGGTGCAAATTGCCCTTTTTCAGGAAACTCACACTAGGTCTCAGGATGGCAGTTTGTGGTGACGGGCCTGGATGGGAGAAGTTTATGCCACAGGAGTCAGTAAGCATCATGCCGAAGTGGCTATTTTGTTTGCAAAGACCTGTTTCTTTTCAGCTTATTCATGGCTTTACTGATTCAGATGGAACTTACTTGATCCTGCATGGCTCCTTAGGAGGCTTCCCTACTATCTTGGCCTCTATTCATGGCCCAAATGGTGATAATCCTATCTTTTTGCTACCTTACTAACCCTCCTGACCTCCCTGGCTGACCACCTGGTGATTTGGGGGGGATTGAAATCTCATCTAAGACCCTCGATGGATAGGTCACCCACATGATGGGTTGGTTTGTGTCCAGCTGAAAGAGCCTTACCGGAGTTAACAACTGCTGTGGGTGTGACTAGTCCTTGAAGGGTGCTCTATCCTAGCCACAAGCAATACACCTTCTACTCTTCTGTTCATACCTCTTCTTCATGACTAGACTATCTGTTGGTCTCACTTTCTCTTCTTGACACCATTTCTTTATGTGAGATAGAGGCCAAGGTTATCTCATACTATGCCTCCATGATCCTGACTGTGGTGCCTACTGCTTTGGTTCGAGATAAATCTGATGTGTTAGAAATCATTTATTTCAGTATCAGGATTGTCTGTGGTATGTTCATCCTTATACTGACTCTTATTTTCAGCACAATGTGGGATCAGAGGAGGATTTTTATATTATTTAGGGAGCTTAAAAAGTTGCAGTTTAAGGGGAGTTCATTCAGCTGGCTATGGTTTGCAGGAATGAAAGGCTGCGAACTAGCAGCCTGCTTCTATCAGATATTGGGCAGTGGGAGCAAGTTCTCACTGCCCCCTCCTCTGAGAAGGGCTGGTTAGCTGAGAAATGTATGCTGAGCTTCTTAGGGAGGGAGTGGAGACAGCCATGTTCAAGGCCAGAATGAAATATATCAACCAAGGGGAGCAGGCTGGGAAGTTACTAGCCCAATGGCTAAAATAGCAGGAATCCGTCCGAGTTATTTCAGCAATCAGGCATGCCCAAGATACTCCACTCCTGATGGACCCTTGAGACATAGCCAATTGTTTTGCCTCATATTATACCAAGTTTTATGCATACGAGCCCCCCCAGATGTGCTTCATTCCTTTCTCTGAAATGCTTCTCTTCTTCAGCTTACTGTGGTTCCAAAAGGTTTACTTAAACAACCTATATTCCCTGAAGGGGTGGGGTGTGCTATTCAAGCTTTACCCATAGATAAGGCCCTGGCCCTAATGGGCTTTCTTCAAATTTTTTTAATACTCTTCAGGAGCAATTAGTTCCTCACCTCACTGCCCTTTTTAATGAGGCTTTCCCAACTGGTCAGCTACATCCTTCCTCCTTTTCAAGAGGCATTTATCACTCTATTGCCGATACCTGGGAGGGATGTAGAACTGTGGGTCTGCCAGGATTAGATTGGCCCTTAGCAGACCATTTTTTTTACTGGACTGCCATTCTAGAGACCATTTACATAAGCTGGGGTACCTTATGACTACATCAAGGGACTCCCATAAACCAGTTGTTCTGGTGTTTCTCGATGCAGGAAAAAGCATCTGATAGGGTCTCATGGACATATCTGTTTGATACCCTGGCTCAGTTTGGCTTCCCTTTGGAATTCATTACCTAGGTGAAACTTCTGTATTCTCAGCCTTTTGCCCATATTTACTGTAACAGTTTCCTCTCCCTTTCTTTCAAATGATGAAGGGTATGCATCATGGTTGCCCCCTCACTCCTTTATTATTTAATGGGAGGGCTTTAAGCTCAAGGTTCAACAGGTGGAGTAACTACATCACTCCCCCATTGGACTTAAAGTGCTTCTCATCCTGGGCCCCTCCTGGATTCATTTTTTCCATTGTAGCCAGAGGCACGGCTCTCCTCCACCTCTGACGATGATTTGCTGTCTTTCCCTCATCTCTGCTGCTGCCTCTGGCTGCCCTTCATTCTTACTCTTCCTCCTGCAGCTCCTACTGCTTCTTTCTGTTCACCTCTTCTCCGTCGGTGCTTTAGAGCACCTCACCCTCTGCTCGCCCGCTGCTGTCCCCCCCCACAGCCGGTTGTCGGCGTCATTCCTGTTCTTTCCCCCATCCTTGTCTACTGTTCCCCCTTTGTCTGGATTTCCTCTCCCACTGCTGTCGGCAGGTCCCCTGCTGCTGTCAGTAGGTCACCCCCCCAGTCTGCCATTTTTGCGGCCTGCTCTTCCCCTTCTTTTCCACTGCCTTTCTGGACTTCATTCTCCTCTCAGGGACACCACAGTCAGCCTCCACTATCAGCTGGCACGTGGTCTGACTCTCTGTGCTACCTGGGACCGAAATGGGACCCTTTCGCCTGTTCTCCCTTTTGTCCTGCCTTATCTGGTGCTCCACCTGAATTTCGGCCTCCTGGTGTCTCCTGTCCTCCACTTTGTTCCTCTCAGTGCCCCCCACTTGCATCATCTTCTCGTTTGGCTCCTTCTCAGCAACTGCTTTCTGACCCTACCCCTGCCTGGGTCTCTCACTTCATGTGCCCGCCATTGGTCCTCTGTGCATTTTCTGACTTGCTGATCTGGGGGATGGGATGCCTGCATCTCCATTTCTTCTCCATGGGACATCTCTCGATCAGTCCCTGCATGCACATGAGGGAGCGCCTCTGTTTTTATTTTACTGCTAACTCTCTTATCACTCACTGCTTGGGTGACTTTTGTCTGGGTTCCAGCTGATGTGCCACGCAGTTCAGGTGCAGGATTACACTCTGAATTTTTATTTCCCAATGTTTTCTTCTACCCTCCATTTTCTGACTGAGCACGGCACACTTTGGTGGCCAGCTCCAATTCGGAGCAGAGCAGTTTACCTTTCACCTCTCTGTGTGCTGCTCTGTTCTGCAGCTTGGCAGACTTGTTTTCTACAACAGTGTTACTTTTTCTGTTCCCCTCTTCTGCATGTTGTACCGAGTGTTCTTTTACACTACTGTGTTGGTGGTCAACTTTTCCTACAGAAGCAGGTTTTTAGCAGCTGCCATGCTTATTGGCAGTGTCATCAGCTTTGTCTCATTCTCCTTCCAATAACTCTGTTCTGTAAATTTATTTTTTTTATAATTAAAGATGCTTTATTTGAGTTTCAAACAGGCACCGTAACATACAGTCAGGTTAACACACACAAACACAATTGCATCCTGTTAAAATGTTTTACAGTAAAGGGTAATACATAAAAAGAAACACAAACAACCAACAAATATTCTATCCTACCATCCTCCAACCTCCCCCCCCCTTCCCCAGCCAAGTGTCTAATGGCAAGGATTATTGATAGGTCTATATACTATATCAAGAAAGTGTGAGGCAAGTGTTAGGGTTTCCATAACGTCAATAATGCATCCAATGGACCCCAGAGACTTTGTTAAGCTTGAATTATATGCCACATAGAGGCAATATGCTTTTCTAATTGGCGCACCAAAAGCATCTCTCTGTACCGTTCCATAACCGAGAGTTAATGTTCATCTTTCCAATGTCGCATAATGACTAGTTTAGCATTTGCTGTGACTAGGGTAAGATGAGCTTTTCTGATCTTTGCGGTCCCATGGGGAAACAAGTGCACCAAACAGGCCTCTGGAGTAAACAGTGAGTCCAGCTCCAAGAAGGGGTCCAATGCTCCCTTAACAGCCTGCCAGAAAGTTCGAAACTTTGGGCAGGTCCATAGCATGTGGAACAATGTACCCTCTGTCTCATGACATCTTGCACAATTAGGAGAAGCTATTATATCACATCTAAATAATTTCACCGGTGTATAATACAAATTGTGCATGATGTTAAACTGAATTAAACAAAGTCTGTCCTGTTTTACAAATCTGTAGTAGTCTTGCCAGATTTTCTTCCAGATATTCGCTTCCACCGTGAGAGGGAGTTCCTGGGTCCAGTAATGGCAAATACCTGTGGGCAAATGTGGGTCTAATGTTTGCAATTTTTTTATATACCAATGAGACAGAGTGGGGTTGACTTGTTACTTGCATTAAAGTCTGCAAGTCTGATTCTGTTGAGATCTGGTAGGTTGTATTTCTTATAAAGGAGGAGATTGCCTGTCTAGTTTGGATAAACTTAAATTTATGCCAGTCTGGCACTTTGTAAAGAGATTGGAAATGAGAGAAAGAAACCAATTCCCCTTGTCTGAAAAAGTCTGCTAGTTTACAGACTTGTAGAGGGGCCCAAAAGGAAGGCGGCATAGGTTTGTTATCAATTTTAAAGTGGGGGTTACCTGTGATAGGCTTCATGGATGCCTTATGTCAGTTCAAAGAAAGGTGATTTTGTATCTGGTGCATTGCTCTAAGCGACCATCCTATTGGTGTGTTTTGAAGTGGTTTTGGGATACAAGAGGGGGTAACAAATAGGAGGGCAGATTGTGAGCAGAGGCATTTAGATACTAAATATTTCTCTATATCAACCCAAAGAGGGAGATATCCATTTGAGCCCGAGGGAAGGGTGCTTTGTGTCCAAAAAGCAAGTTTGCTAATGTGGTGGGCTCAATAATAAGTAAAAAGGGAGGGAGTTGCCAATCCACCCTGGAGTTTGGGAGCCATGAGTTTAAAATATGCTCTCTGTATCTGTTTTCCTTTCCATATAAAGGCACTGAGTATTTTCTGCAGTTTATTGAACCAAGCCTTAGGGAGAAAATATCCTATCATCCCCAAAGGATACAGGAAACGGGGAAGCACATACATCTTTACAATGCTGATTCTTCCCCAAAGGGAAAGGGGTAACGTTCCCCATCTATCCATATCTGCCTTCAATGTTTGCAATAGAACAATTAAATTTTCTGCAATGAGTGAAATTATATCTCTTGTTAGTTTGATACCTAAGTACATAAGGGATTTAGGTTCCCAGAACAGATTGTAGGTTGCTATTTGGGTCTGAGTGAACCAGCAGTTCAATGGGAAAACTTTAGTTTTAGAATAATTCAACTTACAATGTTACACCTTCGAGAAGGCCTCTATTTTTTTTAACACATTGGAGATAGTAAGTTGCGGCTCCTCTATATGCAGGAGTAGATCATTTGCATAAGTGGAAAGTGTGAATCTCTGCTCACCAATTCTGATTCCTGTGATATCTTGTGAGAGCAAGAGCCAACAGATTAGAGGTTCTAAGTAAAAATTAAATAAAAGGGGAGACAATGGACATCCCTGTCTTGTGCCACGACTAAGTGGGAATGGGTTGGAAAGAATGCCATTACACCAAACCCTGACTGTTGGAGAAGTATACAGCAAATGGATCCACTTGAGGTGTCCATTTGGGAGGCCAAAACAGGTTAAAGTTTCAAAAAGAAAATCCCAGGAAATCCGATCAAAGGCCCTCTTAGCATCTAGGGAAATTAAAGCGGCAGGCATATCCGAATTCTTGGCGGTCGAGATAAGATGCAACAATTTGCGCAGGTGGTCCCCCGAGGACCTCCCAGCCATAAACCCTACCTGTTCACTAGTAATGACCTCTTTCAGTATGGGGGATAGCCTGTTGGCTAAAATCTTCACCAGAATCTTAAGATCTGAATTTAGCAAAGAAATGGGGTGATAATTTTTGGGATACAGGGTTTTTTTTCCTGGTTTAGGATAAGGTTAATCAGTGCTTCTAAGAAACTCTGTTCAGAGAAGCCATTGTCATACCAGTAATTGTAGACCTCCTGTAGTATCGGTATTAACACTTTTTGACAGGATTTATACAAATTATTACGTAATCCATCTGGACCAGGTGATTTATTTGTGGGCAATTGATTTATAGCTTGTTGTATCTCTTCAGAGGTAATAACCCTCGAGGGAGATCTCTTGAGTTAGTGATAATTTTGGAATATTGACCACATCAAGATATTGTGTTATATCTGCCTGAGGCGGAGTTATATTGGGGTCTTCTGAGTAAAGAGTTTGGTAATAAAACCCCAAGCCATTGGCTATCTCATTGGGGTCGGTGCAGATCTGACTATTATGGGAAAAAGAGACCTGGAATATGCCGGGAAGCTTCTGCTTGCCTTATTCTGAGTGCTAGCAGTTTACCTGCTCACTCTCCTGATTCGAGATATTTAAGTTTAGTATATTGCAGAGATAATTCAGCTCTCTGTGCAAGTAGGTCTGCATATTGGGTTTGTAAACTGTATAATCTAGCCCGTTTTTCATCCCCAAGTTGGGTATATGGTATCTTCTCTAATGTCAGGATGAAACTGAGTAATGTGGATATTTGAGCCCTATATTTGGATGCTATAATAGTGGCTAGCCTGATACATTCCCCTCAGAGACAGCATTTAAGGGTGGTCCACACCTGGTCTGTTTTAGTAATCATCCCCTTATTAACCTCTTGGGAAGAAACAATAAAATCAGTAATATGATTAAGGGAGGCCAGTCTCTGCAACAGTTGGGTATTCAGACACCACAAAGAGTCCCTTTTAATCCCTGGTCCCAACAGATAGGTGACAACTACAGGGGAATGATCTGATATCACCCTAGCATGGATGGCTGCATTCAAGATACTCGGAAGGGCAAAGTCAATTATTAAAAAGTAATCTATATGGGAATAAGAGTGATGAGGAGGTGAAAAAAAGTGTACTGCTGTTCAGCGGGGTTTAGTATTCTCCATACATCAATTAAACCTGCACAATGCATGAGCTCTTTCAAGGCCCTTTAGGTTGGGGTTAGACCACACCGCTTACAATCAGATCTATCTATATTTGGTTGAGGGGTGATATTCCAGTCCCCCCCAAGTAAGGTGAATTGTGCAGGCTCCTTAAATAACAGATTCAGAAGGTGTGTGAAGAAGAGGAGGGATCCTTGTTAGGACCATAGATGGCTTCTAAAAGGACCGGATATGTGGCTAGTATACCATGGACTAGAATGTAATGACCTTCCTGGTCCCATATTGCTTCCACTAATCTGAATGGTACTGTCTTCACTATCAGGATAACTACTCCCCCCTCTAGACGTGAAAACCCTGTCTCAAAAAGCCTGCACTACCCATGTTCTCCTCCACAAAAGGGTATCTTTCCTTTTAACATGTGTCTCCTATAGACAGGCAATATCTATTTTTAAATGGTGTAAGTGCTTAAGTATAATCTGGCTCTTACACCTATCCCGGGCACCTTTAATATTCCAGGTTATGCAGACATATGGGCCCCCCCCATACTTTGTCATGATTAGTAATTCTGGAAAACCAACATGGAAAAAAACATGCCTTCCTTGCAGTATAATTGTACACCCTTGTATATATTTATTGTTACTGCACTTGGCAACCCCTTCCCTCAATTCCTAACGAGTAACAACAAATGAAGCCTATATTCCCAGATTATAACCAAAGAAAACAAAAAAACCCCAGTTCTAAACAACTGTACTACCATACACACACTGTCAGGTGATGTTTTAGAGCAGGTCTGAATAAGTCTGCTGCTCCTCCGCAAACCCCCTCCCTCCCACCATGAACAGTAATAAACAATTGTTCAAAATAACAGTCTATACTAGTCTATTCCATGTATCTAGAGAAAAGGAACATAAACTTAAAAAGTCTCTCAAAATGTAGCATTGCCAATATTTCACTGGATCCATAACATCGGATTTCAGGCGGAAGTGCCCTACAAGCAAATAAAATAATAGAATGAGCTATTAAAATAAAGTAAAATTTAACCAAAGGATACATCATCCCTAAGATGAATAAATACAGTCTTAGCTTGAGGTTCAGCCGATGGGTGAGGCATTTCAAGGAAGAGTCATACAGCCGTTCAGGAAACTAACCATTTCAGCAGGTTTTACTTCTAAATTGTCCAGGACATACACATGATCTGTATAATTGCTTCGTACAGATTGCGCTATATGGAAAAAAGAAAGGCTGATCACAAAAGACACAGAAAAATTAAGAGTTATTCATTTAAACACTGAGCTCTCTAAAACCTTCGAGAGACTCTTGGATCTGTAAATTATCTGTGCCCATGAGCTTGTAAATGCAATCCAACCATCTTGGAGCGAGGAGAAATGTAAGCCCACTTCGAGGAGAGGATGCATTTTTTTAAAGAAAGCCAGTAGGGAACTCCAAACACAGCTATTAGGATAATCCGATCTACCCACACAACTCGCTATATTGGGCTCACCTCTTCACCAGTTGGCCAGCTAGACATACGGAATAACAGCTGGAAAACGGGTGTCACAGTCACAAAAGTAAGCCGAGCAATTAATAATCATCATACATCTCCACAGGTGAGACTGCACTGGATCATTTGAACAGATCTGGAATTAAGACTTTGAGCTCTGATTTAGCTTCATCAGGAGTTTTGAATGATAGCCACTGCTCTTTGTGTTTGACAAGTAAGATGGCAGGATATTTGACTCGGAAAGGCTTTTCAGCAGCAATTAACTTAGTTACAATCAGGTGCAGCTCCTGCCATTTGAGTCTCACTGAGTGTGGTGTAATTCTAACTTGCCTACCATTCCATTGTATTTCTTTGAGCTCCTTTACTTTTACGAGGATATACTGTTTATCTAGAAAGTTGAGGACTCTAAATATGAGAGGTCTGGGTGGGGAGCCGGCTGGTGGTGGGGGCGTAAGGCAAGATGTGCTCGTTCAACTGTATAAGTAGAACCATTCGAGGAGGGCCCCACAATTTTTTCACAAAACTTTTGAACGAACTGTATGGGTGCATTGCCTTCCTCTTGTTCCGGAATGCTGATAATTAATAGGTTATTTCGCCGGCTGTGCCCTTCCAAGTCTTCCAATTTATCTTCTAGTTTTTTCATCCTTCTGTTTGTTGCCACAATGTCTTGTTCCATTTTCCCTTGCTTGTTTTCTAGGGAGGTAACTCTGACTTTGGAGTCCCCTACTCATGTCATTAGAGATGAACCGAGGATTTAATCTGTTGCAAATCTGCCAACATTGTTGCTATTACATCTTGGATCGGCTGCATGATTTCTAGAAATTTGTCCTCGGTAAGTGCAGTTTGCACCATAGGGGATTTAGATGAGCCCACGGCTTGCTGTTTTGAGTGCTTAGTGGCCTTGTCTTTTTCCGGACTCAGAGGCGGGGAGTACCGTGGTGGGGCCTTCCTCATGTAAATGTCCATTTTCCCCCATTCAGCACGGCTCACGAATTTAAGTAGTAGATTATCTGTCTTTTTCTTGAAGTAATCAGGCACAGTAAGTAGCTTAATTAGGGATTACTGGTGAGAAGGGAGTGGAGCTGTCTCGGAGTGCTGTCAACCTTCAGATCGCCATTATGTGGCCTCGTTCTGTAGATTTCTACAATGGAGTATATTTGCTAGTCCTGGATCCTTGCTTGCCTGCCCTCCTGCCATTCTCATCTCGTGCCAGCCATCACCGATTCACTCCACTCACGGCCTGTATTCAATTCTTCTTTTAGGCATACCTATCATGGCCCTATGCCACCTCATTGAACCGCAGCCATCACTCATCGACCTGTGGCCCTCCAGTCCAGTTATCCTGTAAGCAATGCATGCTTCTTCTGTGAGTCTGCCTCTCATTCCCCTACTCCTGTCTCTGCTACCTCATACCGACTCAATATCCATGTATCAGCTGAGTCCAATGCTACCCCATTGCCCTCTCTACCTTCCTTCATCCTTTCATGCCTCACTTTCCTGTACCAGTCTCCTTGGCTTCAACCCATCATTGTACCTTCCTGTTTTTTACCTTCCTTGTCTAAGCACCTTTTCTCATGCAACCAACTCTGTCTGACCAGCAGTGGATATTTCTTTTGGGCATACCGATCACGTCTCATGTGCCACCTCATCAATCCATGACCCTCCTCCCGCATGTATCAGGTTCCTGAGTCTGGTCCTCATTAACCCTTTCTTATCTCTTCGAGACTCCATTCATGACTGCATTCCATAATCAGCCATCAAGGATTTACTCCCAGTCATGGTTTCACTCCTCATCGTCCGATTTGCTCGCATTCCATGATACCTCACCTTGACCTGCTCATCTCTTTCAATCACTTCATCAGTATGCCTTGGCTGCCTCCCTCTGGCCTACAATGTCAGTCACCTCAATTCAGATCCATCTCCATTCATGGCCATGCCTTCTTGTTCATCACCTTTTGCTATAGGCTAGGGTCTCCTCAAATTACTGCTTGGCTGGCTGCTCCCTGCCATTGTTGAAGTTCATGTTCAAGTTCATTTCATGTCTCCTCTTCCTCAGTCTTCTTGTATTTCGCTGCTGCACTCTTGCAACGATCATCATCATCTTCAGTCTGCATTAGGTCTTGGAGTCTACCACCTTTTGAGGAGGCTCATTACTCGCTTTCCTTGACCATTCCTATCATTGAATTATCTTGTACCAGATATCAAGGATTCACTCCAATCATGGCGTCATTCCATCATCATTGACTGGTCGTTATCCTTCCACATGTATCGAGTTCATTACTCCAGTCATCATTCACTCATCCTTGCCTCAAGGTTTATCTATTTACATCACTTACTCGGACATTCCTATCATTAAATCCAATGCTACGTCATCGACTACAACATCAGGGTCTCATTGTTCAAACCGCATAATCATGTCTTCTTGGTGTCAGTGTCTACTTAGTTGCCTCAATCAATCAAGCATACCTCTCATCAGATTTTATGCTACCTCATCGACCTGCCACCCTCCTGTGGTGCTCACCAAAAGTATTCATCATTGCCTCATGTTCCTTCTTCAATCTGTGGACAGCCTCATGTTTGCTCTTTGATCTGTGCTTTCTTTTGGGGGATTTCCCTATTCCATCATCATCCTCCCTACTCATATCACTCTCATTACCATACTCTTCTCTTTAACATTGTTAAAGAACCATTCTCTTTACTGACTTACATCCTCAAATCAACCATTGTCAGCCTGGAGGGAAGGCAACCTAGGCATTGGATCCCCAGCGGTTTCCTCCTCAAAGGTTTTTTTTCCTCTGCTCCCTGCCAATGGTCATAATATTTTATTTTTAATTTTTTTATTTTTTATTTAGTTTTTATTGACTGGGTAAGTGCACAAGACAAATCCAGCCTATTTTCAGGCACAACCTGGGGAAGGGGATACATATGAAAGCCAACTGACCTTGAACCAGATTAAGCCTTTGGTAGTATTTTTTTAGTGAATGAGGGAAATTTGACCAGGACACTGGGAAAATTTCCCTACTGCATTGCTGGCAGTAGGGGGCAAGTGGCTAAGTCGAGCCATTGTTGGCTTAGATCTGGTGGAAGATGGTCACGATGGAGCTTAGAGAGCAGGTTCCCTGCATGGATGACTTGGAAATTCTTATTGCAGAGCTTGGTACTCATATACTGGACTCTAACATCAAGGGAGGTGAAATCTTTTTATCGGCGGAAGATTTATCAGGAAATGACAACCTGTTAGTAGCTGTGACTACTACGTAAGGTTCTGAGATGCAGCAGGCAAATTTAGAAAAAAAATTACTCGAACTCACTCAGGCACAGGAGCGGGTGAAAAGGCTTTTGACTACTTGTGCTCCAAGACACTTACCTGAGGTTGCGGTGTCTGAAACGAGCAGTTTACGGGAACCGGAGATCCAAATTAACCCAGTGTTGTTCCTGGAACCGGGTGAGGTGGCAAGTGCTTTGGTTTGTGATCCTGATTCAGAAAACTTGGCTGGCATGAAGGGAAATGTAGGATTTCAGTGCTGAGAGCCAGAATCAGGAGGCCATTCGGCTGCAATTACTGACAAGGCGTCACCAGTTGCCAGTTACCCGTGTCTGTTGTTTGCACACTGAGGAAAATGCTGTCGAAAGATTTGGGGTTTGTGTTCAAGCCCCTTTCTACTGCTGTCTTTATGGAGTCTCAGCTGCCTGAGGTAAGCTGTGTTTTTCAAACAGACCCTTCAAATCAGGTCAGTGTGTCAGAATTTACATTTTCCAAAAGAATGGCTGCCCATGGGGATACAGTGGGTGTGGAGGGGAAAGAAAGATGAGCTGCTGTCTTTTCAGCAAAATGACATTTGGGGATTACAATAGAGAAGCAAGTGGCAATGGAGGTGCAGAAACAGAACTCTGACTCTCCACTTGTACAGGACGTTCCTGTTAAAAACCTTTATCTGAAGATAACTGGACCCCTCAGACTGCTTTACGGGAGGCCGGTTGGTCCTTTAATAATGGCTCTTGGTGTCGTACTCCTGACTGGGACCCTAAATTAAACTTTTTGCAAAATGAGCCTTCATGGCGTCCTAACGTTTCTGTCTTGCCTACTGCAAGTGATACAACGGAGCTAGTCAACAAGGAGCAAGAGCCCTCTCAGGAACAGGTGCTGCCTTCAGAGGTTTTGATTGACTTAAATACTGAACAAACTGATACTGTACAAAAAAAATGTAGAATCAAGTAAACCATTGTTATCTGATTAATTTTCCAGAATAAAAAAAGAAGCAGCCCCAAGAAGGAATGCAGTTAGGTTGCAATATAAGGGAGGTCAAGAAGTCAGACCCAACAGGCATTATGTTGGGAAATGTCTGTTAAAAGACTCTTTGCATTTTTCCCCACGTGAAATATTTGCTTTTATTAATATCTCTGGTGAGGATAACTTTGATAAAAGCTTTCGCTCAGCCTATGCCCTAGATTTATTCTGGGAACGTTACAACCAGGTTAAATTCTCCCCCTTGTGGACCCCATTTCTGGTAATCCCCCTGACTAAACCATTGGTTAAGTTCGTAACTATCATGTTTCGAAATGAAGGTGTGCATATTGATGATGTATTGTATTGGTTATCCCAGAAATGTGATGTTTTGGGTCCTCCGGAAGCCATTTTAGCTGACTAACAGTTTTGGACTGGGGCTGGAGATTTAAAGTAAAGCTTCGACAGTTGGATACTGGGATCTTACATATTCCAAACTCTTTTTTGTTGGGTTGGGATAGGGGGGTTTGTTTCTATGCTGGGCAACCAAGGGCATACTATAAATGCGGCTCTCGAACGCATTTATCTAGTTCTTGTGACAAGCCCCATTGTGACAATTGTGGAGAGATTGGTCATATAGCTTTTCAATGTATGAATCACACAAAGTGTGATCTCTGTGATGACATAGGACATGTCTTTTCAGAATGTGTGTGGGCAGCTAGAAATAAGGCATCTATTAGCAGTCCTGATCTTTTTATACAAAAAGCTCAAGATTTAGCCTCTGGAGTGGTTGTAGAAAATCAAGTTTCCAGCAGTGACATTAATGTCCCTGATTCGTAGCCTCTGATTGTGGATTCTGAAGTTCCCTTACAAGAAATTTAAGTGGATAAGTTAACTATGTTATCCCCAGTTTGTTATAACAAACAACAGGAAAATTGTCCCCAAGAGGTGGTCCTTGTGGTACTAACTCAGGTGAGAAGGTCCTCCAGGAATTTAAAACCTCCATTAGTGGCCCGCTCTACTGTGGACATGGAGACCAGTAACCCCTTTGAGGTATTATCATCCCAATGGGGAGATTCGGTAATGGAGTGTCAAGATATGGACTCACAACCCATTAGGGATAGCCCCCCTTCCCCTTGTGTGGTTCAGGAAGGTTACAAAAGTAAAAAAAAGAAAAGACGGAAAAAAGATAGTTAACTACCTAATGTTTATAACTGGCTTGGTTTAATTTTAGTTCCATAAATGTCCGTAGTATGTTAAACTTTAAAAAAAGGCAAGTTGTGTTTAATTATGTGCATGACAATCTACTAGACATCTGTTTGTTACAAGAAACCTGGGTATATACTATTGACCAGGTCAGGAATTTTCAAAAAGAATGGTGCTGGGGTCCTTCATATTGGTCCTTTGGACAACAATCTGCCGATGGTTTGGGGTTTCTTTTTAACTGTTATACATTTTTCTTGATTAAATTAATGGATTTGATCCCTGGGAGGTTGATGATTCTAGATGGGGTATGGAAGTCTATGACGTATAGATTTATCAGTGTTTATTGTCCCCAAGTAAAAGCTGAAAGGGTGGCACTATTTCAAATGATTAAACCTTTTTTGATCACCTCATTTGAAATTTTTCTTTGTGGTGACTTTAATTGTGAATTGGATCCAAGCGGGAAACTGTCAAAGGAATTTAAAAAACATAAAATATACTGCGATACTATGGCACTCAGATCATTAATACAATCATCTGGGCTGGTTTCCACCAGTGTTAATCAGCAGGGAGGCCCTAAATTTACCTATCAGAAAAAAACATATTCCTCAGTTATAGATTATATTTTTTTATCTCAAAAATGATCCTTTTTCTTTTATACTATTCCAGTGGCCTTTTCAGATCATTTCTTACATCACTGTAAATTTTCCTGTGAATCTCTCCCTAAGTGGAGGAAATCCAGGTCGAAATTGAGCGCTCCTTTATTGCAATCTCCTAGAGTACTGCAAAAAATTAGTACTTTACTTGTGGCAAGGTTGTCAGTTTCCTTTTTATACGAAGATATAGGACAATGGTGATGGGATACAAAAACTGATTTGTGTAAATTATTACAGAATCAAGGGAAATCTGAAACAAATTCCAGTTTTCTTCGCTATTTAGCATTAAGACAACAATTGTATTACTTGCTTCCTAAGGCTAATACTTCAAAATTTGATTATTCTTTACAGATTCAAACATTAAAAAAGGAAATGCTATTGGTACAATATGGCAGAGCAAAAAATTCCCACGTTCTTCTTCAACATGGGTTAAAAAACAACCTCATGGTGACCCTTTTGAAGCCTTTAAAAACTACCGATCTAATACCTCCTTAACTGCATTAGTAAATTGGGATGGTTGTTTGTGGAAGATACGGAGGGCTTGCAAAAGATTGTGAAAGATTTTTTTTTGTCACATGCACCTGAAGTTCCTCCTAGTGTAAAGGAAATGAGGCAATTTTTGTCTTCCATAAAAATAGCTGATTCTCCCTTTCAAAAATCTTTATTATCAGAACATATTACAAGATTGGAAATATAGGAAGCCATCAAATCTCAAAACTCAGGTATTTCTCCTGGACAAGATGGCCTGACTGCAGAGCTCTATAAAGCCTTTCCTTATGAGTTTTCTCAGTGTTTAGACTTAGTTTTTAATTTTTTCTTATCCAGTGTGGTTTTTCCTGTTTGGTTCTCTGCTGGATTGGTGATTTTTCTTCATAAAATAGGGATGCCAACACTAATTGAGAATTGGAGACCAATTACGCTTTTAAACACGGATTATAAACTATTTACAGGAATTTTGAACAATAGACTGAAACATTATGCAGTCACAGTTCTTTCCCTATATCAATTTTGTGGACTACCAGGAAGGAAAATCCAGCAGGCCCATATGATCCTTCATGGTCTCATTGAATATATTAGTTTTCAAGGACAACAGGGATGCATTGTTTCCATAGACCAAAAAAAAGCTTTTGACAGGGTGTATCGCCCATTCTTATTTTTGACCCTAAGGCATTATGGAGTTCCTGCGGTAATGATAAGTTGGATAAAATCACTTTATGCAGGGGCAATTGTACACCCGATTGTGAATGACATATGTGGTGCTGGGTTTCATGTGCCTAGCGGGGTTTGTCAAGGACGCCCTTTGAGCCTTCTTTTATATCCTTTTACAATTGATACCTTACTCCAATCAGTATCAAAAATTCCCAAATGGGAAGGTGTGTTAGGCCCACCCTTGTTTTCTGAGCATTTCATTCAAGCTTATGCGGATGATTTATGTTTCTTTTTTTCTAAAGTTAAACATGTCCCGGTGTTTTTGGAATTTATGACATATTATTGTAAGGTGTCTAATTCAAAAATACAAGAACAAAAAAGTCAGGGATTATTTGTAGGGAGGGGGTGAAACCGGATAGGATCATAAAAGGAATTAAAATTTAATCAGAACCAATTAAAATATTGGGCTTGTTATATGGGCCGCATAATTTACCTGAAATTAACTGGCAAACTGCATTAAATAAAATTAAAGGGAAGATTAATATATGGAAAAAGTGGAAATTGTCAAAAATTAAAAGGGTACAGATATTAAAACAATTTGTTATCCCCTGTTTCTTGTATACAGCGATGATATTTCCTTTACCCACAAATTTAGAAACAAGAATTTATAGTATATTTTTTAAATTATTCTGGGGTAATAGGCTCAATCCAACAAAATGACAATATACATATCTAGAAAAAAATAAAGGTGGGCTTGGGATGGTGGATCCGGTAATTTTCTTTCATACATTGTTTATCTCTCATAACATCCGTTTAGGATTAACTCCAATAATGACCCGACATGGGTATTTATTGAAACAAACTTTGGTCCATTACTATTTAGCTTGGCAGAATTTACCTCTAAAGCTGGTTAAAACATTGAATCTACCACATTATTTTTTGTCGGTTGCAAAAAAGCTTTTTAAGTGGGGTCTTTCCGTTCAACTGGTTAAAGATATCACTGGGCCTCAATTGTATAAAAAAGTGATGACGTTAATCTATCACAAAGAGCCAGCCTTTAAAAACTGCCCCATGACTCATGTGAAGGTGGCTATTCAGAGATTAAACAATTCTCGGTTACCTGAATATATGTGGGAATTTGTTTGGCTTTCTTTGTATGGTTGATTAAATATAAGAGGGAATGCAAAACATAAAGCGGTAACTGAAAGATATTGTCCTTACCCGGACTGTATTGCTCAGGAAGAGACGATGGAACATTTTTTATGTTCTTGCTCCTATGCTACATCTTTGTGGAAATTCCTGGCAACTAAATGGAACATGTCATGGTTATTGCGTTTAGATTATAATACCTTGATTCTAGGTTTTAATTTTCAGTTGGGTGGAGTACATGATAGGGAGACCTGGCAACTTTTTTGTTGCTGTTTAACTTATTATTTGTGGCAAGCTCAGTGTCAGTGGGTCTTATATCAAAAAAGGATGTCTTATGAGACTGTTAGTTTATTAATAAAAGGGGCTATGGAAAGGATTTATCTTAAAGAATGTGAAAAATACACAGCTTGGAAAGTGACCAGCTGGTGGAAGGGATTCCCAATGTTTATTAAATATAAATAGTATGTTTTTGACTGTTTTAGGTTTCTATAGGGGGTGTAGGGTTTTTTAATAACTTTTGAAAAAGATTTACTGCTATGTGAAGTTTTTTTTCTTTTATTTTGGCCTAAATTTTCAAATTTGTACTCCGTATTTCTTTTTTTTTTTATCCCGTTTCTTGTGATCCTTTTTTTTTCATACTATGATTTAATTTGGTTTCTAAATATTTATTAGGAAGTTACGTCTCATTTGATTCTTTTTATGGGGTGTATATTTTTGGTGTGACTTAACACTGTTTTGTATTTATTTGGATTTCTTTTACTTTATGATTAGTATATTGTTTTGTGTGATTCAACACTGTTGTAATTATTTGTTTTTGATGTTATAATAAAAAATTCCCCTACTCTTTTCGATAAGTGCCATGGGATCTTTAACATCCACCTGAACTACCACTAGTCCAGGCAGATGGGACATCGGTTTAACGTCTCCTCTGAAAGACGGCACCTCAGAAGTGCAGCACCCCTCTCATGCTGCACTACAGTGTCAGTACTGGGATAGTAACCCAAGTGCCAGACGTGGGAACTGAACCCACAGCCCTCTGATCTCCCAGCCTCAGAGGCGAGTCTGCTACCTACTGAGCCACTGACACTGCTAACTAATATTAGTTAGTTAGTGCTTTCTTCAATTAGTTAGGTTCCACTGCTGGATGGAGGTGGAGGTGGAGGGTGGCCCCGGCTTTCTCCTCTCTCCTTAGGAAGTCAGTCCTTATCTTTTCAGAATTCATTCATCATCCTCACCTCTTTGAAACTCGACACCTTTGGATATTCTTTTTGGGCTTCTTCCTAACCTATCTTAAGCTGATGCAATCATTCCCATGGCTCTGGTAGGGGGGAACCCTCTTCTAGGATTTCTTGCATTATACCCCTATAGGGTGGTATATCCCATGGATTGAGAGGTGGAAAGCCACAAAGCAAATAAAGTTACACAAGCATCATCTCATCTCATCCAGTTGCATAAGCACATTGAATGGGAGGGCTTTAAACCCAAGGTTCAATGGACGGATTAACTACGTCACTCCCCCATTGGGCATAAAGCGCCTCTCATCCTGGGCCCCTCCTGGATTCATTTTTTTCCTTTGCTCGCCATCCACCCCTCCTCCACAGTGGCTCATCTCTCTTCCCTGTGGACTTCTTCCTAACCTACCTTTAGCCGACTCAATCATTCCTGCGGCACCTGTAGTAACCCTCTTGTAGGGTTCCCTGCATCGAACCCCTACAGGGTGGTATATCCCATGGATAGAGAGGCAGAAAGCCACAAAGCAAATCAAGTTACACAAGCACCATCTCATCTCATCTCATCTCATCTCATCTCGTCTCATCTCATCTCATCTTATCCAGTTGTGTAAGCACATTGAATTTATATTTGGAGACCCTGACTCACACTATCAAGTTGCATCCTCACATTCATGGGATTAAGGTGGCTGGACATTCTTATGCCATCTCTACCTATGAAGACAATGTTCTGCTTCACCTGCAATTGCTGACCATTTCTCTCCCAGCGGTCTTTGAGGTCTTGTGGGTATTCAGTATCATTTTAGGTTGCAAATTAAATTTATGTAAAACAGTAATTATGCCTTTAAATTCTTGTACTTTTCGACTGGAGAGTATCCGTTGGGGTGGTACTTGGACCTCTGATGCCCTTGATTATTTGGGTGTCAAAGTTTGTAGAACCACTCACGCAGTGATCCTGCACAATGTTACAAAATTGGTAACAATTATAAAGCAAGACCTAGACTGTTGGTTGAAACTTCCATTAACTCTTTGGGAGGAAAAGATATCCAGCTCCGTTAAGAAGGGGGATACACCTTTTATAGGTACATCAGGGAGCACAGAAAGACAAAGGGAGGAACAGTAAGGCTGAATAGAATGAAAGGTGGGTGAGCAGAGAGGGACAGTGAAAAAGCAGGGATACTGAATGAATACTTCTACTTGGTATTCAGAAAAGAGGAGGAGGGAGAGGTACCTAATCTAATTAACAGAAGCACTCCAGGTAGGGGGTCAATCCCAGTCCTTTCACAGAAGAAAGGATTCTGAAAGAACTCCTAAAACTAAAGGTGGACAAAGCAATGGGGCCTGATGGGATTCACCCCAGAATTCTAAAAGAATTAAGGGGAGAACTAGTGACACCACTGGCTACCCTTTTTAACAAATCATGGGAGGATGGTGTGGTACCTGAGGACTGGAGAAAGGTGGATGTGATTCTCCTTCACAAACGTGGGAGCAAGACAGAGGCAGGAAAATGCAGACATGTCAGTTTGACCTCTGTGATAGGGAAAGTGATGGAATCCCTTCTGAAGGAAAGAATTGTTGAGTACCTAGAGGCCACTGGGGCACAGGACCCAAGGCAGCATGGGTTCACAGTGGGAAGATCATGTCAGATGAATCTAATCGATTTCTTTGACTGGGTGATCAAAGCAGTAGACCAGGGAGGGGCTGTGGACATGGCCTATCTAGACTTTAGCAAGGAATTTGGCACAGTCCCACACAAAAGATTTATAAACAAATTTACCAGCCTGGGAGCGGGTCCCAGCATGGTAGCCTGAGTATAACATTGGTTGGATAACAGGACACAGAAGGTAATTGTAATCGGAGTCCACTCTGAAGATAGGGGGGTTACTAGTGGGGTGCCGCAGGGTTCAGTACTGGGTCCAGTCCTTTCTAATGTCTTTATAAGTGACATTGCAGAGAGACAAGAAGGAAAAGTATGCCTCTTTGCAGATGACACTAAGATATGCAACAGGGTTGATACACAAGGAGGCATGGGAAGGATGAGAAGGGACTTGGCAAGGTTGGAGGAATGGTCAGAAGTATGGCAGCTTGGAGTCAATGCAAAGAAGTGCAAAATAATGCACCTGGGGGAAAACCCCAGGGGAACAGTACACAATGGGGGGGATGGTAGTAACAACAAAAAAGGAAAGGGACCTGGGGGTAATCATATCAGATGACCTTAAGGTTGGCAAGCAATGTGAGAAGGCAGTAGGGAGGGCTGGGAGATACTGGGATGTATAGGGAGAGGCATCACTAGTAGAAAACAGGAAGTTGTTATCCATCTGTACAGACAGTTGGTGAGACGCCATCTGGAGTACTGCATCCAGTTCTGGAGACCCCATCTCTGCAAGAACATAGACAGGATGGAGGCAGTCCAGAGGAGGACAACTAAAATGGTGCAGGGTCTGCAAGAGAAGCCATATGAGGAGAGACTAAATGAACTTAATATGTATACCCTTGAGGAAAGAAGGGAGAGGGGAGATATGCTAGAAACTTTTAAGTACCTCAGTGGACTAAACAAAGTCCAAGAGGGTAGCATCTTTCAGAAAAAGAGATGTGCAAGAACAAGGGGAGACAAGTTGAAGATAGAGTGGGGATGACTAAGGGGCAATGTGAGGAAGTATTTGTTTACATAGAGGGTGGTGGATGCATGGAACAGCCTTCCTGAGAAGGTTATGGGAAAATTCAAAAATGCATGGAACAGATGTAAGACAATTCTTCTGGGGGGTTGGATGAACTAGGCTGTTGGTTAACTAGGATCTGCAGCTAATCCTGTAGGTAGAGAAATGGGACGACTAGGTGGGCCCAAGCGGTCTTTATCTGCTGTTAAAATCTATGTTTCTATGTTTCATTTACTAAGGTTCCAAATCAGTCCGTACAATACAAAACAAGTAGCATATCATAACATGACATTGCTGTACATAACATGACATTGCTTTACAAGAGTTACATTGCATAATACGGCATTGCTATACAAGGTTGCTCAGTACATACAGATAAGTTGAGAACAACAAAAATAGACAATGTTTTCACCAAAGGACCACAGACATAGACATCACATGTTGAGTGAGATACAGTGCTATGAGAAGTGCTATGTGCTTATTAGGGTCACTAAGATAGGTAGTGAGATAAGCAGACACGGTAGGCTTTGTCAGTGAGGGGAGAGATAGGCAGGGGGGAAAAGCATAGAGATAGGTGGGGTGGAGGGGGCTTAGGCTATGGAGAGATGGTGTGGGAACTGCCATGGTAGACTTTGTCTGAGGTGTAGGAGGGAGGAAGAGGGATAGGGACCGGGAGAGTACAAGGGGAGGTTGCAGGTAGAGAGTGCAGACTAGGGTGATAGGAGAAAAGGGTGACAAAGTTACATCTTGGCTTACCTTACTGGGCTTCAGTTTTTGTGGAATTGGAGGACCAGTCTAACTGGTTAACTCTCTGAGAGAACTTATATCATTTTTTGAAGTTTGATGGCCTTAAATTGTCTAAATACAAGCTTCTTTACAATATGTATTACACCCCAACTAAGTTGGCTACATTTTGTTTTTTGGATAATGATCTATGTAGTAAATGTCATGCTGGTCAGGGAACCCTCAAGCATATTTTTTGGGATTGCAAACTGGCTCAGCATTTATGACAAGAAATACGGAACCACTTAGATCTGCTTTTGTGCCTACCGGATGCTTTTACCCCTGTGTTATGCCTCACAGGCTTGGGGCTGGAACAGCTTGTAGGCCAACAATGATTTCACATGGCTTTGATTTCAGTGGTGGCTAAAAAGATTATTGCGAGGCATTGGATACAGTATATGATTTCTGTACTTCCTACAAGGATTGGTTAACGGCTGTGCTTGAGACCTTGCATATAGAACACATGCTTGCTAGTATTCAGAAAGACGATAAAGCTTACTGCTCACAATGGCAAACCCTCCACCTATTGTTGCAGTTATCTTCATTCTTTTGTTTTTGCTTGAGGATCCCCCTTCCTTTCTTTGATATATTATTATTTAACTTAGGCTTGACATACCCCGTGAAATAGTTTTTTTAAGTTTGTTTGTTTTTTGCTCATTGGATTTTGAATGTTTTTTTATGGATTTAAATTATTTTATTCATTAGTTTTCCCACTACGGCCTTCTTCGCTTAGTTTTGTATTTGTTGGATACTTTTAGAATATCTTAGAGTTGGTGGTTTTTATTGTTCTTATATTGTTAATGGTGTTTTGTTATATACATGTTATATTCTTACAGAGGTAACCTTATTCATTATTGCACTTTGTTTGAGTGCAGTTGCAACCATGATATGATCAGATATTTCCAGATATTTTGCAAAATATCTAACAAGATTCTCTCTGGTGGGCCATAGTGGTAGTGCAGGCAGGCAGGAAATTTCTCCAGAGATATCACAAACACTTCAGGAAATTTCTGACCATGTCTGTGGCTGCAGTCATTCTTTGAAGTTGCTCCTGGTTGTTGTTCTTGTTGGGATTATTTGTTCTACTTCATTTGTTTTAATAAAGTTTACTTTGTTCAAAAAGATAGATGCAGGGAAAGCTATCCAGGACATCACAAGCTGCCTTCCCTGCCTACCACTAGGTCTTACTGGGATTCTAGTAACCCCGGGTAATGGGGGCGTTACACTCACCCTGGGCCAGCAAAATGACTGTCCACAGTCATTAATCACCCCACTTAGGCCATCTCACCCCATGTGTTGACTACGGGGAGGTAGGTCTACCTTCTCCCGTACCATGTGCACTCCAGTTAAATGGATTTCACACTGTCTCACTCTGTTCTCAGTCTCTGCTGAGACTGATGGATGACATCATTTAAGAACTGTCGCAGCTGCATAAGCCACACTGGAATGTTGCAGTTGGAGGTTAGAGTAGAATGTTGGGGAATTAGAAGCCAGTCTGTGTGCAGTCTGAGAAAGAGACTGTAGTGCAACAGAGTGTGTGCAGGCTCTCAGAGCTTTAAGCTCTGTGTCAGAGCTACTTTTGTGTAAGGTGTGTGTTTCCACCTGAAGAGGAACACAGAAACTGGTAAGAAAGGTGCTTGGGTAAAGGGCTAGTGTTTTGGTTATCTGCCAGTGGGTAGCCCAAAAATCTGAAGCAATGTTAACTAATGTGCCGCTGTGTGCTGTTGTCCATGTGCTGCTGTTAAAATGCCAACAGTTTACCAAGGAGCAGTAAAGCCTGGGAGTGTATGCCCTTGTCCTGCATCAAATAACAGCATTTTCCAGCTTTTAAAACTGTTGTGACAAAGAAAAATGTGGAAAAGTAGGGGTAGCAAAAGAAAAATTGTGCCCTGGATGTTGGAAATGCTTTCTTGTGAACTGAGAGACTTGTTGTGCTTAATGGCCATGAAAAATGGTTGAAATGGGGCTCCTTCCATGGAGTCAGAGAGAAAAAAAAAGTGTGGTTTTGCAGTTTAAATTTGCCTGCTCAATGATCGATGTGAGTAGAAGAGCACTTGAGAGGAAAGAGGCTCATTTGCATGGTGTCGAGTGATTGATGAGACTGCAATCAGTCCCACCCCCAAGCCAGCTCTAGAGCAACTGCCCAGCATTTGAGAGGGAGTGTGAGTGGAGTATGCATACTGGCTTATCAGGAGGAGTATTGCGGTGACTGAAAGTGCTATAAAAAGTTCAAAAAAACTGACTTTTCTGTTTAAATTCGGGCTCAACCCACATCTCGATCGACTGGACTGTGAGTGTGGTGTTCAGAGGGACAATCGGCAGGACTACCAACCTGCTTCTTTCCAGAGGCCCCCAAGACTGGCTGCAGGCCATTTTCCATCGCAGCAAACAGCTACTGATAACAGTGAGTACCAACAGAAATAATTGCTCAAACTAAGTGATTTTGCCAAAAGCCAGCTGAATCTGTGTGTAGCAGTGTAATCGCTTTGCAAAGCAAGGACTGTGTTAAGTTTTAACCAGGAAAAGCAAGCATTTTAAGCCATCAACTGTGAGCATAATTATAGGTTTAGCGTCAGTATAAGTTTCAAAGCCATGAGAGAGACTATGAGTTGCATCGGATATGCAGCAAAAGTTACAGGCAATCCTGTGCTTGAAATACTGAGGCTTTAAGGGACTGTGTTCTAGAGCAATGTCTTCAGCAAGTGAAAAGTCCATGGTAAATCATATAAATATGCTAGGAAAAAGAGCAGAGCAGGTTTGTGCAGTTTGAACAAAGTTATCAGTAGTGTGTGTAGATCGGATGCGCAGTAGCTTGACCCAATTTCAGAATGTTGATGCGTAGGAGTGCTGCCTCCACCATTACAGGGCGGAGTAGTAATGTAAACACAGCAGCAGAGGAGCCATTTTGAAAGAGAGAGAGAAAGTTTTCAGTGAAATGGGACTTGAAATAACAGTGAGCATTGTTTGTTTTTTCTCTGCAGTCATGGCCTCAGGACCAGCCCGCTACCCGGATCATGCCCAGGCTGTGGTAGCAGTAGAAGTTAATAAGTTAAGGGACATTAAGAGATGTTACTACAGAGGATGACTGCCTCCTCATGTGGTGATTCCTGGATATCCAGTGTGCAAGTCTGTTTGATGTGCTTAAATGCTGGAAGGGACATCTTCATGGTACCTCACTGTTCTGGGTGCTTAGAGAAATATGGTTTATTTAAAGCACCCAAGATTTGTTTGGCTCCCACATGGACAAAAGTTCAAGAATCTGCAGTTGGCAGCACACAGCACCAGATGTAGCCTGTTGGAGAAGGCCCCTCAGGGGAGTGTGGCTCAAAGGTAGAGGGTGCAGATTTTCAGACAGAATAATGTGCTGATATTTCAGATTCTGGATCACAGAGAGTTAATTCAGGAAGAGCGTCAGTAGACCCATGGAGAGCGGGGCCTAGCCCAAGTCTCATAGGAGAAGACAAGATGAGGGAGGCCTTTGAATGGGAGGTTTTGACCTCCGCGCCCAGCAAAGAGTGGATAGTCTCAGGAGTGAGGATGACTGCTCACTCCTGGGCACAGATTCTCAGTGAGGAAGAAGAAGAGGGGGAACCAATGTGGCCTTGTGAAAAAGGAACTGGTACACAGCCTCAAGCTCTTGCCTCAGAGGAATGCATGGAACAGAGTGGTGATGCCACTGCCCTGGCTGTGCAAGAAGAAGCTAGGGATCTATTTTTTGCGTCTTTGAGAATGCATAGCTGGCAGAACCAGGACTGGCCACCCCAAGCCAGGCCAGAGGTCTCAGGTTGACCAAAGCTAGTAAAGAGGAAAGACTGGTTTGTAGGAAGGTGAATGAAATCTACAGAATGTCCTTTCATACCTTTCCTCTGAGAGTCTGGAAGGAGATTGCGAACAGCAGGAAATCCTGGATTTAGGCAGAAGCAATGAAATGTGTGCATCCTGGTGCAAACAAGCATGTCAGGAACAGAATATTTCATGAAAAATGCAGCCAGTGGAAAAGAGGCAGGACACTGTTAATGGACACTGTTCGAATAGTGGATGGAGAGGGACATGAAACCTTTCACATGAGTGCCCAGATGGGGTAATAATTCAAGCACCTGACCCGTTGTGCTATTGACCACAATGCAAAGACCTCCCTGCGAATGTGCCCATGCCTACCAAATGGAAAGCAGAGCAGCGGTAGTCAGTGCTGCCACTCCAGCCATTGCAGTACCTATGTTGTTCCACGAGTATGGACGTCCAGGACTCAGGTGCCCCACATTCATCATTTCTACAGTGTACTGGCCTTCCAGAATCCATTGACTTGCCCACCAGATGACTTCAGATCCAGAGAGGACACCAGCCCAACTGTATTCTGATTTATCGCCTGGTAATCGGATGACTTCAGACCAGCTGTTTTCCTTTTTGTTCCTGTTCCAAGGTTCCATCTCCAGAGATTACATCAACCCAGCAGTTTCCAGATGTGCTCTCCTGTCATTCCCAGATGTCCACCCAGCTGTATTGGAAGAATGCTGCCAGGGAGAGTCTTTGGCTGAGGACCAGGTTGGTGCCATTTTCGTTCTACAAGGGACTTGTAAGTCCAGATTTTTCTATTCTTATGACATTGCAGTACACACCCTACACTAGCAGACTCCAGATGTTTGAACTGTCCTCAAAGACTCTCCCCTTCGGGACTTTGGCCTGCTAGAACTGTGATTCACCGGGCTCTGACCCAGGAGAGACTCTTTTATGGACTTGCCTTTGGGCACTGTGGTCACTAGATGGGTCTTTTAGGGCACTCCATCCCCCAAATATGGTGTGTTGTAAATAATGTCATTGTTTTCTGCTGTTTTCTATTGTTTATACTGTTTTTCTACTTTTCTTAAAAAAAATATTTTGGGGATTCTCCAGTGTTTTCATGGTAGGGGTTTAGAAAGACTGTGTATGCAGATTAGGAGTGTGTATTGTCTTTGTTTTTACTTGCAGGTGTTCCTGAAGAAGATAGAAGAGAAGACTAGAAGAGGAGGAGAAACTCAGCGGAGTTCCTCACTAGTACTTTAGAGTGTAGTGTTTAAAGTACTGTTGTTGTTGTTGTTACTGTGTGTAACCTTTTTTCTACCACAGGTATGGTTGTGGGGGAGTGTGGGAGTAATGCATAGAGTATGGCATTAACTCCTGGTGTATGGTTGCATAGTGTCCAGGGTCAGGGAGGTCACCTGTTTGTTTTGTTTTGTTATTTGAGTTAGAGGCAGACAGATTTTCCCTAGAGGGCTAGGAGGGATAGACAGGCTCTGGTCCTGACCTGCAGTAGGGTTTGCAGTACTGATCTATTAGGGCTATGTTCTGGACAATTCTACCGGAGCCACTAGGTGCCCATAGTCAGCAGGTAGAGTTGAGGCTGATGCGTCAGCCAAAGGCCTCTAGGACCTTAGTGTTGTCTGCCTGTGCTGGCACATGGTACGGGAGAAGGTAGACCTACCTCCCCGTAGTCAACACATGAGGTGAGATGGCCTAAGTGGGGTGATTAATGACTGTGGACAGTCATTTTGCTGGCCCAGGGTGAGTGTAACCCCCCCGTTACCCGGGGTTACTAGAATCCCAGTAAGACCTAGTGGTAGGCAGGGAAGGCAGCTTATGAAACTCCAGTTAAATGGATTTCACACTGTCTCACTCTGTTCTCAGTCTCAGCTGAGACTGAGGGATGACATCATTTTAGAACTGTCACAGCTGCATAAGCCACACTGGAATGTTGCAGCTGGAGGTTAGAGTAGAACGTTGGGGAATTTGAAGCCAGTCTGTGTGCAGTCTGAGAAAGAGACTACACTGAAGTCGAGTGTGTGCAGGCTTTCAGAGTTTTAGATGGTGGCCACGCTGGGCTAGCCACTGCACTGCATGTTCATCTGTCCCTTTTGGAGCTGTTTGTTTCATTCCCCTCTGCTCTCCTGCGCGTTTTTGGGCATTTTCTGCTGGAGGAGTATTGTGTTCTTTACTGCTTATCGTTTCAGAGTTTGAGGGGAGTTGAGGGGTGTTGAGGTGGCATTGCAATTTTGCATATATTTGCAAACAGCCGTTTGGTTTTTTACGAGCGGCATGGCTGCTGTCGGAGGAGAATTTGTCTGCTGCTGGTGGAGTTGGGCTGCATTTCTCTTCATACAACAAGCGGATAGCAACTGGAAACACTCTCGGTTCTTGGAATAACTACTCAGTAATAAACCATGAGTTGTACTGGGCTTTTGGGAGTTGGGCTGGACTGCTATCGGAGCTATTTGAGCCCCTGACGAATTACTAAGTTGGAACTATTGGATTATCAAGGGAGACATTTTAAAACACTATAGCACTGAACTGTATGACACATTGGGGTATTTGAGGCTGATTGAGTTTGGGAGGAGAGTGTGATTGTGCTGGCCCCCCAGTTTCTGCTACCTGATTGTGAGGAGATTTAAAGAGGATTCATTCTTTTGGATTTTATGGCTTTTATGGTGATCTTAGCTTGGAGGTGTGTTGCAGGATAGTTGCCTGGGGTGGTTGATGCTGGCTGGGCCCGAGGCGGGTGACTCCGGCCTTGACCTGCTGGTGGGTGGGTGTGAGTTGCTGGAAGTCTTCTGAACCTACCGGAGGGGTCTACCGGTGGGTGGACACTGTTCCGGGGTCATCGCTGTGGGTCTGGCTTGGATCAGTAGTCCACTCTGGAGTGGCTATTCTCCATCACACAATTGCTGTGATACCTTTTCCTCCAGACTAGAACTGCTTAAGTTCCATCTTGCCCACAAGACAGCCTGACTCTGATCGTCCGGGTTTTAGAGAGCCTGGAGTTCCTAAATTTGAACACTGGATGATTTTAGTTTCTGTGTTCCGGCCCTGAATATGCCCTATCTCTATTAGCAGTGAGAGTTTGGGGTTTTGAAAGATCGTGACTGCTTGCATCCACTCTCATATTATAGTGAGAATTTTTGCTGAGCAAAATTTATATTATCTGGTTTTTAGACTCATTATCCACTTTTTGTGCTTACACAGACTTTATGATATTATTTGAGTCTATATCTTGTTACTGGATTAATAGTTACATTTTAATATAATTTTATTATTCATTTTATTTTATTTTATTATAGGTTCTGTTTGGTTAGTATAATATTATTTGTTTAATTAAGATAGGTTTGTCCTAAGTTGAGATAGTTTGTTAGATATTGGTTGTTAAGATGTGTTTGATGGGGTCTAACGACAGTCAGGCGTTATTCTCCCACTCTGCTCCGGGGCCTCCATCCTTTTCACTGTCCCTGCTTGCCTACTGATGTTTTTAATAAATGTCATGCAGCGGGGATAGTGAGAAGGCATTTAAGGGATGGTTGAGCTGGACAGCGTGGGAGACTGGAAGGGAGTGGGCAGATAGGGATAGTTGGGATGAGGAGAAGCCCTGGGGTGAAATGGGATCAGGAGAGGGGTCCTCCTTGCCTGATTCCCATACCCAAGGGCTCCACAGATTGTGGGCAGGTACTGCGCTCCTCTCTGAAAACCCATCCAACCCGGGCGGTGTTATGTAATGCCAGGTCCATTAGGGAACAAAACTGCAATTATTGCAGATCTTGTTGCAACATCTGACCTGGCATGTATCACCGAGACCTGGCTGGATGAGATCGCAGGTCCTATATTAGACTCTGCTGCTCAGGCTGGGTTCTTGGTGATGCACCATCCGAGATTGGATCTTAGGGGCGGGGGGGTAGCCATCTTCTTTAGAACAGATCTGAGTCTTGTGGATGTGTCAGTGGGTAACACCAGATCTTTTGAGTGTATCCTGGCAGCAGGTGCAGAGTTTAGGATTCTCCTCATCTACCGTCCACCCGGTTATGGTGGAGAATTCTTGAGGGAGTTCGCGGACTTCATCGTTGACATGGCATTGGAGTCACCCAGATGGTTAATACTGGGTAACTTCAATGCCTGGGTCGATGATGAACTCTCGCACTTTGGAAAGAAATTCCTCCAACTTATGTCTTTGTTGTGCCTGTCACAGGTAGTTACCTCTGCTACCCATATAGGGGGTCACTCATTGGATCTGGTGTTCCTACTGGATTTGGATGTCATGCATCTGGGGGTGGAACTGAATGTGTGGACAGACCATCGCACCATAAGATTCAGCTTTGGGGCACCCCCTAATAGGCCTGCCTCTATGGAGATGGTCCAGTATCGCCCTTTACGGGAAGTTAACCCAGAGGGCCTACTAGCGGTACTGGACCTATCGAGTATTTCGGGTGAGAGCATGGATCCAGGGGACCTTGTTCTTGCCTATAATAAGGTGGTGACCGAGGTCTTGGACCAAATTGCTCCTGTTCGTGTTCACCCACTCACTCAGCGCCCAAAGACTCCATGGTTCGATGAGTCTTTGAAGGAACTGAGGAGAGTGGGGTGAAGGCTAGAGAGGGCCTGGTGGAAATCTTGCCTGGATGCTGACAGACTTAGGTTGATGCACCATTATGGTATTTATCAATCAGCAATAACCCGTAAGAAGGCAGAATTCCTGTCCAGGGAGATTGCCTCTGCGTGGAACCAACCAGTTCAACTCTTTCGGACTGTCGACAGACTGTGCAATCCACTCTGTCTACAGACTGGAAGAGATTTTTCACAAATAAAGTGTGATGAGCTTGCTCGGTTTTTGGCAGATAAGATTGCCAGCATTAGGTCGGATATCAGCCAGGCTCACTCTTTAAGGGTTTGCGGTGATCGGCAAGGGGAAACAAACACCTGTGTCACCTGGTTTGACTTTGGTAAGCCAGAATTCATGGATATTGTGAGGATTGTCCAGACTGTACGTCCAACCCGCTGCAGTTTGGATCCGGGGCCTACGCCACTATTACTAGGTTGTGTAGATACTATCTGGCTGATCATTGCTGAAATTGTTTGGAAATCTCAGGAGCAGGGGGTCCTCCCCGATCCCCTAAAGGAGGCTGTCGTTTCACCACTCCTGAAAAAACCTTCACTGAATCCGAACTGTCCAGCCAACTACAGACCTGTCTCTAACCTACCCTTTCTGGGTAAGGTTATTGAAAAGGTGGTTGCATTACAACTGGATGACCACCTTACAAATCACAATATCTATGATACTCTTCAATCAGGATTTAGTAAAAGACATAGTACTGAGACTGCCCTTGTCCGGGTTCTAAATGATCTCCTGATAGCGAGAGATCAAAAGGCTCGTACTATTCTAGTCCTTCTTGATCTCTCTGCAGCATTTGATACTGTGGACCATGGTGTGCTTCTGGAATGCCTGTAGCTCTATTGTGGACTGTCTGGTACAGTTCTGCAATGGTTTTGATCTTTCCTCACGGGGCGGAGACAGAGGGTCGTCACCGGAATTTATTCCTCTGATACCGTCCTCCTGCCCTGTGGGGTCCTGCAGGGTTCCATTTTATCACCCATGTTGTTTGCTGTCTATATGCTGCCATTGGGAGACATTATTAGGTGATACAGTTTGGGTTTTCACTGCTATGCAGATGACACCCAGCTGTATCTGTCCTTTAGTCCTGGACAGGAAGATGCAGTCTCTATACTTAACAGCTGTCTTTCCGAGATCAAGGATTGGATGAATGCCAGCTGGCTGAGGTTAAACCCGGATAAGACTGAGGTGTTGGTGGTGGACCCAGGTCACCTTGAGGCATGTTGTAGGGCTGGGCTTCCGGCATATGGATCGATGGTACCCCTTCCAACTTCAGACCGGGTGCGTAACCTGGGCGTTATTATTGTCGACGGTTTGACCCTGAAATCTCAGGTGTCATCCTCTGTCAAATCCTCCTTTTACCATCTTAGGAATATCCCTCAGGTAAAACGCCTAGTTCCTCCGGCTGACCTTCTGACATTGGTCCATGCCTTTGTTACCTCTCACCTTGATTACTGCAATGCCCTGTAACTAGGGTTACCGGGGGTTGATATCCACCGCTTGCAGCTGGTGCACAATGCAGCAGCCAGGCTTTTGACTGGGACATCTATGAGAAGTCATATTATGCCTGTGCTGTGCGAACTGCACTGGCTGCAGGTTCAGTGGCGGATCACCTTCAAGGTCGGGTTACTGACCTACAAAGCCCTACATGAAGAGGGACCATGGTATCTTCAAGATCTCCTTATTTCCCTGTCCCTCTTGCTCACTCGATCCATGGCGAGGATTGCTAGAGATTCCCAGGGTTTGTTTAAAAACATCTGGGCACGGGCATTTTCTCACGCTGCCCCACCCTGTGGAATTCTCTACCTCGTCAGATACGAAGCTGCCTGACCGTCGAGAGTTTTAAGTCAGAATTAAAAACTTATTTATTCTTAAACGCCTATGCAGAGTGATTTTATTGTGATCTTATTGTGATTGTACTGTTACTATTGTTGTTGATGTTATAAGTTTGTAAATTCTAATTGCCTGTCCATTTGTACAGCGCTTTGGTTTTGAAAAGTGCTTAAAAATAAATTTTTACTTACTTACTTTTTACTTACTTTAAGCTCTGTGTCAGAGCTACTTTTGTGTAAGGTGTGTGTTTCCACCTGAAGAGGAACACAGGAACTGGTAATTGAAGTGGAGGAGACCACTTTCAATGGTTCAGAGCCCCATCCCTGAGGGGATGGGGGAAGTTGTCTGCCTGTTTTCCAGGGGCAACCCCCCGGGTCCAGCTAAGAGAAAGAAGCTGCCTGTTCAAATTATGCTGAGGCACCAGAAGCTCTGATAGGAAGAGTCCTTGTGGAGGAAATGCCTGTGGGGCCCCTGCAACCAAAGGGCGAGTTCGCTCTGAAAAAGGGCCAAGTCTTTTCACATGAACAGAAGGAAACTAAAGGGATTGTTACTGTGGGGTCAGAAAAAGACAGCCAAGTACAGCTGGAAGATGTGGGGATTGGACTGCTTAACTCAGTGGCGGGTCTAGAGTAATGGACAATGCTACTTATAAGTATGTTCAAGTCCAGCCCACAGGGAAAGAAAGAAAGTTGGGATTGGACTGCTTCACTTTGTGGGGGGTCTAGAGTAATGGACAAAGCCATGTATAAGTATGTTCAAGTCCAACACAAATGGGAAGCAAGACAAGTAGATGGAATGTGAAATACATTTAGCAAGCGTCTACACAACACAGTGTTAAAGGATGAGGTGTTTATGTCCAGAGAAATGGCCAGGTATGAATTGTGGGAGTGAGAGGTGGGAGACCCCCCATCAGTAGTAATCAAATTCACCTCTACGGATTTGCTCTGAGACACCTTTTGCTTTCACTCAGGTACCTGGCCAGTGCCTGAGGAAAGTACCCAGACATGGGATTAATAGGAAGATTCCCTAATGGAGCCGAAGTGCTCTTAGGTGGTTTAGGGAACCACCAGAAAATGTTTCCATGAAGTATGGAAGGTGTCCAAGTGGCTGACAAGGGAGCTGAGCCAGGGAAAACCCAAAACAGTGTACAAGTTTGGGCTGTGTAACCCAAAGCAGTGTACAAGTCTGGGCTGTGTGCCCAGTGTGTTGTAGAGCCTGAGGGCTAAAGTGATGAGGATGTGTTCTGGTCTCTTTTAATTTGCATTACCAGGAGTGTAGCCCCATGGGGGTCCATCTATGCTTTGGTTATTCTATCTGGATGTGAATAAAAGCCACATTTTTGAATCCCACTTCTGGTATTGGACATTACAGTTATTGCTTCCTGAGTTCAGAGTTACTTGGGTGCCCCTGTGTAAAGTAGCCAAACCTAGCCTTTGTGCCGAGTGACCTATTCCTCCCCAAACCCAGCCCACCTGGTATTGCTGTCAGATGGCAATGGCAGACCGGGTAGAGGTTACACAGAGAAGGGCTTTCACCAGGTCAAGTGGTCCTTCATGCTTGAACTCTAACACTGGCAAAGTTTGCTCTAGGTCCTAAGATACTATCATGGGTGGTGGCCACGTACAAAGCACCCCAAGCACAAATTCTCACCAACAATCAGCTCTCAGCCACTTTCTGTTTTACCAGGGGAATTAGATAAGGGTGCCCTCTCTCCCCCCTCTTATATATGTTTACCGTACAGGCCTTGGCAGTGTCAACCAGGAATAATCCAGGTATAAAAGGGGTAATAATTAATGGGGCTGAGCCTGTTATATCTCTACTCATCTAAAGCAGCCAACCTCATGTCTGACCTCCCCAAACTATCCCCAACACCAACAAGCAACTATTTCTCCTTTACTGCTTTCCATTTCAAAGAGGTAGAAGACCTCCTGCTCTACCTAGTTGTTAAGGAAGGTGCCGGTGCAGATGGCATAGGACCACACTTCTGTAACGTAGGTGCCAGATATCTAACAGCCTTCGTACTTCACCTATTTAATCTGTCCATCAGCTCCTGTACGGTACCTGATGCTTGAAAAATAGCACAAGTACTCCCTCTATTCAAATCCAGTGACACAATGGACCTGAGCAACTATCACCCTATCTCCATTTTACCTCTTCTCTCTAAACTCCTGAAGAAATGAATACATGCCCAACTAAGGTACTACTTCATTAAATCCGATCTAATAAACCCAGTCCAATCTGGCTTTAGACCTACCAACAGCAACACCACCGCCCTAGCCTCTGTCCCAAATGACTGGCCCTTCGCAATGGACAAGAAACAAGTTAAAGACGCCTTCTTCTTGGACCTCAGAAATGCTTTCAGCACAGTCTACCATACTTTGCTCCTCAACACCCTGAATTGGCATGGTATCTCTGGCCCCATACTATCATGGTTTAACAGCTACCAGACTGCAACAAGTGAAATCAGATGGCCCCCTTTCCCCATTCCTCCCGCTCCCAACAGGAATTCCACAAGGCTCTATCCTTGGACCTCTCCTTTTCATGATTTATATAAATAATTGGAAACAACAGCATTAAGGCAAAGTTACACCTGTTCACAGATGACATGGTAATATATCTATCCAGACCCTCAATAGCCGAAGCCTGGGCAGAACTCTAATCTGAGTCTGATCTACTGCAACACAGCCTTGCCCAATGCAATCTACTCCTAAACATAAAGAAAACCGAGGTAATGTACTTCTACTCTAACCACCTTACCCACATCACTAACGCACTCGGAACCTTCCCCCTATCAAAACCCTCTTAGATGACGATCTTGAGGTAGTCAATAAATTTAAATATCTAGGCTGTGACTTAGACCAACATCTAACATTCTCTGCCCATATCACATACCTCACAAAGAAACTACGACAAAGGATTGGCTTTTTCTACAGAAATAAATCCCTTTTTACCACTGATGCCAGGCTCCAGCTGGTTCAGACAACCTTCATCCCACTCCTCATCTATGCTCCTCATTGATGGACAGACTAGGTGGGCCAAGCGGTCCTTATCTGCTGTTAAAGTCTATGTTTCTATGCAGACATTTTGTATGGCTGCTGTTCAGATTCCCTGCTATGCCAGCTAGACACACTTTATCATACAGCTATACGATTCATTTCTTATGCCCAGCGCCGGATACATCATCGTAATCTATACACCTCCTTGGGATGGACCTCCTTGCACACAAGATGACTCATCCACTCTCTTATTTGGCTGTGCAAAGCACTCCTGATGAAACTCTCCCCTTATATATCAAACCTTTTAGTGAACGGCTTGCTATTACCCCTTCAGAGAAATTCCTGCATCATGTTTAATGTTCAAAGCGCCCAATCCAGTTTCGGTGATATGGCTATAAGCTGTGCTTTCCTGGCTGCTTGGAATAAAGTCCAGTCTAGCCTTAAACTTCAGAACCTGATCCCCCTTAACAATTTCAGAACTTTGGTCATCAGTAGACTCAATGACGTCTGCACCTGCCACTAAGAGTCGACCACTCAGGAACCCATGAGTATATTACCCACTCCACCCCTCACTCCCCCCAACCACCTCCTACTTGCCCATCTTATCCCCTTCACCTATTCCCTCCCTCCACCATCCCTGCCCTCCTGACCTCCCTCACCTATCTATCCTCCGTACCAATTCACCTACCTTTACCACTCTAGCCTTTCATCTCCACCTCTGCCTTACTCGACCACACTCTACCCCCCACCCTCATTGCCCTGCCACCTCCCACTGGCCTTCACTTACCCCCTACTCATCACTCTCTCCATCACCCATCTTCACCCTACTTTCCCCCAACCCTACCACCTACCCTTACCCACTGCCCTTCTCCTCATCTGCACCTCCGCCCACTTCCTCAACTATCCTCTCCTGTCTATTCTCCACCAACCTACCTATACACACTCCATTCACCTTTTTCCCCTCGTCTAGGTCTCACCACCCAGACTGTACTCTGTTGGCAGGTCATACACCTGCAAACTGCCTATCATTTACAGCACACTTCATTTATTGCTGCCTCTAAATTTTTACTGAATTCAAGTTCGCTCAACTATTGCATTTGTCACTTTACCTGTACATATTGTATATACCCTGTATCTCTCTCATTTTGGCCTACAATTTATGTATAACTGTAAATAACTTGTATATATTCTGTTCCTATTGATGACTCCATTAGTACTCACTGTGTATATGTCTGTTTGTATCAAGACCTCCTTGCTAATGAGCTTGCTCAATGGAGTTTGTTCCTGCCAATAAACTGAACTGAACCATTATATCTTTATTTGTAGATGATGTGCTGCTGTGCGTCTCACAACCCAAAATCTCATTCATCATCCTGCCAGAACTGTTTGCCATCTATGGTCCAGCGTCCACCCATCAAATTAATTGGGCCAGATTTGAGTAGCTACCCATGGCCAAAAAGCTCCTCCCACCAGTGGTGGGAGTGGCACTGCAGCCAATCATCCAGCTGACATATTTTGGAGTGATACTCCCCAGGAAGCTCTCACAACTCTGGGACAAAAACTACAAACCTCTACTGAAGTCAATTAATGGTGATTGTGACTGATTGAAAACTCTTTGTCTGTCCCTAATTTGCAGGGATAACAAAATGAAAATGCGCATTTTATTCAAATAGTTTTGAATGTTCCAGGTGCTCCCAGTGTGGGTTCTTTTGAAATTCTTTAAGACAGTGAAGCGGTAATTCACCTCCATTCTATGGAGAAGTGGGTGAGCCAGAATAAGGCAGGATGCAGTGCAAAGAAAACAGGGGGATGGAGAGCTCAGCCTACAAAATGTTTGACACGTTATGGCTGCCCAGCTGGCATTTATGACAGATGCAGTAGTGCCCAGGATTTCATGACCAGTATGGGTGAGCATGGAAGAGAGTGAGCTGCTTGCACCTTGATGTCCCATGTGTTGCCCTTCCCCTGATTATGGAATACCTTTTTGCCAGAACACTGGTCTGAGTCTGACTTAATGCTCATACAGAGAGATCAGAGGAAACCATCCCCCAGGATGGGTGGGGCAGTACATATCTGTGTGAGCAAAGGCCTCAGTACAGTGTAAGCTCTCTACAAGGGAGGGGTTCTGCAATCTTATCAACAACTTTTTGAGAAATGTGGTCTGTCCCCACAGGATTTTTTTTGCATATCTACAAGTCTGTAGTAGGATAGATAAAATTCAAGGCTCCACCACTAGGGAACCCCAGTGCTCCCCTCTGGAAGAAATTATTCCACAACAGAATGACAGTTCCCATCTTCTGCAACAAATTTCTGCTGTCCCGAAAGCAGCACTGGAGATACCCTGGAGGTACTCAACCAGAAATGGACATGGGACATAGGAGAAACATGTCCACTGAATGGTATCTGGGATGGGGCCACACAGGCAGTAACCTTGAGCTTGAAGAGCAACAGAATCTGTCAGCAGCAGTAAAACATTCTACGCAGAGTGTATTTTACCCCCATCCTTAGCTAATAAGATGACCCTGGAAAAATGGACCAGTGTCCAATGTGTAAAGTAGGGGAGGGCACTTTTATACATCTGGCATAGACATGCCCCAAAGTGTCTCCATTCTGGGTTGAGATAGTAGAGACTTTGTCAAAAACGTTACACTTTCCATACAGAGACAACACTGTTGGGAAGTACGATGGGAACCTCATCACAGCAGCTACACTATAATTAACTCCAGTTCAGTTCAAGATATAGTCAGATTTGAAAATAGTAGAAAGAGCTCTGGGCATGCCCTGGTTTCCCAGGTAGGCCTCCCCTCCAGAAATACTTGTATGAGGTTACCGCCACTGATGGAGCATATTGGAGCTTATCCATGATCGATGCCATGAGGTGAGAGGAAGGCCCCAGAAGGTGTTAATAAAGGGACTGTATATCAGTGGTAAATGTAAAAAATGTTTCAAATACTGTGTTGCAATTCTTGCATCGTAGCTTTATGATGTAAGTTTCAGTTTAATTCTTTACAATAAAGTATGTAGTGCAACATACTTTTAAAAAGTTTATAAAAAAAATCTAATTTCAGAATCTTGAAACTCTGCTTCAGATGGAATTCCACAGCTTTAGGTATAATTTCTGGAAGTTTTGTGAAATTCTAGTGACAGTAGCATTTGAAAATTCTGCACAGCACTATTCTCTAGTAATAACCATACGAGGGAGTTATGCAAAATGGCTGTATACTGAATATATAGTGGCATTTGTCATGGTTTGCTGCTTACGGACTTCATTGAGTGCTATAGTGGAGGCAAAGATAAACATGGCAGTGTAAAGAGCTTGGTATCGGTTGAACCTGGCCTGGATTTTGTAGGTTGGAATGGCTTGGATTTTGTAGGTTGGAATAGCACTGTAGAGCAATCAGAAGGCCTACCAAATACTGAAAATATTTTCCCTCAGAAAGATGGCACTTTTGTGGACAAAGGAAAATAAGCTCAAAGCAGGAGTTTACTTAACTACTAGAAATAATTTTTCTATAGTACATGCTGTACTTGTAATATTACTTACCCACCATGTTTAACTTTATTAAGACTTTCAGGATTGCATTTTGCTGTGCTCATAATATGAAAATGGTATAAATACTGTATGGCATAGATTAAACAATTATGGTATTTCTTATAAGGAGGCAAACAAAGTGGATGATTTGATACCTCGACCAGCAAGAGTGCAAAAGCTTTCAGGGTTACACATAGCATTTCTTCAGGAGATTCCAGGTTCTACAAAAAACATTACTTTTATACCCTGGATTGTGCTAACATTTTCCAGAAATTAACATATACACTGCGTGTACAATTTGCTCTCTCCCATGCAATCTTGTTTCAGGAATGGGCATTCAACCATTACCTGCATTACTCAAAGAAACAATCTCCAAACAGTATGGATAATGGTCCCCATGCAGGAGCATATTCATGGACCTCTGCAAGGCCTTCATATTGGTAGCTCATGCAAGAACATTGCTCAGGTCCAAAGGTGTTAGCCAACCAGTCATCAAATGGTTTGAAAAGTACCTGAGTAAACCCAACCCCATCTAGTGTCCATGCAAGTCATTAGAGCATAAATATATGCCTTGAATCTTGAGGTTCCTCAAGGATCAATCCTTAGTCATTTGCTGCTGTCCATTTTTGTTAATTATGTCCCAAAGCACAGTAGTAGATGTCATCTAATTTAATAATCCTATCTGATATCAACACAGTCTCTACCTGCTTCCTCAAACAACTTCCTGGTCATTAGTGCAACCAAAGTCTAGGGTTTGGGGATCCTAGAATTTGCTACCTTATTTGGCTGATCCACTTGTAATCATAACATCAAACAGTAGTACTACTGAACAAGTTAACTTTCACAAATATATAGGAGTCTGGCCTGATGTATCACCTACATACAGTAGGCACACCAACCACATCATAACAATCATAGGGTCAGATCTCAACGCTTTCTATAGATCTAACTGCTGTCTCAATGCTGACATGAGGAAATGTATGGTCCCACCATTTCTGCTCCATTTCATTGACCATGGAGACATCATATACTGCTGTGCAAACAACTCTGCTGCCCATGGATCTTTTGTATAAAAAGTTGGGGAAGTTTAGCCTCTCCTGTGCATAGTCTATTCATCAGTATTTGTTGTACAGCTGCAGCCATAGACATGTTCAGATATTTCCAGATACTTTGCGATATGTCAAAAGAGATTCTCTCTGGTGGCCCACAGTAGCACTGCAGGCAGGTACAGAATTTCTCTAGAGAGATCACAGAAATTTCAGGAAATATCTGGCCATGTCTTTGGCTGTGACTGTACGTAGTCATATTGCAAAGTTTTACTGTGCCAGTGACGTTATGGAGAAGTTGTGAAATTCGTCTTCATGAATAACTTTGCAAATTGCCCACTTCCCTACTTCATAATAAGTTTTTCTAGGGAAGTAGCACTTTTCAGGGGAAGTACGGCAAAGCCACAGTAAAGTTATAACTTTGCTAGCAAATTTTCATGACTTGTCTTAAAAAAGTGCCACTTTGCTCACAAAAAAACTTTGTGAGGTCAACACTTCCCACTTCACAAATTTGATGAAATTTCCAAATTAATCCGTGAATTTATAACATTTATAACTTCTCACATCCCAGAGTAACTGGCCAGGTCATTCTATCATCCCTGACTGCCGCTGTCTTTGTTGATATACATCTGTGCACAAGGGAAACCCCTGCTTATCTTCTAACCCACCTAACACAGACAAGCAGTGCCTACTTACTCCATTCAGCAGCAACGCTTACCTTCTCAATTCCCAGGGTGAAACATGAATTTATTACAGAAGTCTTTGGACATGTTGCACCAGGCATTTGGAATAAATTCCCATTACAGCTAAGGAATTCCTCTAGCTTTCAAGTGTTCAGGTCCAGTCTTTCCAGCCACCCTAGAACTCCCTGGGCAGGATATTCAGAAGGGTTGCGCATGGTGCAACACAGTTGCACCATGTGCAACCCACTGATGAGCCCCAGTGCAATATCTGGAGGGATTGAGCCTGAGCACAAATCCTGATGGCGAGCACATCAGTAATGTATGTAAGTGCAGGTGGGGTAAACGGCGTGCATACTCCACATCCTGATATTCAGCCTGGGATGTGCTGAGCCCATGCATGTGCAGCCCCTACCTGTGCTGCACACAGGTGAGCCAAAAAAAAGGGAACAACAGCTGGCCACCCACAGCTGAGCAGTCCAGATATGTGAATGGATCCATTCACATATCTGGACTGTGTAGTACGGTATGGGCTGTACGGCCATTGTCTCATGCTGTGGACCAATGGGCGTACAACCTTACCATATGGTGTCAGTTGGCGAGCAGCAGGGCAGCAAGCAGGTGGGGAGCTGCCACCTGCCGCTGACTGGGGGAGTGGGGCGGTGGTGCTCAGTGGGTGGCTGGGGAGGGGGGTAATGCTGGACCACCAGGGTTGGATTGGTGTGTAATTATTTATTACTGATGCCCATGATCAGGCTGTGAGTGGTCTACTGGACCACCAGGGATATAGAACTATTGTTTTTTCCACACATGTCCACGATCGGGCTGCGAGCAGTCCACTGGACCACCAGGTTTAGAGTTAACTGACTTTATATATACATATGCCCACGATCAGTCTGCAAGCAGTCCACTGGATCACCAGGGATATAGGATATGTTCTTACATATACACATGCCCATGATTGGGCATTGGGACACTTTGCATGATGTACAGGGGGCATCGGTCCTCAACGGCGGCAGCCTGGCAGGGTGCCAGGTGCAAGTCACCAGAGATCAGTGTACCTGCATGCAAATGGGGCCATAATGACATGAAAATGGCCTCATATGCACCTTGCAGACATTATGGCCCCATTTGCATGTGCACTTTTGAATATCATGGTGGTTGTACCTATCGCAATGGCACTTGAGCTAGCGCATCCCCCTGCTCCACTCTGGCCACTTGTGCTGGCACAGTGTCACTGTGCCCTGTGCACTGCTGGTGGCCAAGGAGCGATATTCAATGCTGCTATGCCATGGCGCAGCTCTGTTGAATATCACCCTGTCTACACCCTTGCGCATCCAAGTTGCGCTGTGCCCAGGCTTGCGTCACAGTCTGAATATCCCACCCCCTGTATTTAGTTTGGTCCATTACCTGTTTGGTCATGATTCTGTTTGGAGATGGGTAAAGTTGCAGAAATTTGCCTTGTGCCCAAACTCATGAATGTTAGCAACTTCACTTTGCTGATGTTTGCAACTGGTGTCATTATTCACCAGCAAATTGGCACACTTCATGCAGTAAATTTACTTTGATTGCCAATTCACATTGTTCACTGTACACATCCGGGCAATTTACCAGCAAAAAAACTACACAAATTACATCTTTAAAACAATTGTAGAAATGAAAGGAAAAGTGTGACTCTCACTGGGATTTGAACCCAGGATCTCAGCAATCCATGCTTTAGCTCTTAACCAACTGAGCTATGAGAGTTCAGCCACTTAAGCCCCGTGAGTTTTCCCATGTAAATCACACATACATTCCTTTCTGGTGTTGCAATGAGCAACCAGAAAGTATTTTTACAGACTCAAATAACTCCTCCTCAGTCTCTCCCAAGTGCAGTATATGCCACTGTGAGGCAAATTTAGAAATCCAATTGTAGAAATGAAAGGAAAAGTGTGACTCTCACTGGGATGTGAACCCAGGATCTCAGCAATCCATGCTTTAGCTCTTAACCAACTGAGCTACGAGAGTTCAGCCAATTAAGGCCCCTGAGTTTTCCATGTGAATCACACACACATACTGTACATTCCTTTCTGGTGTTGCAATGAGCAACCCAGAAGTCTTTTACAGAGTCAAAAGCAGACCAGTGAGGTCACTTCTCGCTTTCATTTCTACAATTGGTTTCATAAATCCTCACAATGCGCGAAGAAAGGTATGGAACATATAGATCTGGTCCTGATTGCTCACCTGAAAAAAGAATGTATGTGTGTTCACTGGAAAACTCAGGGACTGATGGCTGAACTCTTACAACTCAGTTGGTTAAACTAAGCATGGATTCTTAAGTCTAATTCCCCTCCAGTAGTCACACTTCTTTCATTCAAGTGGACTTCTAAATTTGCCTCACAGTGGCATATACTGCACTTGGCAGAGACTAAGGAGGATTTATTTGAAATCTCTAAAACAAGAAATACCTCCACCACCCACTGAGCTGCATTATATCCCTCCCACCTCCCAGAAACACCCTAATTATGTACCCTTTTCCATCCTGGCCTGGTGAATTTCACAGTAAAGTAGATTCAAGAAAGAGTGATATATATAAAAGTTAAATTTCCCCCCTCACCAGCATCCCTTACACACTCCCCCAACTTGAATTCCACTACCAGGTCAAGTAAGTCATAAGACCCCCACTGCATCCTCCACTGGTACCATCACCCTCCTTCCCCATATCAGCAGGCAGAAAAAATGTGACCTGTAATAAAGAAAACAATCCCCTGGTGCAGAGCAAATGATCTGTTCAGTGTCCATCTCAGTAATGATGCTGGCACAGGAATGAATGTTGAGGACTTTGCTCCTAGTAAAATCTGGTTGACTAAAAATTCAGCAAATCAAGTTTTACTAGGAGCAAAGTATCACCATTCATTCATGAGCCAAAGCCATTACCTTGAAAGATATTTATCAGAGTAGGTGCATTGCATCAGGAGACCATTTTCTTTATTACAGGTTGCATTTTTTCTGGGTACAGGTGAGGGGAGCAGGATGATGGGGACCAGCGTGGTTGGATGGGGGAGGCTTATGACTTACTTGACCTGGTGGCAGGGCTTTGGTGAGGGGAGGCAGGGGAGTGTGTTTGGTGTGTGAATGAGGTGAAGGGTTTTGGAATTTTGCATGCTACTTTTGTCTTGACTCGACTTTACTTTGTAATTCACCGGGGGGGGGGAGGGTGCCAGCAAAGGATGGATGGACTGCTGGGGGGCCATCATATGTCTGTGACATTTTATGGGAGATGGGAATGGCTGGAATTACAGCACAGTGAATGTGGGAGTTTTTTTATAATAGTTTAAGGGTTTAAAGAAAAAATTGCATGGTGAAGTTGGTGCCACTATTGCAAAATTTGTGAAATTCATGAAATGACAAGTTCTGCTAATTCACACTAACTTCACCAGCAAATTAAAGCTTCACTACATCTCTAACCCTGTTGCACAACAATGACCATGCTCTTTATTTGCTGTGACCATACCTTGCTAGCTTGCTTTGATTACTGTTTCAATGTATTTACCTTGACAGTTTGTTTTTCCCTTCAATATTATAGCCTGCATGTGTCTATGTCTGCTGGAGTATGTTAACCTGTTGACTGCTGCTATCCACTCTGGTGCCCTCATGAACATGCAGTGCCACATCTCACGGGGTTATCTCACTGCAGTAATTGTCAAGTAAATAAAGTAGCCCAGGACACAGGCGTCACTGGGAAATGGTAGTGGGGAGGGGGAGTGAATAATGTATAAATACTGTATCTAGGCAACACAGGCATGTTGCATATACAGTAAATAAATACACATATAAATTCAGTCCACTTACTGTAGATATCAATGTATGTACATAAACATGGAACTTTGGCAACCTGAGTCACAATACAAAGCAATCTATAAATGTGAGAGGGAATGTATTATTGCTTTTCCATATGCAACTGAACACAATAAATGCAGCTGCTAATTAAAACATGTAATGGGTCATGGTATATTGTAAGTCCAATATTGGTAGTGCCCAGAAGATTAATACATTTGAGCAAAGAAGCTAAACCTTCAAGTATTTTTGGAAGTGTCATTTTGAGAACTACAGAATGATAGAGAGGACATAGATGGAGTGAACTGACTCAGAAAAATGCTGCACCCCTGGTGTTTCAGTCCTCTTTGCTTTGATAGTGTACATGTGCAAATCATTTGGGTTGCTTGGTGTCATATAGCCTTTACATGGGCATGTCTTGCACTGAATGTAATAGACAACATTCTGGGATCTGTATATAAAGTTACCCTGTATCTTGAATTGCTTGTTTCAGGGGACGGTGATAACATCTGCAGTGGATATGTGCTCATAGGTTTCACATTCAGGAATATTGCAGGGTTTAGTACCGCTTAGTGTTCTGCCATTCTGATCTGGTGTACATTTGCTCCTGGCAATCAGGCTGAATAAGTTTGGTAGTACTCTATAAAATAAATCCCTATTCTTCTACATCAATGCCGATGAAACAAGACATGTTGTAATTGTAAGGTTCAGAAACCCTTTTGCTCCTTTCTACATTGTTATGCTTTATAGCCTCAAAAATATAGCTTCCAACCTAATGCAAGAAGCATACCATGAAATCTTCGAGGTCTGATGAACTTTCTAGCTAAAAGAAATTCTATCACATTTATTAAAATAGTTGTCATGGAAACAAGAAGAAAAAGCTCCATGTAGTATGTTATGATCAGTATTTCCAGATAACCAGAAGGCATTTTTTATGTTAAACAACTCTGTACTGTGCTTAACAAAAATGATGAATAACCCCATTGACAACTACAATACGTGTGGTAAAATGAATACTCTTTTATCATGCTGTGAATAGTGAATTAATCATATAAAACTGCTATATTTGTGGTTGAAAGTGTTACTTTCATGGTAACAAGAGATTAGTGAATATATTGAAATCAATTCTAACTTTTAACTAGCGAAACTTATATTCTGCAAGGAGTGTACCCTGACCCAAACAAACAAATATTCTAGGAAAATTTATCACAAGCAGAACAGAAAAGGTATACAAATGATACTGTACATGGCAGACTACATTTTTGAACTTTCTGGCAGTATTAACACCTGCCATGTTGACATACTGTGTTATCCCTAGTTTTTGTCTTTTCTATTTTACCACTTCACTGACAAAATCAGTGATGATCCTATTCCGAATTTGCATTTCAATATTGTGTCAAAATCTGTCATTTTGGACACTGGTGATGCAGGCATGAAGGAACTCCATTTCCCTTCAGCAATTCAGAACACTGATGTCATGATTCAGCACTTTTTACTGGAAGTACACACTGAGCATTTCCAAGTTATTACCATGCCAGATGACCTGCAGCAGCCAATCACGCATCACATGGCAATTTCCATCTCTTGTTTTTTTTCACACACACTGCACACAGAAAAGATGTGGCTACTGAATGGAGCTCCTTTTATTTAAACAAAAGTGACTTTCAGGTGAAAAAAAACACTTTAGAGAGAAAAGAATTGTGCATTTGCCTTCTAGTTAGCTACTTCACAACATTAAACTGCAGTTCCAGGCAGGCTAGAAAATGGTGCTACAGATGAAAGAGTGCGTTGTGTGAGCCTGTTCTAGTAGCCACAGGCACTACAGCAGTAGCAGGATGATTAAATGTAACAGCCTGAGAAAAGTGAAAGGGAAGGTAGGACAGATATATTTGCCAACTAATTTGACTGCTGGTGATGTGAGGCACCAAAATCCTTTTTTATTGTTTTTGACTATGAGGGTAAACTAAATGAAGTACACTGGTGCAAGTCTCACAGTGGGGGTGAAGAGAAGGGTGTCAGTGGGTGATGTGCTGGTCATGTGTGGAGGTATCAGCTGTTGTGTTATGTAGAAACCCTAAGGAAAATGGCTGGAGGCGAAAGAGATACAGGGAGGAGGAAAGTAGCAAAAAAATGTTCCACCCTTCCAATTCCACCAAGTACCAGTTCTGTAACTGATGGTGGTAAAGTAGAAGGGGTCAACACAGGGACTAGGAGTTATAGTAGTGGGTCAGGGTCTACACAGAGGTGTACATCTTGTCTGAAGTGTATTCTTTGCAAAAAATCCAGTATGAAATGGGCTCAAGATTTTGAGGCATGAGATTGGTTGATAGCCGTGCGCTAGAAGTATCTAACGCACGACTACGACTAGTCCTGGCAAACAGGATGCAGTACCCATTTTTAAATCCTTGTTCCTGGCCACCTGCCCACTCGCTCACCTACCCGGTTGGACCTGCCATGATCTCTCTCACTCACTCACTCACTCACTCACTCACTCACTCACTCACTCACTCACTATGCTCTACACCAGCATGCTGGCTCTTCACTATCCACCCTTACCCCTCCCTTTTATAATTGTCTGGCAGTTTTAAGTAAAACACCTGAATGGACCACATTACTAAAAATAAAATGCAGGCCAGCCATCCCACTCTCATGCTCAATAGTCTCTCAACTGCCCACCTCAGTTTAAAAAAAAAGATAAAAAGAAACATCTCCCTTATTGCCCTGCCTCAGCATTACTTCACACAGAAATAAAAAAATACTGCCATCTCCACAACTTCACATTCCCACTTTGACACACCAGTCTGGCATCCCACTCAGGTCCGCACACTCGTCACTCAAACCTTTGCTTACTGTGCTGCAGCAGTTCAAAGGATAAAAAAACCCAGAAAATCATAAAATGACTGTGTGTGTGTGTGTGTGTGTGTGTGTGTGTGTGTGTGTGTGTGTCTGTCGGAGGTGAGGGAGGGGGCCACCACAAAAAACATTACTACTGAAGCAACCATAGACAAAAGTCCTCAACTGAAAAAAACAAAATCCACAAAACAAACTTATTAAGGCAGAGGAACTATTTTCTTTTTTAAGTAAAGACAAAAATGTAATTTTCTTACTACTTAAACATAATAATTTTATTTTTGACATTCATCTGTAATTTAGATGCCATTTCATAAGCGCAATAAGCCACTCTTGGGTGTACGGTAGACAGTTCTAACCCACAACTAGAGGACTGGATGCACTCGGTCTGTGGCCCTGTGCCTCACTATGCCCCCTAGCTGTGCATTAGAACTGTCTAATGCAAGCCCCATCATGGTTTATTGCTTACTTATTGCATCAGTTAGGGTTGCTATTAAGGTGACAAAAGTATGGAAATGCAATGTCAGGGTTTTCAACCCTAACTCCGAATCGCCCTCCCCAAGCAGCCAAAGGGGGCAAGGCAACACAAGCAACCACAGACATCCATCATGAGGTAAGACAAACAACATACAACTCTTTCCGTATGATACAGGAGACATCCATCATCATGGTCCAGCACTTCTGTAGCCATGGCTACACGTGCACTCTTGCCCACCACCTGGGAAAGGCAATAAAAAATTCCCATAGAATCACATTGTAAATTGTAAGCAAGGAATAACACATGACAAAGTAAGCAGTAAGCAAGCAATAATACCCAACAGGGCTGGCGGCATTGGGCTGTACCCACCTACCCAGGGCCTTATAGCCCCTGGAAGGGCGGGTATAGTCCATACCGCCCACCCTGTCGGGTATTATTGCGCTTAGAAAATGGGTAAACTGTGTTATTTTTATAGGATTACTAAGAAAATGTGAAGTAATTCTATAATAATGACTACAGATGCTTTTTTTGTTTTGTTTGGGAGTAAAGTAGTCCCTGTGGTAGAGTGCTGTTTCAATCCCCCCTTCCCATTACTCATTACGTTCTTTGTTCAGTTTCTACCACCCCATTGGTGAAACATTAGTTTTTTTTATGTCTTGTTAGTCAAAGTGAGAAGGGAATGCAGAACACAGAAAGAAAAGATGTGAAGCTATACTTCTCGTGCCCCAACTGCGGTAAACTGCTTTCAGCATTTACAGTAGCAAGGAAGAGGCGCGCATTGTGTAGTCCAAAACCACCACAGTAATGACATGCGGTTTGGCGAAGCTGGTCGGTGGACTCAGACGGCTCTGCCTTTGTTTTATTATGTGTGCCATTTGTTTGAATTGTTGTTTTTCTGGGTACTCGCTACGGGGACAGACATCGGGAGTGTGAGGAGTGGCAATTGTTGTATGCTCTCCGTGGAAGTAGAGAACTCAAGGAGCCGCAAACTGCAAAAGACCTGACAGAAAACCTGTCTGAAGGAGCCATGGCAATTTTGGCTGGTTTGTTGTTGGGCTTCTTTTTTTATTTAACAGGTGGGGAGAATTATTACATTACTGGGAATACTGTTTGGGTAAGGACTGAATGAAAGGTGGTGGGGGGTCTCACTAACTCTCTTGCTAAGCGACTCAAAAAAAATGGTGCACATTTGAAATGAAAAACCAGAGGGTTTAGCCAATTAGAGAGCTGGCTGTGCACCAAGATTCTGGTGATGGGGCAGGCTAAACTGGCACTTTTAATAGGTGGGCATTTGTTGTCTGATAGATGCCCATCTAGAGAAGTGTCTGAGCCAATAAGAAGGCTCAAATAGCTTTCCCCATTTTCTAATGCTAAATTACAGCACACCCCAGGTGAGTTGTGAGGCATGATGCACAGCCAAGTGCCATCAACCACCTGGGGAGTGTTGATGTCTTTACTCAGGTGCTGAAGGCAACTATGCTGCCTCTGGAGCACAGGGCCCTTTAGGCCCTGTGAGTCTGTGCCAACATAGATGATTGCATGCAGGTGTCGAGTGCCTTCAACCACCTGTGGCATGTATACATAGCTACAGAAGCACTGGACCATGATGAAATATGTCTTTTGTGTCATGTGGAAAGAGTTGCATGTTGTTTAGAAACATAGAAACATAGAATCTGATGGCAGATAAGGACCGCTTGGCCTGCCTAGTCTGCCCAGTTCCCTACATAATGGATAAGCTGCAGATCCTAGTTAACCAACTGCCCACTTCCTCCTACCCTCCACAAGAATTGCCTTATGTCTGTCCCATGCTTTCTTGAATTCTCCCACAGTTTTAGACCCTACAACCTCCTCAGGAAGGCTGTTTCATGCACCCACCACCCTCTCTGTGAAAAAATACTTCCTCACATTGCCCCTGAACCATCCCCCCTCTATCTTCAAATGGTGTCCCCTTGTTCTTGCACATCTCTTTTTCTGAAAGATGCTACCCTCTTGGACTTTTTTGATTCCACTGAGATACTTGATAGTTTCTATCATGTCCCGCCCCTTTCCTCAAGGGTATACATACTAAGCTTTTTTAATCTCTCTTTGTATGGCTGCTCTTGCAGACCCTGCACCATTTTAGTTGTCCTCCTCTGGACTGCCTCCATCCTGTCTATGTCCTTGCAGAGATGGGGTCTCCAGAACTGGACACAGTACTCCAGATGGGATCTCACCAAGTGTCTGTACAGAGGGATAACAACTTCCTGTTTTCTGCTGGTAATGCCTCTCCCTATACATCCCATTATCCCTCCAGCCCTCCCTACTGCCTTCTCACATTGCTTACCAACCTTAAGGTCATCTGATATGATTACCCCACCGTCCCTTTCCATTTTTGTTGTTGTTACTACCTTCCCCCATTGTGTAATCTTCCCCAGGGTTTTGGTTTCCCAGGTGCATTATATTACATTTCTTTGCATTGAATCCAAGCTGCTATACTTCTGACCATTCCTCCAACCTTGCCAAGTCCCTTCTCATCCTTTCCATGCCTCCTTGTGCATCAACCCTGTTGCAAATCTTTGAGTTATCTGCAAAGAGGCATATTTTTCCTTCTGTCCCTCAGCAATGTCACTTATAAAGACATTAAAAAGGACTGGACCCAGTACTGAAACCTGCGGTACCCCACTAGTAACCCCCCTTTCTTCAGAGTGGATTCCATTTACAATTACCTTCTGTGTCCTGTTGTCCAGCCAATGTTTCATCCAGGCTACCACTCTAGGACCCACTCCCAGGCTGGTAAATTTGTTTATTAAATCTTTTGCGTGGGACTGTGTCAAATGCCTTGTCTAGGTAGGCCATGTCCACAGCCCCTCCCTGGTCTATTACTTTGGTCACCCAGTCAAATAAATCAATTAGTTCATCTGACATGACCTTCCTGCTATGAACCCATGCTGCTTTGGGTCCTGTGCCCCACTGGCCTGTAGGTACTCAGCAATCTGTCTTGCTCCCACTTTTGTGAAGGGGAATCACATCTGCCTTCCTCCAGTCCTCAGGTACCACACCATCCTCCCATGATTTGTTAAAAAGGGTAGTCAGTGGTGTCACTAGTTCTCCCCTTAATTCTTTTAGAATTCTAGGGTGAATCCCGTCCACCTTCAGTTTTAGGAGTTCTTTCAGAACCCTTTCTTCTGTGAAAGGACTGAGATCGACCCCCTTATCCAGAGTGCTTCTGTTAATTGGATTAGGTACCTCCCCTTCCTCCTTTTTTGTGAATACTGAGCAGAAATATTCATTCAGTATCCCTGCTTTTTCACTGTCCCTCTCTGCCAACCCACCTTCCATTCTATTCAGCCTCACTATCCCTCCCTTTGTCTTTCTATGCTTCCTGACATACCTATAAAAGGTTTTATTCCCCTTCTTAACTGAGTTGGCCATCTTTTCCTCAGTTTGGGCCTTTGCTATTCTGACTTCCCTCCCTGCTTCCTTCTGCCTTAACTGGCACAGTTCTCTGTCCTGCTCCTTCTGTGTTTCCTTATACTTCCTAAATAATATCTTTTTCTCCCTAACCTTTCCCACCACTTCTTTTGAGAACTATAATGGCTTTTTCTTTTATTTTGATTTGTTTATTTGCTTCACACAAAGGCTTGTTGCCTCTGTGATAGCAGTGTTGATGTTTCTCCATTGTTGCACCACCCCTCCTTCAAGTCTGTTTGCTAGTGCTTTTCTAAGGAACTCTCCCATCTTGCCAAAGTCAGCCCTCCTGAAGTTCAGTACCCTTAGTTTGTATGCCTTGACTCTGTAGCTGAGTTTATCATGAATCACACTGTTTGGTGGTTATTTGTTCCCATATAGCTACCCACTTCTAGATCTGAGATCCTCTCAATGTCCCAATTTGAGAGTATGAGGTCTAAGATTGCTCCCTGATGAGTGGGTTCCAAAACTAGCTGTCTGAGGCATGCCACCTGTAGGACATTGAGAATGGTTCTGTTCTTGGATGTGGCTGCAGCAAAGGTGCTCCAGTTAACATCTGGCATATTCAGGTCCCCCATCAACAGTATCTCCCCTTTCTCTGCCATCCTAAGGATGTCTTCTGTCATATCCTTGTCCATTCCCTCCCCCTGACATGGGGGTCTGTATACAACCCCTGTGCAGAGTGTGGTGTCATTTCCAGTCTCTAAGGTGACCCACAGTGCCTCCATTCCTCCCTGTTTACTCTTTTGTTCCATTGCTTTTATCCCTTCCCTTACATAGATAGCTACTCCTCCCCCTCTTCTCCCCTCCCTGTCTCTCCTGTAGGTTGTGTACCCTGTTATGTTACTCTGTCTTTGTCTTACCTGATGATAGATGTCTGTGGTTGCTTGTGCTGACTTGCCCCTTTTTGGCTGCTCGGGGGAGAGCATGCGGTGTTAGGGTCAAAAACAGTAACATCACATTTCCATACTTCTGTCACTTTAATAGTGACCCTAACTGATGCATTAACAGTTTTTTGCAAAGAATTTCCCTACTTTTTCCTTAGTTATTTTTTGAGATAGCATAATCATAAGTGTCTGGAGCATACCCTCCACAACATGTACTAGGAGTCAGGTGATCCTGGAAGGACTGCAGAGTGGGTTCCTGACTCAGGGCATCACTGAACCAACAAGAACTGAGGCAATTCTTGATCTGGTGCTCACAAATAGGGAGCATGTACAGGAAATAATGGCCAGGGAGACACTAGATGGAAGTGACCATTGCTCAGTGTGGTTCCAGTTCGATAAAGGTAGGGAAAGCATCCCGACTAAGACCAAAATCTTGGATTTCAGGAGGGCAGACTTCAGGAAAATGGGCAAAGTGCTAAGAAGCCATCTGTTGGGCATCAAAGCAGATATGGGGTGGACCAAAGGTGGTCCATCATTAAGGAAGGAATACTGGCTGCCACAGATGAGTGTGTTAGGCTCAGGGTTAAGAACACAAGGGCCAAAGCACCAAGCTGGTTCAGTTCTGGGGTTGCCCAAGCAGTAGAGGAAACGAGGTTGGCCTACAGAAAATTCAGGAAGACCAAAAGAGTGGTGGATAAGGAAAATGACCTAAGATTGGCTAGTGAGGCAAGTAAGAAAGTCCAGTGAGCAAAGGCACAGAAGGAGCTGCAGATAGCTGAAGGAATTAAAAAGGGTGAGAAGACTTTCTTGTGCTATGTAAGTGAGAACAGGGACAAGAAGGAAGGGATTGTTAGGCTTAAGAAAGGGGTGGAGTGGGTGGAGAATAATGGTGGAAAAGCAGAGATCTTAAATGAATACTTGTGTTTCATCTTTACTTGGGAGAAGGATGGACCAGTGCCTTCAGGTGGGAAAAGAGGAGCAGGAAGGGGAACACAGATTTAGTGATAGAGAAGGAAAGAGTGAGGGAGGGTGGCATTGAAAATGGACAAATCACCAGGCCCAGAGAAAGTACATCCAAGGGTACTAAAGGAACTGGCTGAGGAGCTGGCAGGGCTGCTGGCAGAACTATTTAATAGTTCACTAGAGTCAGGTGTGGTACTGCAAGACTGGAGAACAGCACATCTAGTGCCCCTCCACAAAAGTTGTCCTAAGGATGACCCAGGGAATTACAGACCAGTCAGTCTGACCTCCATTGTGGGCAAGCTGATGGAGACCATACTAAAGGAAAGGTTCGTGGAATATCTAGAGGGGCATGGTCTCTGGAATGCGAGACAGCATGGGTTCATGGGGGGTCATGTTAAACAAACCTGACTGACTTCTTTGACTCTATCACTAAGACAGTAGAGAGGGACCAAGTGGTAGACATCCTCTATCTTGATTTCAGCAAGGCATTTGACTCAGTGCTCCACAAAAGGTTGATCAGGAAGTGAATGGATCTTGGGGTTGGTGAAAAGATGGCCAAATGGGTGGAAAAACTGACTGAGGGACAGAACCCAGAGGATGGTTGTGGGGAGAGAGTTATCTGATACCAGAGAGATAACCAGTGGGGACCCACAGGGATCCGTGCTGGGGCCAGTGTTGTTCAATGTCTTCATCAGTGACATTGGGATAGCATTAAGGGCAAAATGAGCCTATTCATGGATGACACCAAGCTCTGCGAGAGAGTGGACACAGCTGAAGGGATACAGAACCTACAGAAAGATCTGGAAAAGCTGGGAATGTGGTCCAGGATCTGGCAGCTTTGCTTCAATGACAAGAAATGCAAAGTTATGCATATTGGAGCCAAGAATCCCAGGACAGAGTACTACCTGGGTGGAGTCAGAGTATCTGCATAAGAGGAGGAGGAGAAGGACCTGGGATTGATGATTACTAGTCACCTGAAGCACTCCAAGCAGTGCAAGAAAGCAGCAGTAAAGGCAAACAAGATGCTGGGATGCATATCTAGGGGGATCAGTAGTTGGAGACAGGAGGTTATACTGCCCTTGTACAGGTCTCTGGTAAAGCAGCATCTAGAGTATGGAGTTCAGTACTGGTGCCCACACCTCAAAAAAGACATTAGCCTGCTGGAGAAGTTCCAGAGGAGGGCTACAAAGATGATAGTGAGTCAGCAGGGTAAGGCATACGAGGAGAGGTTAAAGGCATTGAAAATGTACTCCCTGAAAGACTGAAAAGAGAGAGGGGACATGATTGGGACCTTTAAGTACTTGAAAGGGATAAATAAGGTTGATAAGGTGAGTCCATTTAAGCTGAATGGCAACTATAACATTGGGAGCACAGTCTTAAGCTGGAGGGTGAGTGGTTTAGGAGGGAGGTCAGGAAGCACTTCTTCAGAGAGAGGGTAGTGGACACTTGGAATGCACTGCTAGAAGAGGCATCTCGCTGAAGACAGTGAGCAGCTTTAAGAGAGGCTGGGATAGGTATGGGGAAAGTAAGGCTCATGGTTAGGGAGGATGGGAAGAGTGAGGAGGAAGGGCAGAGACATTGGCTCAAGCTGTGGGCCATGCAATATGAGCAGACTTGATAGACAAAATGGCCTTCTTCTGCTGGCTTCTTCATATGTTTGTATGTATCCTCATTTGCCTGTGTGAGTGCAGGACCCTCTGGGCCCTGTGTTCCCTTTCCTCCATAGATGTGGACATGTATGTTGCTGTGGACATGCAAGGCCCTCCAGGCCCTGCACTTGTATTGGTAGCAAAACAGCAACCAAATTTTCAGCATAGCCTTCTTATTACCCCACTTCATTTCCCTGATGTCTAGTGGCACCCCCCCACCCATCGATCACCCACAATCAGCAGATAGGAGGTGCCACTAGATACCAGGGAAATATTATCTTAACGGGAACATAAATGTGCTTAAGTGTATTTAAAAGTGTTACTGTTGTCTAACTGATATTAAAATCATGTTTTCCATATTACTGTGTTTCCTGTCTTCAGGTTGTGTTGTTTTAATCAAAACTATGCACAGACTGACACTTTATGTTCTTTTTTGTGCTCAAGATCAGCAGTCTGAAGGTAGCATTTCAAGTGATGTCTCTGTCTGAGCAATCAGTGAAGTGTGGTGATGGGTTCAAAATAAAGAGTCCATCATTACAGGCATGTTGTGAGGCATGAGGTGCAGTCAAGTGCCTTCAACCACCTGGGAAGTGTGGTATATGATTCCCATAGGATCACATTATAAATTGTAAGCAAGCAATAACACACAACAGGGAATGTGGCAATGCAAAAGTGCTGCATACCCCAGGTGGGTTGTGATGCACAAGGTGCAGCTCATTGTCTTCAACCATCTGGGAAGTGAGGTATATGAGTCCCATAGGTCATGTTATAAATTTTAAGTGAGCAATACCACATGGCATGGTGTGCAGCAATGCTAAATTAATGCATGCTCCAGCTGAGTTGTGAGGCATGAGGTGTAGATGAGTTCCTTCAACCATCTGAGAAACGCGATATCAAATTCACATAGCATCACACTGTAAATTGTAAATAAGCAATACCACATGGCAGGGTGCATGCCATTGCTAAATTGCAGCATGCCCCATGTGGGTTGTGAGGCATGAGGTGCAGTGGAGTGCCTTCAACCAACTGGGAAGTTCAATATAAAATTCCCATAGGATCACATTGTAAATTGTAAGTAAGCAATAACACATGATGGAGTGTGCAGTAATGTTAAATTACCACATGCTCTAGGTGGGTTGTGAGGCATGCTGCACAGCCAAGTGCCATCAACTACCTGGGGAGTGTTGATGTCTTTATTCATGTGCCGAAGGCAACAGTGCTGCCTCTGGAGCACAGGGCCCTGTGCTTCTGTGCCAACATGGATGATTGAATGCAGGTGCTGACAGCCTTCAACCACCTGTGGCTACCTGATGATAGAAGTCTGCGGTTGCTTGCACTGACTTGCCCCTTTTGGCTGCTTGAGGGAGGGTGTGGGGAGTTAGGGTTGAAAACTCTACCATTGCATTTCCATACTTTTGTCACTTTAATAGCAATCCTAACTGATGCATTAACAGAGTCTTTTTGCAAAGAATTTCCTTACTTTTTGAGATAGTATAATTGTATGCTCATTCTAGGCCCTACACTCCCATCCATCCATAGGTGTGGACATGTATGTTGCTGTGGAAATGCTGGGCCCTCTAGGCCCTGCACTTGTATTGGTAACAAAACAGCAACTGAATTGTCAGCATAACCTTCTTATTACCCCATTTCATGAACCAGGTAGGTTAACATTTTCAAATCCCTGCAAAATGTTATTCTGCATCACAGAAAATTATTCAGCGCCACAGCTGCAAAAACACAGTTTAGGCAGGATTTGAAAAATGACAACTGTCACGTTCATAAGGTGGTGTAAAAAAATTGCTATGTTGAAAATCTGGTGTCAAAATAGTTTAAATTACCAAAGTTACAAGTGATCAAAGAGAAATTTCAAGGGATGTGCATAACTTTGCCATTATTACATATTTTGACCCCAACCTTTCAGCATCACCTTCTTATGCCCCTACCTCATGAACAAGGGTGGTAAAATTTGTAAAATCCCACCCAAAAGGTAATTTCACAAAGTGACCACAAAATAGCCTTTCAGCACAGATTTGCATAATTTCACCATCATTTTTCATGAGGTGGGGGACCAAAAAGGTCATGTTGAAAATTTGGGCTCAAAATATACAGACATGGCAAAGTAATGCCACAAAGTTGAAAAGTAGGAAAGTTTGTTTGACCTGCTCTAGCAAATGAATGCTCCGTACACAAAAATGTTATTTTCTTATTTTTTTATTTCTCCAAGTCACATTTCACCTACTAATTAGGTTTCATCTGGGCAACTCTATATTCAATTATGAGAAAGATGTATTTAAGTATTTATAATCGTTAACAAAATCAAGGCTACAAATGTAATTTTATATATTTTCAAAACTGGACTTCATTCTTATTTCTAGGTATATCAATGATATATATTCATTGCAATTTATTTTACACATCAGTGTCACCTGTATCAAATTCTCCCATCTCCATAATTACAGCCACCAATATTTTTAAATTGTGTCAGATATAACACTTCCTGCCTTTTGACTTGGCTAATGTGACTCCTTGACTGCTGTACACGTTCTCTTCACTATGTCTTAACCTGGTATGTCAATATAATATATAATCTTTTATACCTTTACTCAATCATCAACAATTTAAATAACCATTCTATATACATTAAATAATTCATCTGGTTACAGATGCCAGTTCCTTTTTGAGCACATTCCAACAATAGTTGTCTTCTTATACTTTCAATCCGTAATCTAATGGATCAAAGGTGTATTTAGATCAGATTGTTCATTTTATAATGACTTTAATCCATTTGTCAAGGCTAAGCCTGTAATTTTTTATATTTTTAAAAATGTTTCTGCATGGTGTGAATAATGTATATGTACCTTTCATTATTATCTTACTTCAGAGGTCTCTTTAGTGAAGTCTCTCCTCATTTTTAAAAGATTATAGTGCATGTATCTATCAATATCAAAATTCATCCACCAGAAAGATTCATTTTAATTCATAAATTCAAACAACATTTACAATGTCCATGTCATCCTGGTACTCATTGATAATCTGCATAAATGCTCTAGTTCACATTTCTCAAGAAACCTTTTCATAACTCTAGTTGCCATCTTCTGTCACACTGTGTCACATGCCTCGCTGCATTCACTAGTAAGGATTCCTTATATTTTACTTTCTGTTTACCATTAACAACTTTCCTTGTTCTAGCATCTGATACACTCACTTAATATGTTTAAACTGTTTAAATAGCACACTTGTGTTTCATTCAATGCACCCACTTCACATTAAGCTATTCATTTTCTTTTCATCAGTGCAAAGTAAAACATCTCGGCTCTGGTGTCTGACACATTTACCAGTTTATTTTAAAGTGTTTATGTGGTATGCTCCTGTATCTTTTAAGGCACCTGCTTTACATTTCACTGTTTACTATTCTCAGTGTTTTACCACGGAACATCCTGATCATAGCGTCTGGCGCGCTCACTAAACAGGTTTGTACACATTCTGTTACTGTTGAAAAAATATTTTTATCAATTAAGAAAAAGCAAGCTTACTTTTAGGTTGGTGCCGCTGGGAAAAAGGTTGTCTGTTACCGGCTCTCTTGTATTTTTAATCCAGCATTCAAGAAAGGAGCCGAGGCTCTTCCTCTTATGTCCATGAGGAAGCCATTTGACCACTTTATGATGTTGTCACATTCAGACAAACCTGAATGGTTGCCAGTAGCAACCAAGGCTTTCCTCATGGGCATTGTTTCAGCTGCTTGAAAGGTCCTTTAACATACTGCTTAGAGCTATTTGTTGTATTACATTCTTATACATACAGTATAAGGCTTAAACCTAAAACTTGTTTTCTGTACCACATGTTTTTCTCCCTCAATCAGTAAAAAAGATATATGGATCTATGATCTCCTTACCTCTTAATCCTGCTGCCTTTATTTTGACCTTGTATCTCATTTTCTGTTAGGTCCTCAGTCATGTGCTTCTAATCTCTTGTTTCTTATCTAATCATGTTTATTCCTGTTTTTTATGGGTCTTTCATTTTAACTAGTCGATTCTTTCCATTTTTACTGCTAAAAACCTCTATGGTTCTTCTATTTAAACGTATTCTCACTCAGGTCCCATATTTTATATTCTTAGTGGTTTAGTCATTTATCTGGCCAACTATTATGTACCGTTGTAGTGTTTTTTGTTTTAGCATTATACTTCTTAATTGAGCAGACACTCGTTTAGAGCTGTATGATGTTTGCCAGCAATTTTGTTCATAGGTTACTCTCATCTCATACATCTGCCACATTTCTCTTGCTTCCACTTTTTTATTGCAATCTCCTCCTCTTGGGGGTTCTGAAACATGTTCCAGGCTCCAAAACCTGATTTGTACTGGTGTATGACCTCTCTCTCTACAAAGTGCCTTGCTGGGGGGAATTTTCAACTCCGTTTCTAATTTGGCTTTTGTGCTCATTTATTCTGGTTATTTCTCTTGTAATTTTACCTATATCTTGATGATCGCAGGGGCATTGTATTAAGTAAACCACTCCTTCTATTGCACATGTAATATGTGCCTTAATTTCATATTCTTTTCCTGTGTAAGGGTGTTTGTATAGTCTTTTTTGTGGTATGCCCACATGTGGCACATTTGCCGCAGGGGTACATGCCTTTTTTTGCTGCCCTAACAGTAGTTGTCTTCCTTGAGGCTTCTGTTGGTAATGTTGGGTATGTACAATCTTATCTTTAATAGTGGGGGTCTTCTTTGAAACTATATAAGGCCTATTCTTAAGGACATTACTTGTGGTGGGATTAGTTTCTAGGATTTTCCAGTTGTCCAGAACTATTTTCTTTATGTCTGTCATGTATACGTTATGTTGTGTACTGAATGTTACTTTGTCAGTGCCTGATTTTTATTTTAATTCAAGAGTTTGCTGTCATGTTATTATGGATATCTTTTCCTGTCTGCTGTTCAATGTACTTTTTTATAGTTTCTTTCTACAAATCTTTTTTCAATCTCCTTTTTTCTTTTATATATTCTTGCTCACTACTACAATTTATTTTAGTTCTGAGAACCTGGAAGTAAGGTATACTCTACACCAGCCTCTTAGGATGAAAACTCTTGGCATGCAGTGTGATGTTTCTATTGGTTGGTTTTCTAAATAGTCTTGCCTCTAATTTGTTGTTTTTTTATATATCATTATATCCAAAAAGTCTATCTACTGCTCACTGCTGTTACAGGTAAATTGTCGGTTTGAGTCCTAGTATTCAGGTAGTTTTTAAATTCTTCCAGACTATTAGAATCTCCTGCCCATATTAAAAGAATGTCATCTATAAAATGTTTCCAATATTTAATATTTTCTGCAAATTGATGCAGATACAGATAGTATGTGTACTGTTTCAAACTGATGCATAAAGTCATTGGCATAGCTCGATACCATTGTGCTGCCCATTGCCTTACCCTTTATTTGACAAAAAAAAAATAGTTCTTTGAATTGAAAGTAATTATTACATAGTACTAATTCTTCTAGATCCTGCAAGATTCTGGTTCTTGTTTTTTTATCAGTTGGTCTGGTGTCCAATAATTCACCCACTGAGTCTATACCTTTGTCATGTGGGATAGACGTATAGAGGGTCCTCTAAACCAATTGTTGCTAGAATACAGTTTCCTACTGATGTGTTACTATTAAGTTCATCTAATAAATGTAAAACATGGGTGGTATTCTTAATATATGTAGGTATGCTGTCTATTAGGGGTTGAAGATGAAAAGTGACAAACTTTGATAGAGGTTCTAGGACCGACCCAATGCCTCACACTATAGGTCTTCCTGGGGGATGGTCACTGTTTTTGCGTACTTTGGGCAGTGTATAGAAGAGAGGAGTTATTACTTACTTACTACTTGCCAGTAGAAGCACGGTCTATCAAGTCTGCTCAAGTGTGCAGCTAGCACTCCGCTTGCAGCTGCCCCTCTCCCTTGACCCCCCACACAGATGAGTGCCAACTGAAATTGAAGCAGATTAAGCTGTTGGTGGTATTTTCAGTGAATGGGGGAAATTTGACCAGGACACCGGGGAAATTCCCCTACTGCTTGGCCAGTAGGGGACTTGCTGCTGACCAGTTCATTCATGGTCAGACTCTGAGGTGGACGGTCGCTGGGAAAATGACGAGGAATCGCTCCAACTGTACAATGGGTTACTCTATGGGGATGCCTGAGTGTCAGTTAACAGTCGAGTCTATGGAAGACAGTGATATTTTTGTCTCTGCAGAGGATTTATCTGTTGTGGTGGAAATTAAGGGAAACCTTTCTGGCAACAAGTTGTCACTGGACCAAGAACAGCTGTTGGAATGACGTCTTTCTGATTTAATTCAAGAACACGACCGTGTTAAGCAGCAATTACAAGTATATGTCACCAAGGACTTACCTATGCAGGACATTCAAAGAGTGGTGACTGTAAACAGTGAAATTGAACAGGAGCATTCCTGTCCTAGGTTACCGAGTGATGTTATTTCACCTTTACATTCTGAGCATTCCCCTGTATGTGCTAGTGTGACTGGCAGTTTTGAATCTGAAGCGATTCTGTGCCGAGAGCCTACACCGAGTGTTCTATTGCCAGGATTGGATCTTGATGCTGCTCCGGTTGCCACGAAGACTTCAGAAGACCCGGATGAGGTTGCCACGGAGCACGGGAGCTCTGGTACCTAGACTGTGCACAATCTGTCTAAAAATACACGATTTGTATTTCAAGCTCCTTTTCCTGCGATCTCCACTGAGTTAAATACAGCAGAGGTAAGCTGTAAATTTCAGACTGAGCCATTTAATCAGACAGGAGTGTCTGAATTTTCTTTTTCAAAATGTAATCTGACCCATGGAGATAAGGTGGGAGAGGAAGGGAAGGAGAAATGAGTGGCAGTGATTTCTGCCAAAAGGAACTTGCAGGTATTGACTGCTGAGGTGAAAGCCTTGCCTTCTATAGGTGCTTCTTCTACTTTGGTGACTCCTGGGGCTGTGTCCCTGATGCATACAGTGCCTAGTGATCCTTGGACTCCTGAAAAGGCCTTAAGTGCAGCTGGATGGACTATGAATGGGGATACTTGGCACCCTACTCCAGATTGGGATCCCAAATTAAACTTTTCCCAAAATGAACTGGCTTGGCAGCCTCGACTGCCTGATCTACCCAGGACTCCTGCTGTGACTGGGGTGGTACGAGAGAACTTTGAGCCTGTTTTTAATACTGTACAAACTAATCCTGCTGAAGTTTTGATAGATTTAAGATTTGAAACACCTGGGCTCCCTGTACAAAAGGATATTGTGGCTGACAAACCATTACTGTCTGACTTATTCTCTAAAATAAAAAAAGACAGCTCCACGCGGGAATGCTGTAAGGTTAAGTTATAAGGGAGGTTTGGAGGTTCGACCCCATAGGCACTATGTGGGGAAAACTTATTAAAAGACTCCCTTCATTTCTCCCCTAGGGAGATATTTGCTTTTATAAATATCTCAGGGGAAGATAATTTTGATGTAAGTTTTCAATCACCATCTGCCCTAGATTTATTTTGGGAGCGTTATAATCAACTTAAATTTTCTCCTCTTTGGACCCCTGTTTTGGTCATTTCCCTAACGAAGCCTTTGATAAAGTTTGTGACTATAATGTTCAGGAATGAGGGGGTTCATGTAGATGATATTTCGTATTGGCTTTCTCAGAAATGTGAGGTATTGAGCCCTCCTGGGGCTATTTTGGATGCTGAACAGTTTTGGACTGGGGGTTGGCGATTTAAGGTTAAACTTAGGCAGACTGAGACTGGGATTTCACATATTCCAAACTCTTTTTTGTTGGGATGTGATAGGGGGGTTTGTTTCTATGCCGGGCAACCCAGAGCCTGCTATAAGTGTGGGTCTAGGACACATTTATCCAGCTCATGTGACAAACCACGATGTGACAACTGTGGGGAGTCAGGGCATACAGCTTTTCAGTGTCCTGTTACAAAATGTGATCTTTGTGAGGACTCAGGCCACGTGTTCTCAGAGTGTGGATGGGCTGCTAAGAATAAAACCTCCACTACTTGCCCAGATCTTTTGATTCAGGAAGCCCAAGATTTGGCTACTGGCCTGGTTTCAGGGAATTTGGGCCCCAAGGGGGGTACAGTTCCTTCCCCTGCACATCCCATACCTGAGTCTGCTGCAGTGCATCTACCTGCAGTTTCTGATATTACCTTTCCACTTCTATCCCCAGTATGTTATCCTAAACAGCAGGAGACTCTTCCTCAAGAACCTGTAACTCCTTTAGTGCCTCAAGTGAGGCGGTCCTTTAGGATTTTTAAGCTTGTGATCCCCCCCTTCTGAAGGGCTGGAGACTAGTAATTCCTTTGAGGTTTTATCCACTCCATGGGGTGATTCGGTCATGGATTGTCAGGATCCTGATTCTCAATCAGTACAGGATAGTCCCCCCTCCCTCTGTGTGGTTCAAGAAGGATATAAAAGCAAAAAGAAGAAAAAGCGGAAAAAAGATGGTTGAGGTTTTTTTTTTTTTCTCTTCCATTAAATGGCTCAATTTAAACTAGGTTCTTCAAATGTTCACAGTTTATTGAATTATAAAAGGTGACAGGTTGTGTTTGATTATGTTCATAGTAATTCCTTAGATATATGTTTAGTGCAAGAAACTTGGATGTATACAGCAGACCAAGCTAGGACTTTTCAAAGATAATGGTGTTGGGGGCCGTCATACTGGTCTTTTGGGCAACAATCAGCAGACGGTTTAGGTTTTCTTTTTCATACTAATGAGTTTGCTCTGTTAAAATTAATGGATCTTATTCAAGGGCGCCTGATGATTTTGGATGAGGTCTGGAAGTCTATGTCCTGTCACTTTATTAATTTATACTGTTCCCAATTGAAGGCTGAAAAAGTAGCATTATTTCACATGATGAAGCCTTTTTTGGCTACCTCATTAGAGGTTTTTTTATGTGGAGATTTCAATTGTGAACTGAAACTGGGTGGTAAGAGTTCGAGAGAAACTGGTAGAAAGATCTACTGTGATTCTCCTGCATTTTGTGCACTTATAACTGACTCTGGGTTGGTCCCGGGTAGTAGCCATCAGCAAGGGGGACCACGTTTCTCTTATAAAAAAAATGCTTATACGTCTACTATAGATTATATTTTTTTATCAGATAATCTCCCCTTTTGATTTTATACAGTTCCAGTTTCCTTTTCAGACCATTTGCTGCTACAATGTACTTTTTTTTCTACCTCTCTCCCTCGGTGGAAAAAAACTCGGTGGAAACTGAGTGCCCCTTTATTACATACTCCTGGGGTGCTTCAGAAGGTAGTTTTATTGCTCAATGCAAGACTTTCAGTTTCTTTTTTATATGAGGATTTGGGACAATGGTGGGGTGATACAAAGGATGATTTATGTCAGTTACTTAAATACCAAGGGAGGTCCAAGGCTAATTTCAGTTTTTACAGTATTTGCAACTACGGCAACAGCTTTATTATTTAATGTCCTTAGCTAATACCTCGAAGATAAATTACTCAGCCCAGATACAAAACTTAAAACAACAACTACAAGCTGTCCAGTATAGCAGGGCTAAAACCTCACAAGTCATTTTTCAATTTAGTGTTAAAAAACAACCTCAGGGGGACCCTTATGAAGCTTTCAAGCAATTTAAAAATAATACTGATTTACTTGCACTACTGAATAAGGAAGGTCAGGTTATTACTGATCTTAGGGGTTTACAACAGATTATTTGGACTTATTTACTTTCTCAAGTTCCTACAGTGGCCCCAAGTGATGAGGATATGAAATGCTTTTTGTGTACATTACACTTCACAGAATCTCAATTTGATAAATCTTTGTTAACTAACTCTATTTCAAATTCAGAAATCATGGAAGCAATCAAATCACTTAAATCTGGCACTTCTCCAGGATTGGATGGATTAACTTCCGAATTATATAAAGTTCAAGTTCAAGTTTATTGCAGAAAAACTCCATTGAGCAATCTCATTCACAAGGAGGTCCTGTGACATAAACACTTAAAGAACAAACACAGATAGGTAATAACAGTATATACATGAAATTCACGTTACATGATACAGGCTGGATATACATACAAGGGTACCACATGGGGTGACCGCAGGTGGTAAACATTGATATGAGACAGGAGAGCGACTTACAGGTTGCATACTGATAAATGAAACATGATGACTGGTGTGTGCAATACATATACAGTATTTTGGCAGCTAGAACAAACAACAGTCTTCAACTGATATGGGGGGAGGAGTGATTTGATAGAGTAGCAGTGGAGCATAAGCAAAGATAAAGCTAGGAGTAGAAGGGGAAGGGAAAGCAGTTAATATGACAAATCAATTATACCTTACCAGTGGATAAATATGGCACACATGGGGAAGGAAGAGACTTAATGACAGTTACAGGTGTCTTTTATTTTGGCTGAACTTAGCGATTTGTAGAAGTTTATTGAAACTGTGCTAGTTACATAGAAACATAGAAACACAGACTTTGATGGCAGATATAGACCGCTAGGCCCATCTAGTCTGCCCATTTCCCTACCTACAGGATAGGCCGCAGATCCTATTTAACCAACAGCCTATATCTTCCTACCCCCCACAAGAATTGCCTTATGTCTGTCCCATGCATTCTTGAATTCTCCCATAGTTTTAGACTCCACAACTTCCTCAGGAAGGCTGTTCCATGCATCCACTACCCTCTCTGTGAAATAATACTTCCTCACATTGCCCTGAACTGCCCTCCTTCTATCTTTAAATTGTGTCCCTTGTTCTTGCAAGTCTCTTTTCTGAAAGATGCTACCCTCTTGGACTTTGTTGATTCCCTTGAGGTACTTGAAAGTTTCTATCATGTCCCCCCTCTCCCTTCTTTCCTCAAGGGTATACATATTAAGCTCCTTTAGTCTCTCCTCATACGGCTTCTCTTGCAGACCCTGCACCATTTTAGTTGCCCTCCTCTGGACTGCCTCTATCCTGTCTATATCCTTGCGGAGATGGGGTCTCCAGAACTGGACACAGTATTCCAGATGGGGTCTCACCAACTGTCTGTACAGAGGGATAACAACTTCCTGTTTTCTGCTGCTGATGCCTCTCCCTATACATCCCAGTATACCTCCGGCCCTCCCTACTGCCTTCTCACATTACTTGCTAACCTTAAGGTCATCTGATATGATTACCCCCAGGTCACTTTCCTGTTTGTTGTTGTTACTACCTCCCCACCCATTGTATTCTTCCCTGGGTTCTTGTTTCCCAGGTACATTATTTTGCACTTTTGCATTGAATCCTAGCTGCCATACGTCAGACCATTCCTCCAACCTTGTCAAGTCCCTTTTCATCCTTTCCACGCTTCCTTGTGTATCAACCCTGTTGCAGATCTTTGTGTCATCTGCAAAAGACATACTTTTCCTTCAGTCCCTCTGCAATGCATGATAAAGACATTGAAGAGGACTGGACCCAATACTGAACCCTCACGGTACCCACTACTAACCCTTTCTTCAGAGTGGACTCCATTTACAATTACCTTCTGTGTCCTGTTGTCCAACCAATGTTTTACCCAGGCTACCACCCTGGGACCCTCCCAGGCTAGTTAATTTGACTAATAATCTTTTGTGTGGGACTGTGTCAAATGCCTTGCTAAAGTCTAGGTAGGCCATGTACACAGCCCTCCTGGTCTACTACTTTGGTCACCCAGTCAAAGAAATCTATTAGATTCATCTGACATGACCTTCCGCTGTGAACCCATGCTGCCTTGGATCCTGTGCTCCACTGACTTCTAGGTACTCAACTATTCTTTCCTTCAGAAGTGACTCCATCACTTTCCCTACCACGGAGGTCAGACTGACAGGTCTGCAGTTTCCTGCCTCTGTCTTGGTCCCACTTTTGTGAAGGGGAATCACATCCGCCTTCCTCCAGTCCTTGGGTACCACACCATCCTCCCATGATTTATTAAAAAGAGTAGCCAGTGGTTTCACTAGTTCCTTCCTTAATTCTTTTAGAATTCTGGGGTGAATTCTATCAGGACCCATTGCTTTGTCCACCTTCAGTTTTAGGAGTTCTTGCAGAACCCTTTCTTCTGTGAAAGGACTGGGATCGACCTCCTATCAGAGTGTTTCTACTGTATTGGATTAGGTACCTCCCCTCTTCCTTTGTAAATACTGAGCAGAAATATTTGTTTAGTATTCTCTGCCTTTTCACAGTCCCCTCTGCCCACCACCGTTTATTCTATTCAAGCCTCACTATCCCTCCCTTTGTCTTTCACCCTGATGTACCTATAAAGGTTTTATCCCCTTCTTAATTGAGTTGGCTATCTTTTCCTCAGTTTGGGCCTTTGCTAGTTCTGACTTTCCTCCTGCTTCTTTCTGCCTTAACTGGTACAACTCTCTGTCCTGCTCCTTCTGTGTTTCCTTATACTTCTGGAATGCTATCTTTTCTTCCTGACTTTCATAGCCACCTCTCTTGAGAACCATAGTGGCTTTTTCTTTCGTTTTGATTTGTTTATTTGCTTCACACAAGGCTTGTTGCCTCTGTGATGGCAGTTTTGATAATTCCCCATTGTTGCTCCACACCTCCTTCTAGCCTGTTTGCTAGTGCTTTTCTGAGGGCACTCTCCCATCTTGCCAAAGTCAGCCCTCCTAAAGTCAGTACCCTCACTTTTGTGTGGCTTGACTCTGTAGCTGAATTTACTGTGAACCACTACTGTTTGATGGTCACTTGACCCAGATGGCTACCCACTTCTAGATCTGAGATCCTCTCTCATCTCCATTTGAGAGAACCAGATCTAAGATTGCTCCCTCTTGAGTGGGTTCCAATACTAGCTGTCTAATGCCTGCCACCTGTAGGGCATCAAGAATGGCCCTGCTCTTGGATGTCGCTGCAGCAAATGTGCTCCAGTTAACATCTGGCATATTCAGGTCTCCCATCAACAGTATCTCCCCTTTCTGCCATTCTAAGAATGCCTTCCATCATATCCTTGTCCATTCCTTCCCCCTGACATGGGGGTCTGTACACAACCCCTGTGCAGATTATGGTGCCCTTTCCAGTCTCCAAGGTGACCCACAGTGCCTCCTCTCCTCCCTGTTTACTCTTTTGTTCAGTTGCTTTTATCTTCTTCTCTACATAGAGAGCTACTCCTCCCCTCTTTTCCCCTGCCTGTCTCTCCTGTAGGTTATGTACCCTGGTATGTTAACATCCCAGTCATGGTTCTCTGTGTACCATGTTTCTGTGACTGCTACGATATCCAGGCATCCCTCTTCCATTAAGGCCACCAGCTCAGGGAGCTTGTTGCCCAGACTACAGGCATTGGTACTCATTACCCTCCATTTACTGATGGCCTTACCCCCTTTTGCCCCATCCCTGTCCTTCTTGCCTTTGTCACTTTCTCCATTTACCCCTGCCCTTCTCCCTATCGACACCTCCATGTGGGTGTTTGCCACACGTAAGTTGATTGTTTGGGGGGGCTAGGATTTTCCTGCTCCTTTCCAGTGCCTCCCCCCTTGGCTAGTTTAAAAGCTTGCCAATGAAGCATTTAAACCCATCACCTAGGATTCTGGTTCCCCTCCCGGACAGATGCAGCCCATCATGCCAGTATAGGCTTGCATCACTCCAGGTGGACCCCCAGTCCCCAATGAAGCCAAATCCCTGAGCTCCACACCAGTTTTTCAACCACTGATTGAATCCCATGGTATGGAACACCCTAGCCTCTCCTATGCCATAGATGGGTAGCACCTCCGAGAAGGTTACCATGCGTGCTACTTGACTAAGGCCCCTCCCCAATTCCACAAACTCTTCCTGCACTTCTCTAATCCCTTTCTTAGCCAGGTCATTTGTCCCTAAGTGGACAATGACATCCAACTCCTTCCCCTGTGCAGCTGCTCTGGCAATCCTGAGGATTCGCTCCCTGTCCCTCCAAGCCATGGCGCCAGGCAGGCACCTTACCTCCCTCTCCCCTTCCTTGCCCAGTTCTACCTTCCTAACAATGGAGTCCCCCACCAGGAGTTGTTTCCTTCCCCTGCAGGGTCCCCTGCCACCCTCCTGTGGGTCTTCTTTGTGGAGGTTCTCAGCATCCTCCTTGTAGGTGCCTCTATAGAGGAACCACACTTTGCCAGAATGGCATAGGAATTGTGGAGAGGTACAACTGGAGGGATGTGCCTCTGTTCCACCACCCTCACCCTCGATGAGCCCACTGTGGTCCAACCACTCCTCTTTCTTGGCAACCTCTGAGGCAACGGCAGTGGCACTGGTGGTCCCTGGATGGAAGAGGAGGTCCCACAAATCCTGGCCAACTCAGCCTGGAGATGAGCAACCTCCTCCCTCAGCCCAGAGAGGTGCCTGCAGATGGGACAACACTGCATCCTCCAGAACATCTCCAGGAAGACTGCTGCTCCACAGCCACTGCACTGCACCACTCCAATCATGTCTTATTTCTGGCCCCTTAACTGTTTGCAATCCTTACTCTTTCCTCTGTTTTTTTCTCTCTCTCCTTACTTTCTGCCTGTGTGCCCTTTAAGCTCCTGTTCTGAGACAAAAATATCATATATTTCTCAGTAGACCACTTACTTGTTCAGAGGCAGACCTCCCGCAGCTAGAGGGGGCCGGAGAGCTACTCTTGCCCTTCTAGGATGGTGGGTCCTTGGTGGTTCTGTGATCACTCACTTCTTGCCCCAAAACAGGAAGTTCCTGTTGTCAGTCAAATCCTGTGCCTATAAAAATAGAACTAGCTTTGGGTGAGGGGGTGGAGGGAAGGGAAGGAGGGCAATATAGTCCCAGTAGAGAAGTTCAGTCACACAGCAGTCCTTTCTCCTGGAGTCTTCTGCCAAGCTATTAGCAGAATCTTTCTAAGGCAGTCTTTAAATGTAGCTTCCTTCTAGCTAAGCCAGTCCCCCTACTTACCAGATCTTTCTACAAGTAATTTAAACCTCACAACAGTTAAGTCCTTTCAGTCACCTGAGATTTACACCTAGATGACTTTTCAGTTACCCATTCAGTTCAGTTAACCCAAACACACACTTTTTTTTGTTTTGTTTTGTATGTTAGTTTTTTTACCCTAAATTAAAGGTCTAAATACAAAAGTTCTTCTACTTTAGTCCCAGCACAGAAGTTCAGTCACACAGCAGTCCTTTCTCCTGGAGTCTTCTGCCAAGCTATTAGCAGAATCTTTCTAAGGCAGTCTTTAAATGTAGCTTCCTTCTAGTTAAGCCACTCCCCCTACTTACCAGATCTTTCTACAAGTAATTTAAACCTCACAACAGTTAAGTCCTTTCAGTCACCTGAGATTTACACCTAGATGACTTTTCAGTTACCCATTCAGTTCAGTTAACCCAAACACACACTTTTTTGTTTTGTTTTGTAAGTTAGTTTTTTTACCCTAAATTAAAGGTCTAAATACAAAAGTTCTTCTACTTTAGTCCCAGCAGAGAAGTTCAGTCACACAGCAGTCATTTCTCCTGGAGTCTTCTGCCAAGCTATTTCTAAAGTTAGTTTCAGTACGGTTTGTAATTGGTTCCAAATGGAGGGAAGGGCATATGCAAGAGCACGTTTACCAAAGGAAGTCCGCGTCCTTGGTATGTCAAGCATAATAAAGTCAGATTTTCTTAACTAGTATGCACTATGTGAGATACTAATAAGGGAAGAGAGCTAGCTTGGCAATTTCTGCAGAAGCAGTTTAAGAGTCCATAGCCCAGCATGGAGCAAGCGTCTAATAGTAAGGATGTCCAACCAACAGCTGCATATAAGTCACAGTGGTGTGAACGGTAGGGAGTTGGTAATGAACCGTAACGTACGGTGATAAAGGATGTCCAGTTTACTTAGATTTGCAAGAGTGGTGGAGGAATAGATTACATTGCCATAGTCAAGTAGGGGGAGAAAAGTGGCCTGTACAAGCTTGTTTCGAGTTTCAAGGGGGAAAAGGGGCCTATTTCTGTAGAAGAAACCTAACCTTGCTTTTAACCTTGTAGAGACATCTTCGACGTGGTCACTGAAAGATAATTTATTGTCGATCCAGATACCTAGATATTTAAATTTGGTTACAACTTCCAGAGGCTCGTTTAGCGTGGTGACAATGAAGTCTTGGGCAAGGGTATTGGGGGGGCCTGTGACAGCACTGTGGGAGAATATCATCGCTTTAGTCTTCTTAGCATTGAGCAGAAGCTTTGCCTTTATTAGATTATGCTCAAGTTGTGCGAAGTCCGCTTGAAGCACTCCCTTGACTTCAGATAACGATGAGCCAGAAGTATACAACACAGTATCATCTGCAAAAAAGTGCAGATTGGACGTAGATATGTTAGCATCTAAGTCATTAATGTACAGAGAAAACAAGATAGGGCCTAAGATGGATCCTTGGGGGACTCCTCTTGCAACTGGCAAGGCAGCAGGAAAAAGCCTTCGCCTTTACTTTTGGAATCTTCCAGTTAGGTAGCTAGAGAACCACTGGGTGGTATGGTATGTGGCACCCAACTTTGCAAGGCAATTGACTAATAGTTTGTGATCAACAGTATCAAAAGCTTTGCTGAGGTCCAAAAGACTGCACCAGTTACCTTCTTAGCATCTATAGCAGAGATCCAGTCATTGGTTACTTTTGCTAGTGCAGTGATTGTGCTATGATTAGCCAGAAGCCAGATTGAGCTGGGTTAATGAGAGAGAAGGTTTCAAGTGAGATTTTAACTGAATATGGATCAGTTTTTCGAGAACTTTAGAAAGGATAGGCAATATGGAGATAGGCCTGTAGTTGTTTACATCGTATGGGTCACCAGATTTAAATAGAGGGAGGATATGTGCTGATTTCCAGCAGGACGGCACATTAGCAGATGTAATGGAAAGATTGAAGATGTGGAGAATTGGGGCAGTGAGATGGGCGTAGCCTGACCTTAGGAAAAAGGGTTCCAAGCCATCGTCCCCTGCGCTTTTTTTGGTGTCTAAGTTAAGAAGAGAATCTTCTACTTCTTTATAAGTTATCTCGCGCAGTTGGAAGGGGCTGGGTGCAGGACTGGATGTGGCGGGAGGGATATGCTGGCTCACCGCAGCACCAGCATAAGGTGATGAGTCAAAAGCTAATCCAGCTGTGGCAAAGTGGGAGTTAAGTTCCTCCAGGATTAGGGACTTGTTTTCCACAATCTTGCCACTTGCAACTATCTTTGTTGGGACAGAGGGGGCCATGGGCCATCCTTCTATAGCTTTGATAGTCTTCCATATTTTATGAGGGTTACCTTTAGCTTGTTTGAGTAGAAATATAATAGTTAGCTTTAGCAGAAAAGTTTTTTCACACAGTTATTCCTGGTTGTTCTAAAGGCCTGCCAATCTGAAGATTCTTTGGAATTTCTAGCTTTAGCCCAGAGCTTATCTCGAGCTATAAGGGCTGCCTTGAGATCTGAGGTGAACCAGGGGTTGGAATTGTTCCATACCCTTACTTTGATGAAAGGGGCATGCTTATTTATTATCGTAGTGAGTTTGTCATTAAGGATGCAAGCCTTGTTGACATCTTTGGCTAGGTAAAGATCTTGCCATCTGATCATGCTCAGGTCAGATAGGAAGTTTACTGCACTGAATTTGCAAAAGGATCTTTTTGTTATAAAGATGGGTTGCAGCCAGGCCTTAATTTGAGATCTTATGCAAGCAACAATTCCATGATCGCTCATGTCATTGTGAAACACTGCCGAATGAGATATTTTGTGTGGATGGGTGGTTAGTACCACATCTAGAATGGAACTGTTGGCAGTATTTAGAGTGTTGTTCCTAATAGGTTCACTGACTAATTGCCCAAGACCTAGCTCATCACAAAGGGATTTGAGGCCGTGTGATTTAGTTGACAGCCAGTCCATATTTAGATCTCCTAGAAATATTGTTTCAGTTTTTGCATCTACGAACATGGATTTCAAAAGATTAAGGACTTCATCACCACCAGACGGGGGGTCTATAGCCACGTAGGATAGTGATACATTCCGAAGAGGGGAGATGAAGGCGCAGCGAAACTAACTCAAATTCCTTGGCTAGAGATTTGCAACTAATATTGGTGACCAAGTACTTAGATTTGGCGTAGATAACCACACCCCCGCCTCTAGACTCTCTATCTGCTCTAAATAAATTGTAGCCCTGCAGTGATATTTGTTGATGAGTGTTCGTCTTTTTTAACCACGACTCAGTAATTATGATAAGGTCTGGGTTAACATGTGCAGCCCAGGTTTGCAGCTGTACAAGTTTTTTAGGCAGACTTAAAATGTTGACCATCATCATTTTGAGACCTGTGGCCTCAGCAAAATCGATAGGCGAGGTAAGTTGTGGGGGGGGCCAGGGTTGAGCTCCACATTTCCTGAGCAGAGAAGAAGCAGAAGTATAACTTTCTTTAAGGAGCTTATAAGAATGGAGACTGCTTTTTTTATTTCTTCGCAGCAACCCATATTGTGCTGCACAAGAGGCGGCACCACTGTAATGACAGTTGATCGTGATCAATGTAAGTGCTTGGGTAGACATAGGTGAGGACAGTAGCAAGGGGGTGTAGGCTAACCGGGGGGAATAGGCTAAAAGGGGAGAGAAGAATGACATAGTGTCTGCACGGTAGACTGTTATAACATTAGGTATTGATAAGGTACATTGGAGAACAGAACTGCATTGAAGTACTTCGAATTGCACTGTATTGCTGAAAACTCTGCACCTTAGGAGCAATAAAAACACAATAAGGAGAGCCATGGTCCCAGACTGAGTGGTCTCGTGATTTGTATTAGTGCAATATTTTCTAGGCAAGTAATTTGCCCACCTAGGTACTCACTTAAAACCTAGATGAGAAAATACAGCAGAAAGGGGAACAAGGAGAGCAGGAGCAGCTTAGTTAGTGGCCATCCACCCTTCAGACTCAAGTCCCCTTGTAGCAGCACTGGGAAAGAAGTAGAATGATAATGCAGGCCATATTGCCCACAAATGAATACAGTGATTTATGTAGAAGACCAAGAATCCCTCTAGTGGCAGGTCTGTATAACCTGCTAATGGAAAACTAGCCACTTAAAAAAAAAAAAAGGTATTTAGACTTATCGGCACCAAGGCAGAGTGCTTGAATGGGGGGCGCTGCAGGAAGAGCAGTCAGACAGAAGAGGTGTAAGCACTTTAAAACAGTAGTAGAAATTACAATCCAGCTAATACAGTTGAAAAACTCCTAATAACACAGTTGAAATGTGCTTAGTTCTATCGAAAATCTAACAAAGTGCCAGGTGTCTATAGCAGGGGAAAACTCCTAGCCTATCAAAGTGGGTTTGCTGGAAGCACCCGTGTTCTGATTGGCTGCGCTGTCCCGTACCTTCCAAGGAGCTGCAGGCAGGTGTCCTGGTCTTGGTCGGTGGCTGGCTGGGTGCCAGCCAACCGTGGGTGAGCTGGAGCAGCCCTGTTCAAGGGCAAGCAGCTAGAGAGAAGAAGACAGAGCAGGTCTTAAATAGCATAGAGGTAAAGGGGGTTAGATTTGAGCAGTTTAGTAAAACAAAAGGTAGTTAGACTTATAAAGCATTGCCAGTAGAATTTTCTACATGTTTGGGACTAGTTTTTAATTTTTTTTTGTCAGCAGTAACTTTCCCAGTTTGGTTTTCTGAGGGGTTGTTGGTTTTTCTATATAAAACTGGAAATAAAACTTTGCTAGATAACTGGAGACCAATTACTATTTTGAATACAGACTATAAAATTTTAACAAGGATTTTGAATACTAGACTTAAGCAATATGCCGTAACTGTCCTTTCACCCTTTCAATACTGTGGGCTTCCAGGTAGGAAAATTCAGCAGGCGCATATGATAGTTAGGGATTTAATTGAATATATGGGTCAATCACACAAATCAGGTTGTATTTTATCTCTAGACCAGTGTAAGGCTTTCGATAGAGTGTATCACCCATTTTTATTTTTTACGCTACAGCATTATGGGGTTCCTGATAATTTCATACACTGGATTAAATTACTCTATTCAGGGACTATTGTTCATCCTATGGTACAGCGTATACTGGGAGAGGGTGTTCAGGTGCTTACTGGGGTGAGGCAAGGGTGCCCCTTAAGCCCTTTATTATATTCATTTGTTATAGATACCCTGATCCAATCTGTTTCACAGAGGCCTCTATGGGACGGAATCTTGGGTCTCCCCTTTAAAGAACACCTTTATATACAGGTCTATGCTGATGATCTTTGCGTGTTTTTTTCAAATTCAGAACAAGTGGAGGTATTTTTAGAACATATGAAGTATTTCTCTATGGTATCCAATTCTAAAATTCAGCAGAAAAAAGGTCAGGGTCTCTCCATTGGGGTGGGGATGACCTCAGAAGTTATCATTCAGGGAATTTCTATTTCTTCTAAACCAATTAAAATATTAGGATTATTGTATGGCCCTCATAATTTGCCTGATTTAAATTGGGAAAATGCTTTAACTTTGATAGAGGGGAAGATCAATCGGTGGAAACATTGGAAACTGTCAAAACTTAAAAGGATACAGATAATAAAGAAGTTTATCATCTCTTGTCTACTGTATACTGCAATGATATTTCCATTACCAGCTTGATTAGATACCCATATCTATAGTCTGTTTTTTCAAATGTTATGAGGAAATAGGCTCAACCCAATAAAAAGACAATTCGCTTACCTAGAAAGAAAAAATGGGGCCTTGGGATGTTGGATCCAGTTACGTTTTTTGCTACGCTGTTTGTATCACAAAATATTCATATTGGACTATCATCAACACCGGCTATGTATGGGGTTTTACTTAAACAGGTTTTGAGTCATTATTTTAGAACATGGCTGGTATCACTGCCTAAATTCTGGAAGAAACTGTGTCTTCCACATTATTTTGAGCCTATTGCACAAAAACTTTTTAAATGGGGTTTGACTACTCAAGAGGTAAAAATCAGTACCAGTGCACAACTTTATAAAATTGTGATGTCTTTGCTCTATCCAACTGAACCAGCCTTCAAAAACTGTCCCTCGTTTAAGATCACGACTGTTCTTCGCAAATTAAATAATCCTAGGTTGCCAGAACACATGTGGGAGTTTACTTGGCTCTCTGTATATGGGAGAATTAGTGTTTGGGGTAATGCCAAACATAAGGCTCTGAATGAAAGACTTTGTCCCTATCTTGGGTGTATTTCCCAGGAGGAATCAATGGAACATTTTTTATTCCACTGTTCATATGCCAGTTCTCTTTGGAAATTCTTATCTTTAAAGTAGAATATGTGATGGTTAGTACATTTGAACTATGATATGTTAATTTTAGGTAGTTACCCTTTGTTAGGGAGACAGTATGATTATGACACCTGGCAAATATTGTGTTGTTGTTTAACATATTATTTATGGCAGGCTAGATGCCAGTGGGTTTTATACCAGAAATTAATGTCATATGATATGGTAGGACTATTAATTCAGGGGGCAATGGAAAGGGTATATCATAAAGATTGCCAATGTGCTACTGCTAGAAAGGTAGTTACTTGGTGGAAGGGATTCACGTGGTTTATTAAATATAAATAGGTCTTCTTTACTGAAGAAGATCAGGAAGGAGTTGAGGGTATTATCAGCTTCCTGTGTGATTAATTTTACAATTTATTTTCTTCCTTTTTTCTTTTATTACTGCTTTGTGTGATGGAACACAGTTTTATTACCTCGTTTGTTATACTATCTAATGATTGATACTGTTTTCCTGATTTTTTTGATTTTCATGTAGTGGCTGGTGTGATTTAATGCTCTTTGTACTACTTGCTAGATGTTTTTTTGATGTTTTTTAATAAAAAATTCCCCTACTCATCAGTAGGGGGAGCTGCTGTCCAAGTTGTGGGTGGCAGTCCATGTCAGGATGACTGACGAGGAAGTTGTGCTAGCTTTGCAGCCAGAGGTTCAATCCCCAACCTCAGTTGTGGCAAATTGAGTGGATGCTGAGCCTGCTTTGGAGACGATGGATGATACGATAGTGGTCCCAATGACTATGCCTCATATGGTTGAGGCAGCCGAGATGGAGGTAGCTGTACACCAGAGGAAAGGTGGTGAGAGTGTGAACACTTCTGTGACAGAAGAGGAGATAAGCATGACAAGAGGAGAAGAGGCTTTAGCGGTGAGTCAGTGAGCGGATGACAGGAGCGAGGGTAATGCTTCAGAGGCCGGTGACATAGCAATGAGCAAAACAGGAACAATGCAGAAGCCTGTTCATCTGCCTGGTCCAGATGCTCCCTTTATGGGAAATAACTGGTCTAAGGATGAAGCCTTAATGACAGCTGGATGGATTATGCGGGAGAATGGAAGTTGGGTCCCTGACTCTGAGTGGATCATTTTTCATCATCAATGAAATATACAGCGGGGGCTTCCCTGTCAAACAAGACTGCAAAAAAGAGCTGTAATGATTCTCAGGTCACTGAGGCTTCTCAGGTTGGTGCTTCTCACTCTATTACTGACACTGAGGGAAATTATTTAAATGGGGATCAGAGAAATACATTTACAGAGACTTCACATTCTACTTCACCAGTTAACTCTCTGAGGGTTCCCCTCCCCGACTCAAGAGAAACAAATAAAGGGGCAGTTTTTCTTGGATTTATTTAAAAATAATAAAGTTGAACATGCTCCGATATGCAATGCAGTATGCTTGAGGTACAGAGGTGGGTTGCAGGAGCACCTGGACTGAACTTATGTGGCCAGGAATTTATTGAAGGATTCAATGAACTTTCAAGCTGTGGACATCTTTGCCCTTATTATGTTGGCTTGCCATGCTTGCGCACAAGGGAGAGTGCAGATTTGGGGATGCGGCCACTGTTGGGCGAATGCAGGGCATGCATTAATAGGTGCGTCCCTCATTCCCCAATTAGCCTGCATGCTGGTGCCACACCATGCATGCTAATGTGGTGAGCACATCTAAGGAAAGGTCTGCTGCAATCCGAGCAAAGCTTGTCAGATGCAGCGGGCCCTTCCTGCGTGTTGCCACATTAGCAGCATGGTGGGCGGCCGCCCAACTGCCGACTTTGAGGGTGCCCAATCCCCCAGTCAGCTTTCTGTGGTTGCACAAATTTGCCGACGGGGGAGCCCACTCCCCGTAGGCATACAGAGGCCCCCCCATTTCCTATATGCCGGGGGGTGCCTAATCCCCCCTCGGTTCTTGCCTCCCCCCCTGCTTTCATTGTGTGCCAATGGGGGAGCCCACTCCCCATCGGCTTAAATCAGCCCCCCTTCTGCACTTCTTATATGCTGAGGTGGGTGCCCAATCCCCCTTAGCTCTTGCCTCCCACCCGCTGTCATTGTGTGCTGATGGGGGTGCCCAATCCCCGTTGGCATATATTTTCCCCCCCATTGTCTGCCAACAAGGGTGCCCAATCCCCTGTCAGCTGCAGCACCCCCCCAAAACAGTTAGGTGGCACACTGGGAGCCCACCCCAGCATGCCAAGTTCCCTGAAAAACAAAACTGTCCCACAATGTAATTTTTTTTTACTTCCTTATAACAAATAAACAGTCCCTTGTAGTCTTCTGCCCCCACCCGTACCCACCACTGTGCACCCTGCCTCCCCACACCCTCCTTATCCCATACTTACCCTCCGGAGTCCGGCACGATGATCTTCGGTGGACCGGGAACACGTCTGCACTCTTCAAAACCAACCGCGAACTGAGGAAATGCTGGTAAGCTGTATAATGGAATGAATAGGGTTTTTTCAACTTTGCTGCATATCTCAGGCATTTCTTGGAATTTAGGCACCAAATTTTCAACATGGGGTTTTTGGGGCCCCTCCTCATGAATTCTATCACTGTCATGGCATTAATCAGCCTCGAAAGGTGATTTTGCAGTCACTGCATGAAATCACCTTTCAGGACCCATTAATGAAATGACAGTGCCAGTGTTCATGAGGTGGCCTCTCAAAAAGCCTATGTTCCAAATTTGGTGGAAAAAATCCAACAAATGCCTGTTTTACGAGCGTGCATTGCGCAGTTGCTACAGGCTCGTAACTTTGCGAATTTGCAATATTTTAATGCTGGATTTTCAGCATTGTCATTTTGTACACCTCCTTGTGAACAGCACAGCTGTCATTTTCCACATCCTGCCTGAAATGTGTTTCTGCACTTCCGCGCACAATAGCACAGTTGCTGTGGGAAATCAGTGTTTGGGCCAGATTATGAAAATGACAGTGACACAGTTCATGAGCAGAGGTCCTAAAATGCCTATGTTGAAAATTTGGTGATGATACTCCATGAAATGACTGTGTTACGAGCGTGTGTTGTCAGATTGCATGCACGCTCGTACCGTCGTGCATTTGTGATATTTTCACTCTGGATTTTCACTATTGCATTTTGGCACACCTCCTGATGAACAGTACAGCTGCCGTCATTTCACATATCCTGCCCAAAATGTGTTTTCGCTCTTCCGGCGCAGAATAGCGTGCTCGCTGTGCAAAATTACTTCTTGGGACACTTTGAGGAAATAACAGTGACACTGTACATGAGCAGATGTACTAAAATGCCTATGTTGAAAATTTGGTGCCACACGCCCATAAAATGGCAGTGTTCCAAGCGTGCATAGCATATTTATTTATTTAGCTTTTGTTAACCAGGTAGGTACACTAGACAAGTTGTATGCCTATTTTCAGGAACGACCCAGGAGAGTACAACAGGTATTACAGATACATCAGTACAATGTAGCAGGTAGACAAGTACCTATGGTAACTTAGTACATTGAGTTAACAAAGACAACCAGGCAGTATAGCGATCATATGTATGACCGAAAATAGTAGAGTACATAATGAGCAAACATTAAGTAGCATTGAACATACATAGCATAGACAAGTGAATAAGGAAGAGCTGGGCCAAGAACATCAACCAATTTGATTCAGTTTGAGTTCCAGGTAAGAGAAATACCATGGTGTTACGGTACCTCGGACATAATGCTAGGGGGGCTTTGGGCACTCGCAGCCTGAGACCAGCTTCAAATGCCCCCACAGGGATTTCTGGAGACACTGATAGGAAGGAGCGGTGCGAACCTGCTCAGAAAGGGTGTTCCAGAGCATAGAAGCACATGCAGCGAAGTCCCTGACCCCCATGAGGGTGCGGGTCGGGGGTGCTTCTAGCATCCCTGGGCCTTGGGGGTAGGAGGATCGGTCAGCTGGGGAGAGGAGCTGAGTCAGCCCCGGGGGGGAGCCTGTACTGATCACTTTGCTCACGAGGCACCCTAGTCCAAAGTTTAGATGATTCATCGGAGAGAGCCACCCTAGCTTGTCATATAGTTCCCACGCACCCCTGTAACTTCACACATTTGCTATATTTACATGCCACATTTTCAACACTGACATTAGTTTACACCTCCTTATGAACTGTACAGCTGTCATTTTTCACATCCTGCCCAAAATATTTTCCCGCACTGCACTACCAAACACCCAAAGGGACACCCCAATGCCTGTCAGTCTCTGAAGGGTGGGGGTGGGTTAGCATCAGTTCAATACCTTACTGCCATTCCTATTATGCATCTCTCTAACTCCTGCACTACCAATGCCAATGCCAGCAAGCCAACATTCTGCATTGACAAATGCTTGTTAATATAAGAGGTGAAGATTTTTTTGATATAAGTTCTAAGTCTTTTACGGGCTTGGATACTTTTTGGAGAAAGTATGAAACTCTCAAAATGACTGCTTTTTGGAATCCCTTTTGGGCAATTCCTTTGACCAAACCTCTTTTTAAAACTGTAAAAATTATGTTTAGGAATGAGGGAATAAATGTGGGGATGTCCAATTTTGGTTGGAGAAAAAGTGAAATGTTTTAAGCCTGCCAGAGGCTATAATAGATTCAGAAGGTATCTGGACTGGCAATTGGAGGTTTAAAGTAAAATTGCAAATGGTTGGGAATGAGGTTTTGCATATACAGAATAGTTTTTTTCTCAGTAAAGATAATGGGGTATGTTTTTACCCTGGCCAACCGAAGGCCCGTTACAAATGTGAAAGCAGCAGACATCTCAATAGTACCTGTGATACTGTAGGTTGAGGTGTGCATTATGTGGGGACTATGACAATCAATCAGTCAATCAATCAAAGTCTTTATCCAGGTGAACACCATTGAGCAGTCTCATTTACTAGGTGGACCTGTGTTACACAAGGTCAAGAATAGCACTTTTATGTACAGATATTAAATAGACATAATTATACAGAAATAGAAAAAAAAATACACAGAGCAATAGCAAGTATTTCAGGTATAGGGTTAACAAGGTTAGGGGGAATGATATGAAAAGGGGAATTAAAATGTTCTGAAACAGCCAGCAGATTAAAACATTTTCAAACAGCATGGCATATCATTAGTCAGGACATATACAAACTTAAGGGGCAGATATGGAGGGAAGGGGTACAGGACTGCAGCTGTTCTAGGAGGGGTGCTATGGTAGATGGGCTGGGGACATATATGTTAGGAGTTTGAGGATAATAAAGGTAGTGGATTAACAGAAAAAAAGGGGGATATAGGTGGAGACAATCAAGGGACTGGGTTAGGTGGAGATGTAGTGGGCAGATAAGTAGTAGGCACCCTAGCATGCTAAGCATGCTGGAAACAGCTGCATAGCTCCTTAACAGCCTTGGCATACAAGGTCTTGAAGGTGGTAAGACTAACAGGGAGATTCAGTTTCATAGATTTCTGTAGTTTGTTCCAGAGTGAGGGCAACACAAAGCCTATGGCCGCTCTCCCAAAGCGTGTATTGGCCCTGGGTACCTTCAGTAGAAGCAGAGAATAGCTTCTGAGTGCGTAGTTGTCTACCACATATAACAGCAAACAGTCAGAAATGTATTGGGGTAATTTGTTGGTAATAGCTCTGTAATTCCAGAGAGCCACATTTCTATTCCTTCTGTACTGAAGGGAGGTCCACCTCACAGCTGCATATAAGGAGCAGTGATGGGCAGTGATAGGTAGGCCAGTTATGAATCTCAAGGCTCTGTGGTAAAAGGTGTCCAGTTTAGTAAGACTGGTGGCATTACACTGACTATAAATGAAATCGGCATAATCAATTAGGGATAGAAATGTGGATTGCTCTAATTGCATCTTGGCATCTTTGGTCAGGAGGTGGTTTATTCTAAAGAAGAAACCAAGCCTCTGCCTCAACTTTTTCAGAAGATCCTCAACATGCTTCATGAAGGAGAGTCTGTGGTCTAGTCAGACCCCTAGGTACTTGAATTTTGTAACAAATTCCAACCTTTCTCCTAGTAAAGTGCTTATGGGAGGAAGGAGCCAGAGATAGCAGGGTTTGTCGAATGAGTAGCCGGAGAGAACAGCATAGCTTTTGTTTTTTTGGCATCGAGTAAGAGTTTTTTATTCAGGAGCTGATTCTGCAACAAGTTGAATTCTGTTTGTAAATCTCCACAGGCGGCTTCTGGAGCTGGGCGGCTTAGGTACAACACTGTATCATCAGTGAAAAGGTGAATTTTGGCCTCCTTGATGCCAGCATCAATACTGTTTATATAAATGGCAAACAATAGAGGCCCCAGAATGGATCCCTATGGAACAGCTCTTTTTAGTGGTTTGAGTGGAGAGAGCTCCCCTTCAGCCTTGACCTGCTGAAGCCTATCTCTAAGGTAATTATTGAACCAGCACAAAGAGTTCAGGTCCAGACCTATCACTTTTAGGGTGGAAAGAAGCAGGCAGTGGTCAACAGTGTCGAAGGCCTTGCTTAGGTTCAGGAACACGGCACATACAAATTTTTTGCTTTCCAGCTCTCATTGCCAGTCATCAGTCACTTTGGCCAGAGCCATAATGGTACTGTGCTTGGCTCTGAAACCAGACTGCATAGGGTTTAGAAGGTTCTTGTTATCTAGGTAGGTTCTCAACTGACCATTCACAATTTTTTCCAGCAGTTTAGACAATATTGGTAGGAGAGATATTGGGCGGTAATTATTCTGGATATAGGGATCCCTGATTTAAACAGAGGACTGACATGGGCAATTTTCCATAGGTGTGGAAGAGTCCCCTAGGACAAGGACAAGTTAAATAGGTGTGTGACTGGAACAGCTAGGACATGGTATGCAATCTTTAAGAAGTAGAGGTTGAGAGAGTCAGCACCAGTGCTTTTCTTGGTGTCCAACTGTAGAAGGAGATCTTCAACCTCTTTCAAAGAAACAGGAAGGAATGAAAAGATTGCATTAATGGTGCTAGATTCAGGAATCTGTGCACTAACCTGAGAATGTAACATGGATGCTAGTGAATTGTCGAATGTCAGGCCTGCCATAGCAAAGTGGTTGTTGAAGGCCTGGAGAATCTCCTTGCTATCACTGATAGTAACATTGTCAGAGATGATTTTCGAGGGAAGTACATTTCCAGCTGTATGACCAGACAGGTCTTTGATTGTGGACCAAAATTTAGCTGGGAACCTTAAGGCAGAGCCCAGCTCAGAACGGTAGAAGTTGGCCTTAGCATCTCTAACCAGTTTGGTGCAGGAGTTCCTAGCCTTCCTGAAGTGGCACCAATCCTCGGCATGAAAGTGCAGTTTATAAGAATACATTTAAATGTAATTTATGTGATGAGCAGGGCCATGCATATCATTAGTGCCCCTGGGCAGGCCAAAATAGGGCTGGGGCCCGGATAGAGACACTCTAATTAATCAGGCCCAAGAAAGATGTAGGCCACAAAGGCCTGACCCCCCCCCCATAGGGAGAACAATTAGGAAGAGGATCAGTCTGCTCACACAACCACTAATCCTGCAGATGATGCAGGCACTTCTACTTCTAGGGCTAGTTCTCAAACCCAAGAGAAAGGGGAAACCTTTTTTTAAGTTCATCTAGAACAGGACAGGACCCTCAAACTATGCCCCCTTCAGGTGCTGAATTTCAGCTTCCTAAACAGATCTCTAGGTCAGTGAGTAAACAAAAGGCTCTACCTAAGCAGGTCCCCCTTCAAAATCCCTTTCAAATACTTCAAGATGGGGATGCTGGGTCCGAATCGGATGTGTCCTCTAGGTCTGAGGTGGACTCAGATATGGAGTGTGAGGAAGAGAGTATTTTGGAAGTAAGGGGAACAAATAAAAAAGGGGAAGAAAATAAAAAAGATAAGGAGTAGCTCACACTATGTAAGACATGGTGACTTTGCAGTTGGCATCTCTCAATGTTCGTAGCATAAAGAATACTAAGAAAAGAGCTGCTGTTTTATCTCTCTGTAAGGATCTCAAAGCTAACATAGTGCTTTTACAGGAGACGAGGCTGCAAATCTTGCAGGATGTCAACCAAACAAAAAAATTATGGCCTTGGGGAATTTCATTTTGGACATTTGAGGCAGATGCTGCTGATGGTTTAGGAGTTTTGTTTAAGGGGTCTCAGACGCAGGTACACATGATTGTAGATATTGCACCAGGGAAAGCATTTTTGTTGGACTGTTACATAAATAGGTTTGCCTTAAGGCTAATTAATACCTATGCTATGCAATATAAGGCTGCCAGGGTGGATTTGTTTGAGGAAAATTAAACTGTTTCTTTTTACAGATAAACATATTATTTGGGAAGGGGATATGAATTGTTGGTTAGATGTAAAAATTAAGGATAGCGTCCAAAAAAAGTCTATTGTGGTGCTCATGCTATAACAATTGCTGGGCTGAAGGATGCCTATAAAATATTACATAAGGATTAAGGAGCTACCTATTACAGAAGTGCTTTATCCACTTGGATAGATTATTTTTTGTATCTAAATTTCTATATCCACAAAGATTTTAGTTATCCTATTCTGAATTCTCAGATCACGTACTACTAAGGTGTGAGATGTAATTTAAAAATGTACCCGGTAAATTTCCAGTGGTTAATAAGAGATGGAAGTTGGATGCCAGTTTATTACAACAGCGAGAGGTAAGGCAAAAACTGGATATGCTGTTTTTATTTAGGAAGTCAGTGGCAGTCATGTATGAGGATTGGTTAAGCTGGTGGGTGGATACAAAAAAAGAACTGAAGCAGTGTTTTATTGATTATGGGAGATTTGATAGTAATAAGGATTATCTAAAATATTTGGATTATAGAGATCAGTTTTATAAACTGATGTCTTTACCGAATGTTTCAGATAGCCGGATCAAGTCACAATAGGATGACATAAAAAATAAAATGTTTTTGTACCAATATACTCGCAAAGTTGGATATGCTTTATCATAGGGCTATCAGGTTTATTACTGGTCTCCCCATCTCTGCCCATCATTGTGCCGTGTACAAAGCCATAGGATGGTCCTCTCTTATGTTTAGGCAGAACAGAAATGCAGTCCTTTGGACTTATAGAGTCATCATCAAAAGGCTTCCACAATACATAAGACTGTCTCCCATTAAATGAGCCAGGAATGTACAGTCTAAGAAGTGCATCCTACATCTCATTATATATCCCTAAGGCTTCCTCCAGCTTTGACAGAGTGGCCATTAGCTTCTTGTTACCATCCTTGTGGAACAAAGTGCAAAAATTACTGGAGTTGAGCTGCCTCTGCAGTTTGAATACCTTTAAATCCTTATATGCTCAATATGTGTGTGAGCCATGCAATTGCTTCCCCAGCCCTTGATCTTTAACCAAAGCTTAGGCTACTGCCCCTGAGCTTTGCTGTATTTAAAAGCACTTGTAACCACTGAGGCTGCCTGCTTCATAAGCATGGGATTTGCGGTTACCAGAAGGTCAACGCTTCCTCAGCCACTGCCTGAGACCCCAGGCTCAGACTTTCCTCGAGTAATGTATGGCAAAGACACTATCCAATCAGAACTGAGTGCTGTTTTGGCTCTGGCTTCTGACTGGTCCCTGTGGTCTGCTTCTGTGTTTCCCTCAAAAAACAAATAAAATCTGATTTCCCTGCTGAAATCCACTTAAAAAAACATTCATCACTTCTTCAAGTGCCTGTTAAGACCCTTATTCTATTATTAGAGTATTATATGGAGGGAATCTGTGTGATTACACCCCTTCCTGAATTATTGTGTTCACGCCAGGCTCTAAGTGCTATAGGAATCCACATCTGGGTTGTCTTGCTGTTGGGCTCCTCCACTGGTACAGACGTCTCTTGTACGTGGTCGGCAATCACCCCTGGCCTCTTTTTTACCTGCCAAAGACAGGCTCTCTACAGCTCCCCATTTCACAGACATGGAAATCTTGGGCACCTCAGTGCTGCCTCAGCCACCGCCTGTGACCCCAAGCCTGGACCCTCAACTAGCAAGGCACGGCAAAGCCATTACTCTATTGGAATGCGAGTGCTCTTTGGCTCTGGTCACCGATTGGTTCCTTCAGCTTGCATCTGTGTTCTCCCTAAACCAAATTAAAATCTGTTTTCCTCGCTGACGTATACCAAAAAAGTTGCGATCACCCTGTGCCTGACTGCTAGTATCCTTATTTTTCTGCTCATAGTGTTAAAATTAGGAAAACTGGGTGATTACACTCCCCTCTGAATCATGTGGATGCACCAGCTCCTCCCATGAGCTGGAGCACCTCGTACTGTTATGAACTGTTGTAACACCGAGTACTTAAGTGCAGTATTTGTACATATTTGTATTATTAATCCCTACTGTAAATACCTCTGTATGTACTGTATTAATTGGCCCAGATTTAACCAGGTCCATCTTGTAAATGAGCTTGCTCAACTATGTCCACCTGGATAAATAAAGATTTTGATTGATTGATTGTTAATAGAGCTATATCTTTGAATGCTGAGTTTAAGTACGGTACTGAGAAGCAGCCTTATTCAGACCCATATGGTGCCTGTAAAGATAAAGCGGATCTTAAAGTTATGACAGGATTGTATGATAATGAAGGTATTTTAAAAATGTTGGCTGTGGAAATATTAGATATAATACATTCAGATCTTTTTAAAACACTAGGTACTGAACAGGATTCTTTAAGACTATGGGGAAATGGCATACCCTTTCATATTCCTGAACTGGAGGGACACTTAGTGACAGAGATAGAAAGGCCTGTTTCTGAATTAGAAGTCAGGGAAGCTATTGCTAAACTAAAAACAGGGGTCTCTCCAGGGGCAGATGGGTTAACCAATGAATTTCATAAGCAGTATATAGAAGAAATGAATGGTATACTTTAGCATGTGTTTAATAATTTGAGTGATAGGGGGGCTGAGCAAGAATTTGTCTCGGCAATAGTAGTATTAATTTTCAAAAAAGGAGATATGTGTGATCTGAAAAATTGGATAAATAAGTCTCCTGAACACAGACTATAAAATGTTTTCATCCATTTTATGTAAAAGGTTGCAAAACGAGGCGTCTTCTTTGATACATCCTGCACAAACGTGTTCTATACCAAAGAGGAATATAAAACAAAATATGATGTTGTTGAGAGCTTTAACTGAATTTGGAAATCAAAATAAAATATCTGTTTTTTTTGCTGGCATTTTATCAGCAAAAAGCTTTTGATAGTGTCTCACATTAATTTCTAACCACAGTTTTAGAGAAGCATGGGTTACCTAGCCAGTTGATTAATTGGATTAAGTGTTTATATACCAAAGCCTCTTTTGCCCCTATGGTGAATGGGTTAGTAGGGAATGATAACAGCTTAAAATGGGGGTTCACCAGGGTTGTCCTTTAAGTCCTTTACTTTTAATTTTTGTATTGGACCCTATGATTCAAAGGATTATATGGGATGACTCTGTACAGGGGATTTCCCCTGCTATTGAGATTGTATCTGAAAAGATTTCTGTGTATGCCGATGATGTTTGTCTCATGGTCAGGGACATAGTCCCTGGTATAAGGGCCTTGCACATTATGAAGTATTTTTGGGGGTTTTCAGTGGTATGCTTGAATTATGAGAAAAGTATAAGGTTGCAAATGGGAGGTGGAGATCTGCTACCTAAGATAAGTAAAAATAGTGCATTCTCAGATTAAGATATTAGGGTATACTTTGGGAGTGGCAATATTTCTTATGCAAATTGGGAAGAGAAATTATTAATAGGAGAAAGAAAAGTACAGGTGTGGAAATCCTAGGATTTATCTAAAAAGAAAAGGGCAATGATAATTGAAAAGTTCCTTCTTCCAATATTTTTGTATGTCAGTCATATTTTTCCAATACCAGTGGGGCTTGAAACAATGGTATTAAACTATTTCTTCCAAATGCTTTGGGGCAACAGATTAAACCCCATAAAAAGGGATTTTACTTATTTCTGTAGCAAAGATGGAGGTTTAGATATGATCAACCCCATGGTATTTTTTTATTTCTTCTTCTTTTTAAGTTCAATTTTGTATAGTGGTTTAGGAGGTTTAGAGGATTCTTGAGTTAGTTGGACAAAGGTGTTGTTTCAACCATTTTTTCATTGCTGGGGGGATCAGGTTATTAAGGGTACAAAGGTGTTAGGCATTCTGGAATTTGCAATCCCTGTGCTAAAAAAATTAAAGGTATGGAAATTATAGTAAAAGGAGGCTTGCTCATTAGACAGAAAACAGATACAGTATGTGTCAGAATAATGGATATGAATTATACAGTTCAAGTAGATTTTCCTAAATGTAGTCCATCTAAACTGCAATATGCTCTCAAACTTCTGAAGGATTCTAGGGCCCCGGTGAATATGTAGGATGTACAGTGGCTATGTTGTTATGGAAGATTGGGGTTAAAGGGCAACTGAAACCCATAAGGCTGTGAAGGAAAGGAAATGCTTGAGACAGGGGTGTGGGGGACAATTGGAGACATTGAAACATTTCTATATACAGCGTGGGTATATTGTGCAGTTTGGGCAGGATTTAGGCAGAAAATGGAGATGGGGTCCCATAACATATGAATGTTTGATTTTAGAGGATTATTCTGGATATTTTAGGAGATATCATCCCAGTACATTGAATGTAATATTTGCTTGTATAAAGTTTTACCTTTGGCAGGTGAGATGTCAATATTACATGCAACATGTTATTCTTCCAAATTATGTAATTAGTGCACAAACAGAGTCTGCAAACAGGAGTGTGAAAAAAAAAACTAAGTTTTAAAAAATGGATAGGAGGCAATTGTATATATTTTGGAAGCATGTGGACTGGTTGATTTAAGCATGGCTTCGATATTTTGGATAAATTATTAAGTTAGTTAAGTTAAATTCACTATATTGCCTGTTTTTCATTTTTCTATAGTTTTGATGTAATAAGGGGGGAAAACAAAAGTACTTATGTGTCAGGGGGGTGAAAGTTCTTTATTTTCCTTCTTATATTAGGAATATGTAATTAGAGTATTAGAATGAATAATGGTGTATGGGATGTTTTTGGTTTTGGGATGAAGGCTGTGTTTCAAATTTGATGTTGTTGTACTTGCAATAAGAAATTCCCCTACTTTTTTTCGATAAGTGCCATGGGATCTTTAACATCCACCTGAACCACCACCAGAACAGGCAGATAGGACCTCTGTTTAACATCTCAACTGAAAGACAGCACCTCAGAAGAGCAGCACCCCCATCATGCTGCACTACAGTGTCAGCATTGGGATATTAACCCAAGTGCCAGGTGTGGGAATTAAACCCGCAGCCCTCTGACAGCCCTCTGATTTACAGCCTCAGAGGCAAGTGTGCTACCTACTGAACCACTGACACTGCTTTACTGGGTGATTTTATTCTCCCACTGCCTCAACCAGCCATTAGCTTCCATTTCCAATACTTGGCTTTGTATCTTCCATTTACTAATAGGCAGGGGTCTAAGTCCAATTTCACATAGTTCTCTTCTACTTCTAATAGTTTGAGGCACATAGTTCTATAGTATTTCCTGTTCTGAATGACTATCGCTCCCCCTTGTCTGCTGGTTTTATTATTATTTGTGTGTCCTCCTCTAGACTTTTGAGTCCTTTTTTTCTTTTTGTGAGAAATTGGCTTTCATTCTTTTGTTCCTTTGTTTCAAAATTTTACTGATTTGTCTCTCTGCTGTTGGAATATAATTCTCAACAGCACGATTGTGGACAACTACTGCGATATAGTTGGACTTGATGTCCAACTTCATTTTCAAATCACTCTTCTCTTTATTGGTGTCTTGTTTGTTTTCAAATTGCATCTGTAATCTCAGTTTTCTAAATAACTTTTGTAGCTCTACCTCTACATAAAATTTGTATAATTCCTTTGTTGTTGAATATGACAATCCTAGTGATAGGACTCTGTTTTCTTCTGGGGTCAGAATTCTATTACTTAGATCAAATATTGGTCTCCCTAAGTTGCCACTCTGCAGTTTGCATTGTCCCCTTCCTCTTCCCCCTCCACCTTGCTCTTCTGTTTCTCTTATTTCTACGTTTGTTTGTTCTTTTCTTCTCAGATCATATCGTTCTTAGTTTCCCCGGCCTGGATCCTGAGTTACTGTCGTTGTTTGATTCTGCATGTGGAGTCCCTGATGTTCTCTCTCCCTGACTAAAAAAGGTTCTCATTGTCTTTTTGGGTCTGGTCTGTTATTGTCTCTGGTATAACTTCCTGAGCTATAAGAACCAGAATTTGTTCCTTTCATGAATCTCTTATTGTTTGTTTTTTTTTTATAGGTATATATTCTATTATTCTTGTAGTCTCCTGTGTCCCTATAAAATGTTGATTTTAATTTCCTTTAGTGTTTTTTCATAATCTTTTAATTTGATATTGATGTCCTCTAACCATTCTTTCAGTTCTTCAGCATTAATCTATGTCTGAAGAGAGTTTTCGTGTTCCTGAATATCATCTGCAAGTTTCCCTCTAGTTTTTATAACAGCTTTGATTAAAGCATACATGAAATCTATGCTGCATTTTGTCCTGATGCCCTCCCATTTTGTTGTTAATGTCTCATCTTCTATTCCTAAATTTGGTTCTATCATGACCCTTAAACCTCTAGGTATTCTCTTAAATTACAGACATTTGACCAGAGTTAAACCATGGAGATCTGTTTCAAATCCTTATTCTTCTAGTTCTCTGTTCTGTGCTTCAGGGATTTTGAAATATCAGAATCCATTGATGTCATGTCCTAATTCCCCTTCATCGAGTAAAACAGTGTCTCCCTTTCTGAATCTGTGAAGGTACAGAGGGTGTAACCACCTTCTGCATTTCCTCCTACATCATTTAAGGCTTCCATTCCAGTATGCTTGTGCCAACCAAACAATTGGAGATGACAGCAATGTTATTTTGTATACAGATGCTACCAACATATATCAGTTCCCTATAGTTCTGTCCAAAATAATTTTTTACCCAAGGGTTAGAGTCCAGTATGAAAACTGGCCAGCTCCACAGCTAACAATGTAAAGAAAATTTAGAAGACATTACAGGCGATTTCCCTCGGGGACCCCCTTACAACTACAACAAAGCTGAAAACCCCATTGAAGTAAGATGAACAGCACTTATTTTACTTTTTCATATAGCAGTCAGCATTTCCAGTAGCAAGATGTGTCTTTTATCATAGACTGAATCTTCATCCTGTGACCAGTTCAGGTGAGTGAGAGTGTGTGGGTGGTGGTGAGAGGGAGGTCGGGGTGGATGATCAGAGAGAGAGAGTGGATGAGAGACCATTTTCAGTTTTATGGTTTTGAAAAAAAAGACATCAAGGGACTGTTTTCTTTATTACAGTGGAATGGTGATCAGAAAATGTGTGTATGTGTAGAGGGGAGATACCACTAGACACCAGGGAAAACAAATGTAAAACACACAAAAACCACCACGCACTCCAGAGCCAGGAGAGCAACTCACCCTCCAGTGAAGATGTAATGAGCTGCAGTAAATTGCACAGATACAGTTTTTGCTGCAAAAATATACACTTTAGTTGTGTGAATTCAAATATACAGAAGAAAAGTGGAGTGAAGGCACAACTGCATGCAAGGACCCTGGTGCTTTGCCAGTTAAGGCTTTATTAGGGGGATGGACCTTGCAGGTTAAGATCACTTATATACCAATTTAATTCAAATAGTAGTGATGCCATTACTATTGACCAATCACAGAGCTTCATTCTCAAATTCAAAGTTCAGAAACTATAAATTGGTATACAGACACGCCAATATTGAAATAACATAATACAGTATTGAGGGTTGTCCCCTCCTTTGTTTCTTTCTCCCCTCCTTTACTTTACTTTATTATTATAGTTTTTTCACACTCCCATTTTGTGGCTTGGATTCCAGGTCTCTCCTCTCCCCTTTTCTGCTTCTCGATCATTTTCCCTCCCTTTAGAAATATTTTATTTGATGAATTTTGATACGTAATAGTAGGGAGAACTTACTTTAATATAACCGGGCCCCCTTGTGTTCCTTTTAGTGATTATTAGAGCTACAACTTGGCATAAGGGTAGTACTCGTACTGTTTATTTAAAATGAGGTAAAATATATACCCAAACATGCATACATGTAATAAATCTCATTATTGTGTTGTGTGTGCTCTTATCTCCTGTAGGTGTTATGTGAGCACAGAACCATCTGCCTTCCATTTTTGGCCTTGCTATAATTCATGGCTTGGATTTTTTGGATTAAAATTCAACATTCTTGAGACGTAACAGGTTTCATTATAAATATGTACTTTGAATGTAGTTATGTAACATTGGAAAACTTCCTCAGAGTTTGAAGCAACAATTTTTTGAACCTGTATTGTCAACATGATGTTTGAATGTTTACATATTTCAGGAATCACCATTGATAATGGTGATTGCTTTTTGTTAGTTTTTTCTAAATTTAAGTCATTCCTCCAGTTCATTTTTACAAGCCTTTTGGGTTCATTAGGAAATTTTCCAATAATTTGGGTTATTTGAAAATCAGACATTTTGATTGGCTGTTACATAATGAGTGCACAAAATGTTTGAATTTGCTTTGAAATCAGCACCATATATGTTTTTGGAGGTTTGTATTGTGTAATTTTGATATTGGTGTGTCTGTATGCAAATTTATAGTTTCTGAACTTTGAATCTGAGAGTGAAGCTCTGTGATTGGTCAATGGTAATAGCATCACTCTACTATCTGAATTAAATTGGTATATAAGTTATCTTAACCTGTAAGGTCCATCCTCCTAATAAAACCTTAATTGGCAAAGCACCGGGGTCCTTGCACTCAATTGTTCCTTCACTCCACTTTTCTTCTGTATATTTGAATTCACACAAGTAAAGCATATATTTTTGCAGCAAAAACTGTATCTGTGCAATTTACTGGAACTTATTATATCTTCACTGGAGGGTGAGATACTCTCCTGGCTCTGGAGTGTGAGGTGTTTTTTGTGTGTTTTCGATTCCTGGGTCACAATCCACACCTGCACCCTGCCCCAGCTTGGAAGCATACCACTGAAGTTGGTTAAAGCAAACGTAAACCGGGATGGTGAGCAGCAGGTGGGAGGTGCCACTAGACATCAGGTAAATATATCAGAAATATGGAGATGCCATCAGAGGGTAGGGGGGTGCAACTAGATGCCAGGCAAATATTATTTTACTATGGCAATGGCAATGGTGATTAGCAGGTGGGGGGGCCGCCGGACACCAAGGAAATATTTTATTGGGGATGGTGATCAGCAGGTGGGGGGTTGCCACTAGACACCAGATAAATATTATTTGATTTCTGTGATGGCAATCAGCAGGTGAAAGGTGCCACTAGACACCGTGGAAATATTATTTTATTACGGGGATGGCAATCAGCAGGTGGGAGGTGCCACTAGACACCAGGGAAATATTACTGTAATATGGGGACAACAATCAGCAGGTGGGAATGCACTAGATACCAGGGAAATATTATCTTAAAGGAGACATGAATGTGCTTAAGTGTACTTAGCAGTGTTATTGTTGTCTAACTGATATTAAAAACATATTTTCCACATTACTGTGTCTCCTGTCTTCAGGTTGTGCTGTTTTAATCAAAACTGTGAACAGACTGACACACCAACAATTTATGTTCTTTTTTATGCTCGAGATCAGCAGTCTAAAGGTGGCATTTCAAGTGATGTCTCCGTTTGAGCAATTAATAAAATGTGGTGATGGGTTCAAAATAAAGACTCTGTCTATCATTACAGCTGGTAAATACCTTTTAATTGATAGGCCAATTGCAGATGTCCTTAAGTGTTTCTTACACTTGTCTTTATGTTCATGAGTGATAATTCTCTTAGTATATCTTTTCTTTACTCATGTCAGTTGCTATTACAGCTTAAAACATGATTACTAGTTTCAGAAGTGTTTAATGTGCAAACGATCATACAGATAGAAAAATATCACATTATACTTTGATATGATTCATAAGTAGTATTGTAAAAAGCACATATTTATTTTTACTGCATATCAGACTGACTGTCTCTTATTGTTTTCCCTTGAAACTGATGGTGTTTCTCACTATTATGGGCTCATAATATTTTGTGAGGGGAGACGATGCACATATGATCAGTTTTAAATCCAACATGATATGCTCCTTCTTTCTCGCTATGAAATAACATCATATTAATATATTTGATTAAAACATACATGTTTAAAAATAAATAATTTTAGAATAAACTTTGGTCAGTTACAAGGGAAATGAAAAAGAATCATTTTTAATGTTTCCATTCTGCTCACATCAAGCCTCATGTATGAAGTCTATGACGCAAGTACCTGTATAGTATAATATGTTTTTTATCTACAAAAAGCTGAGCTGCTAATAACACATTTTTTAAATATGAGCAATGGTCACAACTGGTATCTGTCAAAGTACCCAGTTTAAATTACATTGTACCTAATGTATTTAGATATAAAAAGTGTGAAAAGTCAGACCATAATTATAAATTTAGTTTAAGTGAACAGTGATAATTACAACTAACTAGCAAAACTGCTGTTGTCCTTTTGCAATCAGATGCAATAAAATCACATGCTGCCTGTTATGACTGATTTACTTATGTTTTTCTTGCCACAACAACCCCTTCCCCAATAAAATGTAATTCTTATGTAGGGAAAGGGAACATTGTTTAACCAGAATTAGCACACTAAGCTAAAGCTTGTTTCCAGATGCAACCTGGAGCACAAGGAAGTTAAGTGAGTTGCTCAGGATTATACATTATGCACCTAGACAGCTGTGGGATTCAAGCCCAGATCTCCAGGTCTGCAGCTCAGAGCCTTAACCCACTGCGTTATACTGCCTCAAGGACTGCAGAATTATCACATTATCGTAATTAGATTTTATACTGGTTTGTGATATGTGAAGCTTATAAATACATAAGAATTACACACATATCTATGAGATTAGGTATTTCATGAAAACTGACCCAGAACTTGTGAGTCAATGCATTCCTCACAGCTGATGTAGATGAACATGTACAGCAACCATATTAGGGGTTGGGGGTTGTTACAGACAAACATGCAAACATGACAAGACACAATAAAACTTACAGTAAGTACCATGTATTGTGTTTATTAAACATGATAATTAGGCTTGCCACTAAAAGACAGGCCAGCTTCTCTCATGGCCCCTGCCAGAAAGAAAGAGGGAAAGGGGGAGGGGGCCGGGGAGAGGGACTAGTGTCATCAACATTGAGGTCAGGTAGTGTAATGTGATGCGTTGGGGCTAGGGCTCATGCCATTGGCCAAGGGGTAGGGCTGACAGAGGTCCTGAGCTGGGGTCCTTAGGGGGTATATCAGGGCTGTTTGCCCTGGGTTAGCCCTGTTTTTGCTGAGAAATTCCTGATATCGGAGCTTAGCACGTTTTTGGTAAATAGGTAAGGCACAAAGCATGGGGTTACTAGGCCTTCACAGGTCATGCGGCCTTATGATTTATCTGGCTTTCTTTGGTGTGTTTAGGATACTAAGTTTGGAGGGCAGGGCAGTTTACTAAGGGGGACTGTTTTTCAGGATGTTAAGCAACTGGGGTTTATAACTATTTAATGAGAACATTTTGATTTTTGTACTTGTTGCTGCAAGGTTTGGCATAGGCTCATAGTAGGCATTAGGTGCAGTATGTTGTTAGTGAGAAACCTGCCATTTGGGCATAAATATCTAATGCAGGAGCATTTCCCCATGGAGAAGCAACAGGCTGTGTGACCTAGCAAAGTAGAATGGTGTCTTGAACAGAATTTGGACCGGAAGTCATAGTAAAGAGGCGGGTTGGCAGGAGGTGTGGCTCACTGTACCACCCTCTGCAGGGAGTGAGGGTCAGGCAGTTGGATCCTGCCATCTTGGGGTATGCGGCACAGACAGTGGCACCTGCCAGATAATCAAAGGCCTGATAAGGTAGGCATTGGGGCACTCACAGTGTTTGCTTTCTCCAGCCTATAGTATCACAACACATGATGATGGCACCAAGGAGGACCACAATTTCCAGTGAGAAGATGACGGAGAAGGCGACAAAGCTGATGGGCCAGATGACCAAATTGGTGGCAGTGGCCAAGCAGAGAGAGGCAGAGGAAGAGATGCTGAAAAAGCTGAAGGAGTGGGATGAGTGCCCAGGAAGGGGGGAGACTGGAAAGAGGCCCAGATGGGAGGGACCCAGCACAATACCCACCCCAACTTCTGTGCCCGAGCCAAAGCCAGGGAAGGAAGGCATGGACAGGGGTAAGAATGGGGTAGATATCTCAAATGAGGGTGATCTGAAAGAATAATTAGAGGGGCTTTTGGGTGATATGGGTGACACTGGGATAGAGAAGATGGAGTGGGCCTTGCAGGCCATAAAAGAGAAAGAAGACATAGTGGGGGCTGGGGGAGCTGGGGACAAGCCAGGGGGCAAGAAGTTGTATGAGAGGCATCCATGTGTCTCATTGGGGGACCACGTGCTGGCCTCACTCAAAGAAAAGATTTTGAAGGGGGAGTATGTGGACATTTTCAAACACAATCTAATGCCTGAAGCACTTATACTAGCTATCTATAGCTCCATAGTATCCATTGTTGACTATGGTCTGGTTATCTATGGCTCAGCTTCCACCACTACCCTCTGCACAATATCAGCGGCACTCAATAATGCATGCCAACTTCTTACTGGAGCAGCATGCCTTACCCACATATGTGAACTGTATGCACAAACAGGTTGGCTTCAGCTAAATGGGAGGATTCACTATCAGACCTGCTTGCTACTAAAAAGGCACTTCTCAGGCTCCTGCCTTCTGGTGTTACAAACTTACTCAACCCATCGTGTAGCTCCTAGCATATGCGTAGCTCAGTCAACCAACTCTTCTCTGTCCCAAGATGCCAGACTACACAAGGGCAATGATCGTTTGCATATAGAGCACCACTATGGTTTAATGCACTGCCCAGAGATATCTCTTCCTTACCAAAATTGGGACCATTTAAAGGCACTCTTCATCAGCATCTTATAGCTAACAGTCCCTGTGACTGTTTCAACTGACATGAGACTTCCTCAGCAGTACTGACACATCCCTGTGTACCTACATATCCCCTTTTCTCTGGGAATTACCACTTTCACCCTAATGGCTCTGCCTTATTTCCTGCCTCCTTCCAGGATCCTTCTTTCACCTCACCCTTCTCACCCTCCACCTTCTTTTCACTGTTTATCTTCACTTACCTGAACTTTCGTTCACTCAAATCCAACTACATACCTACTTGACAAAGCACCTTGGGCTGCCTCCTTTTATTAGGTTATTTTTGATTTCCTACCAATTCATAGTTTTAATTTTAGTTGCAATATTAATGACATATTGTCATTTTAAAGACTTTCTTGTCAATATTTTATGTAATACCTTCCATTGTATGTATGTCACCCTTCCCACTGATGTGAAACCTTTGTAAAAGAGATGTTATGTGCTCAAAGGTATTGTAATCCGAGAAAGAATAAATAAAATCAAAATTGTTGGCCTGGTGGATGAGGATACTGCCACAAAGTATGAACAGAAAGAATCAGTGGGCAAGTCAGAGATGGCAGTAGCCTTGGTTGTAGTGGGCCACAAGGTGGAAGAAGCAAAGTAGAAGGGTAAAACCATTGATAATTGGCAGGTGGGGTTTGTCATTTACAGTGCCTTGGTGCTGGAAAAAGCAGCCAGACCTGGCCATTCCCCTGCTGATGTATACAGTGATCATCAGGGATGCTTACAAAGCTAAACTAGGATATGGTTGGCTGAAGTACAATGAGGATTTCCGGAAGTGGATGGCAGCAGAAGGAGATTTGAGGTGGAACTGCACCCATTCAGAGCTCTGAGTGAGGACCCTGTCCAGGCAGATGAGTGGGTCTGGGGCAGCAGGGGAAGAAAAGCCCCATAGTCCCAGGAGTCAAAACCTGTTGGGGATTTAACAAGGTGTCCTACACCTGGACTAAATATCTCTTCGAAGTGCAAGGGGTCATGTCTGGTATCTAGCTGCAGACAATGAGGTAACAAGGGCAGGCAAGCTGGGGGACAGTAGCAGGAACAGTCCTTTCAGAGGGCAGGGAGGGGGACCTGGCAGGGGACAAGGGGACAGGGGAACACAACAGGGGAGGTTATAATTCCAATTACGGGTGGAATTAGAAGAGGCAAAGGGGAGGGGTGGTGGGGATATGCACTGGCATGCACGGCCATTGCCCTAGAAGTCATGGAAGCATGGACTCATGATTACCCAAATGTCAAGGGGGCAGAACTGCTTGGGGAGGGTTTTGAGAAAGGTTTTCTGCTGGGTTTTCATGGGGGGCGGGCAGGGATGAGGGCCAAGAACCTTGGGTCAGTAAGAGGGAAGGAGGACATTGTGTGGGTGAAGATACAGAAGGAGGTTAAGACAGGGTGGGTGGAGGGGCCTCTGGCGGTACCGCCATGCCACAACTTCAGGGTGTCACCATTGGGAGTGGTGCCAAAGAAACAGAGGGGTGAGTTTTTTTGATCCACCATCTATCATACCCCAAAGGGAGGTCAGTGAATTAGGGTATACTCGAACACCTCAGGGCAATATCCTATGTCTCACTGGAACAGGCAATAGTACTGATCAGGGCAGTGGAGGGGGCATGGCTAGCAAAGAAAGACATCGAGTCAGCATTCCGGCTGTTGCCAGTGGATTGGGACCTTTTGGGATTTCAATTCGAGGGCAGTCTCTGTTTTGACAAAGCCATGCCAATGGACTGCTCTGTGGCCTGTTCAACTTTTGAGGCATTCAGTTCCTGGGTGCAGTGTGTATTCTGGGCAAGATACAGTCACAAGAGGGTATTGCACTATCTGCATGACTTCCTCCTAATAAGGGAGACCTGGGTGGAAAGGCAGGTAATGTTACAGGATTTCAAAAGGATGTGTTGGCATATAGGAATACCTGTGGCACAGGGAAAAATGGAGGGTCCAGCACACAGTTTGGAGTTTCTGGGAATAGAGGTGGACACAGAGCAGGGATGCTTCCATCTACCAGGGGACAAGGTATCTCAGCTCAGGAGGCTGCTGGCGCAGGTGATGTGGAGGAGGAGGAGGGTGTCGCTGGTACAGGTACAGCAACTGCTGGGGCACCTTAATTTTGCCTGAAAGGCCATTAGTCCTGGCAGGATGCTTACCAGAAGATTGGGAAGGGCTACAGGGAAGGCTAAGCAGCCACATAATTGGGTGTATATTACAAAGAGGGACTGGGAGGAATTTAAGGTATGGGAGGAGTTTTTGGAAAATTACAATGTGGTAACATTCTGGCAAGATGAATGGGAGTACAACATGTATCTGGAGTTGTACACCAATGCCTCGGGTGCACTGGAAATGGTGGCATATTTTAAGGAAAGTGGATGTCAGAGGCATGACCAGCACACTGGAAAGCAGGGGGGTATTGAAGGACATCACTTTTCTGTAAATATTTCCAATCTGGGTGGCCTTGGAGGTATGGGGGAACAGGATGAGGGGAAAGTTCATCTTCTTCTGGTGCAATATTAAAGGGGTGGTGGGGGTCATTAACAAGCAAGGTGGGAGCATGGAGACCATGGGGAGACCACAGGAGGATTCTGCGACACATGGTGCTGCTGGGGCTGCAATTGAATTTGTCTTTCAAAGCAGAGCATATTGAAGGGATCAAGAATGAAGTGGCTGACAGTCTTTCCTGTTTACAGCTAGGAAGGTTTTGAGAGCTGTTGCCACAGGTGGCAACACACAGGACCAATGTCCCACACCGGCTGTGGGAGATTGGAGAGATACAGCCAGGGCACTGTACCAGGGACTGTGGTCAGCCAACACCCTGAGGGTTCTGTGAAGGTGGGAGGTTGAGCCTCCAGTTCAGGAGTAGACACAGATGGGATAGGGAGGAGCCGGTCTGGGATGAGCAGGTGAGACAGTTCATAGTAGAGAGGTGGGAAGAGGGGATGGCACATGCCACAGTGGTGGTACAGCTGGTAGGCATAAACTGAGTTTGCCAGGACAAGGGGTGGCCAGATGCCACTGCTGGCAGGACAGTCAAGAGGATGGTCATGGGGTGGCAGAGGGGCCAGGGAAAGAGGAAGGATTGGAGATGTCCCATTAGGGGACAACTGTTGGACAGGGTGCTGGAGGAAATGTGCATGTCATTGCAGAAGGCCTATTTGTTCAGGGCAGTTTTTGCTGCCATGACAGCAGGTGCCTTTCAGGTGGGGAGGTAGTGGCCCCATAGATGGCGGTGGCTGGCCTGGCTATGCAACATGAGTGAATGGTTTTGGGGAAGACAGGGCTGCAGGCCTTAAGTTGCGTGGTGGCCGCCCTGGAAGAATATGAGAGCACTCGGGGGATAGCTGGGGGGACTTTGTTCCACCACGGGGATGGCTTCTCGATCACCAGTTTTCAAGTGGGGTGGTGCTCAAGAAGGCTTTTGTATTTACAGGGGAAAACCAGGGGGATTTTGCTCCCCATTTCTTCCGGATTGAGGCGGATCTAAAAAGGGTCGAGCGCTGGAGGTCCAGTTGTTATTAGAGATATGTCAGGTGTTGATGCTCAACAACTCACACTGATTTTTGTTTCCATGGCCGGTTCCAAGTGGAAGGTATGGATAGTGGGGCATTCCTTTGTCTATTGGGCAGAAAGGTTTGCGACCACCATGGACAGAGGGATACAGTTATGCACCCATATGGAGCACACAAGGGTACATTGGTTGGACACCAGGGGCATGAGGTAGGCCCAGCTGCTGCCCCTCCTGAAGGAGTTAAGGGTGCAATGGGGGTAGGCTGGATTGCCTCATCATCCATTTGGGAGGCAATGACCTGGGGGACTTACCATGAGGAGTGCTGGGGCAGGCCATAATGGCTGATTTAGAGAGAGTGAAGGGATGGTGGTCTGAGATCAAACCCTGAAGGGTATGGAGGGGATCCAAGGATATCAGATTGATTGAAAAGGTTAGGAAGCACCTGAACAGGACAGTAGCAAAGATAGTGATTGCAATGGGGCTGTATACATCCAACACAAGGACATTTCCTTTGACCAGGTACATGTGTACAGGTCCGATAGGGTACATCTGTCAGAATTTGGAACGTGCGTGTTCCTAACACCATTAGGTGAGCTAGTGGGAGAGATAGCAAAGAAGGGTTTAGGGTTCTAGCACACAAGGGGGTAGCCCCATCGTCCTTCATAAACTGGAGGTGGGGCAGTGGAGGAAGGAAGAGGGGGAGCAGGGGGAAGGGGTCAGAAAAAGGGTGGTAGGCAGCACAGACTGGGTGCAAGGAGCCCAGGTGTGGTATTAATGTGGGGAAATAGGTCTAGGTGCTGGATTCATAGTGTCTGGGTGTGGAGGGCTGAAGCCCGGGTAAGGGTTGGACTGACCTGGTTCTTTTGATGGAGGAGGAGGGCTGGATTCTGAGTCTCATGGAATATCAAGAGTTGTCATAATCCTATTAAGTGGACTAAGGTTCTTGCTTTTCTTAAATCATTATGAACAGATATTGCATTTAGTCAAGAAACACACCTTCCAGGAGAGGAACTAATGAAATTAAAAAAGACCTGGGTGGGTACAGTAGAGGACAGTTTGTACAATTCTAAAAGTAGATTAGTTTGTATCCTGTTCCACAAGAACTTGAATTTAGCAATTAATTCCAAGCTAGAGGGTCCTGAAGGCAGATTTCTTATCAGCATTCAACTTGACGGGGTAGATGTCACACTGGTTAATTTATATGCTCCAAATGTAAACCAGAGTGATTGTTTTTGCCACTGTCGCAGACAAACTTGGGTCTGTTGACCCAAAATCTATTATTCTGGCAGGTGACTGGGACTCCAGTCTTGATAAGTATTTAGATAGACGCTCAGGAATGACAACAGAACAAATAAGTTATTCAAAGGCTCTCACTAAATTCTGTGATGAAATGGGCCTTATAGACTCATGAAGGGTGATACATGCTAAAGATAGAGATTTCACCTTTAGGTCTTGAGGGCACAACTTGTATTGTAGATTGGATTACATTCTAATTTCTAAAGTTAATAAGTGACCTAACTAGCAGCAACATAGGAAACATTGTCATTTCAGATCATGCACCAGTGTCAGTTGGGATCCAGATAGCAGAGCTCCCTAACCATAAAGGGATGTGGAGATTCAATAGTAGCCTATTGAAGGACAAAGAATTTGTTAAAACGCTAAGCTCTGAAAGCAAACAATGTCTTGAGCTAAATGATAATGGGGAGGCGACTAATGGGGTTCTGCGGGATGCTTTAAAGGATTATTTAAGAGGCCACATTGTTTCCTATGTCAGCCATAAACAAAAATAAACTGCTAAACAAAGAACTATCTAAGATGGAAGCTGAACTTAAGCTAAAAGAGTCACAATATATACACTCTGGTTGTATAGACTCACAGTTATTCTCAGAAATAGTAGGCTTAAAATACTCAATTAATACTATCCATAATCGCAAAGCTGAATTTGCACTGTTTCGATTGAAGCAGAATACTGGGAGTCAGGTGTGGCACAAGGGACGTTATTAGCATACAGGCTCTGTAAAAGTACAGAGTCCACAAAAATTGCTTCAATTACAGTTAACAAACATAAGGTGGCAAACTCAGCAACTCAAATTGCTGAAAGCTTCAAAATATTTGACACTACTCTATATCAGTCTGAAGTATTACATGATGAAGGATTGCTTAACTCTTTTTTAGTTAATATCAAAATGCCATCTATTTCTGAAAAAGACAAAAGCTGCACTCAATAAACCATTTACCAAAGAAGAAATAGTTAAACCAGCCATGTTAGCACATATGGGCAAAGTGCCAGGCTTAGATGGGTTTTCAGGAGAATTTTACAAGGCCACAATACAGGATACTGCCCCCCTTTTGAACGGAGTGTTCAATGAGTCCTTTGAATCAGATATTTTACCTGCTTCTACGAAGGAGGCAACCATAAGTGTAATACCAAAAAAAAAGGCAAAGATCCTACCAGATGTGATAGCTACAGACCTATATCTCTGATTAATGTTGATTGTAAATTTTTGGCAAAAATGATTGCATATAGACTAAACCGAGTCATTCCCCAATTAATACACCCTGATCAAGTTGGATTTGTGAAGGGCCAAAATAGTGCTGACTTGATAAAAAAGGCCTTATATATCATTCATAATTCCAAAACTTCAGACCATAAACCTTTTCTTCTATCCTTAGATACTAACAAAGCCTTTGATTGGATAGAATGAGGGTACTTACAAAGCATTTTGACTAAGTACAATTTAGGGTATCAGTTTTGTAGATGAGTGAAAATTTTATATAACCACATATCTGCTAAAGTTAAGGTGAATGGGGTACTCTCAGGTAACTTTGACATTTAGAGAGGGACTAGACAGGGTTGCCCACTTTCACCTTTATTGTTTATCTTGGCTTTAGAACCTCTATTAATTAAAATTAGGTCCACAGTTGAGATAAACGGTATGGGAATAGGTAAGCATAATAAACTTCTGGCATATGCAGATGATCTGATACTTACCCTCACAGCCCCTAGGAAATCAATTCAACCCCTTTCAGAACTTATACAGTCATTCTCATTATTTTCAGGTTTTAAAATAAACTTTGAAAAATTGAAAATACTCCTCGTTTCTAAAACAATTAACAATATATACTTCAATCAGTTTAAGTTTAAAGTTGCTTCTTCTACAGTCAAATTCTTAGGCCTTGACTTATGTGGAGATAGTAATAAGATTTGTCAGCTAAACTTTACTAACTTGCTGGACTCACTGAAATTGGATCTACAGAGGTAGCGTCCAATGCTGGTGTCTTTTTGGGGCAAAATTCAAGCTATAAATGTGATTCTAGCACCTAAAGTCTATTATTATTTACATCATATGCCAGTACAGCTGCCTGAAAAGTATCATAATTTGCTAGACTCTGCCCTACTGAAATATTTATGGGAAGACAAACCTGCTAGGATTTCAAAACTTAATTTATAATAACCTAGAAATAGGGGTGGATTTTAACTATCCAGATTTCAAAATAAGGCATTAAATCTTTTTAGTATCTCAAAACATCCAATCCTTGTTCTTCCAAGATTCTAATCTGATTCCAGGATGGGTAGGTTTTGAGAGATGCTTATTGAAAGGAGTGAACCCCAGGGTCATTTTATTTGCAGACCTTCCAAAAGAAGTAAAATCTCACCCCATCCTGAGAGCTACCTCAAGAGCTTGGTTTAAGACCGCTAAGTTGTTAGACTGGAAACCAGCTCTTTCTCCACATTGCCCAATCTGGCATAATAAAATATTTCAAATTGAGGGGAAAACTTTAGATTGGCAGATCTGGAAGGAAAGGGGTATTTTATACCTGAATGACTTGTTTGATCAAAACTCATCAACTTTGATGTCTTTTGCAGACTTAGCTGGAAAATACAAGTTGCCTAGAACAGATTTTTTTAAATACTTGGAACTCAGGCAAATCCTAAAGGAAAAGTTAATGATTCAGTCACATTGCCCCCTTCTCATTTCATGGATAAGATATTCGCCACAAATAAGAGATGTAGAACTAAATATAATATGGTTATAGAGTCTAGGGATAATCCAATTCAGTCAATAATTCAAAAATGAAAAATGGAATTCGGTACTTCTATTTCATCAGAGGAATGGGATCACAGCTGGAGGAATACTCTCAAGGCATGTAAGAATGCAAAAGATAGGCTAATACACTACAAAATAGTTCACTGTTGGCATCATACTCCAGACAAAATGTTTAAACTAGGTCTGTAAGATAATAACATATACTGGAGATGCTCTGAAGATGTTGGTAACATTTCACATATCAATTCGTCCTGTCCACTTCCACAAAATTCTGGGATGAAGTTTTAGGAGCATCTGAAAAAATTCTGGGCAGAATAATTTTAACATCTGAAAAGTTAATTATGTTGGGCATCACTGCTGACCTGGTAGGATGGTCTCAGGCTAATATCCTATGGCTACTTAGAGCTCTGATCTCAGCCAAAAACTTCATCCTTAGGCACTGGAAACAAAACAACCATCCTATGCTGACTGAATGGTTGGATGATCTCTCCACTAGATCAAGTTATGAAAGACTAGCTTTCTGCTATAGTGATCATATAGAGAGATTTTTAGATATTTGGAAATCTTTTCTGAATTTTATTTTCTGTAAAAATGATAAACAAGTTTAGAATTTTGCTTGATGACAGGTATGCTCATTATACAGATATCTCTTGCAGTTACTAGTGTTACTAGTGTATTTATAATTTCTCTTATACACAGTCATACAATGTATCATTCACTTTACCATTTTGTTTACCTGTCTCATAACTGTACAATTTATCCTTTTTATTTGAAATCTCAATAAAAGTTTAAATTATAAAAAAGAGTGTCCGGACCCTGAAGCACAGAAAAAGGAGAAGCATCAAGAATGAAGGAAGGGCCAGAGTTAAGAAGAAATGATGTGGCATATTATGTTGTCATTGTGATTGAATTATGATAATGTGGGATGTAATATTATCTTTATGTCAAAATAAAAACTTGTCTGCAAGCAGCCAAACTCTAGAAAGATGTTACGTGGAATTATTTCTGGGAGGGGATCAAGGGACAACTCATGATTTCTCATATTAAACTCACAGTTGATTTTCTGACCATTTCTGAATTGCGCAGCAGTTTGGTTTAGGTTATTTAATGAAAAATTGATTCTGTCTCTGACAGACACACACACACACACACACACATATATGCACACATACATTAACCAATAATAAGATATGTTTTATTATAAACTGAGCAAATAAATATAATTTTTCATGCTTATATTAGATATGCTTCAGTTGTTAATGATGATATCTGCACATACATTATTTTATGGGGGGGTTATATTTATAATTGGAATATTCAATCATCTGTATTGTGTCTGTTTTTTGTTTTCAGCTTTCTTTATCCTTCTCCTGCTCTCTTGCCCCTTAGACCTCTCTCCGGTGAGGTCTCTTGGTGCTGCCTTGTCCTGCCCTGCCTGAGGTCCTCCTGGGACTGGTCTCTGCTTCCTGTGAACTCCCCTCCAGTTTCTCCTACTACCCCACCCCCAGCACTGAGCCCCCCTTAGGTGGGACCACCATACTCTTCTGATGCTCTGTCTATACTCTAGAATGGCAGCCAGGGAGTGGAGGAGAGAGAGAGAGAGAGACAGAGACTAGCCAGGTTGGACTTGGCAGTGGGTGGGGGGCAGTCCACTGAGCCCACCTTCACTTGTCCAGGTGCCAGAGTTTTTTTTGTGTTTCAGTTGCCCCCTGGGGTGCAGATCTGCAATGATACCCTGCATGTGGCAGGCATGCTACTGCATCTGCCAACACCCTCATCCCCAGAAGAGCACATTGCAAGTTGTGCTGCCTTCAGTCTCCACTGGGAGCTACTGACACTGCAGCGAGTGAACCTGCTGACTGCGGGAGAGGAAAGCAGTTCTCCAGATGCTCAATCCTCTCCTGCTGACACCCCAATGTCCCAAGCTCATTCCCAAACTCAGGTCACCAGTGTGGTATGAGGTGTAGCATCCAGCGTCTCAACCCTCAGTGCCACAGGACCGGCCTTAGTCTGATTTTTTTATACACAATACTTAACAATATTCATTAACAAAATATAAAAAATAACTGTATACCATCACCGTAGTGATGGGAAAACAGCAAAGACCATCACAGAGACAGAATTGGCAGTTCACTGTGAAGGTCCACTGGTTTCCTGACACTGCTGTCTCTGGAGTAGTTTTCCTCCTCCACAAATCAACTCCAACTTGGAGTTGGTAATCTATAGTGGGGGGTTGTGGAGGGCACAGCCCCCCCCTGCAAAAATTAACTTTTATACAGTGATAGCACAATGCCAATTGTCGGCATTGTGCTGTCGCTGTAATGATGATCAGCAAATTTCCTGTAGCTGCAGCGACATGGAAGCAAAAGACTACAAAATACAAAGCTTACAACTAAGCAAAGTTAAAATGTGTTACTGCAACTTGAATAAGGAGGAGAAGCAACTTTCTGTTAAAAAACTATAATGTATGTGTTCTTTAAAACATATACCTTCACACAGTCAATTATTGGAACAAAATAAAAATTAGTTTAGTAAAGTTGAAGAGTGTATAAAGTCTGTGCTGCTTGCTTGTTCATGTTGTAATTGTGCTGCAGGTGAACAGTATAATTACGTTAACTAAGCAGTATTGGTCATATATCATGCGTATACATAGATACACAGATACATAGACAGTGCTGGCAGATAAGGGCCTATGGCCCACCCAGTCTGCCCATTTGAGCTTGTAAGTTCAGTTTGTTTTCCTAGAAGTCTGTTGCCCCTTACCCCGACCTCCAGAATTCCTTTATGTCTATCCCATGCATTCTTAAATCCCGTGATTGTTTCAGCCCCCACCACTTCCTCTGGCAGGGTGTTCCACTTGTCCACCACCCGTTCTGTGAAGAAATTCTTTCTCATGTTTCCTCTGAATCGTCCTCCCTCCAACTTCATCCCATACCCGCTAGTTCTGGAACATCTTTTTCGCTTAAAAATAGTGTTTTTCTGCACCCTGTTCCTCCCTGTAAGATATTTGTATGTCTCTATCATATCCCCTCTCTCCCTCCTCTCCTCCAGGGAGTACATGTTCAGTTCCTTCAACCTGTCTTCATAGGACTTGTGATGCAATCCATGCACCATCTTTGTTGCCCTCCTCTGAACCTTCTCTACCCTGTCTATGTCCTTACGTAGGTATGGTCTCCAGAACTGTACACTGTACTCCAGGTGGGGCCTCACTAGTGTCTTGTATAGCGGAATTATGACCTCCTTTTCCTGCTGGTGATGCCCCTGCCTATACATCCCAGCATCCTATTTGCTTTACCTGCTGCCTTGTCACACTGTTTCCCTACCTTGAGGTCATCAGAGATGACAACCCCAAGATCCCTTTCCTGCTTAGTGCATGCTATATCCTCACCCCAACTGATATATTGTGCCAGGGTTTTTGTGCCCCATATGCATTATCTTGCACTTTTTGCATTGAATTTCAATCCAAACCCTGACCATTCTTCATGTTTCTTCAGGTCGCTTCTCATTCTGTCTACAACCTCTGGTGTGTCTACTCTGTTACAGAGCTTTGTGTCATCAGCGAACAGTGAAATTCTGCCTTCTAGGTCCTGCGCAATGTCACTGATGAAGATGTTGAATAGGACCGGTCCCAGCACTGATCCCTGTGGTACCCCACTGGTCACTCTTCCCTCTGTGGAGTGATAGCCATTTACCACCACCCTCTGTGTCCTGCCACCCAGCCAGTTACCTACCCACCACACTACTGTCCTGCCCACTCCCATATTCCCCAGTTTGTGTAATAAACTGTATAGGCAGAAACAGATTAAATAAATGTGTCTGTGTTTGAGTGAAGGTTGGAGGAGTTGAACCTTTCAGTAGAAATGTCTTATTAGATAGTTAAAAGGTGCAATAGAGCATACCTCTTCTCCTTTGTCAGTGTAAATCTGTCACACCACTGAAAGTCCATAATAAGGTGGTGGGGGGGCAGTTCATATACATAAGTATTTATCTTGGTGTTTTTTAAATACAAAACCCAAGGCTGAATAAAGTTAAGATACTAAAAGAAAGTCCATGCTGCCTCCATATTTGTGTATGGGGGAGGCATAAAATGAACTGCATTGCATATGTTTAGATGGCATGCTATATCTGTCAGTCATAAAATTTGACATCAATTGAAATAAAAAAACAGATGACTTAGAAATATGATTGCAAGGAACATGATGTGCTGCTTGTTTAAACATTGATAAAATGATTGTGAACCATCAAATATAAAATGAAAATGATGAATAAACACAGATATTACAAGTAAAAATGCCTTTAAACACCAGTAAAATGTTTTACAATGCTTACTTGAGTTTATCAGTACTGAAATATAAAAGAAGTACATGAAGTAGTGTAACTGATCTAAAATAAAAACACAGCTCCCATTTACTTTCTTCAGGCTGAATCATCTGACAACTTGGCACCTGCTCAGTGTGTCAGTGTTTTGGTTGTGGGAACAAAAGGCTGTGCCAAAGCACAAAAAAGCATGTCAGGAGAAAACTGTCTCGCTCACTCCCTCAAGCTTGAAACAGGAAAGAAACTATGGTTGGCTCCAGTATCTACCATATTGGCAAATTCAATCACTTTAGACATTTCAAAATAAGAAACACACACACACACACACGCACGCACGCACACACACACACACACTGTTGTTTTAAACAGGTAAACATACATACTTTTTTATAACTAATGACAGTACGCATTTATTTATTCAAATAATTTTAATTTCTTGTACTCATTAATATGAGGATGGTGATCATGGGGGAAGGGGGCACTAGATATCAGGGAAAAAAATCTAGGATTTTTCTACTCATGAAAAAGGATAGGCTCCAAATGAAAAAGGAATCAAACGAAAAATGATTCCTTTTTTGTTTCATACAGCTGGGAAGCAAGTCATGAAAAAGGATTCAAGATTTAACAAAAAACACATTTGGAGGAAAATTTTCCAACACCTAAATGTAGAATCCACCTAACAGGGTCCCAATGAACCAGATAGATGTATTTGTTTCTGTCCAGGGTCTCATTTTTGGGGCTTTTGGATTTTTTTAAAGAAAAAAACAGAAACAAGATAGCAAAAACCAAAAAAAGGATTATTCCAATATGAAAAATGAATCCTTTTTCATTTCACACAGCTATCTTGAAGTGCTTACTGAGCATACTAAGAACAGAAATTAAAATATTAAATAAATTAAATAATTTTGAAACAGATTAATATTTTGCCACCAAATCAGCAAAAGGCATATCTGTGGCCCAGCCCCTGTCTACCCTGAACATTTCAGACCAAAATTCCAAACCGTATGGACTGTAGACTAGTTCAAAGAAAAACTGCTTAGATTGTTTAAAAAACACCCCAAAAACACACTTTTTGCACTGTCTTGAACTCAGAATTTGCCCATTCAACCAGAACAAAACTCAGGCATCAAGAGATCTATCCCTATGAGACAGTACATGCAAATTTTCATGCAAATCCGTTGACTGGTTGCCAAGTTATTACAATACAACATTTTGGGTTTAACATTAAAGTGCCTACTCAACATGAACTATAGGGGCATGACTGTGCCCCTATAATAAATCTCAAATGCACCTTATACACACCTCACATATACTGTGCATCTCAAATGCACCTTAAAACCATGTGCTTTTACTAGCATACATCTCATCTGCACCATATACACATTATATGTAATAGCTTGCATCTGAACTATGCCTTGCAACCGTGACAATAAAAACTATAGTTCTCATGCGAATCTCACTACTTAATTTTTAGCAGTATACAACTCATAAGTACCTTGACTTCTGTCTTGTGCTACTGAATGGTAAACTATCATTTTTTGGCCCTGTAAGGGCACAATTTGGCAGGTCTGATTTTTGATCTACCCTGCAGTATTTCCTGTTAGTTTGATGTCAGCCAACAGTTGGAGCTCTGCAGGATTAGTTGGGAAGTAGGGCTGTGCAGAATGATACAATTCTAAATTTGTGGAATTTTGATGAAATTCAAAGAAATTCCATGGAATTCTTTGGAATTTTAAAGAAAGTTTAAAATGTGTTTATTTGGTCATAACACAGCTATCTTTCAAGCTCAAATCTCAAATGCACCTTATACACATACCTCACATATACTGTGCATCATAAATGTACCTTAAAACCATGTACTTTTACTAACATGCATCTCATCTGCACCATATACACATTATATTTAATAGCATGCATCTGAACTATGCCTTGCAACCTTGAAAATAAAAACTATAGTTCTCATGCTCTTGCCACGGAGCTGCTGTGGACCCACTGCTGAGATATTCACCAGCCCCCTAAACTCCAGGGACTCTTGCCCATGGAGCTGCTAGGGACCCCCCGCTGAGATATCCACCAGCTCCCTAAACCACAGGGGCTCTTGCCCATGGAACTGCTATGGACCCCCCGCCGAGATACCCACCAGCCCCCTAAACCCCAGGGGCTCTTGCCCGCGGAGTGGCTAGGGATCCCCCATTGAGATATCTACCAGCCCCCTAAACCCCAGGGGCTCTTGCCCATGGAGATGCTGTGGACCCCCTGCCAAGATATCCACCAGGTACAGGAACAGACGGTTTGGGCCCTCAATTTCAAATTTGGTGCCTTTTCTGCTTGTGCTTTGTTCTCCACTTTTCTGCCACTGAAAGCAATACATTTCACTTTTGGGGAACTTTAAAGCTGTACAATGTAACTTGTAACAGTTTAATCAAGGGAAACCTTTAACAGTTTAATTAAGGAAACTGCATCACTAAACTGGGCCAATTTATGATTTCATTAATTTCTTGTGATACATGATGCAGTGCTGTTTTTTCCCCAAGGCTGCCTAACTGTCTACTTACTAATTTTGTCTCCTATGGATAAATTTGGATAAATTAATCTGTAGCTGCTCAGTGTGCTCTCTGAGACTGCCTAATTTCTATACCCACTCTCGGAGCACTGCATTTATTGTGAAGCAGCCTAGTAGGCTTATACAAATCTAGCTGGCTACAAAACTAAGCTGCTCAGTCTCTAACTTGGTGGAAAAGTAATTTAAAAGCCGCTTAGTCTCCTAGTTAATTTCAGAGTTTCTACCTCAACAGCACTCGGCGTTCTGACGGTTGCACTGCTCCATCTGTGCAGTGACACGGTTTTCTCACTAGCTCTCTGCATTTCCCCACAGCTGCTTTGCGGGTGCTCCCCACCCACTCCCCACCACCTCTACCCTTAGCCAGCATCAATTATATAGTGGAAGGCTTAGGATAGACCACACCCAAGAGAAAATGTAACTATCTCCTCACTTCTCACTAGCAGGCTGTATTTCTGTACCACCAGAGGGCATCTGAATATCTGTCTTAAATCCCTTCCTGCTTCCTGAAATAACAACCTGCAACTAAATCCTGAATAGCTTGTTTTCTGTTTCAGCCCACTAACCAGATCTAATATTGCTGTACTTAAGCCTAGTCTACCCTCCTACATACAAATGGCTATCTTATCTAATAACTATGTAACTATAAGCCCATGTGTAATTTTCTTGCCTCTTTCTATTCTTACTATACTCATCTGGTTCCTCTTACTATTCTGCCCACCTTCCGTTAACTTTCACTACACCTATCCTGAGAACTCAAGGCTCTCCAACAAGCTCATTCTATCGCACATGCCCATAGCCATCTCACCACTATTAGCCCACTGTAAGTTCACCTACCACCTAGCTTTTGCCCTGCAGAAACTTCTGCTCCACAACATCACCCTGTCAACCCCTTTTATCCACCGAAAATTGTGGTACCTGCTACCCCTAGCCTTAATGTTAGCTGGGGACATTGAACTAAACCCAGGGCTGGTAAGTAACTTACCTCACTCTGACACAACCTGCAGGGACACTAAGGGCCTCCACATAGTTCGCCTGAATATAAGGAGCCTTCCTCACAATTTCATGGAACTTGAGGCATGGGTTGTTCAATATAACCCTGATATCCTTAGCATTTCTGAAACATGGCTAAAACCCTCCAACCCTGATCACCTCTACTCTATACAGAATTACAATTTAATTAGGCAAGACAGGCCCTCATCAAAGCATGGAGGTGGTGTCACTATCTTCTACAAAGCTCATCTGTTACTATCTCATAATGTCTTACCCACCCTCTCGCACTGTGAAGCAATTCATGCTACCTTGCAACTTGGCTGTAAGAAATTGCACATTGTTTGTGCCTATAACCCTCCTGGTGGTGTAAAGGAACTCCTCTCCCAAGTGGATAACACCATTGGCTGGAATGAAGTGCTCATATTGAAAGACTTTAACCTAAACTGGACTGGTAGAGCTAACCAGTCCTCTCACACAGTGGTACAAGGCCACAACCTGCACCAACTAGTTACTGACCCAACTAGGATCATGGCTCCACCTCTGCCCAACACACTTATCGACTGGGCTCTTACAAACTGCACAGATGGTATAGTCTGTGCAGGTACCCTTGCAGATTCAATAAGTGATCACTCACCAGTCTACTGTATCTGGTGCTCCACTAGCAGACCATCTCCTCCTCCAAAATGTATCACCTTCTATAACCTGGCTAACTTTAACCCTACCCAGTTCATGCATGATCTCTCCATGATTGACTAGTCACCCATTTATAACTCAACTAATGCCCAGACAGCCCTAGACTTGCTTCCTGGCCTGGTTTGGTCTTCTCTAAGACACCCATGCTCCCCGTGTCACATGCCGCATTCATGGAGGTGGTTAACTAAAGACCTTTTTACCCAAATAAGAGCAAGGGACAAAACATGGCAGCATTTCAAGGCCCCAGGGCACCAGTCCAACTATGATGGCTACAGACTACTGAGAAATATGTGCAAAAGAAACATTCAATTAGCGAAAAACTCCTTCTGCAAAGACCTACTAACAAAAGCTGCAGGTGACTCCAAGAAATTCTGGTCAACTATAAAATCCCTCCTTGGAGCTAATCACATGGCCACTGCTAGTGATATGTTGCTAAATGGCATACACTGCAATAACCCTGTCACCATTGCAAACTCCTTCAATCACCATTTCTCTGACCTATCTACTTACCTGGCCTCCTTCCTGTCAGAACACATCCCCCCCCCGGGGATACTGAACCTCTTCTCACACATCCTCCATTTTAATTCCGGGCCATCACAAGAGCTGAAGTTCTGAAGCTGCTACTCTCCATCCCTGACAGTACCAGCTTGGGGTCCGATGCTTTGGAGCCTAGGCTCCTGGAAGCTGCTGCACTCTCAAACCCTCCCCCGTAAACTCTTCAACCTATCACTATGCCATGGCTCAGTTCCCAATATCTGGAAAATAGCTAAAATTACTTCCATTCTTAAAAAAAAGGTAAGCCTAAAGAAATCTCTATTTACCAACCTATAGCTATTCTCTCTGTGCTTAGTAAAATCTTGGAAAAATTAGTGGCAACTCAATCCATAGATTATCTTCAGAAGCACAGTCTTCTCTCTTGCTCCCAGCATGGTTTCCACAAAGGCCACAGCACTTTCACCGCAATCCTAAAACACACAAATGACATTTATACTTCTATGGACTCTGGCTTACTCAAAGGTGCATTTTTAATTGATTTAACTAAGGCATTTGATCTGGTTAACCATCCCTTTGTCCTTGTGAAACTACATTCCCTAGGCTTCTCTGCCAATGTAGTGGCCTGGTTTAATAGCTATCTGTCTGATAGGAAATAGGCTGTAGCTTTCAACTCAGACATATCTGACCTCTCATCTTTACACGTTGGTGTTCCCCAGGGCTCCATACTTGGCCCCTTGCTTTTCTCAATCTTCATTAACGACCTCCCGCTTCTTGCACCAACCTGCTCATCTCTACTCTACATGGGCAACCTTGTCATTTACCACAGTGCAAGAAATATCTCAGATATAAACCTCTGTCTTGCCTGGGATTTCTAAAGTATTCAGTCCTGGCTAACAGAGAACAACTTCGTTCTCAATACAAGCAAGACACAGTCTATGCTCTTTGGCTTACATGCCAGACTTAAAGCAAACCAAAGCTCCCTCAAAATATCATGTGCTGATGGTTCCCTGCTGGTTAGCACTAGCGCCTTTAAATATCTGGCCATTCTTCTTGACGAATCTCTAGATTTTGATCTGCACATCACCACTACCTCTAAATCCATCAATGCTAAGATAGGAGGTGCCTAGTGTACTAGCTATGTTCTCACCCCATTGGTTAGACTAGCTATAGCACAAGGCTTTCTGCTCCCAGCCCTGGCCTATGGCTCAGCCACCTACCTTTCCATCACAAAGGCCTCACTCCATAAATGGGACACTATCTATAATTCTATCTGCTGATATGCCTCTGCATCTCCATGATACAAGCACCATTGCCAGCTCTATACTGATCTAAATTGGCTCAGCCCCTCTGCCCATCGACTTCAGTCCTATGGCTCTCTAATTGATGGTATTGCTAGATCAGGCCTCCCCAATCTCTCACCTCTCTGCTTCACTTACAACCCCTCTCCATTGGGCTTCAATCTACTGACCAAGCCCGTCTCCATATCCCCAGATGCAAAACCAATATGGGTGCATGCACTTTCTCATACACAGCTCCAAAGTACTGGAACTTCATACCCCAAACTACTCATCAAGCTCCAACCCATGCTAGCATCCAGAAACTTCACCATGATTATCTGCATTCTACTAGTCCCTGTACTTGCTTTCATCCACCGTAGACTATCCTTTTTCCTGCTCTCTGTGACCCTAGGCAACTATTCCTCTGACACCTTTCTCTGCCTCTCTCATAACTATCCTTAAATCCCTTCTATCATCTCTTATCCTCTTCCTCTGCTTCCCACCAGTCTCCCCTTCCCTCTCCTCCCAGTTTCTACTCTCCCTAAACCTATTGGCCACACAATGCCACTTACTGTATATTGCACATGCTTTTGAAATGTCAGTTTTTCTCACATTTTTGGGGGCATTTCTTGCTTTCTTTTGACTGTCAAAACTGTATTGAGTGTATCATGCTGAAGAATGTTTCTCCAACTCTACAGTTGATCATATGTGATTCTCCTCCTCACTATGTTACATATCTCATGTGCTGCATCACATGTATACTCATGTATGTCCTCTTGTATCTTCCCAGGTCATGCCTGAAAATAGGCATTCTATGCCTAGTGCACCCACCCAGTTACCAAAAGCAAATAAATATGCTAGGGACCTGACATTAGGCATGATTCCTTATTGCTGGGTGTCATAAGGATGTGTGAAAATGTGATTCAGTTAAGTGGTCTCCAACTTTTAAGGGCTCAAACTCTTTCATTTTCATTGTGGGAGAGCATTTTTGGAAAATATTTATCTGCTTTTGAGCTGGCTAGCATCGTTGGAAGACAAGCCAATTAGCATGTATAACCTTCTTGGAAGGGTCATAGAAACTGTTAAAAATGTAGGAATTAGGTTTCATAATCTAAGCCACAGCAGTTCAAAATATTCCTGTATAATCATTTGTGACATTTTGTAAAAACTATGTAAAAATGTATATAACCTCCATATTAAAATAGGAAGTTCCTCATCCCTGCTCCAGAGTGTAACAAGTTAACAGTTTTCATTCAGAAAAGATTTAAATAAAAGTGTTGCAGTACTTGATGATTACTGTTTTGCAGGTCTAGTTTTCTAAAACTTTTAAGTTTGCAGAGTATATCCTATGTTTACTATCCTACTGTCTGGAGTGCCTACCCTCTGAAGGATGTAGACAGGCACAGGAGTACTTTCAGTTCACTTGAATATTCAGAGGAGTTATTTCTGTTCTTGCTATACTACTGGAATTACAGTAAGCAGCACTTCCAGGTGTACTTTATCTGGTGACCAGCCAGAAAGTCTTGTGGGTGAAGAATGGTGGCAGAGCCATGGGTCCAAGTGGCACTGGCTGCCTCCAATGTGGGTCTCTGGACACTTGGGCCCTGACTGGGTTCTGAGATTGGGGACGGGGGACCTGTTGGTGGCTCACCTTCAAGACTCCCTGATGGTTTCTGCATCAACTGTTCTGTGATCCAGCAAAGAAATAGATTGGAGAGCTGTTTTGGCTGAGGCATGAAACTTGCATGAACAGTAAAAGGAACAGAAGTTTTTGAAAGTCAGACCAGTTGACAGGCACTGATGATCTACACCAGAGGACAGCAGGAAAGACATTTTAAGTCCGACTGTATTCATCCTAGGGTGGTACACCCCTCTACTGTTAACCTCTGCCAAGGCACTGAGTAAAACTGGGCCTCATTGGGCCAGGTGTACCTGGAGTCCCTTTTTTTCCCTCTCATGGTCACAATGTCAATGGTGTCTCTGGACATCTAGTGTTTTTAAAGGTCTGGTGTCTCAGGGCACCTAGTGCAGTACACTGAAGTGTGCAGTGTCTCTGGGCACATGTAATATTGTCTCTTACTGTCTAGTGTCCCAGGACACATGGTATCACTAAATGTTTATGTCTCTAGGGATGCGGTTGTGCCTAACACTATCTGGGACCCATTTGGAAAAAGCAATATAAAACTATAAGCCCAGAAGCTTCAACCTTCTGCTGAACCTGTTGCTGTGCACACTGCCTTCTAAATTAATTATTTTGGCTAAGCAACTTCAGATTCAAGTGTCATGTTTGTTTATTTGTTTGTTTAAATGTTTTATTCATAAAATTTATGAACAGAGAATTACTCGATTGAGCCCAAACTCATTTACAATGCGTTCCCACAGCAATATACAAAACTTTTCCACATTTAATTTTAACAGCTACAAACATAAATTATGACAAATTTATACATTCTATACAAGATTACTAAAGAAACAATAACATAAACGATATTATACTTTCATGCAACACACTCTAATTGCTTCTGATGTTCGTTGCAACCATGCTTTTATTTCATTCCATCTATCCTTCCCTGTCATGTCCTGCATTCTGGAAGTTACTGTTGGAAAAAGGGACAAGAGGCTCTTTAAATAGTACTCAAATTCTTGCTAAATGACTCTGTGTTTTTCCTGTGCCACAGCCAAATTTTACCTCAGGGATCCACCTACTCCAGGCCCGCTTACCATCTAGCCATCTAGAGTTAGTGCTGCCTTGCTCAGTTGGTTCAGTGCTCGAGCATCCTGGGGCATTCTCTGACAATATCCAAAAGCAGAGCCACTGCACCAATTGTAAATATGTTTTCCCTGTAATTACTAAGAACTGTTCAGAACCCAAACAGGTCTCCTTGGTGTAAAAGGACACTTTGTTCTCTGATAGCCCCAGTACATCCACTGACAGATTGCCTGACATTGTCACAGGTGTGTGGGAATGGATGCCCACAACTCCCATGGGTCACAGTGACCTTAGCTGCTGGTCACAAAATGGAGGAACTTGTGGGATTTTGTGACTTGGGGTATGCTTGTTGGCATGCACAGTTGCCTAGCACCCTGGGTATTGCTGCTCGTGGCAAGCGACACTTTTCTGAAATTAATATTGACTCTGCGTCAACACTGCCTCGAAGGCAGACAACTTACTCCCACCCTCCACTGTGTCTCATTGGATAATACTTTCTGAAGGACAGTAACTGAGGTTGCCCGCCTCTTGCTGCTGATTGATTACACATGACACTGACTCAGAGGCAGACTACTGAATCCCTCCCTCTGCTGGGTCTCATTGGTTAATACCTTATAAAAGACAATAACTCAGATTGCCACCTGTTGCTATTGATTGGTTATATATGCCACTGCCTCAAAGGCAGACCACTTAATCCTGCCCTCCGCTGTGTCTCATTGGTTAATACCCTCTGAAGGCAGTAACTGAGGTTTCTGCCTGTTGCTGCTGATTGGCTATTCATGTGGTCTCTAAATGGCCCTCCCACATGTTTTTTTCTTGCTCTGATTGGGTGGTTCAAGCCTTCCTCTGATTGTCTGACATACAAAAAGCACCTTTTTTAAAGACACTTTTTTAAATGAACATTGCCACTGAGGCAGATCTGCCTCCAAAGCAGCCCTGCCTTTGAGGCAGAAATGGATAGGGCTGGCTCCCAATCAGGGCTTTAACCTCTATAGCTAAATACCTGAGTGTCACTGCTGTACCAGCTTGGTGTTGTAGTGGAAAGGTCTACAGCCTGATAAACAAGAGGCTGAGAGTTTGAATCCACACAAGGTCCCCTCAGTTCTGTTTTGTCAGAATTTCACTTGAGTGGTGATCAATGGTCGCGTGGTTTTAGAATAGTAAGTGTATAAGAAAAGGGACAGCTGTGCCTCAGAGGCAATATTTATTTAAGAAATGTGTTGCAGATCTGCCTCTAATGCAAAACTTTATTGTTGCAATTATTCTTTCCCACAGCTACAGTAAGTCCATTTTTATGCTGTGGAGGACAGAGCCTACAGCCATCTTGCTGAAGCTCAGCTGGAAAAAGGGATTCCGTGGAACACACACATTAGTACTTTTCAGTGTATTCTTCTGCAACAACTGCAAATCACTACCCAGCTATATAAAACACTCCCTTCTCTCTACTGGGTTCCTGGAACTCAAGACCTGTCCAGTGCTTTTAACATAAATAACAATACACTATAGCATCTAAGATTCCTGCCCACTTACATCTGTCTAGCAAGCCTGAGAAACTCTGCTGTCTCAGGAAGTGTCAAATGCTTCTAACATAAATAACATCTGATCATTAAGATAAGGACTCCAAAATGCCATGCCCTTTAAGCCTGCTAGTCTAAAGGCCCTTTTACACACAGTGGTCTGTATCGGAATGACCAGTACAGACTCACTGTAACGTTACCTGTTTCTGCGAGTACAGTCAATCCATGCTGCAACATAGTGAGCACTCGCTTAAAACTGGTTCCCTGTTTTTCTTGGCTTCTGTGGTGTTGTAACCTGGCATGTAATCATGCCATGTCTGTCATTTCAGCACACTACTCTATTTTAACCACAGATATTCCATTTGTTGTTTCTGTGCTGGTATGCAATGAGAGGGAGATGGCAACGAAACATGAACTGGGAGTAAACGGGAATGAGGAACTCTACACTTGCAGCAGAATGACTGTGTGCCAGAACAAAATGTAAAAGTAAGCACTGTGTAAAAGCGGCTTAAGAATGTGTTTCTTTAAATCTGCTATGCTGCATGTTAAGGTAAGGTTGCCAGTTTTGGGAGGCAAAGGCGTATTTGTTCACAACTAAAAGTAGGGATGATATTGCATTTTCCTGCAGGGGGCTGGGCACCAATGAAAGCGAGGATTTTTATTTTTAGTTATTTTATGCATTTGCATCAGGCTGTTACTCTACTTGAAATCAATACAAGCCCCTCTTATCAGATTATATCCAAGGTCTCTGGAATTCTGCGATTCTGCGGCTGCGGAATTTTCCGCAGAATTTGCAACATGCTGCAGAATGCATATAGTGCCGCAGAATTCATGGTTTGTGGTGAATTTTTATTTAAATATACTGTTTTTTCATGGTGTCAGGCTTTCTTTCCCATCTTGTTTATCCTGAAGCCCCTCCTCTATGATCAGCATATGATGTCATTGATGACATCACATCATATTTAACCAATGGTGGGACTGCGTTCTGCCAGAGAAATGAATAAATCATGCTGCAGAAATCAGAAAATGCTGCCTCAGAAACCAGAAAATTCTGTCGCAGAGCACTGGGGGCCCTGATTATATCTGACTGCTGTGGTTGTTTTGTATAAAAGGTTTTTTTCTTTATTGCAGCCTACGTTTTGTCAGTAGGCAGAGATGTAGTGAGGATGTATTTATTTCTGGTGAAAGGTGAGAGAAACAGTAACACCCTCTGTTTAGCTACAGGTGCAGAGATGGTGCAGGATGTTACATTGCATGCTTTCTCACAGTGTGATGTATATAGTGCTGGTGAAAGATGAAGGACTAACAGCTCTGAAGACTGAAGCCCTCTGGTTACTCAGAAGGACAGGTATCATAAATGTCTATTCAAATTTGTGATGAACATAAAGTAATGTTCACTGTATGTAGAATATCTTTTATTTACTTGGTATTTTCTCCCATGTATTGTATTAAACAACTTGTATGTCTCAGTGACCCTCCCTGGTCATTACACTTTAAATAAAATCAATCAATACATACGTACATACATGACTAAATAAAGAAAGTGTGCGCCCTGTGTGATGTATTCAATGCTTGTGGAAAGTGAGGGACTGGTCACTTACAGCACTGGATATTGAAGTTCCCTGTTTGTTGGGCAATGAACAGGGCAGGTACAGTCCAGATTTAATCACTCTGTAAAGTATTTTATTCTGGTCAAAGGTGTGGGACTAACAACACTGGACACTGGAGCGCTCTGTTTACCCAGATAGACAGGTGCCATGCCGGTGCGCCCACTATGAAATGCATTTAATGTTGATGAAAAGCAAGGGACTGATAGCACTTGAGGCTGAAGCCCCCTTTTTTTATGTAGGGACATGAACACGGCAGGTACAGTGCAGGTATTTTAGAATGTGTTTCTTTGAATCTTTTTTCAACCTGTTTATTATTGCAATGTGACTTGCTATCTTTGTAGACTAATAATTTATTGACGTTACTTCAAACAGATACAGCATCTAACTGCAGAGCAGTTTCAAATTGGTGTTGCTCTATGTATGTGTTAATCATTACTGTCTCCATATTTAGTCACTGTAATATAGTCTACTCTGTATCTGTCTTCATTCTATGTATGTGTTAACCATTACTGTCTCCGTACTTAGTCATCGTAATATAGTCTACTCTGCGTCTGTCTTCATTCTATGTATGTGTTAACCATTACTGTCTCCATACTTAGTCACCGTAATATAGTCTACTCTGCGTCTGTCTTCATTCTATGTATGTGTTAACCATTACTGTCTCCGTACTTAGTCACCGTAATATAGTCTACTCTGCGTCTGTCTTCATTCTATGTATGTGTTAACTATTACTGTCTCCGTACTTAGTCACCGTAATATAGTCTACTCTGCATCTGTCTTCATTCTATGTATGTATTAACCATTACTGTCTCCGTACTTAGTCACCGTAATATAGTCTACTCTGCATCTGTCTTCATTCTATGTATGTGTTAACCATTACTGTCTCCGTACTTCGTCACCGTGATATAATCTACTCTGCGCCTGTCTTCATTCTATGTATGTATTAACCATTACTGTCTCCGTACTTAGTCACCGTAATATAGTCTACTCTGCGTCTGTCTTCATTCTATGTATGTGTTAACCATTACTGTCTCCGAACTTAGTCACCGTAATATAGTCTACTCTGCGTCTGTCTTCATTCTATGTATGTGTTAACCATTACTGTCTCCGTACTTAGTCACCGTAATATAGTCTACTCTGCATCTGTCTTCATTCTATGTATGTGTTAACCATTACTGTCTCCGTACTTAGTCACCGTAATATAGTCTACTCTGCATCTGTCTTCATTCTATGTGTGTGTTAACCATTTCTGTCTCCATACTTAGTCACCATAATATAGTCTACTCTGCATCTGTCTTCATTCTATGTATGTTTTAACCATTACTGTCTCCGTACTTAGTCACCGTAATATAGTCTACTCTGTATCTGTCTTCATTCTGTGTATGTGTTAACCATTACTGTCTCCGTACTTAGTCACCGTAATACAGCCTACTCTGTATCTGTCTTCATTCTATGTATGACGTGGAGCCTTTGCAAATGAGTCCCTGACTCAAAGGGTTGAAATTCTAAGACTTGATATAAATAAATAAATATAAATAAATAAAAATTACATTCTTGATCATCATGGAAACATAAAAAATGTCTGCAGATAAGGACCACTAAGACCATCCAGTCTGCCTGTAGGCCCTATACATTGTATATGGCCTCTGACCTATGTGATCAATGGCTTTTCATCACTCCCTTCCCTCTCAAGGTTCCCTTGTGCCTGTCTCAGGCATGCTTAAACCCCTCCACTGTGCTTGCCCTCATTACATCCTGTGGCAGACTATTCCAAGCATCAACTACCCTTTCTGTGTAGAAAAACTTCCTTACATTAGCTCTTAATCTACCCACGTCCAATTTCATATTGTGCCCCCTAGTTCTAGTACTTCTTCTACATTGGAAAAGGTCCCCCACCTTCACCTTGTTTATATCCTTGATGTATTTGAAGGTTTAATCATATTCCCCACTCTCTCCTCTCCTCTCCTCTCCTCTCCTCTCCTCTCCTCCTCTCCTCTCCTCCTCTCCGCCAGTGATTTCATATTGAGGTCCCTTACTCTCTCCTCATGTGTTTTGTGATGTAAGCCCTGCACCATCTTTGTCACACTTCTCTAGATAGTCTCTACCTTGTTTATGTCCTTACGCCGGTGTGGCCTCCAGAACTGCAAACAGTACTCCAGGTGAGGCCTTACCAATTTTTTATACAATGGCATCACCACCTCCCACCTCCTGCTAGTGATACCCCTGCCTATGCATCCCTGCATGCCACTGGCCCGCCTCACCACCTTTACGCACTGCTTTGATACTTTACGGTCATCAGAGATGATAACCCCTAGGTTCCTTTCCTCTCTGGTGACAGTAAGCCCCCTCTCCCAACCTGTAACTCTCCCCAGGGTTCCCTCTACCGAGGTACATTATTTTGCACATTTTTGCATTGAATCTCAGTTGCCACATATCTGACCATCTTTCAATCTTCTCCAGGTCCCTCTTCATTTTCTGTACCTCTTCTGGAGTATCCACCCTGTTTCAGATCTTGGTGTCATCTGCACAGAAGCAGACCTTTCCTTCCAGCCCCTCTGTAATGTCACTAATGAAGACATTGAACTGGATTGGTCCCAGTACTGATCCCTGCTGTACCCCACTGGTCTCACCCTCTCCCCAGATTGTACCCCATTTACCACCACCCCCTCTGTGTCCTGTCTGTTAACCAGTTCCTAACCCAGTTCACTACCTTGTCTTCCATACCCAGACTACCCATCTTGTTACCCAGCCTGCTATATTGGATGATGTTGAAGGCTTTGTTGAAATCTAGGTAGGCAATGTCTACTTCCCCTCCCTGATTTACTTCCCTAGTCACTCAATTAAAACAATCTGTCATATTCATTTGATATGACCTTCCTACTATGAATCCATGTTGCTTCAGATCCCTGGCACCCCTGGATTCCAGGTGTACAACTATCTTTTCTTTCAGAAGTGTCTCCATGATCTTTCCCACCACTGAGGTGAGGCTGACCGGCCATAGTTCCCCACATCCTCCCTACTGCCACTTTTGTGCAGTGGGATTGCATGCACCTTCCTCCAGTCCTCTGGAACCACACCTGTGTTGAGTGACTGCATGAACGTGGCCGTCAGAGGTGCAGCTCCCTTAATATCCTTGGGTGAACATTGTCTTTCTCCCAATGTGTAAACACGTATAGCAGTGATTTACACTATTTCCTTTGAAGAGTTCCTTTATGTTAAATCTTTCAGGACCTATCTAATTAGTGGCATTGGAACTCTCATGGTTTTTATATTTGTAGGAAGGGTTCATGCTAGGTAGGAAATGTTTTAGGGTTTTCAGAGATTGCAAGGAGCATCATAGAGGATTACAAAGAAATCATATCAGTGTCAGCTGCAGTGTTCCCAGACTGAACAAAGAATTTCCCTGTAGGGCACCTTCCTTTTCCCTGTAATTTCCATGTAAAACTGGGACAAAACTCCTGTACATTTTCCTGTATGCTCAGATCAATACATGTAGGCAACTAATTTCATTATACCTGTCAGTAAAATCACTATAACAAATGTTAAGGCTGTTTTATGTGTTCTTATTTACTATGCATGATAAAGCTTACCCGCAACATATCACAGAGGCTCTGGAAAAATGTTAGAATCTCTCAAGCTTCGCTCTCGAGGTTCACATGTCTCCAGAACCTCTTGATGGTATTATATATAGAATAATGGCTTGGTAGAGAATTATTATGAGATTTTAACCCCCCCCAGAGGGGTGGGATGCCACATAAATCCCTAGAGTGACGCTCAAGGGGTTTATTAAGGCATCCCACCCCAAGGTGGGGGTGTAAAATTTGAGTTTTACACTCCCGTACCCAGCCTTTATTTTATATAATTACTGGTGAACATTTTGTTGCTACAGCAACTATATAAAAAAAGTTATTTTAACAGAGCCACAGACTGGTTGGGTTTCAGTGTGGTCCATGATTCATGATAAAAACAACTGCTTTTTTTTGCATTGCCAACTTATGTTACAAAAAGTTGCCCAGTAAATAACTTACCACCACTGACTCCGAGTGCGGTGAATTCCCGGGCATACTATGCAAGACTGAGTAATGGCGGCAGACGCCAAGTGAAGGATGAGTGGCTGTGCATGCCTAGTGCAAGAGAAACCTGGTGCGTGTTCACCATTATAACCCACAGGTTATAATGGCAAATTATAACTGTGTTTCTCTATGGGAGAAAACGCCCCCCAGTTATTATGGCCCTGTTACAATGTACTGACACAGGATAGCCTGGCTGAGATGCAGTATTTCATATTCAATAGGATCATACTTTTATCCATTTTGGCAATGAACTGACACAGGATAGCTTTGCTGAGATGCAGTGTCACATTTTCAGGGGGGGCCTAATTTTACACATTTTTACAATGCACTGATACAGGTTAGCCTGGCTGAGATGCAGTATCTAATTTTCAGTGGGGTCTTAATTTTACCGATGTTTACATCTGCATGCAATGTAGTGACACAGGATAGCTTTGCTGAGATATTGACAGTCACCATGTGCAACATGGCAGAACTGACTTAAACTCTGCATATGCAAGTATGGTGCATAAGTAGTCATGTCAGCAATGCAATGTTATGCACGGCTGACTAAGGGGCAAACTGTGCATGGATAAGTATCACTCATGCACAGTTCTGTAATCATTGCAGTATTAGTTACATCTGACTATGGTGCAGCGAGAGCACTGCATATTTTTTAGTGCTCTTGCCGCTCCTAAAATCTCTCCACATCCGTATCGACTCTGACCAGATCTTGTCTTATATACTTACTGTTCTAAAACAATGCTGCCATGGATTACTACTCAAGTGAAATTCTGACGAAAGAGAACTGAGGGGACCTTGTGTAGATTCAAACTCTCAACCTCTTGTTTAGCAGGCTGTAGGCCTTTCCACTATACCACCAAGCTGGCACAGCAGTGATGCTCCAGTCTTTAGTTGTAGAGAATAAAGAACTGCCTAGGAGGCAGCCCTATCCATTGCTGTCTCAAAGGCATGGCTGCCTCAAAGGCAGATCTGCCTTGGAGACAACTTCCATTTAAAAAATTGTCTTTAAAAAAGGCACTTTCTGTATGTCAACCAATCAGGGGCAGGCTAGAACCACCCAATCAGAGCAAGAAAAAACATGTGGGAGGGCCATTTAGAGACCAGAGGCTGGATATTCAAAAGGGTTGCGCTATGAGCAATAGGGTTGCGCCTGCACAAGTCCCAAATTGCGCCATTCTGCCATATTCAGCAGGAGGCAGTTGCGCCCCCCCCAAGTCAAGCTGAACAACAGCGCAATGCTAATGAAGGCATGCTGAACTGGAGGGAGAGGAACCATGCATAAACTGCACAGGCCAATATTCAGCGGGCTGTGCAGAGTTGTGCAGGTGCAACCCCCAACCTGCGCCTGCACAACTTTGAGCCCCCAAAAAAAGGAGTAAGTCGAGGGCCACCCACAGGTGAGCTGCTGCATTGCAGGGCTCAACACAGCAGCTGCCACCTGTGGGTGGCCCTCAACCTACTCCCTGTGCCCCTTCTGCAGCCCGATCGTGGGCAAAAGTGTACAGTAAAGCCCCCCACCAGCCCGATCACGGGCAAAAGTGTACAGTAACCCCCCCCACCAGCCTGATTGTGGGCAAAAGTGTAAATGACCCCACCAGCCTGATTGCGAGCAAAGTGTACAGTAAAACCCCCACCAGCCTGATCGCGGGCAAAGTGTACAGTAAACCCCCACCAGCCCGATCGTGGCTGCAAAGTGTTCAATACCCCAAGAACATATCCCTGGTGGTCCAGTGTACCTCGAAGCCCAATCGCGGGCTGCAAACTGTTCAATCACCCCCAAGGACCACCTACCCTGGTGATCTAGTGAGATTCACCCCACCCACCCACAAAGCCCTACCTCCACTCCCCATCAGCCGGCTGGTGGAAGCATCTCACCTGCCACCTGCCCATTGTCATCGAGCTGACTGTTCAGGCTGTGCATGCCCATAGGTGCAGAGCAAGAGCCATCAGGCGTAGGGCTTACGACAGCAGGTAGTTCAGATATGAATGAATTCATTCACATATCTGGACTGTTTTGCACGGTATGAGGCTGCACGCCCATTGGCTCTTGCTATGCACCAATGAGCATGCGCAGTCCCTCACCGGCAGTCAGTCGGCGGGTGGCGTGCTGGCAGGCAGGTGGATGCTGCCACCTGCTGGCTGATGGGGAGCAGGACAGGGCTTCATGGGTGGTGGGTGGGGGGCCACTAGATCATCAGGGTAGGTGGTCCGGGGTTAACACTTTGCAGCCCGCGAATGGGCTGGTGGGGGTTATTGTACACTTTGCCTGTGATCAGGCTGGTGGGGTTACTTTACACTTTTGCCCACGATTGGGCCAGTCCGGGGAGGGGGATTATACACTTTAGCCCACAATCAGGCTTCACGGTCCACTGGACCACCAGGGATATGTCCTTGGGGGTTGACACTTTCGCCTGTGATCAGGCCAGTTGGGGTGGGGTAACCAATGCCCGCGATCGGGCCAGTTGGGGGTTGGGGGGATTTTTACACTTTTGACTGCGATCGGGCTGCAGGGGGCATCGGTCCCCAATGGCTGCTGCCTGGCAGGGCACCAGGCGCAAGTCCTCGGGGATGATCGGTGCACCTGCATGCTAATGGCATGCAAATGGAGCCATAAATAGATGAAAATGGCCCCCCCGCGCCTTGCTTGAATTATGGCCCCATTTGCATGTCACCTTTTGAATATGGGAAATTTGCGCATGAATCAATGGTACTTGCGCCACCGCAACTTGAATGCTCCACTCTGACCACTTGCGGTGGCGCAAGTTCCACTGTGCCATGCACAGTGGCTGTGGCTGGGCAGTGATATTCAAAGGAGTGGCTCAATAGCGCAGCTCCTTTGAATATCACCCCGGCCACACCCCTGTGCAACTATTTTGTGCAGCGCAAGGGCTTGCGCCACAAAATAGTGCAGTTTGAATATCCAGCCCCAGATGAATAACAGTAGCATCAGGCAGCAACCTGAGTTACTGTCCTTAAGAAGGTATTAACCAATGACACACAGCAGAGGGTGGGATTAAGTCATATGCCTCCGAGGCAGCACTGCCTTAGAGGCAATATTCATTTAAGAAACGTGTCTCTTGCATATTTCTGCAAAGGAAAAAAAAACATTTTAATTTTTTTGTTCAATATGATGGCTGGAGAATCATGGTCTATGGCAGTTTTTAGTGTCCCAAAGGGAAACATCTGTCTTTTGGCATCCCATAAAGGGATCACTTAATTTTGGCTTTCAAGAAGGGGAGCTATGGTCCTTCTGGAAAGGGGCCCCAAATAATGGCCCAGGAGCTTCTCATAGAGGAATTGCCTCTCCAGAATTGGGACCATATTTCACTAATTTACTTTCCCTTGCAGACTGAGCCTTTGGAGAGAACCCATTGTTTCATGTTGCTGTCTTGTTCCTGCCTGGCCTGCAAGAGTAAAGCTCTGAGATCTTGGGACTGGTGTCTGGCCAAAGGGAGCATGTTTGTGCTCTGTGAATTGAGGGAGAATGTGAAAGGACTCTGTATCCCACAATATGACTTATTGCTTTCTATGGAGAGCAACAGAACTATAAAGTAAAATACAATGTCTGGGAGATTGTACAGTATGCAGTATTAATGTCCACTGTGAAAAATGTGTTAAGGTGAATGTGCTAAACAGATTGGGGAAGGCTACTCTACCCTGTAGGATAAGCGACCTGGTCCTTGGTCCGGGATGCTGAAGAGACAAGGAATGGTTTAGGTGATGTTCAGGGGCAATGTCCCCTCAGTATGTATCTGATGGTGGCATAAAGGCTATGTCCTGCATCATCTGGCTTGCCAGTCAAATAATCAGGTATAAAAGGATGGGTAACCTCCACATAATAGTGTAGAATGTTTCTGTTGATGGCGTAAGGCTACATCCCTGCATCTACTGAATAGTCAGCTAGAGTTACAGGTATAAAAGGTCAGTGAAAGTCCATGTAAATTTGTACAGGGTCAGATGAAGTGTAAGAATCATTTGGCATCTCCCCAGAGTTGCCACGTCACTGTTAAAAGAAGAATCCTTTTGTCATATTACCAGAGTTGCTGGGGACTATAACATATGTCTTGTACCTTGATCAGAGTACCAGACTTGATGTGAATATCAAGAATTTGGGTACTGTGGAGAATCACCACCCTATTAAAATAGGGGGTACAAGTGTTCTTCATCCCTACTCCAGAGTGTAAAGGGTAAACAGCTTTCAGTCAGAAATGACAGAAAAAAGAAATGTTGCAGTGTTTGGTGTTTAGTGTTTTGCATAGTGCTCAGTGTTCCAAAATGTGTATATTTCCTGGGTACATCCTGTTCTTGCTATCCTGCAACTCTGTGTTCTGTTTTGAGTGCCTTCTCTCTGCAGGATATAAATATAGGTTGCCAGAAAGAGGAGCCGTTTCAGATCCATTCTGTATTCAGATGAGTTATTTCAGTTCTTATTGTGTCACAGGAGTTACAGCAAACAGCACCTCTGGCTGCACTTTATCCAGTGAATGGACAGAGTGGGCTTGTGGACCCAGGAATGATGGCTGGGTCATGGGTCCAATGACACAGGCTACCTCTGTTGCAGGTCTTCAGAAGCTCAGACCCAACCAGGGTCTGAGCTTAGGGACAGTGATGACCTGTTCTTGATGCACCATCAATGAGGGCTGCTTGATGGCTTCAGCATCAACAGTGCCATGTTCCAGCACAGAAACAGACTCAACAGCTGTTTTGGTTGAGGCATGAGACTTGTGTGAAGAGTAAAAAGAAACAAGCTGTGGCAGAGCCACTACGACTATGAATGCATTAACTAGATAATGGTGTTTCATGGGCTTAAACATAAACTTTTATTTAAAAAATATCAGATTTACAAACCTTTGAGTCAGAGACTCATTTACAAAGGCACCTTGTCAAAATTAATACAAAGACAGCACAGTTAACAAGTCCAAAACAATGGCTCGGAGAGCAGACAGTTATAACAATCATTCATTGGAGATACATAGGAAGCAGTAGATAAACAGATTACATAGTTTAGGCAAACAGGTACCACATCAAGAAGACCAAAGCAGTTCAAACAATATACAATAGCTAAAGCAAATAGACATCAGGAGTCAAAGAGAAGTCCAGAGTGTTCATATGAAGTCTGTTGCATACACTAACTGAATCAAAGTATAGTACATTGAGAAAGGGCATATTTAAGCAATAAGGCATGACAGGGTGTGTGATAATGTAATAACATCACTCCTGGGGTGGGTTGAAGTACGAGGCGAAGCCAAGTATTTATTTATTTATTTGCATGTATTTATTTGATCCATTGGATCTGCAATATTTGCACAAGCTGAGCCCAGTGCAGATTTTACAGCACTGGTTCTGGTCTGGTGACCTGGGTTTTACCTATACCACACTGCATATGGCTTAGTGATATACTGTACAGATGGCTGCAGAGTCTAACCCATTGAAGGCTGAAGTTTCAGAAAACCATTATGCTACAAATATCAAGACTCCCTCACCCCCAGTCACAATTAATCCACTACCAAAGTCATGCTTAAATACTGGTGCCTCTACATCCATGCCATTAAGCTTTTAATGCCAACATGTTTCTTCTGCTGCTGTGAGTTAAACTCTTTATTTAAAAACATTTTGTGGAGAAATTTTTGTTTTAGTATATCCATGGTCAGGAAAAATGAATTTGTTAAAGAAACCAAAATCCCAATTTATCAGTTCATTGAATCACAATACAGCATGTTATGAATTTTTCAGATTCTATTTGCAACCTACAGTAAGTCAAACAGAAATTAGACACAAATGCCTACCTATTTGCAAGTGAAGCAAATGTGGTTATAATCATTCAGTTGTAAACACCTATAGTCACAGCCAGGATTCACATTTCTAGACTCTGGGTAAGTATGACAAATTTCCTTAATACTGGTACCTTATCCAGCTGTGTTCTGCTTGGGGTGTGTGTGTGTGTGTGTGTGTGTGTGTGTGTGTGTGTGTGTGTTTAAACATGTAACTTTCTATAGTATGTTGTATAGCATTGTGAATCCTGGCTGCAGTGTTTTTCTCTGCTGTGGCTAACCAAGACACTGTAACAAGACACTGGCCTGCTGTAGGGGCTATTTGACATCAAACCAAAGGCTATGCTGTGAAGACTAACTTAGAGAAGATGCAATAAAACAAACTTGAATGACAGCCCCCAGACATCACAAAACTCCCAGAGAAAATTATAAAAACTCATCTTACAGCCTAGGCAAAAACAAAACACTGGATTGAAGTGAGAACTCAAAACTGGTAGTAATATATACAGTGCATTCTTGATTTTAACATGCAGTTTTCCTTTAAGAAGATTCAGTAGAATATAAATATTAGCCCAGAACTGCCTGCCTGAGAATGAAGTAGGTATATTATTTGGAAAAAGGGAAGGCTAGGTCTCTTGCTATGCAATGTCCTGTAAAGTAACACACTGACTGCTCTTAGGATGATAGTGTCAAATGCTGTGAGGTGCTATATGGAACTTGTTATGCAGAAAGTTCCAGAAAGTGTTTAACCCATTCTACTTCTAATAGGTGTCTGTACTATCCATTTGTGCAAGTCAACTCTACTTCTCAAACTTAAAAAGAAAAATACACTTCATCACAGACTGTGTTTACCAAGTACTGTGACCATGATTAAAATAATTTGAACCCTATCCTCCAAAAAATGTGCCCTCACATAAACATGCATGATTTATCTGTGAAGATAGTTAAAAAAAGTATTTCTAAATGCATTAGTAACACCAATGCTTTCAAGGTTATCTATAAAGACAGTTAAAAATGTATTTCTAAATGCATTAGCAACACCAATGCTTTCAAGATTTTGAAACTATTAAAAAGACAAACTATATATATAGATAGACAGAATATGGTAAACAAATATGGTTAATCCCAAAAGCTGAACTTTGTTTTTAGTATATAAATGTTTAAGAAATATCTGAGAGCTATTTTCCTTAGTTTTTAGACACTTCTTAGTCTTCCCTTTTGAGACACCAGGTGACTGATAATCCTTTGTTCCAATGGTTTTTAAATCAATTTGAAGGCATTTTAAGTATCTTCTGTTCTAGATCTTAACAAAATGCAGGGACTGCACAGACTTCTGTTCCTTGGTCCACATCCCAAACATGTGAGTCTTCTTTCAGGATGATAGATCCACCTCATGCCCCTCCCACTTGAATAAAAAAAGGCAGGATAGACCTTTTGGAGCTTCTTGGGTGGAGGTGGGATGGACCTTACTTCCCCCCAAAAAACAGTGCTACCTCCCACTACTCAGGTTCCAGTTCTTGTACCACCCATTTAAGAAAGAAAATAGTACCCTGCAACCATTGACTAACATGAAAGCGTATTTATTTGAGGGCGGAAAACATTTCTTGGAGGAGGGTAAGGCAGAGGAGACTATTTACACCTTCAGTCAGTTCCATGGACAGAAAACATGACATCACTCCTTTTGTACATGCAATACTCCTGTAGGCTCCACCCACTGTTGTAAAAAGGGTTTCTGAAAGAGTCAATGCAGTTTGCAGGCACTGACAATCTGTAGCCAAGGACAATGGGAAGAAGATGGTAAGTCTAACTGTATTCAGCCTGGGAAGGTACACCCTCTGTTGTTAACCACCAAGGCACTATCAAGATGGGCCTCACAGGCTGGGTCCACCCCACATCCTGCTTTTCCCACCTGTGGCTGTGAGGGGAATGGTATCTCAGGGAAACTAGAACTTCCAAATGTGTGGTGTCTCTGGGCACCTAGTACTTCTAAATATGTAGTGTCTCACTATGGGACAAAAAGTGCTTAAAATCTCTTTAATTTTCCTTAAATTGACCCCTGGATTTAGAATCTGCCTCTTAATTTAAAATTAAAGGTGCCTTAAAAATAAGTTTGTAAAACCCAAACTCCTTAATTATCCTTTATTACTTGAAAGAAGTATACTTAATTAAAATTAAGGCACAAATTAACAAAGTCATTTGTGCTTAATTTAAAATGATTAGAAGAATAAGAATAAAACATCTGCTGAATTAAAATGCCCTAGGAAATCCTCTTTCTCCTTAATTTTTAATTAATGGTTACATTAACCAAAAAATTATGCTGAATTCAAATTATGAAAAAACAGTGAAAGTATGCATACAAATAATACTGATATAGCATGGCTGGTAGTTGAGGGGGTGTGAGAAGGGTTGTGCCACTGCCATCCCATGCCATGGCACTGACGGGCAGGTATGGGGATTGGGGGTGGGGGAGACCACTGAGCATCAATGAGGGGGCAGGAGTTCCATGACTGGGGGTGTACAGGATGTTCTGCACTGCACCAAGTAAGTCACATTGAGAACCTTGTTGGGGGGTTCAAGTACCTTGGGGATGGAGCACTGATGTGACTGGGGTTGGGGGTGGGTATCACTACTGTGGGATGGGGCACAGATGTGTGGTGGTGGAGTTCTTGCACAGTGATTGGGTCAGGTCAGAACTGTGTGGTGGGGATGAGGTGCCTGGGACAGTGATGTGCATCGGGAGGGGGTTGCAGCACATGGATGGGAATGGTGAACCAATGTGTGTGGGGGGGCCTGCCAAATGGTAATGGGGCAGGGAGACTGGCATGTGGGAGGCCTATATTGTATGGCCAGGACAGGGCTGGTGTCCAGTGTGCCACAATCTGGGTGCATAGATCCATTATGGCAATGTCCCCCCCTGGCATAACCGGCACCCTGCTATACTCACTGGTGCACAGCATAATGCCCCTTAGTGAATGGCATGTAGTGTGGGCCCATTCCCCAGCCTGCCCCCAGCACATTGTTGTCTGCAAGGCTGGGGGATCAGATACATAGGGGATGCATGTCCCTTTCGTGCATCCCGTGCTGGGGGATCAGGTACATAGGGGATGCATACCCCTTTCATGCATCCCGTGCTTGGGGATCAGGTACATAGGGGATGCATGCCCCTTTCATGCATCCCATGCTGGGGGATCAGGTACATATGGGATGCATGCCCCTTTCATGCATCCCATGCTGGGGGATCAGGTACATAGGGGATGCATGCCCCTTTCGTGCATCCCATGCTCGGGAATCAGGTACATATGGGATGCATGCCCCTTTTGTGCATCCCGTGCTTGGGGATCTGGTACATAGGGGATGCATGTCCTTTTTGTGCATCCCGTGCTTGGGGATCAGGTACATAGGGGATGCATGCCCCTTTTGTGCATCCCATGCTGGGGGATCAGGTATATAGGGGATGTATGCCCCTTTCGTGCATCCCGTGCTGGAGGCATAATGGGTGCATGGTGCCTACGTGCCACAGATCTGTAGCAAGTAGTAGGTCTGCACTTTCATGCATAGAGCCCAAAGTGTTAATTTAAAATTTTGGAAAATTATATAGGAATTATTTATATAAATATGAAAATCGATAAAAAGTACACAGTTGTGAACAGTTAACTCAAGAATGATCAGTGTGCCCTAGTTACCACAAAACATTTCAAGTATTTATTATATGCATCACATATATACAATATCAAATATTTCATTGCATTACACTGTAATACATTGAGACGCACATTAAACAAAAGTTAAAAATAAAACCTTGTGTATCAAACATAATACAATAGTTAATTATGTTTAAATCATTCAAAATGTAAATGGATCATTCTAGTCATTGCAGTAATAGAGAATGAAAAGCTAACGGGAAGAATTCATGCACCATGATAGGGCTCATGACATTGTACTAGAGATTAATGTAGGCTGTTGAAATGAAGACAGCCAATCAGAATGTACTACTGCGAACATACGAACATACAAAATTTGCCAGCAGATAAAGGCCTAGAGGTCTATCAAGTCTGCTCGAATGTGCAGCTAGCATCCCTTATTCTGCAGTTGCCCCTCCCTTCCACCTTTCCCCTTCATTAACCCTCCCCCTTGTCCTGTCCCATCCTGTTTTGAAGCAGTCCACTGTTCTACTGGATTCCACTTCTGCAGGTAATGCATTCCACCCAGCCACCACCCTCTCTGTAAAAAAGTGTCTCCTCATCTCCCTCCTGAACCCTCCTCCCTCCAGTCTCATATCATGGCCCCTGGTGTCCCTCCCCTCCCTTACTTTGAATAGCCCTTCTGTACCTGTCTTGTTTATTCCTTTCATATACTTAAAGGTTTCAATCATGTCCCCCCGTCCCTCCTCTCCTCCAGTGAGTACATGTTCAACTCCCTCAGCCTCCTCTCATATGATGTCCCCCAACCCCTTGATCATCTTTGTCACCCTGCGCTGCACCACCTCCTCCAGTAACTTAATGTCTCTCTTCAGATATGGGCACCAGTACTGCATGCAGTACTCCAGGAGCGGTCTAACTAATGACCTATACAGTAGCAGAATCACCTCCTCCCTCCTCAAGGATATACCCGTTGCAATACAACCCAGCATTTTGTTGGCCTTTGCAGCTGCCTTCCTACATTGTGCCGAGTTGTTCATTGACCCTGTAATGAGCACCCCCAGATCCTTTTCCTCCTCTGTCTGGGCTAGCTGCACTCTCCCCAGCTGGTAACTCCTCCTTGGGTTCTTCACCACAAAATGCAGCACCTTGTACTTTTTGGCATTAAACCCCAGTTGCCTGGTGTCTGACCAGGTTTCAGGCATTGCCAGATCATCCTACAACCCCTGCCATCCCCCTAGGTCATCCACCACCGCTCCTACCTTGGTATCATCAGCAAACAGACTGATCTTGCTCTTGATGTCCAATGATATGTCCGCAATGAATATCCCAAACAACACTGGTCCCAACACCGAGCCCTGTGGAACACCGCTCGTCACTACCCTTGGGTGTGAGAGCTCCCCACCCACCACCACCACCCTCTGTTGCCTTCCCTGAATCCAGTTCCTTACCCATCTCACCAGCTTTGCACTTGCCCCTGTGCCTTCTAACTTACTTCCCAGCCTTCCATGCGGCACTGAGTCGAATGTCTTACTGAAGTCCAGATACAGGACATCCACTGCATGGCTCCTGTCCAGTTGCCTAGTTACCCAGTCATAGAACTCCACCAGGTTGGTTTGGCAGGATCTGCCGCGTATGAAGCCATGCTGTCTGCTGTTCTGTAGGCCTTTGGCCTCTAGGAGGGCCACCAGCCTCTCCTTCAGGATTGTCTTCATTACCTTTCCCATGATGGATGTGAGGCTCACTGGTCTGTAGTTTCCAGGTTCATCCTTGGGGCTAGTCTTGTGAAGGGTCACCACATGACCCTTGAGGACTGGAGGAGGGCAGTGACACCACTGACTACCCTCTTTAACAAATCATGGGAGGATGGGATGGTACCTGAGGACTGGAGGAGGGCAGATGTGATTCCCCTTCACAAAAGTGGGAGCAAGGCAGAAGCAGGAAACTACAGACCTGTTAGTTTAACCTCAGTGGTAGGGAAAACGATGGAATCACTTCTGAAGGAAAGAATTGTTGAGTATCTAGAGGCTAGAGGGGCACAGGACCCAAGGCAGCACGAATTCACAGCGGGAAGGTCATGCCAGACAAATCTGATAGATTTCTTTGACTGGGTGACCAACGTAGTTGTTCAGGGAGGGACTGTGGACATGGCCTACCTAGTCTTTAGCAAGGCATTTGACACAGTCCCACACAAAAGATTAATATACAAGTTAGCCAGCCTGGGAGTGGGTCCCAAGATGACAGTCTGGGTAAAGAATTGGCTGGAGAATAGGACACAGAGTAATAGTAAATGGAGTCCACTCTGAAAAAGGGAGTTAGTAGTGGGGTACCGCAGGGTTCAGTATTAGACCAGGTTCTCTTCAATGTCTTTATAAGCGACATTGCAGAGGGACTGAAGGAAAAGTATGTCTCTTTGCAGATGACACAAAGATCTGCAACAGAGTTGATGCACAAGGTGGGGTGGAAAGGATGAGAAGGGACTTGGCAAGGTTAGAGGAATGGTCAAATGTATGGCAGCTTAGATTCAATGCTAAGAAGTGCAAGGTAAGCACCTGGAAACAAAACCAGGGAAGAGTACACAATGGGGGTGAGATACTAACAACAACAAAATGGAAAGGGACCTGGGGTAGTCATATCAGATGACCTAAAGGTGGGCAAGCAATGTGAGAGGGCAGCAAGGAGGGCTGGGGGAATACTGGGATGCATAGGGAGAGGTATCACCAGTAGAAAACAAGAAGTTATTATCCCTCTGTACAGACAGTTGGTGAGACCATATCTGGAGTACTGCGTGCAGTTCTGGAGACCCAATCTCCGCAAAGACATAGACAGGATGGAAGCTGTCCAGAGGAGGGCAACTAAAATGGTGCAGGGTCTGCACCGGAAGACATATGAAGAGAGACTTAAGGAGCTTAATATGTATAGCCTCGAGGAAAGGAGGGAGAGGGGGACATGATAGAAACTTTCAAGTACCTCAAGGGAATCAACAAAGTCCAAGAGGGTAGCATCTTTCAAAAAAAGAGGTGTGCAAGAACAAGGGGGCACAATTTGAAGATAGAAGGGGCGGCTCAGAGGTAATTTAAGGAAGTATTTTTTCACAGAGAGGGTTGTGGATGTATGGAACGGCCTTCCAGAGGAGGTTGTGGAGTCAAAAACAGTAGTGGAATTCAAGCATGCATGGGACAGTCATAAGGCAATTCTAGGGGTTGGGGGTAGGAAGAAGTAGGCTGCTGGTTAACTAGGATCTGCAGCTTATCCATCAGGTAGGAAAATGGGCAGACTGGGTGAGCCAAGCGGTCCTTATCTGCCGTCAAATTCTATGTTTCTATGTTTCATGAGCCATCCACCAGTCCTGAGGTACACACCCCAAATGTAGTGAGGCATTAAACAGGTCTACCAAAGGTCCTGCAAGGACCTCTGCCAGCTCCTTCAGTACCCTGGGGTGGATGCCATCTTGGCCTAGTGTCTTGTCCACCCTCAGTGACTTCAAACCCTCCCGAACTCTGGCCTCCATGATATCCTCATCTGTCACCCTCTCCCCTCCCGTTTCTACCATTTTTCCCCCCTTGGGTGTCACCCCCCTCCTCTCCTTTGTAAATACCGAGCAGAATTAATCATTTAGTGCTTCTGCCTTATCAAACCCTGCTTCCACCCAACCCCTCCTTCTAATCCTTACTATGTGGTCCTTACAGCTCCTTTTCTCCCTGATGTACCTAAAGAACTCCTTCTCCCCCTTCTTAATGCCTTGTGCCAGCCTGAGTTCCGTAGATGCCTTGGCTCCCCTTACTGCCCTTGTCACCTCCTTCGATTCTGTCAAGTACTCCTCCCTATCCTCCCCCCTCCCTGTATTCTTGTACCTCCTAAAGGTAGCTCTTTTCCTCTTTACCTTTTCCATGTCCTCCTTGCTCAACCAGCTCAGTTTCCTAGCCCTAGACTTCTTGCTCTGGGCCTTGCAGCAGGTTTTGGTTGCCTCCACTATTCCCAGCTTTATGAGCTCCCTCCTCCATACTAGACTGAATTCTGGCCAGGTACCCTTTTACCACTTCCCCCATCCTCCCAAAGTTGGCCCTCCTGAAGTCCAGCACTCTTGTGCCAGATTCCACGCCTTCCTTGCCCATATCCAATGTGAACCATACAGAGTGGTGGTCACGCTCTGACAGTGGTTCCTCCACTGTACTTTCTCTCACAAAGTCCCTATTTGCCAGCACAATGTCAAGGGTATTCCCTAACCTGGTTGGTTCACTGACCATTTGCAGCAGGAAGCTGCCCTGGAAGGCATCCAGCAGTACCTGCTCCTTTCTGTTCCTGGTTGTTGGGGTACTCCAGTCCACTCCTGGCATGTTGAAGTCCCCCACAATCACCACACTACCCTTCTCGCAGGTCCTTCTGATCTGTCCCACTAGTTCTCTGTCTAACTCCTCCATCTGAGATGGTGGTCTGTACACCACTCTCATTCTGAGAATCCTATTTTTGGAATCCTGGATTTGCATCCAAAGTGACTCTATACTACCCTCCTCCCCTTCTGCCCTTATGCACTTCAGTCCTTCCTTCACATATAGTGCCACACCCCCTCCTTTCCGTATCACTCTGTCCCTACGAAATAACCTGTACCCTGGTACAGACAGGTCCCAGTCATTGTATTGGGTGGCCCATGTTTCTGTGATAGCTGCAATGTACTAAGGTTCATACTAAGAATTGTTAGGAGCATGGAAGCTTGTGCCTCATTTGCTCCTATAAGGCTTTTAGAAATATTCTAATTTCCCCCTTTTACCATATGCCTATCTAAGCTCTTCTTAAATTGTGCCTTCTTCTTACTTATAATAACTTCAGTTGGCTGACCATTCCATACATTCACCGCCCTCACCGTGTAAAAGTACATCTTTAATATCTTACTTATAATAACTTCAGTTGGCTGACCATTCCATACATTCATCGCACTCACCATGTAAAAGTACATCCTTAATTTGCTTACAGATTTTGAGCCCTTGATTTGTAGCAGATGTCCTCTTGTCTGCATTTTCCCTCCTTAAATTCTAAGTTAAATTCTTTAATTAATATTGGGTCTTGCATTATATCAAACATAAGTAATGCGTCTCCTCTAACACAGCTGGTGACCAATGACATCATTTTAAGGGATTTTAATCTTTCCTCATAACTTTTGTTAGTTAACCCATTCATGGATTTAGTAAATTTTCTTTGGACTTTTTCGATTTTATTTATTTCTTTTATTATAAACAGGTTCCACAATCATGATGCAAATTCCAAATGGGGGTGGACTTAGGCCCTATATACGGGTGCCATTACTTTGGTATCCCTAGTTGTTATATTATGTTTAATTGCCCAACTGATTTTTGTAGCCTTTTTGATTGCTTCTGATGATTGCATTTTTGAATCCAAATCATCCACAATATAGATTCCCAGATCTTTTTCTAGGGACGTGGATATGTTCTATTCACACTATCCGGCAGAGTCCTTTCCCCTTTAAGAAGTGCCAGAAAGTCTTCCATCTGGCTTCTCTCACCCACCTGGGTGGTATATCCCTCAGCTTCACCCCATGATGCCAGATCTTCCTTTCCACTGGAAGAATCAGGCTCCCTCCTTCGCGCTCCCACGTTGTAGGCCCTAGCGCTTTCTAATTCTTTTGGATTACTTCAAAACTTTCATAACCTTTTCAGTTTTCATCTTTGAGCTTGATTTTTGACCTGACTAGAATGGATGACAAGTCTGTGCCCAGATTACGCTAGTGCCCTTGCAGGCAGAAGACGTCACGTACCGACCCCCATGCCAAGTGCATATACTGCCTGGGCCACGAACATGATACCCAGGCCTGTGATTTCTGTCATTCATTTCACTCAAGGGTCCTCGAGGATCATCTTGCCCACCTCAAGTTTGGCAGCCCAGAGAAACGGCATCCGTCGGTCAAATCTAAGGGATCTATGACAGTCTGTCGATAATTTCTTTGTCTACCAACGTTACAGCGACTCCTTTATGTAGACTGCATTTGCAGGTGGCATAAAGGGAGTAACTTCAGACTGTGTTTTCTTCGGGGAGCTTTTCCCCCAAACCCACCATGTGGGGGGCTCTGCACCCTGCACCCACTGCTACTAAATTAATCAACTCTAGTTGGAGTTGCTTCAGGAAGGGGGTGCAATACCCCCAGAAAGCAGTTCCAGGCTCCTGCGCTGACACTGCAGTGACCTGGCACTGTTGTTGCTGTAGTGTCAGTCACAGTAAAGTTGTCACCATAGCAATGACATACAAAATCTAAGGAAGCCCAGAGGGTAGTCTCTGCAGCTGCAGGGTCCACTGAATAGCTAGAACAGCTCACAGCCTTCATGGAGGAGGTAGCTAGGGTCACCATTCACTCCTCCTCCTCCTTGGCTTCTGCCTTTGTGCCACTCATATTGGGCTCCTTCAAGGAGCTGTGCTAGTTCCTCCTAACAAAGGGTCAGGGTCCTTCTTAAAAACACAGTTCTAGAGCTTGAAAGGACAAGAAGAAGTAAAAAAAGAGAAGACTCATCGTAGTCATTCATTGGACTGAGAGTGATCTTGGTCAAGAGCTTCGGATTCTCATGACTCTCCGGTTTTGACTATGGTCAAAACTTCAGCCTTGGTAGCTAGTTTCACTGAGACCCCATTGGGTCAGTGGGTCAAGACACTGGCTGATGATGTGGCCCAAATCTTTCTCTACCCAATCGACTGACTATTGTCCAAAGAGGCTGATAACTCTCTCTTCAGGACTCCAGTCCTGCCTGTGACCATAGAAGGGGCTGCTCAGTCTGCTGACCAGAACCCCTTGATCACTGACCCAGACCAGGAAGAGCCCCAGCACTCCCCAGTTCCCTCTGAGATCTGCTGTTGGCACCCCTGGCAGCCAAGTTGGAGGTCTTGGTCCTCATCTAGTGGGTCAAGTGGTTCCCGCTATCATTGACGCTCCCACTCTCAGTGCCACAGGAAGTGGTGCTGCCACAATTCCTCATCTTCATACTCCTTGAATGAGGAGAGACTTTGGCATAAATTGCATTGGTGATACAAAGATCTTATGTGGCAAGAGTTAGCACTGACTGGTACTAAACTGACTCCGGTTTCCACACCGGCCATTACTTGGCTATCACCCAAAAGGAGAACACCGACTCCTTCTATGTGGTCAGTTGAGACTGTTCCTCCCCAAGTGCAGCTGGTCAAAACTGCTCCAGTTAGGCTGAAGCTGGCCTCTCTACTAATTGCGGTGGAGCCACCTCCCAAGCAGCCATAGATTGGCACTTTGACCAAGGAGTCTCAATGGGCCAAGAGCCTTACCCATCAGTGGTTGGTCACCTTCATACCCACAGAGAGTTGAAGATGACTCAAGTGGTCGGACACTTTATGAGGACTCCTTGGAGTCCAAAGATTCCTCCCTGCACTCCTGTCCGGTCAATGAGGAGTCTGTGGGGGACCCATCAATGGAGGAGGTGCCCTCTTCCTTCATTGGCATCCTCCGCCTCATCTCTGAGTCCACGGGGATGAAAATGGAGCCTGGTCAGAAACAGGCTTGCTATCCCCTTATAGAGATTCTGGACAAAGAGAACTCTCTGATGGAGGCTTTTCCAGTGGCCAAGGCCATTGTCGGCCCAGCCCTGGAGCTTTATCAGCACCCTGCCTCCTGCCTTGCACCCTCTGCCCAGATGGCCCACACATATGCGGTGCCCACCTGTACCCTCTTGGGTTTCACAGAACACCCCTTGGCAGAGGGGTTGGTGGCTGACTCCATGTTTCAGCACTTGGGCAATACTGGGGACATCGACAAGCTGCCAGACAAGGAGTCCAAGAAATTGGAGCATGCAGCTAAAAAAGTCTATGCTGCCTCCTCACTAGGCCTTCAACAGGTGAGCTTGGCCATCTTGATGGCATACTTCTCACACACCCTCTTGGGCTCTTTAGATGAGGTGATTCCTCTACCACCTGTGGACATCCAGACCATCGTCAAACAGGTCCCCGAGATCAGGGCCGGGCTATGGCTAAGTAGAAGCTTCAAAAAGCTCTGGATCTGGGAGATTCCTGTGCCTGCTTGGTGGTGGCCGCAGTAGCCATGCATCATAGGGTTTGGCTAGAGATCTCAATCTTCATGGCAGACACCCAGCACAAGCTGTTGGATGTTCCCTTCTTGGGCACCGACCTGTTTGGGCCCGGTGTGGAGGATCACCTTCAGTGCATTCAGAAGTCTAATTCTAGCTTGGACTCTGTAACATCTGAACAGAAGGATCCCAAGGGCTCCAGACAACAGACATGAAAGCCCTTTTGGTCCTCCACTCCTGTGGCAAACCAGCCCATCATCAGGCTGGCCAGCACACTCATTCCAGGCTACCCAGGCCCAAGTCAATGGCCTTGGTGGCCCATAAGTCTGGAGAGAAGGAGCCCGGTGGTGCCTCAGCTGGGCCCTCCTCATGCAAGCCTGTACAGTGATGGGATGGGGGTGTCACCCTCATGCCTGTCACATCTCCCCTGGGTCTGCCTGTGGGTGGCCAGCTCTGCCACTTCCTTTCCACCTCGTCCACTGCTACCGTGAGCAGGTGGGTTGTAGAAGTGGTCGGTCAGGATCTGCCTCTGGAATTCGTGCAGTACCCTCCTTGCCAAGCCCATGCCTCATGGGAAGAATTGTTATCTGCAGACACTTGGTCAGCTCTTTGAGATGACATAGCCCAGCTCCTCCACAAGCAGGTCGTGGTCAGCGTAGCGGTTACTCTGGAACATCCAGGGTTTGTCTTCAGGTACTTCCTGGTGCCAAAACAGATGGGGGCTGGTGCCCCATTCCAGATCTGTATGACCTAAATAAGTTCCACAGGTCACGCACCTATTCAATGGTTACTCTGTCCCAAATCATACCATCTCTCGAGCGAGACATGTGGTTTTGGTTCCTGGACTTCAGGACGTATTCTTTTATGTCCTGATCCATCCATCCCACCAAAAGTTGCTCCACTTTTGGCAGAGAGCACCCTCTATGAGTTCTAGACCATGTCATTTGGCCTCTTCTTGGCCCCTAGGGTCTTCACCAAATGCATGGCAGTGGTGGCAGTTACCTGAGGCACTGAGAGGTCCAGGTGTACCCCTACTTGGATGACTGGCTGAGCACAGGTCCCTCCAGGCAGGAGGTGGAGCAGTTCAGTGATCTGGCCCTTCAGACTTGCACCTCCCTTGGCATCCTGGTCAATGATGCCAAGTCAGAACTCATGCCCTCACAGATGATCAGCTTTACTGGGGTAGAACTCGACTCTTGCCGAGCCAGAGCCCAGCTCCCAGAGGACAGAGTGGAGGTTCTCTACTCCTTTGCCTGATCATTTCAGGTTGGGCAATTTCACCCTGCCCAGGACATCCTGCACCTTCTGGGTTACATGGCGGCCTGCACCAACATGGTCCAATGGACCCATTGGAATATGTGCTCCCTGCAGTGAAAGCTGGCCAGCCAGTGGTTTCAGTGCAAAGGTCACTTTGACCAGCTGGTCACTGTGACCCATAAGATGTGGGATGCTCTCCAGTGGTGGCTAGTCCCAGAACATCTGCAGGAAGGGATCCCATTTGTCCACCCTGAGCCAATGGTCATCCTGACAACTGATGCCTCACTCATGGGCTGGGGTGCCCATCTGGGGGAACACAGAGTCCATGGGATCTGGACCCCCAAGGAGTCCCGATGGCACATCAACCTGCTGGAGCTCTGGGCAGTTCAGCTGGCAGTGACTGCATTTGCTCCACATATTCAGGGTTAGGTGGTCCAAGTCCAGATGGACAACACCATGGCCATGTACTACCTCGACAGACAGGGCGGGATGCACTCCCTGCCTGTGTGCAAGGCAGCTTTCCATATATGGACCCTTGTATGCAGCCTAGAGGCAGGTCTCCTAGTCATCCATGTGGAAGAAGCCTCCAGTCAGCTGGCAGACACCCTCAGCCAGGTGGGCGGGTCATCTCACAAGTGGTCTCTCCATCCAGAGGTCGTACACAGCCTGTTCCCCCAGTGGGGCACCCCTCAGGTGGACCTGCTTTTCTCCAGGGAGAACGCAGCTGTTCTGTACCCGCCCCCCTCAGCAGGGCTCACTGCAGGGGGATGCCTTCTCAAGGCCTTGGAGCCCAGGCCTCTTCTATGTCTTCCCTTCACTTACCTTGATCTACAAGATGCTGCTCAAGTTCAGGTGGGACAAGGCATGGGTGATCCTGGTAGCTCTAGACTGGCCAAGCCAGTTTTGGTACACTGATCTCCTCTGTTTCAGCAACAGGCTCCCGAGGAATCTACCACTCTGCCCAGACCTGCTCTCCATCAATCAGGGGAAGATACTCCACCAGGACCTTCAATCCTTGCACCTGACAGCCTGGCTCCTGAGTGGCTAGAGTTCCAGGCTTTGGGTCTCTCTGAATATGTCCTCACTGTGGTGGAGGCATCTAGAAAGGAATTGACCAGAAAATGCTTGCCTTCAATTGGAGTGGATTCTCCACTTGGTGTCAGGGCAAGTGGCTGGACCCCTTCACCTGTCCGGTGGCCAGCATTTTGGACTACTGTGGTCCCTCTCCATAGGGGTCATTGGTCGATGACCCTTAAGGTGTACCTGGCAGTCATCTCTGCTTACTGGGCATGGGCTGGTCAGCAGTTGACGGCGCAGGAGAAGGTGGTCTGGCACTTTTTCAAAAGCTTAGTTCACATTTCCCCTCTGGTGAGTGAATTTGTTGCTGGTTTCGGTAAAGCTCATGGGCAAGTCATTTGAACCGATGCAAAGGTGTGACATGTCTCACCTTTTGTGGAAGACAGCCTTCTTGGTGGCTATCATGTTAGCTAGAAGGATCGGGGAGCTCCAGGTGTTTTCAGTGGAGTCTCCTTACTTGGTCCTCCACAGGGACAAGGTTGTCCTGTGCCCCAACCCAAAGTTCCTCCCGAATGTTGTGTTTCTCCTTAATCAGGTGATTACTTTTCTGATGTTCTTCCTGAACCACACCTCAGAAGCTGAGCACAGGCTCCACACTCTGGATCTGAGGCGAGCACTCTCTTATTACAAAGCTCTCGCCACTGGAGTTTGGGGAGAGTTTTGCCAGCTGTTTATCACCTACACTGAAGCTGCACCTGGCAGACCTGCAGCCAAGTGGATGATTGGCAGATGAATCACTTCCTGCATTGACCTCTGCTATAGGTTGGTGGGTAGGGGGCCTCCTGGAGGGCTAAGGGCCCATTGCATATGTCATACCGCTGCATCGGTGGCTGCTTCTAGGGATGTCCCTATCCAGGACTCTGCAGGGCTGCTAACTGGAAGTCAGAGCACACCTTCATTTCCCATTACCACATTGACCTCATGTCATGCTGGGATGCTGATTTTGGGGCTTCGGTTCTCCAATCTCGGTTTCCTAAATAGTGGGTATGCACCTTACCTCCCTCCTCTGGGAGAACTGCTAGGAGTCTTCCAGATAATGTGGATAGAACAACATATCCACATCCCTAAAAACACAGGTTACTCACATGTAACAGTAGTTTTAGGAGTGGTATATGTTGTTCATCCACGTGACCCGCTCGACCTCCCCTGGTTTAGGTGCGCAACCTCTGCTTCCTTCGGGCAAGATCTCATATCATGGGGTTGGGCCGAGGGATATACCACCCAGGTGGGTGGGAGGAGCCAGCTTGAAGACTTTCCAGCACTTCTTAAAGGGGAAATGACTTTGCCGGATAGTGTGTATATGAACAACATATAACACTCCTAGAACTACTGTTACAGGTGAGAAACATGTGTTTTCCGATGCCATTTTTTCAAATACTTTTTTCATATAGTTTTTGCCCCCTGCTGGGCTCTGGTTGTCATCTCTCTCTCTGGGATCCAATGCACTTACTGACTCACCTTGAGATGCCAGCTCTTGCTTGTCCCTATATGGAACAACTATATTCCCCCACCTCTATAGTGGAGTCTGGGGCAGGGAACGTATCCCTGATCTCTCACAGGTTCATCAGATGGGCAGCATGATGAATGACACAAGGGCATGGATTCCCAGGGTTCTGTCACCTGTGGGTTCCAGGGTTGTTCTTTTAATTCATTTCCACCCCACTAGATGATGGCATGCAAGGGCACAGGTGTATTCACTCACGACTGCATGTGGTGTGCAAGCCAGCCATCATCCAGACCCTATCCTGCTTAACTCCATTGCTCTGCTGCCCATGGCCACCTAGGTGGTAGCAGTGCAGTGTGGGCAGTGAACCACCCTCCCCGGAGGAGGACAACATCCTCTGGGATGCTCAGTCCCCCTTCCCTGGGGGTGGCAGCAGTGCAGTGTGAGGGGGCAGTGACCCACCCTCCCTGGAGGAGGAGAGTATCCTCTGGGATGTACAGTCCCCCCTACCCTGGGAGTGGCAGCAGTACAGGGTGTGCAGTGACCCACTATCCCCGGAGGAGGGCAGCGTCCTCTAAGATGCTCAGTCTTCCTCCCTTGGCTGACCCCTGATGCTATAGGCTTGCTTATGAACCCGTGTCACTGGCACTATGAGTGGTAGCACTACCGCTGCACCAACGGGTCAGCTCCAAGACCATTTTTATAATTTCTTTTGTTGTAGTACGTTTATCCATCTGACAACAGCATTTCTCTGTCCTCCCACCACAAAGAAGTTCTCATGTCAGTCAGCCCTGTGGTGTAGAGGGCTGAGGTGCCTCGGGCCTTACCTCTTACCACAGCAGTGACCCAGGGTCAGGAGTGAGCTTGGGTTGCTGGAGGTTGTCCAGGGTGCAAGTGGACAGAGCATCCGATGACAGCTCTCCTATCCTGGGGCGGGATGGGTTATGACACCCTGCCACTAGCAACTCCCAGTGGAGACTGGGAGTGCAACAGCTGGGGTCACATTGGGTCTGTGGGGAGGATGCAGGGGACATCCACGGGTCAGGGGTGTGAGCATGCCCATCCCACGCTGGACATCATTGCACATCCTCGACTCTGGGGGGGGTCATGTTCATGTTCATGCAAGGAGGAAAATTCCTGGTTCCTGAGGAGACAATGCACCAGCCCCTGGCCCACCATCTGACCCAGCCCTCCCTGCTCCCAATATCTTCTGGCCTGCACTATGCCCACACAGACTGGATTCAAGGAGCGCCCAAGGTAAGAGGGGGATGGCCTTACCCTGGGGTCACAAGCCATGGGGGTTCTGGTTGAACAAGGTGTCAGGACGGGGTTCCGGTGGACCTAGGGTTTGGTGGGTCTCAGGCCAGGCAGATCAAGCAGGCAATGTCTGAGGGATGCCTCAGGACTGGTGACTGGAGGGAAAAAGTAATTAAAAAACAGACATTCTCAGGGGCTGTAGAGAGTGAAAAAGGATAGCAAGCATTATCAGCTTGGCTATGCAATGTGGAAGGTAAGCATTCACACTTTTGGGGAATTGCAAAAGTGAAAGGTGCACATACTGTAGTACATCTCTGTGTACTCTTTGCATGTACTGTGGAAGCATTGTGCTGCTGCCTCAGTGTAGGAAGGACAATCAGAGGATAAAAGGCTGAGTCTGTGCAGGATCTTGCTTGCTGACCTCAGACCCTGCTCTACTGAATTTGGCTTTCAAAGAGGGCCTGCAACAAACTGACAGCCCTAGTGGAGGGTGTCAGAGATAGAGGTAAGACCCAGAGAAGGTGGGAATGGTACTAGGGCAGTGGCTGAAGGGGGCTTGGAGATGTATAGAAAAAAAAAAGTAAATATAAAAGAAAGTGTGGGGCACAGCACTACCACCATAGTGTCTACCCACCCACATGACCCTCAAAATTGTAGCTTCCAATTTATAGCGACAATAATAAACCCTAGAATCTACTGCTGCATTGCTATAGTCCACCAGCATTTTAGTAGTACTTATTTTGATGAAAAAGACTGCATTTTTCTATTTTTGTGTTGTCCTTTATTGACATGTTTGTTATAATGTTTATAATTACATTGTGTGGTATCAATTACTGCGTGCTATGTGTCAAACATTTACAAACACAGTAGAAATAAACCAACACAGTAACCACAAAACTATTAAATTTACAAAGTTATTTTACTATAAATTAACTAATTTTGAACTCAATATATGTCAGAAGAGTTTTCTTATGTCAGTGGAATCATCGCAGAGTGTATTCATAGGTCCTGGTTAGAGCCCACTAAATGGGGGTTATGCACGAATAGGGCAGAAGGTATGCACCAAAGGCGTATAATCCACCTGCATAGCTCTGCAGCCAGGGTGCATGGTATTCACTGCCGAATGCACCCGCAGAGCACTTGTCCACGGCGTGCAGGACTGTGCAGGGCAGCTGGGGATGGAGCAGCTGACCCAGGCAGGGATTCAATTGGATGCCCATCCTGGGCTCCATAGTGAATCACATGTGCATGAAGGCACGGGTCAGGGTGCATGAATAGCCAATGCAGGCACCCAGACACACACGGCCATACCCCATCAGTGGGAGGCCCCCCTGTCTGAGCCCCTGGTGCACTGCAGCTACCCGCCATACTGCCGGACCACCCCAACAAACATCTGCCCTGTCCCCCTTGTAGCAAAGCATACCCATAACACATGGCTGCCCTGTCCCCCTTGTAGCAAAGCATACCCTAATAGATGACTCTGCTGTCCCTGTAGTTCCAATGAACTCCCAACACATGGCTGCCCCATTCCTGTAGCGTTAATGCATCCCACAACACATGTCTGCCCCATCCACAGTGTAGCCTTGCACCCCCAACACATGTCTGCCTCATTCCCAGTGCAGAACATGACATCCCCCCACACATACTGAAATGCCCCAGTTCACACAACCCCGACCCCCAAATCCGGTGCCCCAGCAGTATCATTGGTGGTCAGTGGATCCCCCACCCACTCAAGGCAACCACAACCACTCCTTCCCCAAGCCTATAACTGAAAAATGGTTCCACAGGCATAGAAGGCCAGCAGTACTTCCCTCCGCACACCTCCTTGGCCACCAGCCACCCAACTGATGCTGGGAGCACACTGCTGTATGTAGGCCTTTGTCTTTGAATGTCTGCACGCTGAACTGGAACATAAACTGACTGATGACTGATGATCAGGTGGTGAGTGGACTATCTGAATAAAACAAAACAAGTATAATTAATGAAAAAATAAACAGCTAGTCTGAATATGTTTTATTCACATTGCTAAAAAAGCAATTAGGTTCTCCCAGGGATTGCATTATCTGTATGTTAATCACACCCTAGGAGCATGTGGCACTCAGCTTTGCCTTGTGCCACTTCACACTTCAAGGGTGTGACTGACAGGTGATTCCCTAATACTTAAATACTGTTTACCAGGCCTGCCACAGTAGCTTCTTTTTCAGATGTGACCATATTTGATCTCCCTAGGCTCTATTCAACTTCTGAAAAATTGAGCAAAAAAAAAAAAAACAGGACAGCACTGAAAATGAGAACCATCATCATCTTTTGACAGTCTTGGGTAAGTAAATGGTTAAATAAAGACAGTCCTCTAAGACACACCCTCATGTAATCATCCTTATGACCCCATTTTTTGTATAAATAATTTAGAACACCTTGAAAACTTACAGATGGCATTTGTCTGTGTCCTTAAAAATCTACTCATCTTGGCAGAATGTGATACTGCCAGGTGACTTAAAATCTACTCAGAAAAAATGTAATTTCCCATAACCCCTGGCTTCTTGGCAGGATATGATACTGCCAGAGGGAGGCATTTCCTAGTTCACTGCCAATGTGAAATTATAGACTTGGGCAGTTGGAGCTGTGCTCTGTTAGGCTTGTCTAATGAAGTGATTCTGCAGAGATGTTCAGCTATTTTTTTTCTGTAGTTTTGTGAAGAGTTTAACTCAGAAAGGTGTTTATTAATCTAGGAATAGTTCTAGACAGTCTCTTAGTTAAAATGCATTGCATTTTTTGTGTAACTAGATTTCAAACTGCTGTGTTGGGTCAGATTGCATTCATATTCATTACTTGTTGCACATGTTTAATTAGTGCATTTTTGGTTTTTACTGCATTTTTAAAGTTCAGTCTAACAGAAACTGAACTTTCAGACTAAGAAATGTTTGTGACTGCAGTTATGTGAATGTATACCAACACATGGATACTACAGCGTGTGTTTGTGTGGGGGAAGGGGGCAGCTGAGGCCTTCTCCTACAGGTTTTGAATTCATATGAATTATTTGTCAGTGTCAGTAGCTCAGTAGGTAGCACACTCGCCTCTGAGTCTGGGAGATCAGAGGGCTGTGGGTTCAGTTCCCATATCTAGCAGTTGGGTTAATTTCCCAGTACTGACACTGTAGTGCAGGATGAGAGGGGTGCTGCACTTCTGAGGTGCTGTCTTTCGGATGAGACGTTAAACCGAGTTCCCATCTGCCTGGATTGGTGGTAGTTCAGGTGGGTGTTAAAGATCCCATAGCACTTCTCGAAAAGGGTAGGGGAATTTTTTATTTAAAACCAAAAACATAACTTTACAATATATTCTTCTTACATTACATATTCTATTATATTTGCATTATACATTACTTCATATATTTCTTATTTCTTTATCCTATCCCTTCAAAATTTCTCCTATTTACCTCTTCATTCTCCAAATTGTATCCATTCCTTTTGATAAATACATAGGTTTCATAGTTATACAGAGCTTCAAAAGACAAGGTCTATATGCTCGCCATTTTTTAAGAATATCCCATTAGACTATTATTTATTAAGTAATTATCCAAATCTTTCTAAAAGGCTTCAATATTACTACTAACAATTATTTCTACTGGTAGTTTATTCCAGATCCTAGGCACTCTTACTGTCAACCAGTGCTTCCTTCTATTTGAACGGAATCTGTCTATTTTTATCTGAAGTGGGTGTGCTCATAATTATGGTTATGATCCATGATTTCCAAATCAAGCTGTTCTCATAATACTGGATCATTTAGAGGCCTGTAAATTAAGCACATACCATCCTTAATCTTCTAAACTCCGAGAGTATAACCCCAGTGTACTAAGCCTCTGGTTATAGTCCATCCCCTGTACTGCCTTAATTTTACTGGTAGTTCTTCTCTGGACCCTCTCAATCGAAGCTATATCCCTCTTTTTAAATGGGGACCACAACTGGGAGCAATATTCCAAATGTGGACACACCAAAGATGTATATAATGGCAAAAGAACACCCCATCCCTACTTTGAATATGTTTATTAATACAGTATTGTATGCTACCCACTTTTTTTAGTATCTGATTATAATGGGGTGTAAAATATTGATTATTACTAATTTTTATTCCAAAATCACATTCCTCTGAGGTCTCTTTGAGTAATTTACCTCCCATATTATAATCGTGTAGGATATTGTATTTCTCCGAATGCATCACACCGCACTTATACACATTGCAAAATGAACCGTGATTGTGTGCCCAGATTTCCAACTCATTTAGGGCTGATTGTAATAAATCTGCATCCTTATTAAAGTTAACCACCCTACCTAGTCTGGTATCATCTGCAAATTTTGAAAACCAAATATCAGGAGAGGCCTTCATTGCCCCTATATAGGCATTAAACAGGCAGGGGTCCAACACCAAACCCTGCGGCACAGCACTAGTCACTCTCTGCCAGTTGGAAAATTCTCCTGTTTTACAAACTCTCTGACTCCTACCTGTCAACCAGGATCTTATCCAATAAATGATATTATGGTTAATTCCAATATTGACCAGAGAACATCCACAGAACTACCCTCATCTAATGCCTGGTTTACTTTCCCATAAAATTCATATATATTTGTTTGACAAGACCTCCCCTTAACAAAGCCATGCTGTGCATAGTCAACATTACTAGTCTTATATTGGTGCTCCATAATAAAATCCTTAATTAATCCTTCCAGTACCTTTCCCAGAACCAAGGTAAGGCTAACAGGTCTATAATTTTTAACCTCTTGTTTGGGGCCTTTCTTATGTATAGGTATCACATTTGCTTGTTTCCAATCTTCAGGGACCTCTCCATCAATTATTGATTTCTGAAATAATACTGTAACTGGGCCAGCAAGTTGTTCAGCCAAATCCTTGAGTACTCTGGGATGTATCCCATCTGGGTCCTGTGCCTTATTCTGATCGAATTTTTGGAGTCTTATCATAACTTCCTGCCTGTCCAAAATTAGCCCCGGGTCATCATTGGGTATACCACAATTAATCTCTGATAATGATTTACCCAGATTGAAAACTGAAGCAAAGTATATATTATTTAGTTCCACCATACCTAAATTATCAGCAACTAATTCTCCCTCAGCATCCAATAAAGGACCTATCTTTTTTGATTCACCCTTTTTATTGCTAATATATTGATAAAAGGATTTATAATTGTCCTTAACCTTAGTAGATAACATAATTTCATATTTACTTTTTGCTACTTCTATGCTTTTTGTGGTGGACTTTAGACACCTTTTATAGTGAGCCCAGCTGGCAACATCGCCTCTTAATCTGGCACGTCTAAAGGTTTTATTTTTCACTTTATTTATTTTTTGATTGCTGATGCCATCCAAGGGGGAGATGCTTTTTAGTTGTATTATATTTAATCCTGGTTGGTACAAATTTTTAAGTCAAGCTAATGATTTTAGTCTTAAGAATATCCCACATCTTCGATATCGATGCTTCTTTAAACTCTAATTCCCTGTTCCAATTTGCCAGATCTCTGTGCATACCCATTATATTGGCCTTATCATATCTATATATTATGGTGCTGCCAAAATTTTGACTCAATGCCCCTATATAATCAAATATTACCATTAAATGGTCACTAGAGCCCAACGATGGCAGTACAAAGCAGTTATTTATCTTTTCTCCCATATTACTTAAAATCAAATCAAGGATATGGTTATCTTGAGTTTTTTCCCTTACATATTGTTCCAAACCACCCAGACTAAGGGTATTTAGATAATATTTTCTTTATTTGTTTTTGTTACAAGATTTTCCCAATCTATACCTGACAGATTAAAATTGCCCATTAGGACAACTTTCTTAAACTCTGATAAATGCTTGATAAAGTCCAACAAATTTGAGTCATATCCTGCTGTTATAGAGGGATTTCTATATACCAGACCTAAATCTATTTTTATATTATGTTCTGGAGAGATTGATACCCAAATAATTTCATTACTATCCCATCTAGATGTATCCTTCTGCTCTGATGGTATATCTTCCTTCACATACATATCAACACCCCCCCCAGTGTTTATCCTGCCTTTGTTATAGAGGGTGTACCCTGGTATAATTTTCCCCCAACCATCTTAAGTTTTTCACCACGTTTCAGTAACTGCACAGACATGGATATCCAAATCCTGTAAAACCAGCTGGAGTTCCTCGATTTTATTATTTAAACTCCTAGTATTAACTAAAAGAACATTTATTTTGGATGTAATATGAGTTTTAGTTTTTTTGTAACTTAACTCTTGTCTCTCCAACCCTTTCACCGAATGAATTAACCAGTTCCCCCTGCTCAATCAGTTTAAATGTACCACATTTTCAGTCATCAACCTTTTTAATTTATAGGAAAAAAACATTTTACCCTGCCTATTAAGGTGCATTCAATCCGTTGCAAACAAATGATGTCCCTGAAAATCCTGCCAGTTGTCCACAAATAGCTGGTCCTTTCTCTGACACCAGCATTTCAGCCAACCATTCAACCTACAAATGTATTTACCTAATGATTTATTGGCCCTAGGTACTGGTAGAAGCCCTGATATAATTAGCCTGCCCCCAAATGTTTTTATCTTTTGCCCAACATCCTCAAAGTGTCACTGAATATCCAATATATTTCTTTTCCCTACATCATTTACTCCAAGATATAAAAATGTCACATGGTTAGCGGTATTTTCCATAAGTCCCAGGATCAGTTTTTTTATATCTCCTATGCCCGCCCCAGGTAAGGCACTTAATGTCGTATGCAGGTTCCTGTTCTTACATAGAACTGCATCAGTGTATTTTAACATTGAGTCACCTATAAATAATACATCCTGTGATTCTTGTGCTTTGGGGACTGTATCCTGGTATGCAATAGGGGTGCCTTGTAGTTCATGGGGGAGCTGGCTATCATGATCCTCTGTTGCTATTTCAGTTTGCTGCACTCCCTCATGGGCATCTATTGAGAGTGCACTAAACCTATTTGGTGTTAATATATTAGATGTGCCACCAATATTTCTTCTACCTCTTTTATTACATGCTGTTTTAATTACAAGATACCATTTATTAGACTCCCCCTCTAGATTCTCGCCTACGGAGACCTGAATATCTGAATCCTGCTGATCATGGGGAATTGTTTCTGACATACTATCCACCATGCCATCTATATATTGTTCTAGTGAATATATATCAGCTTGCACCTTTATTCTCTCCTTCAGTTGAGCAATTTCAATTTTTAGGGTCTTTATTTTTCAACATTTGCAACACATGAAGCATAGTTCAACTTCCCCCTCTGCATACATATTATAACCAATGCATTGCTTCATTTTAACTACCTTATGTTACCTCTGATATAAGATTATTTTCTCCCTGCAGTCCCAGCAGACACAGCCAACATGCACTGATGCGCATGTCTCTGTGCGTGAAAACACACGCCCTGCCTATGCTCACCCTGCTCACTGCAGGGGCGAGTTTTATTTCCCTAATGACCCAGAAGTTGTTGCCCGGGGTCACGTTTTCCTCGCAACAAAAGTTGCAATATACTGATGATTTTGAATCACAATAAAGCCCCTGTAATATGGGAAGGCTTGCAAAGCATAAATTTGCAACACAAAGTAAATAAAAGTGCTGTTTTGGCACGTAGTAGGCAGCCCCTAGTAGCTAGGGACAATGCTACCCTCTACCTACTTCCTGTAAGGAAAGTACGGCTCACAAGTTTTAAAACGTAGATTTAAATGCAATAAGCAGCTAAATGTTACATCCCCACACCACCTCCTTTAATCAGCAGTACAACTGTTACAAAATGACTGGTGTATATGGTAAACACTATCCACTTCTTTCTGTATTTTAAACAGCAAGTCATTTTTCATGATTTCTTTGTTCTGTATAAACCTTTGACATCTCACTTGCCATATCCCCCACTTAATTATAACAAAATCACATACACTGTACTTCTTTCCATATTCATCCACTCTTCTGTTAGATGACCATATACTAGTATTGTATATGTCAGTCCTTTAAACACCTCCATCCCCCACATTCTAGCTAACATTTCCCAGAAGCTTTTTACAAATTCACATTCAAACGACATATGCTTAATTGTTTCCTCTTGATTCACACATAGCTTCCCCAGACAATTCCTTTCCTCCATCCTCTTATGCTTTAAATCCCCTTTCACATTAATCTTCCCATGGTTATACATCCATATTACTTCCTTAATCTTTTTTGGAATTCTTTTTTCCAACATGGTTTCTAACACTATATCCACATTAATTCCATCCTCTGCTTTAAACACGGGTTCTTCATAATACTTGACTTCTATGATTCTTCTATAAGTTACTTCCCTTTTTTTAATCTTGATTTCATCTCTTGAAACATTCCATTGTATTAGATATTTCCTACAGGTATTCATATAATCTGGTAACCAAGATTTTTTTTAACATTTCCTTTTTTCACCCAACTTTCCATCAATACCGCTTCCCAATCATTTATCAGAACTAACCACACATTCTGCTCTTTTTGCAATATTGGTCTTATATTTTTATATACAAACAACATTATAAAAAATACAATAGGATTTAACATGTTTAATCCTCCCTTACTTATAGATCTGTATGTGTGCTCTCTTTTTACGGGGTTTAATCTGCTCCCCCATAATAATGAATAAAACAATCCTAATACTTTTGTCTGCATTTCCCATGGTACTGGGAAAATATGCGCCACATAAAAAAATATTGGAATTATGAATGTCTTGAGCATATATATCCTATTTTCCCTCATCATGTTCCAGTTCTTTCATCTATTAACCTTCCCAGCTCCTATATGAAATTTCCTTTCCCAGTTTTCTCTTGCTTCATCTATTCCTTCATAAGTTATCCCTAATATTTCTATTTTATCATTAATGCTTCAATGCTTCCCTGTTTTTCTCTTTTAACTTTTCCTAATGGAAGTATCTTGCTTTTATTTATATTAATTGTTATTCCTGTATACCCTTTATACCTTTCTAGTATCTGAACTGCTATCTCCCCTGACTTTTGGTCCTTCATAAAAAACAAACAATCATCTGCATAAGCATTAGTTTTTATTAAATCAATTTCCCCCAATTTTATTGCCTTAACCTGTTTGTCTTCTTCAATTAATCTTAACAGTGGATCTAAATACATGACATACAAAAGGGGGCTTAAGGGGCATCCCTGCCTTACCCCATTCTTAATATACATAGATGTCCCTAAATGTCCATTTATCAAAGGGCATACTTGTGCCTCAAAGTATAGCGCTTTTGCTATCTTCACTAGTTCTGTCAGAAAATTTTATTTTTCTAATATGTCCCATATATAATTCTGCTTAACTGAATCAAAAGCTGTCTCTTGATCTACTGTATACAAATATCCTTCCAGTTCTTCCCTATTACCTTTATCCACTATTTCTCTAACAAAATATAAATTTTGCTTTATGTTTCTGCCAGGCAATGCACATGTTTGCGTTTTCATAACTAATACTGATGCACCTCAGCTAACCTTCTCTGTATGATTTTTGATAAAATGTTATAATCTGCAGTTAACAGACTTATAGGTCTCCAGTTATGAACATCTGCTGTATTACCTTTTTTATGAATGAATATAGTAATTCCCTATTTTATTGTCTGTGTCACCTCCCCCTTAATAAAAATATTGTTATATACTAATGCCAGTATAGGTACTATTACTTTTCCATTTTTTTATAAAAAGCATTTGGAATCCCATCCACTCCTGGAGCTGTATTATCTGTTAATGACTTTATTGCTTCTTTAATTCCTTTTTCTGTAATGAGTTATTTTACCAGCTGTTTATCTGTATCTGAAATCTGTGGAACTTGTAATTGCTCTGCTATCTCTTTTGGTACTTTGTCTTTTGATACTTGAAACGTCTGTCTTAAATGTTCCTGTACTATTCCCATCATTTTTTTTATATCTACACATTTTTCTCCATTTTTATCTATTAATTCAGTTATTACTCTTTTTCTACTCTTTCTCTGTTATCCTCCATAGCTAGAGGAGTGCTCAGAGAGGTGGCAGCTGGGATTCAATGCAAAGCAGTGTAAGGTAATGCACTTTGGGGCAAAGAACCCAAGGAGAGGATACTGGCTGGGGGGTTAAGCTGGGGATCACTGAGGAAGTGAAGGGCCTAGGGGTAATGGCAACAGGGACCATGAACAATAATGCCCAGTGCAATAGAGTGACTGCAAAAGTAAACAAAATGTTGGGGTGCATAGCAAGGGTTTTTTCATCCGCGAAGAGAGGTGATCTTGCCCCCCTACAGGTCACTGGTAAGGCTGCACTTGGAGTATTGTGTGTAGTTTTGGAGGACATACCTGAAGAGTGATATTAGGCTAGGGGGTGCAGAGGAGGGCAACAAAGATGATATGTGGAATGGAGGGGCGAGACTATGAGAGCAGGCTGGGAGACCTGAATATGTACACCCTGGAGGATAGAAGGGATGGGGGGACATGATAGAGACATTCTAAGGACCTCACTGGAAATCAGCTTGTCTCAGTTGAGCTTCCTATTCTTTTGCTTGCCAATTGAATAAAAATGTTACTACTACTACTACTACATTCTAGTATCTGAGGGGAATCAATAAGGATGGGGTAGACAGGGTCTTTAAGCTAAGGTGGTGGAGGGACATCAGGAGGCATGGGCTAGGAATAGGGGGAAGATTTAGGAGGGAAATGATGAGACACTATTTCACAGAGAGGGTGGTAGCAAAATGGAACACACTACCAGAATGTGTGGTATCATGTAGATTTGTGAACTGCTTTAAAAGGGCATGGGACAGGGAACAGGGGAGAGTGAGGATGGGAGATGTGGGGGGTGGCAGTGGGATGACAAAGGGGATGGTGAGGTGGGGCAGCTGCAAACTATGGGTGTTAGCTGCACACTTGAGCAGACTTAGATGGAGCGGGTGGTCTGTTTCTGCTGGCACATTCGTATGTTTGTATATTTATTTACGGGGGGTGTGGGGAGTGGGTGGACGCAGCCCCCTGCAAAAGAAAATTTGTCTGAGCTTGTTGGTACAGATTTCTGACAGACAAAAAGTTATGGCACTGACGATGTTCCCATCTGTGATGGTATTCCTGTCAGCCATACTGTTTCCTGTCCACCATGACACCTGATTCATAAAGTGAAAATGATCCACACTTGCAGGTGATGGGGTGTAAGTGACCACGTGGGGCTCAAATGTAGCTGGGGTGATCTTGATGACTGTGATAAAGTGTGTTGATTCTGCAAATACTGGTTCTGCTGCAAACTGCACTGTGTTTCATAAAGAAATTCTTTACCTGAAAAGTAGAAACAAGACTCTGTGCATGCACACCACTGGCACTAGAAGAAACACCCCCCCATTATGGACTCGACTCATGCGCGCCACTGGAATTAGTGCACATGCACTGAGTATTGATGGTGCACATGCACCAAGTCCCATTTCTACATTTCAAGTAAGAATTTCTTTATGAAATACAGCTTGGCTTGTGGCAGAACCAGTATTTGCAGAATCAGCTCACTTTAGTTCATGATGCCAGCTATTTTGTTTACTAGCCACCAAAGTTGCTGAACTCGTTCATGCACGAGTTCGGCAGGATTCAACAGCGGCGACGCATGGGAGCAGGGTACAGAGGACATAAGGTCAGTCTTCTCAGAATGTGTTTTCTGTAAAAAATAATCTTTTCATACTTCCCAGAAACAATTGGACAGTCAGCTCAGCAACTGTGTTTAGAGTGCAGTTTACAGGCACACATAGTTGGAGGGATATAAAAATGCCTGCAAAAGCTGACAGTGTCCCTTTAATCATAAAGTGAAACCTCCCACACCCAGTAACTCTCAGAAAAACCCTCCTTCTTGTCTTGCTACTCCCCCTTACCAACTGACTGGGGTCCCTGGAGGCTGAGGTGGCCTAGAGATCGTTCAGCTGGTGGTCCAATCTAGTCCCCTTTGTTTTCCAAATCCATCAGTGCTACTGTAAACTAGCAGTCAGTCCATGAAAGATCTCCCTCCCAAGTCCCCAGCCTCCAAGGTCTCCACTGTCCAACAGCCCCTCCTCCAGCAGCCTCAAGCCTCCCCTGGCCAGCACCCAGCAGCACCAGCTGTACAAGGGATGAGGAAGGGGCAGTGTTTCATAGAACTACATTCAGATGTGAAATCAGATTCTGATTCTGCATTCAAGAATTCTTTTTTTTTATGTTGGCCATAGAACTGAATTCCTAAAAATGGATTGGAATACAGTGATTCTGTATTTGTCATCCAAAATCCAAGCAACCCCACTACCCATGGTACCCTGTGATTCCCTCAGAAATCTACAATTTCTTCAGGCTTATAATACATTGAAAGCCTGTGTTGACTTCACAGATCCTGTCTATACTTGTTTTTTTTAGTTAGTTTTATTGAAGTTTAGAAAGAAACAAACCAAATTCATCACAGGGTAAATATGCTCTATCAAACAAGCTAGAGACAGTCATAAAATATAGCATGGTGGAAATGCATGTGAGTTCAGATACATCTACATATTTATGAGTACTTTCTATACTTATAGGCATATAGGCTGTTCCTTAGGTTTTTCTCCCTCTAAGAGAAGTAATAGTAGGTTTGATTTCTAACAACACCCCTCCCCATAGGCCTAGGGCAGTGTACAATAGTGCAAAAATGACAATTAATCTATAAACAGCCATTAAATTATCATAAACCAGCTGTTAAAGCATATCAAACTTATAAAAATTGTGCTGGAAGGGGCATAATAGAAAAGATCAATCAATCCCCAAAGGTTTGTTTCAATAAAAAGGCCTTCAAACACGTATTTAAAGGTCATCACTGTGGGGGCTTGTTTGAGGACCCTCTGGAACTAATTCCATAAGACCAGGACTGCCATCTTAAAGGCCCAGCCTCCTGATGTTTTCAGCACGGCCTGTCAGTATAGCTAGGAGGCCCACCTTGATGGAGCAAAGAGAGGGTGAAAACACATAAGGGTTCCGGACATCTAACAGGTAACCAGGACACAAACCATGTTGGGCCTTACAAATTAGCAAACCAACTTTAAAGTGGAATCCTCACTCCATCTGCAGTAATAAGGAAAGAACCTAGTACTGCCACCGCCCTGCTCATATACACAGATTTTATTCATCAAGTGCTTGACGGGGTCTATCTATATAGATCTTACAAAGGCCTTTGACACGGTCAATCACTCCTCCCTGCTCCTTACTCTACTCTCTCGAGGACTATCCAGTGATATTACCTCCTGGCTCAGTAGTTATCTAAGCAGCAGAACCCAACACGTAATAATTTCAGACTCACTCTCTAATAGCCACCCTGTGCTATGCGGTGGTCTGCAGGGATCAATCCTTGGTCCCCTAATATTTAGCATCTATCTCAATACCCTTCCCCTAGCTTGTCCCTGCAATCTTCTCCTGTATGCCGATGATGCTGTGATTTATTCCAGTCAGTCTGATCCTGCACCCCTCACCAGTGACTTGCAATATAGTTTACATCCATTGAAGCCTGGTTCACTGAGCAGAGATTAATTATGAACTATAAAAAGACCAAAACAATGGTCTTTGCTGGTTTTCATAACAAATTTGAAAGAGCCCAGATACCCATTTCCAACAATATTGGTATTCTATTTGAGCAGGTTACTAGCTTTAAGTACCAGGGTATCTCCCTGGACAGTGCCCTCTCATATCAAGAGCACAGTACTAACATCTCTTAAATTTCTAACATCAGACTAGACCTCCTTTACAGACTTCGGCACTGTATGATCCAAGAGGCCCTACGCCTAACAGTGCCTGGCTCCATACTGTCTATCATTGTCTTTTATGGAGCTTCCACTACCACTGCTCTCAGAAAGTTAAGGGTTACTCTTAATAAAGCCTGCAGGTTATTTACTGGCGCAAGCAGGGATACACACACACACCTGTGACATATATTCACAGACCAATTGGTTCAACCTACAGAGCAGAATCACCTGTCACACCTGTCTTATTGCCAAAAAGCTAATCTCAGGGTTAGTTCCCCCCACCCAGCAACTCCTTGCTATGGCCCCCTTTTGCTCGTGATTAATGAGGAGTGTGCCCAATCTAACCTTTCAGGTACCATTTTGCTGAACACCCCAAGGACAAAGAGCATTTATGTACAAAGTGATGGAAAAGGCCTTTATGTTCCAATGAATGAAAATGCAGTGAGAGGAAATTTTGTTTTGTTTCATTTTAACGTATGTAACCCCCCGTGTCACCCAGGGTTACTAGAATCCCACTTAGATCTAGTGGCAGGCAGGGAAAGGCAGCTTGTGAGACACCAGTTAAATGGGCTTCACACTGTCTTGCTCTGTCCTCAATCTCAGCTGAGCTGGAGGGATGACATCACTTAGAATTATCGCAGCAGCATAAGCCACAGTGGAATGTTGCAGCTGGGAGTTAGGTTAGAATGTTGGGGTTTTCAAAGTCAGTCTAGTGGGAGACTCAGTGGAGGGAGGAGGTGCACTGCAATTGGCAACCCCTCATAGCCCAGCTCTATAACAGAGCTACCACAGGAAGAGGGTGTGTGTTCTAGCCCTAGAGAAGGACACAGAAGAAAACTAATAGAAGTGGTTAAGACCGTTCCTCAGTTTGTTCCAGTGCCCCATCCCTGAGAGGGATGGAGGGGAACAAAACCAGCTCTTCAGGGGTAATCCCCTGGCCCTGCTGGAAGAAGGAAAGCTGCCTGAAGAGAAGATTTATACTGAGGTACCAGAAGTGTGTTTTTTCCTGTGAAAGAAGCCCTGTGGGCACCTGCGAACCATGGTGAGTCTGCTCTGCCAGAGAGCCTATGTTTTCACTGAGACAGTTATGTAAAGTATCTGCTACTGTAGAGTCAGGAAAGGACAGCCAAATACAGTACTTAAAGGTATGTGTCTGGCTTGAAATGCATCTAACCAGTGGGGGTCTACAGGGATGGACATAGCCACTTAAAGAACGTTGCAAGTCAGGACACCAGTTACAAGGACAGTAGATTGTTAAATGTGACATATATTTTGAAATAGCATTCTACAAACAGAGAGTTCAAAGTAAAGGTGTTTACTACAAATGTATGGTTGGGTATGGATTTGGGAACAAGAGGTGGGAGACCCCCCCATCTGGAGTAACCAGATTTACTTCTATCAATTCACTTTGGGCACCTATAGCTTCTCCCAGGCACTTGGCCAGTGTCTGCAGAAAGTACCCAGACGTGGGATTAAGGATGTGTGTTTTCCCTTTAGAGCTTGGGAAGGATCATTAACAGAAGAAATGGCTGGTTGAGGGAGCCACCAACAGAAAATCCATGACATATGGAAATGTGCACTAGTGCTGGCTGAGTGCCATGCTAGGGAATCCAGATAGTGAGAATACCAGTTCGGGCATGAGAGCCCAGTGTGTTCAAAACTTGAGGGTTGTTGTGATGATGAAGAAGGTGTATTTTGACCTCAATAGATCTGCATAACCAGTGAGTGTAGCCCCATGGGGGTCCATCTTGCTTTGTATTCTTGTGTTGAAGTGAATAAAAGCTCCACTTTAGAATCCCACTGCTGGTTTGGACATTCTCAGCTCTTGTTTCTTGTGTCCAGAATTACTTGGGTGTCCCTGTCCAGAAGTTCAAACCTAGCCCTGATGCCAAGCGAATGTTTTCTCCCGGAATCCAGCCTAGCCAGGTAGTGGGTTACAAAATGGAGGCACAGGGCACTTATTAACAACAAACCCTAAACCCGACACCTGGTTACACAATGGAGGCACAGGGCACTTAATAACAACAAACTCTAAACCCGACACCTGGTTACAAAATGGAGGCACAGGGCACTTAATAACAACAAACCCTAAACCCGACACCTGGTTACCAAATGGAGGCACAGGGCACTTAATAACAGCAAACCCTAAACCCGACACCTGGTTACCAAATGGGGGCACAGGGCACTTAATAACAACAAACCCTAAACCCGACACCTGGTTACAAAATGGAGGCACAGGGCTCTTAATAACAACAAACCCTAAACCCGACACCTGGTTACAAAATTGGAGGCACCGCTGAGGATTTGTGTTTGGAATTGAGGGAGAGAACAAGAAATATTTGCTCAGATTAGGGCTAGCATTTTGGCTGTCTGGCAGTAGGTAGCCCAAAAAGTGGAAGCATTGCCACCCAAATGTCCTGCTGTGTGCTGCTGTTCATGTGCTGCTGTAATTGTGCCACCAGTTTACCGATGAGCAGTAAAGCCTGATATTGTATGTCCCTTGTCCTGCATCAAAGTTATAACATTTGCCAGCTTTTTAAAGTAATGTGTGATAAGAAAAGTGTGGAAGACTGTGGGAAACAAACAGAGATTTGTGCCCTAGAAGTCGGAAGTGCTTGTTGTAAGGACAGAGAGAGTCGCTGAGTGAAATGCCATGACAAATGGTCAAAATGGTGCTCCCACAAAGGAGCTACAGTTGAAAAATAAAAAAGCATGGTTTGCAGTTTAAATTTTGCCTGCTCGACAATCGCCGTGGAGGAGAAGAGCATGAGAAGAAAGAGGCTCATTTGCATGGTGTCGAGTGATTGATGAGACTGCAATCAGTCCCGCCCCCAAGCCAGCTTTAGTGTGACTGTACAGTGTTCGAGAGGGGAAGGGAGAGAGAGAGAGAGTAGTGTGCGAACTGGTTTGCCAGGAGGAGCATCGCAGTGACTGAAAAAGTTATAAAAGTGGTAAAATCGGATTTTTCCATTTAAAATCGGGCTCAACCCGCATTTCAATTCGTCTGGGAAGAGAGCGAGGTGTTCAGAGGGACAATCGGTAGGACTGCCAACCTACTTCATTCCAGAGGCCTCCAAGACTGGCTGCAGGCCAAATTTTTCCATTGCGATAACCAGCTACTGATTAAGTGAGTACCAACCTAAAAGCAACTCAAACTGTGTGTGATTTCAACTAAAGCCGGCTGAATCTGTGTGTAGCAGTGCGATCATTTTGCAAAAAAGGACTGTGTCATAATTGTGGGTTCAGTATAATTTTCAAAGCCATATGAGAGACTTTGGAAAGATGCAACAAGAAATACAGGCGATCCTGTGCAATGAAATACTGTGGCTTTAGGGACTTTTAAGCAAGAGCAGTGAGTTACAGCAAGTAGAAAGTCAAGTAAAAATCATATAAATGTGCTAAGAGAACAGATAGTGCAGTTTAAATAGTTTGAGTGAACTTCATCAGTAGCACGTGTAAATCGGATGCGCAGTGGCTTGAGTCAGAAACAGAACGTTGATGTGCAGGAGTGCTGCCGCCACCATGACAGGGTAATTAGTAAAGTAAACACAGCAGCAAGAGAGTCATTTTGTAAAGGTTTTTCCAACAGAGTGGGACTTGAGATAACAGTGAGCTTTTATTTTTCTCTGCAGTCATGGCTTCGGGATCAGCCTGCTACCTGGATCATGCCTGGGCTATCATAGTAGAAGAAGTTAACAGATTGAAAGATATTGAGAGATGTTACTACGGGGGATGTTTGCCACCTCATGTGGTGATTCCTGGATATCCAGTAAGAGTATGCATAATGTGCTTAAAGGCTGGAAGGGACGTCTTCATGGTTCCTTACTGTTCTGGGTGCCTAGAGAGACATGGCCTAACCAAAGCACCCAAGATTCGTTTGGCTCCCACATGGACAAAGATTCAAGAATCTGCAGTTGACAGCACACAGCACCAGGTAGAGCCTGTTGGAGGAGGCTCAGCAGAGTGTGGCATGAAGCAAGAGGGTGCAGATCTACAGGCACAGCAAAGTACTGATGTATCCAAGTCCAGGTCACAAAGAGACATTGCGGAGGGAGCATCAGCAGATCATTGGAGAGAGGGGCCTAGCCCAAGTCTCATAGAAGAAGATGAGATGAGGAAGACCCTTGAATGGGAGATGTCGACCTCCATGCCCAGCAAGGAGTGAATAATCTCAGGGGTGAGGATGACTACTCACTCCCGGGATCAGATCCTCAGCGAGGAAGAGGATGAGGGGGAACCTATGTGGCCTTGTGAAGAAGGTACGGATCCACAGCCTCAGGCTCTTGCCTCAGAGGAGTGAACAGAAGGAGAGATTGGTGACTCCACAGCCCTGTTCCCACAAGGAGGAGGAGTCAAAGATCCATTTTTCATAGGATTAAGTATGCGTAGCTGGCAGGACCAGAACTGGCCGCTCCCAAGCCAGGCCAGAGGTCTCAAGTTGACCAAGTGTAGTAAAGAGGAAAAACTGGTTCGTAGGAAGGCAAATGAGATCTATGGGATGTCCTTTCCTATCTTTCCTTGGAGAGTTTGGGAGGAGATTGAAAGAAACAGGAAATCCTGGATAATGGAAGAGTCCACAAGATTTGTGCATCCTGGTGCAAGTCAGTATGTGCGAGACAGAGTGTTACAAGAAAAATTTAGACAATGGAAAGTGGGCAGAGCACTATATATAGACACTGTCTGGATCATGGATGGAGGGGGACACGAAACCTTCTTCAATATGAATTATGAGCGCTCAGATGGGGTAATAATTCTTACACCTGACCCATTGTGTTATTTCCCACAGTGCAGACAACTTCCTGTGAATGTTCCCATGCCTACCAAGTGGAGAGCAGAGCAGTGGTAGCCAGTGCTGCCATCCAGCCATTGCCGTACCTATGTTGTCCCACCTGTCTGGCATTCCAGGAACCAGGTGCCCCAGATTCATCAGCCTTGCAGTGTACTGGCTTTCCAGATTCCATCGACTGGCCTTCCAGATGACATCAGATCCAGAGAGGACACCATCCCAGCTGTATCCTGATTCATCACCTGGGATTTCGGATGACTTCAGACCAGCTGCTTCCTGTCCTGTTCCAAGGTGCCATCCTGTCATTTTCCGGAAGATGTGCACCCAGCTGTATCAGAAGGATGTTGCCAGGGACAGTCTTCAGCTGAAAATTCATGTGTTGTATTGATTTCATTCTTCAAGGGACTGGTAAGTCCAGACTTTTCTATTTTAATGACATTGCAGTACACACCCTACACCTAGCAGACTTCAGACTGTTTGAACTGTCCTCAAAGACTCTTCCCTTTGGGATTATAGTCCTACCAGAACTGTGCTTCACCGGGCTCTGGCCCAGGAGAGATTCTTTCTTGGACTTGCCTTCGGGCACTGTTGTCACTAGATGGGACTTTTAGGGCACTCCATCCCCAAAAATGTGTATTGTAAATAATGCCATTGTTTTTTTTTTTTTTACTGTTTCTACTGTTAATTCTGGTTTTCTACTTTTCTAAAAAAAAATATTTTTGGATTCTCCAGTGTTTTGATGGTAGGGGTTAGATAGTTCTGTGTTTGCAGATTAAGGGTTGTTTTGTCTTTTGTCTTGCAGGTGATCCTGAAGAAGACAAGAAGAGAAGGCAAGAGGAGGAGGGACACAGCAGAGTCTTTCATGTGCTTTAAAGTAGAAGTGTTTAAAGTGCAGTGTTGTTGTTAACTGTGTTTAACTTTTCCTTCCACAGGTATGGTTGTGCGGGAGTGTGGGACTAATACCTAGGGTATAGCATTAACTCCTTGTGTGTTTGGTTGCAGGTGTCCAGGGTTGGGGAAGGTTCCCCTGTTTTGGGGGTAAATTTGGGTTATGGTCAGATAGGTTTTCCCTAGAGGGCTGGGGGGATAGACAGGCTGTGGTCCGGACCTGCAGTAGGGGCCACAGTACTGATCTATTAGGGCTATGCTCTGGGCAATTCTACCAGGGCCACTGGGTAACCAGTGGGGGTCTACAGGGATGGATATAGCCACTTAGAGAATGCTGCAAGTCAGGACACCAGTTACAAGGACAGTAGGTTGTTAAATGTGATACATACTGTATTTCGAGATAACATTCAACAAGCAGAGAGTTCAAAGGAAAAGTGTTGACTCCAAATGAATGGCTGGGTATGGATTTGGGAACAAGAGGTGGGAGAACCCCAATCTGGAGTAACCAGATTCACTTCTACGGATTCACTTTGGGCACCTATAGCTTTCTCCCAGGCACTTGGCCAGTGTCTGCAGAAAGTACCCAGACGTGGGATTAAGGATGTGTGTTTTTCCCTTTAGAGTTAGGAAGCCTTCATGGCTGGTTGAGGGAGCCACCAACAGAAAATCCATGACATATGGAAATGTGCACTAGTACTGGCTGACTGCCTTGCCAGGGAATCCAGAGAGTGAGAATACCATTTCTGCATGAGAGCCCATTGTGTTCAAAACCAGAAGGTTGTTGTGATGATGAAGAAGATGTGTTTTGACCTCTATAGATCTGCATAACCAGTGAGTGTAGCCCCGTGGAGGTCCATCTTGCTTTGTATTCTTGTGTTGAAGTGAATAAAAGCCCCACTTTAGAATACCACTCCTGGTTTGGACATTCTCAGTTCTTGCTTCCTGTGTCCGGAATTACTTGGGTGCCTCTGTCCAGAAGTTCAAACCTAGCCCTGACGCCAAGCGAATGTTTCTCCCTGAACCCAGGCTAGCCAGGTAGTGGGTTACAAAATGGAGGTACCGGGTACTTAATAACAACAAACTCTAAACTCGACACCTAGTTACACATTCTTATTATTTTGTAATTTCATTTTTTTATCTGCTTCATCTTGCAACCCTTTATCTACCACATTTATCTAGTACATGCCCCAGTGCTCCCCACGGCAAGCCCTTTGATGACGTGACTGGCAGACTGACCCAGGAGGGGACCTCTGTGTGCCAGGAAGTCACTTAGATTGTACTACTGTAATGAGCACATAATCATGCTTATTCTACCAGTACTGATTGTGCTAAGCTTCAGGGAGCATGCCTGAGTTTTGCTGGAGAATAGCAGATCAGGGGCCAGATATTCAAAGTTTAATGGGTGTTAGCCTATGCAAACTGGGTTTTGCACATGGTTTGTGGGTGGGATCTATAATCTAAACCCCTTAGATCTCAAGCGTTAACATAACATGGTGCCCATGCAAATGAGTGTCTCCTCATGCATACATGGGCAGTGGCAATTTTAGAGTTTTTTGGCAGTGGTAAATGGCTCCTAAAGAGCGCTATTTAATGCCTTTGCAAATGTAGTCTTAACTGGCCACAAATACCTGGTGGCCAGATGGCTGTACTGCAACCATCTGCCTTCCCAACCACTGAACCCACATCCTGGCAAAATAAAAGATACCCTGGTGTCTAGTGGCAACCCCCCACCCGCTGAGCTGCCATCCTTGGTCATGTATATGATTCCCTGGTGTCAATTGGCACCCCTAACACCCTAACCGCCTGTCCCAGAAAATGCAGTACAGGTCCTAGTGTCTGGTACCACTCATCCCCTCAACCACCTGTACAGGTGAGCATCACCCTAGCCTCGGCATCTGGTTGCTCCTCCCTCATCCTGATCACATGTCTTGGTGAGCATCACCATAACCCTGGGTGAAGTAGCACCTCCGATCTTCCAGTCCCCTGTCCTGGTACTGTGAATCTCTGTCCCCCCCAACCCTCTAATCCCCTGTCATGGTACTGTGACTGTCTGCCTTGGTGTCTAGTGGCACCCCCACCCACAGATCTACCATCCCAGTACTGTAACTGTTTTCCACGGTGTCCATTTTGTTTTTATTCTTTGGTAACCAGGTAAGGCCCACTAGGCACAAGCGCCCGTTTTCAGGGGTGACCTGGGAGCACTGGGTGGTTAAGTGACTTGCTCAGTGTTACACAGTATGCAAATGGAGTTTGTGAGAATCAAACTCGGGTCTAGTCTGCTGGATGTACCACGCTCGTTCACACCTCATTCCTCTAAGCTCTAGGCTATACTGCCAGCTGATTGAGACCCCAAACTGTCTGATTCCCCCATTCCTTAGATGAAACACATAATTGGTGGTTAGCAGCACCCCCATCTCCCAAACAGCCATCCCATTGCTGAGAAAATAGTCACTGTTGACAAGTGGCCCCCCCCACACACACACAGATGGTGTGAATGCTCATTGCCGCTCATATGGCAATTGGAGGTGTAAGTAAGAGGATGGCTGTGCAGGTTACCATAAAGGAATTCATTGCACATTCCCATCCAGCCAGATAAAAGAAAGGAGTTACAGTGAGTACTGCACTTGGTGTGGGCAAGGCAGTTGGGGGACCCAGGATCGCTACCGTGCATCAGTGTGTCTGTTGCCTGGCATTTGGAAGTGGGGCAGAGGTACCACTGGATGCCAAGTATTATATAGGGGACCTGGTCAGGGAGTTCATAGGGGTGGATTGTGCCACCGGACACCAGGGCTATGGGACTACTCACTCGGACAGGTGAGCAGGGGCGGGGGGTGCCATGAGATGCCAGGGACCATATAGCAATCTATGGGACAGGTGCTTGGAGGAGTGCCTGTAATCACCAGGGTACATCCCACCATCAATGGTGTGGGTGTGCAGGGGGTGGCCACTTGTCAACAATGACTATCTTCTCAGCAACAGAACTGTCATTAGGGAGTGTGCCACTAGCCACCAATGATGAGTGCTGTTTACAGGACAGGTGCTTAGAAGTTGAGGGGAGTGCCACTAGACACCAGGAAATCCATCATACTGCCCAGGGTGGGGATCGGAGGGTGGAGATTGCCACTAGCCACCAGAGATGACAGGATATCAGGATTGGTATAAACATCCTGCTGCTTCCCCTTAGTGCCATGCATTCCCGATGGGCTCATTTGCACGGTCTGGGGGCACAATTCCTTATAGACTGGCTGCAGTCCAGATCATGTCAGATCAGCACAATTTGACTTAGCACTGTGCTGACAGGGGCTGCTATTCAATCGGATAGTGGTGGCGCACTGTTGGACTGAATATAGAAACATCTGGGTTGGGCACAAGAACAGTGGAAACCTTTACACTCTGCTTTTGCACTTTTTTCAATTTCTTGCCCAAAGAATTTCTGTTTTTGCAGTCTTTTTGATACCTTAGAGTATGCAAAAAAACTGAAATCATGTCCCCACTCTTTTTTTTTTGCTTGTTTTGTAAAACAATATATCACTTACTTTGCTCTATTCCCTGATGTCCAGCAATCCTCCCTACACCCTTTAATTGTATATTTCCTTGTTCCAAAAGTAGTATTGAGCCATATAGTTTGTTGATGACACAGCACTCTTTTTGGTCTATTACCTGATATCCAGTGGCTCCCCCTACACACTTTGGTTGCATATTTCATTGTCCAAACAGTAATATCGAGTCAAATAGTTCAGGGACTGGCACAGCCCTCTTCTCTCCTCCTCTGCCTACCACCAGCTAGCAAATGCAAACCGCAAAGCATATCTTTGCTGTTTGCATTCGTTAGTCTGTGATCAGCCGAGGAGAAGAGAGGAGGGCTATGACAGTTGCTGCCAGGGTTGATGTGCATGTAGAGGCCTACTGGGGGCCACACGCTTTATCATGAGAAGTGGGTTGGCATGAAAAATAGGGAAAAGAGCAACCGGCAGGATGAAGGCCTGGTCGCTGCAAGCCACGCACCACTGACTGGCCCCCTACTGCTGCTTGCCACCTAGAACCCTAACCTTCCATCCAAGGGACTTGCCTTGTACCTCAGACAATCCTGCCCAGAGATGCAGCCCCCCTTGACTTGCACAATTTGGCAGCCCACTGCCCTGTCCATGCGCTGGTGGCTTTAACCTTCCCTAGTGGTGGTCAGTAAGTGTAGCATCTTCCACCTACCCTCCTCCCTGAGAGGAGACTGGTCTGAGGGATGCTGAATCCTGTTCTGTAAGTGTAGCATCTTCCACCTACCCTCCCTCCCTGAGAGGAGACTGGTCTGAGGGGTGCTGAATCCTGTTCAGTAAGTGTAGCATCTTCCACCTACCCTCCCTCCCTGAGAGGAGACTGGTCTGAGGGATGCTGAATCCTGTTCAGTAAGTGTAGCATCTTCCACCTACCCCACTCCCTGAGAGGAGACTGGTCTGAGGGGTGCTGAATCCTGTTCAGTAAGTGTAGCATCTTCCACCTACCCCCCTCCCTGAGAGGAGACTGGTCTGAGGGGTGCTGAATCCTGTTCAGTAAGTGTAGCATCTTCCACCTACCCTCCCTCCCTGAGAGGAGACTGGTCTGAGGGGTGCTGAATCCTGTTCAGTAAGTGTAGCATCTTCCACCTACCCCCCTCCCTGAGAGGAGACTGGTCTGAGGGGTGCTGAATCCTGTCGGCCTCCCTCATGCTAGTCTACATCAGTGACCAGCGTCTGTCCCCTAACTCAGGTCGTTGCCCTGGCACTGGTATCACCCTCCCAATCTACCCATTTAAAAAAAATACCTTTAAAAAATACCTTTCTAATTTTAAACTGACCCAGCTAATCAGAATCTTTATCACTAGTAGTAACCCATTTTCTGCTTTGTCTACAGGTCTCATGGAACAATTACCACACTGAAACAGGACACCAGCTCCAGTGTGGGAGGGCACTGACCATGTGTATCAGATAAGTATTGTTTTATGATTATATTACTTTGTTTGTTCAGTTAACTACTAAAGAGCTGCAGAGCCTTTGTGACCCTTTTGCTATTCTTATTTTACAGGTACGACTGGATGTTTCCTTGAACCACCCAACCCCTGCTCCAGAATCCTCAGAACCCAGGTAAATGGTCTTTTTTATCCATGCTAGGATATAATGGTGTAATGGTGCATTTAAATGTACCATGCCAATCATTACCTTCCCATCTTTTGCACAGTGAGGGGCTTGGGCAAAGCCCAGTTGGAAGGGGGATATAGATGTCAAGTGATGTTGAGAGAAGAGGGGGACCAAACTGAATGGCCTGGATTTATCTATATTCTTCCACTCCCAGTTATGGGTGGGAACTGGTGAGGCACAGTGTTCCCTACATTTTTGCCTTTAAATGGTTCCAGAAGCCGGCATAGATAAAGGTGGGACGGGGAAAGAATATCAGGGTGAGGACAATGGCGAAAGATTGTTGGGGGGATGGGGTAGCCATATCCTGGCAAAGACTGATCTTCACCTTTCTACCCATAGCATAATATATCAAAGTATACAGAGTGGTGAGGAAGGATATACAGTGGAGTCTGTAAAGCAGATGTAAGGTGGGAGGAAAGTATCCAGACATCATGTTCTGTAGGGTGGGATTTTAGCCCTCATGTTTCAACCGTTTGTTGGAAGACATTGTGCATTAATAACACCAGTGCCATGCTTCAGTTGTGCCATAGGTGTTGCCAGAAGAGACGTCTGCCTGCACCCTCCTCACACACATGCCATACTCAAGCTGTGCCAAAAGTGTCACCAGAAGAGTGGGCTGCCTACACCCTACTTTTTCAGAACCACAGCACATTACTTCCATATACTGTGGTGGCCCCTCTGAACTGGTGGATGTGAATCGGGATCGGGAGCTGGTCCTGGGTCTCCCACATTGGTACCAGTTTAATATAGTGCTGACAAAAGAGCGCTACAAAAACCACACAGTGAAAAGTGAGAAAATGTTTGCAGCGACAGGGATATAACAGCGGTAGGGAATTATTGCTACCCCTGTCACTGTCCGGAAGGAAGGGAAAGGGCTGAAGAAGGCTGTGCTGCTTGGGTGCTGCTGAGCCACTCCCACAGTGGGGTAGCTAGGGCACCAGCACACAGCAGTGAAAGAGACCTGGGACCGCGGTTCGGATCCCCCCAGGTCTTGTGTTCTGCAACATTTTTTTTTCAAACAAGACATTTCCCCTCATGAGTTTTGCCCCATCTCCAAAGTCCACAGCCCCCTGGAGTTGGTTATTTAAAGTCCAGGGGCGTGGGGAGTGAAGCTCCCCATGTCGATGTGTGTGAAGCCCTTCTCAAAATAGAAGACGTCTCATTGTTCTCATTGAGTTATGCGCGTTCCTTGTTTGATTGGTGTTTTCATTGATATTATTTATGTTTATGCTGTTTTGGTTTGCAACACTCTTTGCCACACTCTTTCGTCTGTGGCATTATGACCCTGTGGCCCCACATTGTAGTGTGACTCACCATCAGTTAGCACCACTTGGGTAAAAAAATGAGACTTAAGTGGGAATAGAACCAAGGCCACCAGAATGCTACCCAGTGCTCTATCAACTGCGATATTAGACCCAACATGAGCTTAACATAGAGACTTGGGATGTTTTGTTTCGGATGCAACTTTTTTAAGATGTTTTCTACTTTCTTTTCAGATGCACATATTAAAGAATGGTGAGGACAATTGGAGACAGCAAATCATAAGTAGTTCAGGTAAGCATGTTTTTTTTTTGTTACATATCCTTTTTTTATATAAACATTTTATTGAAAGATGTTGTACAGCAACAGAAGAACAAACACAAGCAATAATCACCAAACAATGTATTGTACAACACCAGAATAGCAGCAACAACCATCCTGTAAAGATTATGTTCAGTACCCCTTATAATACCAACTGAAACTGAACAAATCCATGGATGCTGGTGAACAACCCCCCCCCACACTCCCTACCTAGCATCAGAACAATCCTAGTCCTAGTAGTCCTAGTAACATCAAGAGTCAGAAACAAACCAAATCAAATCCCCATAAGTGAGACACGAAAAAGATACCCACCTATCCCATGTCTTATGAAATTTAGAAATAACATTGCACCTACTGTACATAATCTTATAAAGAGCTGCAGTTTTCATTAAAACCTGTTTCCACTTCTCTAGCGGTGGCAGTAGTTGAGACTGCCAGTGCAGGAGAAACAGACGTTTAGCTTCCAAAGCTGTGGCAAACAAAAAATTAGCATATATTCTCGTGGAGCAGTCCAAGGAGCCAGGATCATCCAAAATCCAAAACAAATGGTGATCTAACAATAGGATCGCCTAAAGCTGCTTCCAAACTATCCAATATGGCAACCCACCAGGGCTGAAGCTGCGCACACTCCCACAGAATGTGGAAGATGGATCCAGAAGCCAACATAAATCTGATTCGATGAGTCCCAAATGAACCAACTGAACCGGGGTATGATGCCACCTGCCCCAAAATTTTCTTTTGGATCAGCTGAAGTTTTGAATCTGGAGACACAGAGTGGGCAGCCATCCAGCATCTATGCCACCTTTCCCGATTCAGGTCAATGTTCAAATCCTGTGCCCACTTCAATCTCTGGGAATCCCAGTTCGGAGTGTAACACTTTTTCAATTCCCTATATAGGGAGCTAATGTGACCCTTAGGTAATTTATACCACTTCTCTAACTGCATAATGAAGTCAGTGACCCTCACTTCATGTCCTTGTAAGACCATCATCTAAAGGGCATGTCTAAGCTGAAGATAGCACCACAATTCTCTCAATGGGAGGTGGTACGCACCTGCAAAACTTGAAAGGACATCAGTGGACCCCACTTATCAGCCAATAAATCTCCAAATCTATACACACGACTATCTAGCCAAGACTTCCACCGAACAGGGGTGTCTCCCACTTGTATGTCCAAGTTACCCCAAACTGGCTCCCATCTCCCAAAGTACGCAACATCCCATCCCAGTATTTTTAAAAAACGACCCCAGACCCATCAGGAAAATACCATTGGGGCAGATAGGTCCAGCCTGCGGGGGCTCCCACTAATGAAGCATTCCCCAACCACTCTTGTTCAATGTCCAACCACAATGGGGTAGGCACAGAGGGGTGCCACATCCAATGCAAAGTTTGTTTGACCCCTTGGCAGAGATGGTAAGCTCAGAGCCAGGGAAGATTCAACCAACCTGCCACCCCCAGTGCCCTTAAAAGTTTCCTTCTTAAACGCAGGGTAGCACCCTCCCAAATGAAATCACCATCAACCGATCTAACTGAGTCCAGTAATGCTGAGATATAATCAAAGACAAATTACACAACCTATAAAATGAGGGAAAATCATAATTTTTAAAGTAGCGATTTTCCCAGGAAGGGACAAATTAAGTTTTTTTCCATCTTTGGAGGTCAACCTCCTCCAGCACACCCTTTAAATTACTTGAAATCATCACCTCCACCTGGGGAGACACAAACATCCCCAAATATTTCACCCCATCCAGGGACCATTTCAGGGTATGAGACCCCAATTGAGCCCAAGATCTATCAGCTTTGCATAATGGCAAAAGCTCAGTTTTTTCACAATTGATATGCAACCCTGATATTGCACTAAAAGAGTCAATAATCTCCCATGCCCTCAGCAGGGATGCATCAACTCTAGAGAGCAACAAAAGGAGATCATCTGCATAAAGTAGGGTAGAGAAAGATTTCCTCCCCACCTGAATCCCATAGATGCCAGGGTTTTGTGATAAAGCTAAATGCAATGGCTCAATAGCCAAGAGAAATAGTAGCGGGCTTAGTGGGTACCTCTGACGTGTGCTGCGAACAAAGAAAGGGGAGCTGACAACACCCTATTCACCTGGACCCAAGCCTGAGGGGCTGAGTACAAACAAGTAATCCACCAAAGAAATTTAGGGCCTAATACAAATTTTGTCAGCACATAATGTAAATAACACCACTCGATGGAGTCAAATGCCTTTTCAGCATCCAACCCCACCATGGCCACCAACTCCGGGCCCAGTGTCACCACTTGCATTAAATCTATGACCGCCCACAAATTGTCACTGCTCTGCCGTCCTCTCATAAAACCAGATTGTGCATTGCTAACTAGGCATCCCATCACAGTCTCCAAATGCATAGCTAAAACCTTTGCCAAAAGTTTACAGTCAACATTCAAAAGAGGGACGGGCCAATAATTGGCACACTTAGTGTGATCCTTGATGGGTTTTGGCAGAACAGTGACAACTGCGTCTCTCATAGAATCAGGTAGGGAACCCACCTCTCCAATTACGTTGAACAAACCCAGCATCTTGGGGGCCAGCTGAGCTTCAAAAGCCTGATAAAAATCTGCACTAAACCCATCAGGGCCCGGTGCTGTACCTACAGCTAGGGACTTAATAGCCCTCTGGACTTCCTGTAGAGAGAGAGATGTCCTCTTCCAATGGCGATGCTACATCCACTGCCAACTGAGGCACTGAACAGTGAACAAAAAAAGACCCTTATAATACCTTTGTGTTGGGTTTACAGTTGACATATAACTGGGAATAAAAATCCTGAAATTGTTCAGCTATCACTTCTGCTACTGAGACAGTTCCTGTAAATAGGGAACGTTAGCCTTCATCACCTTCTTTTTCAGTCTATAGGCTAACAGCCTACTGGCTTATCACCTGACTCCCAATAAGCCTGCCTAGTAAAAAAACCAAGCCCTTTGAGCCTCCTGCTGAAAGATCACATGCAGTCGATCTTTGTAACTAAACAACGCCTGGACCTTCTCCTCCAAAACAACCAGAGACAGATACAACTCCTGTTTAAGATGTCTAATGCACCACCATCTCCTTTCACCACTTATTAATGTGAGAGGCATAAGAAATAATTCTGCCCTGGAGGAAGGCTTTGAATGCATCCCACACCACGAAGAAAGAGACCTCCGGGGAATAATTAGTTGAAAATTAAAAATCTATCTCCACCTCCAGCCACTGACAAAAATCCCCCAGTTGCAACAGATCAAGGTTAAAATGCCAACATGGAGACTTTGTCAGCATCCAACGTGGCTCCCAAACAAGAAAATTGAGGGCATGATCCGATAAAAGAATCAGTCTATGACTGATCTCCAGGACATCCGACAATATAACTGAACTGCACAGAAGAAAGTCTAGCCGGCTATAGGACCGGAACCTAGGAGACTTGAAAGTGAAATCTTTGAAAGTAGGACGGAGAACTCTCCAACAATCTGCCAGCTGAAATTCACCACAGAAACAAAAAAGGATAGCCCCAGACCGCTGACGTGAGGGGGCCCATTTTTCCGCAGGGGACCTATTCACCACCAGATCAGGAGCAAAATTAAAGTTTCCCCCCAGTATAAGCACCACAGGTGATGAATACAGGTCAAAAATGAGCTGAATCAACTGGGAGAAAAATTCTGGGGAGTTTGCATTTGGACCATAAACACTGACCAATAAAAAGGGGGTTAGTTCCGCCCTGCCCACCAACAATACCCATCTGCCCTCCTTATCTGATGCCCAATCATCCACATTTAGTGGGCACCCACGTTTTATCAAAATGGAGACCTCTCTTTTCCTGGATGAAAAAGAGCTGGTGTACACTCTACCTACCCAACCCTTCTAAAGCATAGTTGCCTCATTTTTAAGAGATGGGTCTCTTGTAAAAGAGCAATATCACAATGACATAATTTTAGGAAGGTGAGCACCTTCTTTCGCTTAATGGGGATATTTAAACTCTAAACATTCCAAGTTATAAATGACAGCTGCACCATATGACAAACAGTCAAAAATGATAAATCTAGTAAAGGAAGAAATATATACACCCACTGACGGTAGGTAGCCCACCCCACAAGCCAGCATCCAACAACCCCCCAGCAAACCCCCACATTAATACCCCTATGTAATATACACAGAAGAAATGGAAAGAACAAGAAAACAATGATAACAAGAGCAGTCCCCTCAAAAACAGGAATAATCAGCCAACCTACAACACACCTGGTTGCGAATACTAACCAACTCCCATCCCTCACCCAACCCCCCTCCCTGTCACCTCCCTTGCAAATACCGAAGCCAAATGCAAAAAATAAACACCACATCCATGTACCGCCCCTCCAAACCATGCAGAAGGGGTAGGAAAAAGGGCTAGTGATCTCCTACTGCCAATGCCCCAACCCCCCAGCTAGCAAAGAGGTGCAACCAAGGCCCACAAGGTATAGAACAAGCAAACCAGCATTGCTCCCATTGCCCCTGCACCAGTTTACCCAAACCAGCTGAAGTAACAGCTGACAATCATGTTCCCCACTAAAACTCTAGAAACACATCCACTATCTTGAGGCAGGTATTGCATAATGTCCAACAAAAGAAGCCCTCTGCCCCAGATTACACCTCACCCCCATAGCATAACAGCTAAGTCCAGAGGCACCACAATGGCAGTAAGAACCAGGTAACCCCCCCCCGACAAGTTAGGCATACAATGGAGTTCCAAATTATACATCAAGAATAATAAACCATGTCCCAGTCATATCCCATCCTGAAGCAAAGGTCCTTCGGGAACAGACCTGCAAAAGGAAGAACAGATTAACCCCAGAAACTAGTGGTGATCAAGCAGACTCCAACTGGCATGCAGACCATGTTATAAAGTTATCAAGCAGGAGCAGTCTCCAGAACTCCCACTGCTTCACACGCTGATGAGCCCTTAGACACTATGACAGTGGGTACCACCACTGTCTGCATCAAAGCAGGATCAGAAGAAGCCATCGCAGCTTGCGGTAATGAGTTCCCACATACTGCCACCTCTTGTGATGCCTGCACTAACTCATCTTCAAGGATGTTGGGTCACTCCATCCCCAAACACTCCACAGTGTGGTCAGAAGAGAGTCGGGGGTGTTTAGAGACCAGAGTGGGAGGATGATCATTCACAGGAGAAGGAGCATTGAAGCGGGATCCACACAGAGTCCCTGACCACCCAGAAGCAGAACTCTGACCAGTGCTGTTAACTCTAGAGGGGTGAGAGCTCTTCTTATGTTCCCTCATGCACTTAGGAAGTGAACAGCCACCAGGAGATCCCCAGCAAAATTCAGCTTGTGCACCATCAAAAGCTGTTCCTCACAGTTTGCAGTAGGAGCCTCATTATTCGAACTGGGTTGGTTCCACAAAGAGCGAAGAAGGTTCTCTGCTTTACCAGGAGTCTTAAAATGATGCCAGACCCCTTGCCATAGAACTGTCAGCATCACAGGATATTTCAAGGCAGACTTAGCGTGCAGCTCAGCCAACTGCTTCTTAATTGGGGTGAAAGTCTTGTGTCAGTCGGCAAGATCATTTGAAAAGTCCTACAAATGTGGACTAGGTGGCTGTTCCATTTAAGTGGATCACATTCCCTGGACAGGTGAAGAATCTGCTCCTTGGAGAAAACAGACCAGGATCAGGCAGATAGGGGAACCACGTTGGGGCTGGGGACTCAGGGAATGGTGTGCCATTCAATTTCAAGTGGGCATAACCAATAATAGGCCAGCAGTCTAGGGAAGAACAGTTGAAGAAAGTCAAACATACAGTTCGACTGCTTCTGTACCCTGGAGGAGACCAACAATTCTAATATTGTTCCGACGACCTCGATTCTCAAGGTCATGAACCTTCAAAGTGAGTGCCTGTACCTGCTGCTCAAGCTGCACAATTCTGTCCTCCTGCCAAACATTTACAGAGTCCACCTCCATCCAGTAAAGCTCTGTCCCAATGATGCGCTGCTCAGCCTCCTCTACATGGCACCCCAAGGTACTCACAGCAGCCTTTACAGCAGGAATACCTTGGGCCAGAGATTGAAGCATAGATCTAATGTCTGCCGGATCGCCCTTACAGACCATGGCGAGTTTATCAGTTGCTGCCATTATTGAATTCAGCCCCCAGGCCCTCCACCTCCATGATGCACTTTAGCAAAACTTCCACCGAATGGATCAGCCCAGAAAAACAAAGCACTCTGTTCTGATACCCAGGGCTTCCAGTGGAAAACCGCACCCTTCCCTCTCGGGGAAAGCACTTCCACAGGAGCAATTATGAAGAAATGTAGCAGGTGCTGACAGAGACATTCAGTTCAAGCTGCCATCTTAGCTACCTCCCCACCGGACATCCCATCTTTTGTTGCATATCCTGCTCTCATATCTGGCTGTTCCTCATGCATAAGCAAATCATTGTGCTCTCACACGCAAGCTTACCTTGCACTACTGTTATTGTACATAAGTATACCCACATTGTACTGCTCTGTCACAAGCATTCTCCCACACTGACAACACAAAACTATACTTACTTTATTGTTACTTGCACACACCCTCGTGCCTGCCCTCTTTTCCACACACCCCTTATGTTGCACTCTGTTACATACCTGATTTGTGTCGAGCCCTCTCCCATACATTTGTTTTGTGTAGTGCTTTCTGTCACACACACCTACCTCATGTAATTCTGTCCCACAGAAACATGTCTCATGTTATACAATGTCTTGAACACATCCGCCTTATGTTGTCTGTTTTACCGCACACCCAGCTTATGTGTTGTGCTGTACTGCATACATCCAATTAGTGTTGGGCTCAATTCCAGTCACCCACCTCATGTTGTACTGTTGCACACACCTTGCCCATGTTGTGCTGTTTCCTCCACCCCATCTTATATTGTGCTTTCTCTTGTACACATCTGCCACGTGATGTCCTCGTACATTCCTGCCCCATGTTGCACTCCCTCTTCACACAATCCCATGCACTCCTCTTGTTGCTCTTACACAAACCTGGCCTGACCTGTGTTTTGCTACCTCACACATACCCCCACACTGTGCTGTGCTCTATGATACTTTCTTCATGTTGTGGTCTGTCTTTTGCACTCACTTTATGATTTTTTTTCAACCACACCAGACTTATTGTGGACTTTCTTGTGCCCTGGCCAATATGCTCCTTTCTGAAAACCAGTTCATGTGGTTATCAAAAGGCTGGGTGTGGTTGTTGTGTGAAATGGCTGCCACTGCACATTTACAGTCACTTCACTACCAGTTTCTTATTGCCTGTAAAGTGGCTGTGTGTGGTTGTTGATGTGTGAAATGGCTGCCACTTCACATTTAGAGTCATTTCAGTACCAGTCTCTTATTGCTGGTGTAATCCCCCTGCAAATGGGGGTTCCCAAAAAGTCTTCCTTGAGTTTGCCTAAATGCTCACTGCCAGGTTGGTGTTCTGCGTTTTAGCAGTTAAACGCTATTGTCAGAGAGTGCCTGTGTGTCCTCTGTGTACTGTCTCTTTAAGGGCTGTCTAATTTGCAGTAATAATTGATCTGGAAGGGGGGCTGAGTGTTTCCAACCTTGAGTCCCACCTGGGCCGCCAGATAACTGCTGCATTTCTGCAATCACTAATTGTGCAGAGGGAGCTCTGTTCAAAGATATAACTATTTGCTGAAAATCTATTAGAGTGATAATGATAATGTAGTTTGTCTAACCTGCCTTCTTTGCAGCAAGGACTGTTTTGTTTATCTCCAGCATCTTTGTCTGGGACTGCCGAATTGAACCAATCAGTATTTTGGAAATCTAAAATGGAGCCTGCCTACAGGGGCTTGGTGGAGTCAAATCTGTAGGAATTGTAGTTTTGGGCTTTTGGTGCCTAAACTGCCTTGGAGGGAGAGCTCTTGTTGTGACTGACAGAGGAATCAGCCAACCAAACCTTTTGAACTCTGGGGAAAGTCCCAGACTACATGTTGTTTCAGATCAGATCCAAGTTGGGAAGTGAAGAAGCAACAGCTCGAGACAGTTGAGCAGCTGTCTGCGTAGTTTTGTGTGGGAGAACTGTGGAAGGGCCTGAGTTTGGCCTGCATGTCTGCCAGCTGCCCCTGAGAGGGAGGAGAGAATTGTTTTCGGACTGAATCCAAGTTTGTAGGAACAAAGTAAGCCATTAAATTGTGACCAGACTCAACCTGAAGAAGACCAAAGATTTGCTGAATGTGATCAACTTGTAAGGATTTCCAGCTACCCCTAAACTCCCGGTGTGTGCAGAGACTTTGCGATTGTGACCAGAGGGCTATTTGCCTGGTATAATAGAATCCCTTACATGTAAATGTGCTGTGTGCTGATAGTGGGTCATGATTTGGTTCCCCACTATGTAAATTGTGTTCTGCTTGCTGGAAGCTGCATCCAGCTCAAACAGACTGATTCCATGTTCATTTCCATTCAGCCTGGGTCTTGTCACACTGGCCCAGCCAGACTACCCTCTGCACAGAGAAAGCCATCGAAAAGAGACCTGCCTGGGGGTCAGCCCCCTGCTCCCCACTTGAACAGGAATGACGCCTCAGTGATTTGTGTGGGCCTTGCTTTTCCTGGCACTCCAGATCAATCACTGTAGTCTCGATGTTTGTCCAGCCTGTGTCCAGTCTTGGGTATCATGAGTAATCATCAGGGCAGCTCCCTGCAACAACAGCTTAATCTAAAGTGTGTCATCTAATTGTCTTGTTGCCTTTTCTTTCATGAACTGAGCCCTCCAGCTCCAGTTTACAATTAGAGTGTGTTGTGCATGTTGTTTCCTTCCATCACAGGGCCCCAACCAGCTGCAACACTGGCCTACCCCGGGGCAACAGTCCTGGCTATCCCATCGCTTTCTACCTGGGTACCCAGAGGGTTGACAGTGTGGGGACTTAAAGTGCATGCATAACTGTTTGATTGATATAGCCTTTAAGCTAATTAACCTGATTTCGACCCTCCATTGTTCAAGTCCCCTGAATAAATAAGATCTAACTTTTTCTGCATTTAATCTGACTGTGGTTCCAGTCTGTGCTCAAAGTACTGTACTGTTGCTATTTGCTGTGCATAACCTTATTTAACAGGGGGTCCCCAGGGTAGAGCCAGAGGAACCAGCACTGGTGATAAGTGCAAACAGTGTGGGTACTTGTAAGGTATACGAGGGGTATTGTTAAAGTGATTATTGTATATTGTTCAAACCACTAGTGGGGAAAGAGGGGGGTTACAGTGTCCCAGAGGGCTGTGACCAGGTTAGCTTGACCACTGCTGACCCTGACCTCCGGGTGGAGGCACCCGTTTCAGAACTCAGGTCCCTTCACCTGCAACTAGCCATGCAGGCAGAGGTAGTAGCCCTTGGGATTGCGCCACCTAGGGTGTTACATCTTGGAGGCACCACTGGGATTAGCATCCTCTAGTGGCCAAAGGAGGGAATCACCCCATTATGTTCAGAATTGGTGAAAAAATGGAGGAGCTTGCTACGCCTAAGCTCAAAATTAACCTCCATAAGCTGTTAGTACACCGAATGATGGAGATGAGTGAGGCTGAGGGGTTGGATCCCTGACAGGCCCTACTGTTAATGGATGTCCCATTAGGGACCACATATGCTGTTATTGTAGAAGCTGTGGAACATGTCAAATATTTGGGCAAAGTTGAAGTGAAGGGAAGGGATTCAGACCTATTTGACCAGACTATGTTAGTCTTACTCTCTTGCAGCTTCCCATAGATCCAGAGAAAGTACCCCCTGTTATTCGGTCCGAAGGGGCCCGGAAGGGGTGGAGGGTCATCCACTTATACAGTGATCCAACTACCCCAGGTGGGTCCCCCCGTATGGATGGGTTCAAGAAGAAGCTGCTTAAGCTGTTAGCTTCTGAGGAGCAAACTGCTCAAGAGTTAGTGAAGGTGTTAGACCTTTCTGGGGAACCCACACCATTGCTGTCCCCAATAGCCTCTCCTGCCTCCCCTAAAGGTTCCCCCATGGTCACCTCCCCCGTAATAATTTCCTCTGTGCACCTGTACTCTTACCGTAGACTTAGACTTTTCTTGGGCACAGTCCCAGTGCCTACAGGGGAGGATGACCTTGAAAAATGCATGAACTGTGCTACCCCCGGTCCAGGAGTGGCAGTACACTGAGGGGGAGAAAAGAAAGAGACTCATGGAAAGTTTGAGGGGCCCTGCTCTGGAAGCCATCCACTTCCTATAAGCCACTAGCCCGGAGGCTACTGTGGCTGAATACCTCTATGCATTGCAGGGAGTTTTAGGAAGACCTGAGTCGGAGATGATTTACTGTGGAAATTCAAATCTGCAAAGCAATGGAAGAATGAAAAGTTGTCTATGTTTGTGATCAGAATTGAGAGGACTCTGTAGAGGGCTCACAGAAAAGGAGGGATGCCTGCTAAGTAACTGAATCGGGTCAGATTGGACCATGTTCTCAAGTCAGCCAGGTACTTCAGTGTGATGATGCTTAAGCTTAATTTGCAAGACAGGAAAGCTGATCCTCCTGAGTACTGTCACCTCATGAAAGAGATTCATGAGGTGGAGAATGATGAAGAGGGCTGGGAGCCCTATGCTGGGGTTGTCCATACTTGCCAGACCCCTGAGAGAAGTAACAAAGATGAGGCCCAGTAGCTGAGAGAGTTGATTAATGAATTGACAGAGTTGAGGGACAACTCACAAGCCACCAAGGCAGTGAGAGATCCTGACCTCTACCAGGCATCCCCTGATTTAAAAAGTGGGGTGGGGGTGCATGTTGCCTCTTCAGAAACCTGGACTGAGGGTAACCTATTGGAGGAAGTTTGAGGATTGATAGCCCAGGTAGGGGATTTAATCCAAGCCAAACAGACAAATGACCTTGGTGGAAGTCCAGAGGATCAAGAGTGCAAGACACAAGGCAAAGAAGGGCCTCAAGGTGCCCCGATGTACCCAAGCAGGGAGAAGGCTCCCCACCATTCAGAGACCCTAGAGAACCCAATTTTTGCTACCACTGTGGGGAGGACGGGCACACCTGTTTCTTTTGCTGCTCACCGGAGAACCTGAGAAAGGTTTCCACTAGACTGTTAGCCTTGATTCAAGAGAACAATAACTGGCCACCAGGTTGAGCTGCTCGAAAAAGTTATTCTTCAAAGGCTGCAGCCAAGTCGACATCTAAGTCTGCACCACCTGAATGGTTCAAGGTGGTGGGCCCTTCAATAGAAACTACAGTAAAGGTGAATGGTGTGTCCACACGAGCCACGCTTGACAGGGGATATCAAGTGACTATAGTGTTCCAAGACTGGTATCAAAAGCACCTGCCTGATGTGCCCCTACAAACCTTGGAAGGCTTACATGTGTGGGGGTTGAGTGAGAAGTCTTATCCATACTCAGGGTATATTCGGATATGGCTGTCTTTCCCTACCTCAGTGGCTGAAGTGGATGAACAAGTCGAGACATTGGCCTTAGTGTTTCCCCCTACTGGACTATATGATGGGGTTCCTCTGTTAATTGGGACAAATGCCCATATATTTGGGAGGCTGGCGCAACTCAGTCATGAGAAACAAGAGTGACGGACTGGGTGGAACCTAAGAATTCTGGCTCTGATCAAGAGGGCCTATAATTTGTAACAAAAGTCTAAGGAAGTAGACCAGGATGAACTGGTGGGGATCAAGTGGAAGAAGGATCCCGACTCAATGGTAATGGCCCCTAATGTTCAGTGTACTATTCATGGGGAGGTCCACCTCTGAAAAGATGTCAAGAACAAATACTGATGTTGGATGCACCAGGCAATAGATAATTGTCAGAAGGACTATTGGTTAAACCCAGTATTTTGCCTGCTCGTGCCCATGCCTATGCATGATGAGTGATGGTACAGATTCAGAATGTGTCAGATCGAGAGATCCGGGTGAACAAAGGGTGCACTGTGCAGACACTGCCGTATTGCTCCGCAACAAGCACTCTGGCAGGCAGGAGAGAGTCACCTCGGACTTATTTGACTTTGACAACTCCCTGTTGCCAGCTGAATGGAAGGCTAGAATTAGTAAGAAACTTGCCCAGAGAAACCAAGTGTTTTCGTTAAAAGAATGGGACATGGGGTGTGTCCAGGGTGCAGAGCATCACATATGCCTGCATGATGACTGGCCATTTCGAGAGAGATCCTGACATCTCACCCCAGTGGACCTAGATGATGTGAGGAGACACCTGCAGAAAATGCTCGCTGCTGGTGTGATACAAGAGTCAAGGAGCTCATATGCCTCTCCCATTGTGGTTGTATGCAAGAAGAATGGGTCTGTGAGGATGTATGTTGATTATCAAACCCTGAAATGGCGGACCATCCCAGACCAATACACCATGCCCCGTATACAAGATGCTCTGGACTGCTTGAATGGGAGCAAATGGTTCTTGCTGTTGGATCTTCACAGCGGATACTACTAGATTCCAATGGACCAGGAGGACCATGAGAAAAGAGCCTTCATTTGTCCTTTGGGGATCTACGAATTTCTGAGGATGCCACAAGGGATATTGGGTGCTCCGGTCACCTTTCAGTGACTGATGGAATGTGCGGTGGGAGATATGAATTTGCTGGAATGCCTGGTGTACCTGGACGATGTCACTGTGTTTGGGAGCACATTAGAGGAGCATGAGACCAGACTGTTTAAAGTCCTAGACTGACCGGAAGACTTTGGCCTCAAGTTGTCCATTGATAAGTGCCAGTTTTTCCAAACCTCTGTAAAGTATGTGGGGCACACTGTATCTACAGAGGGGATAGAGACTGATCCTAGTAAGGCTGAATCATTGACTACTTGGTCCCAGCCCCATAATTTGAAAGAACTACAATGTTCCCTGGGGTTCTGTGGCTACTATCTCATAAAAAAACTATTCCAAGGTGATTCATCCACTCTTGAATCTTACCCAGGGTTACCCTCCTACAACTCGTAAATACAGAAAAGGGGCCGTCAAAGAACCAGAGAAAGCATACTTCTGCCAAGGTGAACTCTTTGGGCCCCACTGGACACCCAGCTGTGAAGAAGCCTTCCACAAAGTCATATACTAGCTCACCCACACCCCATCCTCGCCTATGCTGACCCCACCACACTCTATGTGCTGCATTATGATGCTAGTCTGCAGGGGCTAGGAGCTGTACTGTATCAACACCATGAAGATGGTTTGAGACCAGTGGCTTTCATCAGTAGGAGCTTAACCCCATCAGAGCAAAACTACCCCGTGCATTAAGTTGGAGTTCCTTGTGCTAAAATGGGCCATCGTTGACCATTTTCATGAATACCTCTATGGGGCAAAGATATTGGTAAAGACTGACACTAACCCATTGACCTATGTACAGACTTCAGCTAAGTTAGATGCCACTGGGCACCGATGGCATTCTGCATTGTCAACCTATGATTATGCTGTTGAATACAGACCGGGCCTGAACCATATTGATGCTGATGCCCTATCATGAAGGCCCACTTCCAAGAGTGATTGGGTTAGGCTGTCTGAACCTGACATCTGAACATTGTGCCAAAAGTTTGATAGAGATGAGCAGATGTCTGTGGATACAGTGGGATGTTTAGTGGATTGCTTGGGCCCTTTTGATACCTGTATACTAGCTGCCTATTGCCATTTCTCTGCTCTAGATATTAGTGCACTACCTCAATTTGACAATGATAGCATTCAGTGGGCTCAATCCCAAGATCCCATGATTCAGCCAGCACTTGATGCCCTGCGTGCAGGGAAAGATGTGTTTAAGTTGCGCTCCCCTGACTTGCGAACTGCCCTCTTTGGTTAAAGAAGTCCCCAGGTTGAAGTTACACAATCAGTTATACACAGAGACAGTGGATCATAGTGGTCAAGTAGACAAGCAGCAATTGGTCCAGCACACAGTCTTTAAAGATTTGGTACTGAGGTCCCTTCACAATCACATGGGGCACCTCGGTATTGACAGGACCCTTGACCTGGTATGATCTCGCTTCTACTGGCCCAAGATGGGAGCCGATGTTGAGCACCATGTAAAGACTTGTAGTCACTGCCTGCAAAGAAAAGTCCTGCCTCAGAGGGCTGCCCCCCCTTGTTAATATTACTACCAGCACCCCCATGGAACTAGTCTGCATAGACTTCTTGTGTTTAGAACCTGATCAGCAAAATATTGGCAATGTGTTAGTAACCACAGATCATGTCACACGGTATGCACAAGCTTTCCCCACCAAGGATCAAAAGGCTTATACCATGGCCAAGGTGCTAGTGGAAAATATCTTCATCCACTATTGTGCCCCCCATCCACTCTGACTAGGGCAGAGACTCTGAGAGTCGACTAATCAAAGAAATGCACTCTCTGTGGGAGATGTGGAAGTCAAGAACCACCCCTTATCACCCACAAGGGGACCCTCAACCAGAACATTTTAACTGCACCCTTCTAGACATGCTGAGCACCCTCCACCCAAAAGACAGGCATAAATGGAGCCAGCAGATTAGCACATTGGTACATGCATACAATTGTACAAAAAATGATGCTAGTGGGTTCACCCCCTACTGCCTCATATTTCGGAGGGAGGCCTGACTGCCAGTTGATGTCTGCTTTGGGGTCTCTCCAGATGGGGTCGAGCTGAAAACTACCTGCAATATGCACAGAAACTGAAAGATCAATTGACCCATGCCTATCAACTGGCCCAGACAATGGCCACCAAGAGAAATCTAGCTAATAAAGAGAGGCATGATAAAAAAGTAAAGGCTCAAGAGCTTCGACCTGGAGACCGTGTGTTGTTATGTAATATGGGACTGCATGGCAAACACAAAATTGCTGATCAGTGGCACCATCTTCCCCATGTATTAGTTGGAAAGTTGGATGATTTACCTGTGTACAAGGTGCGCCCAGAGAACAACTCCAAAGCTGTCAAAACCATGCACCGTAACCACTTGTTACCTATTGGCCAAGTCATAATTGAGGTTGAACCATCAGAGATCGATTCCCCTGGGCTGGAGACTCATGCTGCTGCAAGAAAGAGACAGAGTCAACCTACCCCAGTGGTCATAGATTTAAAGTTCCACCACAGCATGCCCAGAATGATAGTGACTGTCAGTCCACCTCGGATGATAGTGAGTGTGACAATGCCTATTACCCCTCCTATGAACTGAGTCAGTTGTTTCGAGGTAACCCTATGACTAAGTGTGGGGATGAAGCTTTGCCTTCTGGACTGCCTAACCCCCCAGCTTCATCCTTGGAGCCAATACTCCCTGAAAGTGAAGTGCCAAGTATTACGTCTGAGGACGCAGACTCCCTGTGTTTTGTGAAACTGTGTAAATTGCCTGAGGAAGGAGTGGATGGTCTGAGTCTCTCTGGTGACACACAAGAACCTGAAGAGCAGTATGAGACTACTGACAATCCCCTTTCAGTGCCTCACAGTTTGATTGTGCCTGAACCTTTGTAAAGTGAGTCAAGTGTTCTGGAACTAGAGCCTACAGAGCAAGGACCCCACATTGCCCCAAGTTTGAACATTCCCATCCATGCAGAAGCACCCCTCACAAGTGATAAAAGTCCCAAGACTAGTGCAGAAAGTACAGAGACTGTGGTTGTTCCCCCCCCGAACAACTGGCCAAGCTGTCAAGCCAGTAGTATGCTTCAGTTATGATTCTCCTGGGAGGCCAGTGGATTTGCCTCTAAATGTAGTCTACAAAGGTGTTTATGTCTCTCAGAGCTCACTGCCCAAACAGAGCCTAATTCCAGATTGATTACCCTTTCTTCACAGTATGGTACCCCAGCCCCATCCAGCCCCAGGTTAGCTGATAGGGAAGGGCCCCCTCTTACATTGTTTAATGTACAAGAAGTTATTAGATGATTCAGTATAGTAATGTTCAATTTACCTGTGTAAAAAAAATGCATAATATATTGTCAAAGTGAATATGGTATGGTGAAGTACATTGAAATTTATAGTAATGTGACAAGTTACAATAATTGATGAATCAGATGGTGTTTGCATAGCATGCTAATGTTATATGTGTCTCATTTATATTGCATTTTCAATATTATGATGGTACAGACTTGATGCAGACGCCAAGTTTTCTCCAGGCAGTGAAGGGTGTAACCCTGCCTGCAAATGGGGGTTCCCAACAAGTCTTCCTTGAGCTTGCCTAAATGCTCACTGCCAGGTTGGTGTTCTGCATTTTAGCAGTCAAATGTTATTGTCAGAGAGTGCCAGTGTGGCCTCTGTGTGCTGTCTCTTTAAGGGCTGTCTGGATTGCAGTAATAATTGATCTGGGAGAGGGGCTGAGTGTTTCCATGCTTGAGTCCAACCCGGGCTGCTAGATAACTGCTCCATTTCTGCCATCGCTAATTGCACAGAGGGAGCTCTGTTGAAAGATGTAACTATAAGCTGAAAATCTATTAGAGTGATAATGATAATGTAGTTTGTCTAACCTGCCTTCTTTGCAGCAAGGACTGTTTTGTTTATCTCCACCATCTTGGCCTGGGACTGCCGAACTGGACCAATCAGTATTTTGAGACTCTAAAATGGAACCTGCCTATAGGGGCTTGGTGGAATCAAAATCGTAGGAATTGTAGTTTTGGGCTTTTGGTGCCTAAACTGCCTTGGAGGGGGAGCCCTTGTTGTGACTGACAGAGGAATCAGCCAACTGAACCTTTTGGATTCTGGGGAAAGTCCCAGATTGCATGTTGTTTCAGATCAGATCCAAGATGGGAAGTGAAGAAGCAACAGCGTGAGACAAGTCAAGCAGCCATCTTGCGTAGTTTTGCACGGGAGAACAGAAAGGCCTGAGTTTGGCCTGCATGTAAGCAACTGAATTGTGACCAGGCTCAACCTGAAGAAGACCAAAGATTTGCTGAATGTGATCGGCCCATCAGGATTTCCAGCTACCTCTAAACTCCCAGTGTATGCAGAGACTTTGCGATTGTGACAGGAGTGTGGTTTGCCTGGTACAGCAGAATCCCTTACATGTAAATATGCTGTGTGCTGATAGCGGGTCATGATTTGGTTCCCCTCTCTGTGAATTGTGTTCTGCTTGTTGGAGGCTGCATCCAGCTCAAATGGACTGATTCCGTGTTCATCTCCATTTGGCCTGGGCCTTGTCACACTGGCCCAGCCAGACTACCACATGCACAGAAAAAGCCATCGATGAGAGACCTGCCTGGGGATCAGCCCTCGCTCCACGCTTAAAATGGAATGATGCCTCAGTGATTCGTGTGGGCCCTGCTTCTCCTTGCACTCCATATCAACCACATGAGGTCTATATGTTTGTCCAGCCTGTGTCCAGTCTTGGATACATAGATACATACATAGATACATAGACAGTGTCGGCAGATAAGGGCCTATGGCCCACCTAGTCTGCCCATTTGAGCTTGTAAGTTCAGTTTGTTTTCCTAGAAGTGGATATCGTGTGTAATCATCAGGGTAGTTCCCTGCAACAACAGCTTAATCTAAAGTGTGTCATCTAATTGTCTTGTTGCCTTTTCTTTCACAAACTGAGCCCTCTGGCTCTGGATTACAATTAGAATGTGTTGTGCATGTTGTTTCTATCCACCACAGGGCCCTGACCAGCTGTGATGCCAGCCTGTCTTGGGCAATGGTCCTGGCTAGCCCATCGCTTTCTACCTGGGTACCCAGAGGTGTGACTGTGTAGGGACTTAAAGTGCATGCAGAACTGTTTGATTGATATAGCCTTTAAGCTAATTAACCTAATTTCACCCCTCCCTTGTTCAAGTCCCCTGAATAAATCAGAGCTAACTTTTTCTGCATTTAATCTGACTGTGGTTCCAGTTTGTGCTCAAAGAACTGTACTGTTGCTATTTGCTGTGCATAACCTTGTTTTACAGGGGTTCCCCAGTGCAAAGACAGAGGAACCAGCCCTGGTGGTAAGTACAAACATTGTGGGTACTTGTAAGGTGTACAAGGGGTATTGTGAAAGTCATTATTATATATTGTTCAGTGCCACTATCAGGGAAAGAGGGGGGTTACAGTGTCCTGGAGGGCTGTGACCAGGTTAGCTTGACCACTACAGACCCTGACCTTTAGGTGGAGGCACCCATTTTAGAACTCAGGCCCCTTAACCTGCAACTAGCCACGCAGGCAGGGGTAGTAGCCCTTGGGATAGTGTGTCCTAGGGGTTACACTTGTAAAATGCTTTGGGATACAATGTGTATGAAAAACACTATATAAATGCTGACTCTTCATCCTCTTGTCTTGGCCTATATGGTAGGCATCTGCACAGAGAGACAGTTGGAAAGGAAGGAAAGAAATCTGGTTTTATAAAGCGAATTTTATACAGACTATCCCAAAGAACTTTACAATCCATGACAGGGAGGTGAAAACTGGAGCACACGGGGAGACTTGAACACAGATAGGATTAGGGAGAAAGTAATTGCCTGGTGAATGTGTGATAACTTGTGGGATTAAAATGTGGGTCTCCAGATTGTTACAGTTCTGTGTCTGCACTTGTGGGCAAGGGGTAACAGGTGGGTGTGACCTCATAGCCAGGAGACAAGCTGACAGAGAGGATAATCTTCAGCTCTGAGCTGTAACCACTTGGACAACCTGCTTCTCCACTCTCTTTGGAGAGTTATCACGCATGGCCTACTGGTGAATGACTATAAGCATAGAGCTGGCAGAGAAAACTAGGGAAATAGATTGCCATTGTTGTTTGAAATGGTGCAGGTAAACAGATCTGGGTACTCCTAAAACATCCAACCAAGACAGGTAAAAATAAAAAATGGAAACTTGCAACCTAAGAAGTTTTAGCAGTAGCAATCTTTAATTCCAGTGGAAAGTACAACAAAAGATCCTTTGAGCTTTCCATTAAGATATGCTGCTTACACCTCTGTTTACCATTTTTTTTATTTCTACCTATCTTGGGTTAATAGTCTCTTGAGTGCCACATTTGATTTTTTGGTTTGTGTGAAGGCAGTTGCCTCCAGTCCAGTCCAGCATATGATTGTGTTTCCCCCCATATAGGTTTTTTATCCACCTTTCTGCCCCTTCCACATCTTCCTGACTGATCCCCCTCAGCCGCATCATCTGGCTTCTCCAGGACTTACCTTCCCCTGTCATCCTCTTCCACAGGACTTGTGGGGGGTGCCTGGTCACCTGAGCAGGGCCTGTGAGTGGTCAGTCTTCATCCTGCAGTCCAGGGGGGTTTTCTCTCCATTTTCACAGCACATACAGTGGAGGCGATGTATGAGCTCCATCTCTGGAGATACCCTCGGCACCTTATTTGTGGAGCCCCTTACCCAAGTATTGTCTCACATGCATTGCCACCTGGACATCTCCAGGAGGTAAATAAGCAGCAATCCATGTGAACCCCCCTTCATAAAGGAGAAACATAGGAAGGACAGGGTGGCTAAGAAAGGGGGTGCACTGCTTGTTTATGTGAGGGATAGCATAAAAGCAACAGAGAAACAGGGAACACAGGGAGGGGTGGAGGTACTGTGGGTCACCATGGAGATGGGGAATGGAGCTGCTGTTCACAGTGGCATACTCTACAGCTCTCCAGTGCAGGGGGGAGATGGATAAAGTTCTGGTGGAAGCTATCCAAAAGATGGCAAATAAGGGGGAGTGCTGGTGGTGGGGCACTTTAATTTGCCTGATGTAGATTGGAGTATCATAGCTGCAGCTTCAGCTTCAGCTAGGAACAGGGACATCCTAGATTCCCTGCAGGCTCATTCCTCAGATGTCACAGAGGGTGGCCATTTGGGAACCAGTCATCACTGTATGGTGGGGTTCAATATAAGAACCTTGGCAGAAAGCCAGCCCAGTGGCACTGAGGATTGAGGCACTGGACATCACACCTCATGTTATGCCAGTGACCCGGGTTCAGGAATGACCTCAGGTCATTGGGGAGTCGACATTAGGGGGAGGGGCAGGATAGAGCTCTCCTGAGGGGTGGGGGTCAGTGCCCTCCATGGTTCTGCTCCCCACTAGGTGGAGTCCCAGTGGGAGTATAGTTGGACAAGGGGTGACAGAACAGTGTGGGAGGTGGAAGGGCTCAGCTGGCACCATGATGCATAACGGTTCCACACACTCACACAGCTGTGTGCTGGGCCTTCAGGGAAGTCCAGGGAGAACCTGTAAAAATACCTATGTGTCCCCATTACCAGTTAGCAGGAGGAGGCGACAGGGAACAAACAGCTATTTATAAAAAAAAAAAAGATCTTTGGCAGAAGTGAACAGCACAAAGGTGAGAGTCCTGGACTTCAGGAGGACTGATTTTACAAAGATGGGGGAATGCCTCAGGGATTCTCTGATAGAACTTGGGTGGAGTAAAGGAACAGTGGGTGAAACTAAAAGAAGGTATAGTGAAGGCAACAAACCTCTGCTTCAAGCTAGTAAGCAAAAGCAAGAAGTGAAAAAGAGACTGCTATGGTTCTCAAATGAGGTTGCTGGGAAGATAACGGCAAAAAAGTTAACATTCAGAAGGTATAAGGAGACACAGAGGGAGGAGGATAGGGAGGTTATCAGGACAAGCAGAGGGAGGCAGGGAAAGCAATCAGAAGTGCAAAGGTGTAAATGGAGGAGAAAAATGTCTCAGGCAGTAAAGAAAGGGGACAAGACATTTTTGGGGTATGTAAGTGAAAGGAGAAAGACATGGGGAGGGATTATAAGGCTAAGATGGGATGAGAATGGGGAATAGGTGAAAGGGGACAAGTAAAAAGCAGACATCCTGAATAAATACTTTTGTTCACTGTTCACAAGGGAAAGGGAAGGAGGGGGACCACAGATAAATGTCAGGGGCATTGAAGGGAGGGAGGCGGATACTACTCCATTCACAGAGGAGAGTGTCATGAAGGCACTTGCAAATCTGAAAATGAACAAGGCAATGGGACCAGATGGGATACATCCTAGGATATTGAGGGAGCTCATAGAGGTACTGGCTGCAACTGTGACAGTCCTGTTCAATTACTCACTGGAGAATGGAGTGGTTCTGAAGACGACAGGAGAGAAAATGTAGTCCCACTTCACAAAAGTGGTAGCAGGGAGGAGGTTGGCAATTGCAAGCCAGTCTGACTTCAGTGGTAGGGAAATTAATGGAATCACTACTGAAGGAAAAGATTGTGGAATATCTTGAATCCAGTAGCTTACAAGATCTGAGGCAACATGGATCCACTGGGGGTGAGGTCATGTCAAACAAATCTGATAGAGTTCTTTGACTGGGTGACCAGGGAATTAGATCTGGGTGTAATGGTGGAAGTGATCTACCTTGAGTTCAGTAAGGCCTTCTATGCTGTTCCACACAGGAAACTCTTAAACAAGCTGGGCAGCCTAGGAGCAGGTCCAAAGATGGTAAACTCGGTAAGAATTTGGTTGGAGGATAGGCGACTGAGGGTCATGGTAAATGGAGTTCACTTAGAGAAAGGAAGAGTGACCAATGAGGTGCCACAAGGATCAATACTGGGTCCAATCCTCTCTAATGTCTTTATTAGCAACATTGCAGAGGGACTAGAAGGGAAAGTATGCCTTCTTTGCAGATGACACTAAGATCTGGAATAGGATAGAAACTCGTCGGGGGGGGTTAATAGGATCTAAGAAAGCTTGAGGAGTGGTCAAGAGTGTAGCAACTAAGTTTCAACATGAAGAAGTGCAGAATCATGCACCTGGGGGGCAGAAACCCAGGGGTGGAATACAAAATGGGGTGAGTGGTACTGGCAACCTTCAGACAGGAAAGAGACCTGGGTGTAGTCATATCTGATGACCTAACGGTGGTCAAATAGTTTGATAAGGCAGTGGGAAGAGCCACTGGATTGCTAGGGTGAATAGAGAGCAGGGGTGTAGCAAGGAATTTCAGATGTATACAGCAAGTTAACACACTGCTACCCCCCCTTCCTTGCCCTGCTGTCCCCCTCTGTGGCACCCAACCCTTCCGTGGTGTCCCACCCGACATGAACGTTTTTAGCATCATTTACTCTGTAGTGTATTCTGTCCATGCACTATAAATATGAAATATAAAGATGTAACACACATGCTTCCACTCCTATACAATAATAAGGCCTTTCAATCACCAGTGTCAGACTAACACACTGGCTTATATTAACAATGTTGCATTTTGACAAGCATCTGTAACACATCAAGGTAGCCAGTCCCACAGAGGTCCATTCCCTCTCCAGAGTAGACTGGATTTTAGTTACAATGTTACACTATGACAAGCCTCTAATCACCATACTGGCTTTTAGTTACAATGGTGCATTGTTACAAGCCTCTTTACCACATCAAGGTAGCCAGTTCCACAGAGGTCCATTCACTCACCAGCAGACTGGCTTTTAGTTACAATGCTGCTTTGTGACAAACCTCATCTTATCACCAGCCTGGCTTTGTTACAATGTTGCACTGTGACAAGCCTCTGTACCACATCAAAGTAGCCAGTGCCACAGAGGTCCACTCACACAAGTACTTGCACTCATACACAGGGCACCAGATTAAGTACTGTACTTCTCATTTAGAAAGTGAGGAGAGTAAAACCAAATTCAGATGTGGAGTGATTAGTACATTTGTAAAAACAATGTAGTGTTGTTCTAATTAAGAATTGGAAAGTGCTTGCCAACAATGCACCTGATAATGTTGGCAGGTCAGAATAATTTAATCAGTTTTAAAATATAGTGACTAAAACATACTCAATGCTCCTTTTTTGCATCACATGTTATGTTATGTTATGTTATGTTATGTTATGTTATGTTATGTTATGTTATGTTATGTTATGTTATGTTATGGTACACTATTCTTTGGTGTGTAGTTACAAATTTTGGGCGAGTACTGTTACTCATTAAAAAATGTTATTTCATAAGATGGGGCAAAACATGTTAGTACCCCCCTTATCTGGAGCCTTGTCATACAGTATCTGTACTGTTATCCACTCATGCAGCACCCACACCAACTTACAATCACTCCTGTACTCACACAACCACAATAATCTTGCCCAAACATGCCAACAGTAGTGTACCATTACTGATTACTGGCTAATGTACAGTACACAAAGGCTGGGGTAAGCTAGATGGTGCTCTGGTTTTGGTTCCTTTGCATTAACCATCATCCAAACCATTTGCACCAAAAAGCTCCATACCTTGTTTTGGTTCTGGACCACCTAAACTGCTATGCACAGAAGAGCCCCAATTTTCAATTGAAACATTAAGCACACGTCACACAAGATACAGCACAAAAGGACAAAGCTTAGCTCCCACATGAAGGCTGGAGTAAGCTAGATAGTGCTCTGATTTTGGTTCAGTTTCCTTAAGCATCACCTAAACCATTTGCACCCAAAAACCCCATACCTCCTTGGTTCACTTCCCTGGACACCTAAACTGCTGCATCCCAAAGAGCCCCACACCACCCAAAGATGGTCTACCAATTAACAGGAAAGGGAGGAGAGGTAATCATGGTACCTGGGCACAGGAAAACCAGGACTGGTAAACACCATCCCTCTGGGATGCAAACCCCCCACAAGGGACAGACACCCAATCTATGTCCTGGTTTCCTGGTCTGCAAAATGAGCAGTGTAGAAGTAGGGAAGGTCAACGTGGATGGGGCAAGCTTCTTGGTGCTATGGTTAAGATTGTTACCTTAGTTACCATAACCAACTAAACCATTCGCACCAAAAAGCCAGCTCCATTCCACTGCTAGATGTCACCTTGGCATAACTCAAGTTGATGTGTTCCAGTATGTGTTCCAATATGTGCTTGAAAACTGTTTGTCTTGGTATGGATCAAAGTCTTTAACACCTGGTCAATATCAAGTTCAGTGTCATTGTATATATGTAGGAGAGCAAGTTCTGTAAGGTGTTCTTCACCCATGCTGCTTTTAAGCCAGGTCTTTATCCTCCGCAATGAACTGAATGAACTTTCTGCAGTTGTCACACTGACTGGCATGGTTGCCAAGACAGATAAGGCTGCATTTATATTGGGGAACAGATCTGGACTGGATTGAATTTGGTTGATCTGCCAGTGGAACACTGAGCCATTTTGCATTCCATCTTAGCAACTCCAATTTTAGCTCCTGTAAGCTGCTCAAGTCAAGTCTTGTAGGCATCAAACAAGTCTTCTACCCATTCATCCTGCAGAAACTTAAGTTTTTTTGGTATGAGATACTGGGCCAAGAACCGAGGGCGGCACTTGATTAGTTGCACCTGCAGTTCAGAAATTATACGGACCAAAAAAAAAGGAATGAATATGTTCCACCTGAAGTATTCTTCAGGGTTGGCAGCACTGATATTATTTTGTTGCGTTTGCCTTCCACATACTTAGGGCTCTGTGTCTGCAATAAATGCAGTCTCTGCCAAAGCCATGGTTTCCCAATAAAGCTCTCCAAATGTCTTCTCTGGATTCTGCCTTATTCCCTTCAGTGTCTTTATTAGGGTGGCTGCCTCTTCAGAAGCTTAAATTAGGTCAATATTGACATTTGCAGGTAGAGATGGAGCGGGTTTTTTTAAGGCCAGAACAAATTCCATACTTACAACAAAGTCAGACTTCGTGATTATGGTTAGCAGTCTGTCGGCTTCAGTGTCAAACTCTGCTATCTTTTCCAGTGTGATTATGACTACCATAAATTTGGCTTTCAACCTGGAAGGGAAATCAGTTTGGCTCATTCACCTGGTGTTTTCAGCTACAGGAATAGATGTTTTACGGTCTGCTGGCTCATCATCGTAATCAAAAGGCAGGCTATTGAATTCTCTGAGCTTTGATAGAAAGATGTTGCAGAGCTTAAAAGAAGATTTCAGGTTTGAAATTATTTTTGTTGTTGTATCAAACATGTTTGCTACTGGTCGCATGGCACATGAATAGACAATTGCCGTGTTCAGACTGTGGGCCTTGCAAACCATGTACACAGCTTCAAGGGCCACAGCCTTAATGTTTGCTTGAACACTTGAATTTTCCACTCATGTTGCTGCCTTTGTCATAGCCTTGTCCTCTCATCATCTTTATGTCAATGCCCTGTGCTGTTAAACGCCGCAGGAGTAGTTCTGCTAGGCCATGACTGGTGGTATCAAAACCCTTCATCAATTCCACAAAATCTTCACCGATTTTGACTTTGCAGGAAAGGTCACAATGTACATAGTGCATGGATAATGAGATCTGTTCCTTGGGGGCCATGTCAGTTGTCCCCTCTGCTATGAAGCTGTATCATTTTGCTTCCCTTACATTGTTCAAGATTTTTCTCTGGATCTGTTGTCCCACTACTGTTATCAATTCATTTTGAATTTGTGGCTACATGTAAATGGCATTCCTGGGAGCTGATTGAAGGTGTTCCTGCAGAGTGGTATCCAGTGCTACTGTGTGTTGCAGCATGGCATGGAAATTACCACTGCTGCCAACTTTACCGCAGAGTGCTAAGTTTCACCTTCCACATAAGAGGATGATGTTAATGATCCAATGTAGCACATGCAAGGTCCTCTCTGTCCCCTTGTTGGTATGCTCCACCAAAGACTGGCTCACAGTGTTTAGCTTCCCTGCACAAACTGAGAGAAACGCATCTGCTCTAGCAACTGCAATTCTATGGTCCTTTGATTTGCTGTGCCTCTCCAGAATCTTCTTACCTTTGGACTAATTGTGGATCATTGTGGATACTAAGATAAGGCCACCAGAAGTGTTGAATACAAAGCAAGGAGCACAGAAAACTCCATCCAACAGCTGTGAATATCAAGCAAATTGGTAATCATGCAACAGCTGGCCATTAAAATGCCTGAAATGCTGACCAGGATGTTCTGAACCCATCAGACAACCAGGAAACTGAAACTATGGTGGTGGTTGCCACTAGCTTTCAAGAATTTGCTTCCTCTGAGTATCTGTGAGATGTGCCCAATTAAACAGCTGATGTCTTCTGAGCTACTTCTGCACTACAAGGATGGTCTGGTTTGCGGGCGATGTTCTGAGTCTGGACAGCTTCAACAGTAGGTTCTTCTAAGGAATAGCTCAGAGTTTCTAAGGCACCAAGGGGATATTCTTCCAGGGAACTGCTTTTATTCTCGATGGTGTCATGGGTATGTTCTTTCAGTGAACTGCTCATAGTCTCAACGTCATCAAGGGTACATTCTTCTGTGTCATCTGACAGGTGACATTGGCTTCCTCAATAACAGCCTGTAAGGCTGAGTCTTCAACTTTTTCACTAACATTTTCATCTCCAAGCAGTGGTGCATGGTTATATGATGTATTCTCAATGGCATTTCAATGCTGTACCTCTGTGTTGTCAACCCTGAAAAACACAAAGCAGAAAAATACATGAAAACCACAAACCAAGAAGGTGCAATACAGCAGTTTTTGAAACATGTGTCAAGTATGCATTTCTTACCTAGGGGTTAGATGAAACTTGAGTGAGGAAGGACTGCATCACCCTACACATGTTTGCAGTTTTCTCCTTTCTGGCCCGTTTGGCCTTTCAGACTTTGGATCCAGATGGCTGTTTTCATTTTCCTGCCTCCATTGTGCAGATGGGAACAATTGGTTAGCCCCTGCAATACAAATGCAAACATATGATTGTTTGAAACATACATTGTAGAGGATGCTTGAAAGGAGAGTGAAGGAATGTACTTTACCTTAACACCCTCTGTAACAGGTGTGCGTTCAACACCAATGACACTGGCACTGTGTAACCACACTATGTAACTGCAGCTGACACCCCTTTTATAATACAAACAAAAAACAAATTAATAGCCCCACTCCCACAATGCAGATTTCTGTGGAATGTCCCATAGAAGGGCACCGCAATCAGAATATCCACCCAAAAACTGCCCCTTCTAAGAATGCCGAACCAGATGCAGTGAGATTGGTTGACTGGCAGCAGCCGCTGCTAATATTGGGAGCTGGCATTATCATTAAAAAAATTTTAAGCAGTCCTTGAACCATTAAGCGAATAATCCAACCAAGGGGGTCCCTTAAGTAGGCAACATGTTGGGCCCTCAGAAATGTATTTTTTTGGGTTCCCAAATTCGAAATTTCACCAGAAACCTGACAAGATGATGGCAAATGAAACAATCATTTCCCACTCAAAAAAAAATGGCAAGGTAACTATGAACCAAGAATGCTTAAGAAACCAGATATATCATTACTAATCGTCAGTTTACAATGTTTAGGGAGCCCTTATTATCAACTGCATCCAAAAAGTTAGTGTTAAACCATCACTATGACATCAGTTTGTTTATACACGATGGCAGAACACATCACTACATGCATTATTATTTTATTGAGAACACCGATAGTTTCTAGCAACTCTGTGTTTGATGACGAACAGGTAAGAACACATATGAAACTAAGCAAAAGTCATAAACCCCGTTTTGTATAACTGAAAATGTTTTTTCTGTTATAGTTACTACACTGGCCACTATTTGCTGAATACGCCAGGGACAACTGACATCCGTGATGGTTACTTAGTTACGTCACCCATGATATGGCTCCAGCTGTCAGCATGTGGACACTACAGCGTCAACCAGATTGCTTCACATGTTGTAATTTTTTTTTACGAATGTTGTCATTGTCCTGGGATGTCTTTATGTTATTTTTAATTCCATAGAGTGTTCTGTTTAGCAAAACAAGTATTTTAATTTCACATGACAAGAGTCTCTTCAGTCTGTACAGTGTTAGCCAATCACATTGAATAAATATGTTTACAATGTTGTCATGGTAAACTCTGTTACATCGCAGTTATTAACTGAAGACAAGCCATTGTCCTTTAGGTAATAAAAGCACTCTATGTATTGACAATATTCATACATCTTTCACTGTTGGGCTAGCAAACTCCTCAACCCCCTCACCTCGACAGGTACTGCCCCTCAGCCCCACCACCCCGTTCCTCCATCCAGTTCCTGATCCTCAGACTCACAGCCCTCCACTCAGATGGCTGCCCACTGTCCACCACAGCTGGCTGCCAAGTGAGCCATCAGTGATCAGGTCAGCAGTGTTCAATCACCGATAGCTGTCAGTCTGCAAGCGTGCACTATGTACTGCACATGCTCATTGCCTGTTCAGTTGGTGGCAGCCCATGGAGTAGAGCAGAGGGCTCTGCTGGTTAGCAGCTCAGGTAGTTGACTGCCTGGGGAGGGTGTGGGGTGCTGGGGCACTGCTTGCTGAGGTGGGGAGGTAAGGGGTCTGCTAGACAACCCCTGAAAGTGAAAGATATATGAATATGTGGGTGGGAAAATCCACCCGGGTGTATGAACTGTGTTTGAAAGTAAGCTGTGGTTCATCATTTTGTGCTGTGTCAGGGAACCAAAAAAGGGTGCTCATGTGACTGCATATTTGCAGGTAGAGGGTGCCAGGCAGGGTAGGAGTACATGGACCAATGGGAATCACTGTTCATGATGGTGCGGCCTGTTCCCAAGTAAGCCAAGCATTAAATGTTGTGCATCTGTGAGTAACACCTTATTGGAGCATGCAGCACTAGAAGCCAGCTTTGGTAGCAAAACATTATAACAAAGTAGCAGATGATTAATAAAAAAAAAAAACTCACATTGTATTAACGCATCCCTGGTATTTCAGCCAGATGGCAACCCCATGTCATGTCTGTCACCTTCTTGGCCCATTACATGATTTAATTGCACATTATGGAAAAAGATAAAGGGGGTAGATTGACATAACCACATAAAAGCCACAAAACAATGTTGTATGGTGTACGTGCATGACTGAAAGAAAACAAGGATTCAACATTTGGCATAATGCTTCTTTCATTTTTCCAGCAAATGCAAATATGAAGAGTAAATTGCCAGTACTATGACACACTTGTGAACTGACATGGGAAACATTTGCATGTTTTATACATAAAAACATTTCAAAGTCACAGAATTTTTATAAAACTTGTGATCTGGACAACGGCTATGAATAGGGCTATGGTTATAAATATATAATCAGAAATGTATGTGTTACCATGCTTCTCTTGGTTATATCTGCTTTCAAAGTTACTTTCAGAGGTGGTCAGCTTAGGACAAAAATGATTGAAATACCAAGCAAAAATAAAACATATCAGACAGCTATTCAAACAATTCAAAAGTGCATGCAGAATGCCAAATAAATATCGCACCTGCAACCAGACAGATAGTTAGGGTAAGCACCTTGAATGATACCACCTACTGCAACTGTGGGAGCTAATTTCCTTGCTGCTATCTCATATATTCATGCCACAATTAGGATTCATTTTTGGTAATGTTGCTTCCGTTATTTAAGAATGTAGTTGCGCCACTGCCAGCAACCTGGGAGACTTAGAAAGCATCACAAAAATGACAATTTGAACCACCAGGGAACATCTTTAAAAGGCAAGTCCCAAAGCTTCACACTAATCCCAGAATAGGGGATGCTCTCAGGCTTTTGGAGGTGAGTCTATTGCACAAGCTTTACTGATATAGCTGGCCACCAGTAGTTCACTGCGATCAGCCAGCCAAAAAAGACTTCAACTAGACACAAGGTACCAGGCTTCTCAAGGATGTCTTAAAGCTTTCCACCACAATGTACCAGGGGTATAAACTCACAGTAGCAAACATCCAGAATACATGGGGCCCCATTCTCAAAATGTAACACCAATTGTAACTGAGTTACACCAATAAAGAATGTCGCAAGTGGCAAGTTATGCACTCAGTTATGCACTCAGTGGTATTCTACAACACGCAAGTGTGATATAGCGGAACCCACTATGCCAGAGGCAACCTACACTGTAGTTGTGACATATCCCAAGATACACATATGCATAGTGTGAGATGCACCAAACAAAGTAGCTGACAGGACCGAAGTACTATTCTAGAAGCTATGGAAGGACAAGATAGGCCAATAGCAATTAGCAAACATTACACCAGGAGTTAGCAGGTCTAACTCAGCAGAGTATAAAAGGGTCCCAAGAAGACACACAGGAGAGAGATACCATTGAGCAAGCAGTGGACACACAGATACAGGATGTGAGTGAGAGAGGAATGGCAACCCCATTAGCCCTAATGGGCATACTCCTGGCGGCAGAGAGGTGGCATAGGTGCCACAGGATGCGTGATGGCAGGAACCAGGGGAACCAGCAGCCACAACAGCAGCCAAGAAGGGTCAGACACCATGCACCACTGGTAAACCAGCCCAGAAAGTCATATCTAGACTGCACAGAGAAGCAGTGTATTGCACACTACTGCCTGCCAAGTGCCATCATAGCAGAGCTGTGCAATGAAACATAGAAACATAGACTTTGACGGCAGATAAGGGACCACTTGGCCCACTCAGTCTGCCCATTTCCCTTCCTATTGGATAAGCTGCAGATTCTAGTTAACCAATAGCCTACTTCCTGTAACCCTCCCACCACAATTGCCTTATGTCTGTTCCATGCATGTTTGAATTCCCCCACTGTTTTAGACCTAACAAACTCCCCAGGAAGGCGGTTCCATGCATCCACCACTCTCTCCATGAAAAAAAATGTCCTCACATTACCCCTGAGCCGTCCCCCCTCTATTTTTAAATTGTGCCCTCTTGTTCTTACACATCTCTTTTTTCTGAAAGATGCTACCCTCCTGGACTTTGTTGATTCCCTTGAGGTACTTAAAAGTTTCTATCATGTCCCCCTGTCCCTCCTTTCATCAAGGGTATACATATTAAGCTCTCTCAGTCTCTGTTCATATGGTTTCTGATGTAGACCCTGCACCATTTTAGTTGCCCTCCTCTGGACTGCTTCCATCCTGTCTATGTCCTTGTGTAGATGGGGTCTCCAAAACTGCACACAGTATTCCAGATGGGGTCTCACCAACTGCCTGTACAGAGGGATAACCACTTCCCTTTTTACGTTCACTTGCGCACATGTGCAAGGAACGTCTTGGGAGAATGGGACACTTTGGAGGTGTGCCCCTCCTCTGCAATCCCCTGCTCCATTGAGCAGGCGTGGCAGTCCTGCACCAATCGGACGAGGTGCTGTGTATGACAGCGGTGGTTTTCTCTTCAAAGAAAACCACCGCTGTCATTCACAGCATCGCCACGCCGCTTCCCCTGTTTGTTGCCACGCTTGGGGAGCCCAACCTAGCGTGGCAAACGCCCCGCTGCTGTCTGCTGACAGGAGTGCCCAATCCCCTGTCGGCTCCATGGCCCCCAGCCATCCTTCTGCCATGCTGGAGCCCACCCCAGTGTGGCAAACATCCCACGTAGTCTTTTTTTCACCTAAGCAAAATGGTCCCAAGGCGCTCTCCCAGCCACCTCCCACAACCCGCACCCACCCACCCACCCACTGCGCACCCAGCCTCCCACACCCCCTCCTCACCCCATACTTACCTCCGGAGCTCGGCGCGACGATCTTCGGTGGACCGGGAAAACGTCTGCACTCTTCAAAGCTGACCGCGAACTGAGGAAATGCCTGTAAGCTGTATAATGGGCTAGATAGGGGGTTTTCAACTTTATTGCATATCTCAGACATTTTTTGGAATTTTTGCACCAAATCTTCAACACGGGATTTTTGGGACCCCTTCTCATGAATGATTCACTGTCATGGCGTTATTCGGTCCTAAAGGGTGATTTCGCAGGCACTGCACAGTCACTGCGCAAAATCACCCTTTGGCCTTGGATAATTCCATGACAGTGACATCATTCATGAGAAGGGGCCCCAAAAACCCCATGTTGAAAATTTGGTGCAAAAATTCCAAAAAATGACTGTTTTACGAGCATGCATTGTGCAGTTCCTACTCAGGCTCCTAAGTTCGCAAATTTTCAATATTTTCACTCCAGATTTTCAACATTGCCATTTTACCACACCTCCTTATGAGCAGTATAGCTGTCATTTTTCACATCCTGCCCAAAATGTGTTTCCACCCATGTAGCGCACAATGGTGCAGTCGGTGTGCGAAATCACTGTATGGGACACATTAAGAAAATCACGGTGACACTGTTCATTGGCAGAAGAATCTTAAAATGGCTAATATTCGAAAATTCAGTGAAAAAAATTCCAAAAATGACTGTTTCACAGGCGTGCATTACGCAGTTCCTATGCGTTAAGTAGGTTTGCGAATTTTCAATATTCCTCCAGATTTTCAACATTGCCATTTTACCACACTTTCTTATGAGTAGTATAGCTGTTATTTTTCACATCTCACCCAAATGTGTTTCAGCCCATGTAGCGCCATGCGCAGTCGGTGTCTTGAAATCAATGTATGGGACACATTAAGAAAATCACAGTGACACTGTTCATGAGCAGAGGTCTTAAAATGGCTATGTTGAAATTTGGTGAAAAAGAATCTAAAATGACTGTTTTATAAGCGTGTATTTGCGCGGTTCCTCACGCACGCTGCGTCGTTTTCGAATTTTCAATATTTTCACTCCAGATTTTCAACATTGCCATTTTACCACACCTCCTTATGAGCAGTACAGCTGTCATTTTTCACATCCTGCCCAAAATGTGTTTCTGCCCATGTAGCGCACAATGGCGCAGTCGGTGTGCGAAACTCAATGTATGGGACACATTAAGAAAATCACAGTGACACTGTTCATGAGCAGAGGTCTTCAAATGGCTGTGTTGAAAATGTGGTGAAAAAATTCTTAAAGATGACTGTTTTTCGAGTGTGCGTTGCGCAGTTCCTATGCAAGCTTGTAAGTTCGCGAATTTTCAATATTTTCACTCCAGATTTTCAACATTGCCATTTTACCACACCTCCTTATGAGCAGTACAGCTGTCATTTTTCACATCCTGCCCAAAATGTGTTTCCGCCCATGTAGCGCACAATGGTGCAGTCGGTGTGCGAAATCAATGTATGGGACACATTAAGAAAATCACAGTGACACTGTGCATGAGCAGAGGTCTTAAAATGGCTATGTTGAAAATTTGGTGAAAAAATTCCTAAAATTACTGTTTTACAAGCGTGCGTTGCGCAGTTCCTATGCACGCTCGTAAGTTCGCGAATTTTCAATATTTGCACCCCAATGACTTCCAGATACCTAAACAGCAATTAGAGGCAAGCAACATTCGGCATTGACAAATGCTTGTACTTCTTTGTCACTAATTTTTTTAAGCCATGTCCAAGTGCCAAATACCACTGCAAATACCTGCAAGTGAACGTTCTGCATTGACAAATGCTTGTTCTACTTGTGATGCCCCTTCCTATGCTTCCCAGTATCCCCCTGGCTCTCCTTACTGACTTCTCACATTGCTTACCCACCTTTAGGTCATCTGATATGACTACCCCCAAGTCCCTTTCCATTTTTGTTGTTGTTAGTATCTCCTCTGCTATTGTGTACTCTTCTCCCGGGTTTTTGTTTCCTAGGTGCATTACTTTGCATTTCTTTGCATTGAATCTAAGTTGCTATATGTCTGACCATTCCTCCAGTGCAATGTAGTACATTGCATGTACAATGACCTGAGGGAAGAGCTCCATAGTGTGACCCGTAGGGGGCACCACATCCCTGTGGAGGTTAAGGTCTCTGCAGCACTGTGCTGCCTATACACAGGGACTTTCCAAACCCCCAAAGATGACACAGTGGGCATCTTAGAGCCTGCCATGTCATGTTGCCTCAGGCAGTTCCTGGATGTGCTGCTGCGGTGTGTGGACACGTACATCCAGTTCCCAAGGGATGAACAGCAGCAGTGGGTGCTCAAGCAGGCCTTTTATAAAGTGGCCCAGTTCCCTCGGGTGTTAGGTGCAATCAACTGCACACATGTGGCCATCAGGGCACCACCAGGTGAGCCAGAGGTTTATGTGAACAGAAAGGGGTTCCACTCAATGAACATGCAGGTCATGTGCAATGCCCAGTGCAGGATCCTTGATGTAGTGATGCAGTACCCTGGTTCCTGCCATGACTCATACATTCTATATAACTGTGGCCTGCAAGAGGCATTTGAGTCTGGATACATCAGAGGCAGCTGGCTCATTGGTAGGTACAACTGGCACACAGGGTAAACATGACTACCCAGGCGAGGCAGCAAAACACAGCAGTGCAGTGACAATGTACCTTCAAACCCAACAGGTGACAGTGGATATCCACAGCTGCCATGGGTCATGACACCCCTCCAACACCTGCACACTGCAGGCAAGCACCAGTATAATGATGCACATACGGCAACAAGGGCAGTGATAGAATGCACCTCTGGGATCCTGAAAGCACGATTCAGGTGCCTGGACCTGTCAAGTGGCACACTCCAGTACAGCCCAGAGATGGTCTGCAAGATGTTCCTTGCATGCTGTATCCTGCATAATCTTGCACTGAGGAACAATGTACCACTGCCAGACATGGATGACATGGACTGTGACATGGATGGACACCAGAAAGACTGGCCCGTGAGGCAACCGCAGGCCCAAGCCACACTGTGTCAGGCAGGACAACATGCCAGATGTGACCTGATTGACCAACACTTTGCATAAGGCCAGCAACATCAAGCAAAGTGCAGTGGCAGCAGTATGGAAGCAGACCTGTGACAGCGCAACAACAGTCTGAACTGCTGCCCGGTGCTGGGCACATGACAGGGTGACACCGTACACTCCTGCCAGTGCCCCTACCCTGTGCCCAGCAGCTGGCGGGCAGACCAACCATTCAGGAACAGTGGATGGTGAGGCATGGCCCACCCACAGCTATCAATCCAACCAGCCTGGGAAATGGATGTGCCACGCCCCTGCAATGTGGTGCATATATGCTGCACACCCCACCCCATGATACACTCTGCCACTGCAGTATACATGACATGCATACCTGTATCACACCCAGATGATGGCACACATGATAGAACACTGTGTGACAGCATGATGCAGTTGCGTGGACATCGTTACATCACAATTGCATCCTGCGGCTGGTGGTGACGCACACTGCTGCCATGTGTGATGCATGCTCGTATGGCATGCATGAATCCCTGCCCCCAACCCACACTGCTCCCCCAACCCACACTGCTCCCCCCCAACCCACACAGTCCCCCCTTACAGTCAAATAGCTGTGTGATATAGTGTAGTGCAGGTACACAGTAACCTGTGCAGCTGCACTATGCAGGAGGAATATGATGCAGGTGCGTGACGGAGCTGTGACGCATTTGCTGGCCACAGGAATAACATGCCACAATTGCGATATGTGTGCATGTGCACGTGCCACATACAGTAATACATGCCAAGCACATCTCACAACATCACAGGCCGCAGCATGGCATCCCACCCTCCCAGCCCTGCCCAGACAGGGGAACAACACAGCCCACCCTAACACCCCCACATCTTTGTAATGTATGATGCTATACGTCAAGTGATAAACAGTGGACCATGCATCCAAATGATGGCAGAGATACAAGATGCAGGAGCACGACAGAGCTGTGATGCACATGCAGCCCATGAGAAGTTATTTCCGCAGGTGTGGTATGTGTGTTTGAGCATGTGCCATATACAGCAACATTTACTGAGCACATCACTTGACATCACAGGTCATAGAGCTGTGAATTAATCACTGCTGTCTAGTTTAGGCTGCAATTCACACAATGGCACACAGGCCAATGCTGACCCTAAGTGGCAGGGCACCCAGTTTCATACTCCAGGAGACTGCACAGCTTGTCAATATGGTGCTGCAATAGGGCAAGACACTGCTACCACCAGGCTGCACGAGACACACCCCCGGTGAGAGAGACGGTGTCTGGCAGTAAATTGCTGAGCACCAGCAGTGCATCACTGTGTCCGGCGTACAATACGCCAGCTCAAGCAATGGTGGCAGGACATGGCCTCCGGATCCTGCAACACATGCTGGACATGGCCAGGGAGAGTGATGTGGCCATGAGAACTGGCCAGAGACAACCAGAAGGTATGTAGAGCATTGTTGGTATCACTCTGCACTCTAATAGCCCCACTGCATGTTCAATGGATCCCTGTGCCCAACACAGTCATGCATGTGTTTCTCTCATGTCTCCACAGGTCACAGGCACACAGCCCATGATGGATCACGAGATGGTGGACTGGTGGACCAGCCAGAGTACATGGCAGCTATGGCAGATGTGAACAGGTGAGGTAAGTGACTGACATTCTGTCTACCATCCCAATCCATGTCTATATCTGTGGTGGGCATCGACGTGTCCCACAGTACTGCACTGGACAATGCCACAATGGCACAATTCATGCTGGATGCATGGAACACAGCCTGTCTCCATCCACATGTGCAGCCCTACAGGGTGTGGATGTATGTCATGGGATGCTCATAGTACAAGTGGCATCTAGCATGGTGGGGGCAGGACCACTGTAGGTACAGGGTCAGTGAGCACAGTGGCTGTCGATGTGCAGCCCACACCATGGTGGTGCAGGCACATAGATTTCGCATCCCACAGACACTAACCCACACCCATGCCACTGCTACACAGCCAGTGCCCTACATGTGCCCTGTAATGTGTTCAGCCTCCATTCCACAGGTGCCCCACACCGTGTCATTGCACAGGAGGAATTCTTATGATACCAGGTCATGTTATTGGCAATGAGGAGGCAGCAGAGGTGGGATGAAAGGGCATATGTCCATCGCACAAAGGCACGTCAATGAAGGATGAGGTGACTGGCCCCTGACACCACACCAGTGAGGGGGATGGTGATGACCAGAAAAACACTGCATCTGCCAGCCATGAGGACACTGCTGACAATGTGGAGGATGTGCAGGATGCCAGTCACCACACACGCCCACCAGCCAGGACAGAACAACCAGCAATGGTGAAGCACAGGTACACCACAGCCACACCACATCACCTGCCACGAAGGGGGATGGCACTGGCAGTGAGGTGTCTGGTCCAGAATACAGCCAGCCAACATCACCTGTTACACAGGGTGGATGTGCAGACACTGATGTCGGTGAACACAATTGCAGCTCAGTTGACGTGGGGTCTGCAGAGGGTGACACAACAGCAATGGCTGTCAGACAGAATGGCCACATGGAGGTGCATGGTTCTACAGTGGCTGCTAGTGTGGGTGCTGTTTGGAGCACATCGTCCTTGGTACAGGTACATGATGTGGATGTTGCACAGGGACAGGACGTGGAGCCTGCCATGATGATGACAGATGGCACACAGGTGCAGTCTATAATGGCTGCAGAGGACATGGATGTGGGTGAAGTAGAGCATGACACCACTGCTGTTAGCCCTGAGGATGCAATGGACATGACCGGATAGCTGGACATGGATGTCAGTACACTGACAGAAGCCCCTGCTATACAACCAATCAGAGACCAGAGGCTGGCTGGCATCCTGCAAGACATACCCATGAATATGGCACAGTTGCAGGGATCACTGTGCAGGTTCATGGATGCACTCCAAGAGCCATGACAACACCTGTTGGGGTGTGTTGTGTCCCAACAGGTATGCATTGTGCACACAGCACCATTGGTATCACCAAGTGCCTCAAAATGCTGTGTCATCCATTGCTGTTGTGACAGATTGGTTGTGGTGGGGTGGTGTTGGCGGGTGTTCTATGGTACATGTTGCAAACATGTTCACTCATAGCTGTGTTACTTGTTTGGTTGGGGTGACTGTGGGCTTCTGTGATATGAGTTATGTATATCTAGCTATGTGTTACTGTGTTACCTGTTGGAGAGGGGTGGATGGAGTGGCTGTGGGCTTCTGTGATATGAGTTATGCATAACTAACTGTGTTTTACTGTTATTACCTGTGGGGTGGGGTGGCTGTGGACTTCTTTGATACATGTTCTGTATAGCCGTCTTGGTTTTTCTGTTATGCCCTTTGGGGCGGAGTGTGTGGCCTGCTACTTGTTGCCAGTCACAGTCTGATTTGTCAATCAACCTCTACTCTGACCATGCATACAGTTGTGTCACCATCATTTCTGTGCATGGAGGGTGTGCTGGTCCAGGAATGGTGGGCCACGTGTGTTGCAGCAGAATGCACAATTGGCTCTACTGTGCTCTGCTGTGTGTGTACACACAACTCACAGGGACATATGCGGCACACTACTGCAATGTGGTCCATGTCTGGCCACTGTGCCATGGCAGGTCTGCACAGCAGCAATATGGCCCCAATAACACCTGCAACAGGCACATCACAATGCATCCGCAGTGGCTGCAGGACACCTCAGACTGTCCAGGGCCACCCATTGTGCCAGGAGTGGTCCGATGGTCACTCACACCACCTGTGTGGCAAACACAACTAGAGGTGGTGCCGGAGTCCTTAGTACATGGCCAACACAAACACTCCCAATGTTTGTGACATGCTGCCTGGTGCTGCTCACCCAACTAGGTATCACTGTACATATCACTCAGTGGCCATGTCTGGTGGGTGGTACCTGGAGGTGACTACAGCCAGCAGGGATGGCAATGTCTAGTGTGCTGCTGCCACAGGGCAACCTGTGTGGGTAGTGGTGCATATCATGGATGTATGGGTGCAGTACATCTGTAGTACTGTGTTGTGCAACCAGTGATATGCCTACCCAACCACCACAATGGCTGGCCTGTTCATGTTGACATGATGCAAGCATGGCATGGCAACAGGAGCAGCTGTACAATGCACATCATCACAGCTGGCATGTGCAACGCTGACTTTGTGATGCACCATACACACATGGGGCCATGGCACTGAACCCCACCTTGACCCCAGTCCTGTTCCAGCATGTTGCATGGTATGTAGTACACAGACACAGGGACAGTGACACTCATGGACACAGGCCCTACACACATACACACACACACACACACACACACACACACACACTCACATGTCCCTGCCGGCATGGTGGGCATTGCCGTGCCACATGGTGGGCACACCTGTGCACACATACCCCAACCATGCAGTGCTGCCCACACCTGTAGGTGCGGTTCTCCGTATGCACATGGTGCACCCTTGTTAGCCCATGACAGTCATAGGATATGCACTTACAGACTTACAGGTATTTGTTTACTTCTCAGTGACTGTGACAGAACATGTGCACTCCACAGCATGTCTATTGCTTTCAAACAATGTGCGTGTGACAGGGTGAATCCCTGTGTCTGCCCAACCCCCTACATGTCACCAGTTGTGTCCCGGGCTACAGGGCTACTTCAGTCCTCACTGTGATGTGTCCATGCCAACCTGGTGGTGCCCCTGCACCCAGACAACAGTGTGTCAGTCTACCCCAGCAGGTCGCTGTGTGTATACAGGTTGTGCAAGTTGTCATTCACCCATGCTGTCCTGTGTGCAGGATTGTCTGCCATGTGTGCATCCACTGCACTGCTTGGTGGCTGCTTGCTGCTGTGTCTGTTGTCTCCTTGTGCTATGCTTGGGGTCCCCTTCTCCTGCCTCCGCAGGTACACTGTGTTGTGATTCCAGTGCATTTCCCATGCTGGTTGTGCTCTGGCATTTCCTGGTGCTCTTTCTGGTCTGTGTCACACTCTCAGGGATCCTACTTTGTGCCCCATGGGTGGCGTTGTCCTGCCAACTTGTGCCAGGTGGTGTGGCTATGTGTGAGTGCTACCTACCATGTCGGTAGCTGTCTGTTCTGTTGCAGGCTGTTGCACTTTGGTGTGGCACTCACCAGTGGGGTTGGGAGCTGTGCTGGAGGGAGTGGCTGTGATGATTGTGGTGGTTGCACTGGGTGTGAGCCACTGTACCCCTGTGACCGGCGCTGTGGTATCACCTCCTTGCACTTATGTGCCATCCAGGTGCATCGAGGGACCTTGCTGTGTGCCGCTATGCTGTGGTGGCAGGTATGGTGGCACTGTCCTTTGTAGGATGGTCTTGCAGGTTGGGCACAGCTGTACATGTGGTGGTTGGGCACGGCTGGTGTTTTCCATGGTGGTATGTCATCCTGTTGTCATCTGGCATGCAGCGTTGCTATGATGAAATGCAGGGCTGTAGTGATGGCCTCTGTGTGCTGCTGTTGGAGCAATATGGACCACCCTAGCACAGTGGTGCACAACTGCAATGCATCTGTCTGCAACTGCGACTGGTTTATAAGTCTATGCAGAGCCAGAACAATGTCCGTCATGGCTGTGTTGCTGTCTCGGGACCCTACCTGCATGGTGGTGATGATGTCCATCATGTGCCCCTCCACCTGGTGCTGGTGTGTCTCAAGGCTAGTACACAGGGTAGCTACCTCCCATGTTAGCTCATCCTGCTTGTTCACAATGGTGTGGCAGTACTCCCCAAAGTACTCTGGTGTTGTGGTGCCTTGCTGCAATGTCCTCATGGCTTGATTAAGTTGGGCCTCTAAGTCATCCATGGTGGTGGGATTCAGCTCATCAGCAATGTTGTTGTGTATGCTTGGGGTGTGCACTGTGTCCCCCATGCCATTCATTCCACCTTGCCTGTCCTTTGAGGCCTCTGTGTTACTGGTGTCCCATTCGCTCCTTTGTGCAGACCCTTGTGTGGCACCCTGGTCTTCTTCGGCATCCTCCACCTCCTCCCTGTGCTCATCACCCTCCTCTTCCTCTGCACCCTCCTCAGTGGACTCCACTGGGGCCTCTATTTACCCCTCAGTGCCATCGCTTACATCCCGGTCCTCAGGGGACATGGGACTGCTTGTCCCACTGCTGGTGGCCTCCCCGTCAGTGTCCTTCTCCTGGTCATCCTGCTGCCAGCTTGTACCCAGCTGGCCTGTGGTCCCTGTGGGTGCAATACAGCATAATCAGTCACATGGCCACACACAGTACTTGCCCTATCTCTGCGGCGACTGTGTGGCCCTCTACAGCCCCCTGGTCTTCCAGCCTGCCATTCCGTGCCTCCAGTCTTCATGGCACCGGTCTGTTGCCTGCCACATGTTCATGTCCTACTGCTCCATGGGGGTGGCTGCTGCACATGCTCTACATCCACCGGTGGATGCAGCCCTCCCTCTGGTATAGGCTCCCCCTACACATTGTTTCCACACACCTCCAGCTCCATATGTCTGGTCACCTCCCACATGCAGAACACATATGCATCACATGCCTGTGTGGGCTGGCACTACACTTTGCTATCTTTTCCCCATGTCCCTGGTGAGTCTGCCTGTGTGTCATTGGCTGTGCACCTGTACACATTATCTATGGAGAGTCCCTGCGGTGGTCACACATATGGATGGCCACATGTCCATGCGTATCTCTCAGCTGTCCCTGTTTGTTGGGTACGTCCTTGCTTCTGCGTATTGTCTTTTGTCTGTCCCTCCTCACAGTTGTGTTTCTGTGATGGGACAGTGGAGATTGTACACACATCAGTATGTGACACATGACAGTTACAGCCATCCTGTTCATCAGGAGATGCATCCAACACTATTCCCCTCATCCTACCACCCTCGAGGTGACTATCTTCTGACTGGGATGGGTTCTTGGGTTTGGGTATTTGTCCCTGATTGCTCTCTGCCGTGTCCCTGATGTATGGGGCCAGTGGTTGTGGGGTGTGTGTTCATGCTACTGGATGTTGGTTGTGTTCCCCCCTCCACTTACCTCTGTTGGCTTGCATCCTGAAGGTGTCAAGGCCGGTGTCACCGCTGATGCTGCATTCATTCAGTAGGGTGGCTATGATCCACTTTGTGAACGACAGGGTCTGCTCCAGGCTTGGCCCAGCCCCAGTGGCCTGGGTTCATCATCTATTATAGGTGAGCTTCTGTTTCACAACCCTTTTGACGTTGTTATATTTCTTTTGGAGGTCCCTGACTGGGCACTTCTGTGTGGTCACCACATTTACTTTTCTGGCCACCCTGTCACAGGCATGCTTTCTCTTGTTCCTTGTGGTCTTCCCACCACCCCTGATGAGCAGTAGGGATGCCTTGGCATGCACCTCTTCTGTCAAGAGACTTGTTTGCTCCTTGGTGAAGATTTTTTCTCCACTGGTGCCCTGCTGCTGCTTTCGCCATCTCCCCCCTTTCTCTCCATGTTCTTCTGTCCTCCATGGCATTATGATTTCTCCATCGATCTTTTTCCATGACATGCATGCTTTTATATGATGCATGTCACGGGTGCCAGCTGCAACTTGTGCTTAATCACAACTGGCATGTCTTCTACATACTGCATATCCCGCATGTCGCAACTGTGTTGGCGTAACTTGCGCATCTACATAACTTATGCATGGTGCATCTGCCCTTCCTAGAATTGGGCCCAATGACTTTTAATCATACTAGTGTGTATTAGCCAGTTAATTTCACAAGTGAGCAGTTTCATGTGGCAACATGGTACGCCATTTTAAAACCTGAGTCTAATGTCTGCAATGTTTATATGTTGTAATTCTGCTTCAACTTGCAGCTTGAGGTGGTCATCTCAGGATCAAAATTGCCACACCCCAATAAGTAAAACTTGCTCCAATATTCAAACTGTTCCTAGTACATGCAGAAGGGCAACATAAACAGTAGCCACGTACACACATCATGGCCCTGAGGTGAAAACCAAGAGACCCACGCTCCTTTTGAAATTAAATTAGTAAGTTGCTAAGCCAGGCTGAAAAAATATGTTTGTTGTATTTACCCCTTTGTGGGGGGGGGGATGGTGTGCTCTGACTTCTTGTTTTTGTTGATGTATGCCTGCTGTATGCAGTAGCACCCCTCATTTAGAATCCCATTTATAGTTTGTGAATGAGCAAGGGTATGCAGCTGACATATAAATGCAGCAACAGAAGGGCAACATGAAGGCATTATAAACAGCAGTCACATACACAGATAGGTAGGTAGGTGATGAGCCTTGAATTATACCATTGGAAACACCAGGGAATGTCCCAAAGCTTACACACTTAATCCCATAACATTTGGAGATGCTCGCAGACTTTTAGAGAGATATTACCTTAGCAACTAAACAGTTTCAGGTGGCAGCACACTACAGCATTTAAAAAGATATATAAGTTCTGCAATGCCTTCAACTGTAATTATACATTAAATGGCAGCTTGAGGTGGTCAGGTCAGGACACAAATGACCACATTCCAATAAAAATGACAACTTGCAATGATATTCAAATAATTCAAAGTACATGTAGAAGGGCAACATAAACAGAAGCCACATACACAGAGATAGTTAGATTATGAGCCTTGAGTGATAGTGGAAGACTAGGTTTGCTGGCCAAGGCACCTAGCATCACCTTAGCTCTTTTATTCTAGGTTGCTTGAAAGCACAGAACAAAAAACCATACCAGAGCAAGGAAAAGAATTAAGGCTTCTTTTGGCTAGGCAGATTTACTGTGTGTTATCATTTTTATTTTGTACTCACAAGGATTGTTACTGTTTGTTGCTAACATTTTATTACTTTATTTTTCTCTGATTCAAATTGTTGTTGCTGGGTATACCTTCTGCTGTATTATTACAGGGTGTGCCTACAGGTGTGTGCTTATAGATTACTGCTGTAATCTTCTGATTTAAACTGTGTTTTGCAAGATGTATCTTCTGTTACTGCTTTATTTTTCTCTGTAGCAAAGTGTTTCTTACAGGGTATATCGTCTATAAAATTATTACGGGTGGTGCTTACATATTTGTGACTTTTTATCATTAGGCTAAGCAAAATTACTGTTTGCCACTGTTTTATTTTATTTAATTTTTTTTTGCTGAAAGTATTTTTTTGTTTGTCTCAGAGGTGTTACGGTCTCCTTCTCACATTGAAGGAGCTAATTGTTTTCCTCCCATAGCTCTTCCAGGGGATTAGGTGTGTATCTGCAGGATGGAGCTGACAAACTGTCAGTAACTTCCAACAGAGGGAAGGGTTAAAAGGTCAGGTTAGTTGATATCTTGGAGGTGGAAGACTAGGTTTGCTGGCCAAGGCACCTAGCTTCACCTGCACTCTTTTCTTCTAGGTTGCTTGAAAGGACAGAGCAAAGAACCTTACCAGAGCAAGGAAAGGATTAAGGCTTTTTTTTGCTTACAGATTACTGCTGTAATCTTCTGATTCAAATTGTCTTTTGCAAGGTATATCTTCTGTTACTGCTGTATTATTCTCTGTAGCAAACTGTTTCTTACAGGGTATATCTTCTGTGAAATTATTACAGGTGGTGCTTTACAGGTTTTACAGTTTTATCTGTAATTAGGATAAGCTTTCAGGGCTCCTGCATTTGTTGCTGTCTGATTGTTTCTGCTCTTACCTGCTTGTTTCTTTCATCTGTGGTTCTTCTTTTTCAGCAGGAGAAGGGCCCAGCCACCAACCCCCATCCCCAACCACCCCACACTACACTCCTTTTATAGGGTAGCACAGTTGTGACATTTCCTGTAGCAAAGTAGGCAGGGGTGGATCAGAGGGGTATCCACATAGTGACCTCCTTTATAGCTGCACTAGTCATTTAGCTTGTTATAACAAGTTATACAAAAACAAACAAACAAAACACAAAATCAAATATGTGCTTTCATTTTCTTCCTTCTAATTACTCTGACCAGGTTATAAACCCAGGAACTTATCTGGAATGGCTATCATTAACTGCAGGTATTGCGGAACACTTTTCAGAAGGGCAGTTTTAGAGGATTTAGGACACTGTCCTACATGCTGGGCCATTGGAGATCTAAGGGCTCAGCTTCAGGCAGCATGAGCAGAGATTGTGTGCCTCAAATTGCATATTCAAGAGGAAATATATTGTAAGAACCACCCGCCATTTCCCCAACATCCAACAGAAGCACCTCGACTGCAGAGGGTAGTTGGTCCAGGAGGTTGGCAGGTGGTTAGGAGGGGCAAATCAGGTACCCCATCACTCAGTGCTCTCCAACATATCACCTCCACAAACCATATAAAAACTACAAACAGGTATCTGCCCCTATCTCAGAAATCAAACAAAGGGGCAGAGGACACTGCAGAGCAGGACACTATAGCACAGGAGCTAGTATAACAAAACTCACCCAAAACAGGAGCCAAAACAAAAAAAGCAAAAATGAAATCCAAAAATCTGGGGGAGAGGTGCAGATGGATAGTAGGTTCGAGAAGGGGAGATAGGGGAGCTAAACATGTGGCTCAAGGGCTGGTGCCAGGAAAAAGGACACAGATTTGTAGGGAACTGGCAACAGTTTTGGGAGTGAAAGTTCTTTAAATTTGATGGACTGCATCTGACTAAGGAGGGAGTCAGTGCATTGGGGCAGAAGTTTGACATTTTTGCAGAATATTTAAACTAGCAAATGGGAAGGGGGTGCAGCATCCTACACGTTGAATGGGAAGCACACCCCCCCTCTCAGCTAGTGGTCAAACAGGAGTGCAGCATGTTTGTAGTTCATTTGCATCACCAGGTAAGGAAAAGGTCCTGCTACCCATGCGACGCACAGGGGAAATGCCAGATCTTGCCCAACAACTAACACACTGAAATCTGGCCAATGGAAAATCATGTACACAAATGCTCTCAGTCTGGGAAACAAGATCCCAGACCTGCAGGCAATAATGACAGAGGATAAACTGGACATAGTAGCCATTAGCGAGACATTGTTTACCAGTAACCACACTTGGGAGACTTCAGTACCTGGCTATGTACTGTTCAGAAGAGACTGAGGTGCAAAGGAGGGGTGGAGTGGCCCTTTATGTCAATGAAAATATCAAAGCTACAGAAATTTAGAATACACATAAGGAGCCAGAAGAACTGTGGGTCACCCTGGAATCAGGAAATGGCACAGCCATATGAACTGGGGTTGTATACAGGCCTCCAGACCAAGGGGAGAACATAGACACATTACTGTTAGAAGATATACAAAACATGACAGCTAAAGGGGAGGTTCTGATAATGGGAGACTTCAATATGCCAGATACAGAATGGACAATACCAGCAGGAACATCTGCCAGAACTAGACACATGGTGGATTCCCTGCAGGGGGAGGGCCTCATACAACTGGTACAACAACCCACAAGAGACAGGGCTATCCTAGAACCAGTACTGACTAACAGGGAAAGGATCACAGGTATCACAGCTAGAAGGGCACCTGGGGGCCAGTGACCATCACATGGGATGGTTCAATTTGGTCACTAGAACTAAATCATCCCATTCCAAGGCAAACATATGGGATGTCAGAGGAGCTGACTTTGTGAAGATGGCCAACAGAGTTAAGCTAGACCTGGCAAAAATAAATACAGGTGAGGGGGTACAGGCAAAGTGGGCACGCATTAAGCAGAAAAGGTCAGAGCCAAAAGGCTGGCCTTCAGGAAATATAAGGGAACACAGCGGCATGAAGATAGGGAGGCATACCAAACTGCCCTAAGGGAAGCAGGGAAGGCAGTAAGGCAGGCAAAGGCCCAAACCAAGGAAACACTAGCACAAACAGTAAAAGAAGGTGACAAGACTTTCTATAGATACATTAGTGAAAGGAGAAAGTCCAGAGGGGGTATTGCTATGATCAAAGGGGATAAGGGGGCATGTGAGGAGGAGGACCATGTAAAAGCATCTATCCTAAATAGATACTTCTGCTCAGTATTTACTGAAGAGAATATAGGGCAGGTTCCAGAGCTCAGCACCATGGACATGGAGAGAGAGGTGTGCACTAGTTCTTTCTCAAAAGAAAGGGTCCTACAAGAGCTCAATAAGCTCAGGGTGGAAAATGCAATAGGACCTGATGGCATACATCCCTGTGTACTAAAGTAGCTAAGGGTGGAACTAGCAGAGCCATTAGCAGAACTGTTTAGTGATCCTGCTCCACAATAGTGGTAGCAGGGAGGAGGCAGGAAACTACAGACCAGTCAGTCTTACCTCAATAGTAGGCAAGATTATGGAGGCACTCCTTAAGGAAAGGATAGTGCAACACCTGGAATCCATAGGAGCACCGGATCCAAGACAGCATGGGTTTACAAAAGGAAGGTCCTGTCAAACTAATCTCATAGATTTTTTTGACTGGCTAACCAGAGTGGAGGACCAAGGGGGAGCAGTTGATGTCGCCTACTTTGACTTCATGAAAGCTTTCAATACTGTTCTACTCTACTATATAAATAGCACTTCTCCCCATCTGTTCCATCCTACCTCCCATTTAGACTCAACCCCATCTTCTTCTTGCTTTCCTTCTATCTCCCTTACTCTTATACCCCCTTGCTTTACCCTTAATGCCCCAATCATATACTATAGCCTTCACTGTCTATCTTATTTCTCCTCAAAATAAATGTCTTGTAACCTGTATTTATTGAATATTGTCTCTGCTTATTACTCCCATCACACTGTTACTGGATCTACAATTTGTGAGCCACTTCTTTTCATATTACCCTCTCACACTGTAATCTACCCTCTACCTTTGTCTATAGCCACCTTTTTCCTTTTCTCCATGTACTCTGAATGATATAGCAAATTCTGTTTCACTTGTAATGAAACATATACTACTGTCTATTATGTAGTACCTGTAATGATATGTGTTCTGTATGCATTGATGTACTGTACCCTCCTGGCTCATGCCTGAAAATAGTCATTGCCATGGCTAGTGCACTTACCCGGTAAACAAAAACTAAATAAATAAATGTCAAAGAAAGCAAAGTACATGCAGAATGTTCACAAACATTAAACAAAGGCAGGTATTTAGGTGAATTTAGTGGGAATGGAAACACCACCAGGGAATGCCTAAAAGGCAATACTTACACACTAATCCCAGAATAGGCTAAATCAGTGCAAGGTATACTTGAGAAAGCAGGATGAGAGAGTCCTGAGCACTAAGTCATGTTAATGGGACTTTGATTCTGCTTACACAACTGGATGAGATGATGCTTGTGTGACCTGACTTACGTTGTGGATTTGATTTATGTAGTGGCTTTCCACCTCTCTATCCATGGGATATATCACCCTATTAGGGTTACGACACGAGGAACCCTAGAGGAGGGTCCCCCCCATAGGTGCCACAGAAATTATTTAATCGGCTAAAGGTAGCTTAGGAAGAAGCCCAAAAAGTATACTCAGTTGAGTGTCGAGCATCGAAGAGGCGAGGATGATGAATAAATGAATTCTGAGAAGATGATTAAGATGGACTTCCTATGGAGAGAGGGGAAAGCAAGGCCACCATCTGCCTCCATCCAACAGTGGAACCTAACTAATTAACCTAAGACAGCACATTAACCTAAGAAAGCATTAACTCTAACTAATATTATGACCATCAGCACGGAGGAGAGGGAAAAACCCCCTTTAAGGAGGAAACCTCTGGGGATCCAAGGCCTATGTCGTCTTCCCTCCAGGCTGACGACATTTGAATTAAGGATGTATGTCATAAAAGAGAAGGATATGAGTAGGGAAGATGACTGAATAGGGAAAACCCCCAGAAAGAAGCACAGATCGAAGATGAAACATGAGGCAGCAGGGAACCATGAAAAGGATGCAGAGGAGTCAATGGGAAGGAGTAGATCCACGTAGAAGTCAGAGGAGCAAAGGGTAACCAGATGGGCTCATGAGAAGACTGATGATGAAGAATACTGATGATGATCACCACAGGAGGGCAGCAGTCCAACTAGAGAAGACTGAGGAGGAGGAAGACGTGCATTGCAGCCCAGCAGGGGGTCGATGAGGAAGCATAAGACCTCACGAGGTATGCTTGATTGATTGATTTGAGAGAGAGGAAGAAGAGATAGGAAACAAACCGGAAAAGGAACTGAGGACGATGGTTGAGAGCTGCCAACTAGCCCGTATCAAAGGGCGATGGATGGGAAGGCATGGTGCTTGAGTGGAGATAGAGTCGAATTGAGATAACAGGGACAGATAAAGCAAGATTATGTGATGTGATCAATGAGACCTTCATTGGGAACTAGATGCTCAAAAGCAAGGAAGTATGATGAGGTAAGGATGAGTGAATGATGACCAGAGTCATGAACTTGATACATGCTGCAAGAGGGCCACGAGTCTAAGGATGAATGAGCAAAAGTGGATGATGGATGATGATGAGGGAAGCCATGAGCAGAGAGAATCTATGATGGCTAGGGCGAGAAAGGCAGGATGAGAGATGGAAGCATTGAGTGGAATGAATCCTTGACTGCTGATGGATTGAAGCCAAGACTGGAGTGAATCCTTGACAGCTGGTAGTAAATAAGGCATGGTGAATGATGAATGGAGTCATGAACCTGATACATGCGGCAGGAGGGTGTTCAGATATGAGAGAAGTCACGAAGGCGGGAAGAGGTAAGGTGAGGAATGAAATGTACTATGGACGAAGATGGAGTGAAGCCGGGGAGGCTGGCACAGTGAAAGTGAGGACAGGCAATGGCAGATAGGGAAAAAACCCCAAAGGAAAGCACGGGATGAATCAGAGGAGGTGAGGGAAGTGCACTGATCGAGCGATGAAAACAGACCAAAATAAATGTCAATTGCAGGCCAGACGGAGTCAGCCAAGGCAGACTGATTAAGCAGCCGAGGTATACCGATTGAGTGAGCAAAATAGATGAGCAGGACGAGGTGAGGTATTGTGGACTGAGAGGGCCATAGAAAGGTCAGAGAAGGAGGAGGAGGAGATGAATGAAGGGCAGAGGGAACAGGAGGAGGAGGTACAGCATAGAATGTGATGAAAGGTATACCTGGCAAGAGAAGACTGATGATGATAATGACTTCAGGATAACAGTGGATCCATGAATAAACCAAGACTGGATATGCATGACAAAATCCTGTTGCACACCTGCAAGACCAGAGAAGGTACATGGCCAGATCCACAGGGACAGAGAGTGTGCAGGACATTGGACTAAAGTACTGAGTGAAATGAGAACCACAACAACCCAAATGCTACCCTGCCAGAACACTGCAGACCACCAGTAGTAGACAGGAGAAGGTCAAAAATAAGAATGTGTTACACCTTCTGACCCGGAGCTATGAGTTTCATAGGTGACAGGAATCAGAAACCCACAACAGAGGCAGATGAGTCACTAGTTTAATGGGATCCGTACTAAATCCCGACATCCATTTTCCCGACATTGAAAATCCCATCACCTATATCCCGACTAGTTAAGTGCCCGACATGTAAATTGACCGAATTACAAAATCCTGACAGTTTGAACTGAAAGTAAGAAAACCGTGATGCTAATACTGTAGCCATTCAGTCATCTGTCTACCTCCCCCCCAAAAAAAAATCCCATCTGAACCTGAAAACATCGGTTCCAGCATTGCTGAGAGGATTGCAGCTGAATGGAAAGGTACCAGAGAAATTACATAGTAAATTGACCCCACCAGTCGTAGACAGAGCATCAAGGAAGAAGGGTCCATGCAGACCGGCAAGCCCCATGCCAGGGCAGTCCAAGAGTAGAACAAACGATAGGGAATATCAAGAGGAGGAACGGTAGGAAGCACAGTGGGAAAGATTCCTAGAGTCACCTCAGGAAGCCAGTGATGTCACTAGGAAATGCCATTGCGGAATCGGGGTTTCAGCCACAGGGTGGAAAAGCCAGAAAATGATAGGCGGAGAAGGAAGGAAAGATGCTGCAATGAGGTAGGAGGCCACCTGAATGAGAGGGCAGGGAGGGATAGATTGGGGGAGGAAGAGGAAAGCCGGACCGGGGTGTGAAGTGGCCAGGCAGGAGGGAGGAGAAGTGGAGTGCACCGATGCAGCAGGGCAAAGAACAGGGCAGCTGTAGCAGATGCTGGGCGGGAGACGCACATCCAAGGAGCTGGAGCCTGGCCAAAACGGAGATGCAGCTGGAAGCAGGAAAGCAAAGCCAGATGAGTACAGGATGAGGAGTGGATGAAAGTGGTATTGGGGGACAAACAGAAGCGTGACACAGAACCAGTCATAACATAATAGCAAGGAGAGCAGCAGCAAAGGTATAGTGCAGGAGCTGAGAAGGAGAATGAGGAACAGCACAACAAATGAGCAAGGGAGGATGGAGAGAAATGAATAGCAGCAGGAGGCAGCTGCTGAACACAGGGAAAAGCAAATGCAGCATCAAGCCAGAGAGAGGGGTTGAAAAGCAACACGTCCGGCTGCCGAAAGAAATGAATCCTGGGACGGCCCAGTGAGTTACATTTTAAAGCCTGATGGGGGAGTGACATAGTTGCTTCACCCAGTCAAACCTCAGGCCTACAGCCTTCCCAAAACAGTATGGGAGGATTGTTTAGTATGGAAATTGTGACAGACAGACAGACAAGCATACTGGCAACAAAGAAATCATTCATGGAAACAAAGAGGCAAGTCATATAAAAATGAAAAAAAAACTGAGGTAAGATTGTGTGATAGTAAAGGCACATCTATCTAAAAGTTTTAGATGCATCACACAATCTTTCCTCAGCTTTTTCTGTGTAATACATGACTTGCCTCTGTTGTAATGAATGATTTCTTTTCTGCCTGTATGTCTGTCTGTCAGTCTCCATGCTTATCATACCATACATCCCATTATCAATTTTAACATTTAGTGCTTGAGACTGTCACCCTTATACCTCATACTGCAGACTCTGATCAGTACGGCAGACTCTGATCAGAGCAAAGATAGTTTCTAGGTGCTAGCTAGACTTTTCTGTCAGTAAATTATAATCCTTTCCTCCTTCCTGCAGGGCACACTTATTTCCATTTTTCAGTTCCTACTGCACCCTTCTGAGAAATTCAATCACTCAGAGAACACTACAATACAGCAAACCAGTTAACCATATAAAAGCCCATTCACAAATTCCTGGATGCGGGTGACAATGAGATATTGTTCTCTTTAGCCTGCTCTCATCTCTTTAGCCTGCTGTCTTATCTCTTGGCTCCTCAGAAATCTGGAATAAAACCCAGCTCTATTCCTGCTCCACCACAGATTTACCTCTCTGTATCATGATGGTGCCCTCATTCTGACAAGCACATGGAATTTTTTTCCAGATTGATGAAGCAACACTGTACTCTGTACTTTGAGAGCCTCTCAGTCCATGTCCCTGAACTGGAATTGTCATTCAGCAGGATGCTGATAATGTCCAGTGATGGTTCAGCTCTAACCAGTTCTCTGATAATGTCAGCTTCAACCAGTTCTATCTTAATGCTAAAAATACTGTTTCTATGGGGTTTGGCACTAAACGTGTTGCAAGACCCTACTCAAACCCAGATTAAGACCCTTGATGGTGCAACCCCACCTTGAAGAAGCCCTCCGTTTCAAATACTGTGGTGTGTGGCTGGAGCAAAACCTTAAGATATCACCTCACATTGATGACATTTATAAAAAAAACTCTGTTCCAAGCTTGGCACTCTGTATGGGCACAAGTTCTGCCTACCTCTCCGGGTCCACTGTGAGATCATCTTCAAGATGATCCTACTTTCGGTCAACTATGTGAACCAGTATACAGTGCCACTCTCTCCCAGAATCACTTTTGCCAGGCTGCCTTTTTCATTCACGTGCTGTTTCACACTAAATGGCCCACCTCTAACCCGGCCTATTCTCATTCCCGTAACCTCTGTATCTCCCCCTTAAGTCTCAGCAGCTCCTCCACTGTTCTCTCTATTTTTCTAAATACTGTTTCTTCTCCTTCACTTCTTCTCCATCTCCATTCCAACCCTTCCTTATGGTCTCTCCAGTTATCTGATGCATGCACTTTTTCTATTGCCACAGTACCTTTAAAACCTCTATTAGCCAGTTTCCCCATCTGCCTCTGCTGTCTCCCTGATGTCTGTAATATCATCCCTCTACATATCACTTTCTCCTTCTTTATTCGCTTACTATAGTCTGGCCTCTAATGCATAACCATTTCTCCGCTTTCTGCAAATACAATTAGTCCCTAGCCAACTTCCAGTTCTCAGTTCCCCCCTCTGCTCTCAATTCATCAATTAAAATTTTTATGGAAACATAGAAATTGTCGGCAGATAAGAACCACTAAGCCCATCCAATCTGCCTGTAAGCCTTATACTTGCTATTTACATTGACCTCCCCAACTCATGGATTCTTGCACTGCCACATGACAAATTTTACTTTGGTTGCATACATTTGCAGTTTTTGCATCTTTTTTTATGTATTTTGTCACAGCATCTATGATGCATTCTTTTGCACCCATAATGTTTTTACCACAGTATGTATATTTTGCAGTGTTTCTTCTATTCTATGTCATCTCCCTGCCCCGCCCCCTGAAATGAGCTTTATCTCCATGTGCGTATCTCACCTGCTGCTCACCACAATTTAATGCTATAATGTTGGACACTACTGTGTTTTCCCTACTGAGGAAGATGGTAGAACTGCATGGCTTGGCTTGGGTAGATCTCTCTTCGTAAGTATTTACTGAAGGGCCCTCCCTGAATAGTATAAAAACACTGGAAACATGAGTCTCACAGTTAAGCCTTCTAACTAGTGTGGCTGCTACGGTGTAAAAATCTCTCTGAAATGCAGACCCATTACCCAGCTCTTAAGAAGAATGAATTCCCCCCTCTGCCTAGTGATTTAGTGATAGTATTAGTTAGAGCAGAGATGCTGCTGTCACAGTCTAGATCTAGATTGACTAGCTCAGGGAGCTTATAAAGATCACTTACAATACTTGTGCAAGCTAATGCCAAATTGCCAATCACCTACTCCTAAGGCATTTTTCTAGTTAAGACTGTAAGATTGGTACAATAAAAAAGGTAAATAAACTGTACAATTAAGGAGCTAAAATGCAAACCTTCTGATATTGTGGCCATCAATTAAAAAAACACTGGAGAGTTTCCAAATTCCTCTTACATGTCAGCTTCAGTTGTAGCATGACTAATGCACATTCTGCACTGCAGTCTCACCCACTCCACTCTGAACTTTGTCTGCAATTTGTGGTCTGTGACACAGCCAGCGGTGCACTGTATGACCTGTAGGTAGAGAGAGCACAGTCACTGGTGGTGGTCGGAACAGAACAGATGACAAATGAAAAATTCAGAGTTACCACTGCTGAATGTTGATTGTCTGATTCTGACCAGGAGTCATGACCAAGGACGTCCCAACTCCCGATGCTACGGACACACACAGGCTGACACAGCAAGGCAACAAGCTGAACTTTGTAGTAGGCACTATTAGCTAGGCAGCCAGTACTAGGCAACAGGCTCCCTGACCTGAGGTCCCTCAGCTCAGTTCAACAGCTCGATATTGGTTCTCGACCGGTGCCAACTCTGGTGTTGTCAGTGGTGCAAGGTGCTGAGCAAAGAGTCATCTGATGCTGAGATTAAAATGAGCAGTGTTGAAAGACCTGCTGCACCTGCTGCGACAATTCCTTCACTCTCCGAGTCCGACCAACTCTCACTTCTGGCATGCTGCTGAGCTGCTGCTCTCCTCTCTTCCCAAAGTCCAAAGAGTCTCTCCTAGTCAGAGTCCCAGCCAGGGGCCCACCGGTATTAGTGGCAGTGGCACTGGCAGTCATAGACAAATCACAGGCTAACTAGACAGCAAATGGCAGTCACTCTGCGTGAGTCATGGCAGAAGTAACAAGGCAAGAGCAAGAAGTGATTTTACAGCTCTTTTATAACAGGTATTTTTTGCTTGGCTCTTTTAACTGTCTTTCTTGCCTTCAATGCCTTGCACTTGCCTGCTCAGAGAGTGCCGTACCACCAGCACCACCAGACTGTGTCCATGCTGCTGCAGTGTCAGTCCATCTAGCTTTTCTTCTTTGCCTCACTGCTGCCCACTGCTCGCTCTTTTTCCTCGCTGATCTTCCTCACTCTTCTGGAAAATTTTAGAGAAATACAGGATAATGCTGGGCTCTGGAGGGACCTCAAAATCTGGTGCCCTGCACTGGCAATGTCCCCAAGCTGACTGTTGTAGCCAATCTGGTCCTTCACTAACTTCGTGGACCTGACTGAGTGCTGCATTGGAAACATCAGCAAGGCAGCCCCGCTCCCCCAACAAAGGTGATTTTTCCCAGCAAGTCATTTTTCTAAACCCAGGAAATCACAACAAAGAAGAAAGTCACTGACGGAAGACAGTCCGGGACTTGGGGGTGGCCAGCTTTGCCACCCTCTGCACTTTGGTAAGTATGCCACGGCTTACCCAGCATACCAGTAGCTAAGCCCTTGATAGGGAGGGATAACACCAGCAGAAAGAGGGAGGTGATACCCTGATTTTTTGGGGGGAGTCTAGGATTTCCCTGCACCTTTCCAGTGCCTCCCCCCTTGGCTAGTTTAAATGCCTTCCAATGAAGCATTTAAACCTATCACCTTGGATCCTGGTTCCCCTCCTGGACAGATGCAGACCATCGCACCAGTATAGGCCTGCGTCACTCCAGGGAGACCCCCAGTCCCCAATGAAGCCAAACCCCTGCACCAGTTTTTCAACCACTGATTGAATCCCATGGTGTGGAGCACCCTAGCCTCACCCGTGCCATAGACAGGCAGCACCTCTGAGAAGGTTACCGTGCGTGCTACTTGTCTAAGGCCCTTCCCCAAGTCCACAGACTTTTCCTGCACTAGTCTGATCCCTTTCCCAGCCAGGTCATTTGTCCCTACATTGCCTTACATTTTAGAATTTCTCTTTGTACTGAGGTACATGAGGTAGAAACATACAAATATAGAAATTGTCAGCAGATAAGAGCTGCCTGGCCCATCTAGTCTGCCCATAAGCCCTTGTACTGGATTACTGCTTCCGAGCCACCCACTGCTGTATCTCTATGGTTCCCATATGCCTGTCCCAAGCATGCTAGAATCCATCTACAGTGTTCACTCCCACCACCTCCTCCTGAGGCAGACCATTCCATGTGTTCACCACCCTTTCTGTGAAGAAGAACTTCCTCACATTCCCAAACTCTCACCTTCCAATTTCATGTCATGCCCCCTTGTTCTTGTCCTCCACCTATATTGGATAGTGTCTTCCACTGCACCTTGTTTATACCCTTGAGGTTTTGAATGTTTCTATCACGTTCCCTCTTTTCCTCCTTTCTTCCAGCGGGTGCATATTGAGGTCCCTTACTCTCTCTTCTTAAGTCATGTGTTGCAAGCTCTGTACCATCTTAGTTGCCCTTCTTTAGACCATCTCCAGCCTGTTAGTATCCCTACGAAGGTGCGGCTTCCAGAACTGCACACAGTACTCCATGTAAGGCCTGACCAGGGTTTTATATAATGGCATCACTACCTCCCTCCTTCTGCTGGCGATAACCCTGCCTATGCATCCCAGCATGCCACTGGCCCTGCCAGCTGCCTTAGCACTCTGCTTTGACATTTTCAGGTGGTCTGAAATAATAACCCCCAGATCCCTTTCATCCTTTGTGGCTGTTCCCCCTCCACCCATACTGTAGCTTTTGCCAGGGTTTCTGTGTCTCAGGTGCATAATGTTGCACTTTTTTGAATTAAACTTCAGCTGCCAGTCCTCAGATGATTTTTCAAGCTTCCCCAGGTCCCTCCTCATTTTCTTCACCCCCTCTGGAGTATCCACTCTGTTGCAGATCTTGGTGTCATCTACAAACAGCCAGATCTTTCCCTCTAACCCTTCTACAATGTTGCTAATGAAGACATTGAAAGGGACTGGCCCCAGGATTGATACCTGAGGCACCCCAATGATCACCTCCTCTCCCCAGACTGCACTCCATTTACCACCACCCTCTGCCTCCTGTCTGATAGCCAGTTTTTAAGCCAGTTACCACCCTGTCCCTCATACCCAGTGTACCCAGCTTGTTTATCAGCCTCCGATGTGGGATAGTGTCAAAGGCTTTGTTGAACTAAAGGTAAGCGCTGTCCACTGCCCCACTCAATTTACTTCATTTGTCACCCAGTCGAAGAAATCAACCAGATTTGTCTGACATGACCTCCCCACTGTGACTCCATGTTGCCTATGGTCCTGGGCTCCTATGGCTTCTAGATGTCCCACTATCATAGATACATAGATACATAGACAGTGTCGGCAGATAAGGGCCTATGGCCCACCCAGTCTGCCCATTTGAGCTTGTAAGTTCAGTTTATGTTTTCCTAGAAGTCTGTTGCCCCTTACCCCTGACCTCCAGAATTCCTTTATGTCTATCTCATGCATTCTTAAATCCTGTGATTGTTTCAGCCCCCACCACTTCCTCTGGCAGGGTGTTCCACTTGTCCACCACCCGTTCTGTGAAGAAATTCTTCCTCATGTTTCCTCTGAATCGTCCTCCCTCCAGCTTCATCCCATGCCCTCTAGTCCTGGAACATCTTTTTCGCTTAAAAATAGTGTATTCCTGCACCCTGTTCCTCCCTGTAAGACACTTGTATGTCTCTATCATATCCCTTCTCTCCCTCCTCTCCTCCAGGGAGTACATGTTCAGTTCCTTCAACCTGTCTTCATAGGACTTGTGATGCAATCCATGCACCATCTTTGTTGCCCTCCTCTGAACCTTCTCTACCCTGTCTATGTCCTTATGTAGGTATGGTCTCCAGAACTGTACACTGTACTCCAGGTGGGGCCTCACTAGTGTCTTGTATAGTTGAATTATGACCTCCTTTTCCTGCTGGTGATGCCCCTGCCTATACATCCCAGCATCCTATTTGCTTTACCTGCTGCCTTGTCACACTGTTTCCCTACCTTGAGGTCATCAGAGATGACAACCCCAAGATCCCTTTCCTGCTTGGTGCATGCTATATCCTCACCCCAACTGATATATTGTGCCAGGGTTTTGTGCCCCATATGCATTATCTTGCACTTTCTTGCATTGAATTTCAACTGCCAAACCCTGACCAGTCTTCAAGTTTCTGCAGGTCCCTTCTCATTCTGTCTACACCCTCTGGTGTGTCTACTCTGTTACAAAGCTTTGTGTCATCAGCGAACAGTGAAATTCTGCCTTCTAGGTCTTGCACAATGTCACTGATGAAGATGTTGAATAGGACCGGTCCCAGCACTGATCCCTGTGGTACCCCACTGGTCACTCTTCCCTCTGTGGAGTGACAGCCATTTACCACCACACCCTCTGTGTCCTGCCACCCAGCCAGTTACCTACCCACTACACTACTGTCCTGCCCACTCCCATATTCCCCAGTTTGTGTAATAGTCTTCTATGTGGCACAGTGTCAAAGGCCTTGCTGAAGTCCAGATAGTCCATGTCCACTGCTCTCCCTGATCCACCTCCCTAGTCACCCAGTCAAAAATTCAATGAGGTTGGTCTGACATGACCTCCCCTGGTGAAACCATGCTGCCTTGGGTCCTGTAGTCCATTGACAACCAGATGTTCCACCAATCTCTCCTTCAGTAGTGCTTCCATGATCTTCCCACCACCGAGGTGAGGCTGACTGGTCTGTAGTTTCCTGCTTCCTCTTTGTTCCCACTTTTGTATAGAGGACTACATCTGCTGTCCTCCAGTCTTTGGGTACCTCCCTGTTTCCAGTGATTGGCTAAACAGGATAGCCAGAGGTTCATCCACCACCTCTCTTAGTTCTTTAAGGACCCTGGGTGCACCCATCTGGCCCCATTGCTTTATCAACTCTTATTACTTCCAGTTCCTTCAGGACCCTTTCTCATGTAAAGGGACTTGTGTCCATTTCTGCACCATTCTCACCCTTGTACTCCTTCAGACCCATTACCTCCTCTTCCTCAGTAAAGACTGAACAGAAATACCTGTTCAATATGTCAGCTTTACTATTGTCATCCTCCACATGACCCCCATCCTCCCCCTTCAGTCTCACTATCCCTCCCTTTGTCTTTCTTTTTTCACTTATGTACCTGTAAAAGGTTTTGTCCCCTCTACCCACTGATTTTGCAATGTGTTCTTCTGTCTGAGCTTTGGCTTCCCTTACTGACCTCCCTTTGCTTCTCCTGTTACTTCTCCCTATCCTCTTCTGCCTGTGTCTTTTGTATTGCCTGAATGCAATCTTTTGGCTTTCACTTTTTTGCTACCTCTTTGGAAAACCATAATGGTCTCCTCTTCCTTTTCCTCTTGCTAACCTGCTTAATGCATAATTCTGTTGTTCTTGTAATCCCCATTTTAAATACTGCCCACTGTTCCTCAACCCTGATTCCTGTCCCATTCCCCTTAATGCCTCTTTCAAGTATCTCCCATTTTCCCAAAGTCTGCCCCTAAAATCCAGGATACATGTTTTTGTGTGGTTTGGTTCTGCTCTTTCTGTGATTTCAAACCACAATGACTGGTGGTCACTGTTCCTCAGGTGCTCCCCCACTGTTACCCCCATCACACTGTTCCTGTTTGTGAGCACAAGGTCCAGTATTGCCTTCTGCCGAGTTGGTTCCATGACCAGTTGCTTGAGAAGGCACCCTGAAGGGAGTCCAGGATAAATCTGCTCCTAGTTGATGCTGCTGCTGGGATGCTCCAGTCCACGTCTGGAATATTGAAGTCTCCAACCCGTACTACCTCCCCCTTGTCTGCCATCCTTTGGATGGCTAGCATCAGCTCTCTATCTGTTTCTTCCTCCTGGGCTGGTGGTCTATAGACCACACCTGTGCGGATGGCTGTCCCCATTTTCCTTTCCAGCTTAACCCACAGTATCTCTCCCCCATTTTGTTCCTCCTGGATCTCTGTGGCCCTTATGTCATTTTTCACATACAGTGCCACTCCTCCTCCCTTTCTGCCTGCTCTGTCTCTTCTGAATATGTTGTAGCCAGGTATGGCCATCTCCCGTCGTGGTTATCATTACACCAGGTTTCAGTGATGGCCACAATGTCCAGGTCTGACTGCACCATGACAGTCTCCAGATCTTCCATCTTGTTGCTAAGGCTCCTGGCATTTGCACACATGGCTTTCCATGATTTGACCTCCCTAGACTGTTTCGCTGTTCTACTCCAGCCCCTTCCTGGGTTGTTCTTTATCCTTGGTTCTCCTTGCTGTCTGCTCGTCTGCTGAATTTTGCCCCTTTTCTGCCTATCCACCTCTTGGGCACTAATCTCCATCTTTTGCACACTGCTTTGCAGAGATAGCCACTCCTCTGGTTCACTGGTTCCACTGCTAGCTGTGGGGGGTGAGCAAGTAGATACCCTCTTTGCTGGCCTGCCACCCCCTTTGCTAGTTTAAATGCTTGTCAATGTAGCATTTAAACTTATCATTGAGTGCTTGGATTCCCCTCCAGGATAGATGCAGGCCGTCAGGCTTGAACAAACCTCCATTCCTCCAGGTGGGTCCCCAGTCACCAATGAATCCAAACCCTTCCTCACAGCACCAGTTCTTCAACCATGAGTTAAAGTTCCTGGTGCATGCACTCCTATGCTCTCCCTTGCCTCTCGCAGGAAGTACTTCTGAGAAAGTGACAGAAGTAGCTACTTGCTTGAGACCCCTCCCCAATTTCCTAAACTCTTCCTGAACTTCCTTTGACTCACCATTTGCCAGGTCATTAGTACCTAGGTGGATAATGACATCCAGCTCACCCTCCCATCTTGCCTTCCCAGTGATCCCCAGGATCTTCCTTCCATCCCTCCATGCTGAGGCACCTGGTAGGCGCCTCACCTCCCTGTCCTCCCCCTCCTGTGTTCCTATCTGGATCTCTCTTATGATAGAGTCCCCCACCAGGATTCGCTTCCTCCTCCTCTGGGGTCCACTGCTTTCCCCGCTGAGGTCACCTCCTTGGCTAACCTCCACATCCTTTCCTTCCACTTCTCTGGGTACCTCTATTTGGTTGTCCTCGTTTGCCAGTGTGGCATATGAGTTCTTGAGTGGAATAGGATCTGGGATGTGCCTTTCCTTTTTTTAAGCAATGTTTCCATGAACTTCCACACTACTGAGGTGAGGCTAACCAGTCTATAGTTCCCCTTGTCTTCCCTGCTGCCAGATTTGTGTAGAGAGACCACATGTTCCCTCCTCCAATTCTCTGGTACCACCCCTGTGTTGAATGACTTGGTGAACAAGGCTGCCAGAAGTTCTGCTATCTCCCTTCACAGTTCTCTTAATATCCTTGGGTGTATGCCATCTGGTCCCATCTCTTTGTCCACCTTCAGTTTAATGAGTTCCTGTAGGACTCTTTCTCCTGTGAATGAATTATTGTCCATCTCTTCACCCCCTTGGCAACTGCTGTACTTCTGTACTGCTGTTGCCCCTGCCCTTCCCCCTCTTCTGTGAATACTGAACAGAAACATTTATTCAGTATTTCTTTCTTTTCCATGTCACCCTCCTTGCATTCCCCTTCCTCGCCCTTGAGTCATGCAATCCCCTACTTGTTTTTCCCTCCTTTCGCTGATGTACCTGAAGAATTTGTTGTCCCCTTTCTTAATTGACTGTGCTAAACCCTCATCAGTCCATGCCTTTGCTCTCCTTACTGCCTTGCCTGCTTCTCAAACACTCTAGGCACTCTTCCCTGTCCTTCGCCCTATGGGTCTCCGTATATTTCCTGAACCTTTTCCATTTTGCACTGTCCTTTACCGTCACCTCTCTCGAGAACCACAGTGGCTTTCTTCTTCTCTTACCTTTGGATACCAATCTGATGCATTGGTTTGTTACTTCCAGTAAGGCTTCCTTTAGATGCTTCCACTGTTCTTCCACTCCCCCTCCTGCCCCCGTTCTCTCCAGGGCTCTTTTGATACCCCTCTCCATTTCAGCAAAGTCAGCATTTTTGAAATCCAAAACCTTTGTCCTAGTATGACATGAGTGAGTCTCTCTCTCCCTATGCTTAACCACACAATGTTGTGAACACTGGATCCCAGTTGCTCTTCTACCTGGACATCTGCGATTCAATCCCAGTTAGTCATTACCAGATCTAGAAATGCTCTGTCTCTGGTGGGATCAAGCACAAGCTGCCTGAGTCCAGCCTCCTGGTGTGAATCATGGATGCCTCTGTTTCTGGCTGATACAGCTACACTGGTGTTACAATCCACATCTGGCATATTGACATCCTCCATCAGTAGAATTTCACCTTTCATTGGCATCTCGTTCATTTCCTCCACTAGCTCCCCATCCAGTTCCTGTCCCTGTCCTGGAGGCTGTATATCACCCTTGCTCATATTGCTGTGCCATTTCCAGGTTGAAGGGTGACCCACAGTGCCTCGGCCTCCCACTACATACCCTGTACCTGTGTTGCCATTACACCGTCTCAGACATACAGGGCTACTCCCCCTCCCTTTTTTGCCCTCCGTATCCCTCCTGAATAGAACATATCCTGATACATTTGTTTCCCACTCATGATTAGCTGTGTACCAGGTTTCAGTTATTGCTACTATGTCCAGATCTCCTTCAGTTATTAAGGTCTCCATGCCTGGGACTTTATAGAAACACAGAAACATAGAAGTTGACAGCAGATAAAGGGCCTGATTCTAGAAGGGTGATGCAAGTTGTCGCCCAACACAACTTGCACCACCCTCAACTGCAACATTGACCCTGCACCCTGTTCTAGAAGGGGCTGGGTCTCCACAGCAAAGACCTGCAACTTGTGACATGTGGCAAGGTATGCCGCACAGAGGGTGTACCTGGCCTGCATGTCGCAAGTGCACCTCCTGCCCAGCAAGGCACAACCTACACCCCCTGCCCCCCCAGCCATCGATACCTGGCCAGCAGTGCTGGCCACAACAACTGGCCCTGAATCCCCATAGCTAAACCCCGCAGGGCTGACCACACCCCCAGCCCCCCCAAAACCCATGTTGGCAAACGCCTACAGGGCGGCGCTTGCCAGCTCCCACCCGTGCCCTGACCCCGAGTCACCCGCTGCAAATGCGGCATAAAGCCTGCTCTGGTAATCTAGCCCCCCCACAATTGACATAAATAAATTATGGTCCATCTATTCCCTGGTAGTCTAGTGGCTCCCCCACCGAACTGTATTAAAATAATAAATATGAGCCCCATATCCCTGGTGGTCTAGCGGTCCCACCGAACTGTATTAAAATATTAAATATGAGCCCTGTATCCCTGGTAGTCTAGCGGCCCCCCTGAACTGTATTAAAATAATACATATGAGCCCCGTATCCCTGGTAGTCTAGTGGGCTCCCCACCCAGCCATGCCAGCCCACCAAGCACCCCCCTACCCATCCCCAGCCGGTGACTGGCACAGCCCACCTCTCACCACTGTAAAGACGTATTCAGATATTATTATGGCCTATCTATTCATACTCATCTGCATTGCTCCTTTATGCCTATTCCATGCCTGTTTGAAGCCCTGCACTGTATTCATGTCCACCAGTTCCAGCGGTAGGCCGTTCCATGCATCCACCACCCTTTCTGTGAAAAGGACCTCCTCACATTACCCCTTAATCGGCATCCCTCTAATCTCATGCTGTGTCCTCTTGTCCTGCTATTTTTCATGTTGGCTCACGCATGCACAGCCAACATATTGGAGTAGTAGCACATTTGGAGGCACTGTCACTGTTGGGCGAATGTAGGGCACACATCAGTAGGTGTGTCCCTCATTCCCCAATCAGCCAGCATGCCGGTGACACACCATGCAGGCAAGTACATCTAAGAAAAGGTCCGCTGCAATGCTAGCAAAGCTTGTCACATACAGCGGACCTCCCGAAGTGCTTACTCTGCTGAGACAGAAAAAAACATGGTGGCACACTGCCAGCCATAATACCAACTTCGGGGATGCCCAATCCCCCTGTCAGCATGCCCTGCCCCCAATGTATGTGCCGATGGGGGAGCCCACTCCCTGTTGGCATAAAGCACTCCCCCCCATTTGTTAAATGCCGAGTGGGGTGCCCAATCCCCTTGGCTCCTGTCCCCCCAGCTTTCCTTGTGTGCCGACGGGGGTGCCCAATCTACCATCAGCTAAAGCATCCCCTCAAAAAACACTTAGGTGGCATGCTGGGAGCCCACCACACATGCCAAATCCCTGAAAATAAAAACAGTCCCTCATTTTTTTAACCTGTGAAAAGAAAACAGTCCTCACGTCTCCCTGCCCCTCCCAACCTGCTCCCACCCTCTGCGCACCCTGTCTCCCATCACCACCCCACCCCATGCTTACCTTTGGTCTGGTGCGATGATCTTTGGTGGACCGGGAACATGTCTGCACTCTTCAAAGCTGACCGCAAACTGAAGAAATACCGATAAGCTGTATAATGGCATAAATAGGGTTTTCAACTTTGGTGCATATCTCAGGCATTTTTTGGAACTGTTGCACCAAATTTTCAACATGGAGCTATTGTGACCCCTCTTCATGAATTCAGTCATTGTCATGGTGTTATTCAGTCCCAAAAGTGATTTTGCGGTCACTGCGCAGAATCACCTTTCGGGACCGAGTAATGAAATGACAGTGCCACTGTTCAAGAGGGAGGCTCTGAAAAAGCAGATGTTGCAAATTTGGTGGAAAAATCCCAAAAATGGCTGTTTTGTGAGTGTGACATCCTGCCCAAAATGTGTTTCTGCACCTGTGGAGCACAATGATGTAGTCACTGTGGGAAATCAACTTTTGGGACAGATTAACAAAATCACAGTGCCACTGTTCATGAGGGGAGGTCCCAAAATGCCTATGTTAAAAATGTGCCAAACAAACTCCTCAAAATAATTGGGTTACGGACATGTGTTGCGCAGTTTCTATGCATGCTCATGAATTCACCATTTTTTCATATTTTCACTCCAGATTTTCAACACTGCCATTTTGTTACGTCTCCTCATGAACAATACACTTGTCATTTTCCACATTCTGCCCAAAATGTGCTTTCATCCCTCTGTCACCAAATGGCATAGCTGCTGTGCAAAACCACCTGTCAGCTAACAAACTGATCGTTCTGCTTTTCATGAGGTGGGCTCACAAAAAGCCCATGTTGGAAATTTGGAGTGAAAATACCAGCACACGCCTATGGTGTTAGGGTTCCCAACTGTAGCACCCCACCCTGTAGAGACTGACAGGCATCAGTGGTGTGACTTGGGATCATCAGCTGTACTGCTCACACCATTCTAATTCCACCCCCACCCTGCAGTCAATGACAGGCATCATGGTGTACCTTGCACTGTTCGGCCACACAGTTCACCCCATTCTCCTATACTGCACCCACCTCAGCATATTTCTTTATGGAATGGGGTGAGTATAATGCCCAAAGACCCCAAAGCATACCACAACACTTGTCAGCATCTACAGGGTAGGGTGAGGTACAATGGCACGAGCATTATAGCTGACGACCCAAAGGCACACCCCAATGCCTGTCAGTCTCTACAGGGTGGGGGTTGGGGTTGGCATCACTTCAGTACTTCACTGCCATTCCTATTATGCATCTCTAACTCAAGCACTACCAATGCCAATGCCAGTGAGACAACATTCGGCATTGACAAATGCTTGTCTTATCTTAAAACACGTTAGAATCTTTAATCTTGTTAATGCCCTTAAGAAGTTTGAATGTTTCAATCATATCACCTCTCTCCCTCCTTTGCTCTAAGGTATGCATATTCAGCTCCGTTAATCTGTCCTCACATGTTTTCTGATACAGTCCCTGAATCATTTTGGTTGCCCTACTCTGGACTGCCTCCGTTTTGTTAATGTCCTTGTGCAGGTGTGGCCTTCAGTACTGCATACAGTACTCCAGATGGGGCCTAACCAGTGTCTTGTAAAGAGGGATTATTACCTCACTCTTACTATTTGTGATATCCCTACTAATACACCCCAACATCCCTCTAGCCTTACCTACTGCTTTAGTTGTCTGTTTGGATGATTTCAGGTCATCGATGGTGATGATGATGCCCAACTCTCTTTCTTCCCTTGTAATTGCCAGCAACTCCTCTCCCAACCTATCGGTAGCTTCAGGGTTTCTCTTCCCTATGTGCATGATCTTGCACTTCTTTGCATTAAACCCCAGTTGCCACACTTCCAACCAATTTGACAGTTTTTCCAGTTCTCTTCTCATTCTGCTCACCCCATCTGGATCACCTACTCTATTACAGACCTTGGTGTCATCTGTAAACAGGCAAACCTTACCCTTCCTGCCCATCTGCAATGTCACTGATGAAGATATTGAAGAGGACTGCTCACAGGACTGATCCCTGAGGTATCCCACTTGTGACTTGCATCTCTTCTGACTGTATACCGTTTACCACCACTCTCTGTTTTCTGCTCACCAACCAGTTTGCCACCCAGTTGACCAATCTCTGACCCACCTCAAAACTACCCAGCTTATTAATCAATCTTCTATGTGGAACAGTATCGCACCCTTTGCTGACATCAAGATAGGCATCATCAGCTGCTCCCCCTTGGTCCACCACTCTGGTTACCCAGTCAAAGAAATCTATGAGATTAGTTTGACAGGACCTTCCTGTTGTAAACCCATGCTATCTTGGATCCTGTGCTCCTATGGATTCCAGGTGTTGCACTATCCTTTCCTTAAGGAGTGCCTCCATAATCTTGCCCACTACTGAGGTAAGACTAACTGGTCTGTAGTTCCCTGCCTCCTCCCTGCTGCCACTCTTGTGGAGCGGGATCACATGGGCCCTTCTCCAGTTTTCTGGGACCTCTCCTGTGCTCAGAGACTCACTAAACAGTTCTGCTAATGGCTCTGCTAGTTCTACCCTTAGCTCCTTTAGTACCCTGGAATGTATGTTATCAGGTCCCATTGCCTTGTCCATCCTCAGCTTAGTGAACTCTTGTAGGACCCTTTCTTTTGTAAAGGGACTTGTGCACATCTCCCTCCCTCTTGTGCCCATGGTGTTGAGCTGTGGGCCCTGATCTACCTTCTCCTCAGTAAATACTGAGCAGAAGTATCTATTTAGGATAGCTGCTTTTCCTTGGTCTCCTTCACACACTCCCCCTTATCCCTGGACATGGTCTTTTTGGATTTTTCGAAGGTCTTTGATAAAGTGTCACATGTAGAGTTATTAGATGCACTTAGATGCAGACATAGTAAACTGGATCAAGGCATGGCTGATGGAGAGAATGCAGAGGGTGATGGTGAATGGGGTTATTTTTAAATTGGGTGGAGGTGACTAGTGGGGTGCCCCAGAGCTCTGTGTTGGGACCCTGACTTTTTAACATCTACATAAGCTCACTAAAAGTCAAACAGCAAAACTTATGGACCTCAGTTTTATGTCTCATCTGAAGGACAGCACACCCCCACAGTACAGCATCCCCTTAGAACAGAACTTGCGTGCCAACATTTTTATAGTATGAGTCTAATTTTGATGTGGTACTAGAAACATAGGAATTGTCTGCAGATAAGAACCACCTGGCCCATCTATTCTGCCTGTAAGCCCTTGTACCAGATTACTGCTTCTGGCCCACCTGCTGCTGTACATCTATGGTTCCCCTATGCCTGTCCCAAGCATGCTTGAATCCATCCACAGTGCTCGCTCCCATCACCTCCTGAGACAGACTATTCCAAGCATTTACCACCCTCTCTGTGAAGAAGAACTTCCTCACATTCTCTCTTAACATCCCACCTTCCAATTTCATGTCATGCCCCCTTGTTTGTGTGCTCCTCCTGAATTGGAAAATGTCCCCCCGCACCTTGTTTATACCCTTGAGGTTTTGAATGTTTCTATCATGTCCCCTCTTTCCCTTCTCTCTTCTAGTGAGAACATATTGAGGTCCCTTACTCTCTCCTCATAAGTCTTGTGTTGCAAGCCCTGTACCATCTTAGTCACCCTTCTCTGGACTGACCCAGCCTGTTAACGTCCTTATGAAGGTGCGGCCTCCAGAACTGCACACAGTACTGCATGTGAGGTCTGACCAGGGTTTTATATAATGGTATCACTACCTCCCTTCTTCTCCTGGCGATAACCCTGACTATGCATCCCAGCATGCCACTGACCCTCCCTGCTGCCTTAGCACTCTGCTTTGACATTTTAAGGTAATCTGAAATAATAACCCCCAGGTCCCTTTCCTCCTTTATGACTGTCAAAAACCATCCTGTAGCTTTCACCAGGGTGTCTGTGTCCCAGGTGCATAATTATGACCTTTTTTGAATTAAACTTCAGTCATTAGTCCTCTGACCATTTTTCAAGCTTCCCCAGGTATCTCTTAATCTCCTGGAAGAGCATGTGGGAGGAAAGCAATTTGTTCCTTCAATGTGAGGTGACTGCAACACCTTTCCCAGGCTGCATGCATTTGCCAACATGACCTTCCAAGTTGTACTGCCCAACCACTCTCTCTTCCTGTTTTTGGTCCACTGCATCTTCCCCACTTTCCTGATATTTTTCTCTTGTGTTCCCAATTCCTTTCCTACTCCATTTCTGCCCGACTCCAATGTCCTTCATATCAACTCCTCTTCCTGCAGCATTGTTCTGCTTTCTCTACCATTTGGGGTGGGCTGCCTGAGTATCCCTGCTTCTGTTGCCCTCCCCGGCATAGTTTAAACACCCATCAGCAAAGCATTTAAACTGTCCATTGAGGGATGCCTTCCCCTTGCTGGACAGATGCAGTCTGTCTCTACTATACAGGGCTGCATCACTTCAGGTGAGTCCCCAGTCCCCAATGAAATCATACCCCTTCTCATTGCACCAGTCTTTCAACCATGTGTTGAAGTTACTAATGCAGAGATTCCTCTCTCCTCCGTACCGTGGACTGGCAGCACCTATGAAAATGTCACAGAGCTTGCTACCTTCCCCAGGCACCCACCAAACACTGTAAAGTCCTCCTTCACCTGCTCCAAGCTTGCCTTATCCTTGGATAGGTCATTTGTCCCCAGGTAGGTAATGACTTCCAACCTTTCCCTCCTTGCCACAGCTTCCGTGATCCTCTGGATGGGGTAATAAGATGGCTATGCTGACAATTTGGGCACTGTTGCTCAACACATGGAATCACAGGGCACAGAGGGCCCTACGCTTCCACACTTACATACATATATGTATCTATGGAGGGATTGCCACAGTAAAATAAGGATACTATTATGCTATCTCAAAAAGTAAGGGAAGTAATTGCAAAAAACTCCATCAATGCATCAGTTAGGGTTCCTATTACAGTGACAAAGGTATGGAAACTTGGTGTTAGAGTTCCCAACCCTACCACCCCACCCCACCTCCCCATCCCTAGCACCAACAGGCTTCAGGGTGTGCTTTGGGGTTGTCGGCCCTAACTCTCACCCCATTCCATGTGTAAGGAAGCTGAGATAGTACAGTATAGGAAAGTGGAGTTAGAAGTTAGGCCAGTGACCCCAAGGCACACCCCAATGCCTGCTGATAAGTGGAGATTTGGGGGATGGGGGTGGGGTGGAAGGGTTGGGAACCCTAACACCAAATTTCCAGACTTTTGTCACTGTTATAGCAACCCTAACTGATACATTGGCAGAGTTTTTTTTAATGAATTTCCTGACTTTCTGAGACAGTGTAATCTTATTCTTATTTGGTTGTGGGAGGTCAGTGGTCTTTGGGCCCTGCTGTCCCATCAGTCCATTGTGTGATGTGGGAGCACAGCGCTCCCATGCATGCATATTGCAGTTGTCTCTGATTTTAATGTGCAGGCCCTGTGGGTCCATCTAACCATGTGTAGAGATATTGTTATTAACTCTCATCTCCCTGTGGTCTTGCGCTCCCACCACTCCATAATGGCATCCATTTGTGGGAGCACAGGGCCCTACAGGCATAACCTTAGTTGTTTTCCACAACTGGGGAACTGGCCAAGATATTGGGACCTATTTAATAGCTTTGTGAGAAGTGTTAGGGCTTCATCAATGGTTTGACTAATTAGCTTAAGATTTAGTGCATCACTATTAAACCTAGACTTTCTGAGCACCTTTTGCAGGTACTGTTTAGTCTCCTGTGCTGGTTCAGTTGTTTGAAGCATTGAAGAAGTCAAGGGGAAGTACATCACTCAGGTCAGAGAAGGCTAGGTTGAAAGTGTTGCCAATGAGCTTGGGGTCCTGGGTGACCAACCCTTTTATATCCAACGTGGAGGGGGAGGGCTTATTGGAATTGTCAGTGAGGCTTTTGATGGTGCTCCAGAATTGCTTGCTATCCCCTCAGGAGGTTGTGAGCTCCTCTTTGAAGTTGTTAATTTTCCCTAGGTGGATCTCCCTGGTACAGGCATTCCTAGCAGCTTTGTATTGCTGCAGGATGGTTTGCTTGCCAGAGACCTGAGTACAATGCCAGAGATTATCTCTGTTGGTCATGAGATTTAAGAGGTTTGGGATAATCTAGGCATTAACTAAGCCCTTCATCTTATGCTTTTTAACTGGGGCATAGATATCACAGATTGTTTTGAATTTAGCAATGAAATATACAAGGAGTAGGTCAACATTTTGAGCAGTATAGGTAGGGGTCCAGTCCGTTTGTAACAGGGAGGCCTTAAGATGTTTGAGCTTCCCAGGCTGTAGGACACAATGCAGTACTGTTTTTCCAGGTAGTTTAGGGAATTAGTTCAACCAGAGTCAAAAGACTGGGGAATGGTCGCTCATGGCATCAAGGAGAACTGAGGTGCCTATGATTCTTTCAAGATGGTTAGTAACTATCCAGTCAATCAGTGTACTGGTGCAAGTCTGGTAGTTGACCCATTTTGGCAGCATTAATAGAGGAGATGGCATCCTTGAAGGGGTCAGCTTAAGGGGTCAGTCATTTCACATTAGAATCCCCAAGAAGCAGCACTTCAGTATTTTGTTGTATGTTGAACAGATATTCAGTTACCACATTGATGCCACTGGCCTGTTTAACTGGGGGATTTAGACAGAGGCTACAGTGAGAGTCTTACTATTGGTTCCTAGGTGTAGTCATATGGCCAGGGTCTGGGTGGTTTTCCCCATTGTCTAGTAGGGGAAGGGCATACCCCTGCACTGTATTTCTAAGGTAAATAGCACATCCCCCATCCTTTTTTCCCACCCTGTCATGCCTAAAAAGGGTGTATCCATCCAGGGGAATAGCAGAGTTGGGGATCTTAGGTGTTAGCCAGATCTCAACCACTGATTGCATATCCGGTCTCTGCTGGGTGACCCAGACTTGGAGAGCATCATATTTGGCCAGGAAACTGCAGGCTAGCTTTAGCTGAGTGAACTAAGCATATGCAAAACAGCACAGAGGGACAAAGTAACAGAGGCAGAATTTGAATTCAATGGAGCCTTAAGAGATATGCACAGAATCAAAGTAAATAAGCTCTAGAAATGCCGAAATGACTACGTCTAATGCAATCCGACAGCTAGTCAAATGCTGAGAGCTAAATGCAGTAGTTCAGAGTCAGAGTAATCTGAATTAAACTAACAGGCAAAAGAAAAACAGAGTAAAGTCAGCCGGTAAGGTGGAACAAAAAAAAAATCTAAACAGCTAGGCCAACAAAAAAGTGAAGAGAGGGATCCACCTACCTTCTGCTTGCTGTCCTGTCCATCTGTTGCTTTTTTAGGCACTCTGTATCTCAAAAAACAAACAACATGCCATCACAAAACTTTTCATGTTTTGTGACTTTGAAAGGCCTGACCACGCATGCCAGATTTGGGGTTATTTTGTCAAACAACAACAAAGTCATTAGGGTGCAACAATTGGGGTTCAACATTAAGCAGACAACTCAACCTTAATTATAATGGTGCTACCGCACCTCTATAATACACAGCATGGTGCCAGCCAGGATGCAATGCAGTAATGCTGCAGTATATCACAAAATGCTGCAGTATGCTGCAGGGAATAATGTAATTCAATGGCAAGTAAGCCCTTTTTATGGCTGTGGGTAGAGCGTACAACCATCTTGCTGTCTATAGCTGGAAAAATGAAGGAACGTTTAACACTTTTTTTGGACATTTCAGTGTATCCTTCCATGTCTATAAATCACTATGCCAAATGAAATAAAATACTCCCTCCTTTCTGTTTAGAATGTTGGAGACATCACTAATCCTGCTTATCAGATGACCATTAGGAAACTGAAACAGTTTGATAAATATTGGTTACCTATTAAACTGGAAATTTGTTTACCCCCTTTGAGATGCAATAGCTTGCACATTTAAATACTTAGCATTTAAACATGTTCTTGCTACAAACTTCAGCTGGGCAAGTATTGTCTTACAAGAAATATTCATACCTCATAAATTTCACCTTTTCCCAGGAACAAATGTACACAGATTTACACTGTTAAAGGGACACTATCAACTTGTTTTTTGTCATATTATTTCTAGTTAAAAACCTACATTTTATGATTGCTTACCTTCTTTAAAATTCATTGATGTTGTTGTTTGTTTTGTCTGTCTCCTTGTTTAGTAGAACTGAAATGCATGCTAATGTATATTTATAAACAAACTCGTTTTGTTTGCAATCTTGGATCTGTTCTTACTGCATACTTCCTGAACATTAGAAACACACTCAGACAGTGCAGTCACCCATAAGACAGTAGCCTTCTAAACTCTCACTGCATCATGAGGGCTAGACTGTGTTGTGAGTGTCCCCAAATCATGGAAAGATGCAGTTGGAGTTGATCAAGGAATGTAAGCAAACTTGTTTTTGTGTGGTAACACCAGTATGGTGGGCAATCTGTTTTTCACTTTTTTAAAGAAAAAAGGAGCCCAAATCAAACTACCAGCTACATGAGCAATCTTTACAGAATGTTAGCAATCATAGAATGAGTTTTTTAAGACACTTTTGAGTCCTAAGGGGGTTGCCGGTGTCCCTTTAAGACACAGATAAGCACTGTCTCTGACGTATGCCAGGTCTTGTGTGAACTATCCGAGCTGCAGTAATTATATAGCAGTCAGGAGACATTTTATACTATGCTTTTTGGGGAAAAAATATATTGAACTACAACACTCACACACACTCACACACACACACCATCCTCATGGCCACAACATTCAGAATAAATGCTGCAATCTAATATATTATAAAACAATAAAGAATTTGTTTGTTTATGTCAGTGAACACAGTGAAGTTCCTTTAAAGAGCTACTGTACTGCCTAAAACTAATTAGATTTTAAAAACAGCCAACCATTACCTGTTCTATCTTAGGTACTTTTTATTTTTCCTTTGTTTAATTAGAAGATTGTTTACCTGGTGTTAGTAGATGTGATGTGTGGAACAGCTCTTAGTCTGGCAGCTGACATATCTTACCCTACTGACTCACATTACATCATCAGTATTGTGACCTCACTGACTGTGACATCACTGCTACTTAGGAACAGCAAGTGAGTGACTGCCAGGTTGTTCACGTGTGATGTCAATGTCAGTGAGATCACAATGCTGATGATGTAGTGTGGGATGGTAGAGAAAGCTATGTCAGCTGCCAGGCTAAGAGCTGTTCCACACATCCAGCACAATATTATCACATAGAATGCTTTCTGATGAGCAAACAGAAAAAGAAAAATACTTCAGAAATAAAAAGTTACAACTAACATACTAGATGCCAGCAGAGTAGGCCTGTTGGTCTATCAAGTCTGTTCATGCTTCAGCATCCTAACTGGGTACCATAGCTCTCTATCTGTGTCCTTCCACTGTTACTGCATCCCCCAGTCCTGCCCCCTCAGGGCAAACCAACCTCTGCTTCACCCCTTGCCTATACTTGTCCCACCCTCTCTTGAATCCCTCCACCATAGCTGCCTGTAACAGTTCCCCGGGCAGCGCATTCCATAGTTCCACCACTCTCTTGGTGAAGTACCTCCTCCTCCTTTCCCCTCTAATCCTACCACCCTCCATGGTCCAACTGTGTCCTCTGGTGATCCCACCCTCCTTCAGTCAAAAGATCCTATCTCAGCTTATCTTATTTACTCCCCTGAGGTACTTGAAGACCTCAATCATGTCACCCCGGTACCTCCTCTCCTCCAGCAAGAACAGGTTGAGCTACATTAGTCTTTCCTCATATGTCATATCCCCCAGGCCCAGAATCATTCTGGTTGCTCTCCTCTGAACCCTCTCCAGGAGTTGGATGTCCCTCCTTAGGTGCGGCCTCCAGAACTGCACACAGTACTCAAGATGTGGTCTAACCAGGCTGTTGTACAGTGGCAAAATCACCTCTCTGTTCCTTGAGGTAATCCTCCTAGCATTTCATCCCAGCATCCTACAGTATTTGCCTTGACAGCAACCCTCCTGCACTGCTCTGAACTATTCATGTTAACATCTGCCAGGACTCCTAGGTCTCTTTCCCCTGTTGTGGCCTGCAACTCATCTCCCCCCAGGGTCCACACATAGTTGGGGTTTTCTCTCCCTAGGTGTAGCACCTTTCACTTGGAAGAGTCACATTTCAATTTCCAGGTGCAGGACCACATATCCAGAGTATCCAGGTCCTCTTGCAGGGCCAATTTCCCTTCCTCCCCCTCCACAACTGCCCCCAACTTAGAGTCATCCACAAAGAGACTCATTTCACACCCAATACAATCCCTGATATCAGAGATGTAGGTGTTAAACAGGAGTGGCCCCAGGACTGATCCCTGTGGGATCCCTCTTATGACCTCCCTAGGAGATGAGACCTCTCCTTCGACCACTACCCACTGAGTGCTACCTGAAAGCCAATTTCCAATCCACCTAACCATCAATGGGCCTACCCCCATCCCCCCAGCTTCTCCAATGTAAGGGACCAAATCAGACGCCTTGCTGAAGTCCAGGAACAGTACATTTACTGGTCTCCCCCTGTCGAGTGCTGATGTCAACCACTCATAGAACTCTACAAGGTTTTTTTGAAAAGATCTACCTTGCACAAACCTATGCTGCCAGTCATCCAGGTAACCCATTTCCTCTAAGAAACCTCCCAGCCTTTCCTTACATATGCTTTTCATTACCTTCCCCACCACTGACGTCAAACTGACGGGTCTACAGTTTCCTGGCTCTTCTCTTGATCCCCCTTTATGGATGGGCACAATATGCACCTACCTCCAATCCCTTGGCACCCTACCTGTCTGGAGCGACTAGTTAAAGAGATCCATCAATGGCGCAGCCAAAACATCCTCCAACTCCCTCAGTACTCTGGGATGAATAGCATCAGGCCCTGGAGATTTATTCTTTTTTAGGGACTGGAGAGCTTCCCACACCTGACCGATAGGAATATCAGCATCTCTTCACCCCACATTCAGCAGAACCAGCCTGATATCTCACCCCTGGCCTACCTCCTCCAGCAGCTTGTTTTTCAGCAGGTACCCCTATTGTCAGGTCTGCTGCACCTTCTGTGTCCTTCAACCTCTTTTTTGAAAGTTCCCCAGCCTCCTCCCTAGTGAACACTGAGGCAAAGTAGTCATTCAGTACCTCCACCTGATCTTCAGCCCCTTCCACCCACCCCCCCAGCTGTCCTCAACCTACTGAGCTGGCCCTTGACCTTCCTCCACTCATCATTATACCTAAAGAACCCCTTTTCTTTACCCCATATCCCATGCACAAGCCTCTGTTCTTTACAGGCCTTTGCCCCCCCTCACCACTCTGGTGACTTTATTTATTTATTTACAAGTTTTACCAGGAAAGCATACTGAGCAACATGCTCGATTCCAGATGTGACCTAGGGGCCGAGACCCACTTACATATTAATAATGCTTAGACAGTACAGAGTTGTGCAAAGATTGTTACAGTACATTTGTGTGGGAAAAATTACATAGTTGGGGGAAAGTTACAGTCAAGGGTAGGATACATACAAACAGGATTGAGAATACAGAGTGAAGATACTGTTCAATACATATGCGATTATAGCAGCAAGACATTTAAGTAAGAATTCTTAGCTGATACATGAGCAACTGGAGGTGATATGTATTCTGAGTAACATGTTCCATAGGGAGGTATTTGGTGCATGTCTGATGGGGGCAGGTAGGGCGTTCCAGGTCTGAGGTAATCGGTAATTAAAAGCGGCATGTCCTTTGGATGTGCGCATAAAAGGGACATGGAGCAGTTTATGGTCAACCCATCTAAGGGAGTACATTGCTGCGGTTGTTGGGAGAGGCGGGGGAGGAGTTGGACCAGAATTTGGCTGTGAATCTGGCACAGTTGGTTTGTCTGCGGTCATGTTGGGATGGTAGAGTTAACGAGCTATAGAGATCACAGTGGTGGGTTGATTGGTGGCAGCCGAGGATGAAACGGCAGAATGAGTGGAACAGGGTGTCTAGGCTGGCCAAGGTGGACCCAGGGGCGGTGGAGTAAACTATGTCGCCGTAGTCGATTACGGGGAGGATCATTTTTTGTACAATGGCATGCCTTGTTGGTGTGGGGAGGCAGCTTTTGTTGCAGTACAGTGCCCCAAGTTTAGGGAGTAACCACTTATGTAGAGAGGTGATGTGAGCAGAGAAATCTAGGTGTTGGTCTAGCCATACTCCCAGGTATCTGAAGCTCGTACAGTTTTCAAGGGGGGTTCCATCCAGGGTTTTGAAGGGGGAGAGGGGACTTGGTGGGAGAGTCTTTGAGGTGTGCCAAAAGTTAGCGATATGGTTTTTTTAGAGTTAAGAAATAGCTGGTTAGACCTAAACCAGTTCTGGATAGCGTTGAAATCTTCCTGGAGTTGGGATGCTACATTGATTGTTGTGGGACCAGAGGAGTAAAGAACAGTGTCATCTGCGTACATCTGTATAGAGGAGTGTGAGCATGCTGCTGGGAGGTCATTCAGAAAGATGGAGGAGAAAAGGGGACCCAGGACTGAGCCTTGCGGGACATCTGTTGGGACAGGCAAAGGGTGGGAGGTGTGAGAGACTATTTTGACTACCTGTTTCCTACCTACTAGGTAGTCATGGAATCAGCGGCTGGAGTAGAGAGCCCTGCGGCGGTGAGATTGGAGAGAAGCAGGGAGTGGGAGACTGTGTCAAAGGCCTTGGCTAGGTCAATGAAAATGGCAGAGGTGATGTGACCTTTATCCATACTCATGAGGATGTCACCTGTGACCCGAAGTAGTGAGGTGGTGGTTGAGTGGGATTTACGGAAGCCCGATTGGAATGGTGTGAAAAAGGAGGAGGCATCTAGGTAAGGGCTGAGTTGAGACAGGACCAATCGTTCCTGGAGTTTGGCCAGGATAGGAAGTAGGGAGATGGGTCGGTAATTTCCTGAGGAGGAGGGGTCACCTGCTTTTGGCAGAGGTATAACGGTGGCCAGCTTCCAGGCTGTTGGTAACTTGCCCAGGGAGAAGGATAGATTAAAAAGGTTGGCTAGAGGGGCAGCAATAGCTGGGGTGGAGAGGTAGAGCATTTTTGCGTTCATGAAAGTGGGGCATTCCCCTTTGTTTTGGTTTAGCGCCCTTTCCTGGTTGCAAGGCGATAGTTCTCTCTATCCCTCTCTCCTCTCATTTTTTTTTTGCACCTACCATAGGCAGCCTTCTTCTCCATTACCACCTCCTGGACCTCCTTGGTCCAACAGCATGGTTTATGAGACCTACCACCCTTGCACTTCACTCTTGCACAGGTCCTGGAGGCCTCTAGTAGCCCCTGCTTCATGATCTCTCACCTACCTTCTATGTCCAAACAGGTTTTATCTCCCGCAAATGCCCCTTGAGAGTGTCCCTCACGTTCTGTAAGACCACCATCCTAAAATCAACTATCATTGTCCTTGAATGATCCTCCTCCCCCCAAGTTTAAGCCGAAACCAGACTGTGTTGTGGTCACTCCCATCCAGGTGTTCTTCCACAACCAGATCTCGTACAAGATCCCCATCTGCTAAAACCACATCCAGGATATGACCCTTCCTCAATGGGTAAATCACCTGCGGATTGAGGAACACATCCAGGAAGCCATCCAGCAGCTTCTGCTCCCTGGTTACAGTGGACATCATAGTACCCCAATCAGTTGGCATATTAAGATCCACCATCAACATCACTTCTTCCCCTTCCAGTCCACACTGCCTCTTAATGTTAGACAACAGGCAATCTTCCAGATCCTCTGCTAGTCCTGGGGGCCTATATACCACCCCCAACTTGATCTTCCCTCCCACGGGGGTTAGCAAGGTGACCCATATGGCCTCCATGTTGCCCTCTGCTTCCTCCACTCTCATAATCTCTATGTTATCCCTAATGAACATTGCTACTCCTCCCCCTCTGCCCACCTTTCTGTCCTTCCTTAGCACAAGGTACCCACTCAGATTAAGGTCCTAGTCATGGCCAGGGGTGGCTCAAGTTTCAGTAAACCCTGCTACACCCACCCCCACCCTCAAACCGCATGGCCTGGAACTCAGGCATTTTATTCCCCAGGCTCCTGGCATTTATTAAAGCCACCTTCTGATCCTTGTCCCTACCCCTCTTTACCATATCCTCCCCACATCTTTCATACGACCATCCACACTTCTCCCCTAGGGTACTATCTGTCCCCCCTCTATGGGGTTGCAGGCAGTCCTACCAGCAGTATGGATGGCTGGATCAGCCTGGCGGTGCCCCCTCCCAACTTCACAAGTTTAAACCCCATCTAGCCTGAATGAAATCCATCATCCCCCATGTGAGAACTGCCTTCCCTACCGGATTTAGATGAAGACTATCCCGGGCATAGAGTCCCTTGTCTTCCCAAACTCCCCCCCAGTCTCTCAACACTCCAATCCCCCTGTGCTTCATCTCACTGCCTGAGCCAGTCATTAATCTCCATGATCTTCTGTTTGTTCTCCACAGTGGCCCTTGGCACTGGCAGGATTTCCGAGAAGGAGACTATGCACCCATTGTCATGACAGACCCTGGCCAGTTCTCAGAACCTTGCCTGAATTTTCAGCACACTATTCCCCTCAATATCATTTGTTCCCAGATGCATCAGGAAGTCTGGTGATCCTCCACAGATCCTTGCCAGATCATACACCGTGAACTTCACCCTATGCACAGTCAGATTAGAAATACTCACTACCTTAACTAGACTGGATTTTCCCTCACCCTGCCCTTCCCAATGAATACCCCTGATCATGGAGTCCCCCAGCAGGAGAACCTTAGTGTTCACCTTGATCTTTTGTGCACCTCCTTTTTGGACTCCACCACCAGCACCCTTCACCCCCCCTCCTCGAGACCACTTTCTTTTGGCTTCTCTCCGGACCCTGTACAGGAGAATCCCTAGCCACCCTACCCCTTTTGTCATGCCTTCTATAACTGAGTTCCCCGGCTCCCTCCAGTTTAGCCTCCACCCCACTTCCTACCACAGTCAAGCCTTTTTCTCTGACCTCCTCCCTCCTTCCAGCTCCCACCTCTCCAGTCCCACCCCCAACACAGTATTCCCATCACCGTCACCCCCTCCTACCTCCTCCCCTTTCTTCTTTCCCCTTCCATACCCACCTGCAGGTCCCACTTACCTTTGGGCCTTTGTCTGATATGATTCTCCCTCCCAAAGGATGCCCCCCCACATCTCAATCTCTCCTCCTTTCTCACCGAGTTGACTTACTGCCTCCACATCTTCCCTTTGCTGGTTCCTTCCCTCCCCTTCTTTGACACTTGATTTGCCCCTTCCCCTGCTAGCATACTTATTTGAATTACCGATGCCCACCCTCATCCAATTCACCGTATACCTCTCTCCTCCACCCTCCTTTTCTTCCTTTACCCCCCTCACCACATCCTCTCCAACCAACTTACTCAATGGTTCAAATTTATTATAGCACTCAAAGCCAACCTCCTTTTTTGTCATGATTTCCCACTATCCACTTGTCTATTAGGCCCCCTGTCAGTCCCAACCCACCTGTTCCCCATGCCTACTATGATTTAGCCTATTTCCTCTGCCAGTTACTTTCCAGGTAGCTACCTCTTTGCTACAAGCCCACACCCCCTAGGTTCTCCACTCCTGCCTGATGAAACGGATCTAGGTTGCACTCTGTCACTGCCCTCCTGCTACCCACAGGCCCTCCCAGACATGTTTATTCCCCCCAACAATTCCAGTTTCCTCTGTACCCAGTCAGACTCCCCCTGTTCTGCAATAACTGCCTACAGACTGGGCAACCTCCCTCCCTCCCTCCAGGCCCAGTTTAGGACCATGGCTGCCCCGCAGCCAGTACACCCTACAATCCTGCCAAAGATGCCTGCCCTGGTGTCTGAGGGCCACCCCTAGAGGCCCTCTCCAAACATTATTGGACGTTCACCACTGACCAGGTCCCCACCCTCAGGTAGATCTACCCACAACCCTCTACAGCCAGCCATATGGGGCAATGTAGCCGGTGAAATTAAAAACACAGCTCTTGGACCAAGCTACTAAGCAGAATAAAAGAGCATGAACTGGGTTACATCCCCTAACAGTTCCAAGAATAGTCAGAGCCAAGACTGGGAAAAAACCCAGTATAGCCACCCAACCATTCAGTGACCTACCTCTACCTGGCCCCTCTTCCTCCGAGCATTTAATAGAGGTCAGGGCTGGGGTGGGTGGGTGGCAAACTACTGTTCCAAATGGCTAGGCTTGTCACTTGAAAGGCCCAGCCACAAGTCCCGAAAATGGCACCCTGGCTTTTTATTGGGCGCTCCAACTCAGATCACTGAACTCCTCCTAGCCACTGATGTGGCCATCCCCAACTCCAAATTTGCTCCTGACACAGCTCCTGCAATGGCTCTTTCACCACCTATGCAGCTTGTGCTATCCCATAGGACCTCTGCACCCCGAAAGGCAGCCCACCAATGTGGTCTGCACCATCCCACAGGATCTCTGGACCTGAGAAGCAGCCTGCCAATGCAGCCTGTGCAGTCCCCCTGATCCTCTATGACTACATCCCAAGTATCCCAAGAGTGGCTGGGCTCATCCCTTGAAAGGCCCAGCCACGAATCCCAAAAATGGTGCCCTGGTTTCCTATTGGGCGCTCCTACTCAGATCATTGAACTCCTCCTAGCCACCAATCTGACCTGCATAGTCACCCTGCTCCTCCGCAAGTAAGTCCAAAGGGTGTAATATAATAATTTTGTCCACCAGGAGGCAAATGATGAAAAATAATCAAATCCACAGGAAATGGTGGACTACTGGGGTTAACTATTATTTAAAATTTGTATTATTTTCCTGTCTGCCTGTTTTGGCCCCACTAGCTCGTTAAATATTTCTTATCCTATATGTTGTATCCTGGATAGTGTTAGGGAGATGCTACATCTTATTGTCATTTTGATCTTCATTTTACACATTTTTACACATTTTACATTTCTTGCACTGTATTCACTCAGGATGTCCCAGATTAGATGCAATATCTAGTTTTCAGTAGGATCATGATTTTATCATTTTTATAATGTAGTTATAATGTATTTATTCTGGGTAGCCTATTCCAGATATAAAATATTGTTTTCAGTGTGTTCTGATTGTACGCAATGCAGCATAATATTGTGTAAATGCAGACACCCACTGAAAATAAGATGCCATGTCTTCTGTGAACTATCCAGACTAAACATATAGCAATCAGTAGGCATATTCTAGGAAAACACATTACAAAAATGTGTAAAAGCAATACCACATTGAAACTGCCTCTCATCAGATCTGCACTGTGCAAATTCATTAGAAATAATGGGTAAAAGCATCCCAAAAGCTTTCCACAGCCATATCGGCTCTGACCAGAGTTTGTTATGTTTACCATTGTGCTTGTGCAAAGCAAACATTTTGGTCCTGTACAATAGTGGGTTTTGGGAGGTGTGCCACTGTCAGTCCAGTGCAAGGCAATCTGCAAGGGGTTCATTAGTGTCAGACCAATCATCAAACAGGCTGAACATGACACTGTTCTGGTCTTGCTGGGTGAAACTTCATGTAGTTCAAAGCAATGAACTGGGACAATCATAGGGTGACTCTTTAATCTGCACAAAATAACAATGGCAAAACAAAATATGGAAATCAATTTAGCTGCAAATAGTAAAGATAATAAAAAAAAGTTTTATAATTACATTAGTACTCTTAAACAAAATTCTACTGGGATTGGCCCGTTAATATCGAATGATAAAACCATCATTAATGAATAGGAAATGGCATCTGAAATTAATCAATACTTTACAAGTATATTTAGTCCCAAAGAATCCACTAATCTTAATTTGCAACCTTCAGTTGATTTCATTTCTTATTTTTCCGAACAAGATACTCTTGAGGCAATTAATTTAATAAAAAGTAATTAATCTCCAGGACATGATAACATACATCCAAAATTCCTAAAATAACTTTTGAAAGAACTTACTGGACCACTCACTTACTTATTTAATATATCTGTGAATTGTGGTACTGCATTACAAACTTGGCAGGTGGCAGGTAGCTAACAGAACACCAATTCATAAGGGTGGCAATAAACAGTTGACATCAAACTACAGGCCTATCAGCCTAACATCTCTCATTAGCAAAATTGTTGAACGTTTGATTCAAAATAAAATCTCTACCCATATTATCATTACAGGCTGTATAGATATGTCACAACATGGTTTCACACCAGGGAGGTCATGTTTAACTAAATTATTTTTTTCAAACCAGTCAGTGATGATCTGGATAATAGGATCCCAGTGGATATCATTTTTCTAGACTTCAAAAAGGCATTTAACACTGTTTCCCACGAGATTTTGATCAAACAACTACTTAAAAGTGGATAATAATATAATCAAATGAATTGAATCTTGGCTATCCAAAAGACAACAAAGGGTAGTTATTCATGAGTATGAGTCTGATTGGAGCCCAGTCACTGGTGGAGTATCACTTAGGCTCTCTCTTATTTAACATACTGATCTCCAGTATGCAAACCTCCAAGGAAGTCTGGATCAACAAGTATGCTGACGACTGCAAAATTGGATGTCTAGTAAATGATATAACATCTGCCAATACCCTACAAGAAAATCTAAATAAATTAGCCACCTGGGCTGTTGAAAATAAAATGATATTTAATGTTAAGAAATGTAAAGTGATGCACATTGGTAATAATAACCAGGGATTTAACTATTCAATAGACATGCAGCGAATTTAAATTCCGCTGGTGAAGTGAACGGGAAGTGGCACTTCACTTTGTCATACCGCTACGTGGAGTGGCAATATAAAGTGCTCACTCCACCTTGTCATTACCACTTCACGTTAAGGCAGAATGGCAAAGCGAAGTAAGGTGAAGTCATTGTTTTTAATGGACTTCGCATTCCTCATTATGATTCTAAGTGACCCACTTGGTGTTTCAGATTTGGCAGCCCCCCCACACATCACATGGCTTACAGTACTGTAAGTCACATGTTCTTTAACTAGGCAGGAAGGAAGTGAGTCATACAAGCAGACACTTTTACTTTCTCCTGTGCAGACAGAGAGAGAGAGGAGTGTGTTTTGTGACTGCTGATACTTTGAGATCAGAGTAAGGAGGAAACTTAAACTTTGATTTAGACTCAACAACTTTTTTAAAAGCTAAATTTTTTTGTCTTTTCTGTACTCTTTTTTACTTGATTTGTTCTTTCTGTAAATTTTATTTTTCTTACCTTTATTAGTAGTTTGTTGTTTGTCCTCTCCACCGGGAAGCAGGACCAGCACCACCTCCTGTCCTGACTCTGAGGCAGTTGGATCACCACCACCACCATCACCAAGTCCAGCACCAGGTCCTCTGGAGCAGGATGTGCCTGTTCCCCTGGGCCCAGGTGTGGATCCCATCCCTGTTCAGCACTGTGACCAGTCGGCTGCCAGTTCATCTGGCCCTCCCCTGCCTGTGCCTGGTCCTCCCCACACCTCCATCATTTGGCAGTTTTTTTACTGTGTCAGGGGGACAGCAGTGTGGTCAAGTGTTGCCTATATGAGGTGGAGGTGCACCGTGGCCCTTGGGGGACTCACCTGGGGACTGGGGGCCAGCACACCCATATGTTCAATCATCACCAGTTGGAGTGGCAGGCTGCCATAGAATGGACCATGCCTGCACCTGCTGGCCATTCTGTGGCAGAGGGTGCAGCTGTGCATGGTGGCATCTGTAAGAAGAGGAGGACCACAGCAGCACCTGCTGCTCCACCAGAATCGTATAGAGGGACATCAGTTGCAAATTATGTCCGTGCTGGAACCGCTGCTGGATCACCATGGATTCCCACATTAGTTTTTTTTTCCCTCACACCTTCCTTGCTGAGTTATAAAATGTATTCCTCCATCATCCCTGACACTTCTATGTAATTAAGCCCTTTTTTGTTGTCTTCCATAAGTGTGACACTTTGTATTCTGAGCAATACAAGTATACTGTGCTAAACTGCATGTGTGCAGTCAGTCTTCTTTCCAGTCTGTGCATGTACTGCAGACACTGTCCAAATCCCTGACTTAAAAACACTTATTAATGAGTACAGTGGTGGGATAGTGAAGCCTGGAGAGATACTACAAAACAGGCTTACAATACATCCAAGTAACTAGTAAAAAAAGTAATGTTGTGATTCATGGCGTAATTGTAAATTGTGATTTGTGACTGCATTTGTGACCATGATGATGAAGAAACATGAATGCCTACAGCTGTACTTCCCTAGGCCCCGATGAGGTGTGGCACAAAGCTCCCCGACTTAAAACACTCATTAATGAGTACAATGGTGGGTTGGTGAAGCATGGAGAGTTACTACAAAACAGACTTAAAATACATCCAAGTAAATATTGAAAAAAATTCATGTTGTGATACATGACATGAATGCAAATTGTGATTTGTGACTGCTTTTGTGACCGTGATGATGAAGAACGTGATTTGTATCACAAGTGACTTGTGATGATGGTCCTGACTTAAAAACACATCTTAATGAGTACAATGTTCATGCAGAATTATGCACCACACTTGCCCAGTACTTTGAAGGGAAGTCAAAGAAACAACTGTGACTTAAGTTAGGGATGGAGATTGGGCCCTAAAGAGATGCAAATGCACAGACAGAGTAAGATTGCACTGCACACTGAAGAGATGCAGATGCAAAGGTACAACACCTAACCAGTGCTCACCATCAGAAATTCAAATCTGGAAAATAATTCCTTTGCCGGTTGGGGTAGGCCATGGGGGGGCAGTGTACTGCACTGCTACAGTAACAGTCACTAGTACTAGTAAAGATACCACAAAGAAGTACAAAAATTACACAGCTGCAGTGGATAGCAGGTTCATATTGCTGAAATGATGTGGCACAATAAAAGGTGTCTGATTTGATGACACGCGTCACACACATACTCACACACACACTAAGTAATGCGTAGCAAAATAAAAACTTCAATTATATAACCACATATTTTAAACAAACTAAAATTATGCACTGCTGCACCACAAAAATCAACAAAAAAATGGCAAGAATTATTGAAAATATTACTGTGTACAATAACACAGTTATACAAGAAAAATATCACCAAAACAGAAAGCACTGTCTTTTTCTCCAAGTTAATCTACCTACACCACATATACGCCCCTCCCCCAAAGCACATTTCCACTGTCTCTCAGTACAAAGACTGAATATTGTACATTAATATTCAAAATCCACACACAAACAATAAATGCTCGATGTTATGAACACAGGAGGGTTTCCTAAAATTGATGAACTAAAGTTTCAGCAAAACAAATGACTCCAAAAGGCTTTTTTAACAGCTTTTAGAAGGTTTAAATCGCAGAGCTGTCAAAGCAGATTGTCTCCTACAGCTTCATACACACACTACCCCAAACTGAGGCTGTGCAGAACAATCTAGAGCCCATGTGACCTGAAATCCCATGAATCACTGCAAAATTCACCTTTGGAGCTTAAAAACAAGGTGAAGTGAGGTGGAGTACACTGTTTTCAATGTACAGTACATCACCTTAAGAATTGGTGGAGTAGTGGTTTTGGAAGGCGGAGTAACGTGAAGTCATTGTTTTCAATGGACTTAGCGTTACCCATTATAATGTCAAGTACTCCGCTTCGTGTTGTGGAGCACTTCGCGAATTCACTTTCACTCCGCAGATCACTTCGCGGAGTGAATTGGGACCACTTCACTCACCACTGCTATTCAATACAAAATGTGAACTTAGTGGAAACAACACAAAAAAAGATTTGGGTGTTATAATATCCAATAACGTAAAATGTAATTCTCATAATAATATAACTGTCAAAAAATGCCACATGATTCTTGGTAATATCTTGAGACACATTAAAAGTAGGAAATCATCCGTTATTCTACCCTTATATTCCTGTCTTGTTCACTGACATTTAGACTATTGTTCTTCTTTTTGTGCTCTGACCTCTGTAGGCTATCCAGGTATGGTAGAACGGGTCCAACGCAGAGCCACTAAAATAATAGACAGTGTATTATGTATGGAGTATGGGTCCAGACTTAGAACACTACAGTTATACTCTTTGGAATATAGAATATTGAGAGGAGACCTAATTTATGCTTTTAATGCCTATCAAAATGAATTTCTGCTAAACACAATTGGATTAGAAAAAAATCCAAGATTTAATCAAACAAGATCACATCATTTTAAATTTAAAACATCGATATGTAAAACAAATAAATGCTCCACGTTCTTCACTCAGAGAATCCCTCCGATCTGGAATTCACTTCCCGGTGATATTGTCAATAGCAATAATCTTCAGCAGTTCAAAAAAGACTTGATACATATATGGGTGATACATTTTCTTTTCACCACTGAAAAGTGGAGGAGAGTTCACTCATGGGCATTTGCCCTCTGAACTGGTAAACATACATGAATCTGTGAATCTATGAACACCTCATGCAAGCAGAACTGATCTTTCATGATCAGCCTGCTGTAGCCCTCCTCCCAATGTAACCTAAAATAAAGAAAACCATACCGCAAGCTCATCCACCCCTTCTTTCTTAATTTTCCAACACTGGGGTGCCGAATACCTGATGCTAGCTACTAACACCAACTCCGTATATTTTCACTGTGTGATACTGGGGAGCCCACCCCCAGTGCAGCTAAAGATAAGAAAACTCTCATCCATTCCCTCCAACCCCTTCCTTCTTAATTTTCTGACATTGGGGTGCCCAATCCCTGGTGCTGGCTACTACCTCGTACCCCACCAGTTTTCACCATGCGACATCAGAAATCCAACCCCCACTGCCACCAAATATAACACTGGCACTGGGGTTCCCAATTCCCATTGTCAGAAGCTGAAACAAAGAAACCATCCCTCATAGTCTTTTTTTTTTATTTTTATATACTCTGTAAAAAAGATAAATGTCCATTGATTGCTGCTGCCATTACCCTCACGGCACTTAACCCTAACACTCAGCATCCATTAATTTCCTGACAATGGGGTGCCTAATCCCTGGTGCTGGCTACTACCCCCATATTCACTGTGTGACACTGGGGAGCCAACCCCTGAAGCTGCCAAACATAACAGCAGCACTGGGGTGTCCAATCCTCAGAGTCACAGCCAAAAAGATGATCCATGGCTTGGAGAGCAAGCCCTACGAGGACAGGCTGGGAAAGCTGAATATGTATTCACTGAAGGAGAGGAATAATAGGGGGATATGATAGAGACCTTTAAGCATCTGAAGGGGACAAACAAGACCAACACAGAAGGGATTTTTGAGATGAGAAGGGGGAGGGACACAAGAGGGAATGGACTGAGATTGGAGGGGGGAAGATTCAAGAGGGAAATGAGGAGACATTTTTTTCACTGAAAGAGTGGTGGAAAAATGGAACACATTATCAGATGAGATAGTGTCCTGCAAGATGGTGGACAGTTTCAAGAGGAGTTGGGACTGGGTAAGGGAAAGGGATACTGGGTAGGGTGGCGGGAGGGGCAGTTGCGAGATGAGGGGCTAGCTGCACACTCAAGCAGACTCAGTAGACCATGAGGCCTGTTTCTGCTGGCAATTTTGTATGTTCTTATGTTCGTATATCAGATTTCCCTGGTGTCCAGTGGTCCCTCTCCCATTCTATGATCATTGTCCCTGTATAAAAGAATATATTCCCTGGTAGTTCAGTGGTCCCTCCTTCCACCCCATTCTCCAATCACCATCCCCATATAAAATAAGACATTCCCTAGTAGTCCAGTGTTTTCTCCCACAACCCTCATTCTCCTCTGATCACCATTCCCATATAAAATAATTGATTCCTTGGTAGTCCAGTGGTCACCCTCTCAATGGACAATCACTGTCCCATTATTTAAGTTCTCAACATTTTTCAGGTGGTCTAGTGGTCCCGCCCCATCCCTGATCATCGTCCCAATAAATACTAAGTAAATACCAAGTAACATTTCCCTGGTGGCCTAGTGCACCTCCATGCCCCCACCCTAGCAGGTTGTGACCCACCACCCCACTCCCCCCATCCTGATCCCCAGCCGGTGACCAGCACAGCCTTCCTCTCTCCACCACGGCTGGCCACTGACTGAGCTGTCACTTAGCTCATACTGTAAAATGTACACACTCATTGATTATAATCAATGAATGCGTACTTTAAACAGCATGCACATAGTGACAGCTCAATCCGTGGCTGGCTGTGGTGCAGAAAGGAGAGCTGTGCCTGTTACTGGCTTGGGGTTGTGATGGGGGGAGCAGGGTGGTGGGTTACTACCTTCCAGAGTGGGGTGGTGGGGGATGCACTAGACCACCAGGGATATGTTACTTAACATTTAACAGGACGGTGATCAGGGATGGGGAGGGACTTCTAGACTACCAGGGAAATGTTAAGAACTTAATTTATAGGATGGTGATTGTGATCGGGGAGGGGGGGCCACTGGACCATCAGGGAATTCATTGTTTTATATGGGGATGGTGATCAGAGAATGGAGGTGAGGGGAAGGACCACTGGACTACATTGGAATCTATTTTTTTATACAGGTATGGCAATTAGAGAATGGGAGAGGGGGAGGAACCACAGGACACAGAGACTGGGTACAGAGAGAGGAGGCACCACTAGATACCGGGGCCTACAGTGTTGGGGGGTGTCAATGAATTACCTCCAGTGGCCACTAGAGCTGTGCCAGGTTAAGATCTGGTTTTGTTCGACTATATTTGCTCCATGTAAGGGAGCCATGCTAGGTGCCCTTGCACAGGACAAATACTCTGCATATGAAACTGCACTGATATTTAAGTACCACCCGCTGCATTTGCATAGTTTTCCCTTCTGCTCTCCTCCACTCTTTGCCCCAATGCAAGCCCAATGTACCCATGCTATCTTGGCTTTTGAATATGGCACTTCTGCACAAAACCCAGTTTACGTGGGCAATCTGGGTTTTGTGCTGGGAAAGTTTTGATTATTTGGCCCCTGCTATCTGAACTTAGGAAAAAGAGCACTCTGATATGACTATTCAAAATAAACCATAGCGAAACTGTAAATCACGTTAAACAGCAGTGGGGGTAGGGGGGTTGTGCTACATACTGCATTATACACCACAAGGGCTGGTCCCCTTAACTAATTGTAACAGTGTGTTAGACGTATGTCCAACATATGTAATGCAATGTTAACTATTTTAGTGAACCCCAAGGCTATTTGGGGGTTTATTTTTTTTTTATTTATCTTATTTCAAACACAATACTGGAATTCCTCACAATTATGCAGAAAAATCTGTTGCCTCTATAGATATGGCTTGAAATCAAGTTCCATATTCAAGGTGTCAGGAGTCAAAGCTTTTAATGTGAAGATCCAACAAGTTTCATATTGTAGAAGTCTCTGCAATCTGTTACCCCCTTCCCAATCTTGACCTGCTTAAGTCCCATAAACCTAAGCTTCATTGCATCACTACTGTGGTGACTGGAAAAAATGCTCTGCCACAGAGCTATCCAAATTAAAATTTCTTATATCCTTGATGTGTTCATGCATTCTGAGTTTTAATGGATGTGCAGTCTGTCCCACGTACAATGAATTGCGGGAACACCAGATAGCATATACTAACATACTAAAATGCCAGCAGAATAGGCTTAACAGTCTTTCACGTCTGCTCATTTGGTCAGCCCCCACCCTGGGAGCTGACCTTGCTATCCCCCTCACCCTCTCTGGCTTCTCCCTTCCCAGTCCTGGATATTCTCGCTGCATAGTACTTTACTTAAAGAACCATTCCCCTGTACCTGTCCCACCCCCTCTTGAACCCCTCCACCGTCTCTGCCTCCATCAGCCCCCTGGGCAGCACATTCCATGGCGCCACCACCCTCTCAGTAAGTAGCACCTCCTCCTTTCTCCCCTGAATCTCCCCCCCTCCAGCTTCCACCCATGCCCTCTAGTTGCCCCCCATCCCTCCTTCGGAGCACCCTGACTGTTCCTCCCCTATTTACCCCCTACCCACCTGAAGACCTCTATCATGTTCCCCCGGTCCCTTCTCTCTTCCAATGTGTAAATATTTAGCTCTTCGAGCCTCTCCCCATAGGGACAATCCCCCAAGCCCCAGATCATTTTGGTTACCCTCCTCTGGACCCTCTCCGGGAGGTTAATGTCCCTCTTTAAGTGTGGCCTTCAAAACTGCACACAGTACTCGAGGTGCGGCCTCACCAAGCAGTTATACAGAGGGAGTATCACTTCCCTCCTTCTGGAGGTGATCCCACTAGTAATGCATCCCAGCATCCTGTTGGCCTTGGCCGCTGCCCTCCTACAAGTCTCAGAGTTGTTCATCTTGACATCCACCACCACCCCCAGATCCCTCTCAGCCATTGAGACTTGTAGCAACCCCTCTTCCTCCCAGGGTGAACACTTGGCCCGGGTTTCTGGCTCCCAGGTGCAGTACCATTCATTTCCCCTGCATTGAACCTCAACTTCCACTTTCTAGACCACCTTTCCAGAGCCTCCAGGTCTCCCTGTAGGGCCACCCTCCCCTCCTCCCCATCCACCACCATCCTCAGTTTTGAGTCATCCGCAAAGAGACTCATTTCACTCCTGATACCCTTCCTTATGTCAGAATATAAACTGTCGAATGGTGAATGTTTTTGCACAGTTTGTAAGCTAAAATTTGGGTCCCGGTATGTACAACACACACACGTATTGCTGTTACTGCAATTAAACATTCTTGGTGGTTTAATGGGTAACTGTTTTTTAATCCCACTAGAGCCACTGACAAATTGGCTTCGTACCCAGTCTGTCCTTGAGATTTGCTCCTCTCCAAAATGTAACTCTTGGCTTACTACCTACATGTTGTGCTAATTCTCCATCACCTGTCAGTATTGGCCAATACTAATAAATACTTAAATAAATAATATTACCAATGTCTTCTGCCAAATAGATATACTGTGTTGAGAAACAGATCAGATTATTTTCAAAGTGACTTTTCATTTTTGGTTTAAATAGTGTGCTAGGCTCCGTATTTTTGGCCCTCTCTAATGCAATACCCAGAACATTACTGGTGTAACCTCTCTCCACAAATAATGTTGTTTTCAATTCTTCTGACTGTCTTATAAACTCCTCCATAACAGCTTGGCAGAAGACACCAGGAGAAAGGACTGCTGTGTGACTGAACTTCTCTGCTGGGACTAAAGTAGAAGAACTTTTGTATTTGACTTTTAATTTAGGGTAAAAAACTAACATACAAAAAAAAAGTGTGTGTTTGGGTTAACTGAACTGAATGGGTATCTGAAGAGTTATCTAGGTGTAAATCTCAGGTGACTGAAAGGACTTAACTGCTGTGAGGTTTAAATTACTTGTAGAAAGATCTGGTAGGTAGGGGAGTGGCTTAGCTAGAAGGAAGCTACATTTAAAGACTGCCTTAGAAAGTTTCTGCTAATAGCTTGGCAGAAGACACCAGGAGAAAGGACTGCTGTGTGACTGAACTTCTCTGCTGGGACTATATTGCCCTCCTTCCTTCCCCTCCACCCCCAACCCAAAGCTAGTTCTATTTTTTTAGGCACAGAATTTGACTGACAACAGGAACTTCCTGTTTAGGGGCAGGAAGTGAGTAATCACAGAACCACCAAGGACCCACCATCCTAGAAGGGCAAGAGTAGCTCTCCGGCCCCCTCGAGCTGCTGGAGGTCTGCCTCTGAGCAAGTAAATGGTCTACTGTGAAATATAGGATATTCTTATCTCAGAACAGGACAATCAGGAGCTGAAAGGGCACACAGGCAGAAAGTAAGGAGAGAGAGAAAAAAAAACAGAGGAAAGAGTAAGGATTGCAAACAGTTAAGGGGCCAGAAATAAGACATGATTGGAGTGGTGCAGTGCAGTGGCTGTGGAGCAGCAGTCTTCCGGGAGATGTTCTGGAGGATGCGGTGTTGTCCCATCTGCAGGCACCTCTGTGGGCTGAGGAAAGAGGTTGCTCATCTCCAGGCTGAGTTGGCCAGGATTTGTGGGACCTCCTCTTCCATCCAGGGACCACCAGTGCCACTGCCATTGCCTCAGAGGTTGCCAAGAAAGAGGAGCGGTTGGGCTCAGGGAGGGTGAGGGTGGTGGAACAGAGGCGCAGCCCTCCCATTGTACCTCTCCACAATTCCTATGCCATTCTAGCAAAGTGTGGTTCCTCTATGGAGGCACCCACAGTGGAGACCAAGGAGGATGCTGGGAACCTCCACAAAGGAGACCCACAGGAGGGTAGCAAGGGACCCTGCAGGGGAAGGAAACAACTCCTGGTGGGGGACTCCATTGTTAGGAAGGTAGAACTGGGGGAGGAAGGGGAGAGGGAGGTAAGGTGCCTGCCTGGCGCCATGGCTTGCAGGGACAGGAAGCGAATCCTCAGGATTGCTGGAGCAGCTGCACAGGGGAGGGAGCTGGATGTCATTGTCCACCTAGGGACAAATGACCTGGCTAAGAAAGGGATTAGAGAAGTGCAGGAAGAGTTTGTAGAATTGGGGAGGGGCCTTAGTCAAGTAGCACGCACGGTAACCTTCTCGGAGGTGCTACCCATCTATGGCATAGGAGAGGCTAGGGTGTTCTGCACCATGGGATTCAATCAGTGGTTGAAAAACTGGTGTGGAACTCAGGGATTTGGCTTCATTGGGGACTGGGGGTCCACCTGGAGTGATGCAAGCCTATACTGGCATGATGGGCTGCATCTGTCCGGGAGGGGAACCAGGATCCTAGGTGATAGGTTTAAATGCTTCATTGGCAAGCTTTTAAACTAGCCAAGGGGGGAGGCACTGGAAAGGAGCAGGAAAATCCTAGCCCCCCCCAAATAATCACGGTAGTAAGTGCAGCAAACACCAACATAGAGGTGTCGATAGGGATAAGGGCAGGGGTAAATGGAGAAAGTGACAAAGGCAAGAAGGACAGGGATGGGGCAAAAGGGAGTAAGGCAAGAAGGAAATGGAGGGTAATGAGTACCAATGCCCGTAGTCTGGGCAACAAGCTCCCTGAACTGATGGCCTTAATGGAAGAGGAATGCCTGGATATCGTAGCAGTCACAGAAACATGGTTCACAGAGAACCATGACTGGGATGTTAACATACCAGGGTACATAACCTACAGGAGAGACAGGCAGGGGAGAAGAGGGGGAGGAGTAGCTCTCTATGTAAGGAAGGGATAAAGTAACTGAACAAAAGAGTAAACAGGGAGGAGAGGAGGCACTGTGGGTCACCTTGGAGACTGGAAAGGGTACCACAATCTGCACAGGGGTTGTGTACAGACCCCCATGTCAGGGGGAAGGAATGGACAAGGATATGATAGAAGGCATTCTTAGAATGACAGAGAAAGGGGAGATACTGTTGATGGGAGACCTGAATATGCCAGATGTTAACTGGAGCACATTTGCTGCAGCCACATCCAAGAGCAGGGCCATTCTTGATGCCCTACAGGTGGCAGGCATTAGACAGCTAGTTTTGGAACCCACTTGTGAGGGAGCAATCTTAGACCTCATACTCTCAAATGGGGGCAGTGAGAGGATCTCAGATCTAGAAGTGGGTTGCCATCTGGGGACAAGTGACTATCAAACAGTGTGGTTCACGTTAAACTCAGCTACAGAGTCAAGCCATACAAAAGTGAGGGTACTGGACTTTAGGAGGGCTGACTTTGGCAAGATGGGAGAGTGCCTCAGAAAAGCACTAGCAAACAGGCTAGAAGGATGTGGAGCAACAATGGGGAATTATCAAAACTGCCATCACAGAGGCAACAAGCCTTTGTGTGAAGCAAATGAACAAATCAAATGAAAGAAAAAGCCACTATGGTTCTCAAAAGAGGTGGCTGTGAAAGTCAGGAAGAAAAAGATAGCATTCCGAAGTATAAGGAAACACAGAAGGAGCAGGACAGAGAGCTGTACCAGTTAAGGCAGAAGGAAGCAGGGAGGGAAGTCAGAATAGCAAAGGCCCAAACTGAGGAAAAGATAGCCAACTCAGTTAAGAAGGGGATAAAACCTTTTATAGGTACATCAGCAAGCGTAGAAAGACAAAGGGAGGGATAGTGAGGCTGAATAGAAAGAACAGTGGGTGGGCAGAGGGGGACAGTGAAAAGCAGGAATACTGAACGAATATTTCTGCTCAGTATTCACAAAAGAGGAGGGGAAGTGCCTAATCCAATTAACAGCAGCACTTTGATAGGGGGTCAATCCCAGTCCTTTCACAGAAGAAAGGGTTCTGCAAGAACTCCTAAAACTGAAGGTGGACAAAGCAATGGGTCCTGATGGAATTCACCCCAGAATTCTAAAAGAATTAAGGGAGGAACTAGTGAAACCACTGGCTACTCTTTTTAATAAATCATGGGAGGATGGTGTGGTACCCGAGGACTGGAGGAAGGCGGATGTGATTCCCCTTCACAAAGGTGGGTCCAAGACAGAGGCAGGAAACTACAGACCTGTCAGTCTGACCTCTGTGGTAAGGAAAGTGATGGAGTCACTTCTGAAGGACAGAATAGTCGAGTACCTAGAGGCCAGTGGAGCACAGGACCCAAGGCAGGATGGGTTCACAGTGGGAAGGTCATGTCAGATGAATCTAATAGATTTCTTTGACTGGGTGACCAAAGTAGTAGACCAGGGAGGGGCTGTGGACATGGCCTACCTAGACTTTAGCAAGGCATTTGACACAGTCCCACACAAAAGATTAATAGTCAGATTTACCAGCCTGAGAGTGGGACCCAGGGTGGTAGCCTGGGTAAAACATTGGCTGGACAACAGGACACAGAAGGTAATTGTAAATGGAGTTCATTCTGAAGAAAGGGGGGTTACTAGTGTGGTACCGCAGGGTTCAGTATTGGGTCCAGTCCTTTTTAATGCCTTCATCAGTGACATTGCAGAGGCACTGGAAGGAAAAGTATGCATTTTTGCAGATGACACAAAAATCTGCAACAGGGTTGATACATAAGGAGGCGTGGAAAGGATGAAAAGGGACTTGGCAAGGTTGGAGGAATGGTCAGAAGTATGGCAGCTAGGATTTAATGCAAAGAAGTGCAAAATAATGCACCTGGAAACAAGAACCCAGGGGAAGAATACACAATGGGTGGGGAGGTAGTAACAATAACAAAAAGGGAAAGGGACCTAGGGGTAATCATATCAGATGACCTTAAGGTTAGCAAGCAATGTGAGAAGGCAGTAGGGAGGGCTGGGGGTATACTGGGATGTATAGGGAGAGGCATCAGCAGCAGAAAACAGGAAGTTGTTATCCTCTGTACAGACAGTTGGTGAGACCCCATCTGGAATACTGTGTCCAGTTCTGGAGACCCCATCTCCACAAGGACATAGACAGGATAGAGGCAGTCCAGAGGAGGGCAACTAAAATGGTGCAGGGTCTGCAAGAGAAGCCGTATGAGGAGAGACTAAAGGAGCTTAATATGTATACCCTTGAGGAAAGAAGGGAGAGGGGGACATGATAGAAACTTTTAAGTACCCTCAGTGGAATCAACAAAGTCCAAGAGGGTAGCATTTTCAGAAAAGAGACTTGCAAGAACAAGGGACACAATTTAAAGATAGAAGGAGGGTGGTTCTAGGGCAATGTGAGGAAGTATTATTTCACAGAGAGGGTAGTGGATGCATGGAACAGCCCTCCTGAGGAGGTTGTGGGGTCTAAAACTGTGGGAGAATTCAAGAATGCATGGGACAGACATAAGGCAATTCTTGTGGGGGGTAGGAAGAAATAGGCTGTTGGTTAACTAGGATCTGCAGCTTATCCTGCAGGTAGGGAAATGGGCAGACTAGGTGGGCCAAGCGGTCCTTATCTGCCGTCCAAGTCTATTTTTCTATGTTTCTATGTTTGTGGGGTCTAAAACTGTGAGAGAATTCAAGAATGCATGGGACAGACATAAGGCAATTTTTGTGTGGCGGGGAGAGGAAGAAATAGGCTGTTGGTTAACTAGGATCTGCAGCTTATCCTGTAGGTAGGGAAATGGGCAGACTAGGTGGGCCAAGCAGTCCTTATCTGCCGTCCAAGTCTATGTTTCTATGTTTCTATGTTTCCATCTCAGAACAATGTTGGTTTAGTCTGAGGAACTGGCGTATGGAATGGAGTTCTTGAGTGAATGAGGGTAGTGACTGCTAGCTAATACAAAATTGTTAGTCATAGTCAGTTTTCTAAATCCCTTAGAAGTGACGTGTTTGATTTTCATTGGCCATGAGGGTTATATCTAAAAAATCAATATTGTATGGGTCAGAATTGTGTATAAATTGTAGCTTTAAATTGTTGTTAAGCCACCTAACCCATTGGGGTATCCTGAGAGTTCAGCAACTGCGATTGGGCGCCTACCAAAATGGCGACTTAATCACGGTGCCTCACGTCACAGCAACAAGGGAGGGAGGGTGACTGAATGGGGGTGATGAATATAGTGACATCCTGTTGCTATGTGTATACATGTGGGGGGGTGAGCATAAGCGTGGGGTGGGAGGGAGGGAGGGATTGTGAGGGGTGGTGCTGCAGTGAGCTGCTGATCTGCTCCCATGGTGTGGTGAGTGGGTTCAGGGCAGGGATGTGAATGGTGCTGGGTTATGGTCTAGGCACAGGTGCCTTTTGTTGTGCCCAGCCTAAATATTTATTTTTTGGGGAGGTTTGCACCCTCCCGACATGCGCCCCCCCCCGGAGTTGAGAATCCTTAAGTAGGGGGGTGCAGAGGGTGAAGCCCCCCACGGGGAGGTGCGGGGGCTCAGCCCCCACATTTAGAAGTAAAATCTAAGTTCCAGGTGCCCTTTTGCTGTGTGCCGGGGACTGTGATCGCCATTATCATATAGATCAGCAAATCAGTCTGCCTCATCCCCAGACCCATCCCAGACACATGCAATGTCATATATAAATGATATGGGTTGATGATATTGGTATAAACAGAGTCCTCTTCCCCACGAAAAAGGTTAGCAAATGATGGGGCCATCAACACCTCCATTGCTGTGCCACATCGCTGCAGACAAAAATCACTGTCTAAGTCAAAGTAATTATGACTAAGTACAAATTCCAGGCTGTACGTGACGAGATCAATAGGCAAGTCATCCCTCAGGGAGTCCTGCTGAAGGTAATGTTTTATGTATGATTTAATTTAAT